>JAKEPQ010001026.1:9190586-10600879 GCA_024500445.1 Entomyzon cyanotis | reverse complement strand
AGAGAGGCATGGCTCTGAGATCCCTAGTGTCTCTAACTCTCCATGACTTCCATCTGCTTTGAACTTTTAGGACCCTGGAGACCAGAAATGCACAACCAGACATCCAAAAATAGAGACTGTACCTCATTAGCCTGTAGGAAAAGCCATGTCCTCTGCTGTTCTACACAACTAGCATAGAAGCATATACATTTTAGTACAGCTATCTCTATTAATACAACATGGGGATGTTGCATATGGGCCCTAGTCTCTCTCTCTCCCTGTTTCACTTTATCCTTCCCTAAAATGGAAATAAATAATACCCACAAAGCATTGCAGAGCACTTTGTAATCCCCAAATGAAGGGTTCTGTAGGTGTGAAGTATTCATACGATGTATTGATTTTCAAACTGCAAAAAAGCTGGTTGCTGTGTTTCCTGGCTGTATTTAGCAGACCTCTCTGCTGTGCACATCTGAAGCACACGTCAGGGAAAGAAATGCTGTAATAATTGACTCGAAATCCCACAATCTATTTGTTCTTGTAATTAAAGAAATATTTAGTCAGGAAGCAGGTTTACACAGGATGAATAGTTTCTAAGAACAAATATGATTTAATTATGTGTAAGTGCGAGAAGCACGCTACATATTAAGTAGATTAATTTATGCACACTAAAAATACAGATAAAGTTCGTGATTTGCTATTACTTTTCTGTGTTGGAGAAAAGAAAGGGTAAGAAACTGTTCACAGAGTTGTCTGCTTTAGAAACTTATTTTAGTGTGATCTGTACTTTTTCAGAAAGAAACAGAATAAGTCCTCTGCATAAGATAACTTCATTTACTCACAACATTTTATAAATAAATTGTATTCAGAATTGTCAGAATTGTTTATTTAATGACACAGTGGACATAAAAACCTTTATTTTTCAATACTTACCATAAGTACTCATAACATATCCTTTGAAAGGATTTGGCCTTGCTTTATAGGAAAAAATAATTTCCCAGAATGGACAGGGACTATTTCAAGGCCCTTTTGCTTTAATGAAAGGAATCTATCATATTTCTGCTGTCAAACAAGAAAATATGTTTATGGCTGCAGGATTGTCTTTCACTGCCTTCCTCTATGAGCTTAGACATGAGACTTGACTTCTCGTTGTCTCATCTTCTTCCCTGGTAAAAAATCAATTTGTTGATGAAATGGGTGTGTTATATTGCAGCTGGATAAGGCACAAAATAACAATGATGACTTTTTTTGTAAATTCTTCTTCCTGTCCTCTTCATGTGCTACTAAATATAGTGGAGCAACACAGTTCTAATTGATTCTTGTCTTTATGGCTGCCTTTCATTTTCTGCACAAACTTCCTCTCTTTTCAACATCCTTAAAAACCAGGAAGAATTCACTGGCATCCCACCACAGTTCAATGTGCTGTTACCACCTGGTTTTATCCCAGCCAGAAAGATGGCTTTTCACATTTGCTCCTGTTTGCCAGTAAGCAGAAAGCTTCAATTTTCAAAGATATGGATTTTAGCTTACAAGTAAAGTTTTTTGCAGTCTTGATGAAATGGAATATCGCTAGTCTTGTGTGTGACAATTCAGAAATTAATATATTTCAAGGGCATTTCCAGTTCTTACTATGGTTTAGCTACTGCTGAGTTCAGCTGAGCATGTGTTCAGCTGAATGGTGGACTAGGCACTGTATTACAGACTGTTCTTTGAAAGTCTGGTCACCAACATATTAAATTCATGTCTGACTTCATCAGATGCAGCTCAGTATTTCATTATAATATTTAAATCTAAGCCTTTAAAAATACCAAACAGAAATTTAGAAGGATATGGGAGAAGGGAGATACAACCTTTGAACCCCTCTGTGAAATGGAGAGGCCAGCAAAATAAAAAGAGCTTTGTAGTATTTTGGAAATTAAGACCAGACCACTTCTATCAAATAAATGCTGTTGTAGTTGAAACAACACAGATTGCAGACACATTTGTAGCTTTCTGTTTTACAGAGAAGCTGAAGTTTTTGGTGAAAGATCTTCCTACATCAATCTGCTTTGAAGTGCTTCCTACAATCATGATAATCTGTTCCAGAAACTGGTCATAATAGAAAACACCATTTCAAAGCAGTTTACAAAGCACATTTCTAAAAAAGCTTTCAGTAGCACCTTAATTGTAAATACACCACCAAGCCACTCACTTCTTCACTGGGGAGAGTTGGCTGTGGTAAGCACACATTTTTCCTGATCCCCTGCCTTCTAATCATGTCTATCAAGTCTTTGTAACTGACAGACATGTTAGCTCTGCTATTCAAAACAAATAAGAGATGCCTAAATTATACTGCTGCATTTTAAAGAGGCACTGTCAGGTTGAAAACCTGGGGCAAACCCTGTAGCCCTGACTCAGGTAATATGCCAATTTCAAAATCAAATATTCCTTGGATAAGAAATGCAAAATGTGACTTTTGGGGTTTTTTTAAATGTGAAAAATCCAATTTTAACTTACAGAAACTGAACTCTTCCTATGTCCCTTATTGCAGGGTCAGGCTCTTGTTTCTTTCACAAATATCTTAAACCATTAAAACTACATAGACCAGATTATTTCCAATTCCTTATACTATTAATTTAAACCCCAGTTTCTATCAGGTATCAGTCTGCCATGTAAATGATCCCACTGGCTCAAGGCTGTCGTGATAACTTTGCTGAAGCACTTCAGTCATTCATTTGGTCTATTTGTGGAGAAAAGTCTTACTCCACTCAAGTAAAATCTTCAGAAGGTTTTTTTCCTTCCTCAGTTGAATCAGCTTGGGAAAGGAAAAAAAAAGCAAGCCTCATTATTTTACTTCTGTTTCGAATCAATTACTTCTGCCTCTTATGCTCAAACAAGTGGAAGGTTAAAATTCAGCAGAAATAGAGATCATGTTGTTTTAGGTTTTGTTTTAATTAAAACTGAAAATGCTTCTCTAGGTGCTGGGTTTTGCAACAGCATAATCTTGCAGACCTCATTTTGCAGAGTGCCTCTGGACCAATATCATCCCTATGCATTCCAGCTCCATAGGTACAAACTTGTCTTTGATTTTTTGGGCTCGTATTACAGTCCTCAGTCAACTGCAGCTCTTCACTGAGGCTACACTTGTCTATCTGTGAGGAGAATTGGGATCTTGAACTTTTTCATGGACGTCCAAGCCCTCTGAGAGCTTTGTAAATGGATAGCAGGGTAGGCTGCCAGAAAACAAAGAGTTTTCATTAAACGATAACATCTTTCCAAACTGAAAACAGAAACTGTACTACTTATGGGTAGATTCTAGTCCTCTCAAACCACAAGTATCACAGTTAAGGTTAGTGCAGCCGAACACTATACTAGTATGACTTTTGGAAATAATTTAACTGTTTGCCTTGTGTTAGCAATGGAGAACTCAGGCTGGCAAACTCTCATCCACAGGTCATTTTACTGAAATTAGTAACACCTTCACTGATTTGTACAGATTGCAAAAATGAGTTTGATTCTGCAGGCTGAGGTCTTACACTTGCAAAAAATGGAATGTCTTCCTCACCAGAAATTCTACCTGAACTCTGCCCTCAGTTAGTTTACAGCATCTCTTGTCTCCTTGCTTGCCTTGCAGTGCTCCTGAATGAGAGTCTGGTTATGCCAGGCAAAGTGCAGACAGATGTTTTGACATCTCCCTGCAGAGAGCTTCCCTGATACAACACTGCTCTGATTTACAAGCAGTGCTGTTGCTGTAGTCCCTACCCAGCTCCCAGCCATCCTCCTTTGCCAGTAAAAACCTGCTGTTGCCTTTTACCACTGCAGCTACTCCAGTTCTTCACCAGGCATGTAACACACCAGGCTCCTCATGCAGAGTTTCCTGTACCACTGTCTTTTTCTTCTGCCTTCCAACTTTATGGTCCTTATCTCCTGCTACTATCTGCTATCTGCTCTATCTTGTCTATCTGCTCAGTTCTGCTTGCCAATCTCTGCTGTTCCATTTCTCCCAAACCTTCGTAGCTGTCAGTACTACTGTCTTCTTTGGCCAGTAGCACCCTTAGAAAGCTCAGAGAAGAGCCATCAAGCAACAAAGATTGAAAAAATATTGCGAAATCCAGTATCATCCTGAAATATCACAGAAAAATTATGAAATTACTTGACTGCAGTTCATGAGTATTTCCACAGCAAGAAAATGTGATGCCCTCCTCTTTGGAAAAAAGCAGGACCAAGAACCTAGCAACTAACAGGCAACGTCATCGCAAGGGTTGCTGAATTTTAAACACTTAACCAAGAACTGCAGGATGTTCTCTTTCTTCATAAATATTTAAATCAAAATCGGATGTTTGTTTAGAATAGTGGACCAGCTTGAACATGAATCAGCTCAGGGAAGTTCTGTGCCTTCAGGGAAGGCAGATACAATGACTGGAAACACCTTTCTGGAGTCCATCACAGTGGGAGGATGGACAAGATGGTGAAGAATCCCAGGAATCATAAGTCAAGTGCAAACTAAAGGGCAAAATGCTAAAAACCCTGTTCACATGTGTTCTCTCATAGGTCAATGAACTCCAAAGTAAAGACCAAATGACCAAAGACTGCTTGCCCAAAGCACATCATCCTCAAATCTGCCCATGAGTTTTCAATGCAAAATTAAATTTAGACTTGTCAGCCTTGATGTGCTTTGTTTTGATGAAACCAGGAATGAAACATAACAATGGCAGTAATCTTATCCAGTCATCTTAACTAATTTAGCATTTTGAATGCCATAGCTTATGAACTTTGCAGAGAAATTTTTGGCAAAAAAGGATGGCATTGTAACTTCAGCCTTCTTAAAATTAACTCACACCAGCTATTCTCAGTAGTACCATCATTATCTGTGAAACTGTGCTCAAATGAAGAATCAATAAATAAATATGAAGAAGAAATTTAGGGGAAAAATGAAGTGCTATTAGCATTCCAGGAGTATAATAAACTCATAATTCTCTGAGGCAAAACAGTGAAGCCTGGATTTGCAAAGCTACCACAGACAAGGAGGTGTGCAAAACTCATTCCCAATATAAGCTAGTTTAATATTTCAAAGACTCATTAGGGAGAACACATAGCATTAGAAAATCATGTTTTGTATTCCTGATGTACACTCCTAGACAAATACAGAACGTATCTAGTAAGTTACTCTCTCGGGAACAATTTCTGTTGGTTAAGGGGGGGAAATGTTAAATTTTAAAGATGTTAATCACTTGTTTTTATTTCAACCTGTATAGATGCATGCCTGGTATACATATAAAAAAGCAAAACTCAGGAATAATCTCTAGTTCATCTGAAAATATTGGGACCAACTATGCACATGCAAACAGGGTACTTATTTTCTCAAACTGTAGTTACACTAACTTAAACTGAACTGTTGAGATGAGTAAAGGATTTGCACTATCAGGTTACCTTCTGGCAATGTCTAGCATGGAAATAAATGCATAATCTCGTAAGGCATGAGTACAGTTTTGATGCAGGAAAGCAATGAGATGAAACATTTCATTCATAGGATTTAACTACACATATAGAATTAAGTTTGTGAATAACTGTTTTCGGGGCTTATAACCTTGCCTCTGTCACTAACACACTCTATGACCTTGAGCAAGTCACATAAGACCAGCTTTTAACAGACCTCAAAGTTTAATTTGTACAGATTTCAGTCACTGGCAACCCTACCTGAAGCCCATCTGCATCATTATTCATGGTATCTTTAACAGATGAGCACAAAATTCTCCAGGCCACAGCCCTTTTATACCTTACCTTCTCTGCCTGATGCTTATTGCTTCTGACTCCTGATAACGGATGTTAAAATGGAAATAATGGTAAGTTGTGCTATTATATCACTTGATTGTCCTCACAAAGGAGGAACTGTGAAATTTTTCATATTATGTGTTACTTCACTTCGTCCTTCGTCAGCATTGAAACAGCACGTGGTTACAGTGCTTATCCCTATTTTGCTTATGTTGAGTAAGTATGTATCTTTATCCTACCACAAGCCACTAATGATGTTCTTCCCCCTGCTGTCTTTTATTTTAAGTAGGTGGTTACAAGCTGCAATTACAACTAAAAGGTAAGCTCTTTTAGACTGGAGTAGCACATGGAACACAGACAGAAATTGAGTCTCAGCTTTGTGTTTCTAATGAAAATGCCCCATATATATGGAGTGGACCCCAAAAAGGTCAGAAAGTGAAATATTAAGTGTTTTATAAATATAGACTGATTGCCCTGTCCAAACCATGTGTTTGAAAATCTCCTTCTGGCAGACAATCACCTTCAGTCAGGAAGTGAGAGCAGAGAATGAAACGTGAGGCAGGGCAGGGGGATCTGTAATCACTCTAACAAACTTTTGAGACCTAGCCAATTTTTCCTTCCATGTGTTATATATACAGGCTCCAAAAAGCATCCCTTTCTGCGCTCTTGAATTTACTATATTATCCTGTTGAACTGAGTTATCCAGAGTGAACTTCCTACCCTTTCCTTTCTTGTCTTATTTTTTCCCCTTAATCTTTGATGTGCTGTAAATCAGCACCATGGGAGATAAATAAGCAACCTTGAGCTAAAACAGCAGGCTAAACAACTTCCACGTGGCCAAGCAACACAGCAAAGCAATTAAACCTGCCCAACAGGCCATCCTTAGTCAGACTCCTCTTCCCTTAAGAGGTTGGCCCCAAAGTATTCCCAGATTTAGTTCCTAATCCTACCTCTGATTTGTGCAGATGGTTCTACAGCACCCACTCAAAATCTCTTTGAAGTTACTATGAATCCACACAGCTGGGTAAGCTTGTTGTCGCTGATTCTGCTGCCAGAATGAGGATGTGGCCAAGGTCTCATGGAAGTTTGTTTCCTGCCCTTTCAGAAGACAGGCAGGATCTGCTCCTTTCCCACAACACTAGTCATAACTGTCACAGCCATATTTTGGAACCACCAATTTGATCTCTGAGTCAGGACACTTTCATACCACATAAGAAATTTTCATTCTGTTATCCTTTCAAATAAAATCGAAGCAATTTTTTTTATTTTCACTCTACATCAATTTGTTTGCACAAGCTTTGCACAAGCTTTGCACTTGAAATGAAAAATACTGCTTTTAAAATGACAAACACTGAACACAGGACATTTGTTACCACTAAAAAAAAACCTCTCTCAGTCTGTGGAGAAGCATAATTCATTCACTGATACATGCACCCACATTTTCTCCAGGGAGTTTCGCAAATTCACATGCACTCCCAGCACTAAATTTTGCATTTCCATCTAGGCATTAGCTATAAAAGATGTGTAAAATCTTATGTAGTCAGACAGAAGCTGTTCCCTATTGGCTACATAATAAGCACCTTAGGTGGCTCCAGGGTATAAAATTATTCCAAAAGGGGAGTGGAAAAAATTACACTGCATAAATTGATTCCAGATCCACCTGTTCCAGGTGCCAGCAAATATATTCTGTTAAAGCCATCTGCTTGTCTTAAAAGCTAACAGTTTTTGAAGACTATGGCACAAACAATCTGCAAAATATACAAACTTCAGAAGCTACAAACCCTTAAACTGCAAATGGCTGATAGATCATCTGTGCAAGACTTAGCTGGACTGTTCTGCAGGACTGCAAGTGGCATAGCTGCTTAACATCTTAGAGTATGTGGCATCAGGGTACATCCTCCATAGCCCAGGGGGTTCAAGGCTACTGGAGGATTCATTTGGCATCACCAGATCCTCACGTGATATTCCCAATTACGAAATGGGTTTGCCTCATGAGTCTGAAGTTACGATGAAGCTTTTGAGTGCAGCACAATATTTGGCATAATAAAACTGGTGACTACGGTTTTTCTCTGCAGGTTGCTACTTCCCAGCTGGTCACGTGTTGTTGCACCATGGATAAAGTCAAACCTTTGAAACTGGCACTGCAATTTATTTGACTTCCAGCAACAGCCTAATAGGGAGTATGTTATCTAGACTAACAAGCCCATAAGCGTTTTGCCTGCTCAACAAAGCCACAGAGGTCAGACGCTGCTACAGTTTGTGTTTATCGGGGTCTGGTCGTGCTGGGTGCTGTTTCCCGGAGACACGTTAACAACAATAAAGAACATGCAGCACCTTGTAAGATCATGCTCCTTCACAGCAGCTTCTGGGAAGAAAATATTCTGTGCTCTCTCCACAAATGACCCCTTTCTGAGCACCGATTAAATTACACATATGATTTATAAACTCCCAAGGTGCTCACAATTTATTTGGGGATTAAAACTAGAAATCAGCGTGTTTACTTATTGTCTCATTTAGAGCTCACTAAAAAGTAAATAAAGACACACCAGTCCTTAACCAGAACAGTGCTTTGGTATCTGTTTAATTATAAGCACATGAATAGCCCTACCACCAATTCAGAGTCATACTTAGTAACTTGGTAACATCCTTCTCATGCAAATTACCTCCCCGAGTTATTACATTTGGAAAGAAAACAAACCTGCTTGGTTTATAGATACATTTTTGATAACAGTAATACTTCTGAAGTATTACTACTGATGCACTCATCTTCAGGAAATCACCTGGAGTGATTTTTTGCAGACCTTAAAAATTTGTGTTTTGTATGAGTTCTGAAGCAGAGGTAACTTTGGGAGTCGCGGCACTGTAGTCAAGGAGACCCAGCGTGCTGAAAGTCACAGTTGTGCTGTCAGAGCTCTGCTGCACTTTGCTCACATGGTTTGAGCCTGGGGTAAGAAATAACTGCTGTCATGCAGTATTTTTTCTTTTTGGACAACAATGAGAACAGGGGTGAAATAAATACTGAGGTTAACTGTGCTTGAAGAATAATCTACAGCAAGCAAAGCACAGTCAACACAAGTTGCAGGCTCAAAGAGCTGTCAAAGTCTCACAGTCAGCACCCACTGAAACTAATGAAAATTGCCACCATGGACAGAGATGGGATGAGTCCTGATACTGGGTACACTGGACAAGTCAGCAGTCTACAAGCAAGAGAAACAATCCCTGCAATAAAACTATCTGACATACTGCCTTCAGTGAGCTGATTTTTGTTTCCTTAAGTAACAGAACAATAACAAAGGGCTGTTGACTTGATCCTCAGAAGCAACAACACCAGGACACACAGCACTTCAAGGCACGGCAGAGATAGTGTAATACTCCATGGTTCATCTCCTGGACTAAATCACAAGCATCCGACTCAAAACAGTGGCAGTTCACCTTCACGGTATTTAGTCTGTAAAAGGCAAGTCCATCATTTAAGACTGAGTTTGCGATCTCAGTGTGATTTGCTACTTACACAGCCACTACACAACGAACATCAATGAGTTTTACCCCTAGAGAGCCATTCTGAATTGCCTCCACCAATATCTGCAGGTAATTAAACTTCCCTTTTTCAGTTTTATACCAGAAATTATCTCATGGACATGATCTGCAGCAACGCAAATCCAGTTGAAGACTTCACACTGGACTGCACTTAAACTCTTAATCTCGGCACTACCCCAGCAGTGGAACATCTTCACATTACAATGACCAACACCCTACTCCTCAACCATATCCCCTCTCTTGGGGCTGGTCTGCCCCTGCTGCTGCAGCTCTTGTCCTGAATTCAGGCAGTGACCAACACTTAGGAGACGTGACAAAGCTGGAGTGCAGTGCATGGCTTTACAGTGACAGACCTTTGTTAAAATTGCCCATGGCTCTCAGCAAAAAATGAACTAAAATGCTAATCTAATAATCTAGGCATATAGACAAATGAAAGGTGAAAAGGCTTTTAAATGCATTCTAAAACCAATATTTTATGAGATGGATCAATATATTTCTTTAGGCTGGAAACAAATGAGTTCTCAAAGAAAGTTAAATTTAGAGAAGAAAATGTTTGGTTTTCTTACTACGGAAAACATGTGATGACAATTCCTTGGAGGACATTTATACCAACAGCAATCCAAAGCTAGGGCTTCATCATGCTCTCCCTTAAATCAGTACAGTAAAAACATGATAAGGTTACTGCTGTCAGCCTACTAAATGTGAACAAAACTAGCTTTGCAATCATACAGCATTGTCTTTAATTCCCAATTGTTCATCAGCATATGGAAGCGATGCAACCACAAAGTAAAACAATTACAGCTTCGATGCTGCATCTTTTACACAGTCAGTTAACCTCTCTGATGTCTTTACAAGGAATCACCTGAATATGGGCTACCGGATAACACCCTAAATTCCCAGATCCCAGCTGATAGAGCACACACCCGCGCTCGAGTCAGGGAGGCGGCAGCGGTGGATCGCTCCCTGGCACTGTTGGATACTGCCCCCTTTCGCCGAACAGCAAGGCAACAGCCTCGGCTGCACACTGAAACTTTGCCCGGCATCTATTTGTTTTCAGGAAGATAATATTCGTGCAGATGGTCTTATTTAACCCTAGTATGTCTGTTCGCATGATTATTCATCCTGACTAAAATAGAAATCTATTGTTCAACCCATGTTTAATATCACAGAGTGAGCCTGCTCTCCAGGAACTTTCCCTCTAACAGGGCCCTATTGCACCTCAGCCCAAGTCAAGCAGGACTTTTACAATTTCCAGCAAGGTAAGAAGAAAAGGGTTTCTATTCTCGGGCTATAGTCTGGCGGTATATAGTTTATAGTCTGGTCAGATGTCAGCCTTGAGAATAAAGGGCAATCACACTGGACAACCAAAGCCATTTTGTCTGGGAACTTGTTTCATCTTACTGCAAAGAAAGTAAGATTCCATGGCACCACTTGTATCGAGTTTCTGTTGGGCTATCCACATTCCTGCTGAACCCGTCCCCATGCTGTTTTTTCCAGTCAGTGTGAACTGATCAAGGCCAGCTTGCTAAAAGTCATTTTCTCCACAGAACCTCATCCCCCACATCTCTCTCTGTTCAAGCCTTTTGTCCTCTGGGGTTGTGCTTTTTCACTTGCTGGAGTTTGCACATTTTCTCCTCCCTGGTTGCCCCAGCTTTTTGCAGGAAGGGAGGGAGGTCACGGAGGGCAGCCACTGCCAATTCCATCAGCCTAACAGACTGGGGGGATGAACAAAGCAAATATCTATATTCTGATGGGCAGGATCTCTGTCTTCCCCATGACTTCAGGATTAGCATGTCCCTGGCAGGGGAGGACAAAAACTTGGCCTCTTTAAGGAAAGAAAGCAAGATAGAGAGAAAAACAGGACAACTTGCCTCTAGTTCACTGAAAATGCAAGAGGCGTAACATAAAACACAGAGATTCCCTGCTATTGCCTGCCTAGTGCAGAGTCTACTTATCATCCAATCCAATCTGAGCAGAAAAGTTTTAGTGGAAAAGGAGAAAAAATGAAAGATACAGATGATTCAAGTGGCTGTTTAAAAATTAAATCTCTGTTTAAAATCTGGTAGAATATCAGCAGGATTTCTCTTATCCACTACCACCTTCTCTGCAGTTATGACCAGTTTTCTCCCTTGGGAGCTTACAAATCAGATGTATAATCAAGAGAGTACTTTTCTGTATGAGTAGTTTGTTCCAGCTATCCTCACTCCTCCTCATTGCCTTCACTCACCTGGGATCTCTACTGATCTCAAGCAGCAGTAAGAATCAAAGCCCATTATAACTTCTAGGTTAGTTGGTTTCTATTTTGTTCACAGCACAGTCAGCTTGGGGTCTTAGCCCTACCACTGAACCCACCCAAAGGCAAAGACATCAAGCCTCTTGCATCTCAGACCACAATTTAGGAAAAGACATATTTTCTGTAATGAGAGGGAACACTTGCACAACAAAAAATGAAACTTTACTATGATCCGAAACTAATATATCCATGCATAAATAATTTGAAGAAAAAACAAATGGGGGGAAAAAAATGTAAACCCCAACCAAAAATAGATAAATAAATCAAGAAAAAAAAATCAAACAAACGAAAAACCAACAAAACAGGACCTGGCATCTACCATGTTTGGAGACCTTTTTTAAGGACAGTAAATTATCTAAGAGTCTAAACTGAGCCAACAGAAGACAGTGAACCTTTAGGATACAAATACTCCTTGATATTTATGCTCCTCCTAAAAGCCCACGAAGAGACAGGTTCAGGACCGACTTGGCAGGCACACCTTTTGTTTGTTTCCTCTGAGGCGTAACAGTAAGCGTGCTCCTGGGCAGCACCAGGGAGCAGATGGTAGTGCTGGAAAATATAGGTCTCCAACTTTGGTGTGGCTACTGGAGCTGCATCGACAAAGGTTGTTTCTGGAAACCTTACCCCCCCATACACTCCCCGTAAGTTTCTAACAATGCGCGGAGCTAAGGAGCCGCACAAGGCTCTCTGCCTCCCTCTCCCTCTCCCCTTCGCTTTTGATCTCCATCAGGACGTGAGCTGAAATTTAATGGGCCACCCCTACCACAAAGACAAATTACCATCTGAAAAACAAAAATCATTAATATCCCTTCGTCTAGGCTATCCGGCTTCCCACCACTGCACCCCTTCGCTCTCGCCACAGCCCCCCTCAGCGGGTTTAGGAAGAGCTGGGAAGGTGGCGGGGAGAGAAGGAGATAAAAAACCACCTCCGCTGCCACCTCCGAGCTAGCGTGCTCTCCAGCGCTGCCGGACTGCAAACACAGCGACGAAAAAAAAACCTCTTTGGCTCCCCGGCGGGCAGGGGGGACGGCGCAACCAGCGCCGGGCACAAACACACCCCCACGTCCCGCAGGTTGCCCCCGGCCCCCCATCACCGGGCGCTGCGACGGGGGCGGCGGAGACGCGCAGCAGCCCGGGGGTTCCAACCTCCCCGGATCCCCCTCCCAGCACCGCGCCCGACCCCGCCAAGTTGGGAAGTTTGCGCGCCCCCCGGCCCGTCCCGCTGCCCGCCCCCCGGGCCGCCGCCGCGCTGCGCTTACGGGGTGGCCCCCGGGCTCCCGGTGCGGGGCTCACCGGCACATCGCGCTCCGGCTGCCGCAGGAGCGGGGACAGCCGCCGAGCGACTGGGCTCGGCTCGGCGGGGCTGGGCTCGGCTCGGCTCGGCTCGGCGCGGCTGGGCTCGGCTCGGGGCGAGCAGAGGAGCGGAGCGGCGGCTCTCCCCAGCCCGGCGCTCAGGGAGTGCCGCCTCGGGCCATGCGAGCGGCGGCGGGCAGCGTCCCCGCGGTGCGGCCGGAGTTGGGACCGAAGTCCTCCCGGGCGCTCCGCTGTCTCTTCCAGGCGGCTCCTATCAGCACGGCTTCAACTCTTTCCATCGGAGACCGAGGGGAGGAGGAGAAGGAGGCGGAGGAGGAGGAGGTAGGGAAGGAGGAGGGAGCTAGGGGTTGGCAGCCCCAACTCGCACTGATGTCAACTAATATATTCAAAGTTCAACAGGGCATTTCTCTAGCAAGCGAATCGTCCTCGCCGCCCTCCCTGCTGGTCGCAGCCAGCCTCCCCGGGCCGGCGGGGGGTCCCGGGGAGCACAACGGCGTTCCCTGGCCTGACTCTGCGGAGGGGGGCCGGCGGGGCTGGCCCAGAATGGAGGGGGTCGGGGATGGGAGATGGCACACTTTTCAGGCGGGCAGGTTCAAGTGCAGCCGGCGTGGGGAGGGCCGAGGGTGCAGGAGAGCAAAAATAATACACCGAGCGGCGGAGCGATGTTTGTGTTTAAATCCAGCCTCTTCCCTCCCTGCTGGAAGGGGCAGGGCTGGCTGCGTTGCTGTGGCTGTGTGAGAGAAGGGGCGCAGGGAAGCGGCCGCGATGGGGCTCGGAGTGGCCCCGCGGGGCTCCAGGCTGCTGTGCAGACCCCGCGTTAGCGGCCGCCCGGACACGTCGCCCGGCCAAGGCTTGCACCGAGCCCGGAGCGGAGCGCGGTCCCCTGCCCGTGACTGAGCCCCTCACTCAGGCCCGGGGCTGTGGCCGCGTCTCCCCGTCGCGATGTCCCCTTTTTTGCCGGGGGTTAATGGGGTCGAGATGAACCCGGGGAGGGTAGCGGCAATTTTCTCACGCCGAAGAGCACACAGCGGCGGAAAATCCGCGACGAGGAGCGTACGCGGCGCGGAGCGCACGGGAGAAGCATCGCTGTCCCTCCGCGGAAAATCGCTGCGAGGCCGGGGAAAGCTGCATCAAACGTGCTTTCGGGAAGGCTGATATGCCGCTCTGTCCCCGCGGTGATGCACAGCGCCTGAACGCCGTTAGCGGCAACCGCAGAGAGCTATAGGATGGACCCTGCTGATGGACAAGCAGCCCGGTAGTCAAAGGATTACAAACACATCTGGGCTGCTCTAGTGACATTTAAAAATCGCCAGATAAGAGCCTCAGTTATTTATCAGACGAATCCCCAGACAGAATGGCCTGCACTGATGCCGTTGCATATGTATGTGTGCGTGTATAATGAGGCTGGTTTTTTCCTTCTGTAAACTGATCCTGTCATTCATGTTGACAGTATGTTATAGCTATATAAAAACAGTGTGATTGTCTGATGGCTCATCAATGCTATGACAGCCAATTGTGGTGGCAGTGGGTGTGCTCTCAAATTGCGTCTCAGAGAAGTAACAGCATAGATCCACTGAGATGATCATTATACAACATGTAATTGTTTGCCTGTTCATAATTTCTCAGTTCTTCCTTAATCAAGGAACTATATTACTACATCTGCTTATGCAGTAATCTATTATTTGATACTCTGAATTAAACAGTCAATACATGATTTATGTGCATAACATTTTTTATCTGCTTTCCATTTTAAAGTTCACACTGGAAAGCATAGGACAGATAATGGATACGAAACAAATGCAATGTAGCTATGTATTCAACTCAAAACTCTGGAGGAAGGCTTGAGTCAGGCAAAGTCTGAAGGGTGCTGAGGAAATTGCCCCGTGCACAGTGGCGTCACATCTGTGCCTCTTTTTTCTTCCCCATCTTTCCTTAAACTGAAAAAAAACCTACCCTCTAGCTGAGTTTTTTCGTGATAGTATATTCTTAGAGTATTGTCATAATTTACATGTGAACAGTAAATAACTGTCTCTCCATTTTCCAATATAGAGGATGATATCTTTCAATTTAGTGAATTGAATTTTAAATAATGATGTACAACAGCCTTGTACAGCCACAACAAGGTTGTGCTCTGTGCTGGGACATTATTTGCCTTCTTTTCCAGTTTTATGGTAGAGCAAGTAATTTGATTATCTAAGCCTCAGGGACAGAACACCTCAGCAAATGCCACAACTACACGTGTAATTTCCAGCACACAGCTCAGCCTTTCTTTCTCCTAAGACTTCCAGATGTGGCACTGAGCATTGAACAATAAGTAGCATAAGACTGCATAAAAAAATGTCTGTCAGCATTTAAAGATATAATGGATAGTACTTTTATATTAAAGGAAAGATTGTTTGTCCTAAAATCTTCTAGCATTTCCCTGCTACTACCTTGCTGTTTCCCCCACAAGGCTGGGAGTAGTTCCATCAGTCATGTATGTGTATGCATTGCTCAAAGACTCACTAATAAAACGTGCACATAAATAAAAGTTTTGTAATATTTCCATGGACTGTCAGGTCCTGACACCTTAATGCCTTTACACAGCATGGTATCTGAGAAATCACTGGCCAGACAGGGAAACTACTCAAAACCTTTTAGTAAAGGGCTTGTGACGCAAAGTTACAATTCTATGAAAAAGAGAGAAATGTCATGGGAAAAGTCAGGGTATTGCATGTGAAGTGACCTGTATCAAACTATTTGTTTCCAGTCGCCAAAGGAGAGGATGTACCGGGTTCCTGTTCTGGGCTTGGCGGAGGCCGAGCTCATGACAAGACTTATCACAGTTGCTCGCAGAGGTGTTGAACTGTAACCCAGTCCAGAGTCACCGCCGCTGAAGAAATGCCCTTTCCGCAGGGGGGAGAGCCGCGGCTGTTTGTGGCTGAGGTGGAGCTCGGCGCGGATGTCACCGCTAGGTGCTGCTGGTGCCTCCCGGAGCGCTGGCCCCGCTCCCGCCGCTCCCCGGCACGGAGCCGCCGGCCCGCGGGGGCACCCCGTGAGCTGGGGGCCTGCACCCCGTGTGGGCTCCTGTAGCACCCGTGCGAGCAGCCTGCCTGGCCAGCCTGGGCAGCGGCGGGTCTGGCACAGACATTCCCGGGAGCTGGCGGGGAGGCGAACACTGTAGGAAGAAGGGGCTCCCACTGCCTGCAGGGAAGAGAGGTCGCATTTGCTGCCTTCAAACTCAAGCGGTGCGGAGCACGGAGAAAGACGGGGGAGAGTTCAAGAGAGCGGAAACGCTGCAGGGAAGAGGAACGGGACTCCGAGGAATGGGAGCGCTTTGGGCTATGAGGCAGAAGCGGGCAGGATAACACGTACTGCTGCGCTCTGGTGGGGACGAGGACCTGCCAGTGTAGAATAGAGCTCTCTGGGGAAAGAAGAGACCAAACCCAGGCTTTTTGTGAGTCGGGTCATCCAAAAACAGTCCCAAATTGCAGACAGCATGGCATTTTTGCAGCCTAACCAGAGCAGGCTGTGTTAGCCTGCATTTGCACACAGGTCAGTCTGTTTATGACTGAACTGTCTTGCACTCACCTGCTTGAGCTTAAACTGTTTTTGGTACTCTGATAAGCTTTCCTGGTAGATGTTTTACAGGGTGATCTAGAGGAAAATCAACCTTGGCCTCATTGTGTGGAGGCTAAGCAACAACATTGACCCACACTTGATGTCTGGACCATGATTGCACACTAGTAGCAGTCTCATTAGAAAATTATTTCTGTTGTAGATGTCCAGACAATTTCACAAAGACTGGAAGTGCATATGTCAGTGGCAAAAATTTTAAATTATGCTGGAATTTAGAGCTGGACACATATGTTCAGACAATCACTACACTGGCCTACTACAAGTTTTTATTTTTCTCCAGCACTGCAGGGAAGAAGCAGAGTCACCATGAAAAAACAGTCAAAATATATGCAGCAGACTATCTTTACACTGATTCAAAGGACTGACTCTGAGTGGAGCCCAAACTGCCTTTCTAGATGGTGCAGTTTCCTCAAAAGAGGAAAAATACATTTCTAAATACAGCATCAGCAAATGCTCAGAAGCAATGGCATGCAGCAATAGCAATTGTAAGCATTATCCTGAATACTGAGATCTACATCTGAAGCCAAATGGCAATTAGCCATAAATTATTTAGGTATATGGCTTTTTCCTGAATTTAAAATACATTGCTAAATAGCCACAGTTGTGGCTTCTGGGCTTAGTCTGGTGGTGACAGTAACATTTTAATTTATACTACAGATAAGTTGAATTTAAATCCATGACACAAACTAAGAGTCAGATGACCTTAAAGCAAGAGAATAGAAATGAGCTCCCTGGAGAAAAGACGCTGTGATGAAACAAATAGAATAATATATAGGGATGACTTGACACTGTCACCAGAGTGACTGTATTTAACTTCTTTGGAAAGAAATTAAATGAGCTTAAATTGGGACAACTGCTTTATTTTCTGAAGCCTACAGACAAGTGCTATACAGTTGTTTCTCCCCCTGAAGCCAGGGGCCAATCTTCATATATCACTCGACATAACAAAGTCAGCAAATGTCATCACACTTCAAAAAGGCAGGCCTGAGTATTCCCACTGAGTCTCACAAAAGTAGAAAGTTCCCTCTTTGCAGACAAAGACTTGTGAAACATAAAAGTTGTGTTAACACAATGACATACTGGGAGGAAGGGAATGTTAAACTGAGACACTTCTTGTTGCCCAATAAGCATCCCCACTAAGGTAAGATATACAGCACCTAGCAGTCACCTATTTGTTGGCAAATAAAAACAGCAGTGAAAAATTAGTTTTTTAACAACACCATGAGGAGGTTTAATACGATATCAAAAATTGCTTTCCCCCTCCTCTAACTCAAGCTCTGAGCCTAGTGACTGTGTTTATTGTATATTACTTTTGCCTTGAGACTGGAAGTGTAAAACCTAGCACTGAAAACCTTTATGGTGCTCCTAGACACATATTATCTGAGGGACTGAAAATTTCCTTGGTAAATTCAAGTGGGTTTTTTTTCCCCCTGGGGAGTATAGGTACCTTTACAATTAGCCTTAAGCTTTAATTTAAAGACATGTTGTTTAGCACATCAGACATCTCACTAAACACTCTTTAGAAATACATTTGAAAGGAAAGTGAGTTCAGGACTGTTGACAGCTTATCTGCTGACTTCATAGCCCACCTTAGGCAATTCAGCTGAAAGATGAGCTCAACACTGCAAGTTCCCATTACAGCGTTTGCAGTATCTTGTCCTAATTTTCCTTTAAAAAGCTAAATTAAAAAGCTTTACAGGGACACACTTATACAACAAACTGTTCTGTCCAGCAAGCTGAAAGTGAGTCTAAATGTGAGTAGGTTTTGAAAGTATTACTATTCCTTCCTCCATTTGCTTACATGATGACCAAGGTCTTGATAATGCAACTTGCAGTGTCTGGTTTGGAAAATGCAATTCTCAGTGTAGTGGGAATGTGAACATGCCGACAAAACTGAATACCTGTTCTGCAGATTGTAGTTCTGTGGTAGTATTTGAAATTCATGACCTGGAAAGCCATTCTGAGGATTTAAGAAGTTCATAGCACTCAGTTAATACAGTGTCCTTCCATACTTGCATGTTTTTAACAAACCTAACTAAAAAACATACTGTACCTACTCAGTCTGTGATATTCAGATGCTTATAATTCAGCTCAAAAGCAATCAACTTTCAAATCTCACCCACTTTGGCCGCAAGGCTGTAAAAACTTAAAAATCAGGGAAGAAAACTTAAATAAAACTTTTTAGTCTTCTCAAGCAAAATATAAAGTGCTTTCAAGCACATACTTTATCCTTAGGCAGAAGACAACTAGTTTAAATTTCAGCCCTCCATTTTGCAGATTTTCAGATGAGTTTTGAAAATAAGGGCTTAGAGCAGAAACTGTATTGTAGCTTCACCTACTATGGTTGTGATGAAGTCACCAAGTCTTTCATCTCTTAAGAAAAAGGCCCATTGGAACTGATGCAGACAGATCAATGATTTTTGGGAAAATGTGGTTTCAAATTCACAAACAGGTTAGCTACAATTCCATAGGTTGAAACATTTCCCCAAAACAAAACTGAAATGTTACCCTAAACACAAAAGCTCTTCCTGCTACTTTAGGGAAATGTAGCACATTGTAGCTGTGCTCCCTCTTGAAACGCAGAGTACCTCTGGCCCTTGGTCTCCCACAAAGAGCCCTCTCCGCCCTTTTCACTGTTTGATTCATCAAGGCAAGGTGGCTTCTTGCCCACACAATGAGAAGGGTAGTGGAAGCAGTTCTGTGATGAAGGAAAATCTTGGGCCTAGGTTGAGTAGTAATATGTGAGACATGAATATTCCTTGTTATTTTATCATTGGTGAAACTAATCACCAGGAAGAGGCTGGGCTGAATGTTTCTATGGTGCGGCCAGTTTTTGTTGTGGAAGAAAGTTGGGTGAGATAGACACCTTTGTTCTTGCAGTATCTCAGCAAAGAGATTGTGGGATACTGCAAACATTGCAGTAACAGAAAGCTGAGAACACTGACATGTTAGACTGTAGTTCCTAAGAGAGAGTGCCTGCTTCCCTTCACCAACACAGCCAGGAGTGTCAAAAAAGGAAAATTACTGCAGCAGAGTGGGTTAGTGCACCGAGAGCTTTCTGCTTTGCATTTCCAGTAATTAAAACCACTATAACGTCTTCTCCAGAACATCACATTTTCCCTCAGCTTGGCCATCACAACATATAGTGGTGCCATCTCAGTTACAAGGCACAACACAATAGCAAGCAAAAGCTTCATAGTGCCTTCTGAAGGCACATGGTGCAGCCACACAGATCAGGGTGGTTGGAGCAGGCAGGGTCAGGTATTGAGTCCCAGGTATTGAGCAGTGCACTGTTATTCTACCCAGATAATTGCAACCACTTCCTATATATGTATGCAATTATATATTACTGATTATCTATTTTCCATTTCTTTTCCATGCAAAGTTGTTAATCAGAAAAGTCTATACTAGATAAAAACACATTTGGATATGTATAATCAAAATACAATCTCTCTCTCTATTTTAATTAGTGTAACATGTACTGCAAAGTATATTGTATATTCAGCCTAGTCTAGTGGCCAAAAATATTCCATGAATTCTGGTCAACAATTATCAAGAATTCTATTCCTGCCAGATAAGCTGAAAATTATCACTTGCTGACTAAGTCAATATGTTACCCTGCTGCTATGCCATATGGCCCTGGATGCAGAGACACAACACAACCTCATGAAGTGACACCCAAACTGGAGGAGTGGAACACTGGAGAGCAGGGTTTCCATTCAGAAGGACCTCAACAAACCAGAGGAGAAAGCTAGCAGGAGACTCAAGAGGCTCCACAAATGCAAATGAAGTTGTGCATTGAGGTCAGAAGTGCCCCTAGTAGCAGGCCAGGCTGAGGGCTGAGCAAACAACCCCACAGCTGGAGTTTGGAACTCACTACAGCTGCTGACAACCTGGAGAGACTCCAGGGAAGGACTGCTGAGGCAGTAAGGGAACCACAGCACCCGAGGTACAAAGAGAGGCAGGGGCAACTGCCTTGCTTAGCCTGGAGACAAGAAGGCCAAGACAGGATGTAGCTACAGTCTTCCACTACCTTAATCCATTGGAGAAGACAGACATTTCTCAGAGGTACACAGCAAAAGAACAAAAGGCAACAGTCACAAGCTGCAACAAGGGAAATACTAATTGGGAAGAGAGAGAAAAATCATTTCAGTGGGACTAGGGCACCGCTGAGACAGAGGCTCAAAGGGGCTTGAATCACCCTTGGAGATTTTCAAAACTTGTCCAGTCTTGGACCAACTTGATCTGATTTTGAAGATAGTCCTGCTTTGAGCAGAAGCTTGGAATACAGATCTCCAGATGTGCCTTCCAACCTAAATTTTTCTATTAATGTATCTCACAAAATGCAGTTCCATAAGATACTAAGTATCTCTTCCACCAGCCATAAAGGTGCTCAAGTCTCTGTCAGGGGTCAACAGAAATGGCTTATTACAGCAGTGACCTATCTAAATCTCAGCTATTATTTGATTTGGTATATAATCAGACTAAGTGCAATCAATTATTAGATTGCCTGTTCAGATTGTTGTAACACAGTGAGATATACAAATCTTGTCTCTGCTTGCCTTTTCTTCAAAAATGTGAGATTCAACAGTGATAATGAAGGAAAAAAGACAAAAATTAGAAAATGCTTTCCCCTGAACTATGAGTGGAACTGCTACATTTCATGTAAATATTATCACAGATCTATGATACAATCATTTCTACAGTCAACAGGCTCATAATATTCCTTTCTCATCAAAACACCTAGGGTTACTCATACAAGTAAAGGGTTGTAGGCATGCAAATTAATTTGTAGCAAATGGTTAAATTTCTAAATCATGTATTAAATTACTTCTATTGTACAAGTTTAACTTCATTTTCCAAGCTAGTCACATGCAACAGAGATGCAGTAATGTAGGTATTCCAGCTGCAGGAGTGATTAGCTGCTGGTGCCTTCTGAAACTAGATTTGTAAGTCAGATCATTGGAAAGATCAGTGGTTTGTTTCCTGGATGTCATGAGACCAGAAAGGTGGAATATTGGCAGAAGATTAGGTTTATTTTTGTGTATGTGTTTGAAATATTTAAACGGACTAGGATAGAAATCAGCTTATAGGGTTATAAAGCCTGATCCAGCAAAGCAAAAAAGTCATGAGCAAGCCCATCTCAGGTGTATAAGGAGCATAAGTATAGATTTATCCTTGAACAGAGGCCCAAAGTTCCATTAAAGTTCAGGGAAGGACAGTGATATTCAAGCACTTGCTTAAAGGCATGTGCCTAAATTCATAAAGATTTGGGGTATTTTTACTTGTATATCCCTGTGTAAAAAACAGGGAACTTTAACCAGCTTTGTTAACATTTGCAGGCATTTCTGCATCTCCTTCTATGTTTCTACATAGAAGTATACTGCTGGCACTTTTGATTTTGCCACAGAAGAAAATAAGCATTCCAATATGAGTTGTCAGCCTGGGTCTGATTAAATCAGAGAATTTAGCCACCAGTTTCTGTAGGGTCAGATTGGGCTATAAACATTTATTCTAATGCATAAATATATTTGGACCTTTAAGATGCTTTGGCTGAAATGTAACAACTTCTGAACAATCTGATTTGGGCCAATATTTAAGCAGCCAGGCTGAGATGCCAGTCAGTACCTTTGCCTCCCTCAGGAGCTTTTTTCTTTATTGTTTGTAGGTTTACCTGTTAATGCTCATCACAGTTACCAGGCTCTGACTCAAGAGCTGTCATTAATCACTGCCTAAGAACACTGCATCAGGTAAGCAAACACATCAGATGCTGAGCTGAAGCAGCAGCACTCACTTCAAACTGTCATTTGCTCCTGACATAACAAGGGAAAAGATTATCCAGCCTAAGTACCAATTTTTCACTGCATGATTTGAAACAAGCTTTGGAGATTGGTGCCACATTGCTACAAATGATGGTGCTGAGGGTTCATGGGGTTCATGAGGTTCAGTGGTCAGCACTGGAACACCATCCTCTACCTCACCACATGTCCTGCCTTACACCCACTTGTACTTACTCAGAGGTGATCAGCTGATGAGCCTGAATAACAATGTTAGAATTTAGGTTCTCTCAGCTCCCAACTTTGAAAGCTAAATCTGAATAATCACATCTTTTGACAGAGCCAGCCACATTTTATGAAAGTTCAGATTCAATTTAATCCAGATTTTCATCTGTGTTCCACCCCTAATTCTTCCTCCGAACAGCAAGAGGAAGCAAGGCAAGATCTTTGCATAGGTGTTCAAGTATTTAGCAGTTCAGTTTCCAGGCAATCTGCAATTGCAGCAGTTCTCAAACTCCAATCTACTAAGACCACTGCTGTCAGAGTAGTAAAGTATTTGTCAGTCTCAGAGCTGTGATGCTTTGCCGCTGCTTGGAACTCAGGTCAAGATTCATTTAGAGATTTCCAAAAGCTTTTTCAGGTTTTCTTTCCTTCTTTGTCTTGGAGTTTGGTGTTTTTGTTTTGTTTGGAATTTGGTTTTTTGTTTGGTTGGATTTTTTTTTGTTTTTTTTTACCAACTAGACTCTAAAATAAGCATATTTCTTTGAGCTCTTTCTATGTCAGGTATCTTTGGCAAAAATCCAGCTATGAGCAAACTTTCAGCCACTGCTGAAAACAAGAGGGCAACAAACAAGTAAGAGGAGAGAACTAACATGCTGAGTGACCTGGAGAGAAAATTGTATGTCTGCATGCAACAGAAAAAATGTCCCCAATAACAAGTGTAAATTCCTAACACTTCTGC
Source organism: Entomyzon cyanotis (assembly GCA_024500445.1). NCBI lineage: Eukaryota > Metazoa > Chordata > Aves > Passeriformes > Meliphagidae > Entomyzon > Entomyzon cyanotis. Next base: position 10,577,652 of record JAKEPQ010001026.1, on the reverse strand, counting down.
CAAGAGAATGCTGAATGACAGGGTGCAGCAAAGCAGATGCACACCTCCTGTTGAAGGAAGCTCAGTTTCATATTGTTGCCAATAGTCACTCTAATTTTGCTTAACTATTTTTATGGTAACTCCAATGTATGTTAGAAAGTATTGAGGAAAAGACTGTCACACTGAAAGGAAAAACAGAATCCATGAAGGATCTGAGGCACAGATTGTGATGATGCAGTATCATTTGAAAATCACTAAATTCATGCATTACTGATAATATTTGCCATGTGGTTTCAGCAAGAGATAGTATTCTTCCCACACAGTGTTCAAACTGTTCATTAGTGGATCTTGCAGCAGCTGCTGTTTTGCAGCCAAGGAATGACTGCACTTTAGTGGCAAGCAAAGGATCCCAATAGCTCCCAAAGTGCTTGGGTATTTTGCTACATGGAGTTAAAATATATAAAGAAATATGTTTCTAATTTATTACCTTTTACACAGATGCATGCTTTACGGGAAAGGTTTGATACAACTAATGCAAATTTCTCTTTAAGAGTCACCCAGGAATTCTTTAAGATCAAATTGGAGTCTGTATATTTTGAAGAACCAGATATTACTGCCCAAACGGGGAATGACAGCAGGACAGCTTGTATGAATGGCAGCTTTCTTCCCCATGTTCACATACTATAATTTTTCTTAACTCGTATGTGAGTTGCCACAGTATTCTATGTCTTGCTTATTGTTTGCTGTGCTGATACACTGGCACATCCAGAGGTGATTTTTCACATGTCATCAGAAATGTTACAAGAACAGATTGGTTTTGTAAATACAAGAGACTACCTAAGTGATGGAGGATTCCTGTCTCCTACACATGCAAGAATAAAAAGGAAGGGCAGGAGAGAGAGAGAGAACAAAGCACCACATACCAGATAAAGGAGCAGAATTAATTTGTGAAAGCAATAACATTTTTGTCAGTTATTCCTCATTCCTGAAGGATGGAACCTCTCTGATTGAAAGATGCTCAGGTCAGATATGTTTTCAATTGTCAGCTGATAAGTTGGTGTAGCCCTTGCAAAATCCAAAATCACGTGCCCTTCACACACACTGTTGTTTTCCAGGGCTGCACTCAGCCTAGAGTATAGGAATTGTCATGTGCTATCAACTTGGCAATCTGTTCAGATCAGTATCCTCTCTAATTGTAGTTTAAGAAGGCAGTGGCATAATCTGGTACTTTTTTCCCTGCTTTAAATCTCAAATTAATCTCTTGAGAGACTCAATACTTCTCTGGAGCACATGCTTTAAAATCTCTCTGAAATCTGACATAAATAAGGCCAAAGCTGGGCAATCTTGCAATAACATAACTGACCAAACCCTATTCAATCTTTTTAAGGTCTTGGCCTTGGTGGCGTCCTGTGACAATATGTTCCATGCTCAGCAAAAGTGCTTATTTTTATCAGATGCTTCCTTTTGTGGAATTCTCTGCTATTTAATTTCATTTCTTGCATAGTTGTGCAGTAGTTTCCAGCCCGCTGCCAGGGCCCTGAGTGCACTTTTAGACCTGAATGCCCTGATCGTCCCTGGAGCCCTCAGCTCCTGCCCCAGTGGTGGTGCAGCAGCACTGATCTCCAGCTCCTCATGGCTCTATCCATGGGTTCTGTCCATGGGATCCCTGTGCTCAGGGATCTAATCACTGCCTGGGGCTGGAGCTGCCCTGCATCCCCCACTGCTCTGATCCCTGGAAAGGGAAGTCCCGTCACCCCCAGAACCCAGAGAACCACCAGTTCTTAAGGCTCCCTGACACAATGTTCTCTGTAAAGCAGCACAACAAAGTTTGTCTTTTCCTTCCCCTCCTCAAATATTTATTATGAAGCCACAGAGAAACCTCCTATGAGCAACACCTCCCGGTCCCACCAGCTGGCAGCTCCCTGAGCACTGAGATTGCCCTGAGTGGGACGTTGCCAAGCAGAGACAGTCCCCTCAGGAGCTCCGGACTCCAGGGGCTGTCCACTTCAGACCTTCCAGCAGCACCTTCCCCAGAATCATTCTGTCCCTTCACACTTCTGGGTGATGAAATCACCTCTGGGTCAGGCGAGCGGTGACAGGGACTCGGTGCCCAGCCGGAGACCTGCAGGTCTGGAGGGACAGTCTCAAGTATCCCCCGAAAAACCCAGGAAACCCGTTCATATGTTCTCTAAATCATATAATGAGAATGTGGAGCTTTGAACACCATGATCTGCCATCACCCCAAAGACGACAGACCCCGTGCCGCCAGCCTTACCTCCTCCTGGGTGACAGCCACCAGAGCTCCAGAGATGGCAGCAGTCCGGTCCCGGATCCTCCTCCCTGCACGCCCAGCACCGTCAGGGCCCCACACCAGCCCCGAGGGCAGCCGTGCCCTGTCCGGGGAACAGCCATTTCCCAGAGAGCCCACAAGGACTCTCCTCCACAAGGGGCGACTCCTCCTGAGGGGCGACTCACTCTTGAGGGGCGACTCATTCCTGAGGGGCGACTTCTTCTGAGGGGTGACTGTCCCTGAGGGGCGACTCTTTCCGAGGGCGACTCTTTCCGAGGGGCGACTCTTCCTGAAGGGTGACTAAACCTGAGGGGTGACTAACCCTGAGGGGCGACTACCCTTGAGGGGCGACTCTTGCTGAGGGCGATTCTTCCTGAGGGGTGACTGTCCCTGAGGGATGACTCTACTCGAGGGGTGACTGTCCCTGAGGGGTGACTGTCCCTGAGGGATGACTCTACTCGAGGGGTGACTGTCCCTGAGGGGTGACTCCTCCTGAGGGGTGACTCTACCCGAGGGGCGACTCTTCCTGAGGGCGACTCCTGCCAGGTCTGCCCATCCCGTCTGTGGGTCAGCACACACAACAGCATCACTACGTCCTTCCCTTCAAAATTTAACCCCGTTTTGGCTGAGATGGCCGGAGCACCCGGGAGAATGCTGGCATTATCCTTCACGCAGAAGAGGTGCATGGCTTTTGCTCTCCAAGGCCTAGGTTTGGTCGCAAACAGTGGCACAGCACGTCTTCACGGAAGGTTTTCGTGGTGCAGAATGGTAAAAATTTATTTATTTTACTCAGGGAACAGACCCACAGAGAGGGAGAGATGTTCACGTCACAAAACGTGAATCTAGCCCTTCTCAATCATGCTCTAAAGCCATAGCTACAGGCTCATGCTTACCCTTTGGTGACTGCTCTCTAACTAAATGTGTTTTCTCTGGTCTAATCCACTACATTGTGCTCTGCGTCAAGGTTGTCAGCTCATTGTAACAGCTCCAGTTCAGGTTTTGTTCTCTTTTTAAATAACAGTGAAACAAATTCATCTGCGAGCTATGGATTAATAGTTGGCATGGATTTGGGCCAATGTATTTGAATGCATTAATGAAATTTCACTTTATCCCTGGTGTCTTTTCCTCAAAAATAATTTAAATTTTCAATTATTTCTTTTATCTTTGTTGTGTTTCACTCACTTGTAAATACACATAATACATAGTGATTGTGTTTGCATGTTGTTTGTCTTTCTCAGGAAAATAGATAAATAATTAATTGGTGAATAAGAGACAAACTGGTGTTGGAGTTATGCCAGATCTAACCTCGAGTCTTCTCTTTTTCTTCATTGTCTTTGAGGGAAAGAGAAATGAAACAAAGAAACAAAAACACTGAAAGTACGTGATAAATTACTTCCTGTAAAGAAGAGCATTTAGGAAAACTTCCTTTCCAAGAGCATCTTTGGCTTGTTTGACATAGTATTGTTGTCAGGTGTATTGGGGTTGTTTTGGAAGGAGAATGATAAACAAATGTTGTTTGTATGATAATTTAAATATAGCTGTCTACAAGTACCAGTCAGGATCAAGTTCAGAAATTTCAGCAGCAGAAGCACAAATTCCTAAACTGAAAGAGGAACACCTTCACCTAGAAATGAGTAACAGGCTATTACAGTCTCTGCAGCCAGCTGTAAAAGGGAAACATTCAGTACATTGCAATTATGCCATGCATCATAACCTCTACGGTTATGTGCAGAGTAAATGTAGATTGATCATTATTAACTTCCAATTTTTCTGAGGAAACAGCCTAAGTACCTCACATAAAAGAAAATAAACTCATTAGAAGATGATGAAATGTGAAAAAAGTCTAGGTTTCTTTTTTTTTTCTTAAGAAGGTCTCCTCTATTGTGTTGTTGTGGATCCTTGGTTAGCGCTGCCTGGAAAATGGGCAGTTAAGGAGACCTTGTTTTATACAGTATAGCTGGAATATCAGGGAAAAAGAAAAATATTTTGATTCCTAAAAATAGCTGCTGTGCCCCCTGGGAACTGTAGTCCAGGTATTCAAAATTATATTCTTCATTGTAGGTTGGGTTCCCTGTAGTAAATAAGTAGATCAACATGCCCTCCTCATCCACTTTATTTGTACAGGGAAATGGTGCATCACAGCACTCCACAACACACCAAAGGGATAACACAGCCTAAGAAGAACAGTATAAGACAGTCAAAGTAAACATATGTATGACTCAGTGATATTATAAAATTGTAATAGTAGGATTATTATCATTGCTTCAGCTGCATTTTTCTGCAGAGAAACAAGCACCATTGACCATAAATATTTTTAGTTAAAATGGTTCTGTCAAAAGCTCAGCTCTTCACCTAAACCAGACTAGAACTGTATTTTTTTTGGTCAGATTTCCTGTTGACAAATTGAGCAGACACTGCTTCTGCCTGCTTCTTTCTCAGCTCCCTGTGAATCAGATTAAATGACAGGGGCTGCTCCCTCCAATTCCCATACACGAATTACAGTGCTGAGATGCCTTTATGATCATGATCATGCTTTCTAGCAGAGATTGCTTCTCCAAAAGCTTGATGGAAACAACCCTCTCAGAGAGAAAGGAAGCAATTTTTTCCTCAGAAGAAGTCTATAGGAGAAAACAGCCTTCTCTAGATTGTGGCACAGTAGGTTAAGTATCATTTAGCAGGCATACAGGAAAAGACATGCCTGACTGTTTTCTGACATACAAATCCCATCTTAAATAGGCATTCTGAAGGGAGTGGGGTTTTGTGGGGGGCTGTTGTTTCTGGAGAATTCAGTGAAATTGTTATTGTGTTGACTGTCCCAGAAACTAGCATAATACTGAAAATGAAGCAACAATAATGAATCAAACTACTGGGAACAACAATGTGCTAGGAGAAAGAAACGTAATCAAGTAGTGATAATGCTAGCCTATAGTTTTACAGACTTCAGTGTCCTGATGTGCTGCAGGCTTCCTGCATCCATCTTTTAAACCTGTAACTTGTAAGGGATTAACACCTTCTGATGCTGCTTTTATTAATAACGGAAACACTTTCAAATAGTTCTGGGTCCAAAATTAGAACGTACTACAGTCTTTTTGTAAGTTTAGATTAGGGTAATGCTCCTAGATTGTAGATTTCTGCATCACTGTTATTTTAAATTTGATGGAATGAGTGGATCAAAAGTGTGTTCACATCCAGTTTTGAAAAGTTAAATAGGACTCGGAATTTTGAATGCAGGGATCTCAGCCTACTTAATGTCACAGCAACAAGGCCTGAGATACCAACCAACTAATCAAAACCCTTACTTTAAAAAAGCTAAAAAGAGAAAGATACAGAAGAAATAGACAGGAGAGAAAAAAGATCCCATAGAAAGAGCAACAGGACAGGCACTGATCTCTCCTCTCTGGTGACTGGTGACAGGAACTGAGGAAGCAGCATGAAACTGCATCCAAGGAGGTTTAGGTTGGCTATTAGTAAAATATTCTTCACCCAAAGAGGGGTTGGGCGCTGAACAGGCTCCCCAGGGCAGTGGTCACAGCACTGTCCTGGCAGAGTTCTAGAAGTGTTTGGACAATGTTCTCAGGAGCATGGTGTGACTCTTGGTTTGTCCTGTGTAGGGCCAGAAGTTGGACTTCGATGATCCTTGTGGGTCCCTTCCAACTTAGGATATTCTGTGATTCTTTGATTCTATGACTCAATGAACAGGAACTCAGTGCTTGTTGGGGTTTAAGCCAAAGCTGGCAAAAATAATGAGTCTCCAAGGTCTTCCTCTAGAGCCTCATCTGCTCCGGTAGTGCATTGGTGTAATTCAGCACACAGGTGATGTAGGAAGTAGCTGTTAAAAAATGTCTCACTTTCCTTTCATGACAATCTTGATTTTTCTTCAGTCTTGTTTTTTTTAATGGCCCTTCTGAAGATTTGAGCAGCTGATCCCTCTATTAACAGTAAACAGATGTGAGGTTAATACAGCACTTTCTTTTCTAGCTGTGTTTCCTTTTTCCTTGCCACAAATTATTTTAGCAGTACATTTAGGCTTTTTTGTTTGGATTAATCCAAGCCTTTTCCTGCTTTTTATAGACAAATCATTGTTACCTTGAGCAACTTAGCATATTGGGCATATGAAATAGTCACAATCATCTTTTTCATCTATGTTTGTATAGCAGCTAACAAAATAGAGCCATGCTCCATGCTAGTGTCTCTGCAGAGCTATCACAATGTAAATAATTAATAATAACAGTTGTTCAACACTTGAATGGGAGTCTGTTGTTTGTAAACAGAGAACATTTATTTTCTCTGCATTTCTTATTATATGAAACATAAAATTACTCCAAAGGAAGAAAGCTCTCTTACTCATACACTTGGTAAAACTCCTCAGAACTCCTCGCAACACATCAGAAGTGAAAGGTCAAATGGATTTTTTAAATTATTTAAAATATTTTTTACTAGCAATGTGGGCAAATAAATGTGATTTTTATGTTAACAAATTTGTCTGCCAAAATGCAATTATAAATCAAATAGGCCTTATGGTACTATTGTCAACATGATAAGTGAAAAACAATAAACAGATTTGAAAAGAAGGAAATTTGAAAGGGCATCTTACTACAATATGTAAATCCAATTACAAGAGCAGAACTGCATCTGCAGCTGACTGCAAAGAAGTCAGCTGTACTTTTTCCCCACAATATGCCTTAAGAAAGCAACATGAGTTGCCACTGCAGAATAATTAACTTATTTTGCTGAGTCTCAATATGTAATCTTTCTTGCATGTATTGTAATATTTAAGTATTAACAGGAAAAAGCCAACAGATTTTGATTAAAGTTGCGGTTTGTAATTCCAGAAAATTTGAGAGTCATGATTTCCCATTGCATAAGGCATATCATCCCTCTTGTAGTCATCCAAATTTGATTTATGTCATCCAAATACATCCATGTTCCTAATCACAGAATTAGATTATATATATATACCAATTAAAGAAAAGGTCCTTGCCCTTAAAATCCTCCTGTAAGTACACAATATTAAAAACAGGTTCATTCCCACTTAAAAGTTTGGCATTTATGCATGTATAACCAATCAGATACTAATGTGACAAGGAAAAGCACAAACTCAAGGTAAGGAAGGTGGAAGGTGACGTGGTAAGGATGAGTTCATAGATCACACATAGTTGAACATTTCCATTTCTGTCTTATCACCTCAGGACTGAATCAAGAAGAAAAGGAAAATAAATATTACTGTAATTACTTGCAACACACCAGTGTGAAGGTCTTCTAATCAGATCAGAACACTATGGTGCAAGATGTTATCTAGAGGAAAGGGAATTCTCCTTCTAAAGAGATGACAGCATAATAAAAGTGCTCATACCTTCGAGCTCTTGTCTTGAGGTTTACTAGAAGAATGTAAGTGCTTGGTAATTTTTCATTTAGGCAAATTCACTGAATCCAGCATTCTCACATTCTCCTCAGAACAGGCTTTAAGCATAACCGACTCCAGAAAATATTTGATGTCCCTTTACTTCTGGAGACTGCACACCCAGCCCATCAAACCCTCACCTACACAGAGGAGCTGCAGCCCAGCTGCAGTGAGTAACTCCCTGTTACTTACAGCACTAATGTACATGTAGCCCTTTTCCATGGGGCTCAGAGAAACCATATGCAAAGTGAGATAAAAGCTTACACATGGGAATTCACAGAGGAATAGATCTTCTGCCAGTGACAGGCAGAAGCATTTGGGTACTTGGCCTCTGAAGTATTTTAACAGTGCTGGGAACAGTGTGCCCAGCTGACTTAGAGCAGGGCCTGGAAATCTGGCAGCAGGCTTGGCCCAGGAATTTGACAAAAATGGGTAATGTGGTTCTCTTTTCTTCACTATAGCGGTAAGACTCCATTTCTAAATGATGCTTAGTACCTTGTACTTTCTGTCTTCCCACAGTAACGTCACAGACACATGCCATGTCATTGTCTCCTGGGTGAGCTGCCCAGATGTACTGCTTTCATAAACTTGGAGAACTACGGCGCACTTCAAATCTGCAGCATTTTTCACTGTCAGCCTGTATTTCTCAGGTCACATTCACTGCATTGCCTTGCACTTTTAGTGCTACCATTCACTACTTGTCATTGACAAGAGCCTTCAGCAGGTGCTCAGTTTTCCTGCTGGATAGCTCACAGAAGGGAAAAACCCTTTCCCTTTCGGCTGAGTTCCTTCTGCAGCACATGTGGGGATATGAGCTTGAGGTGACCCTGTCAGCCTCAGCTAAGCCTCGTTCTATTGCTTTATACTAGTTCAGCTGGACAATACCTTATTAGAGACTCAGTGCTGTTTTCCTCTTATATTTCACAGACCTCAGTTGCTGTTTTATGACCATGCTATCCTTTCTCTTATTGTTTTTATGTATATTGCTTTTTTTCTGGGTTGCTGCCAAGACACGACTTGTTTAAAAAATAAACCAAACCCAGATCCTGGCTTATGTCACCCTAATAACCTTAAATCTGTGGTTTTGTCTCTAGGGTCTACAGTTCATGACATCAAGTCACTTCATAAAATTGAACTGGGTTTGATGGCTCATGGATTTTGCTCCAAAACCCCTCAAATTAACTAACTTTCCACCAACTAAAATTTTCTTCAGATTTGTCCTTTGAGTTATTCTGCAGTCACTTGGTAAGATCTTATAGTTCCCGTGCAAAGAAAAATGCATTAAGTCTTGTAGCAGATTTCACCAGCAGTTTTCCAAGCACTTTCCTTGCAAGGAAAAGTATCATTATCTCAGTTTTATAGGTCCTTAACACATTTTTGCATAGGCTTGACAGAATGTTTTTTAACACAATCTTGTCTTGTCACTGCTCGTTTCCTCTAAAACTGTTTTCTTAGATAAACAGGCATCTGTTAATATTTGACCATACTTTTTTCCCACAATCCCTTTCCTTTTTCAGTGTACAGGATGGATGGTGCTCAGTAGGTGAATAGTTTTTAATATTTCAACTTCCATGATCCATGGATGTCCCTTGCCTCCCTACCTGTATGCTTCTCAGACTTCCCTTTGATGTGAGTTCTACTTCTGCATGGTGTTTATCATTTAAGAGCTCGAGTGCTTCATGTCTGTGATGAGCTTGTCTTTCCATTATATAGTAGAACAAAACAGGATATCTTTCCACTTCACAGATAGGGAATATATGGTTGAGTTTCCTATTTTGAGTGCACAGTTTAACAAAGATCTCCTATTTCAGAATAGTCAGCTGTACAGAGCGTTAAGTACTCACTGCACTGCTCCCATTCAATTCAGTTTCTCTTATGAATGCTCAGCATTTCTACAAATCTGTTCAGATACCAAGTTGGATACTCAGAAACAGAGATATGAACATTTAGAGATAATGTGGGGAAATTTTCGTTTAAGCAATTTGCCCAATTTTACAGAGGTCACATTGCATTAACGATAAGACCATCTTTTTCCTTTCAGTTATCTCCTGCCTTTAATTATACATCTCCCAACTATTGCAACAAACAGCTTAGGCAATCTATGAGGAAAAAAATAATTGTGTCAATAAAAACCCCATTCTACAATCCACATTCAGGGGGGCTACTAGTTTTTCAAGCATTCTTAATCTAGCATCTCCTGACTTTTTGAGTGAGTGACTTCATTCCCTCTGAACAGTGTTTTCTGTGCAATGTGATCTCCTATCTTTATTTTTTTAAGCAATCCAGATAAAAAATATTTCCATTTTGCAGGTTATGTTCTATCTTTGACATTGGTAAAATTCCACATCACCATGCTGGTTGTTGAGACACCAGAATTAACTCATAGAAATAGCAAATTGCCATCTGTAGATAAGAGTGTGTTGAGGCACATACTGACTGAGAACAAAAATCTGGGAATCTAATGGCTCTGGAGGAGGTTGTGCCTACAGCTTCTGCTGTCCTGCTAGCTCCTGTCTTGTTACCTTAAGCTTCATACACCAATATCGAAAATTCCATTGTGTTTGATTCATTCAATCCATCATTCAGTCCTAAACTCTGTTCCCAAGGTCCTCATGCAATCACAGACTGCTCATCCACCAATGAGTTTTGCCCACCATCCCTACCTGCATCTCTACACAGTCTTTCTTAGAGCTGCCCTTCACACTAGTTCATGATCATGTTTCCTTGCCCGTTCTGCTCTCCAGCAGATTGATTTGAGTTCTGATCTGATCCTGGGGATACTTTTCAGCCTATGGGCTCCCAAGAGGCCAAAACCAAAGTCAAATTAGGTGTATGTGTATTTCAAGAGAAGAAAATGAGAAAAAATGTACTTTACAGAGTTACTGACAGTTGCCAGTAAGCTCTGTTGTTGTGACAGGCAACAGTCAACATTCTTTGAAGCAGAATTTAAGTCTCCTAACTTCTGTTCTTGGCCTGCAAAACAATCTTGTACTTATAAGATCTGTGGTAAATGATTTAGTAATTGCTGCAGTGGAAGCAAGAGGCAGTACTGTGTATTACTCTGTCACTGAGCTCCTTCCATTCCCACTGACTTCTGCAGGAGCTTACCCCATACCCAAGGGGAGACCCAGGTGCACACCAGACTGTTCCATATACAGGAAACCTCGAGGCAAAGAACACTTGGGAGCCATGGTGTTCTCTACGAAGTGCTGGCCTGGTGCCCAGAGGAGCTGGGACATAGGGCATGACAGGAAGCACATCAACAGGCAAGTACTGTCTTAGTCATGGTGATGAGGTTGTGCTATGTGCAACCAGCTTAAAAACCAGGAGCAAATCAGGTTCCTGCACAATCCATTTCACAGATTGTTCACATTTTTTTCTCACTTTTCTCTGCTTATGTTTAAGTGGTGTCCACTATTGCTCTCCTTTGCCTCTCTTGCCTCTTTGGCTCTCTACCTTTTACCTTTTCTGGTTTCTTCCTTTCCCCTTTAGAACTTTTTCTTTCTGTTTCTTTTGTTTCCCTGTTGATTCTCAGCTGTTTTTCCTCCTTTTTCTACTGACTTTTCTCCTTGACAGCTGGGGATTGAGCCAAAGCCTGCTGAAGTCAATCCATTACCTTCAAAGAGTTTAGGATCAAGGTCTTATTCCCACTTGCTTCTCTGCTTCTTCTACAATCTCTTTTCCCATGCAGCATTCTCTGTGGTGTTTTCCTTCTAAAAGATGGGTTTCTGCAATATGCAGGGAAGGAAGAAGGTTTATAGAGAGAAAATCCTAAGGACCGAGTAAATTCCTTACAGGATTGCTAAATTGGTACCCTGAGTGCACAGCTGCAGAAAGCCAAGGGATTTGATCATAAGATTAGGAGGACTTTTTTATGCTTGCTTCATCACAGCATAGATTCTTTCATATGGCTCTGAGTAGTGGTCCTTGCAAAGACAAGGTCTTCCAGGAAGAAAATCCATCTCATTAAACTTTGCCATATTACATGTTGTAGTTAGAGACTGCATAGTCATACATTTAATTTAGTCTGCTGATCTTGAGCTCAAACAGGCAGTATTTAATCACACAAACTAATTCCAGGAAACCTGAAAATGGTGGGAAAAACCCAATATAACTGGATATTTACTAATATATTATAAAATTGTGTAAATCCACATAAAGCATCTCTAATACATTCCATGAATATGGGTGCACACGTGTGTGTACACATGTGTAGAAAAAGTAGATATAAAGTTATCTACCTACATATGGAGAGGGAAAAGTACAGAATATATATATATATAGGATGTATTGGTGATATTCTCATAGGGTAGATGTATGAAAATACTTTGGTAGAACATGGTTTGCAGTAAATATATGCTGATGATTGAATGTTATAGATTTTTGGATATAATATGAATATGAAGACAGATGCACAGCTACTGTGAACAGATACAGCTCCACTGAGTACTGAGGCCAGCAGTGCAAACACTGTTTTACACCAAACAGTATTTTGATTGTATATTTATAGTCCTGCCTTTATATATGGTCGTTAATTTGGATTAATATTTTGTGCACCCAGACCAGAGGCATAATAACTCTATTTGCAGGAGAAGCCCCATCTACTTCTCTGCTGTCAGCTGTTGGTGTGAGGCTATCCCTGATCATCATGGCAGAATCAGTCCTGTTATATGAACTTGCATATTGAAGTCAAACATTTTGCCTGCAGAATAGCAAGCTATATTGCTCAAAAATAACCAGCCAGGCCCCTGTTACTAGATTATGTAGGCCATCACAATCCAGGGGATATTAGCTAAACTCCACTTATGCACCTATTTTTGATTTATAGGTGGAGACGTCAGCCCCCACTAGATCACATGACATGTAAATCCTCATGCAGGAAACCTGTGGTTGGACTCTGCATTGAATTCAGATCTCAGCCCTCTTCACACACTCATTGTTCAACGCTTTCCTGATGATACAGTAAAGTTAAAGCAGCCTAAATATTTTATAAAGCTTCTGCAAATCATTGGAAAACTGTTGACCACAGTAGCTGGGGAACATGCAGCAGTGCTGCAGTCAGTGCACAACAGCTAGACACCAATGGTTGTTTTAATCTTATTTAACTATTCTCTCAGCAGGTAACTGTGAGACATAAATTATCTACTACCTGCCAGCAAGGTGCCTGTACTGTGGAGGTTTTTATGTTACTCAGGAACATATTATATCCAGCTTTGGAGACTCAGTCAAAGAAACGACAGTGTTCTTAACAGTAGGGCCTCTTAAATGTAAAGGGGCATGCAGACCTGAGACTTAAAGAAAGCAATAAAAACTGTAATGGAAAACATCTAGGAGGAAATACTTGGAAAATATCAGTACTCAACTTTTAACTGACTCTTGCAGTACCAACTGGTTTTTTCCTCTAATATATAAAGAGCATCTGTCTACCAGTGGTCCAAAAGTACTTATTCTAGAATGAAGGAAACAACAACCATAAAGTACAAAAGTAAAATTCCCATGAAAGCACACTGCATGTGTGTACTTTTTCTTTGTGCTGTGCAAGGTCTGTAGAAAAAGTCCAGACTCCTTCTAGGTCTCCAAAATATAAAGGGGTATGATATAGCAAATGGAGGCCCAGAGTTCTATGCTGAGTTCTAGAACATCGTTGCAGAGCATTGCTATTGAAGCATTTCAACTAAACTCCACCCTAACTTGCCTCCATGCCATTCCCATTGAATGCAGCAAGCAAACCAGGTGAAAAGCACAAATATGTAATAGTTTGAATAACAGACAGCAGTCCCTTGAGACTCATGATGTATTTTAAAATAGTGTTAAAAAGAGTTCATGCAATGGTATGAAACTGGAATGTGTGGCCTAAAAAACAGTCCACAGTTTGTGTAACAGCTGCACCTTTGTATCCATGATTATGGTGTGCTAATGGTATTCCGTGGAACTTGCTAGTTGATGTGTATGGATATGCTGCATCTGCAGCCCTGCTGTCAGGTGCTGAGGAGGATGCAGGAGTGGAAAGCTGCCTTCAGGCTCTCCCCTCTGACAGACATCAGCTGGAGAAAAGCAGTGTACAGCTGTGCCTCTTCTCTGAGACCACTCCCACTTAAAGTCCTACAGGGGCTGGTCGTGTCTCTTTTCCTTTTCATCATGTGCTGAAGAGCTGTAGGAAAGGTCATGAGGAGCCGAGGGCTATGATACCATCAATCTGTTGATGGCAACCAGCTCGTATGTCTCTTTTCAGCTGATGCAATCAGTGCCATGACACAGATGTCACAAAACTTACAGGAGATAAGCCTGCAGATCAAAATCAGTTGGCTGAAGCTGAACTAAAGAAGGAAGAGATGTTGCTGGAAGGAAGGAAGAGAACTTTGTGTTGTTAAGGCAGTGAGCAAATCCTGCTTCCATTCTGGGCAAATGACATGTTCTGGGTCCCAGTAGAGCCTGTGTTTCCCCTGGATTCTGTATGGCTTGCAAATTTGACTTGTATTTTTTTCTGTCTGCTCTGCTATCACTTTTTGTGGTAAAGGTGACTCATTTTACCTTTTGTGAGAAGCCGACAGAGACTTGTTCAGGTTAAAAAGAGAACAAAGAATAAAGCTTGTCAAAAAAAGCAGAAACATAGAGGAAATGTGGAAGGTGTAATTCCTTACAGACATACTGTCCATCCAGTTTTGTATTTTATTCTTGGTAAAAGAGGTGTTTGAATGTAGATAGTCAAGTAAGGATTAGCAGACCCAGTGCAGGCTTTGGAAATGAACATGATCTGAAACTGTCTGGTTTTATAGCCTTGAGCAAATCATATAATCTCTCTGCTACTGTTTTCTGATCTATAATCCAAGGATAGTAATGCTTTCTTGCTTCTCAGTGGTGAATTAATGAATGCTTTCACAGTGTTTTGCAGTGCCATATACAAATACTACAATTACAGAGAAGTAAGTAACATATGATATTAATGTCAAACAGATACAGGGTAAACTTGGGATGTTAGATAGCAGTGCACTGAGATACAACTGTAATGAGTTCATTAGTAATGCACGACTGGATTGATTAAGTAGTTGCCACTGTGTAAAGCCTTGTCTAGAGCTGATACTTGATATATTATTTTGACCTGCGACAGATGCTCAATGATCTTGTCTCTTAAGTTTTGGCAGTGCCTGTCATGTCAATACAAATTATCGAGCTGAACTGAATGAAAGAAGCTGTATTTGCCACATGGATACCTTTTTTATATTCTTCTGTATATAAAAACTGCAGCTTCCCAAACTGGATTTTTTATATAACCTTTCAGAAGCTCAGTTTGAAATAGCTTGTCTTCTTTTTTCTTTCTTCCTGAGAATTTTTCTTCTTACCATCATGATAAAAATGTACTGCTGTGACAAAACAACCATGTTCCCATGATTTTATCCTTTCCTATCACAATGGCAGCACATCCTGTATGGCTATGACACGGCATAGAAATTCTACCACACTGAGGTTACTTTTACATTGCCTGATAATGGTAACTGTGATGTGAAGCATCAGAAGATATAACATTTTTCGACACAAAAGAGTCACAGGAGGACTCAAACAGTCTTTGAGGATCTGGATATCCAGCTGAGATTAGAGGTCTGGATGAGTCAGGGTAGTTGCATGCAGAAGCCTTTCAGCTCTAGGCTGGGGATTTGAAGATGAATAGCATCTAGAAGAGGTTACCTATTCCTGGAGATTTTGATAGCTTATTTAAACTGGGATTCAACTGGGGGTCCAGAGCCTTTTACTAGCAGTCTGATTATTACAGACTGGGAAGTTGGCACCAGCAGTGGTGGTAACTAGTGCAACACACCCATCCATCCATCCATCCATCCATCCATCCATCCATCCCCCCCAGTGCAGTCAGCAAGGACTGCAGGTGAGAAGTGGCAGTATGGATAGCATATGTGTTAGGGGTATAGATATTTGACACAAATGATGTTCTGTTTTGGGTCCTTCAACTGTCAAGTGAAAAGATTCACACTTTTTCCTTCCCTAAGTATCTCTTCAGCCATCCATCCCTTCTAATCCCAAACTCCTTCTGATGGCTCCTGGGCTCTGCCTCATGTGTGCTTTCACTGGCATTTTAGCGAGTGCTGAGAATTACTAACCTCGTTTTAAGGCAGGCTAACAGAGGCCTTCTGCAGAGGGAAGTGAGGCATAGCGCTGTGAAATGATTTGCTAAAGGTTATCCAGCTGTGACTGAGAAAGTGTGCTCTGATTCTGCTGCAAAAGATGCCACAAAAGTGTAAATGTTAATAGTAATAACTTTCTCTATGTGTGTTTCTGCTTTGCAAAATTATATCTCCATCAGGGGACTTGTTAATGTCAACGTCATTCAGTTTTCATGATCACCACTTGAAGTGATCAGTCAGCTGTGTGGATCTACAAATTGCTCCCTTGCAGCCAGCCTCTTAGTCTAATGCTCGGGTGACAGTCAGCTGTAAGGATCAGACTCGAAGATGCCTTTGATTTTCCTTTGATGTTTCTGAACCAAGGAAGAATTTCACACAGCCACTGGGCGGTAGGTGAAGATCCCTTCTGTTTGTGGGAAGCCAATTATAACGCGGCTGACCTGCCTTGACCTTAAGATTACTGGCAGGACATCTGGGATGTCCTTGCGAGGCAGAGCTGGCTCACTGGATGTGCCAGACTCAGGGCATAGACCAATTTGTTCGTCTGGATGCAGCAACCATTCCAATACTGTGATTATAATGGAGGCTGCACAAATTGATCCTGGTCAGACTCAGTGTATTTATTTATTTGCTTGCACTTTGGCATCATTGCCGATGTGTGAGGATAAACAGGGTTCACCTTTAGGATTTAATCAATGGGAACAACTTATAAGGACAACAGGTTCTAGTTTCTAAGCCTCTCCACCAGTCAACTCTCCCCTTTCATTATTTTTTGTTTCCTTCTTCCAGATCTAAGACCAGCTAAAGCTTTTTAAAATCCCTGGCAAACAAGCATCAAGAAAGAGGTTATGTACCAGAAGGCTCTATGGAGTAAGGCACACGCCGGGAGAGAGGGGGAGGCACAAAGAACTAACCCCGGAGGGGAGGCCAGGGGGACGTGAGAGAAGAGCTGAAACTTTTTAACCTCTGCTGAAACAAACGGGACGGGGATTGCTGTGTGATTGCCGCCAGCATTTCGGCGGGGGCTGGGGGTTTATTCCCATGCGGGGGAAGGCTGTGGGAGCTGCACCGTCCCTCGAAGGAATGAGCATCCCCGGCGCGGGCCGGACTACAGTCCCCGTCATGCCGCGGCGCGGGCGGGCGGTGGCGGCGAGCGCGCCTGCGCCGCCAGACGTGGCAGCAGCCGCAGCGGCGGCGGGTCCGGAGCGGGTCCGGCGCGGCGGCGGGATGGCAGTGCCGGGGCAGGGCGCGGGGGCTGCGCGGCGCCGCGGGTGGCTCCCGCCGCTCCCGCTGCTGCTGCTCGGCCTGGCGGTGAGTGGCGGCGGGGGGCGGTGGGGGCGGTGCGGGGTGTCCCCCGTCCCCGGGCCGGGGCGGGGGCGCGGCGCGGCCGGCGGAGTTGGGCGAAAGTTGGGAGCGGGACGGGCCCCCGGGGCCGGGCGCCGTGGCTCTCCCGTCGCCCGCACCCACCGCCGCGGCGGGCGGGCTCGGCTCGGCACGGCACGGCACGGCACAGCCCGGCATGGCCGGGCTCTAGCAGCGCTGCTCCCGGGTGCTTCCCAGCGCTCAGCCCGTGGCTGCTCTCCCGTTTCCCCTTTCCCTTTCTCTCTGTCTCCCAAAGCACCGCCCGGAGAAAGCGCACCCCGGCGTGCGGCGGTGGCTCCCCGAGCGGCTGCGGGCTGGGGCCCCCGGCTGCCCCGGCCCCGGGGACTCCGACCGGCGGCGCTTCGGTCTCAAGTTTCGTGGGAAAAGCGGTGCGGCGGCAGAGGGTTTCCAGAGGGTTTCCCTCGGCGGTGGCTGTGCCGCAGCGGAGCTGCCGCGCTCGGCTTTGTGCACCTGTGCGGCACCCCCGCCCCGGGCACCCCCGCGCCCCTCGCATGTGGCTCTCCATCCCGGTGCGCTCCGGAGTGTCGGGGTATGCTTCATTGACATCACCGCCAAGTACGGCACTGCTTACCTCAGGGAGACTCCTAGACCTCCAGAAATATTTTAAAGTCTGGTTTTTCTCTTTCTTTTTTTTTTTTTTTTTAATCCACAGAATTTAGCATAAATAGCTCAAAAGATTGGCGAAGGCATGCTTTAAAGTACTACTTTATTCACTTTATTGTCATGAACTACAGTTCATCCTTCTGCCCAGACAAATGGAGTTAATTATTAATAAAAAATTACGTTAATTTTTTTATGCACGAGCGATCTGAAATGTATTTGGAAATGCATGACCGAGGAGTGCTCATCTAATTCATACAAATCAAGTGTGGAATTGCTAATTGCCGTATGCTTCTTCTGTACTAATATTAGAATTACCATTGTGGGACAGGAAGATTTGGCCCTGTCTGATGTAGCCTTTTGCCCCAGGCAGGGCCATAGCTGTCAGCTCATTCAGGAGGGAAACAAAATGCTGTGCATTCTGAATATTTTTTTCTTTGTTTTAAGCTTGGTCTAGAATCACAGATCTCTGCTATCTGCATGTTATTGATTTCAGGTGAAACTGAAGTCAGGCTGAACTCCCTAAATGTTGGAGAGGACTTTGTGTGGATTTTTTTCCTCTGTGGCTCATCTTTAATATATGCAGTAGTTTTCTTAGGGATACTTGTGGCAGTACATTCCTCAGATTCAGCATATACCATGGACCAAGTGGAGTTACAAGTGGACTGAATTTTCCTTCCTTTCAAAATAGCTAAGCACATGGAGTTATTTCTGGTATTTCCTACTATATCTACTGTGACTGTCAGACCTTATCTTACTGTAACATTCATTCAATGTTAATGTAAATATTTTCCTGTGATTTTTCTTTATAGATTAAAAGATTTTTTCCCCCATCTTTCTTCATGTGAATGCTGTTCCTAGTTATTCTAGTTGCCCTCTTTGACCTTTTGCATTGCAGAGCTGGTGTCTTTGAGATGAGCAGAGGGGGCCTGCTGTTGTCAGTGAAATTATACAAAGCTGTTTTAATTTATCCACATTATTCTTTCTTACCTTTCTTAATTTGCCACAGCATTTTATTTGCTCTATGATGCTGCATGCTGAGCAGATGTCTTCATTGAGCTGTTGATTCAGCTAATTCTTTCCCCTTTGCTGTGTACAAGTAGTTTAAATTATTTCTTCCAATTTGCATTATCTTGCACTTGAAGGTGTGATTTTTCATCTTGAAATATGTAACTCGCTGTACTCCAGGACTGAAAAACTAGCCTACAGCTGTGACATAGCAAAACCTGCTTTTAATTTTTTTTTGAGCTTCTGTGAGGCTGTTAAATCAGGCAGTTCTCTGTGTGTAACGTTAAAGTGAAGGTAATACCAGCTGCTTGGTAGGTCAATGAGAAGCGTTTTTCCTTCCAGCCAGTCCTTTTTCATATACCCAAATGTGGTTTGTTTTTTTGTTTGTTTGTTTGTTTTTCTGGAAGTGCTGAGTACTTGTAGTGCACCTGGAACAGCAGCTAGAGTTGTGCATTCATAGCACTTCTAAAAAATTGGCTCATTTTTTGACCCGAAATTGGATGTGGCTTTCGAGAATCAAAATCCTTATCTCTCTAAGACTGCCTGTATACATAAAAGGGAACCTACAAAGCTGGATGAAGAAAACATTTCAGTATCTTCTAATGTAAGCTGTTAATTTGTTACCTTCGGCTTCACGGTGGATTGTGTGACACACATGTGAAGATAGTGGAGTGCTCTCTGCCTGCTGTAAAGTTTTATTTCTTGAATGAGTTGGAGAGCCATGGAGAAGTTGTTGGCTAACTTTGGAGATACTTCCCTGTTCGGTTTATCAAGTGGTTGACTATTTCATGCTCAAAGGACTGAATTTAATGTTCAAGGCACTGGGAAGGAGTTTCACTCCAAGGTGGATTAGAACTTCCTCTGTGCTTTCCCTAGCAGAAGGCAGCTACTGCTTCCAACAGAATCTGGATCCGTTTGCTTTGCAAACACCAGTGAATATTATATAACCCCAGTGTGCCAAAGATCAGTTTGTCTTCTGAGTGTTGGCTTAAATGAGAGAGAAACTGAGTCAAGAGTCTGGCTGAGCGCCATTAGGAAGCAGACTTTGTGACCTGGTGCCATTAAAACCCAGTGCCTTCAAAGAAGGGCTTGAAAGGAACATTTAAGGCTTCCAGCTTCTCAAGTACTTCCTTAATCCTTGCCAGTAGGGTCACAGGAATGCACTAGTGAGCACTGACACTGACTTATGAATCCAGGCTACAGGGAGGGCTTGGACGTGACTCCCTCTGTGTTGCAGGTAGCCCTGCAGTGTGGCAGCAGCAGCTTTGCTTCTGGTGAGTTTGCAGGCAGGGTGTGAGCACCACTTCAGCACAGCAGTGCTCAGGTGCTGTTTCATATTGTGGCATTTGGGCTTGAATTCAAGAGTGCCTCTTCCCATCCAGTTTTCGTTTGTACTGCAGGAGCCTCTTTGGAAGGTGTTCCCTGGCAGTCAGAGGGAGGCTGTTGCAGAGACCAATCCCTTACTTGCTGTCCCCCACTCCATTCCTACTTTGTGCATTTCCTCTTCAAAAAACAGATTTGTAAAACTGTGATGTGGGCTATGCTCTGTCTGTTCGGATGCCCTTTCCAAATCAAACCTTGGCTTTGTTACTCCACTCCATGCCTTATGGAGGGATGTTTTCACTTCATTGATTCTGGGGCCACAGCACCTATTTACCTCAGAGGCCCTGGGATGTTGACGCAAGCATGGTGTGGTCATCAGAGCTGGTGTTTCTGCCCAGGGGTGAGTTCATGGTGTTGCGAGCAATTGGTGACGGAAGAGGTGCTTGTTCTGTTGACATTTCTTTTGCTTTTTGGTGATGGAGTTCCTTGAATTGTTTCAGTAAATGAGGTAGTGAGATACTTCTTCAGAGCTATGGGTGGAGGTCTGTGAATGGAAAAACTCACTTTTTCAGATTCTGGTTGCAAATTGCATTGCACTAAACTAGCATCGCCTTAAATTTCTTGATGCAGGCAGGGTCACTTTCAACGTAAGTTATTGTTTACCTTGTTCCTGCCGTATTTGCAAGCTTGTGAATAGCAAAAAATTGTGATAGCAAAGCAAGTCTTCAGTTTTGGTGCTGTGGTAGCTGTGAGTGGCTGGTAGCATTGGTGGAGGGTGCTGTGAATTACATGCTTGCAGAAAAAGGTAATTTAATTTGTTACTGTCTTGATGATTTCCTGTCGTCTTTGGGTTTAGAGTCATACAGGCTGTTTGCTGGGTGACTGCGAGTAGACTCTTTCTCTCCCCCTCTTCACTTTTCCAGGATATGGCATATGATGACTGTGTGGTTGTGCTGTTCTGTGTGCTGGTTTGTTCCTGTGCTACCTTCCTTTTGCCTCTTGCAGATCACTTCCTTTCTGTGTGAATCTTGCTCCAACTATTAAAATTAAGCTTTGTCTCCCATCACCTGGCAGAAAAATGTGAGGATTAATTAGTTAACACTTGTGCAATGCTTTGAAGATAACAAGTGCCATATAAAATGCTAGAGATTTTCAGGTGTAATTTTTTGCCCTCTCTTCCTTATAAATCCCATTAATAGTGTTTTTGTCTTCTTTTTATAGTACCTCCTACATGCTTCTTAAGTAGGTGGTATTTCTTTAAACTTCTCGAAAACCCAATTTTTAGTGGGGGATTACGTGGCATATGCTTTGCTCATGCCCTTAACTTCTGTAGTCAAATGTGCTCGTTCAGAAGTGATACCTGAAATATTATTTCATTGACAGCTTGTATAATATATGTATGGTGCCAGTGCCTGGCTTGAAGAGAGAGAGCTTCACATTCATAATAAGGAGAAAGTTCTTTGTCAACGTTCATAATTGACCCTATTACAGTCAGTTGTTAATTAGTAAATAGTTGCACAGGTTTTCTTTCACGGAGCATTTGAAACCCAGTGATAAACCATACAATTAATTTGTTACTCAGAGCCCTTAAGAACATCCCTTAGTATAGACTATTATGCCTGTAGCTTAAACCCCACTGTTTAAGAACAATATGAACAGTAGAGTCTAGTCAAATCTTGACGTCTCCATGGCATTTTTTGCTACCTTCTATATTTGGAAAGTGAACATAGCAAGCACCACGTTAAGTGGAATGCCTTATTTGTAGCATTCTTCAGCCTAAGTTAAAGAGTACTAAGACACTCTGTGTCAGGATTTTAATTTGCCTTCCTTTGAAAACAAAAGAAAATATGACACTTGCCTCTTTGCAGATATGACCCCCCACAATAAAATGTCAGTATAGTGCTTCAGTACTGCTTCAGTTTTTTAATTTCTGGAATGGCTTGAGGAGGGAGTTAACTGATCTGAATTACGTACATAGTAAGAATATGTTCTTCCACAGAGCTTGTGGGAATGAACAAAACTCAGCCAAGTGTCCAGTGGGCATGTCTGCAAGTGTAAATCTGTCGGGCAAACACACAGTTTTAAATGCTGTCAGTCCTGCAGTGCAGAAGTTGTTGATTTTCCTGTGTGTCTGCTGGAGCCCTCCTCACCTGGCCATCCCATGCTGCTGTCGGTGTGGGAGTCGCTGCTCCCCACTCAGACCATAGGTGGCTTTTTGGGTTGGTCACAGACATCACTGAGCAGCCTTTATGCTGGGTGTCCTCAGCAGGTTGCACTTTGGTAACCCCTGCAGGGGCAGGTGGCAGAAGATGGTTTGTGATTCCAGTGGGACTGCAGACTACTGCAGGGGCCACTTCAGTTGTGCCCCCTGAAGTCTGAGACCCAAGTGCTACTGCCCTTTCTCTTCCCCTCTCCACTTAATAATTTTTTACCAGGCTTCCTTGAGGTACCTTTGGGTAACAGAGCTAACCTGTCTCCTCCCATCTGATTTGATTAAAATGTTTCTACAGCTATTTTAGATATTCATCATGAATGAAAAAAGAGGACTGTCCTACTTATCACTATCCATCTTGGAAGGCATTTGTTACAAATGGCTCAGTGATCAAAGCAGCGCAACCCTGAATGTAAATAGCAGCAGAGGGAGGGCTCCTGAGTGAAAAGCAAGCAATTATTGCACAAGGTCAAGAGTGGTTTGTATGATGAACAAGGAAGATAAAACATCTGCAGTCAAACTGTGATTCTTGTAAACAAGGGGGCTTTGGCTTTGAACATCTCGTATTTTTAAGTGAGAAGGAATTGTGGGGAAGGAAGCAATGGGTCAGTTTCTGCCCTGTACTTGCCTGGAGATGATTTAGACCTGGTATTGTCAGCATGTGCACACAAGACCTGGCTCTGTCACCAACTGATCTGCAGGTTTACAAACCTCCGTACCACACTATAGAGGTGTTCCTTCAGGTCAGCCTTCTGAAGTTAAGTGCACAGTCCATCATGGGGCTCGTTTTCAGAGCTGAGTGGGAAAGGAAAGGTGAGACTGTCTTCTTGTTGGGATTTCTTGCCTGTTTCCCCCCCCCCCATGTTAATGTGGTGGACGGGACCCTTGTTCAGAACATGAACTACTCCCCTCCTAAAGAAGTTAATAATGAAATTAAATTCAGTCATCTCCATTACTCCTTGGAATTTGAAGGCAGGTTTCCTCTTCAACTAGACTCCTATAAAATGCCTTGTCAGACACAATCTGCTTCATATGCACAGAGTTGCTCATTGATCATATTTACAGTGGGTTGAGTGCTGTTGTCCCAAAATGAGAATGACACCAGTGGGCGGCTGAGCTAAGACAGAAATCAGAGTCAGTGTCTTGCTGAAAAAGTGGAGTTTTGAAACTGTGGTCGAGTGTAAGGCTGTGTCCCTGCCAAGCAGCAGTTGTGCTAGAATTAGTGGTGTCACAGCCCCAGCTATTCTTGATGAATAGTGTGCAAATTGGCTGCCTGATTATGTGTGTGTTAGTGTGTGCATAAAAATTGCATGTTGACATATGGATTCAGGCACCTAAGCACTGTTTCAGCTGCATATCCATTTATACTTTTTAGGCATTATTTGTGTCTAGGGAAGTATATATTTCAGGCTCTTGAGCTGGAAATAGGAGAAATGGGGAATAGCTTTTCTGTCCAGTGTACAATGCTACTCTTCTGATAGAAATCAAAATTAAATAAGGAAGATCTGTTTTCTTGTTTTTAAAACTGTGTTTTCATTGCCCTTGATGTAAAATAAATACATAAATAATTCTCCAGATATGCTGCTTATCATTAGCAAAAGACCATGCTGTCACAAAGCTTTTGTGGGGAGCAACTCATAGATTTAACTGGGTTCTGTGGGAGCAGCAGTTAAGCATTTATCACATTTAATTTGAATAGTAAATGTAAAATATGAAAGTACATTCTTGTGGCTGTTTGAAAGATATTCCCTTTTTTCATTTTAAAATATGATTCAAAGAAGAGTAAAAACTTGAGAAATAAACTCTGTTTTCTCAGATCCTTGATGATTTTGAGAAAACAGGGCCTGAGGGATGACCACATTTTTCAATAGTGTCAGTCCTGGAAGTATAATTAGCAAATAGTTATTTGCCTGTAACTCTTTGCCTCTGGGTTTCTGAAAGCTCAGATGTTCCCTGGGTACCAGTTCTAAGGAGTGGGGTTGTGGCATGTTTACTGCTCTTTAACACATGCATATGTTCAGCTGCTCTGCAAGGAACTGCTAGAGACTAGGGAGAAAAAGAAAATTAAACCTTTTTGACTGATCAGACTTCTGCCACCAAGCTTGCAAGATCATATATTTGAATATGTGGTTTGAAGAACAGAGGCAGAGCTAGAACACATGGGGCTTTTGTACCTTGTACTTGAATAGCAGTGTCTCAGCAGTTTTGAATTGACTGTCTTGAGGGTTTGGGTTCACTTATGTTTTACTTGAGAGTCTTTCATGCATCTCAGACACTACGGTCATGTGACTGATGTGTGACCTACGCCATAAAAATTCTGTGAAAAGAAATTCAGATTGCGATCTTGAGCTGGGGAAAATCTGCAGACTAGAATTGCTATGAGATTTGCATTTCATAGTCTGCCACGTGTAGTCTGTCTTTTTTTGGAAGGTCTCCACTAGTTTCCTGCATCTGAAAACACCAGGTGACAGTCATGTCACCAAGCCAGCCGTGGATGAGGACCTGTTATGATAGGCAACTGTGCAAACACAGCACGAAATAAGATAGACCTTCCCTCAGTTTTACTGCAGTTTCTCATTACCATAACTGGCAAGGGTGGCAGGGATGTTGCACATGTTGGTCCTAATATGCCTTTTACTTTAGCAGGTATCGAGGTGGTCAGCTTCTTGAGACAAATACTTGGAGCCTTTCTTAACTTTTCACTGGTGGTCATGAATAGATTTTAAAGCCTTAGGATGCTCAAGTGACAAGAGAGTTTAGCTTGTTTCTTATTTATAGATTTCCATATGTGTGAATGTAGCACTTCCTGATGCATATGAAAAGAGGCTTCCTGCCCAGGAGGGACTGTCACCTTTCTTGACCTCTTCTTTTTTTAATATGCGCTCATCTCCTCTTGTGCCCTGGATTTAAACAAGAAACAGTGTGCTTGATCAGGCAGTGCCTGGCTGATGAGCTCTCCTGCAAAATGTCTGAGAGTAAATCTACCTGAGTCATATCTTACAATTAAATTCACATAGCACAGTACATGCAAATTAGCTTCCTCTTTGCTGCTGCTTTACCGATTGGCTGTGCAGGAATATGAGTTTGGTTTTCTGTGGAAGAGTGTAACTGCTTCCATAGAATTATTTTTTCCCATCCTCTAAATTTTATGTTGTTGCCAGAACTAGTGGCTGTAGCCCTGGTGAGGCCATAGATGCTCGTACAGTCATCACAGCTGTGACTCTAGAGCAGGGCAAAGCAGTCCTGTGTTTGGGACTGGCATCTGGCGGAATTGACTCCTTGCCATCCCTTGCCTTCAACGGAGCTGGTAGGGAAGGCAGAGGCTCTTCTGGAGGTTTAACCATAAACCCGCCTCTCGTTTATTCCTGGGTAGGGTCTTGATTAATTTCAGCAGGAGAAAGCTGGAGAGTGCAGAACTACTTAATCCTTATCAGTTTGCAAACACCGTGTAGTGCAAATGCGAATTGGAGCTGCTGAACTTCCCCACTCAGCCAATAACCCCCCAGTATTGCTGCGGCTGCCTTAGATGTGCAGGCAGGGCATTTCTGTCCAACTCGATGCCTTGGTTGGTTTGGGTTTTATAACCAGGAAAGGCTGCAACAGTAATCTTAATTAAAGGGAGATGATGATTTATTCAGCTGGGCTGACTGGTGTGCTTGTATGCACGATGCCTTTCCCAGTGGGTTTTGGGCTAAAACACAGGAACACAGAGAGCTGCTGTAGTAAAACTGCAGGAAAATTAGTAACGTGTATTGATTTGATACCTGGAGAGCAATTGGGCAAAGTAGCAGTGGATATATGGAATGTGACATGCATCTCCCTCCAAGCGTCTGCTGTTCCACCAGCGCAGCAGGTTTTCTGTTAATGGCAACACCAACAAGGCAGTAGTTAAAGCTGACATTGTTTTCAGAATCCAATTTTTCAAGAGGTTTACAGCTCTGCCATTATAAGGAAAGAAAGGAAGAAAGAAAGAAGGAAAGAAAGGAAGAGAGAAAGAAAGTTCACTGAAGTTGACAAAACAACCTTTCTAGCTGGAAAAGAGATGGAATGCCTATACTTAGAACAATAAAATGGTGTGGGTTGGAAGGGACCTCAGTCTCGTTCTAACACCCCTCTTCTGAGCTATTGGTTAACACTCTAAACCAGGTTAACAATATCATTTAGAGTCATGTTGAATGTGGCTTTTGTGGGTTTTTTTTTAGAGAATTCATAGCCTAGAGTATCCTTGATTGAGTCCAGTTTTTTAAACCAAACAAGCAACCTGTAGTTTCACCTTTTCCCTGTGTTTAGCCTTAGTTTCAGTTAAGCTTAGTTTTTGTCTTCTCTAACTCAAAGCATAAATAAAACTCTTAAGACACTTGAATAGTTACAAAAATTGAGGTGAAGGTAAGAGTTTTTAAGAAAATACTTAGTGTTAAAGAGATCTGCCCATAATGTTAGACTAATTTCTCCTGTGCAGCCCCTGATTGTGATGGTTTTGGGCAGGAATTTTCATGTCTGTGTCACCTCACTTAGCACAACTATATTTGCCTACTCTGACTGGCAACACCATGTATTCATCTCAGAAATACACAAATGATGCACGTTCATCAGTCTGGAGTAGGAAGGCTGAGCTCTGGACATCTGGATTTAGAGGAATGTGAGTCTTTTGGTAGAATTAAAGCATCAAGGACATTTATGCTGAAGGTAGAGGCTGACTTGCAAATGTGCTCACTTCCTTCTCACAATTTGACCATCTGGTCAGCAGGGCTCAGTGGTGGGAATCCTGCCTGTGGAGTGGGGTAACTTGGCCACTCTTAGATTTTATGTTATAGGTGTATTTTCTAGTAACTTCAAGTTCCCAAATGTGTCCTAGTTGTTTTGAGGAAGATCTCCATCGTGGCTCAGCTTTTCTCCATCACCTCATGTGTCCCAGGATTCCCCTTGTGCCCCTCTCTTTTCCACATGTAAAGACTTCTGGCATTTATACAGTCCATTTTGTAGGTTTTGTTTCTGTGCCTCAGTGACTGTGGTGCTTACAAATAGCTGAATTTGAATGAAATGAGTGCCTGGGGCTGTGTGTCCTGACTTCATTGGTTTAGTCCCTCCTTTAAATGCTGCATGATATAATATATGGGATGCAAAAACAGCCTTTTACTTCATCACATCCACCGTGGACACATTTTCCAGTCTGGTTGGAGTGAGGCACGATCAAAATCAGTTCTGTAATTAAGGAAATGTTGAACCTCTTGTGTTTGTTAGGCAAATGAGCTAAAGCTTTTAGCCAAGCAATTAAGTGTTAAGGTTTTACTGTAAGGTGAATGGAAACTAGATAATTTCTCCAGCTAAGCTTTCCATAATCATTCCATTAGCACGCATTCAGTACAGTGCAGAAGGGAAGCAGCATAGCCTGATGGATGAGATTATTGTAATATTATTATTATTGAAGATTATTGCAGTAAGAATAAGCAGTAAAGGCCCCAGCTGAGGTTATGGTCATTATTTGATATGAGTTTTACTTTATAGCAGTAAAAAAATCTGATCTGGAACCGTCATAATTTAAATAGACCAAAAAATGCAATGGAAAATAACTTATTTGCATAGATACAGAACTGAGATGCAGTAAGATTAAATGCTGTGTCTTCCATGTGGCCAGTGGAAGCCGAACAAGACACTGCTCTGTGTGTGTGTGTGTGACACGGTGTGGATACTGGGAAACATGAGCCCTGCTCCACTTTGGAAGGGTGGGTGGGAGAGGGTTGTGCTTAGTGCTGTAATGCGGATGCTGGATTACTTGCATTTTCTGTTCTCATTTCCTGCATCTGCTCTCTGTCAGTGTGGGTTATTTTAACTTCATGGCTCTTGCTGTCTTCTGTGGGGTATCAAAGTACTCTATTGAGTTCACAGCATATTCTGAGATCTAGGGACAAGAGCGCTCTCAAAGTGGCAATTTGCTCCTTCTCTTGTTAAAATATAGTAAATTGACGTAAGAATTGTTATCTGATTACCTGACATACTTTCAAAGGGGGTGGCATTTTAAGTAAAACAGTTTTCTTGATGTTGTGTTCATCTTTCCATTTAAGGGTGCTTGTTAGGAATGGTATTGGCCCAGTTTCCGTAAATCACATGCCTGGCTTTTTTTCTTTTGGTTCTGCTGATCAAATCAACGTGATAGCCTATTTAAGGCAGCGTGTCTCAAGATTATGGAAAAATGTCGCGGCATTTTGCAAAAGCAGGTTGTCTTCGTATTTGTGACTGATGTTTCTGGCTTTGTGTTTCCCTAGGCATTCTTGCCAGCATTCGTTTACTCATTGAAGGTGTCTCCACTCATAGAAAAAATAAGTGATCACAAGGATTTTAAGAAGCTTCTCAGGACACGGAATAACGTATTAGTGCTCTATTCCAAATCTGGTGAGTTTTTTGGTTTTTTTTGAGGTCTCAGCTCTTTGCACCCAGCAAGGTGTGTACCAGGGGATTCTATGTGACTACAAGGGCTTCTTCAGGACTGGTGTCCTTTGTTCTAACTCAGAGGCTCCTGATGTTTCAAGATTGGAGTCATCTTAATTTGGCCTTCTAATTGCTCTGTCACATTGGCAAAAATGTACTTTATTCTGTCTTTGTCTCCAGAATTTGCTCCCTGTAATAAGAGCTTTCTGGTGTGTTTATCACAGTAGTTTGCAAGTTTCGATTTCCTGGTGACACTGAAAGGCTTAATGAATAGTTACAGTACTGAAATCAGTCCACGTTGCTTCTGACAGTTTTGAGTGTCCCATGGTTGTCTTTCAGCTTTAATTAACAAAATATAAAAATAAAAAAAGAACTGTTGTGTAAGATGGAAAATTACTCATTTCAGATTATGCCACCTGTTCCCTTGAATATTCTTGTTGTCTTCTCTGTCATTCAGGCTCACCTTTCTGGCTGTTTACTTACCTGTTTGCTCTGTTCTGCTCCTGCTGCACCTTTTCGCCTTTGTTGCCTTGTTTTTTTGGGGGTGGTTTGTGTGACGCCACGTAAAATGAAGAAACGATCTTTAGATTCCATCCACAAGTGCAGAATGCTTTTGTGAATGTGGAAGTCATTGGACAGCAGGAAGTAAATGGGTCACTAAGATGATTTTCCTTAGTGCTGTATTGTTTTTGTTGCTGCTTCCTTCTCCTTCCTGTAGGCAGGCAAGACAAGATAATGCCTTGTTTGGGTGTTGGATCCTCCTTTTCTGACCTGTTGCAAAGGTCTTGTGTTAATTTATCACAGTGATGGTAGAGTTGCTCTGGATTTATAGTGTATCAAATTGGAGCAATATATGGTGACCAAAAACCTCCTCTTCCTATTCCCCCAGTATCAGAGAATTTTGCAGACAAGGATGTGCAGGTGCTGGAGTAATTAGCTTTATTTCCTAAAGATATGCCTATTCTGAAACAGTTAAAATTATGTACATGGCTTATTTTTTTGTTAGAATACTTGTGTTTTGCCATAGTGGGGAACTGTGAGCGCTTGAACTTGGCCAAATGGTTTCGTAGTAACAGGTTCAAAGTGAAAATCATAAAAGAGTTTCTAATGCTTTTTGATTTTTGAAAGGAACACTTTAGATAAAAAGACATCTGTATTATTCAGCTTCTTAAAGGGAAAATTTTCTTTTTACGCTTAATATTTTAAGTGGTGGTTGCTTTCATTTTTAGCAGCACAACCAGAACACTTCAGCTGTGACACTCATCTAATAAATGTTGCCCTATGGGCATTGTTCAAAAGCCATGTTATGGAGATTTCTTTTTTTCTGTTTTTGTTATTTAATTGGTTGGTTTTAGCAGTTTAAAGCATTGCATGCAGAGCTGACTGTGGAATTAATGTTTCTTCCTAGAACAGTGATCCTTGCACAGTTAGAATTCTCTTGCTCAGCTGTCACCCAGAAAGAGGAGAGGACAAAAAAGAGATGGGAATTTGGAGGTGCAATTTTAATCCCAGATATACATCCCCCAGCTGTGATGAGATGTTGGCTGGCATCTGGTCATAGTGCTGGAACAAAGGCTTTGCTTCCCAGCTGAGCAGAACTGCATGTCACTTTCTATTGCAAGCAGAATATTCATTGTTTTTGTGAGGTGTCATAATTTGTAGGAGATGTTTAGTTCCCCCTACCAGCTGGGTATCCTGTCAGGGCTGCTCAGCTGCCAAGTCTTCTGGGACAAGTGGGTCCCTGAATGCCTATTTTTAAAAGTGTATTGGTCAAACTGTTCCACTCTAAGTACATGCAAAGAATTCCCCCACCTAAGTCCCTGTGGTGGAGGGAGGTGGCAATTGCATGCTCAGGGTGTTGGGAGTAGGAGTGTTTCTTGAGAGTTCATGTGTGTGGGTTGGTGTCTCTGATGACATGAGGCCCAAACAAAGTCTGTCAAATACAAAGAGGCTGTTTCTGGGTTAGGAGATTGTTGAGGAAAAAATTGTGAAGGTTTAGAGGTTATTTGATGAGGCATCCCTACATGCTGGCTCTACTTGTCTACTCTGACATCTACAAGTCCTCACTTCCTCAAATGCTGGAGACAAGATATTGGTCTGTAGAAGCATTTGGTCTGACCCAGTATAGCCATTCTTACACTCAGTTACTTGAAGTAGTTGTGGAGATCTGGAAGAGGCACTGGGTTTCTATTTTCTGTTTATTGAGGAAGGAAACAGTTCCTGTTAGGTTTTTTTGGGGAATGGATACTTACTTGTACTGCTATGTTTTTCTCTCTTCTGTTTATTTTTAATACCATTTATAAGACTCTTTGGGAATGGTAGAGTTCTGCAAAGTCTACACATGTGGCATGGCATTATAAAAATCTCTGTTGGGTATTTATAATACAGCCAGTACTTGGAAGGACCTTTTCTGGGTACTGCTCATGACTGTTGATTGGGTATCTCCCAGGGTTATTATGAGAAAAGTATGTTATTTTCTGTGGATGGCAGGGGTAGAATTAGGGAGGCAGAGATGCTGAATGACTTACCCTTACAGCTGATGAAAGTCCTAAATGAAATTGCTCTAATTAGCAGGCAGTGCTACAAACTGGTTCATGCCCAGCCACAGGGAAAAAGGCAGTGTTGGGATGGAAGCTGTAGGAGAGGACACAATATAGCTCCATAAATGCAGCTCAGAGAGCGTGTCTGGAAATACCAATTTCGGAGTGTTGTTTAAGGGGGTTAGAGGGAAGGAGTCACCCAGCTTCAGCTGCAGCCAGCTTTCCTTCTAGTTTACAGAAGATTTTACTGATCCCAGTTATACTGGTTTCTTCAAATGAGACAAAATGTTCTTCGAGTGCTTCAGAACATAGAAATGAAGCGTTGTGTTGTTTTGTGTGGAGTAGTAATGCTGTTGTTCATTTATTTTTATTATTTAATTTTGTCTTCCAGCCACTGCTGCTGAAAGCTCACTCAGGTTACTGTCCAGCGTGGCCCAGGAGGTGAAAGGACGAGGTACTATAAGCTGGGTAGACTGTGGGTACGTGTCATGCTATTTTCCTTATTTTCCCCATCCCTTTTTGGCTTTTATTGCTATCTTAGCTTTTTTGATGGCTCTGAAACTTTTCGCCTTTAACTGGACCCACATAAATCTGTGCAGTTTCTTCTGTAGGGAGCCTATATCCTGCCGTCCTCTCTTCCTTTAAACAAGTGGAGGGGAATAATTTTTTTCCTTATGGCTGTTGTTACTTCTCTGACAGCATGTTTTTCAGCCTGAAGCTGAGACCCCAGCTAACATTTCCTTTCATAGGGGACACACAGCATGCAAGCTTTTTTTCCACAAGCCAGGGGAGGAGGAATCCCACATGTTGTGCCTCAGCTGGAGGGCAATGCAATTCTGCTCTGACAGCAAATGTTATGTGAGCAATAAGGCTGTTTGCTTGGTTTTGAAGCATCCACCCATTTGTGTTTCTCAATAAAATGTGCTTTCTTATAAAGATCTTCCTCTGTGCTGGTATAAGTTTCTGACAGTTTTTAATGGGAAGGCAGGGAAACTTGTTTTTGTAAGTGGTTGGGTGTGTGGGGAGGAATGAACAGGTGTGTACTTTCTGGTTTGCAGATGTGAAAATCTCTGCTGTGGTTCAGCTCAATAGCAGTTGCTTGTGGTTTTAGTTTGTGTATCGAAGTGCCTCTGCAGCTTTGA
Organism: Entomyzon cyanotis; assembly: GCA_024500445.1. Classification (NCBI taxonomy): domain Eukaryota; kingdom Metazoa; phylum Chordata; class Aves; order Passeriformes; family Meliphagidae; genus Entomyzon; species Entomyzon cyanotis. The sequence goes on along the minus strand of JAKEPQ010001026.1, from coordinate 10,545,213 downwards.
GAGCTTTGCCTGCAGGTGGCAAGTTCCCCTTCCTGCACTGCAGAGGAGCAGCTTGCTGCCTACCTGTATGTTTGGGTGGATTGCCATGGTATGAACAGATTGTACACTGTGCACAAATGTAAGTCAGCTCTGCCCATCATATGGCTCCCTTAAAATTATACTTTTGAAATAGCCCCCGTCCATCAAGCAGTGACCCAGAATATGTCATTGGTAAGTGAAAGTTAATGTGGGTTTGTGTTTGTGAACCTGTCCTGCTCTCCCTCTGCCACCAGGCATGTGTCTCTCCTGTGGAGTCTTCTGCCTTCTGTTTGCATTCTGCTGGGCTCATCCAAGTGCACACACACTTTCATCTCTGCCCAACTGGTGGGGACAGAGTTCCAAGTCATCTGCTGGCAGAAAGCAGGGCTGTTCCTCAGAGGTCAATGAAGCCTGTACCACTTGCCACCTACTGAAAAGCCAGCGGATAAATTATATTGACCCTGACAAGGTGAAGGTTATGAGGAGATCTGGCATACCTCTGAAATCCGTGGAAACCAGTCTCTATTGCTGGTAAAAGCACTGATAAGTAATATTTTGTTGTCAGCAATGAGGGCTAGCAAAGAGGATACTGAGCCAGCCTCATGGCTTCAGTTTCTAATCAGCACTGTTTCTAACTATAGACTAACTAACAAAAGACACAAAAAGGGTTTCTACCTTTTTGTGTCTTTTGTTTTAGTCTACCTCTGTGTACCCTTCTATTGCTCCTGCAAAGGGGTATCATTGCAGAGTTTGTGAATTTGCTTCATGGGGCAAGGTGAGCTGAAAGACTGCCTTGCGATAATGGAGGTCTTGGTGGATGCAAAAAACCCCCCAAAACAAATAGATTGAACCTAAATGAAGTCTTGTGGTTGATTTGCTTTTTAAGCTTTTGAAGCATTCTGAAATCAATCTAGTAGTGTTGAGGTAACTTTTAAACAATTTCTTTTCATGAAAGGTGTTTTCCTTTGCTTATTGCTTTTTTTAAAAAATTGCATAAAGGTGGCTGCAAATTGCTGCCCATCTTGTTGCAGTGGTAATACCAGAGGCTGCAGTAGTGCTGTCTGTCCCAAGTCACAGAGGGCCAGTTGTAGGGTGTGGACAGCTGAGTCCTACCAGACTGGCTCAAGGCATTCTCCTGCAGCAAGTATGCTGGGAGGCTTATTTGCAAGTTTCCATGTCGAAACAAACAGCACACAGATGCAGGGATATTTACAGCACAGGCTCAATTTGTTTTACAAATACTGACAAGAAATGTCTTGTTTGGCAGCAATATTTAGCAGGAAATTTTGGCTTTGCTCTTCACATCCTGCTGCACTGGGCTTCTTTGCCTTCAGATCCAAGCATTGGCAAGGCTGGCATACATGCAGAGTTGTGGTTTGTGTCTCTGCTTCCCTGTGGCGATAATGGCAGTCCTTTTCTTTCGGGTTTTTTTTGTTGACGGTGCTTTTCTTTTTTCTTGTCATTCTCCTTCCTGTCGTTTTCAGAAGGCAAGAACATTCTGCTGCACTGATGGAGATCAGTGTGGATTGCTAAGTCTTGGAAATGTGCTGTATTTCATACGGTGGAGAGGAGAGTGCAGGTTTGTGGCTCCAAGTGGACTTCCTGAAAATTGGTTTGCATGGAAACCATGCTCCTTGGCCTCAGCTTCTGTTGGATCTGTGGTATGAGACAGAGATTAGCCTTGAGCTTTCAGTGCCAGCTTGAGTGGTCTTAGGGAGACAGGGAAGTTAGTTTTTCAGCATGATGTAAGGAAATACTTGGTTTCTTGCTGAGACAGTTAGTGTGGAGTAGAGGAGGTTGCCACTTTGAGGCAGGGTTGCAGAGATCTTCAGAGTGCTGGGGCTTGGGGGATGTAGGGCTGGGAATGCCATGTGCCTGCCTTTCCTGCTCAGTTGGTCTCACCTGTGCCAAGTGCCGTGCTGGAGTGGGGCTGTGACCCCCCTGCATGTGGCACTGTAGATAAAGTCCTCATTTGGGAGATTTCGGTCAGTTTCTGCAGGCAGACCGATGCCTCCTTCCAGAGATGAAGGGGCAGCTTGAGAATTGCTCACAGCATTGAAATGGTCACTGTTTGCTGCTGTGTGCTGAGATAGCATGTGTGGCTCTGTGCGCAGTTAAACATGAAGCTATTTCAATTGTGAATAAAAGACCCAGCAGTGATGTGACAAAAATATGTTTTATTTTAGCCCTTCCACGTTTTAATTAGGAAGTCATTGCTGAGGCATTTGATGTTGAATGAATGGTGGTGTGAGAGACAAGAGAATACTGAATTAATTATGCCTGTTGGGATGTATGGTATTGGGGATGGGGCACAATACTGCAGGTTGCTAAGTCTTTAGTGTTCCAGGGAGATGGATCAGTCATCTTGGGAGCAAGTGTTCTGGGACTCGTGTCTGGGGAGATGCCACGTTAATGGGAGCTGAGAGTCACGGCTTCTGTTCCTGGCTCTGCTAATGAGTCACTTCTTGTTACTTTGTGCACTTACAAAAGGTGTATCGGTTTTCCAGGCAACTAGGTAAATATTGCCTGATTCATTAGTCAGTGTTTGTAAAGAGTTTGGAGAACTTTGAAAGGAAAAATGTTGCAGCAGCATGAATGGGTGCTCTTTAGGGCATTCAGGTGCATTTGGAACGGGCATGTAAGACAGCAGAAGGTTGGGATATTTACTGAATTATTTTATTAGTTCTAGGCTGATAAAAATTTGGAAAATTGGAGTGCATCATAGGGACTTGAAAGCTTGGGATATCTTCAAAAAAGCACAAAGAACATAATGTTTTCAGAGGGTGGCTGCTGCTAACTCTGACAGCAGGGTGGGGTTTGTGCTGCCGTGTGTCCCCCCAGTCTCCCAAAACCTCCATTTTTTAAGGCCTGGTACAACTAGAGGTAAGCATTGGTGTGGTCAAGTGAAAGAGGAGTTTTGTGAACAACAGAATCTGCTGTCAAATCCTTGTGGGGGAAAGTAAAAGGTACCAAGTGATGTGCTTGGGAACAGAGTAAGATGGAATTACCTTTTGAGTGAAAGACAAAATTCCTGTTGCTTGTCTTTAAAGCAGACAAAGCTCTAGTCTCAGTTTGTGATGTCTTGAGGTGTGGCTTTGAAGAACAGTCATTAGGAAGTTATTCTCTAACCTTCTTAAGTGGATTTTGTGATAGACTGCAGTGTGGCCAAGGACTGATACTTGGAAGAGTGTAACTAGTTCAGGTGAAATGCAAAGAAAGTGAAATGGCTTTGTTGAAGAGAAGAAAATGTGTTTGGCAGGTTATAAAGTGCATTGTGGTCAGGTGCAGCTTTGAAGAGGTTGAAAGTAGCTCTCTCCATCATGAATATGATTTATGGAACCCGCCTGGGTTTTCCAGTTACTGAATTGTCTTGAGTTTTTATTGACTATAACTCCTGCCCAATTGTGGATTGGTATTTTTTAAAAAACCACCCATTTCTTTGGCTCTGGGTAATTACTCTCTGCTCAAACTTGCATGGTTCCCTTTACTGTAGGTCCCAAACATAAACAAAGCTGTGTGATTTCCATCTGCTGTCATAGCGTGTGTGCTTGGCTGTAGCACATCAGACTGCTAGGAAGAGGAAATGCCATCTGGTTAAAATGTCTGACTAATTTTTGTTTGGTTTTAATCCCACTTTTTCTGCTTTTGTGTGTCATTCTTTTAGCCCCTTTTGTGTGTCATGTGCATCATTCTTGTAGTCTCCATCCCCAATAATTAGTTGTTATTGTAGCAGACCCATGACACTTAGCATAAAGGTGACACCATCATTTGGCAGGCAAAGCAGTCCTTTCAAACCTACACAGCTAAACATGCTGGTTCGTGAGAGAGCCCAAACTAATGAGTATTTGTCTTTTCTGGGGTTTTCCCTAATATCTGCCTTTTAGATGAGGTCTTCCCAAATTTCTAATTTCCTAATGCTTTGATAACAAAAAGCTTTACCTATCCACACAGTCATAAATGAATGTGTTTAATGCCTTGACATAGCACAGAGAAATTTCAGAAATAAGGCTGGTGGTACAGAGGGTGTTAAGAGTAATTTTGCTCTCTAGTTTTTACCTTCACCCTATAAAGCCACTCAGAAGTAGGATTTATTTAAGAGAGTAAGTCTACTTACCTTTCTTACTTGTAGCTGAATTTTAAAGCTGATGAAAAGCTTTGGAATTGCAAATAAAACTGACCAGATCTAATAGAGAGAGAAAAAGAAAAGAGGAGTGCTGCTCTTGCCCTGGTGCAGCCCTTTCCATCCAAGCAGATTTGTGGTGTCTGGGATTTCGGCATTTCTCTACAGCAGCCTTGAAGGTGAAGGGCAGCTCAGGAGTGGGTAGCTGACAGTGTTAATGCCAGCCTGGGGGAGGTAGCAGGGGCTCTGTTTGCAGCTAGTCCAGGGGAGGTAAGGCAGGTGTCCCTCAGGAGCACTTTGCAAGTGAGTTATACTGACACTGTGGTCCTTGTGTGAGTGCCATTTTTATGGGCAGACTGCATTTATAGCATAGATTTTCGATGCCTTCCTCCTGTCTCTGTCATAACCTGTCTGCATGGTTAATGCTCATTCACATTAAAGCCCTTTTATTTTGCTGTAAGAGTGACCATGCAGGAAGTGTTCTGCCAGTCTGAAAAAAAGCCTTTTTTAAGTAAGCGCTCAGTTCCTAACATAAACCCATTCAATCTGGTGTATTGCATTAATTCAGAAATGCAGAGCATTTAACTAAATCCGCAGCAATGGTTGGGGGTATAAGCTTGAGCTCATGTCTGTTTCATCCTAAACTTGATTATTCCATGGGTTTTGCCTAGAGTTGCTCATTAACCAAATCTTCAATGTTGTTGCTTTTCAGACCAAAATGAGAGTAGGCAAGCTAAGATTTAACGTAAAGAAAGTTACCTCCGTTTTTCTGCACCCAGTACTTCATTTAAAACATCCTCTAGCATCCATCCTCTCCAGGCCTGTGGTGCAGCCAAAAGTCATAAAAGGGGTGTACCATGGGCTGCAGCATCTGTGTGCCCATGGATGACATGTTCAAAACCTGCATTTTGGGTTCCTAGATTGGGGAACTCAAAGGCAGAGCAGTAGTCATCTTGTGTTCCAGATTAGGACAGTGTTCCCCTCTGCCATGTTGTGGGATGAGGGAAACTCCTGCTTTTCAAAGAGTTCAAGTGTTTGGTGGTTTTAGAAGTTCCTACAAAGCCTTTGGTAGCACTTGTGAATGTGTTTACCTTATTTCTGTGCAGGTATGTGGGCTGCTAAGTGTCTCTTGCTAATTTATATTTCCATGGAAAGTACTGTTCATTGTAACTTCTTGACTTTCGGTAGGGGCTGGAACTTATAATTTTTTCCCTTAATAGTTTTAGCTTGACGATATGATGATATGTGTTACCTTTTTGCCTTGGTTTTCTTTCTGCTTTTTGGCTTGCTCTTGCTTGCAGTAAGAATTAATCTCATGGGTTTTAATTTTCAGAAAATACTTCTTTTTAATCTTATTCCTCTAGATCCCTGGCCTCTCTAATTGACTAATGGGCACAGGGAGTCGTTTGTATTGGGTGACAAGCAGTGCTGGGTCTCCACAGCACATGGATTATTCTGTTTGCATTCCTGGCACGTTCCAGGGGAGCGTTTGGAGCAGAAGGCTGCAACCACCTGCAAGGTGATTGCAATCCCCCCTTGAAGTGGGGATTTTTGCAGCATTCTAGGGGGTAAAATCAGGCCCTAAATTCACATGAGACTGTCCTGTTAATCTGCTAATCCTCATCTTTAATTCTTTCTAGCAGTACGTTTTCTGATTTTGGCTTTCACGCTCCCCCATCCCTTAAAAGATTCAAGCTTTTCATCTGCCGCACTGTTTGAGCAGCTCATTTGTTCTGTGCTGTGGAAACCTGTTGCTATTGTTACTTCTTTTAGAAGATCATTTCCATCAGGAACCCAGAATGGGTGCAAAACATTGCTTTGTTTTCCAAGACAAATCTTGTATTTAAGCTTCCTGTGCTCATTACTTCTGCATCCGTTTCTCCTGGGTCCTGTTCCTATTTTGGTGCCTGCAGGTCCTTAAACCCCACTCAAAAGCAGAGTATCAAAGTGCTTTTCTGCACTGATGGCTGAGCATGGGTTTTCTGTTCGAGTAGATGTAAGCCATTACCATCCAGCTCTTCGGAGAAGTGCAAGCCAGCCTGATGGTTTGAGAAGTGATTTTTTCCCTAGGATTTTTTTTTGTTTCTGATGTCAGATCTGTCTCAAGAGAGTGATACAGGAAGGTGTGGGATCGTTATAGAATATGAGGAGCCTTACAAATGTGACATACTGTTAGCAGCAGTAGCTGTGGCAGCTGCTGGCCCAGGATGGGAGGGAGAAGTGAGGATGATGGGGAGGCAGACAATGCCTGCAGTCTGAGGAGAGTTTTGCTAGAATCAGTCTGGTTTTGTTTGGTCAGCAAAGTACACAAACTGCTGTATTGTAAATGGATCACACAGTGTTTGTTGAAGGGTGGGATCAATGACTGCAAGGAGCGTAAGTCAAAATCCATATTGTCTCCAAGAATGGCTAATGAATTTCATTTTTATTTCAAAACCTTGTAGGAGTGCATCTAACTACAACTGACTGTTAATGACTTCCTCTTTCAGATTAGGTTTGCAAGTGCAAATGTGTTTCATAATTACAGGAGGCTTGAGGAAATTTTTGCTGCTAACACTTCTTTTGCTGCTTTTTTGGGGTCACAAGCTCAGTTAGTTGTTTGGCAGGATCTCAACTCCATGCTTTCTCAGGATGTTCATCAGTCTGTTGTCTGGAGAGGGTAGTCTGTGGAAGGTAGCCAGAGGGTATTGCAGAGGCTGTGCATTGGGCTGGGAAACCCTGTTTGATAATTCAATTCTGATAGCTGGGCTGAAATTGCAGTTGAACTTCCCTGAAGTTATGACTGGAGTTCTCTGGGATGGTTTTCACTATAACATAAAAGAATGAAAGCACCTGAACAACAGAGACAAGAATGAGAGAGCATGCTGGTAACAAGATGACAGCTTTGACTGGTACCTTCCAAAGCTTTTCCAGTGTTGGGAGGCTTGCTTTTATAGGCAGTCCTGCTTCTGCTTTGGCATATTCCGTTGCTCTTGGAGCCTGTTCTTCCTCCTTACCTGCTCAATTTTGTCTTTTCCAGCTCTTGGGACAGCAACAGTGTTTGTACAGTCACTGATACAACAGAGCCTCCAGTGCAGTAGAGTCTACAGGCACAACTCTGATATGAGAGACTGCTGAAGCATAATTTACATGGATTGTTGAGCCCTGTTTCAGATGGAGAGATGTACAGATAAAAGAGAAAATCTGTTCAGAAATTGTGAGGTCTGTGGTTTGCATGTGGTTACATCATATGCTGATAGAGGAATGAGATATTTTTTGTGCAGGCAGATTTACTGACCTGTTTACTTAAATTGGTTCTGTCAGCATTTTTATTAATTACTTCTCTTGTGCCTGGAAACCCTGTAGGTACGGGTGGAAAAGAAGGCTGGGTGCAGCCTGCATTGCAAAGTGCTGGGGATGCCAGGGCAGTGGCATGGAAGTGATGTGGCCACACAGCACATGCACATGCTGCAGTTCCACTGGCAACTGGAGACATGAACGTTTTTGGATGGCATTTTTGTCATTGCCACAGAGGGATTTGACAGTCATTCCAGATCCTTCCTTCCCAGAGATCTGGTTGTGGGGCTGTTTTCCCTTCTTCATGAGAGGCCAATGGGCAGCATTACATAATAAGGGAAATAATTAGGAAGCTGCAAAAGATGTTATTTGTGCTCATGAAACAGAATGGTGCTGAAGATGTGTGGTCTTACTGTGCTCCTCTGGGACCTGACTGGACAATATCTGAATTTCCCCCATGCACTTCCACCTCCCTGCACCATTTCTTACTTGAGATTCATCCACCTTGGACTTGTTTTAGATTTAGAAACCATGTGGACTTAACTGCAGCAACACTCCTGGGTCTTATTTTGTGTTCCTCCTGTCTAGCTTTATCCTCTGTTCTTTCTCTCTCCAAATTACCTTGACACATTGCTGCAAAAGCCTTTTCCTGTGTTGCTCCTCCTGCCACTGGGGACCACCATCAGTATCTCTCATTGCTTCTCCATCCTTATGACCATGAGTGTCCAGACCTGTGGGCAGTCCTGGACAGGCAGAGTATCTTGTGCCACTCCTAAGGAATGGCTGTGACATGTCCCCTTCAGAGCTGGCTGCTCTGGTGGTGAGCCAAAGGAGGTCAGGTCTCCTTCATGAGTCCCTCTCCGCCTTCCTGCCCTGCTAACAGCTGGCTGTCTGTGCTGAGGGATTATTCATGCATGCTAACGCTGACAAGGGACCCCAGAGGTTTACAGGGAGTGCTCCAGTTGGGCTGCCTGCCAGCTCTATCGTAACCCCCAAAGACAGAAATATGTCCTGGTAGAGGAGATGGGGATGTGGCTGGAAGTGTGCACGCCATCTTTGCAATGCACGCTACCTTTGTTGTTATGTAGACTCTTGCTTAGTTAGGTCAGGTTGGATTGTTCATTTTATTCTTCTTTTTACCAAACTGTCATATGTCTTCACTTCTCCAGCAAAGGCATGTTTTGGAGCCCTGGTCTGGCTTTGTGGAAGGGGAAGGGTAGAGAAATATCCCGGTGGGAGTGGAAGGAAGCTGTGCCATTGTGCCACTTAAGGTTTGACCTCATTACCACATAGACAGCTGCTGGTTAGGTCCTTGTGGTATTGAAAATAGGTTGATGTTTTGGATGATTTTCCAGGGAGATAATGCTGGATGATTGTAGGACTGCCTGCAAGGGTCCCTTCAGCAGTAACACAGCAGGGAACTGCCAGGGTTCAAATTGCTTTGGACAGAAATGGCAAGAGGAAGCCAAGGATGGCTGCTGGGGAAACATTAGTGACCTCACCCTCAAGCCAGTATTTCTTGAGCCTGGTGCCTTGTCTGGAGTGGCTTGGCCTGGGTTGGTAGAGTGCTCATTTTGGGGATGGTTTCTGGCTTTTTAGGATTGAGAGGTTTTTTTGAGTTGCGGGGTTTGGTTTTTTTCCTTTTAATTTTACTTCCTGTTTTCATTTTTTGGAGTTGTTTTTTTTTTTGTTTTTTTTACTTTTAGTCATTATAACAAACTCTTACACTGCCTCTTCAAGTGATATAATTAAATTGCAAGAACCAGAGTCCTAATTACCCTCTCCCATGTGAGAGTTGAGGAGCTCATCTTCAGAGAGAGGCTGTTGGCTGAGATTCAAAAGAGACAAATCTCAGAGCAGGCTGCATCTGTGTTGATATTTACTCTTATTAAGAATAATGGTCATTACCAAGTGATATCAGAGCAGGTTGCTCTTTGCAGGTTATTTTTGTCTGTTAGTGAAGGCAGAAGGAAAAGCAGAATGGGTCCACCTCTGCCATTTTTTAAAGTCTCCTTTTCTGCTTTTTCCAAAGAATTGTTAGTATAACATCTGAGCTGGTGGGTCTGGCATGTGCAAAAATCTGCACTGATGCATGAAAAAATTACTGATACATATTTAGACATTTCCTGTTCTTGGAATTTGCTCCTCTTCTATCCCGTGCATCGGTGCAAATAGCTTGCATAAACAGGCTTAACTCTCAATGCAGTGGTGCAGACAATCTGCCCCCTAAATGGTAGGAGACATACTGGAGCAAACTGCTGCTTTCTTTCCTGTGATAATAGCTGTGCATTCAGGCAGCTGTGTGAATTTCTGCAAATGGAGAAATCCTGAAAGCAGGGCAGACTTAGATCCAATGAAATAGCTATTCTTATCTTTTTTTTTTTTTTTTAATAGAAACTCATGCAAACAGAAAATGAATTGCTAGGAGTTGAAGTGGTAGGACTTGCTAGCTGCTTACTCACAGGTATAGCTTAGTAATAATGCTTTCCAGCTTTTTTCCACAATAAACCTTGCAGAACATTAGCATCCATTCAGATTGCTAAATGACACATAAGGGAAAATTACACTTTCTTCCCCACATGGTTAGAAGTTGCACCAAATAGAAGCAGAAGAGGCAACAGAATTCTCTTGATACCCATTTTGGTCCTCTGCTGATGTCAGAACAATTGTCTGCACATCTTGGGGTTTCACAGACCCTGTTGCTTGAGGTAGGTTTCAGCATTACACTTGTTCACATCAACCATCTGACATTTGTCTTGGCAAAGCTGAGATAGCCACAGATACATATACACACTGGAAACATTTGAGGGTGTCTAGAAGAGCATTTACAAATGTTAACAGTGGTGCAGGCTGACTGTAGTTAACTGCCTGGCACTCACCTGCAGCAGGGCCACAAGAACTTCTGTGCCTCTGACTCGTCTGGAGTAAAACAAGAGGGTAATCTGAAGTTGGTGTCTTCTCCAGAGATTCCCTGACCTTTGAGTCATTTAGGTCTAGCCCATGGGACTGCTGGAGAGCTGCAGGTGAGATAAATCAGGATGTTTCTGACCCCTGGGTTTGATGATGCTGCAATCTTTTGGTATGAACTCCATGTGGCAAACATAGTCTGTTGGCATAACTCCAAATCCAAGGCATTTGTTCTGTAATCTGATTTTGTTACAAGGAGACATGTTCACATCATTGGGTTCTTAAACTCAGATCTTCAGCCTCCTGGAGAAGCAAAGAGAGTGTTTATTGGTTACAGTGATCTGAAAATGCAAAACTGACATGAATTCAGTAGGACTCTTCAGACAGACATGCTTCTGTTCAATGGAGATTACAAGTGCTCCTTCCTGGTGTGGTAGTTGCGTGCTTTGTTAGTTCCTTAAAATACTCATTTCCATCTTTAGCATAATCCTTTGATTTTGCTGCATGTGTCCATGGCACATCCCTCCTCATTTCCATCTACCATAAGCATTTGGGAAGTTCCCACTAAGGTGCACTCTCACCTGCAGCTCACTGTGAACTTGGTGTTTGCTGTTCTTCACGTTTGTAGAAAGGCAGCTGGAGAACATCGGGAGAATTAGCACCAGTGCTGGCAGCAGCACATAATTTGGTGGGGCTCTTGCAAGCCTTGCATCTTGTTGTCTCTAATCAGTTTAAACTTGATGGGGTTTCAGTGTTTTCATTTTCTAAATTGATTTATCTGCGTAAAAGGTACAAGTTGTCCTCTGCTGGGAACAAGCTTCCAAGCTGTTTAATCTTGCTGTTTGTCAATGCAGAGAAGAGCCTTGTCAATGTGAATCATCTTCTTTTCTGTTGTGCTCATCTCCCCAGATCTTCGACCAACTTCTTATTCATATCAGCTCGAAGTGTCCGTATGGCTTCAGTCCTACACTGTTTAGGACAGCAGTTAGGCTGTGAAGACCCTTTACCTGCCCACCAAAACAAATGTCTTTGCAGTTCTCTCCCATGACCCTTCTCTCTTCTTCAAGTCAGCCTAATTTGGTGCTGGAAGCGATTCAGTCTTGTTCAATTTGAAGACCACCTCCAGCAGGTCTCTCTGCTGATACCTCCCTCCTCCTTCAGGAGTTGTTTTTGCCTCTACTTGCCAGGTGTGCCTCCAGGACACATCTTTCATACCTAGAATGAATGGGGTTGCTGGCCTTGGGGCTCCAGGATTTCAGTTAGTTTTTGTTTTCTGCAGGACCTTTTTAAGGTTAAGTGCTTGTGATTTGGGCTTGGCCATAACATGAACATGGGAGTTTTTGGCTTTTTATTATCTTCTGCCAAATGTAAAAGCTGACCTTCTCTTTCCCTTTGACTCTAGTCACCAACTGTGCTCTTTGACCACCACTCTAACAGTAGCATGGCCTTACTGAAAACTTCACTTTTTAAATTTTATGTTTATCCCATGGACAGAAGATCTGCTGAGGTCCTTGAACATGTTGGAATGAGCTGCTTCTCTACTGGTTAGAGCTTTGCTTTGGAATGTAAATTTAACACAGTTCACTGTGTCCTGACCAAGCAAACAGAGAAATTAAATTGACTAATGGAGCTTTTCACAGTGCTTGTCCCACAGACTTAGCTAAACAGCTTCCAAATTACTGTTAGTTGGAATTAATTGCTGATGAGGAAGAACAGCAATGAGTTCTCAGAACTGAATGCATTTGATTGTCTTTTTTGGTAACCTTTCTTCCAATATGTGTTTTTTGCAGTGATACTGAAAGCCGAAAATTATGCAAGAAGATGAAGGTAGATCCTAATTCAAAGGAGAAGGGAGTGGATTTACTCCATTATAAGTGAGTGCTGGGCTGGGATTTGAAGTTCATAATTGTTGATGCCCCCATTAAGACTGTTCATTCTCCTTTCACAGCCCCATGCTGCTGCAGCATTAAGATGACTTATTTTTTATCCTTTGAAAGATGAAATTAATTACTGTTTCTTCAGTTTGCAAGCGTGTGTTGTGATAGAACTTGAATTAAATTTATCCTGCTGTTGCACAGAGAACACTAAAAGCACAAGCAGGGCCAGGGAGAGATGTCCAATGGACTAAAACTGCCCAGTGCACAGGGCTGATGCCTGAGATTTGAGCTTTCTTGCTTTCTGTCACTTGCTGTCACCTGCTGGCATATGCCTTGGACAAGTTGCTTCATGTCTCTGTGCTTTTCTGACTTGAGATAGTCCTTCATAATGTGAGTGGAGAAAGACAAGTGTTGTTACACAGCAAGAGATTTTTCTTCCTGAAAATAATAGGAGTGGGAGTACTGTTAGGTACACCAAGCAACTGCATCTCCATCTCCAAAACTCATGCCTTAGTAAATATTCTTGTTAAAGTGTCAGGGAGGAAATTGTTTACTAGGAAACTGTTTTCTTTATGCTGGTTTGCACCCTCCCTTTTTCCTTCCTCTTATTTCCCACTCCCCCAAATTACTGTATTGTAAATTCTACTTAGTTCTGTGGCTTCAGCAGTATAATGTTATTCTGGTTAGTGAGAAGTCAGGAAGAGCAGCTGTATGAATTCCAGTAATGTTACTGTAAGTTAACACTGTTCCCCACTCCTCGTTTAACAGGGACGGTGCATTTCATACTACATATAACAGAGCGGCCACATTGAAGGTAAATTTAAATATTCCATTATTATTCTTTTGGTTTTTCTTGATATGGGTGAAACATTTGTGGATTAAAAACTGGTGTTGGTATTTTTTCATGCTGGAGGCATGAAAGGGAGGGGATTAATCTTCATAAACAGCTGTCAGAATGGCCTAAAGGTTTTTGTGTGCATACATGTCTGTCAACCATAGATCTGGGAAAATTGTTTATTGTTTAAAAGATTGACCCCATGTTGAACTGGAAGGTAAACTGCAAGTTAACTTGCACACTGGTAACAAAAAAGGATTTTCTTGTTTTGATTACAAGGTGCTCTTTGTGGTAGTATAACTAAAAGTATTAGCTGACAACTGCATTTTGATAAGGAGTTCTCTGAGGTTCTTCGATTGTGTGTTTATCAACTTTAAAGAGAGCTGAGTGGCCTTATCTTTTATCAGATTGTGGAACCACAGCTCCTATGAAAGTGCTCTGAGTGCATCAGGTATAAAATGACCTTTGTTCTTTTCTGGTGAATCTTGACATAAAGCAACAGAAGGCAGCATTCTGTGGGCAGGGGAAGAGAAGGCATGATACATGATACAAATGTGCAGATCTGAATGATTGTGTAAATGGTGAACTAAAAGCACAATGAGCACGCCAAAAGTGTGCGGCTTTCCTTTGCAAAGTCCTGGTGAAACACTGGGAGTATCCTGTTATGAGGAGCCCTGCAGTGATTGGGCTTCCAGAAATCACTTCTGATGGCCAGTTCCTGTTTCTCTTCCTCCACCAGCAAACCTGGGTTCTGCACAGTCACTGGTCTTTTGAAGGCTTGATGACATCACACCAAGTTGACATAAATCCATGTGCTTCCTCTTTCTGTCTCGTTCAGAGAATCACCCTGGGGTGGAGGAAAGCCTGTGTGAGATGCTGTGTGAACCTGAGTCTGCCAGAGTGGCTGTTCCTAAATGCACTTGCTCTGGACCTTGCTTTTACAGCCAGAGTTGGAGAGTATCTGGTGGGGGACTGTCTTGGAAGTGTGCCATGACTTGAATTCATTCAGTCTTCACTTGACGCTGTCCTGCAGGATTTGTCTGAGATGGGGAGAGTAGGACCATGTATCTTCCCATCTCCTGCAGTAGAAATCTTGCCTGGCATTAGGAAGGGCAATGTTAAATACCCAGCCCAGTCAGCAACTGCCTAAGCCTGCTTCTGTGCTTACTGAGGAAGTGCAGCTGGTGATTTTTTTTTTCTTTCTTGCTGGGTGATGGGTTAAGGGAGACAAGCTAGTTGCCTAAATTTGGGTGATTTGAGCAATACATGATGTGTCTCTCCTGCCCTTTGTAAAGTGCTGCAACCTGGAATTAGTGCTGTGACTCTTCCTTACAGATCAGATCAAGTGGAAAGCACCTGCAGTGCTCCAGGGAGCATTGGGCTGAGAGGCAATCATAGCACAACAGGAACCAGATCGTTCGTTCCTTCAGTTGCTGTTTTGTGATGAGCATTTCACCCTTCCCTTTTGCCCTGCCTGCTGGGGAGAAGAAAGCAAGCATCCCCTTGACAGGGATGTGGGATTCCATTGGGGATGGAAGAGGGATTTTGAAGCTCCCTCACTCTAAGGGCTGGAGTCTTTCTCAATTTAACTGCCCCTGTGAAACTGTCCACTAATGATTTATAGGCTGGGCAGTAGATCAGAGCTGGGCAGTGGTCAGATAATTCAGCTGAGTGGTTGCTTGTTCTGCTGCTCACAGCTACCTGGATATTTTCTGTATTTTTCCCTCCATTCCACTTCTCCCTGTTTTCTTCTGCTGAGCCAGTGACCTTTGTTTCTTTCTCTCAGCAGTGTTTGTCAGGAGTCTCCCAGTACATACAAACAGAGAGCAGCAGAGCAACACAATTACATAGGGTATCATACTCATTTTATGGACAGGTGGACACACTGAAGAACAGGGAGATTAAAGGATTTGTTTCACATCATTCAGCAAACTTGAGGCAATAAAACTTGGATCTTCTTTCTGGGCATCCAGTAGACATATTAATATATGTATGACATTTTGGAGGATGATGGACACAGCTCTGAAGAACTGTAAAAGGATTCTTCTGAAGTAATCAGCTATTTCATAGATGTGGCTGATCCAGCTGATAGTGTACTCGGGTTTTTAGAAAAGCTTTTCATTCCTAAAGTAACTAAATCCTTATGTAATTAGCAGAGATGCCCTTGTGGTTTCACTGTTAGAAAAATGAGGAATAAAGGATAACTCAGTGTTCACAGTGGGGGGAAGTTACTTGGCAGTCAGAACCTCCTGCTGCTGAGACCTGTGTCAAGATCTGAGCTGTTTGGGGTATCTAGGAAAGGGGGATGGAATGCAAGAGAACAAAATTCAGTGATGCAAAATTATTAGTAATAGTTTAAAAAAATATTTTCAATTATTTGCAGAAGGGCTTTGGTTCTCACAATACTGAAAAGGACAGCTGGAGGAGATTCCAATAGATATTTCTGTAACTGTGAGTAGCTTAAAAAAGGGAGTTATTACTTCTTTTTTTCTCCAAATTTGAGGGCAAACAGTGGCATTTTGGGATGGCTATTTTGAAACAAATAACTGCAATGTTAAAAAAAGTTTTGGAACTCATAGCTACATATTATGAATGCCAAGAATTTAGGAGTCTTAAAAACATTTTTAGATAGTCATAAGAGGTAGATCCATGGATAGTTAGAAGGCACAGAGGTCTGTATACAACAGCTGGTGCAGTCGGTAAACTTAATTCCTTTTTGCCAGAAATTGAGAGTGTGTGCCAGTGTATGCTGTATGAGAACTATAAATACTGGTATATCTTCTCCCCAGGTATCCATAGTCATCTGCTGTTGAAGACCTAAGCTTACATCAGCCTTCGATTTTACCTGGAAAGTCTGTTCATATGTTGCTTTAGCCACATGATGTCTAGTTCTCAGTAGAGTCACAATGCCAGTGTCCAGGCTGTGTTTATTACATGGTGAAGCCTTTTCTGGAGTATAAAGTACAGGGAGAGTTTTACCCTTCTTCTAAAATGGAGAAAACTCACTGAAGTACAGATCTTCTTGGTGCTAGCAAAGGGAATAGACAAACCCAATAAATTGGTCCTGCTCTAAACCCTGAGTCCTTTTCAAGTTGGCTGTTATAAGGAGAGTATGTGTGAAATGGAGGCAGGTCTTGTTACTAGCATCCTTATTGCATGATACTTCAAAGGAGTGAAAAGTACAGGGATGTGTTTCTGTGTATTTTTTTTCAGGTTAAAACCTAGGTCCATGTATATGATCACCTGCTCTTCTGTTAAAACTTGCTTATTTTTAGCAGCATGTGCTGGATGAAGCATGTCCTGTATTCTGCTGAACCTAGATTTAAGGGTCAAAGCTGGCACAGCTGGTTACAGCCCATCGTGGCTCTGTCCATGCTGTGGGGTCAAAACAGCTTCTGACCGTATCTCGACAGGACTGGAGCTTAGCTGGTTCTACAACATCAGGGTTGCTGTGCCCTGGACCTTGCTGTGGCCTCTAACACAGCAGCTTGAGAGCCACTGTTTTTCTGTGATTAAGAGTGCTGTGGTTTGCTTGGGTGTTGTTCTTCCCTGTTTTAAAGTAAGAGAGGAAGTTCTCTTCGCTTCATGAAGAATTGAGGGCAAGGCAACGTAGTGCCTGCTCCTGCCAGAAGACATTACACATCTAATTTTTTTCTGTCTTGGCTGAGAGGGAGAGGCTGGATGAATTAAGTCTCTTTAATCCCCCATCCTCTAACCACATCTATTTCTACATGACTGAATTTGGCATGCAGGAATTCTTGAAACTAGCAGAGTCAATTACACTTATTAGCCATTTAAAATGTTGACCCCTCTCTTCTCCTCTCCCGTGTATAGTTGAGGTCTGTGCATGCTGAGGGTGAGCAGAACTTGATGCAGCTGTCCTAAAGGTAGAATATCTCTGCTGTTTTGTCCTTGTGTGTCCTTTCCCCATGTATTATTAGTCTTCTTAGGATGTCATTTGGGGTGTTAATGCCTCTAAGTCTTGAGCTTTTTACACTGTTATTCCATTGTAAATTACTTGATTTTATATTTTCTTCTCCTAGCTAGCTCCTTTCCCTGACAATGCCACTGTAAAACAAATTTCTTCTGGAAGTGTTTGCCGTCTTCAGCCGTTAGGTCCATCTTACTGTGTACATTAAGTGTTTTGGTTGCTGTCTGGTGACTGATACATGCTGCCTCTTGTGATAAGACAAATCTTTTCAATATTAGCTGTGCAAGCAGACAGAAACATAAATGCAATAAATGGATCCTGCTGTAAGCTCTGAATCCTCCCGAGCCTTGCAATACCTACTGAGAGGCAGGAAAATGAGCTAAACTCCCCTCTCTGTTGATAAGCTGTTGGGATGTTGTACCATGACAGCCCCACCAAAGGCAGAGGGGCAGCAAAAGTGTCTCTGAGACTGTTCCAGCAGTGGAACTTGTCACCAGGTGTGCTGCCAACCTGCTCCCAAGAAAGTGGAGCTTTTAGATAGTGCATCCTGGTGTGTGTTAGTATATCTGACTTGGTGCTATGGCAGCTTCATCCACTCACTCTCACACTGAAGGAAGCTCCTCAGGGACCTCACTGTGTTACCGGTGTGGCAGAAATTCTGTATGGGAATGGACACACACATACAAGCAATGCTATAGAGAAAGAAGTGGGATCATTCTGAGTGGTGAATGAACATGGAATACCAGGTACTATGTTTCCTAGAGCACAGACATCTGAAGATAAAAGTAAACAGGCCAGTGTTGCTATGTACAGCTGGAAATGGGGAGTAGTGTTACTGCCAGAATCCAGGGAGGGTATCTCATTGATTTAGGAGGCCTGGAGTTTTCTTTAGGCCCAGGCTGAAATCAGTGCTATCAGAATATATTTCCTTATGGTAAAGAGAGTATATCTGCTGAAAGGGATTTTTGGTTGCATGTCAGTAAGGTAATGCAGTTACAAAGTATATCTGCAGATGTATCAATGTACTCTGCTTGTTGAATGTGGAAGCTGCAGAATTGTAGGGTTTTGTATTTCCCACTTCTCCTGTCACATTCACTTCTTGTTCTCATACTTGAAACTGCATTCAATGGATTTTCTAGGTAGGTGAGTCACACAGGGAACTATTCGTGGATTACTCTTCCTTTGACCAAATGAGCAATTTGATCTGTAAATATGTTCATTTGCTTTTGCTCACATCAACTATCAGTGTGCCCTCCAGCTAGTCCTGTTACTCAGATACAGTGAAGGGCATGGAAGCCTGACATCTACATAAAGAGAGGTCTTTCCTGCTAACCCTTCACTGTGGAAGGTCTAGTACCGTGAAAGAGCTCTCTGAAGGATCCTTGAAGCTATTCTCTGTGTGCTGGTCAATTTCCACTCTGTTTTCTCCAGTTTTGTAGCAGGAGTGGGAACTGATAAGTTGAAATACCAGTTATGATGTATGTACACACCCACATATCACTTGGTTCTGCAACAGGAGATTTGTGCTAATCTGCATTAGAGCAGATGAATATGAGCAGAAAAGCAAAGGCACTAATAGGATAGGGTTGGCGTCACAACATGGATTTGAGATTGGATGGCTCATGATTTCCATTTGTGTTCCTTTAAAAGCTTTTTTCCCCCTGTTTATTACAGTCTATAGTGGCCTTCCTCAAGGATCCAGAAGGTGCTCCACTGTGGGAGGAAGATCCTGAAGCCAAAGATATTGTGCATGTGGACAGTGAAAAGGTACATTAGCTGGATAGATGTTCTGTTGTTCTGTAAATGTATGGGATGAAGGGAGTGCGTGTATTTGTATTACCTCTTAGTGAAACTTCCAAAACTCCTCATTTCTTTGGAAGGGAAGTTTAAAGCACCAAACCTGTTTGAAGTGATTTGGCAAAGTTTGTGGGTTGTGATAACTAAAGTCCTCTGCTTCCCACTCTCCTCTGCCTTGCATGTGGTGGTGAGCTCAGTCTGCTAGCTCCACAGCAAGTGTCAGAGCTTGGATGGTGTGGGGACAGAGCCCTCTTTGTCTCTGGGAAGTGTAGCAGCTTCCAAGGTGCAGTCACTGAAGAATGCAAGCAGGAGGTAAAACACTGTTCTTAAAACTGCAGGTTGTCATTAAATCTTGGGTTCCCTCATGTGCCTAAGGTCAGAAGTGTGGAACTGGAAGAAACAAGATCCAGATCTGAACTTTGTACAGTGGCTGTCCTCTCAGCGTTAAGTGGGAAAGGAGCAAATATGATGAAACGACCTTAAAAAGCCAGTGCCACCACAGTTACCCATTATATTCTTTCTAATATAATCTGCTTGGTCTTTTATATTAGTTTTCTAGTCTATAGATTTTTAAACTTTAATTGATTGGACTCTAGCTGGTATTTTGTAAAGGGCTTTTTCAATTTTCTAGCTTTCATTTTTAATATTAGAAATGGTTATTTTGACATTCAGTTTTTGTAGGAAGATTAATTTTTAATGTTCACCCTCTGTACTCTATTACAAGGCTTCCAGGGGTTGCATTCAATTTGAAAACTTCATCTAGTTTTTATATCATGCTGGTACTGAAAAATCTTTTTCTCACGGCATCTCATAGGTTTGGCAAGGTTTCATAGTGTGAAAGCTGAACTGTTTTGTTATTATTGAGTCTGACTTTTTCAATTGCAATATGGATTTTGGATGTGTCAGTGGAGAAAGAGTTTCCAGTCAGAGATTCTGCCTTAAGAATTAACTAAACCATGGAACTTCCATGTAGTAATACTGAAGATACTGGTCTAGGATATTCAGCAGATATTTGAATGTATAACAAATTTTGTTATCTTCTTTCAAGTTAAAATTGAGCAAGGAAAAAGAAATTTAGTCCTGTCTGTTAGAAAAGATGAGCCCTTTTCCCTCAGATAATAAGCCTGCATTTTATGAATACATATATGTTTTTTTAAGTTGTAGTACAAATAATAAGAGGTGTCATTGAGTATGTGTGTTTTTTATTTTCTTTGGTTCATCCTCTAGGAATTGAGAAGGCTTCTGAAGAAGGAAGACAAACCGCTTCTGATGATGTTCTATGCCCCATGTAAGTAGCCCAGCATGTCATGTCACCTCTCTCTCCCTTCTGCATGAGAGATATTCAAATCTGACTAGAAGCTTCACCTGTTCTTCACTAATAATACCATCTTGTGCCACCTTTATCATTCAACTCCTTGTGTTGTTCTGCCTGGTTGTCCTCAGTTTTTCCCTGGTTGTCCATCACTTGTATCCCAATCTTGTCTCTTTCTCTTGTGATGATGACTCTTGCTCGATGTTGTTATAAGCAGCTGCTTTCTATAATTTTCTTACCTGTTGTCCTTTCTAGATTTGTGCTGCACAAAACAAAACACTGTATGCCGCAGGCAGAGGGAACAGTGCAGTGGTCAGGAGCCAGGACTATTGTTCGTGCTCCATCCCAGAGGCACCCTGCATGTTCCTACCTACATTGGCAGGAGTAACTCAAATGCAAGTGGGGTTTCAGGAAGAGAAGGGCACATTGGAGTCACTCCATTTCTTTTGTGACTTTGACATTGTATTGCTGCTATCTTGTCATTGCATTAGCCACTTGTTCCTTAATGTTGCAGATTTACAGCTGCTTTTTTGTGTTTTCCTGGTGACTGCCCTGTGAGAAGCTTTCCAGCTCTTCTGAGCAAGACGGTGTTGCTCTTGAGTTGTTGCTCAGTTCGGGAAGCCAGGAAGCCATGAGAAGGGAATAAATGTGTGACCTAAACTGGGAAAGCCTCCCAGCACTGCCCTGATGGGGAAATTGATGTTAGGTACCACAAGCAATTTGCTGGCTGATTCTCTAAACTGTTTCTCATGGCAGCATTATCTGGTGTTTCCCAGTGTATTTTCTCTTGTAATTACTGCCTGAAACACCAGCCCACCTTTTTATTCTCATCTGAGCACTGCCAAGACGGCCAAAATTGCCCAAGACTTAGTTTGGTGCATCACTAAGAGGATGATTTTTCTTTTTATTGAATCACTTGTAGGTTTGTGCCTTCAGACTCTGTAGTAGCATGGTCCTGTGTGGCCTGGCATGGTGTGTGGCTGTTCCCAGTAGCTGCTGCCTTGGATCAGCGGGAGATGATACGGCTGCTCTGCTGTAAATCGTCCCTTCGGGGGGAGTTGGGCTGCGCAGTGCTTTCACAGTTTACCTGCATCAGGAATAATTGTTTTCCACAACTGAGTCTCTTTCTGAAATGTGCCTTATCTAACCCTTCGTTCTCTTTGAACCGTTCCCCCAGAAACCCTCCTCCTTCTAGTTTCTCTTCTTTGAAGTGGCAAAACACCTGCTAGTTTTCAGTGCTGTAATACTTGTGCAGCTTTCCAAACTGCTGTGAAGGAAGTCTACTTGAGAGTTTTTTTCTTCCTGTCTGATTTCTCAGTTTGTAATTCCCTCATCTTTTATTTAACACAGAAGATCTTCTGACTTGGTTGTTGTCCAGTTTTTCTTTTCTTGCTCCTTTTACTGGAGACAGAATACATCCAGCAGTTGCATTAAAATATGGGCTTTGAGCAGCTGAAATTATTGGTTACATACAGGTGTTACCTTTCATAACTGGGAGCAGCAAATCAAGACTGGTCACTAAAAGAAATTCTGCTTTTCGTTACTTGTAAGGGAGGTCTTTGGCACAAGAGGACATCAGAGGCTTTGTCTGGGAGGCTGTGGGGAAGACAGCTGCCTTATTTCTCTGCTTCGTTGGAAGCAGGGGCTCTAGATTCATTGTGGCAGATTCATAGGAAATGAGCTCTTTCATTACATACTGGTGCAGAGGGAGATGAAAGTGACTACAGACTTAGATGTAGTTACTTTAATATTTCAGGAATGCTTGGTCTGGGTAAAACAACTCAGAGCAAAGGCATGCTTTCCTCAGAAGATATTACCTGCCATTTGCAGGCCATTCACTGTACTTTCGGACCTATATTAGAAAGTCAGACAGCACTAAAGATGAAATATTAGGTATACTTAAAGGCATTCAGATTTATTTGTGGTTAACTCTGTCAAAGAAGACTCCTGCAGGACACTGACTGGATTTGGCAACAAGAAGGAGCTGTTTATAAACATCATTGAAACACAGGGCTTTAAAAATGAAGGTGTTAACTAGTGGAAAGACTGATGTGTATTTAATTAAGCTCCCCCTTTTGGGACAAAATACAAGAAGAAAGAAGAAAATGAGTTTTTTGAGATTCCCCTTTCATGCCTATTGAGTGGTATGTGTGGCTTGGCAGCATCCTGAACAATATAATGCAAAAGTATGAGGGCAGGAGAGAGGGTGTACTGAAGTGGATTTGGGAGCAGCAAGTTTGAGGCAGCAGCAGAGCTGGGAAAAGGAGGATGATAGAGGTGATGGCTGTGGGGAGGAGGCTGGTGTGTGCCTGTGCTCTGGAAGGTGTGATAGGGAGCAGTTAGAGGGTGAAGAGGCAAAAATAGGGAAGTCTGCTGCAGGAGTTCAGGGCTTGAGGCTCCTGAGAAGAGAAGAAAGAGATACAGAAGGATTCAGAAGATGATGTTAACTCACATCTTTTGATGTCTGTCCAGTGGTTTGGATGAAGCTGCAAGACCTCAGTGGGTTTTGAAAGTGTGGTCTGTGCCCACCAAGAAATTGTCATTTTGACCAGCACTAATTTAACAACCTTATTGTCAATTTGAGCAGAGAGATCAAAGGTGGGAAGACCACAGAAACAAGAACTCTCCTTCCCCAGATT
The DNA here is from genome assembly GCA_024500445.1 of Entomyzon cyanotis. Taxonomy (NCBI): domain Eukaryota; kingdom Metazoa; phylum Chordata; class Aves; order Passeriformes; family Meliphagidae; genus Entomyzon; species Entomyzon cyanotis. The sequence goes on along the minus strand of JAKEPQ010001026.1, from coordinate 10,522,501 downwards.
AAAGGATGCTCTTTTCCAGGCATGCTGATGCGATCCTAAATGAGTGGCTGCAAAATCAGTTTCTGGAAGATAGTTTCAAAACTCTGTCTCTTAACCAGAACAGAGGTGTTGACTGCTGTCCTGTGGTAGACTGAGAGTTTCCACAATAAGTGTCTGGGGTGATTGGCTCCAGCTACCTTTCTTTCATGCTGTCTGCCCTCCTGCCCCTTCTCATCTGCATGCACGGATTTTACTTGGCGGGGTGAAAACTGCTGCTTACAAGGTGATTTACTGCTAATCTGCTTAGCACTGCAGAGCATCATCAAACAGCTCTTAGCACACTCCAACTACACATTGGTGGTCTTCCTCACTCGCCCTTTGTCTTTTCCACAGCACATTATTGTATCTTACAAAGGCTGTTGCTTCTGAGCTATGTCTTGTCAATTAATAGAGCACTGTTTAACACTTGATGTCTGTGTAATGTATTTAGGAAATGCGTCTCAAATTAATTTCAAAGCCTTGTTAAGCTGGGATGAATCTGAAGTACCTCCCCCCTGTCCCTTCAAAGACCAGAAATGCACAAAGCTTTTGTTTTGAGTTCACAATTATGACATCTTCTGTTGACTTCTGATATGTGTGTTTCATCTTGTATTCTCCTCTGGGCTCAGCTGAGAGCCTGAGGAATATAAGATGCTTTTACTCTCTTCATACTGGGATGAGAAATGAATATGAAAATGAAGAGCATGAAAAAGGTGCAAAAATAGAGGCTTGTAACAAGAACTAACATCCTTAGAAACTAATAATCTAATAATGATTTAGTGAAGCAGATAAAGAATTTTTGTTTAAATTTTTTAATATAAAATATTACTTCATATTCTTTGGAACACAGATACTGTAGAAGAGGCTGAATAGAGTTGTTGGCATATTACTTACACAATTTCTTTTTTATCAGGGTGTGGTGTTTGTAAGAGAATGATGCCATCTTATCAGCAGGCAGCCACAGAACTCAAGGGTAAATATGTAAGTGAGACAATGAGATTTATATGACATTTCAAAAATAATTTTAACACTTTTTTTTTCTTTTTTAGTATTTAAACCCACAAATATTCATCAAATAGAAGAATTTTTAAGTAAGCTGAAACAAACCAGAAATAAATTACTCCATTCCAGGTCTCTTCAGGATTCTTTCTCTTGGTTTTTATTCTTCTAAAACTTTGGAGAATAAGATGTTAACTCCCTTGCCATTTAGATCCACTGCATTTTTTTTTCCATGGAGATATAGGCTCTGACACTTTGTAGATTTATGTTTTGCCTCTAATTTGTGAGTTTATAGGTCTTTTGAGCTCATTTTGGTAAAGAAAGAAATATTTGCCATAATGAGTTTGATCAGCTTTTTGGCCTGATGTTTCATAGCAATGTTAGGGATGGATGCCCTTACAGCAGTTGTTAATCCATTTTTTTAGTGGAGAATCACAGTGTTATGGAAGGGAAATCCCCCTCCCATAAGCTACTGGTCACCCTCCTAACTCAGCATTAATAGAATCTTAGTTTAACTGTAGCTCTGTCAAACTCAGCATTGATGTCTCATTGATGTGAAAGTAAGTTTTTACTCTAATAAAGTACAGCATTCACAATAATTTAGTTACCCCTTTGTACTTCTAAGGTGTATTGATCTCTGTAAGGAAGTCAAAGGCACTTCTCTAGTCAAGGTTTTATAATGTGCTTAACGTATGATTTATATAACACCAGTAGTACATGAAGGATGAAGAAATAGGATTGTTGTTTCATGGCTTTAGCAGGATTTGGTCTGATCCTACCTGTTGGATCATTCACTGCTGTGTTTACAGGTTTCCTTGTGAGGAAAAGATAAAGCATTGCAGTTCATTGCTAGGGCATCTCTGGTCATTCCTTCTTGTGACCACTTTGTGCTGTCAGACTACCCAACATTCCCCAGAGCAGAAACTTCAGTTTTTTAGAAGTGTTTTCTCTAAATCCTTGCTTGCTTAGGGCTGAAATGAACGGGAGCTATTCAGATTTATTTAGGACATGGCACAACCCTTAGAAGATATTTTCAAGAGTGTTTTTGTCTAGCCAGGCAGCACTCTAAGGCCATGTCCCCTCAGAGGAGCATGTGCTGCAGCCTTTGGGAAGGCACTCCTGTACTGGCAGTACATCGTGAGGTATGGGGCAAGAGGGATTGGGAATTTAAAGCATCACCTATAGAGACAGTGCCAGAAAGAAAGCATGCTGCAGAGTACTGCATCCTCCTGCAGTTTTCCCCTCCTTTTCCACGTGCAGCTCATTTTATTAAATTCAGACTAGAGAATTTAGACACAAGATCTATTCTGGTTTGAGTATTTCCTTCCTCACTTGGAAATCGTTTCTATAGATCCGGACTAATCCTACACAGCTGAGTGACAGGGCTGGAACACAGTTTTTTGCAGTGGAGTGTTGTAGTGCAAGATCAGTTCAGAGGAAAGTCCAGTTATGTCACTGCCACCCACGTTTTTCACAAAAATCAGTCTGTTTGTCAAAATTTGACCCAATTAGCTTCCTGAGTGGGATGTGTACACAGCTTGCCATTTCTAAAGTTAACTGTGCTGTACCCCCCATAAATTATTGATGGAGTGCCTTAGAGTGATGTTGACCTCCAGACCAGACTTTGCTGAAAAGTTTATGATTGGTTTGGATGAGCTGAAGATTTGGCCTTTTAATCTGACCTGTCATTAGCTGTCAGGATGTGCCAGGCTCAAAAGCGATTATTGCTGTTGTGTAGCAGGAAAATTAAGTTTGGTATTGCCTACTGAAGAGGTCATAAAAGAGAAAGGGTGAACTGTACCTGTCACTGGTCACTGTGTTCCCTTGGGACTGGTTGTTTCTTGTCCCAGTTCTGTTACTGAGAGGAAGACAGGGTGGCATTTTTAGTTTATATTCTGGTTAGATCTTACAATTCCATTGCACCCAGTGCAAGAAGCAAAAAGTGCTCCAAATCAGAAGTGGGCTTATTTTATCCTTGGCAGGAAAGATTCCTGTGGTTAGAGGGTTGGCTGGATTCTGGAGAGTGACTGTCACTATGGCCCCAGAGCAGGGGGGAACTGGTTATTAGGAAACCTTTCATCATCTCCCTAATGCTCATGAACTTTGTGAGTGTGCCAGGATGTTCTGCTCAGTAAAGACCAGCTTGAGAATACGCTTAAGTGCTTTCCTCCTTTAGTGCTTGTCTTTTTTTTCTTTTTTTCTTTTTAATTTTTTAATTTTTTTTTTATTTTTGGTGCTGTGAGGTACCAGTTTTGGAGCAATATCATCAAGGAATCTGTGAATCAAGGTAGGGGGTCACAGCTGAACAGGAATGGTCAGGAGCTCCAAATTTATGGGCAGCTAGGAAAGGTTCAGAGGAGGTTTAGGTTGTAGGTAGCTTGTTGGAGAGCAGATAAGTGTTGAAACCTGTCAAATGTCACTGCAGAGGTGAAAGGAATGAACTGATCATTGTTTCTGCAATGGCTATTACAAGAGGTAATGGATTTAAATCGTAGTTGGGGTCATTCAGTCATTTGCTAAAAGCAAATTCACCAAACATCTGGCAGGAGGACCCTGGCTTTGGGCAGTAAGTGTGCTTTGATGGTCTCTGACAGCCTGATAGTTCATAATTCTGTGATTATTGGCCAGCTGAAGCTGTTACTCTTGTCATAAAAAATCCCAAATCCCGTTGTAATAATCTTTTTGTTAATTATGCTTCATATACTGTGATGAACACCATAATGAATCCAACTTTTTTACTTGTGTCAGACACTGTTGGATGGACACAGTGAAATTGTCTGAAATGGCCAGGAATGCCCATTTAAACTGTAGGAAATCCTCTGAAAGATCACAGCAAATGTGGAGTCTGGTAGGCTGGTATTAATTAGGGAATTAGTTAACTAACCTGGTTCTTGCTTTGTAAAGCAACCACTGTATCTTGATCCTGTTGCATTTACCTGCCCTTAGGTGGTGACATGGAGGATGAGGAAAGGAGAATTGAGTCTAGATAATCTCCTATGAATTAAGTCAATCCAGTTGTTCAAACTACAAGGAAAATTCAAAGTGGAAGACTAGGCCAGCAAGTATAAACCTGATTTCTGTACCCTCCTCTGTTTAATTTATCCTTTCTTAGGATAGGGCAGAGAAAACAAAGTATCTTTTCATGACTTTCCAGCACATTCTTAGAAATGGTTGACCTTCAAATGAGGATTTTCTGCTTTAAGATTTATTTCATGCTGGCTCTGAGCACATTTGGTTGGTCTGTGAAGTTTGCTGCAGTCAGGAACATGGTATTAAATTCTGATGTGGTATTTCAGCTGGAAGGAGAAAATCCTGGTTTTGGAGAGGGAAGGAGGAGGGGTTTGGATTAAGACCCTGCTGCTAAAATGATTTAAGCCGTCAATGCCATTAAACTAAGTTAATCAGGAAGTGGTATCTCAGCAACTTGCTGGGTCCAGGTTTGACAGCAGAACAACCTTTGTGTGAATTGCACACCCACAAAAACTTGGAATCTATCCCATCTTCCAATTTTCGTGTCAGAAATATTTGGAAGACATTTGGACAGGGCACAGAAAAAGTTGCAGGGCACAGTGTAAGTCCCAGGAGCCCTGAACCTGAAGCTGAAGGACTGTTGAGATGGAGGATGGGTTGAGATAGAGGTAAGGAACGGGAAGGAGAGAGGTTTTTTTTTTATGTGCTAGTCTGAAAAGCTACTGTGCTTCTGTGCCTCTCTTTTGAAGACTGTAGGACAAGGTTAATTCTTAACTCTCATTATATCCTATCCTACCCAAGTTAACGTAGTTAAAGCACATAAATGCCACATCTATTTCCTGAGCTCATGGAAATAGGACACGTTTTATTGTCACATCAAAGTAATGCTGATTTCTCCTTGCCATTCTGTAAATGCATTGTTGAACTGAGATAATGCCAGTGTTTGGTTGGTTAGAGCTTCTGGACATGAGCTAAGGTTTTTAAGTTCATTACTGGAGTGGAAACTAGAGAACTTCTGGTGTCCTTTTTAATGTTTGGATATGAACTAAGAGCTCTTTTTTTTTCTACTTGCAAAGGACGAAAAAAATCTAGTTACACTTGTAGCTTAAAATCCCAATGTGTAAAGAAGAGCACAAGTAGTGCAGTTGAGAGAATTCCCTTTAGATATGTCTGTTAGTGGGTAAATAAAAAGAAACAGAGATGCTTCCAGATCAAGGAGGAGGTGACATGCTGACTGGTGTGTGTTTTCTCTGGATTAGACTGAAGTACTGTTCTGTTCCCCCTTGCACAAAATCAGAAAATCTTCAGTGCCTTTTACAGAGAGCCCCTTGTTTGACAGCTATATGAACAAAATCAGAATCTGCCCAGATTGACATGGGTTTTACTTAAATCTTCAAACAAATGGTGTGATATTTCTGCTGTATTGTAAGAACCAGTAAGATTATGCTCTGTTTTTCCAGGTTCTTGCGGGAATGAATGTTTACTCTGCTGAATTTGAAAGGATAAAGGAAGAATTCAATGTCCGGGGATATCCTACAATCTGCTATTTTGAGTCAGTTATGTTTTGCTACTATTTTACAAATCTTGCACTCCTGTATAATTGCATGTTTTTATCTTTTAGGACAAGGACTAAACCTTGTTTTGTTGCTTTAACAGGAAAGGAAAGTTCCTGTTCAACTTTGAGAACTTTGGTGCTACTGCAGCAGATATAGCAGAGTGGCTGAAAAAGTAAGGCATTGAACTTCTTGCACTCCACCTTTTATGTACTCTTCGTTATTTACAGAATGTAATGGTTTAGGAACAGACATCTCTCCCTCCTTCCCTCTGCTCAGAAGAGCAAGCAAAACTACCCCACTGAGATCAGCTAAACTCATACGGAGAGATTGACTAATGTTTGGTTTTTAGCATGCATGCCTTGCATTTCACAATTGCATTTTGTCTGTAATAGGACACTGACTGTGGACTAAAATAAATGCAGATACACAGATCTCAGATTTGTTAAAAATGCCAACTTAAATTTCCAGTGATCTTTGGTGCTTGAACTTAATGCCTTGCAAAAGGTTGGATTTCTGTTGTGTTATTAAAAATGTATATACCACGTGTGCAGTTCTTGTTGGTTCATCAGCCTTTAGCTGAAGCCTTTAAAGTGTCTTGCAGAGACATACTGAAGATCAAGGCACCCTGAATAGGTAGTCACTTTTACAACATCTGTGTTTGCTGTCATGATGTGAAGTGTTGAAAGCACCTTGTTGTACCTGAAGAGAGCTGTTTGCAGTCATAAACGTTTTGGGGGCTGAATGAGTCTATGGGACTAGAAGTTCAGAGACAGCCAGGAAGAGTGTGTGTGTATAGCTGCTCTTCAAGTGCAAATCCCCACATGGTCAGTGAAGCTGATGGAGCAGCTGGAGAGAGCTGAGATAATCTGGTGATGGAGAAATCCCGTTAGCAGTGAGCCCAGGCTCTTGGGCGTGGTGTCATCTTTGTGATCCTCCCTTGTTTGCTGCAGTCGTGGAAGCAATACTGAAATGGAGCTAATGAAAGGAAACAAACACATGGAAAGGATCAGACTTTGCAGTGCAAGCTATTGTAATAGCACAGTTTAGCAAAGTGGCTCAGAATAAATGTATTTTGGTGTGCCAGTGAGGCTGGGGATGTGCATATTGTTGCAGGGAGCCCAGGGTCTTCAGCAGCAGTAGGCTGAGCGCTTCAGGATTTGGAATCCACACGTGAAGGGAGAGCAGCATTCCTGTTAGCTTCAGGAGCTACAAGCACTGCAATGAGTGTTTTGCACACCCAGTGGCTCAAACAGGAGGAATTTAGCCATAGTCATTAAGCCTCGTGTAGTCAATTAAGCCTTCAAATATGAGTGATCAAGATGGCAACTCTGGCAACTCGAAGAAGATGATCAGCCCTTGGAGCAAGGAAATGGCTTCATCACCTGCACTTTGTTGTGCTTTTCAATTCTACAAGGATGTGGCTAACTCTTGGCTACCATATGTGAAACATTAACTGTTTGGGGTGTTTTTTCCCTGTCTGCCCACATAATATCCAGATAATCCCTGCAATATGCAGTACCTTTATATCAGTGCTGTGACAGCAAGTGAACACAGCTACTGGAGGCAAAGCAGAACAGCTGCAAGCTCTTTCCAATGATAATCTCTGCTAACAAGCCACTGTGGGCTTTGGCTGATACTTCAGCAGTCCAGAGCTAAAGACAGCTGTTTGTCCTCACTTAGTGCATGCTTATTAGTTGCCCAAAAGATGATCTGAGCAGTAGCCTTGTGCTCCTGTTTTGTGTAATAAATACAGCTTTTAAGGAAACCACACTGAGTAATTATGTGTACTTATATTTTGCTAGTAATCGATACTTAAATTATGATAAATTAAATTATAATTAAAACCATATATGGGGTAAACATGCTACATACATAAGATTATATTACTCTGAGAAAACTGCAGTACAAGTAGTCAAATGGTATGGCAAGGGCTTTAGGAAAGCCAAGGAGTGCAGTTAGATAGCTGCAGGGTGTATAGGCTGTGTTTCAGAATAGGACAATATTAAACTATGGAAAGGTTGCTTTTGTGCAAAATGTTGCTCTGAGGACCAGGGCATGGCAGGACCATGGCAAGGAAAGCCAATGCATTTTTATACTGTGCATGCATGTGCTGTCATTTTAGATTCTTGAAAGCAAATCCAGCAGACACTGAGCCATATGAAATGGCCTATTTTGTGTGGACAATAAGTACACTCCGCAGAAAAGCAGCTGTTTTCACTCTCCCTCTTCTTGATTTTTTTCCCTCGAAATATTACTGGTAAAGTCCTGAAAGTGGTTGAGCTTAGGCTCATTTATGGGGGAGAGCATGATATAACCTAAAGGAAGTTAGAAATATTTAAATCATTGAAAGGACGTTGTCCATGCTCTTTCATCTCAGGACAAGAACTGATATTGACTACTTATTTAAGGTGCTTTTTTCTGATGCTGCAGCAGGCTAATGCATCAGTCTTACAGATACTTCACCTCTCTTATCTTCCTAATAGGCACTGGCTACTATGTTACGGAGTTTCAGATGTTTTCATGAGATGATAGAGACAAACCTTCATACAGCCTTAATCCAACACACTAGAGATACTATCTTGTACATATCACTTCTTTGTTAAATCTGATACACAGCTGTATCAACCTGCATGGTAGGCAAGCCCAACAGCTGCTTGCTGCCTTCGATAGCTGCTTAGTTTGTCTTGCTGTTTTTATAGGTTGCCCTCAGGCCCTTCCTTAGCATCAGCTACTCCGTTAAAACAAGAACTTGTTCTGTGCTCTCAATTGAATTAGCATTTGGTAACTCTTCTAGACTTCTGTCATTCTAATCAGGTGTTGGGTGTGCCTTGTCTCAGCATTAAATGACATTTTAAATTTTGCTTGTTGCTTTCTCCAGGCCTTGAGGTGTTTCTTACCAACTCCTAAGTAGGCTTATTAGCATGCACAGCATTTTAAATTAGGCCATTTGAATAAACATCCTGTGCCCTGCTTTACTAATTCCTGACTGAAATAGGTCACACCAGGCCCTGCTAAACACCATGCTCTCCCAGTGCTTTGTAGGTGCTGTGTCCATGTTCATCATGCTCTGCCTACTCGACACAGCTCCCAAATCCATTAAGTGTTATGGTGTTTGCTGGAAAGCCTTCACTCTGCCAGGATACCTGGAGATTATTGCTTTCTGGGCTGCTTGGCCAGGTGCAGCAACAGTGTTTTCTTTGATGTTTGCTTCTTGGTTTGATTATCATAGAAGCAGCAGCCAGAGGTGTGCATCACAGTTCTGCATGGATTGCTTAATATTCTTGGATCACACCCATTGCTTACATCAACAGAACTTGCTATCTGAATCTGTGTATCTCTACAGCTCTTTTTATCAAACTAGGCTTTCAGCCTAGAAATGAGTAAGGCAGGATAAATGAGTTATCATCTGTTTGCCGTTCCTTGTTCCAGGCAGCTAACACAATAATACATTTTAATCAAAAATAGTAAATCTGCTTTCACCAGAAGATGGGGTCACATCCAGACCTGTTCTTTGCCAAAGAATTTGGGGAATTTTGGGGGGTATTTGGAACTCATTATTGCAACTGGCAAGAATAAAATAGCTTTAAAGTCTGGCTCCTGATGTTCATATGTTTGGGTGTCTTGTCTGTGAACACTGCTTTAATAAATGAAATGTCAATTAGCATAGTTTAGTTCACCACTGCCAAATTCTCTTTTTAATGTACATTAATGAAAGTCCAAAACACTTGTTTATTGAGATTATGAAGTCCAGAGGAGCTTTGGTTCAGTTTCCAGACTTGCCACTGTGTCTTTGAGCAGTCTCTGTGGCTCTGACCCATCAAAGGCAGTTGAAGTCATGTGCAATCATAGTGACATTGGTAGAACAGGTCAGTTGCCTTTTAGGTTTAGCATGTAGCTGAGGAGCTTTGCTGGCTTAGGCCTGCAAGCCCACTGCAGAGTGAGGACATAACGATGCTTCCCTGGCACACAGGAGCTGTTCACAGTAAAACCATAGATTCCTGGGGAAATGGTGTGTGTAGCTGGCTCATGGTCCCAACGCTGCTCCTCCTTTCTCTGTCGGCCCTAATCATGCTGTCAGTATCCAAGGTGACGGGTTAAATTGGCTGTTTCTGCTCGCTGCTTTTTTCTTTCATTTGCAATGACTCCTGTGAACTACAAAGTGGGAATGCTGTGAGAAAGGGAGCATCCTGCTGAGGAGGGTAAAGGAGTAATAGAAAATGCATTTGATTTCTATAATGTAATAACCAAGCAGTCTGGTTATCTCCTCACTCCATCCCCTTCCAGTTGCTGATCTGTCCTCAGGAGCTTCTTGCAGATTTTTTTATTCCTCCTCTAGTTTTATCTGTGTTTCAGTGCCTGTGAGTTCTGGATGGGTACAATTATGGAAGCTGTTAGTAGGGCTGGTGTGTCAGACATGTATGAACATCTGCACAAAGTGGTTCCTTACAGTCTGACTTGCCAAGATGACTGCTTAGCACCAAGAGAGCTGCCTTTAAGCTGTGTCTGTTTCTCTTGTAGCCCACAGGCACCTCAGCCACAGGCTCCAGAGACTCCCTGGGCAGATGAAGAAAATGTAGTTTATCACCTGACCGATGAGGACTTCGACAAGTTTATAAAAGATCATTCATCTGTGCTAGTGATGTTCCATGCACCATGTGAGTTTGTTTTCTATTCTGTACTCTGAGCCAAATGCTTGCTAACAAAATTAGTGTTGTTTTTCCATAGAAGTTTCACAGAACTGTGAACTCGAAAGTCCAGGCTTTTCTTGTTTGTGATGGTTGTTAAATACACAAGGCATGAAATGTTTGTGAAGTTGCTGACTTCACGTTTAGGGTGGAGATGTGCCTCTGGAAGAGGGACACTTTGTAGACTGAGTCAAAACATAATTGAGGAGTGTAATGATGCTTAAATAGTCTGGGTGCTCATCAATTTACAGCATGATTTCCCATTTTCAACTTCTCTTCAGTATTGCTTGCTTTCAAAGCAGAACTTTGGTTGATTGAACAACTCGAGCACCATGAGCTCCTGGGTTCTTGTCTGTGGCTGCTGATACATCATTTTGAACATTTTCACTCCTCTGCCTCAGGTTCTCTGGCAATATAAGGGTTGATGGACATTATATATTGTGCTGGACTATCCCAAAACTAGACCTAAGTTTAAAAAGTCCCCAGGATTTTTGATGACTAATGCAGAGTTGGTGGTAATACCAGTTATTGTTCTGCCGAGAATGCAATGAACTGATCTTTTTCATGACTTGAGGGTTTTGCTTGACCAATAAAATGCAGTGGGTTTCCTTCAGGAAGCTGCTCCAGCCACGTTGCCCTCCTGTTTGCTGTTGGGTGGAAAAGTGCATTAACCTCCTAGTTCACTGTGGATGTAACTTGTTTCAGCTACATAGCTGGTTGTTCCAATTGTTTGTGTCTGTGATGGACAGTTCAGGCTTGAATCTGCTATGCTGGGTGGCACACAGCTTCTGTCTCCTCTTGCTCCTGTGCTGGCAGTGGTACTTGGGTGAGATGTTCATTTTCAAGGACATAAATGTAAAGGTTAGGACTCTGGAGGCAGACTGTGTGCTCACAGCTGAGGGTCTTGGCACAGAGGCTGAAATCCTTCTTCCCTTTAAGCCAGCAGGAGTTAGCTCCAAAATGCCTTTTTTTGAAGGTCTGCTCATAAGACTCATTTGAAAAACATACTATAATGAATTTCCTTTGCCCGATGAAATGTCTAAGACTTTGGTCCACTGAAGCAGGGGACTGACTGCTGCTTTGTCACTGTGTTCCCTGGATTATTGGCACTAATGAAAGTGGGACCGGAGATGAACGCCTGGTCTGAAACCCAGACACAAGTAGCTGAACTGATGAGGCCTGGTTTGCTCAGGAGTTATCCTTCGTTGCCCAAATCCTTCCTTCCCCAGATTTCCCTGCAGCCTGGTGTGAGTGCCAGCATGGGCTGCTGCTCCTCAGCAGCTGTGCACTCGCTGAGCAACTGCTGCCAAGCACAAATGTAACTCTGAAATTACCCTCCTTTCCCTCTCTCTCCGCAATGGCATGGGATAAGCATCCCTTCTCTTTGGCCCTGGATCTCAGCATGTCTAGAGATTTAGTAGTATTTTAAAGCTTTGTCTTTTTTTGAGTTTGTAAATGGGCAAAGGAAACCAGTCATGCATTTGGGACCAGGAAGTGGGGGAAGAAATCAACAGTTGTCCCTGCAGACCTTATTCCTTTAGGAAGCCAGATTAAAAATAGATGAATGCATACAACTGCAATCAAATTTTATAGTAAGTTGAAGTTAATTGTAAATCTCAGTAGGATTCTGTTCAGTGTTTAGGGATTTTTTAATATTTTCAAGAACACAGATAACACAGTTTTAGGGGCAATAATATTGCATGACCTATTTTGAGAGGAGGGATGCTTCCAGACAAGTATGTTTTGTACTAAGGGGCATTTTGCACTGAGGTACAGCAGTACTTTGACAGACGCTGTTTCAAAAGTAATCAAATGCCTTAATTGGGCTGTCTCAATCTTCTGATAACATATTCCAGCTGCTCAGAATTGGGATAAAGAGTGTCCCTTTCACGTGAACAACCCAATTTTAAATGCAGCTCAAATATTTGGTGCATTTTATTTACATTCAGGTGGTGATGGTATGCCTACGTGCAGAATCCTTCTCATACACCTGTAAAAGATCTGTGTTTGTAAGAATCCTCTCTGGGTATCCTCAGCAGAGAGTATAAGGCTTGCAAACTAATTAATGACAAACAACTATCATAAACAGTTATCTCCATGATTAAAAGCTCTTCTCTTAGCACTTCTTAAATGTGCTAATGGTGTCACCTGATGAATATTGGGAGATAAATTACTCCAGTAAAAGAAGTGATAAAACCAGTGAACATCTTACTTGTTTTAACCTTGGTAGCTCAGGATGAGGATGTTTTTTTCTAAAAATTATGTATTAATGAAAAAAATGTTGAAACATATCTATAAAATAGGCTTATAATACAGGATATACTTCTATGTAGCTATTAATAATCGAGGGGATTTCAACAGTGGCCTGGAATTAGCAAGTACTTAAACTCCTGTGTCACCACGCAGCATACACGTGACTTGGAGTTTTCCTAGCACACTGTTGTGGTCTAGCCTTAGCTGCAGCTCAGCCCCCACAGCTGCTCATGGTAGGATGGCAGAGAGAATTTGAAAGGTAAAGCTGAGAAAACTCATGGGTTTGTGAGATAAAGATGTTTTAATAAGTAAAGCAAAAGCCACATACTGCAGGCAAACCACTTCCAAAGTTCACTACTTTGTATTGACTGGCACCAGGAATGCAGAGCCTTATCACACATAATGGTGACTTGGGAAGACAAACATCATCACTCCCAGTGTTTCCCCTCTCCCTCTTCCCCCAGTTCTGTATGCTGAGCATGACACCATGTGGTCTGGGATATCCCTGTGGTCACTCGGGCTCAGCTGTCCTACCCAGCATCCTTGCTGGTGGGATGGGGTGAGGAGCAGAAAAAGTCTGGATTCTGTAAGCATTGCTCATCAACAGCTAAAACATCCCTGAATTATCAACACTGTTCCCAGCACAAATCCAACTCCGCAATACCATCTACTGTGAAGAAAATGAACTCTATCCCAGCCCACACCATCACTGATACATGAGGAGCTGTTTTAGTAGAGAAGAATTGTTTCAGTGATGCTTTAATTGCATATATTTAGATGGCCAATGCATTAACAGAGAGCAGTATGAAAAGATGTGTGGGGAATTAGCAGCTTTTTATCTGCCCCCTGCCCCCAGTGCTGAAGATACAGCTGAACCAAACACATCCCAGGTAAATACCTGTGAACTGCACTATTAGGCACTCTAATGGATGTGGCCAATTGGGTCTCCATGCCTGTGGTTACTAATTATCATCCCTGAGGACTGCACTATAATTATTTGCAATCAGTTGCACTTCCTAGCCCAGTCAAAGACATGGCAGCATTTTAAGTGCTGCCTAGCATAACTAAGTTCAAGGAGAGCAGCTACATGTGTTTTAAACACATCAGAAAGATCTGCAGGATGCAACTTGCACCTCTTGGGATCAGAGACACCATACCTTTTGTGCAATAATTTATCATAACCATTAAACAGAAGATGTGCTGCTTCAGGTTGTTGCTGCCAGCCCTGAGCAACGTGGGTGAGTGTGGGTGGGCTGGATGAGTTCATCCTGCTTTCGTTTCACAGGTCACTGGGGACACAGAGCAGGATTTTTAACCTTCTGGAGTTCCCGTGTAAAGCCCTTAAGAGGATGTTCAATAAATCTGAATATTTAGCATAGGTAAACAGTGACCCAGCCAGTCAAGCTCTGAAGGCACTCTCCTCCCCAGCCATCTGTGAAGGGTGTGCAGTGTTGTGCTCCTTACTTTAAGCATTTTGCTGAAATTTCATAATTTCTGGTGGTGAGCTTAGTGTTATCCTGGATATATCCAGACTGAAGTCTTGCAGACATCTGAAGTGTTTTTTCAATGTGGTGTTGTACCTAAAAGCTGAGTTCTCCTGCACTGTACACAAGAACAAAGAAAGGACCCTCCCTCCCAAAGGATTTGGAGTTTTTACTTGGATTGATCGTATTTGGTAACATGAGATAGCAGAGTTACATTAGCAGGCCTATTTCTGAGTCTGTAACAAAGGGTTTATTGCACCAACCAAAGTTATTTCTGTGCTATAACATAACTAAAGGTACCCTTGCTGCTTATGATAGGCTTCTGCTAGCAGTGAGAATAAAGACTCCATGTCTGTATGTGCTTCTTGATATCTGTGCCTACAGCTGATCGATTTATTTAGATGCCCAAGATGACAGCTGGGTTCTGAATGTCTCTAAATATGGGTTGTGCTGCCAGTCAAGTGTTGTTAAATGCTTTAGTGTCATGGGGACTTGCTGGGACTTAAAATGTTCCTGAGTCACTTGATCACGAAAAAAAGCCCTGTTTGTGTTTTCAGTTTCCTCATCAAACTGTTTGCTGAGTCCAATGGAATTTTTTAAATAATTCTGTCCAAAATATTTGCCAAATTAGTGAGGGTAGCAGTCTTTCTGACTCTGTCTTGTTGAAGGAGTAAACCCCCTACACATCTATCTTTTCTACATTTTTCTCAGCATTTTTCTCCAAAGCACATCTCAGTCACAAAATGAACCCAACCAAGTCACTGATAAGTCAATTCAAATGCTACTGAAAGGTGTTTAAAGTCCAGGATTGAAATTCAAGTCAACTCTGAAATAGTTTCCAGAAGTGTCTGCTGTTCATGCACAGGAGTTACTTTTCGTTATGTTTTGTTAACACAGGTGACACTGCTAACATTTTAAAGCATCCCTGTTCTTGCAGCCTCATGCAGAATAATGTCCTGGTGCCACTGTGAGCTGTAGCCTCCCCGTGTACCTTCAGCAAGCACAGATCTGAGAAGTCTCTAATGGTTAGTGGTTTTAGTCACCCCTGATGTTTGCTTGGGGCTGCTTTGCCCTCTCTCATACCCCATCTGCCAAAGCAAAGTTTGTGGTCCAGTATTGATGCCAGAGGTGACAGCGGAGAAAAAAGTACTTTAGCTATACTGTTAGTGTGTGTGCATTTGCTTTTTAAAGGATTAAACTATTTAAATGTTTTTCCTGCAACACTTCTTCCTTGTATGTGAGCTTAAATTCAGGTTAAATCTCTGCTCTTCCCAGTCCTTTTCATAGGACTTCTTTAGAGACTGTATAAGCTGATTGCAGGACTTAAGGCTAGAAAAAATGTCAACAGCCTTAGTAGGATATTGGAGCCATCGTGGTTTTTCCTCCATTGATAAAGAGGGAAAGCAGGAAAAATGCAGCCTAATAGACCTTTACTTGCTTCCTCACAGTGGAAGGGAGGGCAAAAATAAATCTGGAAATGATAAAATGCACCACAGTTTTCATGTTTTGTTGAAATGTCCATGAAATTCCTTTCCTGTCCTCGGATATTTTCTCTCCCTTTATAAACCAACTCCATAAATTATGCAGTTGCTGCTTTCCAAAGTCAGCTGTTCAGGTTTTTAATTGCACAGGGAGTGGTTTTACCAATTTGGCTTTGAAAAAGAGCTTTTCACACCCTTCACTCCTTCCCTCCTCCCCCTGGTGCATTAAAACCCAAAGTTTTAAGTGACTTCATGAACTCGTTAAGAATCCCAACCAATTAGCCCAGTACAAGAAGACCTCAGCTTCTAACCAAGTAGTGAACTTGGATCTCTTCCTGCCAGCTCACCATCACTGGTTTCTTTGGCCTTGTTTTCATTTCTTCCTGCTGCACATGACGTGATTGGGATGTCAGAATCCATTGCTCACTTTAAATATGAAGTAAAGCAAACCCAAAATGTGTGCACAAAATCAAATGTATTTTTTTCAAACCATGTTTTACAACTGTAAATAAATAAGTCTCCCTTTCAAACCCCTACTGGTTCCTTATGAAAGCAAGCTATTTTGCTGTGAGCTCTAATTGGGATGTCTGTTGGCAGCATCAGCTGAAAGGCCACAAGTTGAAAAGGCCGAAGAATAATCTACTCTGCAGCCTGAAAAAAATTGCCTTTCTAGCACAGGTCAGCAGCAGCCTAATGTTGGCAGCTTGTGATAAATAAAGAAATTAAATTATTTATAAATAAATAAAGTTTTTCCATGCTAATTCATGATTCAGTCAAAGATTTTTTTTTTTAAATGTCAACCAATGCAGCTGTTCCAGTAGAGGTTAAAGGCTTGTGTGTTATCCAAACATCCAGCAGCACTGAACATGGATGGAAACATCCTTTAATTTTTATTTGTCCCTGTCATATATGGCATCTATGATTTTTAAAATAAAATGTTGGTTGTGTTCAGTGACTACATAGAGAACCTTTGGCATCTGCCTTCAGGTGTAGAGCCTCTGGGATAAAGGCAAACAGCAGGTAGCTGGGAAGCTGTTTTTGGTAGACCAAAACAAAGCTATTTTTGGTGGCCCTGTGCAGGTCTGGATTACTGGGAGTTTGTAGTGTGTAAGGCAGGTTGTGCATTTGGAATCTTGTCAGATGCCATATTGCCACGATACAGCTGCATATATCAGTTCATAGGAAGATACACAAGGAGGTATTTATGTGTCAGGGTGCTTGCTGTGGGCTCAATCCTGTTCATACCAGACCCTGCAAAATGTTCTCCTTGTTTCAGAGTAATTACAGAAAGTTTTGAACAAGTCAAACTTTCTGGACTGTTATGTGGGTCACAGGCAGTGCCTGTCTCTGGTGGGTTTTTGGTGAAGCTGTGCAGATGTCAGGATGGGCTCTTGCAGTGCCCTCATCACCGAAAACTGAATTGTTGTGTAAGGGCACTCAGATGATGAATGTTGCTGTTTAAGAGTCTGGACAGATTGTTGAAGAGAAAAGAGCTGCTTCAATTTCAGATTCGTGTCTCCTGACTCTCTGTGTCCCATAGGCTCCTAATTTTAATGTTGCCTTAGTGTATTTTTAATGGAATGTATAATAAAATGCTTCCCTGTACAAGCATAAACTGTGCCAACTTTCTGTGCATTGTATATACTTCTCAGCTGAACATTTCTGGCAGGCTCCTGGAGCAGACACATTCTTCATGTAAATCAGCTTGAAATGGGTACATTTGTGGCTTCAGAATCTGCTTCCACTGAGGTGAGCAAGTCCTGACTGTTGATCTCAGAGAGAGGAGGTCAGGGACTCTCAGAGTAGGCTCTCCAGTATTTAAAAGAAAAGCATGGAAGTCTACAACAAGATGTTGCTTGATATTACATGTATTTGAGTATCACCAAAATCTTAGGGACTGTAAACAGTTCAGTGCAGTGACCTGCCATTGCAGTGACCTGCCATTGCAGTGACCTGTCTCATTAAACTAATTACAGAAATTATTTTCAGGGAGATTTAATCACACACTAAAACAGAAGTTCTTGCAAAGGCAGCAAACCAGAAAAATGAAAAACCTGACATGGATTTTTGCTTTAATGACAATACCACTCATGTTTCTCAAGGATCTAAAAATAAAAATCAATATGGGTTTTTATTGGTACTTCATATAAATAGGAATGTGAAGAATATAAAAATCTTAATAACTAGCTTGTGCAGTAAAACTTGATAGGATACCTAATGAAAGGGGCGAAGACAGTAATGACTGATTCCACTGTCTCTTTTTTGTCAGTCTTTTGATATTGGATCACACAGTTGGTATGAGTTTATTGTCTTTTTGAAGCAGTATGTGCTCTTTGAGCAGGGTATGGTCATAAAAAAGGATGATCCAGTGATAAAAGCGATAGCCTTGGCCTGGAGATGTAAAAGTTTAGTTCTTATGCCTTGCTTTGATTTGTACAGTCACGACCCAAGTCACTAAATATTTGTCTCGGTATCCAACCTGTGAAGTGGAGATAACATTTCACCTTGCGTGGGAGTTTTATCTAGCAACCCACGGCCAGACTGCAAGCTGCTCCAGGATTGCAAGAATTGTGATATGGAAGGCATATGAGCGCTGCAAAGTCTTGATTAACGTGAAGGAAGTAGGATTCTGCCTTTGGTGTTCCCTGGTTTGTAGCAGACTTCAGTTTTTTGGCCCCCAAGTTTAGGAAGCCCCATCTGGCACTGGGTGAGCACACAGCTCAGACAAGATTATCACGGCTTGAGCTGATGACTTGCAGCCTGGTTACACCTCTTGCCAGGACTAAAAGGGAGGGGCCTTGAATTGCTCTGGTTCAGCTTCACAACAGAAAGGGTGGCAAACTTGGGGTGTTCTGGGCTGCTCTACCTTTGGACTGGGTCTTGACTTGCTCTGTGGCATGATGCTGTTGTGGAGAGAGGATGTGTACACTGAATAACTTGGTAGCAGCTCTGGGTATTGAGAGCAGAGTGCAGGGCAGAAGGAAAGGAAGAAGAAAAGGATGCAAAATGTAGATATTTGGGGGTTGTGAAATTTGGGAGGTTTGTTTGAAACTGTGTGCTGTAGGCTCACCTCCAATTGGGAGCAATTTGTTTCTCTATTAAAGAAGACATTTGCAAAGGCTATTCCAATCAGAAAAAAAGCTTCATGTGAATGTGTGGCAGGTGGTGTGAAGGGAACATTAGTTTCTTTAGGGATTTGCTGCCTCATTTCTCACATTACTATTGCCTTCCCTCTCTCCTGAAGAGTTCTTGCCGACTGACTCAGACTGTAACATAGGAGTAGCTGCTGGAGCACCAAGGAGCAGCTGAGAGGTGACAGCTGAAGAGAGACTGGCCCCATTCTCTGGGTATTTGTTGTAGGTTATTTAGGTGTTCAGATGGGTCTTCTAGAAGACTTAGGTAATTTTAGCTGTTGAAAATTCACATTTGAGTGTGTGAATTGGGTGACTGTCCTCCTGGCAAGCTTGAGCCCAGTGTACATATAGACCCTTAGTGCTCTTGTGGTGAGTTCTGATAGGAGTGAAGCATAACTTATTTTTATAGGTTTACTTTTTTTGCCTCTAACGATGGGTTAACAGCAGGAATTAGCTTTAAGAATTAAGTACCGGGTTGATTTTTTCTGAAATAAATTAATTTCCTTGCTTGGATAAGCTCAATATACTGTGCAGGGCTCTCATTTGGAAAGCGCCTTACAGTATCTCTGCTGCTTGAATCATTACCAGTAGAGTTTTCATTGTCAAGTTTATCTTCCTAAATACTTTATGGCTTCAATTTTTATTCTGTGAAAGGCAGAGAACTTACGTAAAGGGCAAATAGTGAACAGAGAAACCTAGAGTGAAAGATTGCTTGCCTGCCTGTCTGTTCCTTGTGCTCTTTCAGATGGTGAGATGGCAAGTGATGCCATTTTTCTGAGTTACTGACAAATGAGTCCATTGCTTGGACACTGAGGCATTGTGCTGATGGTGGAGCTGTGTCTTCTGGGGTCATGACTGCTTGGGGGTGGCAACTGTGCCAGCAGGCTTCTCCTAAACAGGTGAACAGATCTCAGCTGGTAGCCACTTCTGCTGTGATTTTGGACAAAAACTGTGCATTTTGCATAGTATCTCTTTTTGCAATTTAACTTCTCCAGATATCTTCACAGTAATAATGTCACCATTCTTTTTAACCTCCCTGCCCCATAAGCTTGAGTTCTGTGGGATGTGTTCTTAGGAAGATTTCTGCATCTCATTCATTCTGCTGATGTCTTATACAAATTGCATCCAAGGAAATAATTGGCAGGTTATGCTGTTTTTGTGAGCTGAACATTCAAAGCTCTTTCATCTAACCTGTATTCTCTGGCCTTTTTGTTGCTAAATCCAAAACATAAAAGTCTTCCATAGTGGGGTAAGAGTGGGAGGAAAAGCAGTGCAACTTCTCTTCCCTCCTCAAGGTAAAATTTGTTGTTCACCCTGCAATGGAGAAGGAGGGGAATCTTTTTGGGATGTGGAATAATTCTGGTTTATTTGAGAAGGAAACCTTCTGGTGGTATTTTTCATAAACTCCCAACAATTTCACCTTAAGGCAACCATGCTGTTGTCTCACATTTCAATAGAGGAAGATTAATTTTCAACACCTACTCAGGGCCATGTTCCTTAGAGCTGGTGTAGGAAGTGTAATTCATATCTCCCAATGCCAGCTGATCCACCTTCCTTCACTTCTTTTCCCTCCCAAGAGGGATGGGAGGAGGCACCATCATCTCCCAACACTGATTTCTGCCAGTTGCACCACACAGTCTTGAGTAAGAGGGTATATACTTGCAGTTTTGGTATATACATGCAGTGTAATCTCCAATAGCCAGGAGCTGAAACCACCTTTGGAATGAAAATAAGGAACCATGTGACTTTTGCTTTTAGTTTATTTTACATAAAGATGATTATTAGCTTCAAGACTGTTCCTGGTTGCATGCTGGAGTCTGTGCTGTGCTTTTTCAAATGCTACTTTCAGGAGTCCAGCTCAGCCACAGCCCCCTGTGAGCCCAGAGGCAGACAGCACACACTGAGAGAGCAGAAATCTCTCTCCCTGCTTGACTCTTAGTAATCCCTGAGAGGCAGCAGCCTGGGGCTGAGGTTAGCCTTGGAGAACATTCACCCTTTCCCCTGAGGCTGAGTCAGAAGGGATGCTCCAGTGTGACCAGAAATAAAGCCAGAAGTGTGTGTTGTACAGTTCACCAGAGCTGCTGTCTTTCAAATCCCATGGAGGCAGCATGCAGGACCCACTCCATGTTTAACCTGCCTGTGCTGAGCCTTCCTGTGCCAAGGTGGCCCTTCTGCCAGAGCTGTGAACATGGCATGGATGCAGACAGGGTTCCTGGAAGATACACTTAGTTTAGCTCTCGTCTCAGTTTGATCTGATTTATGTAATGCATCCGACTGTCTTTTTTAAAAATAAGTAAATACTTTTAACTCATACTGTAAGTGTGCAAATCTAGTGTGACTCTTCTCCTCAATAGTTTCAGTGATGCTGGGAGGGAAGAAATTATGCCAGCATAGAAAAGACAAGATGGTGTCTGGGTTTGGGTCACTACCACCTCAGCAAGTCATCCAGCTAGGAGAGAGTGACCAATTTGTAATGATTTTGTGCCCCAACTTTACACTGAAGGGCTGCTGGAAGCAGGCAGAGCCTTTCTTCTGTGTGCCCATGCTGGGATTGGATTTGCACAGCTCATTGCACTCACTGATTGGCTGTACTGTGTGGTAATGCCAGTGAGATGGTGATAATGGTGGGGCCGAGCTGCTGCAGTGCTCTCCTGTCACTGGGGTGAACTGTGCAGCCCACACAGCCATGTAGCATGATTGCAATAATCCAAACTGCTTAAGTATTTTCCTTCTAATTCTGTGTTTCTAGTTTCTCAGAGTCTTTTCCAGGCTGACCTTTCATAGGCTTTGTCTTTTGTAAAGCCGTAAAGCTGTTTGCTTGTCACTGATCTCTAAGCAATGTAATGCCTGGTCAAATCAAACCTGCCTTTAAAAATACAGTATTGGGGGTGGGGTGTGTCTGGATTTGTGTATGTGTGCACACATTTCTAGCTGTTGGAAATTTGAATTCAATATCATGTTAAAGATATTGGAGATGTGGCTCTCATAAGAAAGCATCAAGTCTTGAAATATTGTTGTCTTTAAGTATCTGGAATTTTACCTGGGTGTGCAGTTCTGCTGGTGGGAAGATCAGTGGTTTGGTGGGAGTAAGTACCCAGAGAGAAAAGGTTGTGCAAAATTCTTTGAGCTCCTGATGCTTCCTAAGGTGATTCCAGTTTTTGGGGGGTTTTGTTTTGGGTGTTTTTAAAGGAGAAACATGGAGATCTTGGTGTGGCCTGACTGCTCTGACCATTATGACTATTAAGTGAACATGCCACCAACATGATTGCAAGTTCATACCTGTGATTACAGGGAGAAACAGCTGCTTTTGTCATCCTTCCTTCCTGCCAAATTTGTGGATGATTTTCCATCAGATGTCTGCAATGCAGATGGCTAAATTATGCAACGGAATCTGCAGCTGTTGTAGTTTATGCTCTCCTACACCAGTGAAGGAACTGTAAACTGCCTCATGTCAGACCTGAGAGATCCTCTTTTACATGATGCTTAAGAAGTCTTTGCATGTTACAGACATCCGTGGCAGAAGAGAATGAGAATACATTTGTGTTCTTGCATGGGTGATAGAGGGCTGGAATTTGTGTGTGTTCTTGCTGTGGCTGCAAGGATTGTGTCTCCCCTGCTCCATGTAGATACTCCTGCTTTTATATGCATAGGTGTGAGTTCAAAGTTAGCATTGGGACACATGTAGGAACTGGCTATTCTGCTGTTTTGAGAGGTCACTGCTTCTCTGGGATTAAGAATGGAGAAACCAATGGTTTTATCCCCAGGTGTTAAATGTTTAGAGAGCCAAAGGTGCATCTGAATTTTTTTTTACTTTTTTTTCCTTCTTTTCTTGACGTTGTCTGTAAATCTTCTATGAGTGTATTCTGAACTGCCAGTGGCCCACTTGCTGAAAGCAGGACATGCTTTGTGCTTCAAATTCATTTTCTCATCAGGCTAATGGAGGTATTTTTGGTATGCAGCTATAGATGGATGTAGAGCTGGCATGGTACAATAAATAGCTGGTACACGATAACAGTACTCAAGCAGTGTGTTGATGACAGAAATGTAATGATTCTTCAAAATCTTTATTTGCAATTTAGTTTACCTCTAGGGTTCTTCATGTCAGAAATTGCATCTTCACAACTGCCTGGATCTTGTCTTTTATCTCTTTCTTGTCACGCACACTTCAGATCCTCAGACAATATTGTCTTGAAATGAGAGGACACAACCAAAAGCATGGCGTTCATTTATATAGTCATAATAACCTGAAAGAAGCAAACAGTGAATGGCAGAGAGAAACAGAAATTTATATTCTTGGGACAGCACTAAGACAGCATATGCAGGAGCTTCGCTGGAGATGCTTGACTGGTTTTCTGCCTGTAAAACTTGGTTTTAACAGTAGAAGTACCTGTATTAATTCATTTCTGAAAAGGTTTGGAGCAACTGTGTGTTTTGAGTCTTTGCTATGGTGCCAAACAGGCTGCTGTAAACAAATACAGATATTTCCTTGTTAAAAAAGTTGCTTGGTATGTTTCTTAGCCTTTCCTTTGTCCATGTGCTGCTCACCCTTTCACTTCAGCATTGCTCTGTCCACACTTGGCCTTTGCCTCTATATTTGCATATGGTCACACTGTGCAAAGGACAAAGTGCTGAGCCAGTGTTGTCCTCTGCGCTGCAGTGGGATTCTGGAGGGAAGTGACTTGTTTGCACCGAGGTGACATGGGGACCTTTGATCACCACTGTCTGGGGTGTAGCTGAGCTGAGCTGTGTGGCAGTGACTGCGCCGAAGGATGGAGCTGCTTATCTGCCCATCTGCACAGTGCAAATGAGAAGATTGATTATAAATAAATTGGGAGAGCAGAATTCTTGCTTCATTTAGACATCTGTTTTAAAAGTGGTTAGCAAGGGTGCATACCAGATGTCCCAGCACTGATTGTTGTAAGCTTTGACTTCTTTTCCCTGTCTCATAACACTTCCTTTATGCTTAATCTGTGTGCTCTTTCTATCCGAGCCTTGGCCCTTGCAGCCTGGGGCTCCTTTTGTGCAAGAGGAGCAAGATGAGGTGTGAGAGGTCAGAGTTGTCCTGAACTGATCAGCAGAACCAGGCTGTGAACCTGGACTGTTTTTGCTTCTGGATGGAGAGTGGCTCTGACTTGCACCTCCAGAGCAGATACTTGTCTTCTGCAAGAAAAGCCTGAGGCTGTGGGAATCCTCTTGGATAGACTCCTACATCACCCTTGGGTGTCCCCACCAGCCATGACCCACAGAGGCTCAGAGATAGCAGTGCTTGGGGTAAGCACAGAACATCCTTGTACTGACTGCAGCCTTTCTTCTCACCTGGCATCCAACAAGTCACTTCCCTTGCTTAGCCTTTTAGTTTTAATACATTTAAGAGGACATGCATCTTCTGAAAGCACATCTGTCACAGGTGCCCACTGGAGACCTGTGGGCTCCTTCCATTGTCCCAGCAGCACACAGGAGCAGCTGGGCTCAGGGCCTGTAGGGTTGTTGTTATTTTCCCACTCATTTTATGAACATGAAGCATCTAAAACTAGAGGAGCTTAGCACAGAGGGATGAAGCTGCTGCTGATAACCGAATGCAGCAATCAAAGGAGAGGCAGTGACCTTGGAATTCATTTAAATAACTTTTCATTGGCCTCGAAAATTTAATGGCAATCTTCACAGGATTATTCAAAGACAGGATAAATAATCATAGGAGAGATTAATTGGTTTGCAGTTTGTAGGTTTGACTTGTAATTTGTGTCTCCCCTTTTCTGCAATGGTAGGTGAAAGCAAGCTGTAGCTCACAATAGCAAAATTCTGATAAAGACAGCCAGAAAAGCATCATTTATTGTGGGAGAAGTTCTTAAGATTTGTTGTCCCTCTCTCAGGTTCAGTTTAATGTGGTGACTTTTTTCCCAGGCTGATATATCGTGCTGTCCTCTGTCAGGGGTAGAACAAGCATTCACGATAAAGATTTGAAGACTTCAGTTCACATTTAAGTGCCTTTTAAAGATCTGATGCTGCTTCCCTTTATTTTAAGCATGAGTGAGTTATCTTTGTGGCAGTCAGTAGTGCTGTGTCTGTGTGATGTTCTTGAAAGAACCTGGAACAGTGACATTTCATGGTCTGGATATCTTGATCCAAAATATTACGTAGATGAATTTCAGATGCTTTGGAGATTTTCTCATTTCCTGGGCAAAATGTGCCTGGGTTGTTGATTTGGGGTTTTTCCCCTCTGCATAGCTTTGTGAAAATTCTGGTTGTGTCATGCCTTTGGTTGATGAGATCCAATTAATGATTGTAATATAACTGGAATATAGTGTAGATAATGTGAATACTGTAGCTAGAGCACAGAATGAACTTTGCTGTGACTAAAGGATACACTGTGTAAAGCCCATTAAGGTGGAGTTAGCCCTGCAGAAAAGTATTGTTTGTACAAATTTGAGCTACCTAATTCAGAGAGGTTCCCAGGCATCTGAGCTGGGAGTTGAGATGCCCTTTCTTTATAAGTGAGGAAGAGCACAAAATGAATAAAGTTCCCTGCTCCTAAAAGGAGAAATAAATCAATTTGGGCAGGTGTCAAAGGGATCTGTCAGCCCCTTCCACAAAGCCATATGCCTGCAAGTTTTCCGTGGGTGGCAAATAAATCATTTTGCCAGCCTCTTTTGTGCTTTTAACCAAGATAAGCAGTGCTGAGACAGTAACTCTTCCTCAGCCTCTCCCAGCTTCTTCCTGAATTCACCTGTGAAGCTGTCACATCAGGTTCCCAGCATTCTCACACCACTGTGTAAAATTAAAGCAAAGCTTTCTCCCCCAGCTGAGCTCACCTTTTTCTGCTGCTCCTACCGCATTACTGTTTTTTGCTTAAAAGAATGGCATGGGGCTCTTTAATGCTGTGGTGTCTGTGCAGATGACTCAGTGGTATGCACTGTAGCTGGTGTTTGAACTGGAGTTTGGTCTGAGATCAACCACGCCGGTATTTGCTGTAATTCTTAGGTGGGATTTGCAGTTGTTACTCAGATGTGTTCACCCTGCTCTAGAAACATGCCCTGAAAGTGTTCCATGCTGTGCTGTGGCAGCTGAAGCTCTGTTTGCCCTGGTGAAGTTACTCACACCTGGATGTCTTATCGCTTCTTGGCTGCAAACGCTCTTTGGCTTTTGGTATATAAAACATGCTTGTCTGGTTGAGTTCAGGCTCAGGTTTGTGTCTGCTGGCTTCAGCAGTCATCCCATTAGAGGGAAACAAAGCAGTGCTGAGGTTCAGTCTTTGGTTTATTTTCTTTTGGACAATGGTTTAAAAATAGCCCCAGCTCTGTTACCCATACACCTCAGAGTCGGATTTTGCTGGAGTGCATTGAAACACATTTCTAGCCATATCTTCTGATACAGCTTCCAAAAGCTCGGCTAAGTCTGGGCTTTCAAGTGCCCATTCCAGCAATAACAGCTCAGGAAAGCGAGCTGGCTGCTGCTGCAGACAAGAGGGAGAGGCACAGTGAAGCATTGTGCTGGGATTGCAGTGCATCGGGCAGGCGAGGGCAGCTCCAGGGCTGTGCCAGCACCTTGTCCCAGCTCCCTGCACTCCAGCCAGACCTGACCTTGCCATGCCAGGTGTCCCTCCTGGCCACTCTGTCCCTGTGCACTGTCCCAGCAGGGGCTGTGGTTGTGCCAGTCCCTTGGGGACAGGGAAAGGGCTGTCATCGATGCCCAGCATCCTGCTGGGGGTGCTGAAGTGTAGCTTCACATCGCAGCAGGAGCCTCACCTGGGCCTGAAAGTTCAGCCTGCCTGCAAGCAACTGCACCGGCTGAAAGCAGTTTAATTTCCACCCAAATAATTTATTCTAAGTCTGCTTTTCTCACTCATGCATTCATTTTACTTTATTGTAATGTCAGCACTTAGCAGTGAAGTAATGGCAGATCTCTGGAGAACTTCGCACAAACAAGAAAGCACCATTATCTCGGTTTTACAGACCCTGCTTATGTCGGGAACATATGTGGTGGTGTAATTACACTGATGTGATTAAATCAGTGCAAATCCTTGCTAGAGGGACATGCTGCACCACTGTAAAGCGGGGCTTATTATCAGTGCAGTTGAATTCAAATTATATTACTCTATTAAGCTGTGCTAGTGTAAGCCTCCACGGAAAGTCACAAAGTCACGTGAGCAGCTGTGTTGTTTCTTTTTAAAGCAGATAAAGATTTGGAAACTGAAATGGGTGAGGTTGTGCCTTGCCTAAGAGCATGCTAGAAGCAATGGGCTTGACAAATGTTTATAGTACTTTTTGTAAGGAATGAGGTGTGGGTGTGAAATCAGGGGGTTGTTATTATCATTATTATTTTTAATAGATTAAATTCATTGTTTAAACTATTGTGGCCATTTTGGAAAAAATCCTTTAGCATACTAAGGCTTTACAAATACATTAAGTGAAATATATACAAAATTCTTGTAAATCTTTACCACATGATTTTGTATTTTGATAATCGCTGGATGGGTCAATGAATAGCCATGGTGTATACAACTTAATTGGACTTTTTTTTTTTTTTTGGCAGGGTGTGGGCACTGTAAGAAAATGAAGCCAGAATATGAGAAGGCTGCAGAGTTTCTCCATGTAGCCAGTGATGTAAGCTAATTTCCTTTATTATATCCTTCAAATAATCAGTAATAAATAACTGGAGTAATAAAAGTGACTTTTCTCCCTACAACAAATTCAGCTGTTCTCATCCTCCCACAGGACCCTTCAAAATGTGCTTCCAAAGTACAGTCTCATCGCTAATGCATGAGCCCTGCCAAAGTCTGAGAAAGAACATTCTGTCTTGAACAAAAACAAAATCGAAAAATGTTTATGTATTCTGCTGTAGGCCTTATACATAATATGATCAAATCCAAAAATGGATTTTTTCCCCTTACTTAAAGGCATTGAATGTGAAGAAACATAGGCTTTTATTTATGAATTAGATTTGGAAAAAACCAAAAGGGGTTGATCCCTGTTTGAAATACCCTGTTTTTAATGGTTGCATCCCTCCATTAGCTTCATCCTAAGTGCTCCATCAGCATGGCTGGAGAAGAGAGATCCAATAATATAAGTATGAGTGTTATTGATTCAGTCTCATGCTGTGTATGCCATGCAGGAGGAGAAGTAGAATTAGTCTCCCCCATACTTCAAGTATCTTCTGTGGAGACATCTAGAGTTCCTTTATTGCTGCTGGAGAGGGAGGAGATGAGAAAAACAAAGATCTGTTGAATCACACTCTACAAATGCCTGCTCTTCTGTGCCTCTAAAGGTGGTCCACGAAAAGATGCCCACGAGTTAGGGAAAGATAAATTTGCTTTGAAGTAAACTTGCCTTTAGCAGTTCTTGCTTCTTCTGGGAGAAATTGGGATTTGTGGGAGGAAATGCAATTTCTGGGAATGGCTCTTGACCATTATAAAGTGAAATATATACAGAGAATCCTATCAAAAATGGGGAACAGTTAACGCTGTGGTTACATTTAGTCCATAGTATGTCCCTTTCTGGTTTTGCATCAGTCCTCAGTGTCCTTCTGTGTGTTTGTGCACAGAATTACAGAATTAATCAGATTGGAAAAGACCCCTGAGGTCAAGTGTAACCTGTGACCAAACACCACCATGTCAATGAGCCTACAGCACTGAGAGCCACATCCAGGCTTTCCTTAAACACCTCCAGGAAATGGTGACTCCACCATCTCCCTGGACAGCCCATTCCAATGTCTAATCACCCTTTCTGTGAAGAAATTCCTCCTAATGTCCAACCCACACCTCCCCTGGCACAGCTTAAGGCTATGTGCTCTCGTCCTAGAGGCAGCAAAGGCACCTAGCCCATGACTGATTGCCCCCAAGCCTAGTGTGTCCTGCTGAAGGGGTGTTTGTATGTGGGATTTACAGCGAGTGTTCTCTGTTTCAGAGTCCAGGTGTCCTTGCAGCAGTTGATGCCACTGTCAACAAGGCACTGGCAGAAAGATACCACATCTCAGGGTTTCCTACTTTGAAGTATTTTAAGGATGGAGAGGAGAAATACACTCTGCCACACCTCAGAACAAAGAAGAAGATCATTGACTGGCTGCAAAAGTAAGTTTTGAGGGTTTTGAGATAATATTTGGGTTTCTGATTAGTGACTCCCGCAGATGACTTCGGTGAGGAGCTAAACAGAGTTTCAACACTGCCTAAATCCCTTGCTAACAAAATTAAACTGAATTCCACTATTCAAACCCACAGAAACATGTATGTTAATTATAGCCTCTAATACACCAAATCCTTTATTTGCTGTGGGGTTTTCATAGTTGTCCTGGTATTTCTTTCCCAAAATAAATATTTTTCAAATATACCTTAAGCCTTTCACCAGAGAAGGAATAGCAATGGCTCTGAAAAATAAACAGAACATTTGTTTTTCCCTCTTTATACGAAGCAGCAGATCTCAGTAACTGAATTTCTACAGTTGTACTTTTCTCTTTCCAACATTTCAGAGCTAATACCTAGAATTCCACCCACGTGGGGCTGAAGGAAAGCCAGCAAGACCAACAAAACCAACACCTCTGAGTGCACTAACCAACTTTTCTTGGGTGGTGTGCTGAAATATGCAGAATTAAGCTTGATATGAAAATGATGACAATAATTTCATTTCAAATTAAATTGCTGGTACAATTCTCTCTTCAAGTATGCATTGTATATGCATATATGTAAAAGTATGCATATATACATACATATATATATATATAAAATATGCATTTTCTTTAAGTACTGTAAGCCTAATGTATTTTATACATTAGTCAAGGGGAAGAAAATCCGCCTGAGTTTTGTGAATTTTTTAATCATTCAACTGTTACGTGCAGCTGGCATGAGGAATGTAATCTTTATTTTCACCCTCTTATTTGGTGGAGGAGGAGGTTGTAGGGGGTTTTTTGCTTTCCTTTTCCCTTTCCCTTTCCCTTTCCCTTTCCCTTTCCCTTTCCCTTTCCCTTTCCCTTTCCCTTTCCCTTTCCCTTTCCTTTCCCTTTCCCTTTCTTCTTCTCTTTTCCTCTCCTTTCCTTTATTTTCTCATTACATCTCTCCTTCAAATGAGGTAACAGATATGGTCTGGCTGTATCTTTGTAGCATGTTGAGAAGCTTTATCTGTATTTTACTTTCAGACGTGGTACTCCCTTGGCCTCCCTGCTCACGCAGGCTCCAGGCTGCTGTATCCATATTGTATGTGAAGTCACTGTCCTCATTTCACTGCTTTGCTCAACTCTTTTGAGCACTGTGTAATTTGTTGTGAGTTAAACAGCCAGGCTGATGCTGCCTGTACATCCTGGCAGGTGAATAAGCAATGAGGAAGAGGGAAGGGTTGTCAATTCTTCTGGATCCTGATGTGCCTCTGGAAGACTTTTGTCTGCAGCCTCAGTAAGCCAGCAACACAGGTGCAGCCCAGACAACTTGGCTTCTGCTCTTGGCTTCTGGATGTTCTCCCAGCTAGAATAGCCTTAGAATAACATCCTTGTATTCTGATCGGGGAATTGTCACCTGGTGTCACCTGACTGTCACCTGTCAGAATAGAATTGTCACAGCTGCAGTGAAGCTGGTGGAAATAGGGATGCATCTGGGGTGCTGGCTGGTGATAGAAGTGCAGCTTGTGTAGATTTGTCTCAATGGGTGGTCTAGTTGCAGCCATGTGGGTTTTGGCTCTGGTTCCTCTCTGGTGACTGTGCTGCCACACTAGCTTGTTACCAGTTCCTCAGTAGCTTATTCCAGGTCAGCATGTAAAAGTTTTTGGGAGAATAAGTTACAGCTCTGTAACTGTAACCAATGATAGCTCACAACAACTGTGTTCATGACAAGATTCAGCCCATCTAACTTTCTCTAACAACTGGAAGATCACTAACAATGGAAATACAATGAATGTCCACCAAGTGACTTTGAGAAGGACTTTAAAAGTTGAGTTTTTCTCCACTTGGTTTTTATGTACCTGATACAACTTAAAATGGTGTCATTCAAAGTGTCAGGAAAGTCTGAAAACCTAATTTATTACCAAGGCGACATATGAAGGTCTTTATACTGTGGCACCATTCTGATGATTTTATATAAGTAATCACTATTTAAGATACAGCAGGAATGAATTTAATGAGTCTGAGAGAAGTGTGTGAGCTAGTGAATAGCAAAATTTTTGTTAGAGGCACTCTAGGTGTGCAGGATTGCTCTGATCTAGCCAGTATGTGCAGTCATAATTGAAACCTGACATTCTCTTTACCAAGCTAAAATATTCCAGTTCAGTCACCCCCAGTATTCCAAGTGGAACGATGCTGATTATTGCATCCTGGCTTTAATATCTGAGTTCTAGAGAAGGTCGTGAAATTCTTTACAGAAGTTTGCGTGATAGTGATGTAGAGTACAAAAAGGATGTTTGAATGGAAGATGCTGTTCTGTATCAGTTGCCTTTTGATTCCACCTGCTTGCTGTTCTCAGTTCATGCCTGTGGATGATACAGTGATACAAAACAATGTTTTTTCCACACAGATGTTGGATGCAATGTAGTAAATCTTTGTTCAGCATTTCTACTCATATGCCTGACTACAATCACTTAAATTATATTTTTATTGAATTCCAGAAATGAACTTGCATCTTTTTACTGTTGCCTGGTGTTGGAAATACTGAGTATGTCTTTCTACTGCACAGGCACCCTGAAGGATTTTTCACATCAGTTCCCTCATGCTTATTATGACCAGGACGATGCTGCCC
Source organism: Entomyzon cyanotis (assembly GCA_024500445.1). Lineage (NCBI taxonomy): Eukaryota > Metazoa > Chordata > Aves > Passeriformes > Meliphagidae > Entomyzon > Entomyzon cyanotis. The sequence continues at coordinate 10,491,215 of JAKEPQ010001026.1, read as the reverse complement.
CTTTATCTGCTTCCAGAAACATTTTCAAACCAATTTCACTGTCTTTCTTTTCTAGTCCTGAAGCACCACCTCCCCCTGAGCCTGCATGGGAAGAAAAACAGACTAGTGTTATCCACCTTGCTGGAGAAGACTTCAGGGAGTCCTTGAAGAAGAAAAAGCACACCCTTGTCATGTTCTATGCACCATGTGAGTAAATAACTTCTCTGCATGGATGGGTTTTATAAGCCCTACATTTATTATGAAATCCTGAATTAATTCCTTCACTGTCCCCAGACTTCTAAGGGTAAAGAGCTGATTCTGAATATAAGTGCATGGGAGCATCATTGGCACCATCATTTGTATCTTTATAAATGAAAACAAAACAGTATATAATGGTTATATTATTTAATGCAGACAACAAAGCAGGCAGCAATACAAAACCAAAACAGATTTATTTTCGTCTGCTGCATTTTATGGTCCATATAACAAAATGTGATCCTTTATAGTAGCACAGTGGACATGGGGAGGCTGATTCATTAGTGCAGCAGTTCAGTAGTGAAATCAATACAGTAGTGTAGGAGGAATCAGTCCACGAGGCGGAGAACAAATTTTGATTGAATGAATTTTGTCTGTAATAAATCTGCATTTAAGTCTCCACTGGGACTAGGGGCATAGCTTCCTCCTCCCAGCTTGTTTTGAATGCATCACATAATCACTTTGTTTTGAAGCTCCTGAGAAAATTTCTAGAGAAGTTTAGAATCAGCAAGGTGAATGAGAGGGACCTCTTCTGTTTTCCTGTGCTGTCCCAGAGACAGGCAGACTAGGTACAAGTTCTTAACTTGTGAGGGGTTTATCAAATGGAGAAGATAATCCAGGCATTTCATATTAGATGCTATAAACGTGACTTTATAGCACCATAACTCAGCCCCCCAGATGCAAAAAAAATTTCTTCCATATCACATGGCCAGCAATTAATGGATAACCTACAGATAAACAGTTACTAACTTGTTCCCATTAAACTGAGGTATTTTCCATAAAGAGTGAAAAAGGCCCTTAATGTTTAATCAGGCAGCCCCTTATTTTGCTTCTCTGTTAGAGAATTAAATACGAATGCTTTGGGACTCCCAAGACGGGATGTGGGAGAAAGGAGGGGTGCAATTCAGGAGGGAGATTTCTGGAAGGTTGTAAAAGAAAACGGAAGGGGATGTAATCCCTTCTCCACTCCAGTTCCCACCACCTATTGACTAAAAATTGCCCATGGGCCAGGAATTTCTGATTCATGGACCTCAGCTGGTTAAGAGCAAATTGTAATTTTAAAATCAAATGATTGTACATGAAATGGTAAGATTTAGGAGTTCTCCATCTCTTGAGGTCTCTTTACCCGATCAGTGACTTTCTGCATAAGAGAGATACTTCACTTTTGGTTTTTAGCTGCATTTTTTTAAGGCATTTTGATTCTTGTTATTTTTTAAAGCCATGTTTAAAGCAAAGACTCTATGTGTGATGAGTCTGCAGCTCCCAGGGTTGAAAGCAGGAGGCAGCTTGACTGGTGGGCTAATTTTTTTTTCAGTTTGACTTCCACCCTTACTTCAGACGGGGTGAGTAAAGATCAGCCTGGCCCTGTCTGTATGATGTAAAACTGTTGGGTCCTTTGAGGCTGCACTTCAGACACATTTTTGTGCTGTTTTTGACACAGTGCTGCATGAGACCACCTATATACAGGACAGAGAGGTGTTAACTGGAGCCCTGTCTGGCCTTCCCGTGACTCCAAAGACAGCACTGCTGTTGTGGTGTCAGTACGTGGGTCATGCACAGTTTCTGATTTGTCAGATTTGCTCTCTCTAAATGTGGAAGTCTCTGTGAGCAAAGCAGGCAGCAGGCACACACAGGGAATACGAGCCTGCACTTTGCTGGGTGCAGGAGAAAGTACCAGATGAATATTTTAAATCTCCCTTTCCTATGAAATAAACATTAATGCAGTAGGATAATTAGAATGATTCAAATCATTGTATTTTTTCAGCTTTCTGCAGTGATAATGTGCCTCCTGATAAATTTGATAGATTAGCTTTTATTTACCATTTTCTCAATCTTGAGACTTCTTGGAGCTTACATTGCCAATTAATCTTAACTTGCTTATTTTAGAGCCAAAGGAACACTGCTAAAATTTCAAGGTCCCATTACCTCAAATAATTTTCTTGTTCTATTCAGATCCACATCTTGGGTCAGGGCAGACTCACAGTATGCTACTCCATTCACTTGTGACTCTGTGGCAGTATTTGTTACACTTACACATATGCTGAGATATTTTAAGATTGGGGGGGTGTGTATACATGCATATATAAAGTATGTTTATATATAAATATTTATGCTAAGAAATGTATCTCTCATCTGTCATTAGAATTTAAAGCAGAAAGTTGAGTATTCTGACCTTTCTTAAGCTTTCAGCTAGAGTGACAAACCTTTAGGCAAAGGCCATAGATATATATCTTAGATGCAAATTAAAGTGAGATCTGGCTTTTCTGTGGCAGCTTCCAGTCCAAATTACTTAATATGTATAGGAGAACCACCAATCTGCTGCTGTGCCGATAACTCAGGACTGAGCTGAGCAGGGCGTTAATGGTACTGAACAGTGCTTCACAGTGATTTAGCTCTGCAGGAGAAGACTGCCACATCCACATGGAAAAGATAGGGAACTCATTACTCCATCTCCTGGAATATGGGTGAAGCATAAAGGTTATTCCTCATGCCTGTAGAATATTTTAAGGAATTGAAACTCTTGAAATTAGTGGGGGAAGAAGTCCATTCCTGCAGACTTGACACTCACAGAGATCTTGATTTCACATTCCCATTCCTGCCTGGGGACATCTGTGTATGCTGTAATGACTGATTTGGGGCAGGAGGCTGGAGTAGGGCAGGTTCCCAGTACTGACTTGGGAAAAGGTGGCTGCTGCAGAAAACCCAATGCTTCTTGTGCCAGTAATGACCTGGGACCAGATCTTCATTCATTTGGGTAGGTCTGTGCCATGCCACATGGGCTTGGGCTGTGAGCTGGCATGTGTTAGAGCTGCTCAGGGATGGGACTTGGAGCAGGCTACTGGCATCTGTGCTGCACAGCACCTGGCCCAGCTCTTCTCTGGACTCCTGTGCAGCTCTTGAGAAGATGTAATTGTCATCCCACTCATGTACCTTTAAGTTCAAATTGCCTAAAATTAGAGGCAGACAAGGGTACCATCTGCAGAAGGGAAGCATGAAGCCACAGGTGTGTGTGGGGACTGCTGTGAGGGGTTGGAGGAGTACTTGAAAGCAGTAGGATTAATGCACCAGCATTTGAGAAGCATCTGGGGAGAGTTTATGGGATTTGTGTCTGTATTTTTTCCATCATCCAGTCCTCGGAGTACTGGATTCCATCAGCTACTCAAGGTTTGCTTTCATAACCATTTGGCTTTGTCCAGAAATGGGGAGAGGAGACGACTAGTCTGAGTATGGTTTGGTGTGCACATGGAGCCTGGTACGTGGATAATCAGGGTTTGGGGGCAGTGGGCCAAATGGACAAGAGCAGTTAGACTGCAGTGCTGAACCAGCCAGGATCAGGAGGGCAGTAGCTGCAGGTCTGTGCTCTACAGCCAGGACTTGGTTCAAGACTTGCAGCACTAAAGCCAGGTGTCCTGCGCTGACCCTTTTGCATCAGTGCCTCTTCTGAGATCATCTCCCTGACTTTTCTTTCTTCTTTCTCTTATGTCCTCCCTGTTCTTATAGCATATCTCAATGTGTTTTATCTGCATTTTTACTTTTATGTGCTCTCTCCACTCCGTTATTCCAGATAATTGAGATTTGACTTTGACAACGCATTAAATTTTAACCTCCTACTACTGTAGCACTGAAAACTGTGCAAAATAGAAGCAGTTGGTTGTGATTAGTTGTCAGAATCACAAAGGGTAACAAAAATTCCAGTAAATAATGTCTTTGCGATTGGAGATGTTTTTGCTGCATTACTCAAACAGAATTAAGGGGAAAAAAGGAGTGATTTAAGCTAGGTGAGACTCTTCTCTGCAGTGCCCAGGGACAGGACAAGAGACAATGGGGTCAGATTAAAACACAGGAAATTTTGTTTAAACATTTGGAGGCAGTGATATTTTTTTTACTGTGGTGGTGGTGAATACTAGAACAGGTTGACCCAAAAGGCTCTGTCCTTGGACATATTCAAAACCCAGCTGGACATAGTGCTGGGCAACCTGCTATAGTTGACTGTGTTTTGAGCAAGGGAGTTAGTCTCTAGATCATCTCTAGATGATCTCCAGAACTGCCTTCCAACACAACAATGCTCTATTTCTAGGAATAGTTATACTGGAGTTTGAAGTACGCAGTGGGGTTTGGTTTTGTTGATTGTGGTTTGGGTTGTTTTCCCCCCTTCTTACCCAGTTCTGATTTTCTCTAAACAGGAAAGGCTTAATAACAACCCCTGCTAATTCTTGCACACAAAGAGAAAACGTCCACTTGTGAGTTACAAGAATGAGAGACCAGCACGTGAAAACACATTTGTGTCATTTTTTGGTTGAGATGGCTGCTTCCAAAGAGACTACAAATGAATCAACTGTGTCAGAAAGGAATGACATATAATAGACCAGTCATTAACAGGTCCAGATGATGGGGGGAGGGCACTCTGTTTTTCGATCAGTCACTTTTAAAGGCAGGACTCGGCATTGTGCAAATTCAGTTTCTACTTTTAATGTCAAAACACAAGTTAATAAGCACTCCTAAAAAATAAAGACTTTCAGCAGCAATGGGAAGTAGCTGGGGGAACGTGCTCTCTTTTAATGGTTCATAAGGGTGGCAGTTGCCAATGTTATTAACTTGCCAAATGGCCTCAATCTGTGGGACTCAACAGGGTTTGCAGAATGAGTATTTTTAATAAATGCTTTGCTGGGAGCTGATTTCCGGTTCTGTGTTCAGCAGCGAAATTTTCACTTCACTGGAAATTATTTTCATCAGCTGGAAAAAGTTATTTTCTGGTGAAGCCTGACCAACAGGGGTTACCCAGAGAATACCCAGAAAGAAACCATCCTGAGGATGGTTTTAATGAGGTATTTTTGGATGGAGCAAGTGGCTGTATTGCTACAAGAGGATGTGCAGTTAAAGACATCAGCCTCCTTGGATCTCCCCTTAAACTTTTTTGTAGGGTTTTTCTTTCAGCACCGGAAGAAGTGAATGAAGGTGCCTAATCTGTGTTGCATCTGATAAAGTCCCAGACGACTTTGGGATATTGTTTGAGCCATTAAAAGGCTGTGTGTTGATCTGAGCTGTTTGTGGGAGATGGTACCTGAGTAGTATTCTGATGTAAAACAGAGTAAAGCAGGAATATTGACATCATTGCTGTCTGATGGGTCAACTCCTGGCCACCATTATGAAGTAAGTGGGAGATCAGGTAGGACTTTCTTCAGCAATAAGAAATCAGACAGGGATCTGACTAAATGAGTCCTGTCCATCCCTGTGTGTTTCATCAGGAGTGCATAAAATGCTGAGAGCTAAGCAAACCTGCATTCATTTTACCCACAGACTTTGTTCAAAGTATTAATTATTCTGTATGCTGGTACGCTGCTTTTCTGTGTTTTCACAACAAAAACTGCTTCGTTTCTTCTGTCCAAGTTATGCATCAGGGAATATACAATGACAAAAAGCACTTGGCTGAGAGTCCTTGCCTGAGTGGGTCACACTGTGTGCACAGAGGGTGCACATGGTTTTTAGCTATTAATGCTGACAGTCAGGAGGGCAGTGTGCTCCTCCAGCCCTGGAACCCAAGCTGTCATCAAAAAGCTGTTCTGAAGGAAGCAGTAATGTTTCCTTTTCATTCTTCCTATTTTCTGGAGCAGGCTTGGACAACGCCGCTTGCACCACATCTCCTCCTTTGCACAGGCAGTTTTGGTGAGATAATGCTGTGTTCTGGCTAAGCTGCACTGCTGTAGCAAAACATGGCAGATTTTATTGGCTGTGAGGCCTCAGCCTGTGGCTGCTGGGCCTGAGATGAGCAGTCTGGGTCTCTGCTGGGTCACTCAGCAGACTTGGGTGGCACAGTTCTGTGTGAAGTACGCACAGAGTGGGAGAACATACTTGACAATTGAGTTTATGAGTTCGGATGTGCGGAGCAAAGCAGCAGCACGGATGAATTTAGTGTCCCACGATGGCCTCAGATTGGCTCCCACCAAGGGGTTTTCCTGTCACTTGCAAGCACAGCTTGTTAAGTTTTGATTAGGAGGCTGTTATCAAAGAGCATGAACAAACTGTGTGTGTTTGTAAATGAAGCTTAAGCTATCAAAAAATTATTAAAAACATGCTGAACAGAAAGAATCCCTTTCAAGGCAAAAAACCCTTGCAGGAGGGATTTTCTGGTTGTTGACTGAGGTAGAGGCGAGGTCTGGACCCTCTGATAATGAGGTTTTAAATCCTGTGTGGGCTGAACTGCAGAATTTTGATATGCTAGCTCTGCCACTAACTGCTTTCTCTCCTGCATCCAAGGTGTTCTTGTTACAGGCATGTTACCGAGGTGTGTTCCTGTCGGTGTAAATAGTGCTGATGCCACAGAGCCCCTTAACAGGCTGGGGTTGATAAAGGATGAATTTACAGAGTGGTCTCTGCAATCAGGCTGGCAGAACTGCTCTTAGCCCCAGCGTTTGTGCCGAGGAGAATAATTAGCTCTGAGAGAACAGTTTGAACTGCACTCAGTGCAGAAGCTGAGGTGCTTCCCCAGACTGTGTAGCTGTCATGAAGTGCTCAGAGGTGGCTGTGGCGGAGCAGTGGCATTAAACTAAAATTTGTTGTGGTCATCCAGCTTCTCTTGTTTTGTAACCCTAAAATGTTGCAGCTGCTTGATTTGGTGTGCAGAATATTGCCTGCATATAAACAGCTCCAGCTTGTGAGAAGGGGAGGGAAGTGCATGCTCTCCCTCCTCACAGACACACAGCTATGTTGGTGCAGCTCTGTTGGTTGGAGACAATGAATATGCCACCCACCTTTATGCATTGTCACGAAACCCATCTCCAATAAGACAGTTACTTTTTTTGGTGTGTAACATTGTCTTAACAGGAGCTGCTTTTAAGCATCAGCACAGCTGAAATTCCAGTGCTCTGCTGGCTGTTGCTAGGTCAGCAGTGTGTCTTCTATGAGTTGTGTCCACTGGCATGTCAGATGGTAAAATTACTTAATCTGCTCTTTAACTGTGTTTGCAGTTAAGCAGGGCTGATGCTGACTTGGTTAACTGCTGCTGCCAGCTTTGTTTGAGCTACACAGGCCAGGGACCCAGTGGAAAATGCAGGTCTGCTGGAACTGAGTGCTCAGGTTTGTTCTGGGTGTAACTGTTGCTCTTTAACCCTTTCTGTCCAGAGTGACTTGCTGCACAGCTTTCCATCTTAGAGGATTGCTTGTTGTCAAATGGTGAGTGCTGGCATGTCATTGGTAGTTCACTACAGTCAGTCATATCCTTGTTTTTTGTAGTGGATAAAACAGTCCAGGAATTTTGTGCTGAGTCATTTTACTCTCCTCACTTTGCAATTTGACCTGCTCTGATGACTTTGTTGCTGCTGTTGAAACTGTTCATGTCTCAGACTATGGTTTCCAAATAATTTGGGTTTTGTGTGTTTTGCTTCATCTGTATACCTCCAAAGTGCTACAAAATAAGAGTTCAGATAGCTTGGAAAAAATTCAACAAAATCCACAGTCAGAAATTTGGAGTAGTTTGGCTGTTGTTGAGAGTAGTAAGACAAGCCTTGGTTGACCTGATGCTTAACTGAAAACCTCATAACCTTTTTCAAATCAAAGAACAAATCCCCCTCTTTCAATTACTAATCTCCTGTCTTAGAAATATGATTATACTGTGGTGTCAGGTCATGTCATAAAATGAGCTCTGGGTCCAGATATTCAATTAAAAGGCCCTCCAGTTCTGTACTGGTAAGACAAAAGTGAATTAACCTTTCAGTAACATCTCCAAATGCCTTTCTCAAATCTGCCTGTGGATTCAATAACTTCTGTAGCCACACGAATTGCATTGGTTTAAGCAGTATATCCTTTTTCAGCTCTTATCTGTGCAATTACTGTCTGTGGCCTGTCTTTCCTTGATTGAGCAAGTAATATTCTTGTTTTAATTCTAGTTAATCGCTTGGAACTCTTGAAGTGGAAACAGGCTTTGCTTCACTCTGTGGTGTACAAGCTCCCGGGCTGGCTTTGATAGCTGTGCAATGTTGCTGCTTGCACTTGCTCAGAATTGCAGTCATTTAAAAACCAATAATGGAGGGCACTATCTACCCCTGTTATTTAAACGGTGATGATTTCAAGCAGAGATGGGGAATTGGAAAGTCATTCTCTGCTCTGCACTCTGCTTGCTGAGGGCTCCATCCTGCCACGTTCTGAGCCCTCTGAGGCCCTGATGGTTTTGCAGCTGAGCAAATGGAGTCAGCACCTTGCAGCCCAGCTCCCTGTCAAGCAGGATTGTGAACCCTGAGAGTCACTTAACCTCTTCCTGACTCTATTTAACCTTGGATGTAATGACAGAGGGGGATAATCACGTCTGTCTCTCTTAGGGGCAATTTGAAGCGTAATTAATTGGTATTAGTTAAAGCATTTGAGATCACCCGTTGAGAGGTACTAAAGGAAGCTGGGGGCTGAGGGGGGAGCAGAGCCCTTTCTCATGCTGAGTGTAGAGCACAGACAGCACAAATGCCACGGTCTCATAAATCACTGGGCTTTTAGATCTCCTCTAAGGAGTTGGCCAGGACTTCGTTATGAAAGTTATGACAATTTAGGTTAGTGTATTTAACATAAAACCAGTCTACATTAAAATGTGTGCATGTTTAAACTCTCTCTTCCGAAAAAAATCTCATGTAAAGTATATGAACACCACTTTGTTACTTTATTTATCAAGATTTTATTATGTACAAAATGCTAAAAGCACGCACAGCAACAACAGGGGTAGGTTATAAACCATTATGTATTAATGATGGGCAGAAGGTATAAGGTGGTGCTTTCTGAAGTCAAAATGCCCAATCTGTGCTGCTGTAGTGTTCTAGTTGGGATGCTCAGGTTAGGGTTGGTAGGGGCTGTTGTCCTTGCCTGACCCACGGGCAGCGCTGGCCTCCTGCAGCTCCGGCCACTTGGAGATGGTGACACGAGGACAGCCAGAGCATGTCACTGCTGTAGCAGTCTCAGCTCAGCGATGCAAGTCAAGGACAGCTGCCTTCTGATCAGGTAGAGAGCCACTGTGTGAAAGCATCTCTTTTAGAAAACCATTTCCTTTCAGACTGAAAATCACTAGTGATGGGGAATGTGAATTTCCATCTAAATTTGACTGGCTTCAGCACACAGCCAGCTCTGGAGCTTACTCAGCCTTTGGCACCCAGCTTGAATAGCTCATTATAATGAAATTTAGAGACTGACTTTTCTCGATTTCTATCACTTCTTAATCTTTGGATTTAAGCTGTTAACACACTGAGCTTCCTGACTCCCTTTGCCATGAAACACGTCTTTCAGTCCTGTTGTTTGTCTTATAAGTCTTCTGAGCCTCCTCCAGTTTGAACTCATTGTTGATTTGTGGACCCAGACCCACACAGTATTTCAGAGGTGCCAGGCAGGGAGGCCCTCTCCACATCTACTTACTGTTTTGATTTATATATTCAGTGAAGTTCCTCTCAACAACTCCATAATTTTCTTTTAAAGATATATTGCCAGCATTGTTTGGATTTCTTTTGCTTCTAATACATTTAAAGCCCCTTATATACTTAAAACATCATTATTACCTCTGCTGAGTGTAGATACTGCTTTGATGTCCATTTGCTTCCTTTATCTATTTTGTACAAATTGTTAGCTTTTGATTCATATTCATTAAAAAACAGCTTCACCTTTCTTCTATGTGCTATGCTAATCTAGCTTCCACTCTTCTAAGGAAACTGAATTAACCTTGTGTTGTTCAGCTGTAGAGAGGTGATATTATATCACTGGGCTTTGTAGTTTCAAATTAAACAAAGCATGAAGTAACTTCAGGGATGTTTTTTCATATTTAAGCAAGTAGAAACCTGGGGTTTTTTTGAAAGAGGACTTGATTCCGTTAGGCAGTTCGGAAAATTTGCCACAATTTTATTTGACATGTAATGAGGTGACTATTGTACAACAGGGTGCATCTGTTTCATGCACTGCTTTGGAGACATCTTTAGAATTGCCATCTGGTCCTAATACCCTTGTACACTGAAGTTTTAAGAATCTCTATAAGTTTTACTTTCGACTCACTATCATCTCTGGTTTAACTCACTGGTTAAAAAAAAAGAAGCCCTGTTCAATGAAACATTCTCCATTTGAATGTAAAAAAGACATGTAGGTTATTCACTAGATTGTTCCATTGCTTTGAAATCCTCTTTGCATCCCTTTTACACGCCATGGGACCCTGCAATTACAGAAAATGTTATCGCAGAATATTATGTCTGAGAATTTATCAAATTGCTACCACATCATATCAGTTTTGTGTCATTCTTACCTTACCTGACAAATGGGTTTATATTATTTTTTCCTCAGTCTGCTTTTTGTTTAAAAAACCAAAAAATTAGTTCACAAGGTGGTGTGAAATTTTTCTATTTCCCTGTGTAACATCTTTGTTTTACATCATGTAACAAATGTGTTGTGGCATTATTTTGGAAATCACATCCATCTCAACCCTGTGGTTCTTTATTTCTCCAGAGTCCTCAAAGCAGTGTTTCCATGAGGATGAAGCTCCAGCACCTTTGTGTTCCCAAACCAATGCTGGCTTGTTGGGTTCCTCAAAGATACCCAGAGAAGATGTTGCACCTTGAGGTTGTTCCTGCTATCAGTAAATTCAGTCCATGGAAAATAAGCTGGCTTATATGTTTTCCATCACTTCATCTCCCAAAAGACCCACTAGCTTTCTTTTAAATGCCTCTCTAATTAGAGGAGATTTAATCTGACTCCCTCTCCCCTCAGTGATTATGGCTCTGAGTGAAGCCTGCTTGCTTGCCTGCTTGATTTCCCTCATCTGCTGTTCATCAGCCATTCCTCTTGAATTTTTCCCACAGAAACCATATTTCTCATACACTGGATCATTTTGAGAACTACTTGTTTTTCAAGGTGAGGAATGGCATGGTGTCTGCTGTGGCTGTACCACAGTGTGCCTTCCTAGCTCCTACCAACTTTACAACATGCATGGTGGAGAAAAACCTTGTAGAAAATACTGGGTTTGTGTAAATCCTTAAATTTGTAGCACAGAGGCAAAGAGAACTTTAGAATTCCTCAGCTGCAGGTGTTCTCACACAGACCCAGAGAGCTGTGGTTTAAGCAGGCAGCCCTTGCGCCCCGGCAGGTCAGGGAGAGCAGATGCCACCATGGGCTGAATGGGGATCCTGCAGAGAGCCAAATTCGGAGCAGAGAGGTGAGAGTGCCTGGCCAGAGCTCTATTAAAGCTGTATTGGTTGCTGATAGTTAACAGGGAATGGCCTCAGCAAATGCTACTGCATGTGCCTTAGATGTCAAGCTCTCTTGTTTTCCTGCTGGGTGATGCAACTGTGTTTCTGCATTAGGAAATGGAGTTATCTTGAGATGTGCAGGAGTGATTAGAGGTTTTGAGTGCCGGTACTGGGATCCTGTGGAAAGGCAAGATGTTCCAGGAGCAGGTTTCTTTCACATTTCTCAAGCCAGGCACAGGAAATTACTGTTCAGTTCACATCTGCTCTTAACCCTGTTGAGATCAAATTTGACTCTGTTGTAAAAACGAAAAAAGAAAATTGTTAAAGCCCTGCATCTGTGTTAGAAGGCTCTGCTCCCAGAAGTGCTGCTTTCAATGCTTCTCAGTTAAGACTTCACTTCTTCTCCATGTAGGAAGTCCTTGTGCTTACCATAGCATTCAAATTATTCAGCTAAAATGAATTTTCCCACTTCTTTAGTCCATAGCAACTGAGAAAGGGCAGGACCTTTGGGTTCTTGACATCTTACCCACACCTTCAGATGCCACCAGTTTAATCTCTTTCCATTGCAGCCCATCTGAAAAATCCTTTGTAAGGAGGCTGCACACTTCCTAGCCTCATGTACTGTGCTCAGTACATTTCCTTTCTTTGCACTTTCGAATCTAGAAGATAGTGTTAACACTTAAAATAAATGTGTGATAGTGGGTGTGAAGAGGGAATGGGGAGAACAAGTTTTCCGTCTGTCAAAATGAAGACATCAACCTCTGCTTTTATTTTTTTTGGCATGTGTGCTTTAAATAGAATGACTGGGTTGGGTGACTTCCAAGTGTTTGCTGCATTTGGCAATCCTTCTAAGTTGTAACAGATGAAGTTCTGCTGTTCCATATGATGTGCTCCTTCCCCCTTTTTCAGTGACTCCTTGAAACTCCTTGGGAATTCAGTGTAGCATTCACATCTGTTCCGTGGATGGATGTCCAAGGCTAACAAAATGCCTACTGGACTTGGAGGCAGCTCTGCCAAAAGCCATATGGTTGTGTTTTAGTTTTGCGAGCACAGTGCAGTAAAGAAAGGAGGTTGGGCCAAGAGAGGAGTGAGGGGAGGAGGGATGAAGCTTCAGGTGGGTAAACGAAGGTAACTTCTTGTGATATGACATTGGATTTGGTATTTTTGTGTGGAAGAATATGCTTGTTATTTGTTGAATCATGTTCTGATTTTCTTGAGGAATGTGGCTCATAAAGAGTTCTTACCTGCTACAACTTCACTAAAGGGCTTAGAGAGAGGCCTTACTGTCCTGAAATATCTTTTATTGAAGGTTTAAAAGATGTTCTTTGGTGAAATCTAAATTTCAAGCTCAAGATGTTAAGCGAAAAAGGGAACCTAAAGGGATTAAGTTTTTAGGATCCTTTGTGTTTTAGTGTGACAGTTGGAAGTGCTTTCCAGAAAAACTGCAGCATGTAGTTAAGAACAAGTGTTCCTGTTTTAGAGGTGCCTGATTTTTATCCATTTTTTGTCTCTGAAATTCTTTTTAGATGTTGTCACCAGTTCTGATTTATTTGTGTAGAGCAGCGTTAACAAGTCAACCAAGGCAGTCTCCCCACAGTACAGGAAATTATCCAAGATGTGTTAAGAGGCAGGCTTGACCTGCAGGCTCTTCAGTATCAGGCAGACAGGACAGGCAAGTAGTCAGAGAGAAAATGGGTCACCAGAGTGGGCTGATGGACATGGAAGCAGCCTGAAACCTTAGCCTCCTCCTCCTCTTTCTTCTCTTCCTCTTTCTCTTCCTTTTCTTTCTTGACCATTTTCTCCCAGGCAAATGCTGAACAACTCAATGAGGTTAATAGTTTGCAAGCTGTAGAGCACTGCACTATCTCCCACTGAAACACAGCTGCTGCAGGATAGCTGCCATCATGCTGTATAACGAGTTTGAAGCCATTAAGATGGATTTACAGTGCCTCAGTTTCCCAGGAAACGTGCCCTTGACTTTCTGGTGTTCTTAGCTACTGCACAGACTCAGTGTATTTTTACAGGTGTGGCATTGCAGTGCTTTCAAAATCCTATTCTGAAGAAAGAAATGCTGTAATATTCAAAGTAGTGCATGTAAGCAATGAAATTACATTTTGGTGAAACTGAAAGGGGTGTTCAGCCTTTCCTTTGTGGAAAGGGGTGTGCAGTGTATATGCACAGATACTATTTTTCTTGTCAACTGAAAGAGTGAGCATAGCTTAGGAGGGTGGCTGCAAGTCTCCTAAGAGCGCATTTGTTCAGTCCTGACTTAAAAGTAACACAGGCACTTGTTCATCATGTAAAATACTGGTAAACAACAGTAGCATAAGCTGTAATTGGTGCTTGTGAGCTACTCATTTGTGATTTTTCTGTTCCTATTCAGAAATAATAGCAGGATGAACTCCCTTGCCAGGATTACACAGGCTTGACTGTGTCCATTCCTTTTTTTAACATGCATCTAAGCAAAAAACACTGTCCTGAGTCTTTGCTTGGGATCAGCCTCTGTGCTGGGTTTGAAAAAAAAGCAATTTTTTACATCTATGCAGGTACTTTCCTGTTCAAAGTCTTACTTAGTATAGTAATGGTGTTTTGCGAGTAGTTTAGATTATTCATAGACAATAATTTGTAGACATAGCTTCTGAATTAAGAGCACTCACATCTGAACCTTGAATTGAGAGCAGTTCTAGTTTCCTTTCTGTGGCTTCTTTTAAAATGTTTGAGTAAATTCAGTGTATATTTAAGCAAGGGATCAGCTGGCCTTTTATTCAATGCTGCAGTGGTATAAAGAAGTATCAGCCCATCTCGCATACAAATCTCTGTGGTTTCTGTGTGCTGCATCTGTAAAACTCTTCAGGGGTTTCCCATTTGTGGTGAACACGAAGAAGGTCTCCAGGAAGGCCAGAAGCAGTCATCCTGACCTGGGAATGGATATCTGCTGTCCATCCATGAAAGATGTCTGCCCTGCTGGACTTGCTTCTCTTCCCCTCCCTTGTGTTCCCAATGGCTTGGCTTTACCACAGGCCATTTCCAAACACTTATAAACGCTCTCAGCAACTTCCTTTCCAACTTCCAACCTCTTCCTGTTCACAGCTGTGCTGTCTTTATTCCCACGTCCAAGTGAAGCTGGTATCTGTGGCAACAACAGTAATAACCTACATGGCAATACCAGGAGGTACAGAGCAGGGAAATGGTCTGTCTGTGGCTGGTGGTGTTCAAGTGCCCTTAGGGACTGGTGATAGAGAAAAGCCCCCTGCACCATGGCCCCTGTATGTCACGTAACTGTAAATGTACACTTAAACTCCTTGAAGTTTGAGAGATTTTAAACTCCTTGAAGTTTGAGAGATTTTAAACATGTGCCTGCTTTCATGTAGCTGACACATGGTCCACACATGCTTTGTCCCACTCACCCCAGGAGAGCTCCTGTCTAGAGTGATTTTTAGTTCACATTTTCCACTGATTAACCTTGTGTCTTGAGCCTGTCCCAGTATCTTTCCTACAACTAATGTTTATAATGTCTTTTTCTTCCTGTGTCAAACAGGGTGTCCCCACTGTAAAAATGCCATTCCACATTTCACAACTGCTGCTGAAGTCTTTAAAGAAGATCGCAAGGTAACTTGCTGTTAATTATTTCTGTGATATTTAAGATTGTTTTCCATAATTTGTACTTTATAGGCTTGTAGATAAAATTGCTGTTACTCTAAAAGAAACATACCTGTATCATAGAGGTTGTATCTTCTTTGGTCAAATTGAGTTACACTTCCAACCTATTCTGTTTTCCCTAATTTGCTGTCTGTTATATTTAAGTCTTTGTGTAAGAGTTATTTTGTATGAAGTGAAACACAATTCTTTCTTATCGAGGGATTAAAAAAAGATAATTCACATCATTGCCATTCCCCTTCAATTTTTGTCAGCTGTTGGGGTGCATGTAGAGAAACCACAAGTTGTGTGACAGTCCTGAAGACCTTAATCACGTAACTAATCCTTGCTTGCATAGCACAAAATACAATATATTTCTGTAAGTTGGCTGACTTGAGTCCAGGATGTTCTTCTAGGACCCTGCTGCTTTGGCCTTGAAAATGCATCTGATGGCTGAATCACACTGGGTAATTTCCTTGCATCAGCTGAACCATTTTAACTGGGCATATGCAGATCATGGATTTAAATAACACCACTTGAGCCCCAGGATTTAACCAGATAACTAGATAGGAACTTGTTTGTTATCTTTCCGTGAACTGTATTTCATTCTGGTCTCTGAGTTTGTTCCAACTTCACAATTGCTTTGTGTTTAGGTGTGGCAAGGAAAAGATTTGACAATTTAATATGGAAATTGCTCACTACACCCTCCTCAGGAGGGGAAACAGAGATAGAGATGCTGAGCTCTTCTCCCTGGAATCCAGTGGCAGGACGTGGGAATAGTTGAAAGCTGTGCCAGGGGAGGTTCTGACTGGACAGTAGGAAGCACTTCTTTACCAAGAGGGTGATCAGTCCCTGGAACAAGCTTCCTTAGAGAGGTGGTCTATGCCCTGAGCCTGTCAGTGTTGAAGGGACATATGGACAATGTCCTAACAACAGGCTTTAACTTTTGGTCAGCTCTGAATTGGTCAGGCAGCTGGACTAGATAATCCTTGTAGGTCCCATCCAACTGAAATAGTTTATCCTGTTTTATATTGTAAATGAAGAGGTAATTTTGTAACAGTTGTACTCCATAACAGAAGAATTTTTGTAATTTTTTTTTCCTTTCCTCTCATCTGTTCTGTAACTCACAGAAAATGCATCAGATTGACAAGAAACAAATCATTCTTGTATCACTGACTGCATAAATTAGAAGTCCATCACTTCTGCCCTCTGGCACACATAGGCATGCAGCTTTTAGTTCTCCTACTGCTGTAAATTAGTTTGCTCAGATGCCTTTTGGTTACTTTTTTGTTTCCACAGTCTCTGAGAAAGTATCCTTGCTTTCTCATTTTCTGGTAGTTCCCAACGAAGCCTCTCTTTTCCTAAACTCATTAAAATTTCAGTCAGAGGAGATGAAACAAATGTACCAAACAATGGGAAACTTGCTTATTAGAGCTCCAGGATGTATTAACAAGCAATCTGAATGATGGCACAGTTAGTTGGACAGGGTGGTGGTAGGAAATGCAGGCCTGGGAAGCTTTTCCTTCAGACTTCAGGTTATGAATGGACTCCAAGAGCAGAGCAGTGATTGACGTTGCAACTCTTGACTTCAGTTTAAGGCTGAAGTGGGGAGATATAAAATGTAATGAGTTGGAACAGGAGAGCCAGTAGGGAATATTAAGGCTGGTACAGTTTTAAAGAGGTGTGTGCAGTTAGGGAGAATGATGTTATTCCACCCCAATGACTTTTGAAAGTGCCAGGGGTTGATTATCTTGGGAGCCCCTGTTTAATTGTGTACAGCTATAACCTGCCAAGGTGCTTCTTGCTGCCAGTTTGTGCCATTGTGGAAAAGAAAACAAACCTGTTTTAGACTTTAGAAGGGCACACTGCTGTTCCCACAAGCAGCACAGGACATATTCCCATGTTTGAAACTGGACTGAGCCTTCAAACTAATTTGCATTTCTGTCGGGTCTCAGACTTCTGTAAAATCACTGCTTAACAGGAAAAAAGTATTTATTCTTTCAAAAACAGGGCAAGATTACTAATTCTCATTTTTAGTAGTAGCGTCTTTTCACTACTTTATTTCTGTAGTAGTGTCCTTTTTCTCCCTGGAGAAAGGTTTTTCACTTAATAGAGTATGGTAGTATTTAAACTGTATCTTCTTTTTAAAAGAAATGTCTTTTAATTAAACATTTGATTGATCCTGCAGAAGGCAAGGAACAATCAAAAAACATTCCAGCCTTGAATTGGTTATAAATGGTATCTTAAAAGGTATCCTTTGGGGGACTTTGAGTCTTTACATTGGAATTTTGAAGATGAGCAGAGCTTGAAGCTGTTAAATACGTGTCTCTGGCTCTGCAGATCGACTGTAAGGGGGTGGTTTTGGCGCAGAAGCCCCCTTCCCCCCGGGGCTGTGTGTAATGCTCTGTACTTTTTCATCATCTGCACTGCTGGAGTTGGAGTTTAAAAATGCACTGCTTGGAACATTGGCCCCAAATGTCAGCTCTCGTTGGCCACATCACTGCTGGTGGCTTTAGCAGGAATCCCCAGCCTGCTCGCTGGCCTGGGGCAGTCCAGGCTGCTGCAAAACACAGCCTATGCTGAGACCCGCAAACCAGAGCCTCCAGTCATGCCATTTTCCTGGAGAAATTCAGTGCCACTAGGACCAGATCAGTGGAGAGGCTACTCCAGTGGCAGTGAGCGTATGGTTTCAGTTATTTAAAAGGAATAAAAGTAGGGGGAAAAGCCATCTGGAGCATTCTTACCTTGAGGTGCTGTGGTCTTTGCCCACAGCTGCCAGGGGAAAGCCTTTGGC
The DNA here is from genome assembly GCA_024500445.1 of Entomyzon cyanotis. NCBI lineage: Eukaryota > Metazoa > Chordata > Aves > Passeriformes > Meliphagidae > Entomyzon > Entomyzon cyanotis. Next base: position 10,473,356 of record JAKEPQ010001026.1, on the reverse strand, counting down.
CAGTGCCCCACAGCTCAAGTTCTGGCAGTGACCAGTGTATGTCAGAAAATGCAAATGTGAGGGTTGTCACTTTGCTGAGCAGATTGAATGTTCAGGCATGTTCAGTAACTGCTCCACAGTCTCTCTTGAAAACTAAATCTTTAAAAAATCTGCATTCTGCCTTTTGGCTGATCCTAAAGGTCAGCTTGAAGGAACTGATTAGTGATGTTCCAGCTTGGATTTGCTGAAGGAAAGCTCTTGACTCCTCAAGGCCTCTCGATAACAAATCTCTGGCGCTCCAGCAAAGGGGCTCCTCTTCGACCAATCTTCCCCATTTTCACAGGAGAGACTGTTCCTGTGCAATTGCATTGACCCAAATCAGAGCACCACAGCTGGGTTCTAGTGAGTTCCCACAGAAACAGCTGTGGCAGAGATTGCTGGAAAGGGTGCAGCAAATGGGGTGAGCTGGGGTGCTAGAGGGGGCTGCCAGACAGCAGTGAAGCTGGTGGGTCCCCAATGTGTATTGTGAATCACAGTTTAAAATTATTATACCAACAAAATGACTGTACAGAATTATCCAAATGAGTTAATATTTTAGTTTGGCAAGGAATTTGATCCCTGTTAGCCTAAAAAGCATGTGTTGAATTTCTTGTTAATTAGACTCATTAAATATGGTGATGTTAGCACTGTACATCATGGTGTACTAATGGATGTCCCCTTTGCAAATAGGCCTGCTTGGGGAACAGCTGAGGAGCTGCAGCTCCTGTAATGCTGCCATGCCACATCTGGGCAACTAATAATGAATCTCCCATTTGCAAGGCCTTTCACTTTGAGAGCAGTAGCTGAATTGCAACAAGCTTTAGCAGACCAGCCCCTAACTGCTGTTAGATCCAGAACAGTGGATAGAAATAGAAACCTGTGGAGTAATCCTAAGGAAGAATGCACATCTGTCTTATTTATAGGTGCTTTTAAGACATTTGGCAACAACAGACCTTTTTACTAGTAATCAGGTAATTGTCATGTGGAATTGATTATACTTTAAAAATGTTGGTTGGAAGCGTTTATTTTCCTGCTGCAATTTTGTTTTTACTTGCTTTAAGCTTATCAAATATCATTCCTCTCTCAAATCAATATTCAGTTAGCTATTCACTTCCATTTTCATAACAAAAGTCAATATTAGCTCTAGCAGAGATTTATTTCCTTGAATCAATAAACCAGTGTGTGGCAGTACATATTTTAACAGAAGAGCAACTAGGTTTGCAGGGGATATTTTTACTATATTGTCATGTGGTGACTGGGAGACAAACTGTTAAAAAGAAAGAGCTTTAAGAACAGAAAGGAGGAGTTACCTGGAAGGTCAAGGGATCCCACTTTCAATTTCCTACACATCTCTTTGAACCATTGAATGTAATTGTGTTTCTTACCTGTAAGAAGAGTAAAAAGTTGTTTCATAATTCTGTTGGAAGGGAACGGTGACTCCTGATGTATGATTAGATTATGCTGCAAGTACTTCTTTTTCCTTCTAACACTTAGTAACAAAATAAGGCATCACCCTTCTGTTACAGCTGGGGCACATGGAGATCAGTCATCATATTTTCAGCATAGCTCCACTTCTACTGAAGCACCTAAATGAAAAGTTCTGGTTTTTGCAACAGCTCAGCTTTTGGGATCAATCCTCTTTGTCTGAAAAATATGCCATGTTGTATTTCCTCAGAGCTCTTCCAAGCTTCTCATGCACTGCTCATGGTCTATTGCCATGCAGAGTTAATTTTGCAACTCTGTAGTTAAGCTCCAAATTTTTTGGTAAAACCATGACAGGTTGTTGTGGGATTCCTTTTTCAAGTAAAGGTATTTTCCAGTTCCAGATGTTGCTAGACTCATGTTAACCTATCCTGACTTTGCAGAAATGCGTACTTATTTGGTGGTGGTATTGTTGTTGCTGTTGTTACCATTATTATGCATTACTATGCATACTCACCTGATATTATTAATTATTATAGGCAGCATAGCAGTTGTGAGGAACTACCCACAAAACTAGCTGGATGTACTCCAAGAAACTTCCTCTGGGGTCCTCAGTCTCTGATTGATTATCTTTTCATTTGATAACATTTCTATTCCTGCTACGGCTACTGAACATGCTGGTGATAGACCTGAACAGCATTGGCTCTGGTGAAAGGACTTGTATATAATGATGTATTGTCAATATCTAAGGCAGCACAGCTTTGGGTTATAGAGAATCCATAATCCCGTGGAGTTTTGTGAATGTTGCAGATATAGCACTTACAGCTTTTTCTCCCTGAAATGTTTTTCAGTGGATTTTCCCCTCTGGTTAGAGGAAAGCTCAAGAAATTAAATTTTAGCCCTAACAATCAAAATCTCCATAAAATCAATCTTGCCTTCTGAAAGCTGTTGCACTGGATTTTTTCTTAATAGACATACATACATACACATAAAAAATGTTAGACCAGTGTTAGCAGAGTTTCTTTCTCTCACAGATTTTTAGAGGGTTTTTCTCTCTTGATGAGAGAGAATTCATGAGAGTTGATGCCAAGTGTCTTGGCTCCTGGATACATATCTGCAGTTTCTGGTTGAATAAACTTAGTGAGTTTGCAGGTCAAAGCATGTAGGTCTTGCTAACCTGTGCTCTCCAGTGAACTTCTGTCTAACCTGTTGGTTACAATTCTGAGAGGAATATTCTCCAGTAGTCTTTAACCACATTTTGAGAGAGGTTTTTTTTGGTTGCTATTTTTCCTGACTCAGTTTCCTTCTTTAGTGAAGCAGAAAAGCTCACTCTTGATAAGAGGGCTGAGAATGAGGGGAAACTCTCTCTACAGTGTATTACTGCTGTGTTGAGCCAGGACTCAAACAAAGCATTTCTTTCTGTGGGCTGCATCTTTTTACTTGCAGCCTTTCAGTAGAGCCATGCAGGAATTCATTCTGGGAGGACACACCTCTACCAGCAATGGAGTTGAGTATTCACAGTCCATCAAAACACAAACAGAAAGAAGCAAAGGGCATCAGTGCTATTTACTGAAATTCTGGTGTGTCTCAGAGTTCAGCTGTCTGGAGCTGATGGAATTGAGATGAGAATTGGTCCTCAGTCCAGAAGTGTGTTTTGCTTCAAGTGTATTCCAGCATCACTCTTCTCTTTTCGCAGTGCACTATATTCGATCTTCCGCTGTGAGACAGGCAAGACAATTAGGACTGTGATGCTATGATAATGAGTGCACAGAGATGGTAGCAACCTCTATATTTAGGCTGCCTTAACATTTCCACTCTAAAGTAATCACTCAAGCTCTCCTAAGTACTCTTACTCAGCCACTGTTGGCAGCAGGCATTGAAATGCAGCCTCAGATACAGTCTTGGGAATTAGATGTTTCTCTATGAAATTTTGTTCACGTCTGTATTAGCTACAAGGTTTTTGAAAATCGCCGTTCCTCTTCTCTCACTGGCTGTAAAAATAACCAAACGTGTGTTCTGAAGAGCTGGGCTCAAAATGGTGTCTGCAGGAGCAGTGGTGGGGCTGTGTGGGAGCTTGCATGAGGAGCACTGCAGAGAGGACAGACCATGGGCACATCCCCCAAATGCTATTGCAGATGTGCCATTAGACCTGTTAGATCAGACGCAGCATTGGGGTCCTGTGGCTGCTGTGGACAGACTTAGACTGGCATCTTTGTGTGCACAACTGATGCACAGATGGACCAGCTGAGGTTTCCATGTGCTGTAGAGGAGAGCTGTGTCTCAAGGACACTACTGAGCATTTCTGCCAGAAGCCACCTCCTTAAAGTCCACCAGCCACCTGTTCTGAGGCAGCAGGTGAAGATGTTCTGAACAAGGTTAACAATGGCCTATAGACTTGCGTTCCTGCACTGCACCCTCTCCTCATGGGGGGCTGTTCTCACAAAAGCCTTTTGTAAATGAAATTGGACTCTTGCTCCAATCAGCACCCATTTAGATGTTTCCAGAGGTACAGATAAATAAAGAGGGCTTCTCTTCCATCTTGCTTCCAGTGTACTGACAACTAATTTTTTTAATCTCCAAGACACTAAGAACAGGTAGGTCATCAGTCACAACAGTTTCATGCCTCAAACCAGCTAAGATCTGGATGAGTACATGCATACCTTCCCCTTTTTCTGGCTGGAATCTCTGCCCGTGTGATACTTAGAGCAGTGAGAAAAAAAGTTATTTGATTTATTCTCCTAGTTTTAAAGGAACCAGGATTTCTAGTATTCTTTCTCCCTCCATGCTGTGTCATGAAATAAATGATTGTCTCCATTTTAAGCCTTCCTTTACACAGAAGTAGCCAACAGAGCTCTAGAATTCGGCTGGCTGCTAAGGTCAGGAAGACAGAAATACTTAGATGAAACTCTTTTGCAGTTTAGTATTCCTAACCTTTCATTTAAATTGGCCTGGAATGTGTAGGAGGCTTTGTGTTTATGAAAAGAAAAAAAAAAGGGTCATACATGTTTTTAACAGCTCTCAAGAGTCCTGCTTCTGTAATAGCCTTATTAATGTTTAAAACCAGAAACCAGATATTTAAGGTAAGAATACTGTTCACTTTATCTAGTACTTTCCACCTGAAGACAGACCAAGCAAGATCATAGTGCGTATTGTCTTGTCAGGCTTTCAAAGCCAAAACAAACCAAACAAATAAACTGAAATTGGCTTTGCCAATCTCTTTAATTACTGCTAGGATAATGTGGTTTTGTCATTTTGACAGTGTCGCCATGAAACAGGAGGGCATTGCGGAATATTAAGTGATCTTTTAATTATGGAAGAACAGTTCAACTGCAGCCCTAAAGTCATGCAAGCAAAAGGTATTTTCATCAGCTGTTTGAAGGAGGCATGTGGAAGGGAAATTTGAAATTAAGATGTGTCTGCTATAAAATTAGCACTTGATAAATCGTAACCCACAGTTGCAATAAGTCGTTCCTCTAATTTGTTTTGGCTTTTTACATAGATTGTCCTTTAACCTGCTTGCTCTTCAGCAGAGCCTGTCTCAGGCTCTGAAGGCAGAAGCCTGTGTGAGCAGCCTGCGTTCAGAGCCTGAACTGCTGCTTGCAGGAACAGTCAGGGTGAAATCACAGCACAGGGCTCAGTTGCTTTGAGTAGAAGCCCATGAATCACATTTTATTTCACATCGGAAATGTTAAGGGCAGCTCCTCCTCAATACTTCACAGTCAGGACTCGAATGTTCAGAACTGATGCACTGGGGCTGTGAGGCTGCGCTTCCTTGCTCTGCCTGTGTGGAAGCAGGCAGGGACTGAGGGTGCTGCTCCACTGCCAACAGGCTGAGAGCACAGCAGGCTCTTTCCTGTTCAGGATTTGTCTGTGTGACAGTAGCATCTAGAGGTTTCAAAAGGAATTAAGGCCACTTTGCTAATGGCTGCATATAATGTACAGTCCGGAAAAAAAACAGGAAAGGAAACACAAACCCAGGCTGAGATTGTAAGCAAGCAACCTTCATCCCTTTGCGCACTGCGTGGTAGGTGATGCTCGGGCCTCTCACCCATCCCCATTTGACCTTGGAAGAACTGCTTGGAGTTTAGAAAAGCTATCTGGAGTAGAAATCATTAATCTGTGAATAGCTTGCATTAAGTGGCTATCCATGTTTGGTAGCTTTTTCAAGCATTAGCTATGCCACAGGAAAGATGTTGGGTTAGGTGGGTTGTTACCGTCACCAAAGCCACTGTCTTTGGGTTTATTAACCCAGCCTCTGGATTTCCTGCTTGGACTGGGAAGGTGATTTTCTGCTCTGTGAGTTGAGCATGCAGCTGCACAGGCAAGGTGATGATCACCCTCTGCTCTCCCTCCACAGCTGAATCCTTGCAGAAGCCATTGTGTGTTTGGCAGAAGACTTGGGTCTCTCTCAAGTGCTGAGGCTAAGCTGCAGCAGGATCATCATGAAATGGACTCTTGCTTTGTCTTCTCCTGCCTCAGTGTGATCTTTTGTGTTTCAGATCGCCTATGCTGCAGTGGACTGTGCCAAAGGACAGAATCACGACCTGTGTAAGCAGGAGGGGGTTGATGGCTACCCTACCTTCAACTATTACAACTACGGGAAATTTGTGGAAAAATATACAGGAGATCGAGGGGTAAGTGAAAGCAAGAATCATTACCTGGTACAGGGAGGAAAGTGTCCTCTGCCTGTCCTGCAAATGAAAACTGCGGGGTAAATTTTTACCATGCTGGAAGAATGTTGAACTGCCTCTGTTGCTGTCTTACATGGATGAATCATTGAGTACCACACCCCTGTACATCTCTGCATTAGGAACACACTTGGTCTATTTTTAGAAACATGAGAAGAGGAAAAAGGATTAGATTTGGTAATGCTCTTTGTATATTTTATTCTTTAAGCTTACGTCTGTGAGTGAATTTGGACAGAGTGAAAGGGAAGGGTTTATTGGATGTGCTGCTGGCAGAAATGCCAGAAAATACAGGACATACTCCTGTCAATTCTGGATCACACGGACACTGCAAATGTGTTACAGGTTCACCAGGCTGCCAAATGGTCAGACCATTGGTTTTACAGCCAGGACAAAGCTGTCCTTTGAAGACTAGGGGAAAGTAAATATCTCATTTGCCCTGAATCAGATTCACTCCTGGCACTCAGGATGGGAAGAAAAATCATGCCATCTACCCCTGAGCTGAAGTTTCATTCTTTTGTCCTGCTGTGGCCAACTAATTATATGCTATGAGTGCAAGAAATGGGGGCAGAAATGGCAGAATGCCTTCAGTGGTTGTAAAGTAGCGGAAAATAAGGAAGCAATTCAATTATTTGTGGGCCTTCTTTGTCATAACCTCCTAGAGGGAGGTTACTCCTCAGCAGCCATTGGTTGCCTGGGGATCTGCAAGAAAAACTTGGGGTCTTTGAGCCATCCAGTGATTTTGAGAAAAGATTCTTGCCTAAAAGTTATTGCTTCTATTAGAGCTCAGAAAATTATATAGAAGCATGAATTTAAAATGCCAGGTTCTGAGGTTCTCTGTTAGTCAGGATCTTGGGGAAGTCTTCATAGAGCTTCTCCCAGTTTCCTTCGGCATACGTGGACCCCAGTAATTACCATTTTGTGTGCTGATCCAGCCATTGTTATGGATACTGTGTTTAGTTCCAATTCTGGATCTTTTCTTAAAAGTAAAGATGGGTGCAGTAGCCAACAATTGAAGTAAGATTTCAGCCACAGTTTTTGCATCTCTAAACCATACTTACAGAAATGATGTATGAAAGGAAGGATCTGTGGTGACTAATTAAAAGAATTTATATCCAATACAGGAGTGCTCTGAGGCCACGGCAGCTGGGAGACATTAATCCATACTCTGGAAAGTGGACTAACAAATCCCCTATGTGCAGCCAACCCTTTCTTGGGTAAAAATTACCCAACAGGAACATCTCTCTGCTGTCGGCTGCTCTGTTCCCCTTCCACCTCTTTGGGGACCTACGGTCTTCTGCTTGTGCAGCATTGAATTAGGGTTTGTTATCTCTTACAATGGGAATGCTGGAGGCAGTGCTTTGCACAGTGCCTTTCATGGAGGCTGTTGATTGCTAGTTGTCTCCAGGTGACAAATGGCCAAAGCTCCTCACTTCATTTATTTTCAGTGGAAGATCAGTGAATAGTTCCAGAAAAGTGTTTTGTTGTTTAGTCTTCTAAAAGCTTCCCAGCCTTGTGGTTTGGTTTTGCTTTATTTGTTTTGTTGTTCCCTGACATCGTTTTAAGTATTTTGCTTCTGTTAGTTGCTCTCTACCTTTGGTATTTTCCCTCTTCACTGCCAGTTTTGAGTGGTGTGTTCTTTGATTGTTTAAATGTGAAAATGGTCAAATTGTGTGGGAGTAGTGTTACTTGCCCAGAAAACAGCAGTGTTGGGTTACCAGTAGACATTGTACTCCAGCACAGGTGTTCATACCTCCACCCATCCAAGCCTTCTGGAAATGCCTGAGAGCTGTGTTCACAGCTTTCCTTGGAAAAGGAAACTGCTGGCATTCAACAGCCTTAGACAATCTGAAATCATAAGTTGTTGAAATACAGAGGTTGGCATCTAGACAACCAGGTTTGAAATTTTTGATAATAATTTTAATAGTAGCATCAAAAAAATAATGTGATTTCCCTCATTGGAATGTTTGGAAAAGGAAGAAAACTGTGATCAAAACTGTTAGAGGATGAGTGGGAAATGTGTATATAGTCAACAAACAATCCAGTAAGTGCTTTTAAAATGACACAAAAAGCATACAGAGGCAGCTTGAAAAGGCCTTTTGAGTGCTTTCAACAAAAAGTTTTAGGGCCTTTTTCTCTGTGTCCCATCTCTTCCAAGTTTGATATGTGGGATGTGCATGGATATTTTCCCCTTGCATTGCAGTGGAGCAGCACTGGACCAGAGCATGGCACGATGAGGCAATGCAGAAGCAGTAACTGCTCCTGAGTTTATATTCTGCCATGGGGTACAGAAACTAAACAACTGCTCCTTAGTTTATATTCTTCAGGAATACAGAAGTTCAAAGTGCTATTGATGCATTGATTTGCTTTGTTTGTAAAAATATGACCCATATTTTTCTTCCTTCAAAACCAGGAGTCTGGATTCACCACTTTCATGCGAACCCTGAGAGAAAGAGATCATGAAAGAGTAGGAAAGAAGAAGGATGAATTGTAGTTTCTGCCTCAAAAGAAGCTTTCCGCTGCACTGTGAATGGTTCCAGGTCTTTTGTTGATGCACCTGAGACTTCACATATTCTCAAGACAGAGACTTTTTTTTTTACAAACAGCCATGGCCATTTTGTACAATTTTGAAATAAAGTGAAACCACTTGATTTTTAAAAGAAAAATAAATTAGAATGTTGCCATAATGTTTTAAAGAAAACTTAGCATTTTCTCTCATGTTGGGAGACTATGCCCACTGACACTCCTATGCAATATTTTTGTAGTCTGTAGTGTGTCTGTAGGTGATGTTGTTTGTTAGGGTGAAATTTTTGTTCTGGTATTGCAGTACATGTAAAAAACAAAGGGGAGGGGACATGGTTTGGTTTGGGTTTGTTTTGTTATGTTTTGTTTAAATCAGTATAGGAAAATGGAATTTATAAGACAAGGATTTATTCAAATGCAGTTTTACATTCTTGTGAAATAGTTACATGTTCTTGACTGAGACTTGGGGGGAACAGTTTTAAGGTGCTCAGGGATAAATAAGGTATCTGAGTTAATGAAGACTTTAATGTTGACCAGTCCAGATCTGTTAATTTCATTTAAACCTCTCTGGGCTTTAAATCAGATCTGTTTACATAACTTTGTAAAAATGTATTGAGTGAATTAAGCCACACTGATCAAAAATCAGCAGAGCATGGGTGAAATTAGACTAAAACCCTCCTTCTTTGGGATCAATACTGTCAAATATATCTGTAAGTTATGGCAGGAATGATTGTCCTATAGGAATAGATGGTTATTCTTATAGGGTACACAGTCTCCCTTCAAGTTATGATTGGGTTGTACCAAATATGTGTTGTAAAGTGTTACATTCAACTGTTTTGAGAAATGCGTAATACTAAATGCATAATACTTCTGGTAATGCAGTAATTGTGTATATTACCTGTTTACATTCCAAGAGTTTATCTGCATTTGTAGGAGGGATTTTTCCTTTTTGCTCCTTGAGGAGTTGCACAATCTCTCTCTGACAGTCATCACTGTAAAATCTGTATCAGCAGCAGTTGAAATGTCTTACACTTCCGATGCTTAAGCAAAAAAAAAAGTTAATCTGGAGGTACTTCTGTCTTTGTAGGAAGGGAGAGGGAGGGGCAGGAAGTTGTGATTCACTTTGAACTAGAAATAAATTTAAAAAAACCAAATATTTTTATCATTAATCAGCCTTTTTCAGCTTCTTCCCCACTGGACGAATGACCACAGCTGGTGGTGGCTTAGGAAGAGCCAGAGCATGCAGGATGAGTTCCACCACCTGTGGCTGGGATATCCGGGCACTGGGAGTGCTGGGCAGCACTGGGCAGTGTGGTGGTGTGAGAGGCAGCCTCCCTCTGCCCTGCCACTCCAGGGGGCACAAAACAGCTTCTCACAGCAGAGAGCTGTGACCTGGGTCTGAAATGTTCCTCTTGCTCCTCAGTCTGCCCATCTTGTTTTCTTCTAGTTTGGATCTGCAGGCCATGCTGAGGGGCTGCTCAGGAGGGGAATGGCATCTTACCTCCTTCCTGGGTGTTTTTTCCTTCTCTCTTGCCTCATTAATGGGACTGTATGTTTGGCACTGTTAAGCTGCTGAAGCCATTAGTGAGTATTGTGGAATACCAGTCGCCTGATTGGCCTTGTATGGTAGCCAGCTTGTTAACCATGGCATCAATTGGAATGGCCATGGAGCTCTGCCAAGTATCTTCTCTTATTAGGCACCTGATGAGCCTCTTCACCCAAAAAAATCAGCTGCCTGATAGTACATAATATCATAGTATAAAAGTAGCCTAATTTATGAAGTTTCTTACTGTGTTTTTTCCCCTTTCAATTAGCACAGTTACTTATGTTGTGTATAGCACTTTCGCAGAAGATCAAGATGATTCTTCATTTCAAGCTATCCTCATGTAAGTAGCACACACTCTGCCCTGCATTTAGGAAACAATACATGTTGATGCCATTTGATCTCAAACAGGAATTCTCCTGCTTTTAGCAAACTATCGAGTATGATCAGTCCAGAACTTGCTGCATCTCTTTTGATCTCAGTCAAAGCAGCTGGCACTAACGAAATACAGCCTCCAGAAAATGCTGAGCATTTCTGTGCATAGGCTATGCCTATGTTTGGGCTAATTCGTGAGAAATGTAGACTTCTTCAAATATAAGAAAGTAAAAAATGATAGCTTGCCAATGGTGACTTCACTAGTCAGGATCACTCTGAATTATAGGCCTTAGTAAATGTTTAGGATAAGACAATTGCACACTGTGTTTCAGACTAGTAATTCCTTACAGCTGGTTACACCATAATAAAATGAAGGATTCTCATTTTTCCCTTCAGTCTTTTGTCAGTTACTTCTTGGACTTGGGCATTCATTTTTTCTTGGCTAATCATGTGTTAATGCACAAATATAAAATATTTGAGAATAATTTACCTTCTGTTACAGGGTCATGACTCATCTGGTTTATGGTCTGAATGGTTTTTGAAAAATACAGTTTTGAACACCATAAATGATTACATCAAATGGCTGACAAAAGCCTTAGTTACTGTGAACTAGAGTGTACCAGTAGCTCAGAGCTTTGCTTCCAAGCCTTTTTAATTAGTAGGCCAGGTCTGGGTATCAGTCACACTGTTTTAGTTCTGTTGCCTCCAGTAAAGCAAAAGTTGGTGTTTATATTTGCTAGTGAAGTCAGTTTATGTTTACATTCACATCAGTCATGTTGAAATTGAAATACTTTATTATTTTCTACAAACTGTAAATGAAAAATAAATGTAAGAACTCTTATTTTCAGTAATTAAATGGTTGGTCATTTCACACATTCAGACTTTCCAGCCTGTCGCAGTAAATGCGTCGCCCAGGCGTTCATAATCACACAGGAATTTCTGCCACGGTTAAAAGTGAGTAATCTGGGCTTTCAAGTCATGAATCATTTATCAGCAAGAAACTTAATTGCTGATAACAAATGGTTTGTAGTGAATCAGAGATTCTGCTCTTGCAATTACGGGTTTGGTCTTTCAGTCTTTTTAAGGTGTGATTCAAAGGTCTTGGACGTCCGCTACATAGTTAACCCTAAACAGATTAAATCTTGTCGAGGAAGGGTAAAATGTGTACACAGCAGAGAGGCTGAGCAAGGATTGTGGATCACTTTGTTCCGTAATGTTGGTTTAAACAAGATAAAAATAGTCCACAGGGCTGAGTTACTCCTGCTGTGTGGTTGGACCAAGAGATGAAGGGCAGCAGGGCCAAGTGTTTTGTGCATACTAGAAGCTGGATAGGAAATGCTTTTCCCATCTAATGAAAGACCCTGAGATGTTGGATTTGTTTCATCCACCAAAAGGAGGGAAAAGTTCCCAGCAGACAGAATGCTCTGGGATATGGGAACACAAATTGGGAGTCCCAAGATGAGCATGAGTTTCCATCCCAGCCCCTGCAAACACAGAGGATGATTTGGTTCTGTTGTAATCTGTCTATCTCTAACCCAGTAACTACATCCTTACATGTTCAAACCAGAGCAACTCCTGCAAGAGAGACTGGAAGAGATTTGCTTTCCAATCTTACTCAAGAAAAGCAGCCTAACAAATCTCCATTTCCTGTTTCCTCCCCCTGTAAAACTGCATTTTGGATCTGACAACCACATTGACCCCCAAGCCTCTTCTAAATAGTTGCAGTTGGATGAAACAGCCTTGGGAATTTTTCTAAACTCCCACTCAGATGAAATTAAGCCCCCAAGTCTTGCTAACTTAAAATCGTTTCAATAGTCATCTGCAAATATAGATTGATATTACTGGTGAAAAAAGATTAGAGAGGTAAGGTCTATGTTCTTGCAGCATTTAATTTGGGAGTAAAAACGCAGATAAAACTCCCACCATGAGTAAGCTCTAAGAGAATGCTTCAGAGAGTCTTGTTTCAGATGGAATGGGTGATTTTTATTTTAGAGGTGAACTGCTTTTCAAAAGAAAAGTCAGAATCTGGTGACGTAACCTACAGATGTTTTGTCTGTTTGCCTTTTAAAAATAAAAAGCAAAATCACTCTCCATATTCACTATCAAGAAAGAAATGTTGCCTACATGGATTTCCTAGAATAACACTGAACCCCTGCCAACTGTGTTTTACAAACTATGAAACAAGCTATTTGCTCCAAACGACACTCGGGGGAGTGGGGACTGCTGCCCACGTGCACCTCGTTTTAATTTAATAGCTTACTTTAGTGTGATTGGGTCTATAATGGAGCACTGGGATTGCCGGAGTAAATACTGAAAACTGAGAGGTGGGGGAAAACCAGCTTTTATCAGCAGGTGTTGAGCACTGTAGCCAAACGCTGGCATTTCCTTGCCTTTGGCAGCCCAGCATGCCTGAGTGTTTCATGGCTCTGCTGGAACCACAGGAGTGCAGCCCTTTGGCTAATCTGGTTGTGTACATTACTGCTCTGTGCTGGAACTGATTGGAAACCAGAATTTTTCCCATTAGTTTCTTTGACTGGTCATAAGAGGATGCTGTGTTTTCTCTGCACATCCTGCTTTTATTTACAGAGTGAGGAAGGAGGATACCTGGGTGTCTACAAAGGAAATGAAGCCAAATGCCATTTTTTCTGCTGGCAGCCAGGATTCCTGGGGACAGACCATTGCTGCTGAAATGCTCCCTGGAAAGCACTACCGACTGGCTTGGCTTTGGCAAGATATTGGAAGGCACTGTGTGGTGCAATATTGCAAAAAATCTCAGTATCCAAGGCAGCAATTTCCAACCTCTGGTTTCCGAGGAGTTAAGCTGAAGTGTAAACTCTATTCATCAGCCCAGTGTAACTGTTTTTGAGATAGAAAAAAGATGGTCAGTTAGCCCAAAATTTAGGAAATCACAGCTCTAATGCAGGCCCATTAGGATGTCTGGGTGTTTCCACACAGCTGCCCGACCTGGTCCTTGGTTTGTAAGATTCCTGCCCAGAGCACTCACCACTGCTGCAGGGAGCCAGCACTCCTTAAGGAACACTTACTCTGTGTTTGCTTAGAAAGCATCATAGTGCTAATTATTCTCATTAGCTTTCAGCCACTAATAAATTATCTTTCCTATTGCTCTTCCATCACTCAGTAATGAGAACCATTTAGCCAGATTTTGCAGATACTGCTTGCTCCCTCTTTACAGCATGATTCCCTGCAAGCATTCATCATAGGAAAAGAGCTACGTGAACAAAATCTTTTCAAATTAGTCTCTGGTGCCCCAGTTAAGTGGGTGTCTACATCGCAGGCATGCAGAAGAGCCTTCTTCATTAATATGTGCAATTCTGTGCGAGCTGATTAGCTCTTGCAGCTCATTTGATAGCAAATGTGTAAATCCGTCACACTCTAAATGCCAAATATGTGCACAGCTAAATTATGGAGAAGTAAGAAACTGCAAGAGTTGGGAGTCTTTATTTGGAAAAAGAGGTCCTTATCCCATGCATTAAATTGGAGCTCTGGGTTTATCTAGAGCATTTGTCACTCCTCTGCTTTGTCATTTTACTGCTGGCAAAATGAATAATTTTTCCTGTCGTGTTGCTGGTCCTTTCAGTATGTGTGGGTGTTTAATTTGGTGTCCAACATTTGTACAAGACACCTGGTATCCAGCCTGAGTTCCCATAAAACAACAATCGCCATAGCACAATGCAATCTTCCTTGTGCAGGACAGGAAATCAAACTCATCAGTTACAACTATGTATTATTAATAATGCAGTTATCATCACTTCTCTTGTTCTTTTTTGTTTGTAAAAATCTCGTGAAGAAAAGGAGGGGGGATGAAGCTAGGGTTTTTTTAATGTTCATGTTTGTTAGCCAGGGCAGTGCTGCAGTGTAATTAATGTCGTGGTGTATTTGTCAGCACAAGGGAAGCACTAAAGAGTGTCACCTGTCATTGGGGAGGGGCTGGTCTGCTACTGCTGCAATCCAAGTGCCCTCGGCCAGTTATTCTGGGACCAAAGAAGGAAACTGGCCTTAAGAGCTCCTAATTTATGCATGGTTTTCCCCCTCTCCATACCAAGTAGCTGCAGAGCCAGCTCAGCCTCAGGGCCTGGACACACCAGCTCAAGCATCCTCTTTTTTTATTTTCTCTCAGAATGCAGGGCAATCGCAGTGCAGACCCAGCCTGATGTCCAGCACTATTTTGGCATTACCTTCTGGGCATACAGGCTAGGGGATAAAGCTTCCCACTTCCCAAAAGTTCTGGCTTTTGTGGAAGACAGTGGAAGACAGTGGGAAGCTGTCTTCCTCCAAGCTGAGCATAAACTGTTCAGAGAACATTTCCTCAGAAAATGTGCAGCACAATAAAGGATCTCTGATCCTACAGCTTCCAGGTCGATGGTGAGGGGATGCTCCTTACTGTATCCCATCCCACAAGCATGGAACAGGATGATCGGGTCCACCATTTCCTACTGCATCCCCAGAATGTACCGAGACCTCTCCAAGGGTGTAGGATTTGCTTACCAAGAGGACAGCTCTGTGTTGGGCAGACCTGCAGTGGGTACACAGTGCTCCCCAGGGACAATATGGATGAGAGGCTCTTTCTTTTCCCTTTTCACAGAGGCACAAGCATCCTTCAAGGCAGATCTTCCCTGATCTGATCCAGTGGGAGGTGAATGGAGCCACGGGAGAGCTGCTGCAGGAGCACAGAGGCGCTGCACGATGCTGCCCAGCTCCGTGCAATTCCCTTCAGACTCTGGGGTCCATCATGCCTTCCACCTGCAGGAGACCACAAAAGCATTGTCACTGCTTACCTAAAACTCACCTCTGTGCCAAAGGTTTTCTTAGGCAAAAGAGCAGCACAAAAGGAAGGACTGCAGAAATCAAAGAAACAGAATTCACCATGGAATAAAGTCATGTCTCTCTGGCAAGGTACTGTAGTATGAGGTGTATTAGGTATATTTTGGATGGATGTATAATCTTAATTGTTGTGTATTGTTTGTGTTGTAGTCCCAAGATCCAGGTCCTCATTATTCTAGATGCTGTACAAATACATAAAAGTCTGTCATGCATGGAAAGGCTTTTATTATGTAAATAGTCAGGTTGGGAAAAAAGAAGTGGTGTTATCTCTGTTTTACAGATGAAGCAAAAATGAGACAAAAAAAAACCAACAAAGCATTTTGCCCAAGGACACACAAAGTCTGTGGGTCAGCGGTGGAGTTGAAATTCAAGTCTTGATTTAGTTTCTTACCAGCTCTTCTTTCAATTTGTGTACTGCCCACAACATAATTAAAATTAAGCACAAAGAAGACAATACTATGTGTAAGTTATCTCTATCTGAAACAATCATCCAGCACCTCTTAGCCAAATCCTCCCCAACTCTTCTCTGTTTCTTCAAAATCTGTATTTCTTCTGTGCCCAGTGCCTGTGATCACCATACAAGTCACTGTACATGCTGTCCTCTTGATTTTCTGCAACATGTATCAGTTGACTATAAAGCTGTTCAGGACAAGACCCTGTTTGTCTCAGTTGGACAAGCCTGCCAAATTTGTATTCCAATCCTTTTAAAAAGTGATACTAACACTATTTAGATTTAAAAAAGGATGCATATACATTTCTGCTGGGACTAAAGAGTCAACCAATCTATAACTGCTGCTCAACACTACCTGCTAGTCAAAATTGTATATTGATGTAAATAACTAATCTATACCAAAGACAAACAAAACATGGATTTTTCACTGAAAAAACCACAGTATATTTTGTTTTGTGTACAGCAATATTTTATGTCTGGCTTTTGGAAAGAATGTGGGAGGAGAGAATTGTAAAAGTCATGACAGTCACTGGAAAACAGAATAAAATGGAACTGGCATTTACCAAGGCTAGATAATGTCAAACTAATACAATAGGTTTCTTTGATAGAGTAATTAATTAGCTAGACAAAGAAGGGAAATCTGACTGTCTGGACTTGAATAAAATGACCGATGAGAAGCCATGTATAAATTTGTATCTCCTGCATGGAGAAGTCTGAGATTTATAGAGTAACTGCAAGGCATACATGGTGTTGGAAGACGAGAAGTTCAACTGCATTGAATGGGAATTATTCAGAGCTCCTAAACCATAAGACTGATTGTTATTATTTTCATCAGTGACCTATTTGGAAAACAGAGGTGTCTGATCATAAAAATACATTGAAGTCACCAAGTTAGGAGGTGTCATCAGTGTAGAGAAAGTTCAGAATATCACACAGCAAGAGCTGAATATCCTTGAAGAGTGAGGCCACAGAAGTAGTAAGGGAGGTAGCAGCAGACAAAATTCTGCAGGAAACCTGCAATGACACAAAAAGATTTCAAGTTGCCCCAGTGCAGCGTGGGCATGGCAAAGGCAACAGAACTCTAAAATGTAATAGGAGACACATTTCTAGCAAAGCAAGGTAAGTTATGAACATCCTTGAATAAGACCCCAATAAGATTTTGTTTGGAATAAAACTCATTATTTTGATCATGTTAAAGAAAGCTATGTTCTTAATGAAATGAGTACAGCAAAGGGCTGCTAAGAGGAGGAGACTGAAGAACCTTTCATGAAAGGACAGCATGCATAAGAGTCTTGTTTAGCCCAGCAGCTGAAGACTGAAATGTGGTTTGACTGCTTCCTGTAAATACATCAGGTAGGAAGAATATTAAAGGTAGCCCTCTTGTTGTATGAGCAAGTGGGTATAAACTGGCCATGAATAATTTAGACTATCAATTAGGTGTTCATTATCCACCTGCATAGTGAGGGTATAAAAATTACAGGGATGAAACCATACCTAGTTTTAGCATGAAGCTCACAAAATATATTAAATGGAATATGTGCTCCAGTTGCCTGCAGTATATGGGGACTGGATTTGATAACCCAGAAAGTCCTGCCCATCCTCTGTCTTAGTGGGTTTCTATTACAGTGAGCCACCACCTCCATCTTTTAATCTTATTAGATATTACAGTACCTATAATCCCTTCAATCCTAAGAAACCTTTCTATCCTTCTGAATTAAATTTCAAATAGAACACCCTAACTGTGAATTACAAAGCCATATGTGTTTTCTTTCTTACTCAATAAATTTGTTGTGGTGATTATCTTAAACAAAGACAAATTTCATTAGGGACCAAAATTATTTTACTATAAATTATAGTGTTTATGGCACAACTGTACTAACAAATAATGATGTTTTTTATTTATTGTAATTGTTCAAATGGCTCCTAATGAATTTTTTGGCCTCATGAAGTGATCAGCTTGGAATGACTTTCCCTTCTATGAAAATATTTAAATACAAACAAAGTCTGCCAATGTGTTCAATTACAGTCATGCAGGGAACTAAAGGGATTATGTGTACTAGGAGTATATTTATGTGGCTTTTCAGATCAGCTGCTTCTACTAGAGAGGGAATAAAGTAAGCAGAAAAGTCCCAGAGAGAGCCCATCACTGTTGGAAAGGCTTGGGACATGATCATCAGAAAAGCTCACTCATGTTATTTCCATAAGCCCATAATGCTTATGGCCCTGTAAATAAAAATACATTAACAACACATTGCTTTTCAAACTAATTGAGATGCAGTGTGAAGATTACTTTTCAGAAATAGGATGTTCTTTATGCAGGAGATCATACTGGGCCCTGCTGCAACATGAGCCATTGGGATAACTGTATTTTGTTCCAACAGCTGCATTTATTAGCAGTGAGAGACTTTCTGTGACATTATGAGGTTGGTTCAGCCTTTTAAAACCCTTGAGAGTTAAATGCTAGTGTTCCATGAGAGAAACTCTTGGGCCCAGCACAGGACCTTAAGACTGAATCAGCAGAGGAGGCTTTTAAAAAAGAGAAGCAAGGAAATAAACCACATATTCTGCTGATGATTTTTATGACCTTGCTCACACTTCTGCTGATGCTGTGTTAGCAAGAACAGTTCATTCCAGTGAGTATAATCCCAGCTCTTGCGATTATGGACACAGGTTTCTCTAAAACCTCTTAAATTGAATGCAATTTTTTTAGAGTTGCAAAATTGTTAGAAAGTCATGGGCTTTTAGCCAGTGCCATGATTTCAGGAGCCTGATTAGGAGTGTAAAGGCTTCATGATGCAGCTGGGCTGCACTCCACATGAATTCACTGATTCAACATACCTGTTCTTTTGTGGGAATTGGCATTACTATCCAACAAACATGAAGCATATTAATGATTGTTGGTCTGTTTTTTAACTAAAGCCCCAGCTTGAACAATTCCTCCAGCTTCAAGCACCAAACTTTAGGAAAGATATAAGGAGAAGAAAATGGTACAGACAAAGAAACAATGGAACAAGAAATGTGTAGTAAACAGAAGGAGGTTTTTTTGGCTTTTTGGGTTAAAAAAAAAGAGATGAAGGCTTTGGGTTTAATTAGTCTAAATCAGGGAAGGCGTTTATTTTCCCCGTAAATGCAGTTACAAAGTGGATCAGTAATCTGATATATTCCACAGTTTAATTTACTGCAAAGAAAACTGAAGTTGAATTTTCCTTTCAGAACTAAACTTCTGTGTCGCCCCTGTGACTCCATCACTGATGAGCACAACTACTGCCAGCTCCTCAAGCTGGATATTTTTCCTTGGGGAAACATGATTTAAAAGTCATGTTTAAATCTAGTGGACAGAGCCTACGGGTTTGTCTTCCCTACCTTTAGTTATCCAAAGCCAAGGTGTATAAATGTAGCTGGACATGTCTGCTCCCTGCAGTGACTGAGGAGAAATAGCAACAAAGAGCTTCTTCACAGGGGGCAATTTCCGCATCACTGAACTCGGGTGAGGTAAATTCTGTCCTAACTCATCTCTAAGCATTTGCTGTTGGGCTTTGCCTTCAGCTGGCTGATGACACACTCAGCAAGTGCATGGCTTCACTGTTTTGCTATGCTCATGGAGATTGATGCTCCTCACTGGCATTTCTGAGGGGTTTGGCACCATGGGCACTCCTTTGTCACCAGTGCTTCCCATCCTGCTCTCTCTTCAACCTCTGACACTGTCCATACCCTGCCTCATGCTCCTCTTTGTCTCCTCATCTCTTCTCCTCATTCTGAAACACCTACATTCCTCCACATTCCCTTTGCTCTGACTGGATTTACTTCTTATGAATCTGTTTTATCTCTGGCTGCAGCTTTCACTAATGCATTCACTGCACGCTGCCCCTCTGACAATGTTTTACTGCTTCCATGTCTTAGGGGAGTCAATGGGACAAGAAAAAACCCACAATTTAAAGTGTAACTGGCTTGTTATCCATACAAATTCTTGAATAACAGATATGATTTAAGTTCACCATGAGAGCTGGGAGGATTGGAGCTGTAACCTCACTTCTGACTCTGCCACTACCTCCCTCAAGTGACCTTGTGTGATGTATTTAACCTCTTGGGGCCAGGGTCACCTGAAAATAAAGAATAATGTATTTTTTTCCCCTAGAAATCTTAACTAATAGATGTATATACAATACTTGAAGTCCTTTTTATGTAAATGCAAAATGCTTATCTTTTTTCTTTAAAACATTTACGAAAGGTTAAGAGAATTTTAGGGTTGAAAAAGAAACAGTTCAAAAGAACTAGAAAAAATTAAAATTACACACGTATGCACTTATCACAAACCTTTAGACAGCCTCTAATTAAGTAATCACTAGTTTTCTGCATTATAGTAGATGCTATCATAAGCTGTTAAACTGTGTAGCAGCTTGTAATACTGTGCACTCTGTTTATACAGGATAAGGACTCTCTGGAAATTATTCAGATTAATGTATCATCATCTGAACGTGGGCTTTACTTGTGCATAGTCAGTCAGGATTGAGATGTCCCCATGCTCCATTCTACAAAAGCCTGACTGGGAACAGCTTCTTCCTGACAGGCCAAGATACTGACTTGGAGATGCCAAGTTGTGTACCAAACACGCAGACCTTTCCACCCCCTGCGAGGCTTTAGCAAGACCTGTTCATGGTGCACATCCTTGGCAGCTCCACCCAACAGCCAGCTTTCACTGAGAGAAGGATGCTCAGGAAAGGCTCTCCAGGACATCACTTTCTCTTGAGCTTTTATGTTCAGAGAAAAACTACCTCACCAAGCAGGTGACTTCTCCTGCTGGGAGACCTCTCCCTCTGCTCACCTGCTCCTTCCTTCCTTTCCCACATCTCCATGCCAGCCCCATCTTCTGACCTTCTGCTTCACCACTTCCCTGTCTTGAGTCTGCTCTAAAAACAGTATTTTCCTTTTTGCCAGTTTTCCCTCTGTTACTTAGCTCCAGAGCCACAGTGAATCTTGTACCCCTCTGCTGTGGCCTTGTTTGATTCACCCCAAGTCTTCAGCTTAGCTGAGCTTTGCTTGAAGCACAGAGGAGAAAGCCTAGAGGTCAAATGGGTGGAATGAATCTCCAGCAATAGCAATTTACTCCTGGTTCTAAGATCCAAGAGATCATTTTGCCTCACCTGGATCACTGGAGTAGGGAGTGAGGTGATGCCCTACTTATATCCAGGGTTGCCATAGGTGTGCACTCAATTTGCTTGCAGAAGGCAGAGTTGAGGTTGGAGAGCGCTGATGTGCTCCAGCACCATCCTCCTGATCCCCCTGCTCCTGAGTAGAGCTCAGCAGAGCCTGAGAGCTCAGAGTGCGAGGTGTGTTACCTCTATCCCAACACTGCAGTGCTACAGGCACTTGGATAGTGAAGCAGTAACAGACGGAAGGAGAAATTAAAAGGCGTTAGCGAGGAAATAAACTGCTTTCATTTGAGATTTGAGCCAACACACTAAAACTGCGATTTGGTACAAAAACAGTGAAGAGTGGTACACGGAGAAAATTATCCTATCAGTAAAGAAAGTTGTTTTAAAGTAGGAACCTCACTCTAGGGTTAGCAATGAGGTTTGCAAACTTTCACTTTTGTACTGTCACTTGTTGTCGAAACATACCCAGTTGATTTGTCGGGAAATGAGTGAATTAGCCTAGCAGCTGGTCTCATCTCAGCGCACTTTTCCTGCAGGCTACTCCGTCCCCATCACACACGCTCCAGCAGCTCGCTGCTCCGGCAGAGAACCCCAAACACACCTCTGGTTATTCACACAGCGCCAGGCATATGCCAAGGGCTGTGCGATCCACTAAACCTGCTGAACGCCGGCCAGCTGCAGTCAGAAGTTACTACACGGGAGAGCCCAAAGAGCACAGCTCCTAAAGCTCAGCTGTGCTGACAACCCGGCGAATTGTCCTGGAGAACAGGAGGTTCGGGTTTGACCTTATTGCTCCCCACAGCTCCCTGAGGGGAGGCTGGAGCCAGCTGCGAGTCAGGCTCTTCCTCCAGGGCACAGGATGAGAAAACACTCTTTAAATGCTCCAGGGGAGGTCTAGGTTGGACGTTAGAAGGAATTTCTTCACAGAAAGGGTGATTTGACATCGGAATGCCCAGGGATGTGGTGGAGTCACCATCCCTGGAGGTGTTTAAGAAAAGACTGGATGTGGCCCTCAGTGCCCTGGTCTGCTCGACATGCTGGTGTTGGGTCATAGGTTGGACTCGATAATCGCAGAGGTCTTTTCCAACCTGATTCTATGACAAATTCAGACTCAGCCAAAGCTGTGCGAGGCAGCGTTGACTCGGCTGCTCCCGCCCGGGCGGTGTGGAACCGGGACGCGCTGCCCAGCCGTGAGGGGGCGGCGTTCCCTTCGCACACAGCGGCACCGGGGCCGCCCCGCCGCCGCCAGTGCGGCTCCTCAAACGCCGCCGGCTGCCAGCGGGACTCGCCGGCACCCCGTTCCCGCACCTCCAGGGCAGCTCCTGACGCTCCGCCGGCACCCCGCCCGGCCGCGCCGGCAGCGCCCGCAGCCCCTCAGGGCGGCTCCGCCCCGCAGCGCCACGGCCGGAACGCGCGAGGGCGCTGCGGCGCGCGGACGTGTCCGCTCCCACAATGCCCGGCGGGACCCGCGCGCCGCCGCCCCGCTGCCCAGGTACAGCTCGCGCCCCCCGCGCGGGGCCGGCGCCGTGAGGGGAGCGGGCGGGGCGGGGCGGGACAGGACCCGCGGCTGGAGGCGTCGCTGCCGCCCGCCCTGCCAGCCCTGCCCGCACCGCCCGTGCCGCGGCCTCGCCTGCCCCCCGCCTGCCCCAGGCCCGGCCGCGGAGCCTCAGGGCCGGCTGCGTTCGCGCCTCCGCCGCGGTGAGCGCGGGGCCGCCGCCGTCACGGGGGGTGGTGGTGGTGGTGGCAGCGCCGCTGCCGCGGGCGGGGCGGGCTCGGGAGGCAGCGAGGGCCGCTCGGTAGCAGGAGCCCGCTGTGTGTAGGGGTCTCCGCCGCTCTCCAGGCGCTGCAGGAGGTTGTGTGAAGTTTTGTGACCTGGAGCGCTGCGGATCCGCCTAAGTCAGTGAGCACTGAGTCAGCGCTTCTGCTGTGGCTGCAGATGGTTGTGTCGGAGCTGCCACGTAAGTAGGTGGTAGGTGAATGGGTCAAGCTCCCAAGCTTTGGGATGCAGCTTGTTCCGTTCCCTTAGTTTTTCAGAATTGTTTGGACGTTAGGAGGAATTTATTCAGAAAGAGTGATTATGTACTGGACTGGGATGCCAGGGAGGTGGTGGAGTCATTGTCCCTGGAGCCACCTGTTTGGGAAAGACCGGACGTGGCTGTTATGGGTGGCTGGTGACATGGTGGTGTCCAGTCACAGGCTGGACTCGGAAGAGCTCAGAGGTTTTTCCAACCTGGTTGATTCTGTGAATCTTGATTCTGCCTCTAAGATCTCTTTCCCCTGCCTTTGTGGAAGGGATTATACTGGTTCGTGGTTTAGGATTATTGCCTTGTCTCATCATACCTGACGATGTCAAAGTGGCTTTATTTGTTGTGTCCTTCTGTAGTGCTCCAGTTTGTCACACGAATTTCTGAGGTGTGCTGTAGAGTGAAAAAATTAAGACTCCTGCCTGTGTAATGCAGCTGTCACAACCTCAGAAGTGGAGACAAGAAATTGTCCAACAGTATTAGGTACACTTGAAGTAAACACAGAATTTTTATCTTCATGCTATGTCAGACAGGAGTGCAGCTTGCACTCGCTTCCCAGTTTGATATTTTATGGAGGGTTTTCATGAGAGGCAGACATCCAGCAAGAAATACTGGGATTAAGTTGATGCTGAAGGCTCTCAGGTGCAGGAGGGTAGGCTTGCCGTTACACTACATCTGCTCAGAATTTTGAGAAAACTAGATTTTTTTAAGCTGAAGCATCCTGAGCAAATCATAGTCACAGGTCACTTCCAAGCACTTGTTGAAAATGTTACAAGACTATGTTGGATAGGTGTAAAACAATTTAACTGTCAGATCACAAGTTAGATGACCACTTTGTTACAAAAGACTGGAATGTTCCAGTTTCTGTTTCCAGTGTTTCTAGGACTTCTCTAGATGCTGTTTCGGGATCAAGTACTGTCGTAACACTGAAGTAAACAACACGATAATTGAATGTGTCTTAAAAAAAAAAAAGTACAGTGAAACAGGCTCTGGTTTCCATCACCTGAGGTTTCTCATTCATGGGAGGAAATGAAATCAGGCACATGTGCTAATTCATATTTGTGAAAGCAGTGGATGCTGACGTGTGTGAGGAATTGGACAGCTCTAGGGAGGGTGGAGTAACTGAGGAGTAGCTACTCTGCTGACTCTTGCCTGTCTGTGGTCAGCTTTCTCCATGCTCCTCTTTTCCATGAGTTCTCCCAGTCCTCATTTGCAGGGAGGGCTGTGAAGGGCTGTAAGGGAAAATTAATAAAGATGGGGCAGAAGTAGATACTACGGGAAAAAAGAACAGTGCAAGCAAGGAGTGATGCTTCTGTGATGTATTGTTCCTTTTGGGGTTTATGTGGGCCAGAATACAGCTGAGCACAGGGTTGTGACTTGGTTTTAATAACCCTGCTAGTTTTTCTGTGAACTTTTCCCATTGCCTCTTGAATTCACACAAGATGTAGTATGGACAACAGCCTGTGACAAGGGGTTCCACTTTACAAGTTTTGTGAAGGACCCTCTGTGATACCTGTGAGCCAAATACCAGATGGCTGGATTTGGTATTCCACAGTTCTGTCATGGAATGGGACAGTGAACCTAATCCCTGCTCTTTTTCTTGCACCTGCAATAGATTTATAGACCATTTGTAGTGGAAATGCATTCTTTTGTCATCCTCAGGTCATTGAGGAGTATAGAATTTTTGGAGGAAAATGTATGGAATTTGTAATGATTTGGTGAATTACTTCATGCAACTTTGAATAGATGTTTAAAAAGACATTTAGAGGTAGCTCTAAAAGCACTACCTTATCTTTAATGTTCTCTCTTCAATCTCTAAATATGTAAGTGTATATCAGATTTACCACTTGGCTCCTTGTGTAAAGCTATATTGTTTTGAGAGCTGGGTAAAGTAGATTTAGTAAACTTACTTTCTTTAATACATTTTGAGGTAAGGCTGAATGTTCTGTTACAGTATGTGTATTGTACATCTCTTGACGTATGTATGATCTTCCAACCAAAGTAATTTTCTTTTACTAGCTTTGGTTCTTAGATAGCTTTCTGATAGCTTTTCTGAGGAAGAAGTTCATATTTTCACTGGGCGGGTTTTTAAGATAATGGTAACAAAACTTGACTGGTGTTAAGATCCTCAGCTCAACACAATTTCTACCTTGCATGATTTTGCAGTATATTAAGAGAATTGGAAGGTTTCAACAGAGGGTTATCTTCTGTTAAAGAGTATGTATTTCTCTGAATATAAGTAGGAGTCTCGAAGAAAGTTTTGTTCAAGATTTATGCAGATACTTATTTACATACAGAATAGACATAAAAGTTGAAAGAATACCTCTAAAGATGCCTTCATCATATGATTTGTCTGTTGTTTGTGCATACACGCTCTTGTTGGTGGTATTTATGTTCTTTATCCTTAGTTGTAGGAGCAAAGCAGCTATGATGAGATTGAGCATTGAAAATCTTAATGCTTTGGAAATACAGCTGTGGTTGTGCTGTGTTACGTTCCTGAAGTGCTCTAGTCAGAGGAGGTTATAAATTAATTAAACATAGTGTATGTGGTGAATGATGGGATTCAGAGTCAAAGGTTGTGTAAACCTGAGTTACTACTGTACTGTGCAGACAGATAACATGTTTTCCCATTTTAAATGCCTCAAGTGATGGGACTTCCAGAACTTCACTTAAAGAACACAGAAACATTTTAATATATCTATTATTCTAGTTTTCTTTATCTTTGAGTATCTTTTGAGTAACTTCCGTTGGCTATGTTCACACCTTTACAATATGTATGCCCTCACAAGAAGAGCTGAGGAATGTGTTAGCCAGTAAATATATTTATTAACTTTTTTGGTTTGTTCTTATCTCATCAGATAGCTCAACATGAACTTTAACCGTCGAGATAATTTAAAAAGTGAACAGAATACTATCTTTTCTGCTGAGAGCTGGCTACGGGTTTCTGCGTTTCTCCTGCAGAGCAGTCCTACTCACTGGCTTTTCCTGAAACAGGACATGGAGCTACATTCCTTTCTTCATGTTGGGTGCTAACAAAGTTATTTCTTTCATCAGAGGAAATGCAGATACATGAAATTACATTTTGTGCAAGTAAGTTAATGAAGGGGTATTTAAACTTTGCTATCACATCATTGCTCTTTTGTTTATATTGATACAGCTCCCAAAAGTCCCTGTCAGGATTGAGTCCCAAGTGGTAGAGATGGTTATTGTCAGAGAACCATTACAGTTTAAAGCTCGTCTGCAATTTTGTTGTGCTCTTGAGCTGCTGCCTTGGTTATATGGTTAGCAGCATAGTTAAGAAAATGGGTCCGTGTGAATTGTCCTTCTGGGAACACATGCATGAACTCAGAGATAGGTAAAAGTTTTTAGAACTGTGTGTTCAGTTTCTTGAATGCTTCATTCCAGCAAGCTGATCTAGAGGAAGCCGTGGAATTGGGATTGTTTTCAGTTTTTGTGTCCAGCTGATGGAAGCACTTTGTTCAGGAGAGAATTCTTTAGTGAAGTGCTGAAATAACAAGGGCACCTGGTAAAAGCCCCAAGGTATTGAGCAGACTGCAGTCAACAGTGGCCTTTATGGCTTTGGGGAAAGTCTGATGTGCTGTACAAGTAAAATACAAGGGCATTAATTTGGAATTTATTCAGCTGATGTGATGCATCTCAAAGGAGGTTGAAGTTTGACTGCTGATGAAGCTGAATTTATTAAACTGAAAATGACAACACATTTTCAGTGCTTACATTATGATATGCCTCTCTCTCTCTCAGGAACAAATAACCTTGAGGAACCTGAATATTGTTGATTATTCATTAAGTATCCTGATTAATATATGGCCTTTAGGGAGTGGGAAACAGAGAAGTTGAGAGTTCAGGCAAAAGAATAATTATTTCTTCTCTTTTGTGAAGAGGCAGTGTTTATTTTGGGAAAATCTGGATTTCTGACTTGTGAGAATACAGTCCTTCAGCTGCTCAGGCTTGTAAAGCACCCTTAACGTCATAGTTTGAAAGGTGCTGTAAACATGTCAGTATCACACACAAAAGCATATTTCAGCTGTATCCAGAAATCTGTTTCCTTTTGCAGTTTGTGACTGTATGGAACTTGAGTAGCATCATCTGAGGGAGGCAGAAATATTTTTTCATAGTGTCTGAAGTGATAGGTGTAGTATATGGTAGGAGTCTTCAGAGCACTGCTAAGAGCTGAGGAAGTGTTTTCTTTTGGCTTCATATAAATTCTAGCAGTTCGCCCACTTGTAGGAGAGCAAATTTGTGTACTGATGCTTAGCAGATAAGTAATCTTTCTTTCAATACTTGTCTTGCTAAACTTTTCAATGTTTTGCTTTATTGTAAGGTTTGAAGAGCTGCTTTGTGGCTTGTGTAGATGAATAGGTTCTGTTCAGTTAAGTCTCTAGTCTGAGTTATAGTTTAAAATCCTCACTGTGCCCCAGTTGAAAACTGGACCCAGTAGACTTAAGAAGTTTGATTCATCACAGTTGACTATTGTTTCTTCTTTTACCTTAATTCTCATTCCTCCTGATGTGTGTTTTGTTGCAGGTTGTCGTTAACTCTGTTGGCAATGTCTATGATTTTATCTGCCTCTGTGGTCCGTGTGAGGGATGGACTCCCACTGTCTGCATCGACTGATTATGACCAGAGCACAGGAATGCAAGAATGTAGAAAATATTTTAAAATGCTCTCAAAAAAACTTTCTCAGCTTCCTGATAGATGTACTCTGAAAACTGGACAGTATAATATAAAGTAAGGCTTCTCATGTATTTGCAACATCCTGGGTTGTGTCTGTCTGTAAGTTAAAAAGTTAACAGTTCACATTAGAAAGGCTTAATCAAACTAAGATTAATTCTTGGCACTATTTATGCGTTAGAAATTTAAAACTGAGAAATTGTAGAAAGATTTGAACCTACTCAAACTTTCATGGAAGTTCCTTTACAAGGGCATAAAGTCATAGGACAACATCATAGGAAGAGTGACTTTGCACTGAAAGAGTAGGTTTGGATTAGATATTCAGAAGAAAATCTTTGTTTATAGTTCACTTGCACTTCAGCTGCCTAAATTCTGATTCTAATTGAGATATTTTAGATGAGGTGAGTAATTTCATATTAACTCCTAGTAATCATGTAACAGTTACAGTGGTGGGAAGTGTACCACCTGCCTGATCCTAAAAGCTTTGTTATTTCCTGTTTCACGTGTGTGTGTGTATGTGTACACACACACACATGTATATACATACACATATATATGTAATACAGATTCTCATGTGATTGTACAATGTGGTGCTCAAGTAAAATATTGCCTAAAATAAGTTGTTTTTCTTCTAGAATACTGTTGGACTTTTCAGTAAACGGTTACTTGTTTGCCACCCCAGATAAATTTTTGTTTTGCTGATTACAGAAGATGAGATCAGACTAGACAAGCAGTTAATTCACTGGATTTATATCTGAAATTTTGAATATGTTTTCCTAATTTTAGCTTTATAAGTTCTCTGGGAGTAAGCTATATGATGTTGTGCACTGAAAATTATCCCAGTGTCCTGGCTTTCTGCTTCCTGGATGAGCTTCAGAAGGAGTTTATCACTACCTACAATATGATGAAGACAAATACTGCTATCAGACCATACTGTTTTATAGAGTTTGGTAAGGATCTGACTTTTTTTCCCCTTCATTCTCATACTAAGACAAATGAGTATTTAAATAGATGCAACTTAATGCACCCAAAACAAAAGTGTCCAAAGCGGTTTATAGCTCTATTTCAGGTTGATTTAGAATCTGATTTAACTCTAATCTATTAGATTCAGTAAAGAAATATTTCTGGGGGCATTTAATTAGGCTACTAGAGTTTTATCCAAACTTAATTCTATTCATTCCAGTAGGTTTTGGTTTAAGCCTTGTGTGACCAACTCTGGAGTTTATCTTCTACTTAATAGTACTAGGAATTGTTTGACTTAACCTGTTAAGTCATTGAGCTTCATAAGTTTCTCAAGTAAAAGATTACAGTTTCTTAGCTCTTAGCTATGCTACCTTTTGTTCAGTACATGAAAGGGAAAAATTTTTGTTTTTCTTATGATTTAATGAAGCATTTAATCTTCAGACTCATCCCAAATGCAACTCATATATGTCATTGTATCTCATATATACCAGATAACAACTGTTATGAATTCCATTCATTTATACTGCTTTAATACTACGTATTAGAAATTACTATAATCTTATAAAACTTACTTATAAAACTTGACTTATTTACTTACTTACAAAACTTATAAAATTACTGTTATTCTTATAAACCACATTAGAGCAAAAAGAACTGCAGTTCTAAAAACATGGGGGAAGATATTTCAGTTGGTTAATTCCTGTCTATAATTCAGTCAGACAGTTATTGACAATTTCTGTATAACATTGTTGTCCTCTTTGTGAAGATTTCGATGAACACTCTTTTTTCTTCCACAACATAATTTTTTCATAAGGATATTTACTAAACGAACAGAAAAGCTAGAACAGGTGCAGTAAATCCTTTGTATTAGAAATGCATTGTCTCGTGCAGTGCAAAGTCATGAGTTTATTCACAGTTAATTATGTAATTAGATTTTTAGAGCTTAGGGTTTTTTTTTTTAACTGCAGAATTAAATAACCCATGATGTATTAGGCACAAAATAGAAATAGTGTTAAAAATCCAAGATAAATATGAACATTTCAAACAGTATATTTTAGTTTGTGAACTGCAAATCTTC
The DNA here is from genome assembly GCA_024500445.1 of Entomyzon cyanotis. Taxonomy (NCBI): domain Eukaryota; kingdom Metazoa; phylum Chordata; class Aves; order Passeriformes; family Meliphagidae; genus Entomyzon; species Entomyzon cyanotis. Next base: position 10,443,587 of record JAKEPQ010001026.1, on the reverse strand, counting down.
ATGGTTTTGGATTATGTAACTAACAAAGTCTATAAACTCACACCTTTTATTTTAAATTTTGCAGATAATTTCATTCAGAGGACCAAACAGAGATATAACAACACACGTTCTTTGTCAACAAAGATGAATCTTGCTGACATGCAGACAGAAATCAAACTGAGACCACCGTATCAAATTTCTGTGTCAGAACTTGGTTCAGCCAATGGCTTTTCACATGTATCTGTGGGGGAGTATAAGGGTACTGGTAAGATATCTGCAGGTAAGTTTCAGACTTCTGTTATTATATCCTAAATGAGACAGGTGCAGCCAAATTAACTTTCTTTTCATTTTAAAAAAGCTTTTTTTCATGTTTCTAAGACATTAAGCTGGTATGCCCTTAAGTGTATTTCAGCTTGGATGTCTGTTTTGTCCCCTGCTCCAAATACTTGCCTTCCCAAGGCACTTCTTCCCAAGAGGGAGAAATGGCTCTGTTCAATGGACTGCTTTATTGAAGAAAAAAAGCCCTGCAAATGAAGATGAGCACTTAACAAGAAGTTAAGTGCTTTTTCTGACCTTTTAAGATTTCTGATGATTTTTCTTATTTCTGCCCAGTAAGACTCAATGTTGACATAACCTGAGAGCAGTGTCAGGAGTTAGAGCAGCTGGAGGGAGAAGCAGCTCTATAGGAAGCCTCTGCAATGGTGAAAATCCAAAGAGCTGTGCTGGCTAAAAGATGCACTCTCTAGAATGAGCGCCTAGTGCATGATGTTAAGAATTGCAATTTTGTATAAAATTGCCAAATTCATTTAAGTAGCCATTAATATTTTTAAACTTCAATTTATTTCATGTAGGAGATAAATGTGGAATTGTGGGGTTGAGCTGGGGTAAGTGTTGGTGCTGTTAAGTGACTCTTCTGAATCGGTTTGAGGCCCACCTTCAGATGTTTCCCAGCAGGACAGAAACAAATTGCCAGATCCTTGCACTAATACATGGACTCCACATGTGAATCTGACATCATCTGGTTTCAGTCTTCCAAGTTTAGAGAAGCAAAATCATAAATAGAATGGAAAGAAGTGTTGATTTTAATTCGTTAATATATTTCCCTTTTTTTCCCCCAAAGTACCTCTGTCTATAAATTTTCCTGCAGAGGCATACACTGATGCTGTTCACTTTACAGTGTCAGAGTGCAATCATAAATCATAGAATTGCAATAGTAAATCTAAACATCTTGTACAATGTTGTAATAAATGAGATTTTGTGCAGTTCATGTATATGTATATATTAATAGGATCTCTTTGCCAGTATATTATCCTTACTATGTACTTACTCATAAGGATTGCTCTAGAAGATTACAAACTGCTTTCTACAGAAGATGAAAACCAAACAAAATCAGTAGGGTGCCCTGGGTGTACTCTGGGGCTCCAATTCTGAGAATTCCAGGTGCTCTGAGACAGTGCAGAAATAGCTTACAATCTCTGTATTTGCAATTTAAGTATTAAGTGTCAGATTCTGGAAAATTAATAAAGGAAAAGTGTGAAGTGTTTAAATTGTTTAAAAGAGTGGAATCTTTTAAGCAGCGCTGTGCATCCCTTTGTCATCTTTTTCTATGTGTGGGCTCTTTTTAAAGGTATATAATGCTGTGATACTGCTCTTTGGCCACTTTTGGTTCTTATATTTTTGTTCACTCTTAAACTGTTCCAGTGTAATCCTGCTTTGTGGAAAAGGTTATGGTGGCACAAATGGCAGCTGGTTAACTCTGAAAATTGTCTAGATTTGAACTTGCAGCTGGGAAAAGAAAAAGCAATAAGCATGAGAGAACTCAGCCTGTGTCAGAATTGGCTGTTTTTTAAAAGTTGTCCATGTAGTGGGAGATGTAGTTTTTATCACTTTTTTGAGTAAAAATGTTGGAAGGTAATATAGGCCTAAATTAAAATACATAGGGAACTTTTCCCTTTTTACTAAAAAAGAAGATTCAACAATAATTGGCAGGTCATCTCATTTTTTTACTTACTTCTCCACAACTTCTCACAGAAGCAGTTCTGTTGTCCTCTTTCCATGTCGATTTTCTTCTGTTTCTCTTTCAGTTGCTTTTAACATTCTTCTTCCTCTGAATTCCATAGATCTCTGTTCAGTTTTCCACTTCCTTCCTTGAGTTGCTGTAGAAACTCTGCATCAAAGGGCTGTACATTATGAGAGGTTGGCACTTTGCTCCTTCTTCAACTCTTCACATTTTAGATGCTATTGAATAACAGTGTCTTTTTTAGCAAGTCTGCCAATAGTTTTGTAGTTCTTTACATTCATCACTTCTCTCTACCCTTGAAAAGAACTTTGGATATTTGCTGCCCACTCAGTTGGCTGAACTTCCCAATTTCTCCTTTGCTCTAAGGACAAAAAGATACAGTTTGCCTAGTGGAATTTCCTGAATATGCTGTACTGTTAAAAAGTAGGACTTGCTATAAGTGAACTGTGTTAAATGAGGTTGGAGGGCATACAGAGGTGGGAAGTTAGGTGGATGCAAGTCTTATTTTGTTATGCAGAATGGCAGAGTCGGAGGCATTAGTTTGGGCCATGGTGGGGAAGCAGTGGCTCTTACTTGCTCACACTGTAACTGGATGTGTAGCCAGGGTGAAGTGTCCAGGCCTCCTGTGTTAGCAGAGTACTTGCAGGTAGCAGCCCTTTTCCGTCAGAGAATTGTGCAGTGCAGTGAGAAATGGGGGTAATTCTGCACGTGGGAAGCATAAAGTGTGCAGATTATGGATAGAATCTTGCTTCAAAGGTGCATGTAGGTGTTGGCAGGCACTAGAAATAGGGTCACAGCATGCTGATGTGTGATGTTTCAGGTTAGGATAAATTTACTATTTTCTGAGCTTTTTTCAGTGAAGGAACAGCCGTCAAATTGAAGTTATTTTTTGCCTGATGGTATACTCCATGCTTCTGGTTTTAGTTTGGCTTTTTTTCTTTTTACATTTTAGTTTTAAATAAACATATTCACAAGTAGAGCGGTTTGTCACATCATGTCACAAATTACCTGAATTTTTACTTAAATGTCAACATTAAATTCAGAATCTGTGCTTTATCTGAATTGAGAATTTTTGATGTGGCACTTACCCTGTTTCTAAGATGGATGGATATACCAGTTCAAAGTCAATTGCCCTTTACCCTGCCTTCTCTGACATTCCTTCTCCATTCTTTTGGTTTTGCCTTCATGCTTTTGTGTATAAATGACTCTTGTTGCTTTGATTGTAACACTAAAATTTGTTAAGTCCTGGAGAGTTTAATGACATTAGTAATAGTACACAATGTCCTTCACGTTTTTTTTAAAATTTGTTTTTATACTTTAGTAAGAGAGGTTAGTATTTTATGAACCTTCATAGGCTGTCTTGATTTAGCTGACCAGACTCTTTACTTTTTCCCCTTTGGTTCTCAAAGAGGTGTTCTAAATGCTGTTTTAGCACACAATTTAAAATTACACAATATATGGGGAAAAGGACATTTTCTGGGGAACTGTGAGTAGAGAGCAGTGAACTAATTTTATCCGCCAGTTAATGGAATTGAATTAGTTTTGGCTAAAAACAGTCATACACCCTCAGCTTTTTGCCACTCTAGATGAGATGGTTTAAAAAAAGCCAAAACAAGCAGTTGGGAATCATTGAAAAAGAATGGTTTGGTCTGCAAATAGCATATCTAGCATATCTAACCTTAACTGAGTGATTGCTGGGAGTAATGTGCCCTACAGTTAGAAGAGCAGTGAGCTTTCAAAGTTAAACATGGGTTATGCTTTTATTTAAAAAAAAACCCCAACTAATTATACACTGTTACATTCAGCACAAATGAATTAACTGAACTCATCCTGTATTTTATTTTTGTGTTATTGTACACATAATTAGAGAGCCCTGCCTGCTTATCAATGTGAAGTAGCTTTTGTTGGGTTTTTTTTTAGGTTCTGTAACTTCATAAAGTGTTTGAAAAACCTTTTTCCTGAATTTGTGCAATACAAACAACTGGGATTGACACCCCTCTCTCTATTAATGTTACAGTTGATTAACCTCATTGTTCACATCTTTACACTTGGTTGATTTGAACAGAATGATTTCAGTACAGCTCAGTAGTCCCATTGTTTTCCCAATGTTGCCCAGACTGTTAAAAGTTTTGCATTGTTTTTTCACATTTGCTTTCAGTTATTCATTATGGAAAGGGACAGTAATGAGGAACATACATAACTGTTACATACTTGTGACCCTAGATAGGCTTGAGAGAGTTGGTGTGCATGGAAAGAAGGAGTGTTTTAATTTTAATGTGTTTTACTTTTAAGAGGCTAAGCACAATCTGGAAGTCCATATCAGATTGTAATATAGATCCCAGCTGAGTTTCAGAGCTGTCTCTTTATGTGTGTCACTGTGTTTATAAGGAAGAGGACTGTGAGATCTTTGCCTCAGCATTCTGTTCAGCAAACATGCTAAATCAGCCTCAAGATCTCACTAATGCATTAGTGCTAAAGAAAAGGGAAGTTGTGAGGGAAGCTCTTAAGTGCATGACTTATTAGCTGCTTACTAATTACAGGTAGATTTCACTAGCAAGTGCATCTTTTACTATTGATTTCCTGGCATGTTTGAGCAACCATCAGTACTATATTGAATAAATGGAACATATTGAGATAAAGACTAAATATAACAAGACAATTCTATATGTGAACTGGAGGGAAATTTACTTTTTGCTAAACTTTATGCTGAGATATTTACAATGGTTTGTTTTTTAGAAAAAAGAAAATTACATTTTGTGGTTTGTTTCAGTGACCTCTTGAGCTGGAAGCCACTGAAAAATGAGATTATTATTTTACTGAATTTCTAAAGGCATTGCTTTGACCTTTGATACCTTTCTATGCTCTGTTTTGCAGCCCCTCATCAGCGTCTGGAACCTGTGACTCTGCCAGGGATCGTCTCATTTGTGCTTAGTCTGTTATGTGGAGCTTTGAATTTAATCCGTGGCTTCCATGCCATAGAAAGTCTTCTCCAGGTATTGTAAATGCTTATGAATTTAAAAGTTATGCATCATAGCAATCACAATATCATTTTAGAAGATGATGTATGAACTAAGTTGTACCAGTTTTATTTCAGAAGTACTGTTTGTGAGGTTGGGCTCTGTTATGAAACCTGTATTGTTTGTGATCTGTGCATCCTCCTTGAGTGTGCTGCCTCATTCACTGGGGCTATGAGTTTCAACAGCAGTGGAAGGTGGGTGGCCAACTCCTTCCCTGGTACCTTGGTAGCAGTGAGGATGTGAACATAATGTTCTGTTTTCTAAATTTATGCCAGGGTATGAGGCGTTTAATTTCTATAGATGCTGTTTAAAAGCACTTGAGTGAAATGATGAACAGCTTTGAAAATCTGAGCAGTTTTTTTGAAAAGTCCACAGAGCGGTAATCTTTAAACAGGTGTTTTAAAATAGCTTTTTAGAGAACTTTTGGAGTTTTTTGTTTGTATTTAATAAACCTTAAGTATGATGCTTATTTCTCACTGTGTGCTGAAAGGATCAATGTCAGAAAATTGCCAAGTGATTTCTTCCAAACTCACCTCATGTCCTCCAACAACACCCCCCTCACCAAACAACGTCCTCAAACCCCTTATTTTTTTTTTCTGTAAAATCTCTGCAATGACCCTCCCTGTAGTCTTTCAGTTTCTTTCTATTCCGTTTCTTGTGCTGGTTGTATTCTCACAAGTGCTACAGTGTCACTAATAATGGTTTATGCTTTCAAGCAATTCAGGTGAATGTGCTGGTAGTACTTCCAGGCATGCACAGAAAGTTCATGTGTGTTGCCACAAAAAAAAAAGAATCCTTACCATTTAATGGCTGTTGTTGTGGTGATAGACATAAAAACTAAAAACCTCATGGAAGTTTTCTGAAAGAAAATGTTAATCCTCTTGCTTGGCTGATAGGTAGTCTTTTTATTAAAACGTATCTGTGCTTTATAGAGTCATAGAGTCATTTCAATTGGAAAATATCTGAGTCCAACCATAACCCAGCACTGCCAAGTTCACTAAACCACGTTCCAAAGTGCCACATCTTCAAGGCTTTTAAATTCCTTCAGGGGTGGTGGCTCAGCCACTTCCCTAGGCAGCTTGACAGCCCTTTCAGTGAAGAAATTTTTCCCCTGGTGCAATGTGAGGCCATTTCCTCTCATCTTACCCCTTGTTACCCAGGACAAGAGCTCAACCCCCACCTTGCTACAGCCTCCTTTCAGGGAGTTGCAGAGAGCTGTAAGTTCTCTCCTGAACCTCCTCTTCTCCACACTTAACAGCCCCAGTTTCCTCAGCTGCCCCTCATAAGCCTAGGTCTCTAGGCCTTTTACCAGCCAACTGCAATATTTTTGATACTTAATGGATTTTCTTTTTAGGGAAATAAGGTAAAGCATACCTGTATTCCAGTTGTCTTACATGGTCTTGATACATGTAATGATTTAATAAGCAGTACTGCTGAGGTCTCAGCATTCTGTCAAGACTAGTGGACAGATGAACAGAGTTAATTAAAATATTCTATGCTAGGTCCTTCTTTTTGAGTTATCTTTGGTTTGTTTTTTAAAGAAAGACCAAGTGAACCTAAATCTCTACTTTATCCCTAATTAGGTTTTCCTGTGGTATGCACAATTCTCTCAGTTTAGGAATAGGAATGAGTTTAAAGTATGCTGTAGTACAAATAGTACTGAACTGATTTCTGTCAGTTAGTGTGATGTTGCTAAAACTTATTTTATTACCTTTCTGCAGCTGATTTTTTTAAAAGCAATGCCAATGTTAGATTAATCTATTTAAGTGATGGCAGGACATCCAGTTAATTTTATTCTCTATGTTATTGCATCTGGAGGTAATAGATTGCAGTACAGATGGAAGATAATTTTCATTTCTGACAAATGAGGCACACTAAAAATCCATTAAAATTTCTGTTAATTTACTTTATTGTGGAAAAATCCACAAGGTTTAGGGAGAAGTAATCCAAAACACGATTAATGGAATGTGTTCTGAGAAGTCATTCAAAAGCATCTCTCTGAATTAGTTTGTGTTATAATCAGTATTTTTATTTGTGTGTTAGTAAAATTCTGTAACTGTGCTCCACCAAATATGCAGTAGCACTGAAGCAAAGACTTACACACTGTGCAGAAATTACTGCATTGTGTATGTAATTTTTGTGTGCAGATGTGCAAAGTTTTTCCTAGTCAGTACTATAGATGAAAATGCTTCACAGTGAACATATGCTCAGCAGACACAAGTTGTCCTTATGAATGGACCACCATCTTCTCAAAGTGATATTTGCTCTCAAGGAAGAACATTTGCATGGGTACCCATAGTTTTCCTAGGAAAGTTTTGGTGGTTGCAGTTGTTTGTTAGAAGTGCAGTTAGAATAGTCACTGAGCATGTAGATTTACTCTGCTCAGGTCTGTAGGAACTACAACAACCTGTTTGAATAAGTTAAGGGTTTTGTTTTGTTTTCTAAACACGTCATAGAAAAATGTCACTTCAAGTAAATTTTTCCATCTTCAAGAAAAACTTCTTTTCCAAGTGTCTCTGATAAATTCCTGTGCATGAGCACAGAGCTGCCTTTGTTATTCTCTGCATAGAGTTTTACTCCACCCTAGTGGCCAGTTTGGTTCCTTTCCTGTTACCTCGTTTCCATTTTGTGAAGCTTTAGGAAGGCACAATTCTACAAAGTTGCTATTAAAGCTGGTTACCAGTGTTTAGACTTTAATTTTCAAAGGCATCTGGAGAAGGTGAGTATCGAGTGTTAGAGCTAGACTTCTTTAAAGCTTTTGAAAATCTTGGCATTAGTTGTTTGTTGTGAACAAACATTTTGGTCAGACTGCAGATCTTGATGATTTTTTCACAGATGTAAGTAAGCACTGACTGGTCCTAACTCTTTGTTTATTGTGGTAAAGGAATTATTAAAAAATCTCTATGTGAAACTATTTTAACATGCAACAATTCATAACTTTCTTACTGTAAGTGCCTGGTATTTCACTAGAACACTGTAAAACATGGCTTTTTGTTTTATTCTCACAGAATGAAGGTGAAGATTTCAGCTATGTTATTGCATTTTTTCTTGGAACGGCAGCCTGTTTGTACCAGGTGTGTTTTTCTGTTTGCATAATTCACTAGAGTTTAGAAACATTATCCAGTCATACATAAATGTCATCGTGTTTTCTTAAATGTCACAGATACTTGAATTGGGTGATTATAAAAAATAATTTCTGCTCTGTTTTATTTCATTAATCATAAACTATCACGTAGTAGTAGCTTGATACAAAGAGCTTCTGTTTGCTGGCATTTTTTCTCCAGTGGGATGATTAAAACAATTAAGACAATTATCTCTTAAAGTCACAAGCAGTGGAGGTTATGTTATTTTCTTGAAGTAAGAGTTTCATAGTTCAAATAGACGTAAACATCTGAATAAATACCTTATTGCTTCTTCCCTTTGGGCAGATTTGAAGTAAATACAATAAAACCTAAGCACTACACCCCAGAATTTTCCTTGCTTTGTGCCTTAATGTGCATCTCCTTCCTTTTCAAAGGTTGTGGCCATTTTTTGCTATGTTTTCCTGCTCCTGCTTTTTTTATGTTTTCCCCTTGCTGCTTTTCATGTCTGTCGATTTTCCATTTCTGCATCTGAATTTGACTTTCCTGTATAATTCATAGCCAAGTATTCTGACGTCCCATCATGCTGTATTGTCTTGTTCAGTTAATAGCAACACAGCAGTGTGTCTCTGGTTTCCAAGACATGTTTGTAGCCCAGGTGTGCAGGCAGAAGAATAGGACTTACATGGCATGTGATGTTTTAGGCTCACTGACATGTCTAGTGTTTCATAGTTTCTAGTGTTTTATAAAGAAGAAAAAGTAACAACTGTCTCAGTTGTACCAGAAGTGCAAAGCATCAGGAGCTGAGCCTTCAGTCATCTCCAAACATTTATTTAAAAAAAAAAAAAAATCAGTATCTTCTCTGAAGTAGCACAGAGGAGCTTTCTCCATAAAAGCATGCTCAGTAATTGCCATGATAACATTTCCCTTTAGTAGTAGAAAAACAGCCCTCAGGAGTTTCCTAACAGCACTTGTTGTAGTAAGCTGTTAAAACTGCAGTGTTTTGGCCTTTTGACTGTTTTTTTTGGCCTTTTCATCTTTTCTGTAAGGGGCAAATCCAGTAGTTCAGACCTAGACTAACAAGAGATACGCTTCAGGATTCATTTAAAACAGTTCCTCAGTAAAATTCATGATCATTCGACATCATGTTACAGTAACATTTTTAAACTACTGTAGTATTTGTTTTTTCAAACCTTTATTAATAATTTTGATTGAGCATATCCTGACGCATGTTTTCATCTTGGAAGCAGTCATACTTGTTCTTACATTGTCAGTGGAAGCGACAACACTAGGAAATGATCTGAATTCTCATTGCTGAGATACCCGTGCCAACTAATTGCTCTTTTAGATATGATTTGTGAAACTGTCAGCACAAGTAGATTGCATTTACTCTGCTCAAAATGGCCAAGCGGGTTCACAACAATTGTGTCTAGATTCTGAAACGTGCAGATTATTCATCTCTAATTTTACTTTGCTTTGGAGGAAGGACATGAGAATCTTAGTGATAATGCCAGTACTCACCTGTCTGACAATATTTAGATATCCAGAAACTAAAAGTAACTTTGTAGATCTCAGCCAGATTTGCAGTGGAAATGCTTGCTTTATAACAAAGTGGTTGAGTTCAAATAGAATATAAAGTAACCTCAATAAATTGCATTGTTCAGTTGCCCTTTTTTGAGAAACATGAAAAATGAAAAGAAAATTAAGTAGAGTTTTTTTGACTGATAAAACATGGCAAATGCCCAGGAAGAACAGAAATGGCACTTAGATAATCTGATGATGGATGCTGTTAAATCTGTGTGCCCATGGTTATAAATCCACTGGGAACAGATTTGGAATAGAAAGTAAGCTTAAATGCTGTTGTTATCTACCTTAAAGCTCAGCAAAAACTTTCTTCAGCAGACATAACTTGAATCCAGGGGAGGGACAAAGGATTTTTTTTTTTTTTTTTTTTTTTTTTTTGGTAGCAGTTAAGGGAGTAGTTCCAAATAGAAGAAATGAAATCTGGTAAAAACTCTTCCTTTCAGAAATAAAAACTGAGGCAAGAGACTTGAACAGATTTCCAGTTACAGTAGGAAGAAAGCTGAATAAGGAACTGTGGCCAGTCCTGACACTGTTACACTCGTGTGCAGAACAGACCCTAACATGTGTAGAATTCAGTAGAGTAGTTGTGTTTTCTCCACATGGGATCAGTCTTGGCAGCTGAAGCAGGGCAGTGGGTGTGGGCCTCTGCACCTGCCAGTTAACCCTCAGCCGCACCCCTGCCAGGACACTGGGAGGTGTCTGGGGGATTGCCTTGTGCTGAGCTGGGGGGCCCTGGTACTGTCCCTGTCCTCCCATTGCTTTCCTGAAAAAGACTTAACAGTGGCTCTTGTTCCTTCTCCACTGCTTGAGTACAACAGAGTGTATGTTGACCAGAGGTTGCCAGGGACATCCATTTTCTTTTGTCATGGGCCACTCATTGCAGGTTGTAATTAATTATTATGACAGAATTGTTTTCAGAGAGGTTTAATGCAAGCAAAATGTAACCTTGCATTGATACCAGGTGCTCTTCACCCTTCTATGACTGCTGAATTGATAACGTTTTTATAGGTTTGTTTCGGACTTTTCCCTGGTTTGTTCTGTAATTTTTCAGTGACCAAGTAGTGTTTCTTCAGTGGACATTATTTTCCATGAGGTAACCTGATTTGTTTCTTATTTCCTGACAGTGTTACCTGTTTGTGTACTACACAGGCTGGAGGAATGCCAAATCCTTCCTGACTTTTGGGTTGATCTGCCTGTGTAACATGTACCTGTATGAACTGCGCAACCTGTGGCAGCTCTTCTTCCATGTGACTGTGGGAGCTTTTTCTACCTTACAAATCCGACTGCGACAACCCCAGGGAAAGTCCCCTGATTACAATGTCTGACAAGTCCTGGAACATTGAGACAGAGTCTCATTCCAATAGTTACTCTCAGGAATGTAAAGCTGTTCTCCAAAAGAAGAAGCTGTCTGGATGGGGCGCTTTTTTTTAATAAATCAATGTAAGATGCCCGTGGACATTTTTCACTTGGTGGTTGAACCTTTTTTTTAATTATTTTTTTATTTCTTGAAAAGGACACAAAGGAATATGGGACTAGAGGAGGAAGGAGGAGCATATCCATGCTGTGAAATGTATGTAGGGACACCAATTTTGTGGAATATGACTGGTGGCATAAAAAAGCTTCATTCGTACACTCATGGAGATACTCTGATATGGAATTATCTGATGTTACCAGAGGATCACATTATCTGGTGATAATGTGGAAACACATTTGTACGCTAATGGAGAAATGTGTAGAGTATGTTCTGCATATCATGCAAGCTTTTCAGTTCCAAGGTCAGTTTTGCCTTTGTGAGGCAGTAGGGAATAGGCTAAATAAGTAATAATAATGCTATTGCATACTAGCAAACTAGATGTGGAATATGTAAGATACTAAATTTTGGAATGTTTTGTTTCACATTGACATATATGTGAATGTTTTCTTAATTAAAATATAACCTGGAAACTCAGTTTCTGGGGATTGGCTTCACCTGTGGTGCTCTGTCTTGTGCTCTAAGTTCTTTAATGTGTTTTCATTTATGATTTCCTTTTAAATCTTTAAAAGTGATTTATGTAGGTAGGGTTCATTTTTTGTAATTATTCAAAAAGTTCTGCTACTTAACCCAGGATTCTTGCACTCTTCATGTGTTCAGACTCTGGAAGGGTTGAAAGAGAACGGATTGGTGAGTAAATGGAGTGACCTGTACATGTTGGAAAACTGCTCTTCTTTTTATATGTTCTTCCTTACTTTCAGAAATGGATGAATAATTAGCTCAAACCTGAGATATAAACAAAACGTGACAGGAAAATAATAAATCAGTCTGTTTAGCTTAAGCAAGGAATACAGGGATTGTGTTGATTCTTACGGCTTTGTGGGTTGGGTGTTTTTGTGCTGGGATAAAACCTCTTTGATCTAGACTTGTGCTTGGGAGAACCATTGTGTGCTCCAAAAGCTGGTGAATCAACCAGCAAACCCCAGCCAGCCATAGAGTCCCACCATCACTTACACTGGGGTTTTATTTTTATATGACAGTTACTTACGATGTTTCATAATGTACAAATAGATGTAGGTTTTTATCTACAAGTTGTAATCAAGCCCTAATGGCAGGGAGGTTGCCGTGCTCTTGTGTTGCTGGATTTGGGAATTGGCAGAGCTTTGCTGCGCTGTGAAATGGTGGTCCAGGCAAATTTTCTTGGGCATTTAATACCAAAATGTTATGGTTTTAAATAAGTAATTTAGTGTCATAGTTTATGACCAAGAAGAAAGAAACTGGGTATCTGATTTTCCTTTTAAGTAGATGGGGAATTAGTTAAGAAAATAGTGCAAAATAGAGTCAAGAAGAAGTAGAGAATGAAACTGCAGTGGGAACTGAAGAGGTGTGTCTCAGACTGCTGTCTGAGGTGAAGCCCTTGGAGACCCCTTGGTGTGCAGGCTCCAGATTTGGTGCTTGGCAGTTGATTCCCTCCCCACTTTGAACCAGAGAAGAACATGTTTATGAACATGAGCAGCAAACAGCTTTTGCTTAGCACCAAGAATTGCTAGTATTAGCATTCAGTGCACCTTTCTGTAAAGGTGAAGAGCAGTCCTTGTCCATTTAAAATCAGATTAAAAGAGAGAGCTGTTATGTTTTCAGCATGAAACCAGGTTTCATTTCACTTATAGCATCTAGAAGAATCCTTATAGCTGTCTTTCCTCCTTCATTGATAGGTAGGGAAGCTACTATGAATGCCTGAAGTACTGCTTCATTTTTAACTTGAGTTGTTGTGCACATACAGAATGTTCTATCATTTCTTCAGTTTCTATGTTGGCAGAGAATTTTGTTTTCTCTGAGGCACCTTCCCTTCCTGCTCTTCCTAAAGATATATTTTTAAGGTATGAAAACTTCCTTTGTCATAGCATCTGGAGCCATTATTCCATTCCAGTTATGCTGGCATTAAACTAATTGCTGACTAGCAGGTATAATGAACAAATGCAACTGTCAGTGTAACAGAAAACAGTTGGGGTTTTGTTTGCTTGTTTTTATAGCACTGATAAAAATCCCATTTCACAATGAAAAGTTAATGAGCATGACTGTTCTTCATTACGTGGTATTACTAGGTGCTAAAAGCATGGCTTCTTAGCATATTTGAGTTTGTAATATTAGAACTTGCTGACATTTGGTGTGAGATGAGAACCAAGATACAGCAGGCCAGGTTGGAGGTGAAAATTTATTAAGAATTCCCAGGATTTCCTATTTGCTTATACAAACACAACACTCAGAGCAGGGGTTTCCCTGCTGATTTTACCAGGTGCTTGAGTTGCCAGACTGAGGAAGGTGAACTCAGGAATGTCGATTACTCTCTTGAACCATGGCTTTACTTTAGTTTGAATTGCAGAAGGCCCTTTCATGGTAGCTCGATTGTTCTGTGGGATTTAGTAGAAGCAGAGCCCATTTCATGCTGTATTTGTAAAGAAGGACCTTCTGAAGGTTGGAATGGGTTCATCCAACACCCACAATAACAGATTAATCTTTGAGTAAGGTGCCACTGTTTGTATTTGCTTTCAGGAAGGAATGACCAAAGGCTTGACTGACTGACTTACACAAGGTATGTATATAATGCTGTCTCCAGTAGATGGCAATAGTTATTTGCATCTGAAATTCTGTGTTAAAGGATCTCTGGGGCCAGCTGCTTACAGGGCAGCTCGCTCGAGCTGGTCTCCTGTGGAGTTTTTTATTGGCAGGGCAGTGCTGTGCTGCCCCAGCCTCCCCCTCCGAGGTGTCAGTGCTGGGCTCTCACGCTGCGGTAACTCCCCGCCCCTTTCCCAGCTGGAGCCACGGCACAGGGCTGACCCCAGCAGTGCAGGTGGGGACTGAGAGCTGCTCAGGGACAGAAATGAAAATGTGTAACTCTGCTTTTTACAGGAGACTGCCCGCTCCCAAGTGGCAGGAGAATGCTGCTGCTCCTGCCCCCCATCCTGCCTGAAATTTAGTTTTCTCAGTCCTCCCTACGACCTCCACAGAGCCTTCTTGCTCCTGCAGTTGAAAGGCTGTGGACATAGGGGGTCAAGAGCGTGAAAGCTTGAGCTTTTTCAGCTTAAAACAGCTGAGCTGCCCTTTTCATAGCAGCATCCCAAGCTTGCTCTCTCTGACAACTCCTGAACTTCCGTCTAGAAGTGATGGTGCCCTGAGGAGCAGTTGGGAAGCTTAACAGAATGCAAATACTTGCCTCTGGGCATACTTTTTGGCCAGATGCTGGTGTCCACGGTTGTTGTGTAACACATAAGCAGCCAGGCTGGGGATATTTGCTGTTCAGGACACACGAGTAAGAAATTCACTGTGTCCCAAATGTTTCATTTTATTAAGTGCAGGCAGATACTTGATGTAGCCAGATCTGTGTTGGGGAGAAGTGACTAAACACCTTGAAATTCATCAAAATGCTTTCTGGGTGGGAAAAAGATGCATTTGGAGAAAACTGTTCAGCCAGTCTGTGTGCAGTAACTGAAATGAGAAGGCACAGCATTGGAGACTCGTACCTTCCCTCCCCTGGGGAATAATACCCTTATCCAGATAGTTAAAAAAATTTTTGCTTACATCAGGTAATGTCCTAAACTGCTGTTTGTATGATTATTTAGGAGAGCATAGAAATTATTAAATAGTTCTCCACCAACTTTGGTAAAGACTGATACCTTAAATGCTTCATGGCTTTTTTGTTCCTGCAGCTGTGTTCTCAGTACACTCATAAAATCCCTCCTAAATTGTAACAGATTGTAGGGCATTTGGTTCTTGGCTGCCTGTGTAGTGTCTTCTAAACTAAAAGAAGTCAGCTGGAAGCTGCAGGGTTTTGTTTCTCAGCTCTACCTCAGGCTCCTGTTAATTGGTCCAGTTATATGTAGCGTTTACTTTTACCTGTAAAGATTGAAAATGTTGCATTGGCAGCAGTGCTGCCTCCTTCTCAAGTGTCCTTGAGAAGACAAGTACAGAGATACCTGGGGAATTCTTTGGCAAAGGCGATGTGCTTTTTAAAATACAAACTTTTTTTTTTTAAACAGGATGCACACACACAAATTTAAGCTGTTCAGTCATGCCAGTAATTTTGTCAGCTGCCCTGAGACTTACTCCAAGGGCAGTGTGTGTACAAGGAGCCAGGGGCTGTTTTCTGTGCAGCCAAGCCCTTGGGGCTCTGTAACTGGGCAGAGCACAGGACCTGGGCATCCATCAATGCCAGACAAGACCTAGATGTTTCTATTTGCAGATCCAGCATCTCCTACACAACTTATGTCTGATCCCACCAGCCAGATGCAGCTAAAATAAAACAGAGACACTTTACCAGTGAAACAGTGTTTAATATAGTTAAATTACTTAAATAGATTTCAATTTCCATGGGAAATCATAACTGTATCCATTTTTGCAAGATCCAGAGTAAAGAGTGTGTGAATACCCCTTGAAATGATCATGACACACTGTCAACAATCACAGCTAGAGATACTGGGGACTTGAAATTTCATTGACAACACAGCTTCATAAGATGAATCAAAAGTTAAGAAGACCGCAGACTTTTGGAAAGCAGAAAGCAAACCTAAAACCAAGTGTATGGCATGAAGGTAATGAAACTCAGTGAGGGACAAAGGGGATGGGAGGTGGAGGAAGGGGAGAAAGGCATAACAGCGTGATGCAACTTAAGTATTTTGCAAACCAGGAAAGATGTAAAGGAGCAAAAGTATAGTACAAGGGCAGACTTGGCAGTTTTACAGAAGTCAATATACTATACTTTTCAGAGATGTTTCCTAGTGGAAGGGAGAAGGGAAGGGGCAATGCCATTTAAGCTCATGTTTAAATGGCTTAATGCTTGGGTCATGCTTAGCAATAGAGCAAATTAAGTAAGACAGGCCCATGGATTTTCACTTATTCTCATTGTCGAGTAGGAAAAAGAAATCACCACCACCATAGTGCAATCATTATGCTGTTTGTACTACAATAATTCTGCCCTGAGAAGAGTGGAAAATAAGTTTATTAAATGTCAAAAGATTGGAGTAATTTTTAGTGATAGCCAAATTCAATATCAAAACTTTCCCCTCACAGAATATAAAAAATATAGCTTTTTTAAAATTATTTTCTTTTTTTAATAAAATACCAAGGGATTTTTCTTTAATAGTTAGAAAAGGTACATAAATGATAACAGTGAACTACTCAGAAAACCCCCACAAGTGATGAAGATGCCCAACACAGTATCAATGGCACTATTTTAAGGTCAACCACCTCTATACACACTTGCCATCATCATCTTTTTTGAAGATCACCTAATTGCTGAAAATTGAAAATCTGTGAATCAGTTTAAATAAGTGCTTACTATAGGAAAGTCAACTTGATGCTGCAGCACACGGTTCCTTGTAATGTCACATGGCAGTTACAATGTCAGACAAGTCTCAGATCAGCAGGATTCTATTAAGACCATCTATGAAAAATGATTTTTTTTTCCTTTTCTCATAAGAGCTCCTGTTAAGAGTTAGCAGATTTGGTTAGAGCTCTTTTTGACATGTTAAATACCATCTCAGTAGCTAAAACTCAAAGGTCCTGTTTCCATTGGGAAGCCGCCACCCTCTGCTGGAATGCTGCACGGAACAACTCTGTGACTACCGCGGGTTTTTCCTCTTCTTTGGGGTTGTAGATTTTTTCTGGATTTTCATGTTAAAATGCATTTGATTCAGCCTGGAAACTCACCTGTTTGTTGTTGGTTGATTGTATAGTGATAATCTGAAAACTGCCAAGTCTGTGTTCAGAGTATTATGCAGAAAAAAATTACACAAAAGTCTACAGGTTATATACACCTCCCCCCACACCTCGGTGTGGACAGCCTGCCTTCTAATTTATATATAATTTACAAAATATAGAATTTGGTATATCTGTTAGATCTCCATGTTTTCAATATTACAAAATAAAAAATACAAAAAAACCCACAACAAATTTCAGGGGAGTTCCCCCCACAAAGTGTCTCTTGTTTACATCTAGTCTTTCCCATGTAAACTGATGGATACCAAAGAAGAGCACAGACGACTTTTTAATAAATATGGTTGTAGAGCCATCTTCCTTTATCTTGATCTTCCCCTTCATCAGGTGTGCCAGCCCCACTCAGAAGAGCAGTCATTTAGTCATGGAGAAGAAGGGAGAAGAGGGGGCCAAGGCTATAATGTCTTTTCACACTAAACATTACCAATGCCCTTCTAAAAGGCCTTTTTGTGTGCTGCAACAGTGGGTGTCAGTTTTGAAAGCCCATTCAAAACAGCTAATAAAAGCACAGTGGTACACTTCAGATAGCTGGCAGTATGGGATGGAAACATTATGGGAGTGCAAATCCATTCCAAAATAATGCTTTGTAGTGAATCATACATTCCTTCAACCAAGTAAATGTTGTGTTGCGTCAATAAATACTTAAATAGCTTCTTATGCCATCCTGTGGTAGCAGCCTTTTGAAAAATGCTGAATTCATGTCTTATCTGTGAACTCTGTAGTGCACATCTTTGGTCAACTTAGCACTTGGCCAGGAACAACTCCAAGGTGGTTTCTTTCTCTTGTCTTTCATGATGGGTGGCCAAAGAATTTGCTGATACCAGCTCTAGAGTCATGGGGTGAAATTTCAACTGTGCCTCGTGTTCAGCTTCACTGCCAAAAAATTATTCTCTGATTCACAATCCTGGGTAATGCAAAATCCATCTTTGTGTGGCACAGCAGTCAGTGCTAACTGATGGGAGGCCCTTCATTTAGAAAGTAGGTGGTCATTTCTCCTTTGCCTTTGACCTTTATGACCCCTCGGTACTCCAGCTGGTAGTTGTTGGCTGCTAAAACCTGGTACATGTCCGTGGTTACCTGCAGAATAAACGAGAGTAAAGAGATGCTTGCCTTGTCTTCCACACAGCCTTTCCATCTGCTTTTGGAGTAATCCATGGACAAAATTAAAGGATAGGTTTTTTAAGTCAATCAACATTTGCACATTAATCACTAACTGAATGGCTGGCACAAGCTGCTGAACAAACACAACCATTAGAACCTGAGAAAGTACAGATGTCACACGCAGTTCACAACTGGGGAAACTGCATTTTTCAAGGCGGTCACTGGATAAAGTGTAACAAATTAGCCACATTCTTAAAAACACATCATTCACTTCAGTCTACCCAGATACATTCATTGTATCGCTGGAGTGGCAGTAGGAAAACAGGTCAAACGTACTAAAAAATCCTCAAAAATTACCTAAAAGTTACACAGTGGATGTACAGCTTAGAAGTCGAGGGTTGTTTTTTATGAAGGAGAAGGCAGTGAGCAATGGGAGAGACTGATTGAATGGAATACTCCAGCCAGCATCCAAATTGTCTCTGCAGATGCCAGTCAAAAAGAATCACTTGTGCTGCAGAACAACTGAAGTTTAAGGACCAGATTTCCTGAGATGTTTATTTATTACAATCTATTTTCTCACCCCTTTTCAGGTAGCTTTACAGACCATCTTGTAGGGAAGCTTAAGGAGTGTTGCAAAAATATTGATCCAGTTAACTGACAGGCAAGGAAACAACGTGGCTGCCCTTCTTGGGGTTTACATCAGCTTCTCTATTTTTATATTCCTTCAGTATTTTCTCTAGGAATGACATTCTGTTACTGTGGACATTGGCTCAGTAAAAGCAGGACAGTGGAATTGAATCACTGGAAAGGTCACGTCTGAAGGCCAAGGAGATGTGTGACTATCAGACAGGTCCCATTAACCCCTTAAACAATCCTCCTTCTCTGCTGTGTATCCCCATCCTGCTGATGCCTGGACCCTTGCTGGCCTCACACCACTCTTGGCACTGTGAGCAGCAAAGTGAATTACAGAAATACCTGAATCAAGCCCTTGGAAAATGAAACAACCATCATACACAGCTGAGCAGCACATATGAGCAGGGATCAGACAGGACTGTGCTCAGTGCCAGGAAGGCACATGGGGAAGGAGGCTCTGCTCAGCACTTCCACCCAGATCTAAAGCGCAAGTTTTTAAACAAGGGTTGCAATGTTGGTCATGATTAAAAGAGAAAACTTGCTGGTACCACCAGAAAAACCTAGGTGGTTTTCCTTTCAGTTCTGTGTAGGTAAATGTATGGCATAAAGGAATAAAATGAAACCAAAATTCTAATTCTAATTAAGTTTCAAAATGTGTAAGTGACACAAGGGCTAGCAGTGTAAGTTTTCCAGGGAATGCCTTACCTGAATCCTGTCAGGCACTCCTGTGCTGTCCATTCTGCTGGCTACATTCACTGTGTTGCCCCAGATGTCGTACTGGGGCTTGCGGGCTCCTATCACCCCAGCTACGACAGGACCAATATTGAGGCCTGGAAGGAGAGGGGAAATCTCAGATCCATTTGCTTGGGGCAGGTTATTTTTCAGACAATAAAAAACCCATCCTGAGGCTCACTGGTTCTAGCTGTGCTTCATCCTGACATGTAAAGCTATGACCAAACTGTGGGTAGAGAAACATTAAAATAAAAGTGGGCTTCTTTGATCCATTATGCCCAATGGACTGGCAGCTTGGGCTGGATCTGCTCAATCCAGAGCTGCTTTCCAGTGCCAGATAATGGGGTAAAGTTTGTTTGCCACCTGGCTAACAAGCAAACTGAAGTCAGCACATACCTGCTGCAATCCTGAGGGCCTGCAAGGCAGCAGCCCAGCCGCCTTCCAGAAGAAACACCACACTTTACATCCTCACACTTCTTTTTGCCTGACTTGAAAGACAATTTAATGTCCAAGAATGGCAGAGCTGGAAGCACAGGGGCAAAATGAGCCCCATGCTCAACCACCATGTGAGAACTTGCTGTGGTAGGAGCTACTCTGCTCCTAATTCCCCAGGGAGCTTCAGTAATGCTGCTATACCCTGAAAACAAACTTTGATGTTTTATAGAGGCTGAAGTGGTCACTAGGCACCAGACAATAAACATCACTCTACAGGGTAATGTAACATCTGTGGTTTTTACTCTCCATAAAATCCCCACTTCAGAATGACCACTACCTACATGGAATCCTCTGAATACAAGGACATTACCTATCTTCATCTGGAAGTTGTTGAATGAATGTTCATTAATGTATTTCATTTGGTCCATTAACCTCATGGCAAAATCCGCCAGAGCTTTGATGTGTGTCTTCCCTTCCTTGTCGTAAGTGGAATCGTTGAGGCCTGAGGCAGCCATGTAGGTGCTGCCAATGGTCTTGATCTTCTCCAGCTGCCGGAATTGGTCTTCACTTATGATCTGTGTCACAAGAGCAAAAGAAGCAAATAAACCTTGACAAACACAGAGATGCTGGTGATGTCCGTGCCACATGTCCTGCCTTGCTGCAAGCATTAAAATTAGTGGACAGAGTCTCCACTACTCAAGGTACAGGAAGAAAAGGAGTTAGATATTCAGAGGAGTGACAAGGGAATAGAAGGGGTTTTAATATGGAAAAAAAATAAAACTGAAGGCTCCTAGAGTGAGGAGAAATGAACCATGGCACAAGGATTCTATAAACCACCTTCCTTCAGGAGCTCAGCAAAGCTCACCTAAACCCGTGGATTCAGTTTGCTCTGCTCACCCACATTTTTTGCAACTTACTTCATCAAAATCAGCAATGATCTCATTGAGCAGCCTCAGACACTCCACCCCTTCGTTGTTGGCTTCCAGCTCCACGTAAAACTCGGAGAAGTTGCTTATGGAGGCGAACATGACAGCCACACACTCACAGGACTGGTAGTACAGTTCATCATTGCGCCGCTCCTGAGCCAAGAAATGAGCTGCCACATCCTTCGGCAGAATGTTGTGGAGGAGGCGTCTGTTGTAGGCCTGCAGCTCCTCCATTTCCTCCTTCTCCTCAGTGGCCTAGTTTAGGGGGAGACATAGTCATGCACTTATACTTCAGTAGCTGCTCTGGGGAGGGGGAAAAAAAGCTGAAAATTAGGTTGCAGTGCGGACAGAAATAGAAGGGGGGAAACTGCAAAGGAGAGCAGAACCACAGAGATGCAGAAACTTGTGTTTTGCAGTGGAAAATGTTCCATCTCTTCATGTGCACGCATATATGGAAAAGCAGGCAGAGAGTAATGCCAGAATCCAGCATTGTATTTCTGAGCCCTAAAATGGGCAACCACTCAGCTCACCCCTTCCATTGTTTTACCATTTATAAATGAGGATTACAGTCTTTATCTGCTTCCCAAAGAGCTGTAATTAATTGTTGCTTCCTCAGTGCCTTGTACTCAAACCACAAAGACCTATAATTAGAATGATGTCCTGCCACCCAGAAGGTAGAAAATCCAAATAAAACCTGCAGTCCTGTGGCCCCCCCAGCCATGAGTGCTGGACAGAGCCCAGGCCTGTCCTGCTTGCTTGGGAATCACATACAATGCCCCAGCATCCCTCATGGGCACAAGTAGTGAAAACATTAACAGTGAACCCGGGGACAGGAGCACAGTGTGGCATTATCCACAGTGTGTTGGTTATCCAGTACTGCTGCCTGGGAGCTAATGAAGGCTGGACACTGAGCCAGTTCCCACTGCTTAACAGGAAAGTGAATGAAAATGCAAATGGGAATCTTTCACACCCTTGAACTCAGCAAACTAAAGCTCACTGAACTCTGGGAAACAATTCAGCAGTGAATATAAGCTTCCTATATTTATAAATTGTGTTATATTACATGTTCCTGCAGCAGTAATGGCTCAGTTGCCCAAATTCATTAATCTCAGCCTTCAGATCTATAGTCCTTTACCATGGAGACCATCCAAAGTGCATTTACAAGGAAAAAAAGGGTTGAAGAAAATAACTAGTATGAGAAGCACAGAATATGCAAAGTACCAGAGGAGAGCAGACCATTATTAGCATGCCCAGTTATAAGCCAGACTCAGATTAAATTCAAAGGCACTTTATCACACTCCTCAACTTGACAGTGAACAGCTCAGTAGTTTGATATTAATGCCAAAGACCACGTCTAATCCTCCCACACAGCCAACACCCACTAACCTGAAGCTTCCAGAGGAAATCAAGCCTTGCAGTGGATTCCACTTGCTGGGCATGCAAGTACAGTGCCAGGACAAAGACAGTGATGATGACAGGGGTCACAATCTTCAGCGCCACTCGTGTCACCACTGGGGGGCTGCAGCCAAGGAAAGAGCAGAACTTCCCAGTTACTGGAAGAACACAGCTTTGCCATGCCCTGCACTTCCTGCTCTAAGGCTAACCAGCCTCTCAGGAAAAGGCTTTTTCTCTTTCCCCTCAAAGCCTGTGTTGTTAAAGGGACAACCAATACCTGCAAGGAGCTGTGGACTCTGGCTCATGGGTGCCATTTTCTAAAGGAGGACTTGGAAATCGGAAACATAATCCAAGTTCTTAGAAGGGGTTGTCATCAATAAAAAGGCCACTCTTCAGAGAATGGCCACACATGCTGAGGGTGACAACACCGAAACACTAACAGCCCCTCAGCCTGTGCTCACCCTGTCTTCTGCACTGGCTTCCCCAGGCTCCTGAGTCTGGAACTGTTCTAACTCATGGCTTCTCTAATCAGTCACTTAATGGGCTTTGTCGTGTCAGTGCTCTGTAAGCTGAAAAGAGCACTGAGGCACATTCACATCTCCTCTGACAAGCAGCCAAATAAAAACTGTTAAATATGAATTATGGTGTTACACAGTATGAAAATATTTTGATTTTGAATTGGCCTTTGAATTGTATTACAAAAAGGCCCTGAGATGCTCTATAAAACAAGCTGACGTAAGTCCCACCAAAAAGAGGATGCTGTGAGAGTAGCTATACATACAAAAGGGCAACACTCAGTCCACTCAGGGCATCTGCACTGTGTTGTACCAGCTCACAGCAATGCACAAGCACCACACACTGCTGCTGAGTCTATGTGCTGATATTGCACCTTGTGAACAGAAAATACATAACAACAAAAACCTATAAAAATATTTCATGCCGGACTGACTCACCATGAGGATGTATCATTTGCAGACACGCTGAAAAAAAAGCACAAACACAAGGTCAGTGGAGCGTTTGGCTCCCTGCAGCTCTTGCCCTTCTGCACATCATTGCACAGCACCTCTGCAGTGTGGCACCTCTAACACTGTGTGGGGCTACAGCTCTTTTGAAGCAGAAAACTACTAAAAGATGGGAGGGGGAGGAGAAAAACCGGCTTCTGAGCTGCACTCAAAACTCCAGAGTGATCGTGTGACATGGGTAATGTGGGTAAAATATCTAAGAGGCATTAAGAGTGAGAGAACAATTTGGGATTTTAATGTCAGTGTGGGATGCTTGGCAAATGCCTGTGCATCCATCACTACTTCCTTAGGTCAGACTGCAAAATTTGACCGAAGGAAGAAAGCTTTGGGCTAATATCTTGTGAGGGATAGCTCCTCTCTTCTCCTTTTATTGTGGTGTGGGGATGTGTTTAATTCCTTTGACAATAATCCTGCTCCCTTCTTCTGCACGTTCTTCACCACCAACTTGTGCCCAGCTCTGGGTACCACACAGGGGCACTGAAGAAAACCCTTTAGCACATTTCTATTACTACTAACAATTCTGCAAAGTACCCACGTGCACCAGAGCTGCTGGGGGAGATGCAGAGTGTGCTTTTTGACACTGAAAGCACAGAATGGAGCTTTCTGGTAGGTAGCAGCTGTCTGAGCTCCTGACGGATTGATTGCCTAATGCTGCTGGCTTTGTTCTTGAGTGTGGGTGGAGTATTAGGTGGCTGAGAACCATGCACAAGCATCTTTTAAAACACTATTTAAATGGAAGGAAGGAGATCAGTGTTAAAATTACTGTAGTGTCTTTGATGCAATTAGAACTTTTCAGGCTACTAATGTAATTATTAGCCTGACAATGTCACAGCTCTCTAGAGAGCTTCAGGCCACAGTTTTATGGGGTTGGAGGGAACCTTGCTATACAATCAGACATCTAAGTGATCAAAATCTAAATAACCAAGGGAGCCTAACTGGGCATAACATCAAAAAATAAAAGCATAGTGACTCTCTAACCTTGTTCGTTCCAAGATATTTTCTGCAGTTCTGAGCATGGAATTTCTTCTGACACGGATTTTGAAACCCACTGTTGTCTTGCACACAATCTATTGCGTTGGCTCTTGGCCAGCTCCAGCACTGAACATGTGTGCTTGGACACAGACATGGTTTGGAAAGCCTGGGGATTCCTACATTGAAGGCTGAATCTAGCTGGAGACACTTCCCACTTGCAGCACCATAGCCCTGCTTCCCTAAATCACCACCTGGCCAAGGATGACTGACTGCCCCCTCCTTATCACTCTTTCTTATGATGGGAGCATGGCAGACCTGACTCTTAATACTGGGGTTGCAGCTCCCTGTGGGTGTTACTCTTGCTCTAGAATCTTCATCAGAGGCTATGAAATGCAGCAAACCCACTATTTACAATAACACTCTGGACAGGTGAAGATGCCCAGTGCAAGCAACATTGGTGTTACACTGGTAGGTTGTGCTCCCCCATGGAATAGACATTTCCAGCAGCAGATGGCTCCTTAATTACTGGAAGGGAACACAGAGAGAAGCCTGCTAAATACGCTCCTGCTCAAGTGAAGTGTACATTTTTAGCAGGAAAGGCAGTTCATTTTGGAGAAAGCTCCCATAGGACCAGAGCATCTCACATCTCCCAGCCACAGTGGCAAGGACAGACAGCTGGAAAAGAAATGATGGGTTTGATGAACAAATCACGGGGCAAAGCCCTTTGGGCTTCCCTGTGCAGGAACTCAATTCAGAATATCACACTGGTCCATCACACCTTTAAACGAACGCATTAGTTTTATTTTCTGCACAGGAAAAAGGTAACATATGATAGCCCTGTGCATGCAGTTACACTCCATGTGTCACACACTGGTGAGGCTGCAGTCAAGCCTAGAAACTCCCAATGTGCTGTAATCAGCCTTTCAGCTGCTTGCATGCTGGGTTGGTTTGTACACAGAAGTGTGAAGTGACATCTGCATCGCTTCTAATTAGTCAGAGTACCATAATGGCTGCAGAGCAGACACTAATTATGTAGCTACAATGGGCACCCAATTAAAGTAGTATGAGGTCATGGTGGCTTTTCTTTCTTTTTTAGTATCAGCTGGACAATAAGGTCCATCTCTGAACTCTGTGCTACATGCTGAGCTTCCATTTCCCACAACACACAAATGGCCTTCCAGACACTGGGACAATAAATAGTCATCCATGGAGCTCTTTGGACAAAACAAATTGTCCTGGTTTCCACTGGAACAGAGTTAGATTTCTTCCTAGCTGGTGTAGTGTTGTGTTTTGGGTTAAGTCTGAGAATGATGCTGATAACACACTGATGTATTAGTTGTTGCTAAGTAGTGTTTATACTAAGTCAAGGACTTTTCAGCTCCTTGACAACCCCAGCAAGCAGGCTGGAGGGTCACAAGATGTTGGGAGGGGACACAGCCAGGACAGCTGACCCCAGCTGGCCAAAGGAATATTCCATCTCATATGGCATCATGCTCAGTATGGGAACTGGGGGGAAATCTGGCCTGGGGCTGCTGCTCAGGAACTGGCTGGGCATTGGCTGGCAAGTGGTGAGCAATTGTACTGTGCATCACTTGTTTGTCTATTCTTATTCTTATTCTTATTCTTATTCTTACTCTTATTCTTATTTTCTTATTCTTACTCTTATTCTTTCCTCTCTTTTCTGTCCCATTAAACTGTCTTTATCTCAACCCATGAGTTTTCTCACTTTTCCCTCCCCAGCTCTCTCCCCCATCCCAGGGGGAGAGCACAGGGCTGTGTGGGGTTGAGCTGCAGCTGGAGCTAAACCACCACACAAATCCCATTTAGTGAGAGATAATACAGCATCACAGAAAGCTATTTCTGGGAAAACAGGCTAACCTTCTCCACTTTATTACTGACATTCTGATTGTGAAGTGATGTAAATTATACTTCCAAGTGCTGTAATTTCGCTTAGTGCTTGACTTACAAGAATGAAATTATATTTGAGATATAAAATGCTTTTATTTCACTAATTGTGTTAGAAAATGCTAAATAGCTTCTGCTGATGGAACACATAATATCTGAAAAAAAGGGAAGAAAACCTCATTCTCCCTATATCTCCCCACAGAAAGCTCCATGGGGTTTCCTACCTAATTTCACTCACTTGAGTTAACAAAATAATTTAAGTGATTACTGCCAATGGCACAAAAGCTACACTTCCATTAACTGGCAGTGGCAGCAAAAGCTCTATATCCATTATTACTGGGCACATGGGAATGCTGAAATCATGGAATAGTCATGTGAAGGAGAGGAGTAACCAGGTGCATCAGGGCTGACGGTTAATGATGGCTTGAAGGGCTGATGGTTAATGACCATCCAGAAATTTGAGCAACTCCAGAAGCTATTTCATAACACACAAGGTAGCACTGTGAAGGGCCATGGGAATCTTCTCAACCACCCTCCTGCCCAAGGCAAGAGCAACCATAGCTATCAACCTTGACAAATACTTCACCTAAATGGGCATAATTTGATTCACTCACATTTGAGTACAGTTGTTGCCTACAAGGGGAAATCATCAAAACAAGGAGTTAACAATGCAATTCCAGCAAGAAACAAAACTTGTGGAAGAGGACAGGCTTGTGGATGAGCCAAACCTCCCTTCCTGGTGTGGAGACCTCCAGGAGATGGGGAACCAGCGTGGCAGGGGAAGGAGGCTGACACTGGGATTAACGTGTGACCTGATGACAAACTTTTACCTTTTGTAAGTAAAAGGGCAACTGTCCAGTCCCACTGAGCCCAAACCCCTCTGCTGGGAATTGTGCTGAGCCCAGCTGTGATATTGGCTTTTCAACCAAGGACATGTGTCCAGCAACAACCAGCAAGACATCACTGACCAAACATCAAACACCATCATTCCACTGTCCCAAGCTGGGTTTGATATATCCTGGTGGGTCATTATCACATCCCTGAGCAAGCTCAAGTTTATTGGAGGAATTTTTTTTCCTTATTTGAGAAATGACATTTCTATATTGGGAGTGCAATACCAGAATTAAGAATGACTAACTACAGCTCCCCATTTCTGGAAAAAAAGGAATACAGATCCACTTTGATTCCAGTTATATTCTGTTATTAATAGATAGTTCATCAGTCAAGTCCCACATTAAAAAGATCTTAAAAGGAGCTGTATTCTCCTGCTGTCCAGAGGCAGAGAGCAGCACTGGCAAAGCTTCAGCTTCCAGCCATGCCTTCCCTGGTATCCTGTGCTTCCCTTGCTTGCACCACAGCCTTGGCATTCCCATCCACCTAATGCCACACTGAAACCAGTGAGTGAAAGAAATCAGGTGAAGATTTCAAAAGTGAAAGGCACTTACTAGGTATTAGCTGTAACCAGGAGATCTGCATTGTCAAAAAGGTTGACCCCTGGCACTTCCACAATGAGAACATATATAAATTCAATGATTAACATAAGGATCAATTTTCCAATACAGCTGATCTGAAGGAACACAGAGCAGGCCAGGAGACTCAGTAAGACACTGTAGGTAAAGTACTGTATAAAGACAAAAAGGGAAAAAAAACCAGAAGAGAAATGAGTGTCAGCTGGACAAATCAAAACTGAAAAGGAAACTAAACAGAGGGGTAGAAAGGGATTGGTACTTATGTAGTTGAGCTGACCAAACATATAAATCTGGGGTTGCCTGTGGTTTTCTCCCATGTTACAGAAGTCAAAACTGAATAGATAAGGAGGAAAACTGTCATTTTCCTTCAGGCATTATTTGCTTTACACTCAAGAGGCACAGGGTTCACAGCTGGACACCCAAGGCTGTGACATAGCATTGCCCTGGACAGAGTTAATGAATTAGCAGAAAGAATCACCCAGTTGTGCTGGATGAAGTTGTGCTTTAAGGCCGAACTATGGACTCGAATTTGCATATCTGTACAGCACACAGGACCAAGGGTAATGGCAATTCACCCTCCTGGACCAGTGCCCACTTGAGGCCAATGGGACAGCACTGTCCCTGCTGATGTGACACACTGACTCCATCTGCAAGGTACAGGCTGAACAAACATCCCCATGCCCACTCCATGATAACCCCATGTTAATCTGTCCTGCCAGCAGTTCCAGATGTGCACATTCTGTGGCTGTGGAGCACCTCTGCCACACCTGGATGGTGGGGCAGCAGCTCCTGCCAGGCCAGGAGCTGAGTGTTCAGCGTGCCAGAGCTTCCCTGTGTGATTGCAGACTGCGGGTGCCATTTATGGCTCCTGGGAAAGATAGCAAGGATGCAAAATGAAGAGAGGCATCTTAGCCAGCTCACCACCTTCCTGCTATCAAATCTGTGAAGATTTAAGCTTCCACTCTGTCTGGACAGGCCTATTTCTGGCAAAAAAAAAAAAAAAGCCCATATCATGTGCCTGAGGCAATCCATCCTTTCAGTTAAAAGTAAGCCCTAGTTGAAGGAGAAATATGCTTATGTTCTGAGCTCATTTATTAATAGTCATCACTGATATATTAAATTAGAGAAAATAACTTGTACAGCTTGTACTTGACTCCTCAGTTTCTGGAGAATGGGTGGCTGTTCCCTGTGACTGAGGGGTAGGATCCCCCCATCTCCTGGATGGACACTGGGAGCAACAGGCAACACTCACAGCAGATCCAACATGTGCCTTGCAGAGTGCAGGGGAGGGACTCCTCACTTCTTAGCCCACTGAACAGCAGGACCTGGCTCAAGGCTGCCAGAGCAACCTCAGCATGCAAAATGGTTATTCCTCATCGCTTAAAATCCCTCTCTGTCTGGGACAAGCATTCCTTAAAAATCCATGGTGGGCACAGACTGTTTCTAGTTCTCCACTGTGCCAGATTCTGCTCCTGGGTCCTTCTGTTACACACTAAAGCCTCTGCAAGGATTGAAAGTCACAGTAATGGTGGTCTCAGAAGCCTCACTGAATCACATAGGGACCATATTCCTGTTAAGCTAAATGGAAATATGTTCAGTAGGATACCAGGACTTGCAGTAGCACCTTGGATATCTGGATGGTAACAAATCTACCATAAATCTGTCAGATCCCCATAAACCCAGATGACCTTGACATAAATTCTACCTCCATCCTAGACAGAGTTGTTTTTCCTTGTCAGTTTCCAGAAGACAACACATGTAACAGCTGTGACCTAAAAACTCAGAGAAAGGTCTTGAATAGCTATGCACAAAGATTTTTTTCCTTTGCAAAGTATTCTACTATGTTTTCTGTGTAAAACATATTTGGCCTGGTTTGGGTTGTCCATTAGAAGCATTTTAATTTTTTCTAAACAAGTCCTGAAGAATTGCAATTGCACTGCAAATTGAAGCAGACCTGGGCTGCTCGCCTATCTGAGGCAGAATCTACCATACCTTGGGAAAGAATATATAAGTGAAGTTTTTAATCAGAATATAAAACAATGGAGGAAAGGGTCAAATCTGTGACTAGACATTGATTTTCAGAGAACTGATTTTCAGGTAAAACTGAGTACCCACAAAGTCCTTTGAAATGAATTGCAGTTCTGTATGCCATTAAGGACCTCGTGGAGAAAGGGCATTTCTCCTGCTACAGGCAGGATCCAACTATTATAAAAGCCTACTGATTATTCAGCCCTGAAGGAACTTAACCATTAATGAGGATTCATGATAATAACTTCAGACACTTAATTCTGAATGTGGTAGCCTATGTCAGTCCTGTAACATCAGTCAGGAGCAAGCTTGCTTTCCTCCCAATCACTAAGATTTATCACACAGGTTTGATAGCCTTTCTCCAGACCAACCTCTGAAACCCACTTTTTTCAAGCAATACCTCTGGAAAGTTGCAGTTGGGCAGAGGACTGTCACAGAATCCCTGCAAGGTGCCCAGGCTGTAGTTGGAAGTCAGGTTGCTGATAAGGCAAATGTCCACCCTGTCAGGAGTGATGTTGTATTCAGCAGCCATGCAGCTGGCAAGATCCACAGTGCTGCACATGAACTGGAAAACAAAGATGGTATTAAGCTCCACAACACAGACAAAGAGAAGAAAATAAAATAGTTTACATGGATTAAAAAGCTACTTGGAAATGCCTGTATCAATGTACAAAATATGCAACACGAAATCATCAGCTTATGTTTTACTGCATGTACAATGGCTTTGTTTTTTCTCTCCCAAAATATTAATTAACAAAATCCAGGCCCCAGAGAACAGCCCATCTCTCTCCAGCCTGAACTCAGCAGTGGTGTTTGGATGCACAGCCAGACCACCTTGGTCCCAAAAGTTCAACTCAGAGTGGTCAGCACATCCATGAGCTGATCCCTGCCCTCGGAGCAGGAGGAAGCACCATGCAGGGGTTGGCAAAAAGCCCACAGAACACTTATGTCCCACTCAGTGTGGTGGGAGCTAAATACCACACCAGCCTCGTGCCAGCCCTTCCCACAGGGATACACTTCAGGTTGGCTCCTGTCCTTGGAGCAGAAGCATTTAAAGAATCACAAAAGGACCAGGGCACAAATCAGTGTCAGGCATATAACAGCCTCTAGGGATGGAGCTGTTGGGCTCCCATTTCTTTTCTGTGCCCAAGAAACAAAGGGCACTGACCTCAGATGCTGTCAGTCCTAGGCAGGATCATGTTAAACTCAGCAGTTTTAAGGGTCATGATGCTGCAGAGCAATAAGAAAACAATGCAGAACTGAATGGATCAAAAGGAAATAATGGGCATACCATGTTGACAAAGGCAGACAGAAAAACCAGGATAATGGCAAAGACTCCAACTAAGGTACTATTGGTCCTGGACTGTACAATCTTCTTAGAAAGAGTCTGGAGAGGAACTGGGAAAAGCTGCATGAGAGAGAAAAAAATCAAACATACACATAAAATCGTTGTTTGTTTTACAGATTACAACCTGCCTTTGAGCTGTGCTCATCCTTCAGCAGGGTCTGTGTGGGTGCTGCACAGGGGCTGGAGGATGGTGATGGGGGATGGTGGCTGCAGGACAAGGGTGAGCAGAGATGAGACTGCCTTGTGGCACAGGCCCAGCTGGCTCACCAAATCTACTTAGCCCTTCCTAATGGGAGCAATGGCTCCCCAGCCCAGAGAGCATGGCTTGCAGGGCTGTGCTCATCCTGTCGTGAGAAGCAAACCACAAGCCATCTGTAACTGAAATAGCCAGGAGCCTGAGCCTGGAAATTACTGGAGCAAAAATTTAAAAACGCAGAAATGAAAACACACACCATGTCTCTTTGATCAGCAAGGCGTATCGCAGGACTCTCTGGTGCCATTTCAGACACAGACTGTTACAAAGCCCCTGTGATCTGTCAGACCCTGATCTCGGCAAAAGGCGCTGCAGAGATCAGCTGGCCCGGGCTGGGCTCTGGCACTTGGCTCCACACTCACATGGGGATAAAAATACCCACGGGTGAGGGTGATCCTGGAGCTCCTGCAGCCCCAGTGCCCCAGTGACTCACTGCTGGCAGGGCTGTCAGCTCCCTGCTGATGGCTCTTGAGGAGCTCTGCTTTAGGGGTGGAACAGCCTGTGTGCTCGAGAGAGACTGACCCCATGCCCTTCTCAGCCAGGGCACCTTCCCTGCACTGCACTGGCTACAGGAGAGCCCAGGAGACAGCAAAGCCAACCCTCTCCCTTCATGTGCCACGCTGTGCCAGTGCAAACTCGGAGCTGGAGCAGGAATGCCAGGAAACCCTGGTGCACTGACATGCTCCCATGGGGGACTGTCCTCCCCAGCAGTGCCCTGCCCCTCCAAGCCACCCTGCCAGGGCAGAGGGGCTCTGCCCGGGACTGCCAAAGCTTTTTCCAGAGCCCAACTCTCCCTTCCCTCACTCACTGCATGAATAACCAAGCCACTAGAGGGTATTTTTAGAGACACAAAGAAACAGCAGCACAGCGCCATGGCACTGCAATTTAACTATGACTAATGTTTCTATTAAAAGTCTTGCTTTTCCCTTTTATCCGTCACTCTTACATCTTCGGAGATGCAACATTTTGTCAGTGCTGTGCTTCCCACACAGCAGCCCTGCAGTGTAATTACCGAGTGCTGGAGCAGCCAAGGCGCTGATTAGCTGGGGACTTTTCACAGAGGCAGGGAGAGCTTGTGGCAAGAGTTTTGAAAGAGCTGATTTCACCTGCTACCAGCACATGCACAAAACTCCAGCTAACTCCAGGTAAATGAAGAGGGCAAGGCTCTGAGGGGGACTGGAGAGAAGGGGAAAGTGGGGTTGTCACTTATTTGCACTGAATGAGGATTGATTGAAATGCACTGAAAGCTTATGCAATCCTTCAGGTTCAGTGGCATCCACTGAAAAACAAAAAAACCCACCTTTCTCTCTGACATAAACCCTGCTGACAGAGAAGTCCTTAGCTCTGTTGATAAGTCATGAACCAAAATATCTCTTTGTCCTACCATGTCCAGCTGCTTGCACAGATGTCAGCTAGCAGATCCCTACTAGAATAGGGATATGGAATATCCAATGAGGCTTTCTTCTGCTCTAGCCCTTCTAGGATTTGGAAGGAGAAGGAGCATCTGTGCTGCATTTAGACACTTTTCTCACTAGATTAGAGCAGGACAGGTTTTCTTGCCACCCCTTTGTTTAGGCCTCAAGGCCAAGTTCCACAAAGGTATTCAGGAACCTAAGCTCTGTCTGTAATCTCTGGGAAATCAGGCACCTAAATAAAACTTGGGAGTTCTTTGTTGTGGATCTTGGCTCAAGCCCCTGCTGCCAACGATCCCAAAAAAGCCTGACTTTGAAAGCCTGAGATATCAAGCAAAGCGATCAGTGGAAGACACTTAAATTCTAATGAAAACTTGTTTTCTTTGTATTAATCTTGGTTCTCATTACTTTGCAAACTAGGAAAAATTTTAGGTCAGTAAACAAGTACAGCTGGAAAAAGTCCTGAAGAAGACAGAGATGCCAAAACCCATAGGAGGTCAGGGCTGCAGTTGAGAGTGCATCAACATAGTCCTGGTGTGCATCTGAGGAACCTCTGCCTCGTGAACATTCATGGGGGTCCTGTCACACAAGCCACACTCTCCCCATTTCACAGAGGCAGGTAGAGACCAGGAACACCTACAGCTTGAAGAACTTCTATGATAGACATGGGGAGCCTGTCTCAGTTCTGACAATTCAGCTCCATTCTTGCAGTGTTTCCTCCATAAAAGCATCCACAAGTCAGGGGCACAGCACAAAAGTAGATAAAAAGAAAAGAAGATGACTTTCCCTCCCATTTTCCAACAAGCATAATAAAATCCCTTCTGTCCTCATAAAAGAAGCAGAATATCAGGACAGAATTCTACAGCACAGTGAAAATCCAAGCAGCACTGCTGGTTGGTCCATTGGCTTGTACTGTCCAACCTGCTCCTCTTAGTGAGACTCAAATCCTGAGTGAAGAACAGGACAAGGGGAGGTCTGATGAAATGGCAACTCCCAGCCTGTATTTGCACTACTGAGAATGGGCTGATGTGATCCTTTGGGCAGCTGAGATCCATGTCTGGGCAGCCACACAAGCGTGAGGTCACTCTTAAGCACTCTTGAAATCCCCACGTAAAGAAAAATAACCACAATTTGGAAAAAGAAAATTGGATTGTCTAGTCCAGATCCCAGTTCACTCTGAATTGAAATGCATAAATGCAGGTGAAGAAAAGGCACTGCTTTGCAGGTGAAAGTACAAGTTTAAAAAGTGATCCAACAAGTATTATATTACACTGAAAATAATCCACAACCTCCAGTCATTTGCATGACAAAATTACTCTAAATAAAACCCATTCTTTGCAATAACAGCTGATCTAGGACAGAAGAGTAATATTTCTTCTTTTTGTCTTCTTAACATATAGTGTAGATATGGAAAACTGCTTAGGTAATTGCTGTTGTGTTGTAAGATGAGGTCTTTAAGGTCTGATTTTTCAATTTGTAATAAAAGCCTTTGAGTCATTTTGAAGTACATTAAGATGCTTCTGGAGTAAAAGACAACATCTCCAGGCAACTTGATGTTGCAAGTGCATTTATGTAACTTATTTTACAGTGATTAATCAGTCTATTAAAAAGTACAGTTTTCAGTGGTTTTTTTTTCCTGATTGAGAAAAAAACCCAAATGCTTTAGGAGCATCTAGACCAGGTTTTGGAGCAAAGAAAGAGATAAGCAAGCTACACCGATGCAGAGCTACAGAAAAGCTTATTTTCTCATAAAGAATAATTTCAAATTTCTCTCCTGTGTGCTCCCAGGACCAAGCAAAAAGTTGAATTCCACACAGCAGTGTAGATACCAGAAGTTAAAGGATTTTAAGAAAGAAAACACAAACTTGATAAGTTAGTAGCAAACCAGATGTCTGTCAGCAGAGTATTTGAGAAGGAATCCTGGTTCCCATGACCTTAGGCTCTACTGGGAAGGGACACCATCTCACGGTGGCCAAGTCTTCATGGAGCATCAAAGCAAAGAACTGGAACTCTCTTGTTTATTACAGCTGAAGAAACTTGGAAAGCCAAGCTGGCTGCACTGGCAGTTCCAGGATCAACTTCTAGTCCGTGGAGAATTTTATAGTGGAAGATAATAATGACAGCGAAAGAAAATAAAACATGATCAAGCTGTTCAGAAAGAGCCTGCTGGCCACTGTCAAAGCCAGAGATGGAGAGGCCAAAACAGTGAGGGAAAATCTCACATGAAAGCTGGAAAGAGGAAGAAAAAAGAGACACTTATCATGTAACAGCACAGCAAACAGGCAAAAGTTATGCTTATGCTGATATCCTGGGGTGGACACCTGCTTTCCAGCTTTGTGTGGAATGAACCACTGGTATTTAAAACACATGCTCTCCTATCCCACATCTGAGTGTGAAACAAAGCAAACAATGCTGACATCCATGTCTTAAAATTTCATCTGAAGGATCTGTAAAATTGCCTTCCTTCTGCAGGTGTGTAAAAGTGTTTCCTCGAGCAATGTGGAGTACAGAAATAAAGTAATATCCCTTATCCAATGGCTGGGTAAACCTGTTACTTAAAAATCAAAGACTTGAAACACCAAGGTCTTGGATGACAGAAGTAGGCTGCAGCTATTAGGAGCTGCTGCCATCAGGCATGGAGCTGACAAACTAGAAGTACTTGTTCCTTGATGAAGCCATCTCATAATCAGATGTTGTCAGCAGAAGCTAACTTAGAGCACTAAGAAGGGGTAATCAAAAAGGAACTGGAGCTAGAAGGCCCAATATTTTCAGTATTGGCAATCTCTGCACAGAAGGCACACTGGATGTTGTACATGAGCACTTTGTGGGGCTCAAAACTCACTGCTGGAAGTATCAGGAGCTTCAAAAAATCCCATTAAATTCTGGTGTTATTCTGAATTCCCCCTGATGTCTTGCATGTGCACTGTGCACTGAGGCAAAGCCAGCCTAAAAACAGTTGCAGGCACCACCAAACAGATCTCTTCTACAGGAATTTGGAAGATCAAGACAAAGAAAGCAAGATTGAAATCTGCCTACCATCCCAGGGACTGAAAAGTAATGTGTGCCTTTTAAATTAATCAGTAATTAAGATCAGTATTAATATTAAACCCAAAAGCCCAAACCAAAACCAAAGGATTTGAATGATGACAGAAGAATCGAGTGCTGCTGTCAGTGTGTGGAAGTGGCCTGTAAACACCAGTGGGTGACAAACAGCTCTGAGCCTTGGAATCTGTCTGGCTGCAAGTCAGGCAGCTCGGAAGCTCCAGAGCTCCAGGTGTGCCCCAGCTCTCATCCCAGCAGAACCAGGGTGTTAGTGTGGCTCTGCTGGGCTGGCACAGTGCTGGGATGGTGCTGCCAGTGGCACTGCAGCCTGAGGAGGCAGCAGAGCTCTGCACCAAATTCCCAACTTCTTTGTGGCTGTGACCAAAAGCTTTTCACATTGGTTGTTAATTAATCGCTAATCACATTAACTGCTGATACCAGTTTAGAAATGAAGGACACTTAGGAGCATCCTCAAGTGCAATGGACACACCAAGTACAACCAGGCATCTGTGGGTACCACTGCCCAGCTCCAGGAACCCAAGCCTTCCTATTAGCAGTGTTATTTCTGACTCAGCTTCTCATTGCTGGTAAAAAAGCAAGGCCAATGAGATGCTGCACTTACAAACTAGGCTCCCTTTAAAGTTGTCGTAAGGCCAAAGGAAACCCTGTGAGTGAGTTGTTAGGTTCAAATAGAACTCAGAGCTTTCTTCACTATGAAGAGTTTGCAGCTCTCATTATATGAGAAGGCAAAGTTTAATTTCCAAATCTAACTTTAAAAAAATCAAAAAGACGTGTAAGGTGCAAGTCTGTCAAGAGCACCCACATTCAACGTTGAAAATGGCACAGAGAAGATAATTAAAGTGAGACAAATCATCTGCCTGACATTATCCATTATCCCACTGTTTCTTCTGCAGGAAAAATAATGCTACTGAGCTATTTTATTCCAGGCTCTGAGGAACAAAGTTGAGCTTGGGCTAAGGTACCTGAATCTGAGAATATTCCATGTTCAGACACTTCTAGACTAGAAGGATCCCTAAAACTGAAACACATCAATGTTTTTTATAGGAATACCTTTGAGTGAAAAAGATGAGCACACTACCCTACCCACAGTGCTCGCTGCCAATTTACCACAGGCTGGCAAGAAGAATTAATATGTTTTTGGACTTCACACAATGTATTTCTTTGCTGATCAAAGCCAGCGACAAGAAAGAGCCCACCAAAGGTTGGAAACTCTGTACACTCATCTGAGAAAGGCTGATAAAATTCTATATGTTTATGGCTCTTACTTCCCTCCAGGACATTTTTCCTTGATGATATTCTGCTTCTGATTATCTGCCTACCCAAACATGCACATGCAGCAGGGGCCAGTACACAGGCAACGCTGCAGGAAGTTTACAGGGAGGAAATGAATGGTCAGTGTCTGGTCCCACATTGGAAAATGAGCTCTTCTTATATCAATATGAGAGTGTCTGCAGGGGACTTAACAGACATGCAGATCCACAGAGTGATTACTTCTTGCTGAGCTAAAGAGATGCCAACCCTAACATCTGTTTGCAGCTCATTCTGCCTTATCAAAGGTTTTTTCTGTAACCCTTATCACATAGTGTGGAAAGGATGGCTAACAAAACACACTCTGTTAGCTGAAGAAGCAGATTGCTGATCCGGTTATCTTAGGCAGAGGATTACAAAGAAACCACAGTACTCACCTTTACACAGGAGTAAATGACTGAAACAAACACCACTGTGGTCAGGATCAGGAAACAGGTCAGGTAAAAACCCAGCATAAATGTAGAGCTGAAATCAAGGAGAGGTTTGGTTAGTTTTGGTTTGGTTTTCTTTTTAATGCACATCCTATAGAAGAGCTACAGCTCTGCTCTCCAGACCACATTTGTACAAGCTCTGACACACTGCACAGGCTTTCCAATTAGGATAGCAGTAGGAGACACGAGGTGCCTTGAATACCAACAGATACTCTGGCCTATTTAGAATTACTCACACAGGCTGCAGAACAGAGAATGCTGCATCTTTTACAGCAATCACCTTCCTGCTGGGGTGGCAGAGGTGGGACTGAAAAACATTTCATGCACTAGAGGAGGTGACAGAACAACTTGTTGTGGCAGGTTGGCACCCAGCTGGCTGTGGGCAGGGAACCCCTGGGAAGGAAGGCGAGCTGAGGGCTGAAGTGCAGCTGAGTGGGAATAGTCTCAGTGGGAATAGCTACCTGTCCTTGCACAGGGAATGTCTGTGCAGCACAACTCTCCATGCTCTGTCTCGTGCATGGGATGTGAGCAACCCCAGCATAAGGATAGTCATGGAAAACAGCCTTATCTTGGCCAGCTTGAGAGACTCCTGCTCCTCCCAACTTTGAAGTACAAAGAGGATTCCATGGCCAACTTTGTACTATGCATTTTCATCTGTTTTCCTCACGAAGATATTCAACACCCATCTCCCAGTGATTGGCCTCAGTGTGACAGGATAGGCCCCCTCCCAGGAGTCAGCCTTGTTCATAATCTAAAGGAAATATCCTTGTGATGTGACATTGAGGCTAACCACACCAAAGTCAGCTGGTCTCTGTGCTCTCCCATGACTACTAAGATAATTGTACTTGCTAATTCACTGTTTGAGCCTTTTTTGAAATTCCTTAAAGCTATTCTGCTTTATCATAATAAATTGACACTGACATTCTGTCTCTAGTTTCAGATTCAAATTCCACGGTGTGCCTTTCATGAAGCTCTGATGGTGACACATATGCACCTGTGATTTCAGCTGGTGTTTAACTGCTACCTTCAATGAAAGACCAAAGCTATGCAATTGAACTATAAGGAAAAACAAACCAAAAGGTGAAGGGAAGTGTATCTGATCTGCAGTTAAAGCATGGAATTTTATTTACTCTCAAACCAAATCACCTTTCAGACAGGCCAGGCTGACTAAGGACACTTCAGAACTCGCAAAAAAAACCCCAAATAAACAACCACCCTCCTTATGGGCAGCATGGAAGGAGACTGAACAGCACAACATTTACACCACACTGCCATAAGGGATTGGCTCCTGTGTAATACAAAGGAGTCAGCCATATGGTTGCCGCACATCAGAAATTGTCAACTTGTCATTTAAATGTTAAACTGGGTTTTACGGAGACAGCATAGTGGCTGCTTAGGGAGTTTGATGAGCAACACAAGGCTGGTAGAGGGCCTCTGCAGGTGTGAAGTTAAGACAGCAATATCCAGAAATCCAAAGTGTAAGCCCTTGTTAAGTCAGTTACTCTCAAAGAATTCTGGATGTAATTAACAATGCATTAATTAATTGCTGGGAATGATCTTGTTCCAATTTTGAGTCTCTTTCAGCTTCACTTGCACTTTCCCAAAGCAGACCTGTCTGTTTACACAGTGCATTTGTCCTGGTGTTATTTTGCTGATTCAATCCTTCTGTGAGCACTCCTGCCTGGGAGAGTGAACAACAAACATCAGACTACATGTTATTTCTGTGACCTTCCAAATGTCTGATCTGAACACTACAAACCAATCTCTACTCCAAAAGGATCTGTGGTGGGAACAGAAGTAGAAAACAGTTGTAATGGCATAAAATAGTACTGGAGCTCTCTTTAGGGACAATTTTTTGTCTTCTTGTAAGGAAGATAAATTTGGAGCATTTTCAGAGCTTCTGTGATCTCGTTCTTCAATTTAAAAATGGCTAACTCCAAATTTTATTTCCAACACAGCATTGCTCAGTGAATGATATATTATGGCTACTAAACCAGAGCATAGGAAATACCCACATGCTGTAATTTTATGGGATTTTAAAAGAATTCTTTGAGAATAAGTCCCATTTCTGCAGAGCTCACTGCTGGAAAAGATCCAGTGGGTTGTGCTGTGCCTAGCAGACAGAGCTGCAGACCACTGCAGTGGGCCAAGAGCACTGTGCCCCACAGCCCTGAGGAGCTTATGCCACTCTTGCCTGGGGAAAGAAATGACTGCAACCCTTAAACCTGGAGCAAGACACTCAAAGCTCAGGCATGTGCAGCTCAACCCCTTCTCCACCTCTCTTCTTGCCCAGCTGCTCTGAGTGCAGAGGAATAAATTTATGAGAGATTATGCCTCATTTGTTAAGCAGATCCTGAGACCTCAGTGCTCTGAGCAATGAGGCTGTGATGGGTTTTCACCTCCCTGTCCCACTGTGTTTAGATAAGAGGACAGCCTAGCCTTGTGCTTTGAGTGTATACTATGCCTTGATAGGCAATCCTTCCTACTCAGTGATATTTGTTTTCCACAGGCACATTTATGTGCCTAAGATGGAGGTAAATTATAAGAGAAATCACACCAGGAAAACAGAAATCCTCACATGTCAGTGAGGTGGTTTTAATCTGCACTAGAAATGGGTGAAAACAATAAGCACCATGCATCACTTGAGCATGAATTATTTAAGGATTTTTCTCTTCCCCTTGGTGTTCTGAATTTTCAAAAAAAAAACCAAGGAAAAGTAGGCTGGAATAGAGGAGGGGAGCAGATGGGAGCACAGGGATGAAAGGGTACTCACTGTGGCACGATTATGATTTGAACAAAGCAGATGAAGAGGAAGACTAGGGAGGCACAAGCCACATAGGCTCCAAACCTGTCATCCACCTGCTTGGAGTACTGCAAAAAAACCACAGTTATGTTAGTGGGAAATTTGGCTGGCTGCCTTCTCTCTACAAAAACTTCTTACTTGGCTGTTGTTTAGGTCCTTGGAAAGCAGTGCTGGTAGGAAACAACATTCCAAACTCCCCTTCTCCCGGGGCAATCTCTAAGGGCTTGAACAGGCCCAAAGGTCAGGGAAGAAACCCACAGAGCTGGGTGGAGAGAGGATTCACCAACTGCCCCTTGCATGAGAAGAACAGAAATGGATTAACTGGAACCAAGATTCTAGGTCACCGTCATCAGACTGAAACTTCTTCCATGGGAAGTTTCTTCCAAGAGGGACAAATGCTGCTAATGGGAAAACCTTGCCTTTCGTGCAGATGACTCGACTTGTTCTAAAGCTAGTGTTAGGCTGCTATGGTTTTCACACAGTCACTCCTTCCAACTACTTGTCAACGTGTTGGCCACGTGGGAACTTCATCCCATTCCCAAAGATGCTTTATTTAGCTTAAAGCACAGTTCCCAGCACACATGGTCTCAATGTTGGAACCACAAAATAAAAGGTGCTCTGAACAGGTGAACCGCTAATTTCCCTGGCAGTTTTCAGCTATAAAATTGAAGAGGAGGAGTGGGGGGAAATTACATGCTCAAGCTTTTATCCAGTCCCACACTGATTCATTGAACAGCTGTACATCCTGAAAAGCTCTGCTTTTGTAATAGGTAGTCATTCTTGTCAAGGAAAGACTGTTTCTAAATAAAATTATAATTAGTGCAAGCTTATGGACTTTTTTCCACTGAATAATTAGTTAAACCTCAAGACCACTCAAGCCTCCCAAGGATTTGTGCTTGGATAAAAAATAAGAGAAAAAAAAGGATTACTTTCCTTGTGCAATTAAACCCACTACCTTTTAATGTTACCTTTAATAATGTCATCTAGGTACCTCTAGATTTAGAAATAGACTTCAAAATTTCAGAGCTTAGTTAGGCTGAAGTGGGTTTCTCCACTGATTTGGAGTCTCAAAGTCAGAGGAACAATCTGGTTTATCCTGGATTCCCTTTACTGCTTGTGACTGCATGTTCCTGTGTGTCTGATAAAAATGGCTTTGTATGCCTGGCCAGTGCTCCTTTCAGATGACTGTGACTTTTTTAGGGCAAGTCTATTAAAGTTTCCATGAAGAAGCATGGATTTTTTTAAGACCACAAACCCACCCCCAGTACCCAAACCATAGCTTAAACCACAGATATAAAAGCCTGACCTTCTGCAGGAGAATTAAAACTCCTAACAAGCCTGCTTGACACGCTGCAATGGTTTTCAGACAAAGGTACCTTTTTCTCCAAGTCAGGCTCCCTGAATGTTAGGAGGAACTTGCGCACGTGCTCAGAGCGTAAGCGATCAATGCTCCTGGCGTCGATGGCTCGGCCCAGGAACTCATCCACCTCATCCTCTGGGTTCATACTCTCCTGGGTACTCCTGAGGATGTCATGAAAAGGGAGTGTAAGAGGACAGGATAATCTCTGCCTCTGCACTGCGTGTTATCATTGCAGTGTATAACGAGCTGGAGGTTAATGGCATTTTGCTTCTGACAGCTTCAGCTGGGAAAGGGACTGGGAGCAGAGAATGATATCAGCTCTAGAGCTCCCTGCCCGTCCTGAGTCATTGTTACAAGGATTCCATTTATTTGCCCTTTTTCTAGACTTTTCCATTTCCTTGCCTTCAGGTCTCATTACCATCCCTCATTCTCTAAAACCACTGGGTAGCCTCCTTCCCCTTGTCCTCTGACTTATTCTTCCTTGCACTGCTGTGCTGTCACAGCTGTTAGTGCCTGCACTGGCAAAATTATTTTTGCATCCAGTCATATTTCTTGCTTACTAATAACAATTTCTGTAAATATTACTATAAAAATTTCCAAACTTGAAC
The DNA here is from genome assembly GCA_024500445.1 of Entomyzon cyanotis. Classification (NCBI taxonomy): domain Eukaryota; kingdom Metazoa; phylum Chordata; class Aves; order Passeriformes; family Meliphagidae; genus Entomyzon; species Entomyzon cyanotis. The sequence continues at coordinate 10,401,460 of JAKEPQ010001026.1, read as the reverse complement.
AATTGTCCCTTCTGGAGAAAAAAAATGTTTACAGAACAAATGTGAGGAAAAAGAAAAAGGGCCTTACTTCCCTTCACACAGTTATTTATGAGTATAAAGCTTCAAACAGAAAAAAAAACTGTTTACAAGATATTTACTTAAGGAAAGGTTGCAAAAGAAAAAGTCAACAGAAGAAAAAAAACCAAACTAGATTCTGGTTTCTAAATATGTGCAACAAGATTTCTAGGTTGCTTTCATGCCACTGTTTTTCTGAATGTCTGCTATAGCTTCAGAAAAATGAAGCTGATTTTCAAAAACTGTTGAGTAAAAACAATACTGTAAACTTAATGGTCCTGAGGCACTTTGCACTGAGGATCAGGAAACCTGAAGCACCTCCCCAAATTCTAGTTATTTTTAAAATCTAACAGTATTTTAATGACTTGATGCTGTCACTTTAATAGCCTGCCTTCAAATGAGCTATAGGCAGAAATTAAAAGCTAATCCTGAAGTGCTGTTTTTCTGCTCTGCTTGCATGATTGCCCAGGTTATCCACAGGGTTTGCCAATAGTTATCCACTGAAATGCACCCCTCCCTTGCACTGGGGTATATTCTAGCAGATAACTATTTCTGTGTGCAAACCCCATGATGGCACAGCGACTTAGGGCTCATGTTGTGTGACCCTCAGTCTAGGCACTCTGGAGAAAAAATCCTGGGGTCTGACAAGCGTGATGAAAAGCTACTCTGCTTTATTTCCCTGGTTTCATTTGTACTGCACCAGAGCACACAATGCACTCTGTGTTGCAGCCAGCAGGCTCCCTCAGGTAAGGCTGTGCTGGAAACAGCTTGCAAACCAGAATGTGACTCTGTTTTAGAAGTTAAAGATCCCTTTCCAAAAGAAAAGGCTCTTTCAAAGCTTTCTGCAAAACTGGATCAGGTTTTCAGAAGCCCTCTGTACCTTAACACTTCTGTGCACCTCTTGGTGAAAGAAAAAATCAGGTCCATCTGCTCATTTCCATTCTACCACTCTTTGCCACAGCCAGCCAGTTGAATGTGTCTGCACCTCAGCAGGGCCATGATGACACACCAGTGACATCTATTTAGTGACCATATAGCAATTACAAACCTCGTTGGTCTCCAGGTCTAATCTCTACTTCAGCCAACCTTAGTATTCCAGTGGGGTTGGGGAAAAGAGTTTTTTATTTTTGGGCTCCAGAAGTTATTTAATTCCTAGAAATTCATATAGCCCACTTTGAAAATAAAAGTGTTTTTTTCCCTACAAGGTCAGGACATTCAATTTACTTCCTCAGAGGAAGTACATCTGCTTGAGCATTCAAGGGGATGCTGCTTATTTTCATTCAGTCCTCTCAATGTCTTCTGGGCTCATAAAAATGAGCAAGGAAATCATTAGGCTTCATATTTACAGAATGTCTTCCAAGATCCTGTGGGTTATGTACACACTTGGGTCATTCACATTTAGCCATTTCATACCACGCACGGCAGACGCGATGCGTTTTCCGCTGGAACCGAAGCAAAGGAGGCAGCTCAGCATCTTGGCAAAGCACAGTCAAATTTCAAGTTACACCCTGAAAACATCACTCAGGAAGATGCAAAGAGAAAAACCTGCCTGCTTGGTGTCTACCTGGGCTGCCTGCATGTTTGTAAAGGGTTGTTTAACTGCTGAGGGTGTTTCTAATACTACTGTAACTTCCGTGGTAGCAGGCTGTGCAGAAATACCTGTGCAGGTTTTAAATTGCCTGGCTGGGCCATTGGCAGTGGGCAGCCACCCTCACACTGACTGCAGGGAAGCTCTGTCACCTTGCACAGACCGAGCTGTTCAGGTGACTTTCACAGCCCATTGTACCCAAGCTAAATTACAGTACAGCAAGTCTGGGTACATTTGCATAAATGTAATTTTAAATTGACATACAAAAGTTCTCCGTGCTAAGGAGTGCCCTCAAGGCAGTGCCTGTAAGTCAGAGCTGAGGTACTACCATAGACTAATGAAATTCTTATGCCAAAATGATTTTTGATATATTGATAGTGTGGTTGAGGGGGGAAGAATGAGGATTTCAGGCTGCCATGAAACTTCCAAAAACACATCCTAAAGGCAGTGCTGAGATTTCTTCAAATGCAGCCAACAGAAGATTGTTGCAAGGGACAGGACCAGCACAAACAGAGCTTGGAGCAACTTTTCCACTCTGCTTGCAAATGTGAAAGCTACCAATTAACCCAGAGATGCTGGCTTTGGAGTGCTCCAAAAATGTGCTGCTGATTTCATTACTCTCTGCCAATGAAGAGTGTGACCACTGCCAAAGCTACATGTATGCCATAATTTTAAATGCTTCATGCTTAGATTCAATAACTAAACCTGCATTCAGGCATGTAAGGTTTGATTCTGTTTTCAGGGATGTGTGGTGCCCACGTCTTCCTTTGCTGCCAGAGGAATGTATTGACCCTCAGTGTTTCTGCACATGAAGGAACTATGTCAGTACTTGACATGGTTTAGGTATCTAATTTTAACCACTCTCACCATGAACATATCCTGCTAGAGATTTATTTTTGCCAAATCTTTGTACTTGAGTTAAACAGATTTCTGGATAAAGAGAATCAGAGGCAAGTAGTAGCTTCTTTTGGTACTGAACACAAATGCAAAAATCCTGAAATCTGTATAATAAGCTGGGACCACACTGAGTGAGACAGCTCAGTTATTGGCTCTAACAGCCCAAGGAACCTTTCAAACTATAGGATGGAGTCGAGATATTATGGTCCTTGGAGCAACAGAGGAGATGCTGTTCCTCAGCTGTTGGATGACTCTGTTGTCTACCAGCACTGACGCAGCTGATTTTGTGTTTTCTTGCAGAAACTATGAGGAAAAATACTATTTCATAAGGGATATTGAAAATTTCTGTATTCCTATGAATTATTTTGTTGTAATCCATTAGCTCTTTCCTGCCCAAAGCATATCTAACATCAATTGAGTTCCCAGCATCCATGGATACAACAGGAAGCAGAAAACAGGAAACAGAGGGAGCAGAGAAACATCCCAAGCTGCACAGAGTTAAATGTTACAAAAATCCAGTTTGCAGGGAAGGGCAAGGGAAGGAGAGAATGACTCTTAATATTGACTTATTCAAACATATCACTTTCCTTTTCCTTTTTTGGCAGCTGCTCTCAATGCTCAACCACAGCTGGATGCTTAGGGTCCACAGAAGCATTTACCTGTCCAGATCACAGAAATCCACTCAGCCCTGACCAACAGCCTGAGAAACATGAGAAGGAGCAACAGCAACATATTTTAGGCATCAGTCTGCTCTACTGTTGCCTAACTTGCTCTAAGCAAGCTTATAATTAATGCCATTCAGCAGGGCTGAATTGTGAAAATTCATTGTGAAATTATTCTAAGCACCTTCAATACAGGAAATGCTTTTGTTATGTCCAGTTGTAGAAGTTAAAAAGTGAATGCATTTGGGGATTTTTCCTCCAAAGGCAATTTTTCAAAACACCACTGTCATTAAATTATGTTAACCATTTCTCTGAAGTTCTATATGAAAAAAACCAAAAATGCGGCTTTAAATTTGGCTATATTTTAGAGCATGAAACTTTGAATTTACTTTTGTAAACAAGCTATAATTTCTGAGTTTATTTTTATACATAGAAATAAGTAATATGCAATAACGAGTAAAATAAAACACATACAAATAAACCCAGAAATTATACAAGCATTTCAATACATACATAAACTTTTCTTATTGGAGATGTCCAACACTTAGATATACTTTAGAAGCAGATTTTGTCTTGGGTTATTTTCAAAGAGGCAAAGAGTAGAGATTATTTGGGGCAAGGGGAAGTGCAGCAAAAGCATTTTAATTATAAAAGCAAGTTAGACCCACCAAACAAATAAATGTTTTGAGGGCAGTGGCTGTTCTGAATGCACATCAGTCAATCCCGTGCCCTCAACTGCCTGTCCCTCTAGGACAAACCTCTGGGGAGTCCAAGCATTATTTTTGGCTTCCGAGCATGGATTTCTGTCCTTTTTTAATATGAGAAAAAAATCCCAAACGTGTAAACATAACAGTGTATGACAGAAGTAAATTTGCTTACTTGTCCTTGGGGTCCTCGAAACCCTGAAAGAAAGGAAAAGGGCAGAAGGGTGAGCAAACAGGCTGACCTTGAGAACACAAAGCATCCCGGGAACAGCATTTCACAGGGGACTTTTCAGGGCTCTCATTTGTTAGGTGTGGATGGACAGCTTTACCCACCCACAACAATATTTTGTGCAGCTGTGTCAGCGGGCAGACAGAGCAGCTTTGGAAAAACACATTCCTTCAGATATAAATTCATGGAAGTGCAGATAAAGGAAATGTTTCAGCTGACTGCTGGCACACTTTATTTCAGGTGTCTTCTTTTTAGCAGTCACCATTACAAGTGATACAATGGAAATTGCACTGATATTATAACTGAGGATGTATTTTACTTGAAACAAAGCTCAGAACAATAACATAAGTCAACCTCTGTATTCAACAAGGCTGCATCTCTTTACGTCAGGGCTCAGCTAAGGGCAATGGATGCATTTTGGTTTTCATCTCTCCAAGGGGTCTCCCTGCTCCTCCCCTCATCGCATGCACACACAGAACATGTTTTCTTGACTAAGACTGCAGGAATAATTTATAATATTTGCAATAGCCCAAATATTCACAGTTCTTTCACGACCACCTGAATTGATTAAGTGCAGGTATTTATGAGTCATCCATAGTTTTAATGGCTAGAAGGTCTTAGACAAAAGTATAGAAGGAGGCATAAGTATATATGTTTAGCATTAACATACCTAACAGACCAAATTGCATGAAAATTGCCATTTTGCATGGGCTGAAGCAAAATGTGCCCTCTGACATCTTGGCTTAAATTTAACTGCAGTCAAGAAAAGTTGTATATTTGACAAGTAGGGTCAAATACTCCGGCACAGAGTTTGTACCCTGTGTTCCAAAACATAAAACAAATGTAGCTGGGAGACATGAAGAATTGCTTTTGTTTTTCTCTGAGTGACCTCAGGCCAAAACTGCTCAGGGCACATGAGGATATTCCAGCTGCTGGACCTGCAGCAGCAACCATTCTGGGGGCAGCAAACCCAAATCCACCCTGACTGTGGAAAAGCAAACATCTTTGGGCAAAAGTCTTCCCACAGCCGCCTTGTCCAACACCATCAGAAACAACAACACTGACCAGATACTAAACGAGAACAGATTTTACCCTTGCAATGAGTTAGCAATGTGGCCACATGGCAGAAGGAAAGCCAACAGAGTGTCTCTGAACAGCACCAGCTTTGCCAGAGGGAAGAAGGGAGGTCTGTCACTCAGGTCAGCAGCCAGGATTGTGATTCACTGAGAGAGCAATTTCCATTTTTACATACTCCGTTTCAGACTAAAACCACACTCCTAAACAGAAATTGTTACTTCAACTTAACCCATCAGAAATTCTGATAAAGGAAGTCTCTCAGTCCCATGTCACAACCACCAGCAGATCCAGGGTGAAGAAGGAAATAGTAATGTTGATTCAAAGTTAGCATGTCCAGTTAACCAAGCCAAAAAAAAAAAGAAAGTACTTTCTGATTTCACATTAAAGACTGAAGTGATCATTCAACTTTTTGTTGTGTGGTTTTTTTTCCTTCTTCTTTTGCCTAATTATTTTACAGTTGTCAGAAATATCTGATTGATTTATTTATTTATCCTCTAAATAATCCTACAATACAGTGCCAGAACTGAAAGCTCACTGATTAATCATGGAGAGAAAATGCTCACTAATTTGTCTGGTGTCATAGTCAGTTAGGCTGGAGAAAAAAAAGAAAATTAACTGAACATGAATAGCTACCAGCCAAGAAATAAGCAGAGGGAACTGATGAGAAAACAGCCAGTACTTGCTTATTAGATAGATATCAAGTTCACATTTTCAACCTTAGCCACTTGGGAACTGGAAGACTGCAGTGGGAGAGTCCCCTAAAATGGTCTGATTTTCACAACCAGCTGCATAACCATCCATCCCACTGAATTCCTCAAACTAAACACAGATCTCACACTCCTGCCTTTGAGAGACACAAGTTTGAGGACACAGGCCAACCAGCTCAAGTTACTAAAACACCTCAGCAAGCACATCCTCAAAAAAATTCCCAATATTTCAAGTGTGGAATAATATTTAACTGGCCATTTATACGGGTGAACACTTGATCCACATGGAGTTTGATTCTGCCCTGCTTCTATCCCTCAGCAAAACTGTTCAAAGGAAGGTTTCTAAAATAATAGAGAATTCATTGATCTAGCTTTTCAATTTACAATACTAAATTGTGCTTGAAATTCTGGAAATTATTCTTGCTGGTAACTCAAATTAACTTGGTGTTTCAAAACTAAAAACCAAAAAAATACACATTTCAGGTGATGCAGAAAAGGAAAAGATTATTACATTTTCTTTCCTGTGTCTTCATTTAACAAGGCTAAATATTTAAGAGTGACTTGAACTTTAATTAGAGAGAATCAGCTTAAAATTAAATGTTGTAGGAACCTCTTTAAGTCAAGCAAATTAAATGATTCACTTCAAACGCTCCCATTTCATACTAAAGATTCTTCAAGCAGAATTGCCAAAAATGGAGTTGTTATGGAGAAAGGTCTCTGGGATTATTTTAGGAAAAAAAAAATCCTCAAACACAGCTTCTTAAAAGCTGGTCACTTATTACAGGGTATCTTTCTTATTTGCACTGGAAGGCTTTGCCAGGACACAGAGCAAATATACCTCTAGGATGTGGCTGTGACCAGAGATTTTCTTCCCTCTCCACTAAAGCATCCCTGTTTCAATCACTCCCCAGGAAGCCTTTCAGGCAGAGGAGGTGATCACACACACAAGGTCACGCTGCCTGCCCTGGTTTCAGCTGGGAGGGAAATTTCCCCCTGGGTTTTGGTTAATGTGCTTTCACCCCTCCAGTTTCGTGGGCAGCCTCGGTTCATTGAAAAATCTGCACTTAAAATTATTTCCTTCCCTTTGCACAAGGCTTGAGCACTAATGACATATTGGCCATTTTTCCCTCTCCACAGCTGGGAAATAGTTTAGTATCTTCAGGACTCGGATGCTTTGCTCCAGTTAAAGCCCTTGGCTCAGGGTGAGGCTGCTCCCATCAGCTGCAATGGTCTGTGTCACACACAGGACAAACACTTACACAGCCAGCCCTGCAGGAATGGGGTCTACATGCATTTGCCTTCATTCCTAAAGGACTAGCTCACTCATAACCTGGTAGACAAATTTCCAAGCTCAAGCAGGAAGGAGAACTAAGAGGGGCTAAAGGCACTCTCTGGCATCCCTCGTGTCACCTATCTGTGTTTCCCACTGGAGGTTGGACAGCTGGGCTGGGACTGAACTCAGCCTGTTTGGGCACTGCTGCACAAAGATACATCAAAATTGGCATTTCTGCACAAACATACACACAAATCTGATCGCCCAAGGGAAAAAGAAAGGCTGATAAAAATGAGGTGCCTATCATTTAGGAGAGGGGGAGTAAAGGGATAGGAAGAGAAACAACCAGTTCCTGGAGTTAAGAATATAAATCCCCTCTTGACTGCTTATGGATTTGTACCCAGCAGGCTGAAGCAATGCCAGTGGTTTTCTAGGGTGCTATGAAGAAAAGGCTGGGAATTGTCAGCAGGGATAAAAATGGCAAAAGTGGTGATGGGTACAAGAACTGGACAGACAGGAGTTCACATCAGTTCAAGAACAGCTCCATAATCATGATGGTAAAGAAGCCCTTGTTAAGGCCAAAATTCCTTTCCTCTAGAAGGGACCATAAGGCATGAGATAGGTCTTTTCACAGAGCAGTACTAATGGACTGCTGCATATAGGACCTCATGCAAATTTTATTCAGTCTCATTTTAAATATCCCTGATACTGGTGTTTTTCTCATTCCCCCAGGAAGCTGTATTACTCTGCCATCAGATTGCAAAAGCCAAGGTAATAGCATTTAATAATTGCTCCGAGGCTAAGACAGTCCTCTCTCTGACTTCAGGAACATTAACCCAAACTTAGCTGAATCAATTTCCTTAAAGGCTCTGCTCTCTTGTCTTTTCTACAGGAGATTATTAAAAAAGCCTTATTTTTTTATGGCAGGTCAGGTGACTCAGAATCTACACTGACATTCTCAGTGGGAGTAGATGTGCAGGAGGAAGAAAAGAGGGAATGTTATATTACTGCATCTGTCCCTATGCCCCCTAAGGCTTACTATTTTATGTGGGATATTTTATGAATATCTATTGTGCTAAAAGCTCATATGACTGCCATCTCTCTGCTTGACTTCTAAATTAACTAAGCCCTTTTCTTTGAAGATTAAAACTGATTCCTTAAATAGAATGATAAAGTGTTTGTCAAAGACATGACAAGCTGACTGCTATACCATAACACTTCAAATCAAGCACGATTAGAAACAATAATTCTAACTTCGAGAACATTGGCTGCAATTATTAACATATTGTAAATATGCAAAGAAAAGTGGAATAGACTTTATATGCTTTTAACTTTTCATTTAACTCCAAAAATAAGACAGTAGAGGGGCTGATGAGGTTCATGACCTTCTTAATGGCAGTGTGGGTGGGAAGCATGAATTCCACCCTAAAAAACTTCACTCTCAACTCCAGCAAAGATCTTAAGAGCAAATACGACAAAGAAACTAATTTTTATTGCCCTTTTTTCATCCCCAGAACAAAGTCAAAATAGGACTTACATGATGTTAAAGCAGAAATCGAAATAACTTTGGACTGAGGGACAAAATGAGCTTTGTAAGAGTTAAGGCAAACTTGCAGAGGTGCTTTACGGAGACAGTGACCATGGAAAACAGAAAGGAAGAGTGACAGGTGGAGAGTGGATGTTGTTAAAAACAAACCTGTTCTGGCACTACCACAAAACTAATTATTCACATCTATTTTCAGCACTGTTGTACATTCTGCTTTGTCCCTGTGGTCAAAAAGACAAGGCTATGAAGATAGATGCTGTCAGGTATAAATGTAGAAGCAAAACTGAAGGACTTCAAAGCACTCATGCTAAAAATAACACAATTTCTGTTTCCAGAGTCCAGAAAGAATTAGGCCTGATAGGAAGGATATTTAACAAGCATCTAAGTGCAGAACAACAGACTGGCAGAAAACCAGTTTATGAAACAGATTAAATGATGAGTGTGTCTGTGATAGCTGGAACACAGACTAATGAGCTCTGAAAAGGAAAGCTGAAGTGCTCCTTTTCTGCAGCTCACCACACTTGATAAACAGACTTTCATTCCACTTTACTAGTCACGGACGGTGAAACCCTCTACTTTATTCAACTCAAAATGATTTAGTAGACAGTCCTCAGCTGGCAGACCAGACCTGGCCAATGCCATGACTTTATCTGGCCCATCACATTTAAATCTATAGAACATAAGAGGTTGCTTTGGTTGAAATAGGCTTTTTTCACCTTACTTTTAATTAACTTCTGGCTCTGACTTTACACCTCTGAAAAGTGCAGGTTGCTCACCCTTTCCAGTTTTCTGTGAACTCTGAATCCAAATTTCTCCAGTCCAAAGGTCACATTTTCAAGTGAAATGGTGTCTGGTTCTGTGCCTCATTTGTGAATAGTTATCAGAACTTGCAAAGCAGACCTAAAAATAAGCAGTCCTAGAAGTGCTCTGAATCAGTTCCTGGCTCCATAATCTCTGCCCTTCCATGTCTACACTCCAAACAATGATAAACACAAAAAACTTTTCCAGAAACTACTGTCAAACAGCCTTCTAATCAGACACAGACAGACTAAATCCAAGCCTAACCAGCCTTAATTGAAATTGCCCACTGGCACTGGTCAGAGCTGCTCACCCTCTCCAAAACCCAGACCCAAACCTGCTGATCTGCATCCCTTTGACATTAAGCCTTACTGCCTGCTTGAGGAAGATTTGGAAATCACCCTGGTAAATGCCACAAATCCACCTGTGCAATGCTTCCATGAACATCAGAGGAAATGTTTCTGTGAAGAAAGGGGAATTATATTTATTTCTGTAGGCTTAATTTAGTCCCACTCAAAACCAGTCTGACACATTTTAGTAGTGTCTCAATCCAAATGACCTTTCCCATATGAATAAAATCTACTCTAGAAAAGGGTACTGAATGGTGGAAAAATTATCAGTGCAAGACTTCCAAGCAAATATCAAACTCTATCTAGGTTTCACAATAGCAGCTGCAGATCTGCTGTCGCATCTCGCTGATTCTTATCCCTCTTTTAAAGAACTAATCAAGGATGATTGCAAGTTCTGATCAACTAGAAGTTAGGTTAGCAGATGATGCTACAAAACTGTGTGAAGCCTCTGACAATTGGAGCAATGTACATTGCACTCCCCTCATTTATATGAGATCCCATGGATCATGTGAATCAGGCAAACCCTCTTTTCAGGTGAGCACCAAAGCAATTACACAGCAAAACTGCTGGATAGGATTCCTTCCCTTGCTGTTTGAGAGCTATCAAAACCAAATTGACTCTATAAAACCCAGACTAGACTAACAATTTCCTCCCAGATCTATAGCAATACATGGAGATTAGAGCAGAAAGGATTTTGAGAGTTTCTCCCTGCTTGATTACAAGGTAGATTACTACAGTACCACTGAAAAAATAGTGGGTCAAATTCTTCTCCACTGGCGGCTCTGTCCAGCTTTGCTGACGTCAGTGTTGCAATTACCAGATTTAGCAGATGATTGCTGTAAAAGAGGATAATAGTGACCTGCAGTTAAATGAAACCTTTGGAGGGAGGGTGAACCCTTGGTGCCTAATTCATGGACTCAAATCCAATTCTCTTTGGTAGAGCTGCACTACTGACTGAAGAAAACTTGTCCTGCTGAGCTTTATTTTAAATTTTAATAGTTTCTGATATTTAAGAGGTAGAATTGGCACAGAACCAGCTACAGCATCTGTTCCTCTAAGGCACCTGTTCCCCAATTTTGATTTCCAAGTAGCAAGATCTATTGTAAGGGCAGCTTGGAGACATAAAGGGAGGAAATGAGCTGTATTTACAATGCAAAATGCAAAGAATTGCTCGATTTAGGATGGGGGGTATAAGACAAAGAATTATTTTATGGTTGAATGACCAGGCTTGTAGATGAGTGTTGTTTCATTAGGAAACAAACACCAAGCAATCAAATATATAGAAGGCTGTGCAGAACTCTGAGCAGCACCACAAAGAACCTGGCAGCACCTATCTGAAAGATCTTATTCTTTATTATGCCAGCCATATCCAGGATCCATTTTTATAACCTTGTCTCACATCTTTAACATCTGCATGCAGTAATATTTCCTACACATATATAACCTCTATTTGATTTTATGTCCATTTTTTACTATATAACTAACATCGACTTCATACAATTTCACTGCAAATTAAATGCTTCATTAGCTGTACTCAGACTCATGACAGAAGCATGGTCAGACTGAAATCAGTATTGCAATCTTCAGGGCTTCCTCTTTCTGTTCACAAACTTCCTAATGTTAAACCTTTCCAGCAGCTGAAAAATGAAAGGAAATCTGCCAGGCATCTCCATGGCACTCAGAAATCCCATTAGCCACTCAGAGGTCCCTGTTTCTGAAGTAAATCTTCCCCAAAGCATGCCCCAGTGAAACAAGCTAAGCTGTCCTAGCAGCCAGTGTAAAACAAGTATGATGGCTCTATGGCAGCCTTAAGATCCAACAGTAGGACATCCCACAGATGATTAGATCTCATGACACAATTAATGCCTTTTTTTTGGAAACCAGACAGCATCAGGCTGTGCCAAGTCTGGCTATAAGACCTCAAAAAAGGTCAATGCATTCTGGGCAGCACTCCTGACGTGACAATGCCACCATGGTACTGTTGTACAGGGAATTGAAGGGTCATTTTGTGACTTAATGTGTGTGTCTAACATGAAAAGTTCTGGATGCCCCTTCCCTGGAATTGTTTAAGGCCAGGTGGGATGGAGCTCTGAGAAAGCTGGTCTAGAGAAAGGTGTCCCTGTCTATGACAGGGGGATTGGAATGGGTTGATTGTAAGGTCCCTTTGAACCCAGGCTATTCCATGATTCCCTGATTAATACAAGCTCAGGATGAGTGCTGGGTTCAGTGTGGGCACTCCCTCTCATCAATGAAATGACAAGTGCTCAGCGGGAGCGAGACCAACCATGGGGCTGGAAAGCACCAACCAGGGAACAAACTTGGTGAGGGAATCAGACCTGTGCAAAGACATGGTAATAGTCTTCAAATACAGAGAAGTTAATTGTAAAGGAGAGAAAATTAAACTGTCTTCTATCTACTGTACATAGCTCATGCAGCACCATGGTTTCCAACTGAAGTGAGGAAACATGAAGCAAGACATCAAGAAAAATCAAAAAACTGTTGAAGAGAATGCCCAGCAAGACTGTGGGATTTCCATCCTTTGAGATCTTTAAACAACGGCTAGACAAGTATCTGTCAGCAATGTTGTGGGTATAGCTGGCTCCTGTAGGAAGCAGGAGATTGATGGCACAAAGCTCTGTGCAGCCTAGATTGGAAACTTTCTAAAATATTTACGTCTATCTCATATTATTCTTACATCATTTATTCCCTATACACTCTCCTAATACAGCCTTTTTAATATGATTGGTTTGATATTTGCAAAGGAATATTGCAAATTTGATGCCACTCCAGTATGAAAAGCCCTGAATAAAATAATTAAAATCTGTTCAGGAATATCAGGGATTTCACAAGCTTCTATACAGCCTGTTCCTTGCATCTAAGTTTTCCCTTATCTAAGATCTTCCTTTCAGCAAATTAGGATGATTATTTTTAAACCTGCCCTTTACAGTCATGGAGAATGATTTATCATTATTTTTTGTCTGTATAAACCTTCCTCTATTTGCAGACTTTTTTTGGTAATCAGTCTTCTCCCTTCTAGGTTAGAGCAAACACAATACTTCAACACTTCTTCACAGGTCTCACTGTTGAAACTCTGCTAATTTGTAATTTTCTCCACTGGATTATCTCTAACTCATCCACATTCTCCTAAATTATTGTAATCCCAAACTGTATGTGTTTTCTGGATACAAATTTAATAATGCTGAGCAGCGTAAAAAATGCAAGAGAACAATTTCTCATTGAGACCAGCCCTGTAATTTTGGAAAGTATCAACATTTGCTTTTTTATTGCTGTTTACAACAAACCTCTTTCAGTTTACAGTCAGCTACAATCCCCAAATCGGTTTTTCTTTAATAGCAATTTTGTTTTGCTGATGAAAACTGAGACATGAGTATTATTTCCAGAAGTCTAAAATTCATCAATATTTATAAAAGCCCTCTGAAATATACACTGGGAAAAGCAAAGTATTTCTCAGTGGTGTATAAATATTGTTATAGCTATAAATATACCTGTACTCTCAAATGCTTTCAAGTGCACTTATTTTTGACCCTTCTGCAATTAAAAACTGGACTAGAGAGAGACAGTGGGGAAGACAAGGCTGGTGTATGGAGACTTGGGGGAATAAGCAGCACAAAAGTCTCCATTTCCAGAGAGATGCAGTCACCAGTCCTGGACTGATTGCTTTTGTTTAGGAAACAAGAAGACAAGCTGTAAAAAGCAATAAAAATAGAAAGCAGCTCTGCTGTTCTTCTGCCATGCTCTGGCTCTGTCCATGCTCTGTACACAGGCACTGAGTTGATGCTGTCCAGGTTTCCCTGCCTGCCCAGGGGGAGTGAGGCAGCATCAGCATGGGCTGCCAGGAGCAGGGCTGCCAGCTCACAGCAAGGCTCTTTGCCCTCCCAGGGCATGTGTATCTGACCTTCCTCTCTGCACATTTACCACTCCTTTCGGGGCAGTGGCTCCACCAGCTGATGGGGGTCAGGAGCAGCACTGGGCAGCGTTGCTGTCTCTGGGCTGCTGCCTCCCTGGAGGCTCTGCGTGGCAAGAAAGGCCACTGCTAAGCAATGGGAAGGGAAAAGAAGGGTTTGTGATGGTCTGGAGAGAAGACCAGTGCATGAGGAAAGTGCAGGGGCTGTAGGGCTGGATGGGATGAGCTGACACAGTTGTAACCCCACCTGAGTCAGGCCCCAGTTAGCCAGGGCAGCAGCAGGAGAGTGACTCCTGTTTTCCAGGACATTTTAGATCACCACTGCATGGACACATGTAGGATAATCTGTCTTACTTAAGTGCAATTGCCTGAAAAATCTGTGTGCACAAGGGAAAAACTTAACCTAGAAACTTTGTGGAAAATCTGCTGGACCCAGTGCAGGTTAAGCTCCAAGCCACAATGAGAAGAAAAACAGGGACCAAAGGCCTCCCCATGCCATTGTCCAGGCTGCCATCCCACACAAACCCCACCAGCTGCACTGGTGATGTGCCCAGACATGGCAGCACATTGAAATGCTGTGACAAAAAAGGAGGATGATGAGAAAAAAGGGAATATACAGCTACATTTGATACCAGTTCATCTCTTCTAGGACTACTACTAATATACCCTAAGAATAGAGGCAGCTACCAGAGCCAGCATTCACTGGAAAGAAAAATGGCCAAAATAATTCTGTTTTCTATTAAATATAACAGTGCCTTCCCAAAAATGCAATTCAGGGAACTTTAATACTCTCTTTCAGGGAACTGTAAGTAGAGCCACAAAAAAACTGTCTCCCTTTTCTCTTTTTTTCTGAAAATATGGTTTTCTTTAAAATGCAAAATGTTTTACATTTGTGAGAAAACCCAGTGCCCTTCATAACCATCTGTATTATTTCCTACACACAAATGTATTCATATCTACACATCCATATAATGTAACTGCACATCACTGCAACATTACCTGGTTTCTGCCTGAGGACTATCTCACAATTACCCTCATAAATACCTGTTTTGAAATTATAGAGGTAAGGAGTTTCAGGTCTTGAAGAGAAAGGCAATGTTGCACTGCATATTACTTTGACTAATCCAACCTTACATGGTCATAGCTTCCAAGAAAAAAGACTACATATAATAACATGCAAAAGGTCTGGGGAAAAGGTGGATGATGTGGAACAAAGAGCACATTTTCAGGAGGTTTGAAAGCTCACCAAGATCAATGACATGTCATCCCAGAGGAGCACTGATAAAAGCCTCTGTAGTTCTGTTCCCCTTCTGTCTCTCTGCATTTTGTATTTCTAAGCAGGCAGTTTGCAGCCAGCGTGCACTCTGCATGCATTAAGCACGCACAGCATCCATGTAACACAGTGTTAGAGATTACAAAGTACTGTGCAGAGCTGGGTGGTACAAAGAAATGCATATTTAAATTAGAAGTTAACACAGAGGGAGTTGAGACAGGAGATGGAGAAATTTTTCCTGTGATCTGATCAATAAAATGTCCATCTAGCAGATATTAAAATGGGGAGGCCATGGGGAGCAGCATGTTTGCATTTTCACTAATGCATCTCAAACATAAGAGGTCTGTAAATCTGTAAATAACAGATTTTAAAAAACAGTCCATAAGAACTACAAAAATTCTAGCTGAAAATAATACATCTGAATTAGGTTTCTGTTGGTTTTCAAGAAACAGCTTGATGCATGCAACATCAGTTTCTCAGAAAAGAGCTTAATACAAGAGGCAGTACAGAGGCAGACTGAGTAGAAGAGACTTTCTGAGCTGCTGAATTTACAAAAAGGTAAATAGCATTACAGGGAAAGGCTCAAGATAAGAAAAAAAAAAAAAAAGTCTTTCGTCCTCCAAGTGAGCGGCAGTGAAGTCTTTAGGACTCAGCTTGGTATTTCAATAAATAATTATGTTTTTCCAACTGAACAACCAGCTAGACATGGCAAACTGTAATTAACACCAAGAAGCATAATACCATTTGGCATGCATACACCTTGTTTCTGAACAGGAGCCTGCAAGAACCCCTTAAAAGCTATTCAAAGAAACTTGTAATTATAATTATGTGCTAGTGTGATTAGTCTCTTCTAATAATGTCAGGCCTATTGAGCACACCCTATTGAAAAGCCCACATAAAAAATGCACAGTTCCACTGATCTGTACGCTCATGTCAGAAACCCTCATTTGGAGATCTGAGAAATGAAAGAAACATTACTATGGAGATTAAGAAATTTGGTTTAGCACTGTAAAATAATATTAAGATTGAATAATATTAGCACCAACTATTAATAAATGTGCCAGCATTTCCCTTTAAAAGGTACCATATGCAGTTGCTTATAGCTATGCCTAAATTTTTAAACCGTGGGATTGAATCTCATGTTCATAAATTCTGTGAATACTTAAAGTCTTTGGTGACCTGGAGTAGAACTTTGACTAAAGACAACAGAGTGAGCAACAAATACACACTTCTGACTGCACACGAAGGGTCAGAATAGCATAAATAAGGTTATAGAGCAATCTGATTATGCATGCAATTATAGAGGTGCTAAATATTTTTATTATTATTAAAAATAGCCACTCTAATATAAACTACCTTATTAATCTTAACTGCAGAAAAAACCCACATATCATCTACACCTTTGTGTAAAATAAGCCACGGAAGTCCTCTCAGTGCTATTGCACTGGTAATTAGCTCTTGTTCATTTTAATTTAGAAAGACTGAAAGGTACAAGAAAGAAATGAAGATGCCTGCTACCTCAGGCCAATTAATCCATGTACTCGAGGATGTATTCTCCTGAGTTAGACACAGCAGTGAGATCCCTGGGGCCCCATGAGAACATATGGGCACACAGCTTGGAGGAGAACAGCACCTGACTGTGACAATGCAGGACAGAAACCTTTGCAGGTACTGAGCTAATAGAAATGTATATCAGATGCCTCTTGAATGCTTGGGTTACTGAGCAGTTTTTGCAGATAATCACATCTTCTCACACAGCCAGGATGAGTGTTCAGAATGTGGGACAAGTCAGACAAAAGAGCCTTCTTTGTGCCATTCAGCCTCCCTTCCCCTCTCAAACAACCTTGTGCCTCATCTCACAATCACTCACCTCCAGATGTACCAATTATTGTTATTTCTGGAGTCAAAGGAGAATTTTCCACCCCCATTTGGAAAACACCCTTGGGGCTGTAAAAACGTTCAGACAAAGCAGGAGGGATACATAACGCTGTATGAAGAAGAAAATAAACTAATGTCCATAAAGCAAGGCATTACCATTCTCTTCATCTCCTTGGAGACCTGGTGACCTCCGAGGTGGTTGTAAAAGGGCCGATCAACACCCCAGTGTGGAGGGTTGTGGCTGATGGAATTGGCACGCTGCCGGTTCATCTTGGCTATCGTGGCTTTCTCGTCCTTCTGAAATACAAACAAGAGAGAAATGTATCGTAAATTTTGAAACATTTACATGGCAGTGGTTCTCCAAGCATCTCTCACTTCTGGTCTCTTCACTCCAAAAGGTGGTTTTGCAACTGGGACTCTATGAAGCAGCTGCTGATCAGAAGCAGTCACAGTCCACCATTTCTTCTTCTCAAATTTTAGAACACTTGCCCTAAATGGTGCCCATTTCCTTGTCCTGAACAACCACCAAAACATCTGTAAACATGGGGAGTATTCCAAAATGGAGACATCTATTTTCTTTATTAGCAAATTGAATCAAATGGAATAATTTCAGATAGAAAATTGGACTTCCAAGCTGAGATACTACACAGAGGGTCCTCAAAAAGAGAAAGAACAGTTACATCTGGAAGAGAAATGACATACAGAGAGATTTGGTTGAGGAACAGGAGCCTTGAAGACATGGGAATACAGGACATCTTTCTCTATGTGTACAGACAAATAATTTTCCACACTTGCAAGAGCATATTCCCAGACATGCTAAGGAAAGTGTGTAAATCTTGGAAACAACTGTGTATATGTTAAGGGTAGTGTAATTCCAGAGTGTGACAAAACGGTCTTCCCGACTCTAATGCTAGCTTCAAATTTGACATTGACACTAATTTTCCTGAAGTTTGGACAAAGTCTTTGACTTTGTTAGCAAGGCTTTGAATCTTGGCTGCAGTGGAGCTTACTGTGAAGTTAGCACAGGATGTGTCTGACAGGCTTCATTTGAGCTCAACGCCAGTTACAAGAGCACAGAAGTGCAGCATGTAACTAGGCTCAACAATAGGCAGATTAGCTCCTTATTTTGAATATAGTCCCTAGCCAAAAAGACAGCCAGGTTTCTGCATGGAATGTGTTCTGTGGACAGAACTCCCTCTAGCAAGGGCTGCCCTGCAGACTGGCTCAGAGAGGATTTTGTAATTTACCTGTACTGACTCAGAAATCAGAGGGGTGGCAATTATTATATTATATCTTTGCTTGAAACAGACAAACTCTGGAGAGCTTGAAAATTCAGAAGGTAGGGATAGCTGTTATTACTTGACAGATTAAGGTTTTTCAAGAGAATTGCTTCAATGATATTACAGAAAAAAAGAAGATTTAATAGTTAATTTTGGAGTTCCAGACAACTGAGTTATTTAAAAAGGAAGCCTCCATTGCTTTCAGCTCTAGAATTTTGGTTCAAGTGTTATTTGACAATACATGTTGGTCAAGGCTTTTCTTGCCTGGAGTCTGCATTCCATACCTATTTATTTTGATTCCCCACTATTCTGTGTAACTTGTACCTCTCAGGAGTTTGCAAAATACCTGGTGTTATCTCCATGGTAACCACAGAGTTAAATGTCAAGTGCTATGCTGCCTTAAATTAGGATTTTTTAAAAGAAATTTTAAAAGGCTTGCTGAAATTCAGTGCTGAAGAAAGCTGCCTGATTGACATGCATGGGAAATCATCTTCTCTCTCTCCTTGCAAGGAAGAGACAGCTACAATGACAATATTTCCCACGAGACCACAGCTCACCATGCTGGGACCAAATACTCCTGAGGCTGCAGCTTCATGGCCACGGGCTGGGGACATGGGGCCACTTGTGACAGGAGCCCTGTGACCCCCACCCAGCTGGAGTGATCCCAGCAAAGACCTTCACCCAGCCAGGATGACAAGTGTGGGTTCACAAGTAAACCCTGGTGGAGCAGACCAAAGGGAGCAGTCAGCTCCCTGGGATGGCTGCTGGAGGGAACCATAGCTGTGCCCACATCGATGCCCCAGGACAGCAAGTGCCTCCCACATCACCTCTTGCCCACGCTGAATCCTCCACTGGTTCATCTGCAAGGGTTGAAAATTCCAGCACTTGGCACCAGCTGACTTTCACATGAGCAATCATGACACAGCCACTGGAAAACCTCCAGGAGAGACATCTTTTATATGTTTCTAAAAATACATTAATGTGATGAAATGCTGATGTCCAGATTTGAGTTGGTTTGAGGTTTTGTTTTTTAAGAGTCACTGCTCTTTATACTCTCTGCCATCATTTGTAGTAGTTTCTTGTGGGTTTTTTCAGTTATGCAATCTTTTTCATAGTTATGCTTCTTTCTTTTATGATGTGATGCCAGAAAACTGGTAGGAAATAGCTTCATTATCTCCAAGCAAATAGATATTGTTTTTCAGTAATAGAAGTGACACTGTCGATACATTTTATTCCAACTTAGGGAAGGGTTTTCAACCAAATGGAATCAAAAAACCCAGATGTTGCAACTAGTCTGAGGACCCATAAAAGCAAAGCTATTTGGTTACTTTACAAATGCCTTTACATCAACAGATGATAAAAGTGATATACAGCAGGTTTTCACCCCATGAGTTAGTAAATTTGGTTAGAACTTGAGAAAAGCTTTAATGCCAAAGTCCATGAAGACAAACTACCCCTCTCAGCCCACGAGTGATCCTCGTACCTGCTGCAAGTGCTAGTGAGTCTGACACATCACTCGTTGAATTTGAAGGAAATAAAAGACCTCATACATATTTATTGACACATGTGGGTTGAGGTAAGGTCAGGACAAATGGGTAAACACATAATTCTGAGATTGTTTCTAACCATGAGGTCAGGTGCCATAAATATTCCCTGGCTTCATAAACTCTGACAGTATTTCCCCCCACCTCTTGTAGGAAGTTTCCACTGGATTGTGGACTATGTTTCAGCAATATTTTCAATCAGATTAAAACATGAGATACAAGCACAGTGCGCTTTTGCTTTTCCACATTACATAATGTGCTACTATATCATCTTGAACAATAGGACTCTGCTGTTAACATCAATACTTACTAAAGAAAAAATAAAACTTGATATTTAAAAAACTTGAGATAATTTATTTTCTGCAAAATCACTTGTTCCGTGGGTGATGAAAATAACAAACTCTAAAAATGAAGCATTAGATAGGTCACAGCACCTCTGTGGAAATTTATGAGGATGCCTCCTCTGTTTCTTCCTGGCTAAGTGAGAGCATAAGGACAACTTGCACACAAGGCTGCCTAAGGCATAGCAAGACTGGAAAAGAAGAATAAAGAAAGAGAACTGGTGATACTTTTCAGTCCTACTCATTACAACTACTGTTGGTGCTGTTGGTACTACCAACAACAGAAGGAGGTGCAAAAGTTTCTGACAGGACTGAGTTTTTCAGATTTTAGGTGGCTAAACTCCAGAAAGCTGTTGTGGGAACTTTTCAAATCTGGACTCACAAAGAGACTGTAAATCTTATTCCCAGGGGTTTTATTGTGTTCCCACCACCAGTTCCCACACACTGAGCTACAGCAATGCTACAGCAAAACTGCAGAAAGAGCTGGGGTTTTCTTGTACTTATCAATTGAATCAAGAATGCCTGTTACTTCTTAGGGTGTGATAGAATTTTCCAACATATTGATAACTACCAGTGCAACAGTGAAATCTGATCATGGATCAGCCATATCAGATTCAGCTACATGCTATTCTTTAAATTGTCTTGAAGTCCTTCTGACATGTGGATGATGTTTCTTTTAGTGTTACGTGCTCCAAACCACTGCCTTCATAAATCTACATGAGTGGAACCCTGCTGAGCTCTGATTAAATGTGTTAAATTGAGGAATCATCACATTAGATTGATTGTGTTTTAGGAGAGTCACATGCTCAACATTTAAAGGACCATTTTGTTTCTTCAGCTGGACGGAGTTCCAGGACATTATTTAGAAAAGAATGAGAATTGTTTTTCTAGGAGTTACAGCCAAAGTTTTGTTGAGCTGTTTTAAGGCCACCATCAACAATCCTTTTTGAAACTGGTGTGTACCTGCTATTGTTAAAAGAAACACCCAAGTGTAATCAATTGAAAGACATTAGGAAAAATAAACATTTGCTCCCTTTGCAGACTTTGTGCACTCAGCACAGCATGTTTGGTCAGCAGTATTGCTCATCTGTTTGCAGGCACATTTTGTTTCTACTTTGTGTTCAAAGCAAAGCATTCCCCCATATTTCTGACAATGTTGAGGACAATAAAACTAGCTGTAAAGCTATGTGCTGTTAAAATCCTATTCACTTTAAGGTCTGTTTCCAACTCCTCCAAACACACACTTTTCCTACCCTTCTCAGAGTAAAGCTTTAACCAGTGATCAGAAGTGCTGGGAAGAGTAGTTGTGATGGTTCTGAAATTAGTGCAGCACCTGATCTCAGAGAAGAGCAGAAAGTGAGCAACAACCACCAAGTGACAATCTCCTGTACAAACACCAGGAACTTGGGCAGCTCAAGAACTGGGAGTAAGTAAATGGAGTGCTGGGTTAAGTTTGGCAATCACTAAGATGTGGGCAACAGTTTTAGTAATTCTAGCTGATAAATGACTTTTTATCTGGAAATACAGACTTTCAGGTAAAGAATGAAGCCAGTAAGGAAGAAAGGCAAGGATCTCCTTGGAGAATTCCTGTGTTTCTTCCATGCTAATATATTAAGTCCATTAGAAACACATATCCAAATGAGTGTGAAAATTAACTGAATAAAAACAGAAGTCACCCTGTGTAAATCACCCTATACCATGTGAGGATAAGACAAACTTAAAATTCTTCATTACTGTAGAACTGAAGGAACAGATTGTTTTGCTCCAGGTAATCACTACTGCCACAGTAGACACAAGAGGGAAGAAGGCTCATAAGCACAGGGTTGTAAATGGAAAGCATTGAATCATAGAATCATTTAGGTTGCAAAAACCTTTAGGATCATTGAATACCACTGTAAACACAACACTGTCAAGTCCAACTAAACCATGTCTGGAAGCAAAACTTAAGTGTGATGTGCTGAAGCCAGAAAGACACCTCCATCCCAGATCTGTGGAAAACTGCCAAATTCAATTCTGGTTTTGGTAACAGATATTTTTAATAACTAGTCAGGGATTATGACACAGAGCTTGTAGAGCAGCAAATGCCGGGTTTGGATTAACAGCCTTGGATCCAAGTTTTTCTAAAGATTAAAAATACAGTATCTCTCACTGGCTTTGTTTCTTCCATAGAGCATTTGACAGAGTGCTGTGCTGAAGACTAATGGCTAAGACAGATGACGAATATGAAGCTGGGAAAAGAGCTAGTTTCCAGTGAAATGGAAAGAGACAGTGTTGAATAAGGAAGTATTAGACTGGATGAAAGTTACTAGCAGAGTTACTCAGTTACAGCTCTCAGGGCAAATTTGGTTGAATTTTTTTCTTATCTCACCTGGCAGCAAGTGAGCAATGACAGACTTGGCTAACGAGAGAAGCAGAGGTGGTATTTGATAGATATGAAAAAAAGGAGTATTAGCACCCAACGTTTGAGGACTAGTAAAAATGGAACCTGACACATTTGAGTGTAAAAAATGAATGATCATTTCCTAAGAGATCACAGACAGGAACTTCATTTCATTATCAGGAATCACTTTAGTTAATCATGCAATAAACAGAAGATGCTGAGATAATGCAACTTTGCAAAAAGTAAAGGTTCCCTTTGATAGCAAGAAAATGTGAGAGCTTGTGCTTTTCTCTTCTTTGTTGTGTGAAGACATTAGAAGAGCCTGCCTCAGGAGGAAACAGGAGAGGGAGAGGGGATGCAGTTGCTGACAGACAGCAGACACCAGACAAGCAGAGCAACCAGGTTTTAGAGCAGCCCCCTGTTAGCATTAATGGGAGCAAACAAACCACAGCAAAAGATTCTTTATGGCAGAACCTGCTAATTTCATCTTTGTGTGTATATATATATATATATATATCATATGTATATATATTCACATTACAATAAAATGCATGGCATCCTTTGTATCTCACACAGTTAAGATGTTTTTATATTTTAGTTATCAAAACTCTAGCTTAATGAATTGAAAGCAAACACAAGGAAAATAAATTTGGAACTTTGAATCTTTGTTTTTTAAAAAAACCAAAACATGATAAATGTTGTCAAGGGGAATATAACTGTAACAGTAGTTACTCCTGAGCTGCTCTGGAGTTTCTGACCACTGCCTTCTTCACAGGCAAGTGCTCACCCACAATGGCAGCAGAATCACAGGGCAGGGCAAACAGAAAGGTGAAAGCAGATCTGGAGGTAAAGATGATGAGGAAAAAACCTAAAAACCTGGATTTTAAAACTTTGCATTTTGTTCTCTTTTAATAGAAAGCAACTCTTCTGTGTACCAAACAGAAAACAAAGACTATATTTTCAGCGCTAGTGATATTACTAAGACTGAGGGAGCAGAATCTAGCTTTTTTCCCCCTAAAACTCCACAGACTATATTTCAGCTAACAGAATTTTTAAAAAGGAAAAAGGAAAAAATGTATTTTCAAAGAAGAAGGTAGTTTCAGTTCCTGGAACAGAAATATTAGATAGATAGATAAAGTTCCTTCCACTTACTCTGTGCCCAATAAATGGCATTAACGTGATGAAAAAAGTAAAACAAACAAAAAAGACAGAAAATTCAAAGTTGTGGCTCCCCATGACAACAGTAAGCAGAAAGGGTATGCAATAGAGCTGCAATAAATACATATAAAGCAGTGAAAGAACTGTCCATTGTTTTTTACTATGGCAAATCAAGGCACAAAGATGCAAGTTCCTCAAAAGCTATGTCTGGAATGGAATCCACATCTTTTATGAGTCTCTGTCCAATCTCCTACTCAAGATACATCCCGTGTTCAAAAATGAAGTCAAGTGCCAAGCACTCTGAAGTCTCTGTTTTGGAGTTTTATTGTGTAAACTTGTAAGCAGCACAATCCTGATCTTATGTCTTCCTTCTCTCTCCAGAGGAGAAAACTTTCAGTTTTCCACAAGAACACACAGACAACATGGTGACTGCATGATTTAAGAAGTCAATATAGGTTCTCCACTCCAGGAGATGGGGTCTGACCATAAGCATATTTTGGCTTATATTCTTAAATCTACCCAGCAGAGGAAGTGATTTAGGCATAAACATCAGCTGGCCCATTGACAGGCACTGATGCTCAGGAACAATAATCTTGCACTGCAAGTTCTAATCCTCTTTTGAAGATTGACAATTGTTAATGAGATTTATTTTATGAGCAGATAGAGACCAAAACATCAGCTTCTCTCTTTAGCAGATGATAAGGGATTTTCTTGGAGATTTTTTACACAATATGCATTAAGGAGATTTGAGGCTTCTGCTCTCTCAGGAAATGAGGCAATGGTAAAGTATTTCTGTACAGGTGTTAGTCATTCAAATCAACCATGGTACTGGAACACGTCACAAACACTAATTTACTTAATCTCATGCCGGTCCTATTTACAGATGTGGGAAAGTTTAACTGGTTTTAGATTCAGAAAAATTTGAAATTATTTTCAATTCAGGACAGTCTGTATATGCTCGCCCCTACTGTGAAAAGCAAAGTAGTGGCTCCAATGCAGAATTACTAAGAGAAATATTATTGGCTATGTTCAACTAGATGATCAAAAAAGACCTTTTCTAGTCTTACAGTCTACCATTTAAAAAAAAAATACAAACTAGTGATAACCTGCTATTGGCAGTGTCACAAAAAGAATATTTCTTGGCTGAAGTCCACTTGAGTTTGACTTGATTCAAGTTCAACTCTGTAATGCCCTAATAGCCTTATTTTGTGCAACCTGACCCATGTCATAGTTGGTATGATCTCATCCTACTGTCACAATGATCATCCATCATTACAGGGGGCCAGTTTTTCCCATCTTCAGAAACAGAGGTTGAAAAGCAATGATAGGAACTGCTCTAATCTTTATGTTCATGACCGTCTGGTGAGCAGGTAGATAAAATCATGACTGTAATCTGACAGAGAGAAGATCTTTGTGGTTTTAATATATCCCTTTAAGTACTTCTACAAAATACATATCTATATTAACAATGCTCTTTAACATGATTTTAAAGACAACTGAGGACAATTTCTTTGAGAGAGCTAGAAAGAACTTGATGCACACACCTTATGCAGATGGTTGCTATTTCCTTCCACACTTATAAAAGTTCAGGAAAAGGAGAGAGAAACAGGAATTTTTGTCAGTGAAGGTCAACTGTCTCATCTATAAAGGTTTTTCTTTGGTATGTCAGAGACATCAAGTTACTGAAGGTACCTAAAGTTGCATTAGTTTGTTTGGCCTTACCCGCTTCTGGCTGCACCGTACGATCAGGAAGGTCTCAATGCTGTGCTCCTTCAGATACGCGTTGCGCTCTCCTCCGAAGCCCAGCTCCACCTCGTAGTCTCCGTTGAGATAGTTCAGGGTTGCCTTGGTTATGTGGATGCGCCTTGACCGAGACAAAAGACAAGCAAGACTCTGAAAAGTTATCACCTAAAAAGCCAGGTCCTGTCAGGGATAGGTTCCATGTACTGGAAGAAACAAGCAATAAACCCCAATTGGTTTATCCATGCCACCGCTCTTACAGATTTAGTACAGGAGTTTCATGGATAAACACCACAGCTCTGATGAAGCAACTTACCCAGCTTTGCCCCCTGCTTCCATGTGGTT
Source organism: Entomyzon cyanotis (assembly GCA_024500445.1). Lineage (NCBI taxonomy): Eukaryota > Metazoa > Chordata > Aves > Passeriformes > Meliphagidae > Entomyzon > Entomyzon cyanotis. The sequence goes on along the minus strand of JAKEPQ010001026.1, from coordinate 10,375,711 downwards.
AGCTAAGGTAACATCGTTGGACCACACATCAAACTGCCACTTCCTCAGGCCCAAGACCCCACAGTGAACTCTCCCACTGTGGATTCCAACCCTCATGTTGACATTCACTCCTGTCACCTCACGGACTAATCTGAAAAGAGACATAGGGGAGAAGGGACATTATTAACAAGTGAATGGTTGCAGTCAGCAGCACAAACTTGCATCCCGAACACAAAAATCCATAATGATCCATAAATTATTCATGCATACACACGGTGCTGCTCATCCACATCAGCAGGACAACAGAACAAAATGGACGAGCTGTACCGCTCTTGGATGGCCAGGCTGGCCAAGAAGAGCACTAATTAGAACGGGGAGCTCTTGGAGTAAATCTATGTACACTGAACTCAGGATCAAGTTGAGAACTCATAAAAAATTATCTCTGGGGCAGTAAAAGGAATTAAGTGCTGGTCTCTGATTTCCATACCAAAGCTGGACATAACCTGCCAGCACTTGGCCTCATTAAGAGTAATAGCATGTTGCAGAGAGAAAAAGGAAATGATTTCAGAGATCTTTATTTGTCTGACTGGCACCAAGCATCAACTCTTCCACAGATGAAATATGATATGTGTGTGAAATACCCCACTGAAGCTGGAAAGCTTGAACAGGCCTTAGAGCAGCAAAACCAGAGAACCACATCTATTGCTGTCACTCCAAACAGGCAGCTACAAATACTTAAGTTGAGATTTTAATGAGGTTTTGGATGCTCTGCTTACTTCCAAAGACTGCTGGAATAATTTGTGGGTTTTGCCCTTTTAGGGCAAAAGTTAACTTCAGGAGCTATTCACATGAAAAGTATATTTAGGAGTGTGAGTAGGGGAAAGGTCTTGATGAGGCCTTCAGAACAACTCTGGTTCTTGTTATTGCTGATCACATCATTCCCAGAATGTCCACGTTTCACAGGCAAATTCACCTACATCACATACCACTGTCCCTTCCTTTGAGTAGTTAGATCCTTGCAGCAAGAAGTTACTTTCTACCTATCAGATTTCAATCTTTTTGGTTTTCAGGTTCATCGAGTCCTTTCTAGATAACATCATGTGGATGTTGGGAGGTAAGTCCTCCCAACTCCCTAACATCAACACAGTTCTAATATTTATGCTGCAGTTATTAAAGAAATTGCATGATTAAAGATAGACCAATTCTGGACTCCAGTTCACTCCTCACAGTACAATATGTCCCTTAAAAAAGTGTGCAAGATGATTTCTTGTTGAAACAGCTCCTATCCTCTTAGAGTTCCTTTCTCTTTATGATCTCTATCTTACGTCTCACTACCTACTCACTGAAGTGACATTCGTTATTTTTATTAACAAGCAGCAGAGATTCTTTAGCAGGAAAAGGAAGCTGATATGGGTAAGGTGTCACAGGCTTATGAACTGAAAGAGCTCCAACTCTAACACTTGGGAAAGGAAGAGGAACTGTGGCAGTGAAAATGTAGCTGCACCCATAAACCTTGCAGGAGCAACACAGCTTGCAGCTCCTGCCTCCACAGCTCCTCCTGCACCCTCTGCCAAGCCATGCTACTGACACAAGACCAGGGAACTTTTCTCAGTCGAGTCATTGATGAGAAAGTGACTTTGTTCAGACTTCGCAGAAAATGAACAAGTTTGGTTATTCTTTATAGAAAAATGAAATATCCTTTGTCGCCGTCCTTTTTTTTTCAGCTCATTTATACCAGCAGTATAGTGAATACAATTTTCTTGAAATCTTTCCTATTTGGGGTAACACTCCCTGCTGATGTTAGACACAGATGAAATCAGACTATGGGCAGGGCCCAGTGTTGGTGAAGCCTGCAATCAAGTGTTCAGTAGTTATTTGTTACCTGCAATCAAATGTTCATTAGCTACTGGTTACCTTAATTGTGAAACCTCTTATCTTGATCCTTAGGGGAGGAGGGGGAAAGAGGGAGAACAGGGGTAGTGAGAACAGAGTCACCTTCCAGACTTATTAAGAGATAAGACTGTTAAATGCATTCATTATACATCGAGTGGGAAACAAGTTTTAAAGGCTGCTGAAGAGCTATTTGTAAACAAACACTGAGTGCACCTCAGCTCTGTGTTTATTCCAAGTAAGGTTGGTTGCAGTTAATCACTGAAGTCTAGACTTCCTGGTGTTATTTAGCCTTGTGGGGGACTACACAGCAACACAGGAGGATCTCTGGATTTCATCAGGCCAACTACTGGGCAATGAACACAGTTCTTTGTGTTCTGTTTGTAGGGCTGGTGGCTAAGGATTGCTGCTCCTTATGTTTGACAAGACCCTTTGTCACCTGCTACTTAACTATATTTCACGTGGAAGAAAAAGCATTGTTTCAAGGGCAGTTGGAAACCAGTTACTTGCAATTCCTTTTATTTTGCACGTTGCATACAAACCCCAAAAGGAGACTGGTGCAAAGCAATGGAGTTTAAAACCAGGAAAGAAAAGGTGGAAGGTCCTGTCGGTGTACACAGTACACAAAGCAAAGGAATGCTGTTGCATACTGTGCTTTGAGTGGAGCCTCCTGGGTGAAAACACTGCTTTTCACCCTATGTATTTGTGTTATGAAAATGAGGCTGAAAACACTGGGGGAGTATTGATGTCCTTGGCAGAAATTCAGATGGCTAAGGATGTACTGTACCAAGCTCAGCAAGGAGGTAGCTCTAGATTTTATCAAGCTGAAGTGGAAACTCCATCAATTTACTGTATGGAATGAGAAGAGAACTGCCTAGAGATCTTCTACTTCTCTGTTGGTACCACTAATACTTCAAAAGATGCTTTCAGAAAATAAAAAAAAATAGAAGAGAAGGGAAAGAGCAGGAGAGTCTCAAGGTCAGCTCAGTTACCATCCAAAACTGACTGAATTTTGTGCCTAAACTTTCATACACTCAAGATGACCAAATAAATCTTCCTTCCCTGAATTCTGAAAGAATTGGCCTGTGAAAGCACATGCATAATGCAAATAATATTCAACACTGTCTGTAATCCTCCAAGTAATAAAACTAGATACAGGTCTCCTATTTGTTACTCTCTAAAGACAGAAATTATCTGGACAAACAGGGTTGCTAGCCTGACCTCAGGAGCAGGCAACGCATCACCAGAGGTTTTGAAAGAAAAAAATAAAGATGGGAAAGTAAATGGAAATAAAGGAAAAAGACCATGAATCTGTCCCAGTCTGTGCCAGACCAACTCCATGCTTTATTTCAGTAATTAATTTAACTAAATTTCTTTTTTAACTAAAGTAAGAAAGCCTTGAATCTGACCTTTTCAGCATAGGGACACATAGAGAAGGATCTTCAGAATTCGACAAGACAGACTAATAAAGTTATTATTAATCCTCTGAATTCCCAATTCTGTAATTCACTGGAATCCTCCTTTGGGAATGAGACTTCCAGTAATCAGAGTAACCTTTGTCTTTCCCATCAAGAGACTGAGTTCTGATACCCACATGGACACAAGAGTCTGTTCTGCTGCTGTCAAACCTTTACAGCATTTGTTTTCCTGTTCCAGCTGGTCTCCCTTTTTGCTGGCCAAAAAGGGTTTGGTTACCTTGCTACTACTGTAAAGAAGACCTAACAGGAAAGAGAATCTACTTGCTATTTGTTCTGAGATAGTCAGTGGGGAATATGGTACTTACGAGATGGCCTCTATCATATCCATTCCCATTTCAACACAGCAGTGGGCATGGTCAGCTCTTGCTTCTGGCAACCCAGACACACAGTAATAGCAATCACCCAGGATCTTGATCCGTAAGCAGTGGTTCTCCTAAAAAAAAAAAAAAAAAAAAGAATAATAAAGGAGAAAGAAGTATTCAGCTTATATTCATGCTTGTAATAGCTTGCCTTTTAGGGCGGTGAATATTTAAGAAATCCAGTGAACCAGCACAGTATGTCATTCTTGCAACAGCAGAATAAAAACAAGAGGAAACGAAATTATAATAGAAAACTTACAGCTGCAAGCTTATCAAATCTGGCAAAGAGCTCGTTGAGCGTCATGACCAGCTCCTGAGCAGTGCACTGCGAGGCCAGACTGGTGAAACCCTCTATGTCTGCGAAGAGGATGCTTGGGAAAGAGAGGAGAAAAAAAGTGTTACAAAATTTGTTGCTGATATCTGTGTAAGTTCCAAGGTAGCAGTGCAGGCTGGGGAGGCATGTAGGGGTGTCCCAACCCTACAGCAGCAAGGAAATGAGCAACCCTAAAGCCACCTTATGATGCAGCCCCTGTAACACCTGCAGTGGCCAGGAGCTCCTCCCGGTAAGGCTGCAAGCACAAAATGACCAATGTGCTGCCAAATGACAATTGCAGACCTTGCCAACGGAGGCCAACCTTGACACAAGGATATCACATCACTTGTCCACCCAGGGTGGACTGGGAAAGCCCTGTGAAAGCAGCCTGGACTGTTTTGAAAGCACAGTTATTTGGATCACAAGTATTATTAATGACTCTTTGATTTCATTGAATCAATATTAACGTTGTACTGCAAGGCTTTTGTGGTTTTTTTTTTAACTGCACAAAGATTCTGTCTCATGGATAATTACAACATGGAAAATACTGACTTGCAATCAAACCCAGCCATTATGGCAAATTTAAAACTATTCAGTAAAACAAGCATCAGACTACATCTATATAGATCTAAGATAAAATGTACACATGTACACACATTTATATAAATAGAAAATTCATAAGCTTTACTTGTATATTGGAACATTTATCCAGTGGTTGATTTGTTCTTTGAAGCTGATTACTGCCATCAAGCTGTACTTGGAAAAGAAAACAAAAGTCTAAATAACAACCATTTTGGAATTGTTTCTTCTTTGTAAAATAAAACTCCAACATGTTTTAGAGAAATTGCAGAGGTATGTTTTCAGTTGGAATTCCCTGCAATGTCTTCAGTCAGAAAGCAAAACCAACAAAAATATTTTCACAAGCATTTTTTGCAAAAATCCTGAAACACATTTCAATTCTGGCATGCTCTTCATATTTTCCTTCTACATTTCAACTCCAATAAATCATCAACCAAACATATTGAATTAAATACTTCTTTGTTAGCCAGACTGATGCTAAAATGCACAAGAAAAAAACAAGACAGGAATGCAGGGATGTCTGAATCAAAATATACTTTGCCATTTTTAAACACTTGAGAAAATACACAAAAATAAATCAAGATTCCACATATTTACAAATAAAAGTAAACCTCCTGAAGAAACACACTTGAAATCAACTGAAAGCTTAGACAAGCCTGTACTGCTCATAAGCAATTTAAGTATGTGCTAATATGTAATGTACAAATGGGAAATGTCTCCAGTTCCTGTGGCAGTAACAGAAAGTCTCTTGTTGAAAGCACGTTCCTCCTCCAACATGGGGCAAATTGCAAATTGCTCACTTCTGAACATGTTCACACTCTGTTTGTGTGCACGTTGCAATAGCCTTGTGTTAGAACAGGAGAAATAAAGATCAGCTGCTGCTCTGACATTCAGATATCAATGGGTGTATCTGAAAATACTACACAGGGATGCCCTGAGCCTTCTCCTCATGCCTAATAAACGTGGATAAATGACTGAGGTTGCTCCCTCCATTCCCCATTATTATCATGCTAGATAAGTTGAATTGTGGCAATAATTTCAACCACACAAATGACGCAATCAGCAGAGACCCATGGAGCTGTTCTACACACAGATCTGTGTCAGCTAACCAAGCAGAGTGCATTACAGACAGACAGCTGTGTGACCTGCTCTGCGACCAAACAGCTACACCACTGAGCTAGAAGACACCCTCTGGGACACACAGACTGCAGGGAATGGAAAACCTCATCAGGGTATGGAAAGAGCTGCATGTGAGATGGCAGAGGACAGAGGAGGTATCTGGGAACTGAAGACAGAGAGGATAGAGACACATTTGTGTCAGGCAGCTGGAGAAAGAACAGGACACAAGAGGCAGAGAAAACAGTCCTTGTGAACAGGAACCCAGCCTGAAGCCTCTTTCCTCTGCTCTCAGCAAAGAGCTCTGAAAGCCACTAAATCACATTTTACTCCTCCTGCCTATTCTGTCCCCTCCACACTCCCTTGCTAGCACTGCAGCTCCAGCAGCAGAGACATCAGCCAGATTTATCAGTCCCAGTTCTGCTAATGACCCTCATGGGAGGAATGGGGACCCAGGAAAATCTGTTCCTTTTGTTATTAGCCGTTATAACCCTTAAATTCAGCCTGCTCCCTGTAAAATACCCAACAATCCAGAAGAGACTAGGAAAAAAGATTTCTCTTACAGTAGCCATCAGGGAACAGCACACGATCCTCAACCTGTGTTTAGTCAGAGCTGCAATTTAAAAATGAAGCCTGTTGTATCTATGTCCTTTCACTCACAGCACACTCACAGTGAGGTGACTGAAGCATCTACAGATCCTGCCAGTGAATCTTACCCAGACTAGCAGCCTTGGAGATCAAACACGTAGCTTCCCACTACCCTAAGCTCCTAACTCCACGCTTCAGCCTTACATGTCAGACTTCCCTTAGCAATGAAAAGATTTTATTAAAGGACCGTGGTGTTGGTGATGGTGATGAAGGGCCCAAATCAAGCCAACTATTTGTCAGTCTTCAGAGGTCATGCCATTTCCTTGCTGGTGGGAGCACAATGCCGGTAATAGCCTCCCTTGTGCCAAAATGTCCGGTAAATGACAGTGGTCAACAAAAGGTCAGATGAAATAATTACTATAGCTATAAAATATCGTGAGATAAGTAAGGCAGTGGTTTTGCAGTACTATTAGCTGAAGCTGATTAGAAGGGATTGACCACACAATCTGCAGCCTGGGCATCAGCAACTATTATCAGCCCTGAGTCCCAGTCCCTTCATCTGGGAGGCTACTGCTTTGTGGAAAAACCAGTTTAGCATGTAATTAAAATATTGTAATGGCTTCAGAGCTCTTGATATATTTTCCACTCCATCACTGTCTTCAGATTTACCATCTGATTGGGTTTTGTCCAGCAGTAACCAGGGTATGACCTCAGAAAATACAGAAAATGGTTTATTTCTGGGAAAGACAGAGAAGAAAAGAGGAGTTACCATTAATTTCATACGTCTTTTTAAATTCTTTCTGTTTTATTTTGGTTGAAAAGTACCACAAATTGTGTTTTAGGGTAGAGGTGAATACTTTCCTAAGCTCCTATTTCAGTTCCTATTTCCAGCAAGGACTGGCTCAAGATTTCATAGCTGTACAAGGCAAGCTCAGTTTTGTGCCTGTTGCCTTATGTGGCTCACGACACTGAAATAAAAAAGATGAAAAAGAGCCTGATGGCAGATCTTGCCATCCTCCCCTCTGCTTAGGGACCAGCCTGATACCTGCCTGCTCTCACCCAAGCCCTAGGCAGGGGTACAGGAAAGATGGATACACAGACTGAAGCACCCCAAACTGCTGGTTCCTGCTGATTCCACCATGTCTGAAGGGCAGCACAGGGCAGGCTGGGCTCACAGCTCTGGCTGCTGCTGCCATGGGAATGCCAGCCTCTGCCTGAGCTTGGCTCTTCCCAAAACCACCAGGACACAGCGGACTCTGAGGCCTCTATGAGCAGGATGCTTTGTGCACAGTGCTTCACAGAGCTGCAAAGGCAGACTGAGGTGAAATGGAGGGAGGCACAGCTAGGATGCAGAGACAAGAGGAGAAAATTCCCAACCTGCTGAGCTCAGCTTTCCCATTTCTTGGCCTGTAATGCATTCACACAGCAGTTAAGATACACCTGGGCAAGCAGCTCAGGAACCAGCAGGAGCCTCACTGCAACACCTCAGAGATGAGTTCAGTTCCATCCCACTGCACCTGGAGTCCTACCACTGCAGGTGCTTCAAAACAATCTCCTGTATGTCAGGTGATCCTTGCAATACTGATATATCCTGAGGTAGAAGCATCACGGGATCTTTGGGATGGCAAAAGATGGCAAAGGAGAACTTTCTTTATAAATGTGCAGGAAGGGGACAGATTTGGCAGAAAGCAATGAAGAACATAAGGAGTAAGAAGAGCTAAGGACAAGGTGGGAAGCAGGAAACCACGTGAGACATATAAAAACCACACACATCTACATAAAATGATTTTGAAGTGCAGACTTATATGTCTGAAGCTAATACAATTATCAAAGGAGGAACATGAGACAGATTTCCCTGCAAATGCAGGATTATTCAAAATGCTAAATTAAATCATCAGTGCTTCTAATGTAAAAACAAAAAAACCAGCCGCGTTCTATTTCAAGACATGTGCGTGCCATGCACGCCAGCCACAACATAAATCAAGCAAGGCAAGAAACACAAACCCTATCACCATCACAATGGTGATGCCAGTCATGAATATAAACACCATGTGTTGCTGGAAACCAAACACCACAGGCACTGCATGGGAAACAGAACAAAACCCCAGACTCGGTGAGCTTTAATGACTTATAATAACTGCAAAGTGCATCTGACTGGATATGAACCAAAGCCATGGTAGTTTACCACAGTGAACACTACCTACAAGAGAAGAGTTAATGTGTCATCATAGAATAATCATTGTTCACTAGAAACAAGCATTCACAAGCAAAGGTGTAACAAGAATGCCATTGGCTATAGACACATCCTGCCCTTGTCAGTGAGCTCACCAGGCTAATGGGTGAGGACACTGTCTCAGGGTGCTACAACACCATCCACTGCTATTGCTGTTGCATGTCATTAAGTCATACTGTGAACAAGAAAGAAGAAAGAAGAAGGATGGACAGTGATGAAGCTGGCAAAACTCTCACTTGAAAGGCTGGGTCAATGTAGGCTTTCGGAGAATCAGAGTAATGTTGAAGCTGGAAGGGACCTCCGGAGGTCATCTTGTCTAAACCTCTGCTCAAGCAGGGCCACACAGAGATGGTTACTCAAAACCATGTTCAGGTGTCTTTTGAGTATCTCAAAGGTGAGAGCATCTCTTCAGCATTTTGGTAAATGAGTCAATATTTGCACTTGGACATCTGTATAAAACCAGCTCCCCTGCAGCACTGTAAGCCCAGAATTATTTTCCAGGTCCAGTGGCATAAACATAGTATTAAGTTCTTCTAGAAGTTCCTAGAATAGACAAGACATCAAGATACATCCAATCTCTCCTTCCTAGTTATAGCTACTTGGGGATGGGATTGCACAGAGGTCCTCTATGTGCTCTCTTCTACTCAGCCGGTGCACAAAATAGGATTCCAGCTCCCAGAAACACTGAGAACATCTCATCATGCTCTTTCCCTGCTGAGTTTGATAGCAGCAACAACAAAAGGACAAACCAAAACAAGATGAGGACAAGTTCACAGCAGTGCCACAGTGACCGTGGTCACGTGGCAGTGTGTCTGGGAAAAGCAGCACAAATGTGAGCAAGGGCAGCAAAGCCCACCTAGGGAGGGTGAAGTGGCCCCCACAGGTCACTGTGCTGAGTGACAGCCCAGTGACCAGTCCAGCAAGCTGCTTCTAGACCATCTCAGGTCTCAACAGCATATCAGCCTTGCTCTCTAGGGATTTCTATGTGACAGGCTAAAGACACAGCCTTAGCGATGCAAAAAATGTTCTCCAAAACAGCAGGACATCAGACAGACCAGAGGCTGAAATTTTTCCTTTTACTACAGTCATGGGAAAAAAGCAAACACAACAGTAAAAAGATACATTCTCTATCTTAAACTTATATGGTAATTTCGAAGACGATCCATTTAGTATTGGAAATCACTACTGTTTTAAATGAGCCCTAACTTCTGTGACACATCAGCTGGCACAGCTCTCCCTTGGGAAGCAGGACTGCATCTTGACATCAGTCATGCTGGTTACCACTTGCTAGGGGGGGTGAGAAGGCACACACCTACACAAACGTGGTGGCAACCAAAGGAGTACAGGCAAGAGAGAGAGAACAACACAAGAGGAAACACCCACAAACAGCCTACAAAACATAAACCCTAGAAAACTGAGAGACTTTCACCTTTTTCTTTACAGCAAAAGGCAGAAAGCCTCCCTCCCATCCCTCTTCCAAAGTTGCCAAAAATGTACACCAATGTCTACTACATTTGAGAAGGTCACTGTGCAAGACCATACCAACTGCATCTGGTGACAGCAAAAAACCAACAAAGAAACAGGACACCAGATGGCTCTTGGAGACACTGGTGGCAATGTTCAGACTGCCATCCACAGAGCCACTGCATGATGACAGCCAGGCTTGTTGCAAAGATATAAACTGCAGAACCCTGCCTTGATTTTCCCATGTTTGCTTTCAAGTGAGGTCAGAACTGCCTGAGGGGCTCAGCTGGGAGATGCACATCTCCAGCACAAACACTCCATATTTGTGGCTGCAGCTCTGCATTAGCACTGTTGGGAATGCCCCATGGAGAGGGTCTGGCCTTGCTGATGCTCTGGAGCTGCTGAGACAAATGGCACCATGCTGTCCATCATGGTCAGTGCTCCTCACCTCAGTGCCTGTGGTCAGTCCCTCACTGCCAACACAGGAAATAAGAAATTTAGATCCTGAAATCACTAACCAGAAGGGGAAAAATGCACCAGTCATGCAAGGAATAGATTTTCCATGACCTCCCTAGGTTTGCAGTTTACAAGCATGAATAGCATCCCCAGTTACTGGAACTTAGCTATAGCTAGGCAACATCAGTACTCATTTTTTTAATTTTAAACATTAAAAACTTGCTATCCTCTCCTTCTAAACATTTTGAGTTACAAGATTTTCCTATTTCAGCAGACTATATTTAACCAGATTGATTTTTCACTGGAAACAGGAGTAATAAATAGTATTTTGGGAAGAAAAACTCCTTGAGGAAGGCAAAACCAAATAAAAATAGATATGCAGTGGCTACCAGCCTAACTATAGGTGTGACACATTATAGATGTCTTTGAGATGAGTGAAAGGAATTGTTTTCCTCCATCATCGCTGGCTGAATTAGATGCTGCTGTCTGTCAAACCTAAAAGAGAAATCAAATAATCCTAAATAAGACTTTGTGTTATTAGGAAGGAGGAAATTTAGACCTTTTGCATGTATCTAAGAAGGGACTGATGGGAATGTGAATTTTTTTCCTATTGTTCTGGTCAGGGTTAAAAAACAGGCAAAAGCAAAAAATGTCAAATCCATTTCATCTCCAAGGAAGTTTATGAGGGCAAAGCTGAAGGATAGTGCCTTTTGCAGGAATGAACCATGCATAGTGCTGACCCCAACCACGTGCTTTTGCTATGGCTCTGAGCAAGCCCAAACCCATCCAGGTCTGCCTGACCAGTACAAAAGAGCTGGCAGGTCTGTCCAAACTGGAGCTGAATACAGCCTACACCAAAATAAATCTCAGATTCATTTTTCTTCCGCAAGACAGCCTGTAAACAGAAAGCAAAAGTCATATTCTGGGTTTTAAACTTCAGGTGTGCTTTTTTCCTGTGAGCATTCCTGCAGTCTGTTTTCTGGGATTAGAGCAATCTCTGATATCAAAATTCTTCCATAAACCAACAAGTAGGACTATAGAGCTAAGCAAATTCTGAAAAATGGGACCAACACAGTTGTAGTCCTATTCATGGCAGGAATGCACTATTCCTTCCTGCCTTCTCTTTGAGACAATACCTTCCAAAATTGACTGAAGCTATAGAAGCAGCACAGCAGGAAAGAGAAACAACTGAAATATTAAGCATTAAAGCAAAAGACAACCTGTTGCATAGAGGCTGTGTGCCAGCAATCAATCGGTTGTCAGAGAAGGCAAGACAGTAGTAAATTTTGTCACAGTTAACAGTTTCACATGTATATCCTAGCTCAGGAACATGACATAGAGATGAAATTGCCTCTAATCAGGTTTGGGATGCTTTCTGTTACATATTGCTCAGGTCTTTGTATTTGATGGAGAAAGAATAAGCTCTTCATAGCTGTGAAAATTGCCTTCAGTCTGTTCTTCTCTGGTATCATGGATATTCAGGCAAACAATGGTGCTTTTGTACTCCCTAACCAAAAAGCTGCAATAATTCTGCATGCAGCCACCATTTCAATCTAACCTTACTTCTTTGCTCTTTCCACTAGCTTTCCCAGTGTCACATCCTTTTGGGATTTATTTACTTTGTCACCCCAGCAAGTCAGGGTTTTCCCTCTGGAAAGCCACTACATAGTGAAAACATTACATTAGCATATAAATGTCATAATTTAAAACATTAAGGAGCAGTTGTGCCTTTCCCAAAGTGGGTAGCAAAATGTGCCAACTCCCAGTGGATCAGCTGAGAATGGAGAAGTGATGTGATATTCTGTGTACACAACTGCCATTGGTAGCTTAGTAGATCAATAATAGAAAGTGGCCATTTGGTGGGAAAACCGAATGCTGAAGAATAAGTATCACTCTTTTTCCTGCCCTTTTTAGAACAGTCAGCATGAATGGACTTGCTGCCCCCTCATTTCTATACTTTTAACTGTAGTTGAGCAGCTGTGTTTTTAAAGTTACACTGATGAAACTGTAAAGAGAAATGGACCCAAATAATTTAGAGAAACTTAATTATGCACACTTTATAATGGTCACTTTTCTGAGAAACACCAGTGAACATCAGTGGAGAAGAACTGTAAAATGAAGACAACTCTTTGTCAGTCATTTTGAGAGTTAAAATGGCTGTCCAAAGAAAATGGTAGAGCTCATTAACTGAGGGATCAATGTTATTTGATTAATAAACAAACCCGATAATAAATTTAATAATAAACCACACCATGTTTCAATGACAAGGGAGATTGGTTGCAATGTCAGAATGAAATGAAAAGGAAAAAATCCTGCAGGAAATTGAACATGTTATCTGGTTGTTGTACACTGCATTAATTTTCCTTTCCCGATAAGAACCACTAATTAATAGATACCCTCAACTCACAAGCAAAGTCTCCCAACTTTACAAGGACTATAATTTAACATTAAGGGGTTTTTTTATCTTTTTCCCTTTTTAAGATATGACCTACCATCACATCTGAATTCACCAATGGCTCTGGGGCTGACATCTATCTTTGGCTCCCTTTGGTGACACAGAAAACTCCAGCTTCCATGGAGAAACAAGGTAAATATAATGAAATTCTGTACAACTGGTATCAGCAGTAAAACCACTCCTCCACAGAGTGGTTTCAGGTGAGTTCAGGTGAGCTCACTACGTAAGGATTTCTATGCAAAGATGATCCTTGAACAGGAAATATGAAATTCCATGCACCTCTTCAGCCCCTAACATATCTCATATTTCAAATACTTGGCATATTTCCATGATTTCATATAGTAAGCAGTGACATTAAACACCTGTTAAAATGTCATTGGTGCTAGAAAAGCAACACCACAATATTTTCAAGAGACAGCAGTATGGTGTATAGGTCAAATACATAAAGATGCTCAAGGTGACATGGGAAAACCATGGCAAAGCAAGAATGTGCATCCTGGCCTCCTAAGTTGAGGAAACATCCCACAAACCCTACTCCTGACATGCCGGAGCAGGGACCATGGCAGTGGCAAGTCTGCTCACTGCATATATGTCTCTCTAACTTGCCCCTAAATCTCCCCAGATTTTTGCAATCAGTGATTTCTTCTCATAATTAAGTAGGCATATAATTTAAACTTGATTTCAAGAGAATTACTGTAATTGCCACCACCAGAATAATAGATCTGCATATAAAGAAATGGCTTTTCTCTTGCACTTTCCTTTGGAAAATTTAATTTCTGTGTTAATGCATTAAGATATTTCACTAAGCCATTTGCTTGCTACTTTCAATACTCACAAAATATTATCTCCAAATGTAGTTCCTGCGAACAGCTATTAGTTTATGAGTGAACTAATATCAATAAACTCAATAGAGTCTGACCAGATCTTTTCTATAGCACAGAAAGCCACCTTGGAGACCACTTAAAACATATATTATGGTAATGTGTCTCATAGTATAATAATAAGGGGAAAGTTGCTTTTTCAGATATTTCTGCATCTATGCAAAACCAGTCTAGCTAACTTCTCTTTACTTTCTATGCCACCACAGCAGCAGCAATTTTGGTTTTCACAAAACCCAATGAAATGGAATTTAAGTGCCAGGGAGGACACGTGCCCATCTGAAGGCTAACACATCTGGCAATAAAATTGTGGCTAATGAGTCACAGGACAAACAGGTTGGGACTTTCCCTGTAGGGGATTTGGGGAATCCAGAGCTCAATTCACTTGCAGAGAAGGAAGAAGTTTGAACAAAGTGCCTCAAGTGAAATGTCTTTCAGAGTATCCATGTTAACAGCCACACAGATCCCGTCCCTAGCACAGATACAGTCAGGTTGCTACCAGATGCCTTGGATTAGAATAATTTGCTCTTCCAGACAGGAGTAGCCATGACTATAGTAAAGTGTTTCTAAACCAACACATCCGTGTTCTCCCTGGGGCTCTGTGCTGTGACTGCATGGGTTGATGTGGTACAAGTTTCCAGTGTGGACAGGGCCTGGGGCTGTCGGGCAGATCTGGAGCAGTGGAGAGGGCAGCGGAAGGAAACAGAGCATGCAAACAGAACACAAACCAGAAAGGTCTTGGAACAATCTGGAATCTGCAAGATGCACACTAAGGCAAATGGCAGCTGTGGTGTTTGGTGTTTGTATGGCTGGTTTTAATGCTCCTACAGTTCAGATACCAGGAGATGATTCCCTATTCTTATGTACCAAGCCACTCTCCGGAAGCCTGAAAATGCTGAGCACAGCTACTCTATTTCTTATATACCACAATAAACAAACTTGCAAAAGTGCTGGATTCTAAAAGCCACTGCAAAGAGAGAAAGAAAGGTGGGGGGGAAAGGCGCAGCAGCCCACACAACATCAAATGCTGGTAGGCTCAGTGCTAAATAGCAGATGATTCTTACTGAATAACTGCCCTAGATTTTGCAAACAATACAGGGAACAGAAATAGAAACCCATTTACATATTGCTGTTAATAACTTTATTTATAGTGTCACAGCTAGAGCACAATAACTGCAGCCATGGCTTAACTTGAAAGCCATTCACTGTGGAAGTCAGACAGATACTGTTTTCTCAATCCTTATGCAACTGAAAAAAAATCCTGCTGACAACATCCAGTCACCAGAATCCTTGTAAACAGAACAAGAAAAGAAGTGAACAGCAGTCAAAGGCAAAAGCAAATCATCCCCAGGATCCCCTTGGCCTCTGCCCCTTCTGGCTACTTAGGACATGCTGTGGTTTATCAAAGACCACCAGGGCTAGAAACCCTGGCAGGTAATTTTTCACTTCAGTTTGAGCCTTGTGATAGCATCTTTCAGGAATACTTGACTATTGTTCAATTTATTTTTTTGGTTGTTATTTGTTTGTTTGAATTAAGAAATACAGAGAGGGCTCAGAGTAAGTCAGCAGCTACAATAAGAAACAGTATGTGTCCAGCATTTAAGAGAATCCATCCCACATCTGCACTGCTACATGGCTGTAGCCAAATCTCACCTGTGAGCCAAAATTCCTGCCAGCTAAAAAACCACTGCCCTGACACACAAGACTGGCACATCTTTAAGGTACAGAAATGTACACAGAGATTTGTATCTTTGACTCCACAGTATTTTGCAAATGCCTGCTATTTATAGGTAAATGGAGTGAAATTGCAAGCAAGGAAACCGTCTCCTAAGACCCTTCACCCAAGATGTGAGAAAACATGGATCTAATTTTTCCTCTGCCTGAATCCAGCGTGAACTGGACAACTGGCTATTTTGGACTGGGAACAGGGGTGCCCTCAGGACCTCATGCTGCTGCTGCTCATTACATATAAAATACTCAGAATAATTAGAGGCAGAGACAGCGAGCGCTCCGCTCTGCCCTGCTGATTATGGTGCGCACTGTGAGATGGGACAGTGGGATCTGAGCCGCTGCTCCGGGGGTTGATTCTTTTATATAAAAAAATGAAACAGTTAACAAAAGAGAATGAGGATGCCTTCTTCATTTATGGCCTCTCCTAGGAGATGTGGCCTCAAACGCCCTCTGGTACATGGAAAAACTGCATCCAGATAACCTACCCTGGCATGTGGGTCGAGCTGCTATGCTCCCAATGAGCATGGTGTGCCTCATCACTTGTGCCTCTTCAGCTCTTCACTACCTCTGTGTTGTACTTTCTGCCACATGGAATGTCAACTGAATTAATTAATTAATTAATTCTCTGGGTCTCCATTTTAGTGAGGAACAGAAAGATGCCCCTTTGGCATGGCAGCCCAGCTGAACTGCCCTGCTCCCTCCCCCTGCAGATCCAGCCAGCACTCATGAGAAGTGCCCAGCACAGACTCTGTGTGTTTGTGCACACTCCCAGCTCCTTCAGCACAATTCCTCAGAGCCTTCAGGATGTAGTCGTCTGGATATTGCTGCAATGGGAGCCAGGCATTTCTGAACTCTGATCAGCCTCACTACCAAATCACATTAAAGAACTCACTGTCCATCTCAGGTTTTAAGTTTTCAGACAAGATACCATTTTCAATTTACTCCTTCTACCATTACATACTTCCAAGGAAAAGCAGTTCAGCAGGTAAGCCACACCTGCAATTTCAATGTTCCTGGGCTTTGCAAGAAATTTGTAATCACTTCCAATTTCAATAACAAAATTTTATTCTGTTTGCAGCTGAAAATTACAGAGTACTGGATATTAAGAATGGAATACCACTTACAGTTTACACTCTGTAGCACAACTTTGTCTCTACATGAGACCTGTCATCCTAAACTGTGACTTGCTGACCACTGTTCCGCAGAACAGAAGAATCTTAGGGGAAAAAGGCAAGGATGTGAGTGTTTTCTCCTTTTTAATTGAAACAAAGTAGAACTATTAAATCAAAAGGCCTCTTTTTCTCCTGCCTGGAAAGGAAATGAATCTCACAAAGGGGCTTACAGTAGTTTTGAATGCAATCCAGAACAAAAGGTTCCAAATGAAACAGAATAATTATACTTTTATGGATCAGCTCTTGGCATTTGTTGAAGCCTGATCTGTAACTGCAATTGCTCAAGTTCCCCTGAGCAGAAGCCAAAGTTTTGTTTGTTTTGTTCCACAAATTGAATCTTATTAGCTCATTCTTTGGAAACAGCCAAGGCACAAAGCAGTGCTGCATTGGTGTGGATGCTCCTGGGAATGGAGGCTCTCCACCAGAACTGCTATGGCACATAACTGTCCTCTGTCTACACCTGCTTGTATCTGGTTTCCATTCTCCCTTCTCTTTTCCTCCAGACATGACTAACAATTGGTAAATTTGCTCCTTTCTTTCCAAGGTTTTTTTGTCTTTCCCATATTTTTTGCCTACCTCTCCTCCCCACTAATATCCCATCAGCTCTGTGACATAGGTTCTCTCCATTCCTTCATGGTCCAAGGTGTTACAAAGCACCTCTCCAAATTGCTACCTCATTCAGCACTGATGTATGGGTCTGCCAGGCCTTGGAGATAACAGAAATGAAGTAGTTGTGAGAAGAAGGAGAGTTGTCCTAGTAACATTCTATTAGCAACATTCCCCACAGTGAGCAGGAATAGAGCCAGTGTATGATCACACTCTGCAAAGAATCATGCTTAAATTAAAAACCTACCCAAACCACCACTGTCAAAAAACGCCAAAACAATGAGCTGACGTGGCAGATCAAACTGTCACTACTGTAACCCTGCTGGGAAAATTCCCCACTGCTTCCTACATGCACCTTTCTCATGTGAGAGGAAAAGTTATGCTTCCAGCTCTGCACAGCTACTAATGGGGACAAACAGGCATTTACAGCTGATCTCACAGCTGAACAAAGCCCTGGCCATCCAGCCTTCTGCTTGTCACTGACTGGGGAGATCTCTGCAACAGGAGGCTAGGAGGGAATATTTTGCTGATAGTCACACAGATCCAAGTTTTATAAGCAGTCACTGTACCAGGTTTTTAGTCTTGGGGATCAGTTCTGTAGAACTGGAGGTGAGAAAGTTGATTTTGAATGTTGATGACCCTACTATATATTTAAGGGGTCATTTTAGGAGGTTGATTCAAAATAGGGACATGGTTACTGGTCAAGAACATCCTGAGAATTTCTCAGTGCTTTTGAGACCCTCAGATATTTGCAAAAATCACATGAACCCACGAAGATCTCTGCTGGTCATGGTATCAAGGAATATAACACCTATATTCCTATATTTTTTTGCTTTTTAAATGGCATCTCACATACATGTCCCAATCTCTGAAAGCAATCTGCAAACTTCCAAGCCCCCAGAATCTGCACAGTTTTACAAATCCTTATTCCCACCATTTCAAATTGTGTGCATCCTTCTTGGGCTTTGTAACAGAAACACAAATGGGCACAGAAAAATCTCAGTTTTCTAAAAAGAGCACTTCTATCATTCCACAATGGCAATGCCATGCCAGGGGGATATTTGTGATGAAATTATTTTAATCTCTTGGTCTTTTGCCTCCTTTGCTCTTCTGTGCAGTCCTCTGGTGCTCCTCATTTCTGTTAGCTCTGTTTCTGAAGTGGTCTGTTCTGATCTTGGTTTCTTATAAAAACTCCACTTACGAAATTACGCAGACTGCACAGTCAGTACCAACCTCTCCCTAACTTTTCCACCACTTAGTATAAAGCAAAGTTAATAGAAAAAGAGAAAGTTTAAAAAATACACGATGACTTTCAGTTACTGGAGGACATAGACCCAAGTTAGCAATGTACTAACTTGAGTCACAGGATGCCAGACCACTCAAGAGCTCTTCTCCACTAATTGGTTTCAGCTTTTGTCTCTTCTTCATTATTTATCCAGTGTCAAAATTATATATACACCAGTAGGAACAGATGCACAAATTAGCAGCAATTGTTGAGGGATATAAATATAGTATAAGACAAGCGAAGTTAATCCATCCCCATCCAAAACTGTGCCTCTGTTTTATAACTTCAGTAAGAGAGCTTCAAATAGTTTTGCAAAGTTCACTGCATTACAGAATAAAAAGTTTAACTAATTTTTGCTTTTCAGTCATTATCATCTAAGGAGGAAGCAAAAAGGTAGGATGATTTTAATAAGAACCTCTTCAAATGTTACATAAACTCAATGTTCTTAAAACCACTTTGCATGTTAACTACATGACAAAGCAGTTCATCAACTGAAATATCACAAAGTCTTTACACAAGGAAAGCAACTCTGCAAAAGCAAGTCTTCACAAAAGAAAAGTTTTGTTCAGAGAAGACTCAGTTTTTCTTGTCAAGGTTACTCCAGAGTACAGAGGACTGGGAGTGAATTAGTTGAATAAACATAATTTGATGGGGGTTTTTTTAACTATAAATTTGATACATTTGTTTTATCAGGCCAATCAGCAGTCATACCTACATTTTTATAAATTTAATTGATTCTTAGTACTACTGAAGAAAAAAGAGAATCCAAATAACCTTGATGAGTTAAAATTCTGCTCTGTAAACTTCTGCAGGCACCTTCATTATTCTCTCCAAATTACTATTCACAGTATTTCATCATTAAAACATCTAACACTCTTCAATCCATCACCCTGTGAACTTCACAGGCCCTTGTGTAAACTCCAAATAGCAGGGTGTGAATTATACATCACAGGCCCTTCCTAATTGCTGCTGGCTTGCTGCTGGCTGCAGATCTGCAGTCACCTGGCACGCTGCACTTTTGGGATGTTATCTTTATTACAACACACGTGTTTAAGTAGTGCAGCCAGCAGGGTGCCTTGCAGCCAGTTATTTATCTGTTTTGTTCTTCAGAGGCTACACAGCTCGCTCATGCCCCTCAAGACACCGGGAGCTCCCAGCAGGGACCAGGATCACAATATACTCCCAGTTCAAAGAGGAAGATCACAGATCAAACGACTACTTAAACAAGTTAGCATGTATTTGTTCTTCTTAAAGGTTGCTCTGCACACGCCCAAAGAGGTAGATTTGCTAATATATATATATATATATATATATATATATATATATATATATATACCTGCTGTATTTTCTGTGCTTTTTGGCATAAAAGTTTTCATGACTGAACCATCAATACATTTATTATTAAGAGGGATTGATCCTGGGTTGAAAGACTTTTTCCTCTCAAAACCAACAAATTAGTTAGCAAGAACTAAGAGATTCGTGGCAGTAAGAGCAGAATAATTCACCTTCATCAACGGGTGAAACTTACTTCTGCGCTTCCTAAAATTTATTGCTAACTTAAAAGAAAATCCTGCAACAGTAAAAAGCAAAGATTCACCCCTGGCAGGCACAGGTGAAAATCCTAGGAGCTGGCTCTTGACAGAGAAACAGCGAGTTCCTGCCTAGGTAAAATTCACTGCTGTCATTTGGGGAAAGACATGGGCAGGCTCATTTCCCTCCCACTCACTCTTCTCATCCTACAGCCTCAGCCAGAAGTTACAGCAATTAAATGCTCTGAACTCACATGAAACCCACAGTTACCCCCCACCTACGTGCAAAAATAACTTTCTGCTGCTTGTGGGCATATGTCTTGAA
This sequence comes from Entomyzon cyanotis, assembly GCA_024500445.1. NCBI lineage: Eukaryota > Metazoa > Chordata > Aves > Passeriformes > Meliphagidae > Entomyzon > Entomyzon cyanotis. The sequence goes on along the minus strand of JAKEPQ010001026.1, from coordinate 10,355,275 downwards.
TAAAGAAAAGGAGGGAGAGGTCTTGCCAAGACTTGATTCTGAGAAACAACCACCCAGCCCATCAACACACTTTGGAAGAAATCGAAGCTCATGGACTGGCAGGGAGAGCAGCAGGATGCAAGACATGGATGAAACTGGCTCTTGGGCTTTCTCCTGCTTAATGCTGCTCTTCCTTGTTTTTAAACAGAAACCATCAATTTTCATCCTGCCTCCCCACAAAAAGGAAAGAAGACAAGGAGGGAGATGAATTATACAGTACATATTTTAAAAGTTACTGCTCCAACCCTTTCCTGGCAATGAGGCCTTCCAGAGAAATTGAAGCTACACAAACTTTGGCTGAGATGAGAGATTGTGGAGTCTTCGAAAATATCCATGGAAGAACCATCAGAAATTTATACCTGCCATACTGTAGTTTCATTTATTAAGGAGAGTATGTCCTTCACCACCAAGAAACATTAAGATTGGATGTCCTGTGTGTGAGGACATTGGGAGGAGGGAAGAAAAAGATGTTTGCTTAGTTGAATTTCTCCTCAGATGTCATAGCTCACAATTCCATAGAACCTTGCAACCTGGGAATTTTAAAAACTTCATAAGCAAATAATTAGGCATCATAACACCTAAAAGGTGAAGAGGTTAAGTTGACACAGCTGGTCTGAATACCCTGACACTCAGCCAAAGTGCAACTATTTGGTCGTTTTCAAGGGCAGAACTTTTTGGTGTTAGAATGTCATTAAATCAGAAGACGAGTTACGAATGTTTTTCATTTAAAAAGCTGAAAGCAAATGGTCGTGTTTCATTTCTGCAAATGGTTTAGTTCAAGTTGTCAAGAAGATTAAAAAACTCTGAGAACAGGTTAATGTTGTTGATTACATGATTCATAAGAATTATGTGAAGGGGAGAAGAGAGGAAACTGTCACTTTTACTGCACTTGGACGCCAGCCCTAAAATAAACTTCTTGAAACAGTTCATCAAAAGAATTTCAATGACAAAGCCAACCTTTATCCCTTCACAGAGGACTTCAAGCCTCCTTTTATAGCACAGAGATTACTATATTTGGCCAAACCTAGATAACATTAAAGCCATTATCACTGCAGTGAGACACTATAAATAGCAAGAGTAATGTAAAACACTTAAAATTCTGTCTGGGAAGCATGATAGATAAACAATATTATCTATGCATAATTTAGAGCTTGTCTATCAGACATAATCTCATTCATGATAACATGAACAAATTTAGTTACATAATTCACCTTGTTGTTTACCCAAAATTACTTGCATGGTCTTGGGAACTCCTTTCCTGATTGCTTTTGACAATAGACTTTATATTTAACACACACACATATGTGGGAAAGGTCAAATCATGCTCTGAGGTTCTGGATTTGTCAAAGTTAATTCTCATTCAATAAACCAGGACAGGAAGTGGTTTCGTTCTCTGTTTAAAGGTTCTGTTCATGTGAATCAAAAAAGAGTGTATTAACCCCAAGCATTTTCATCTTTGTTTTGTCACTACACTAAATTTTTCAGAAGAACACAATCCTGAAACACATTTTGCTGCCAAAAGTTACAGGAAATTATATTTTCATTGTGGATAAATTAGTCTCTGAACTTTACTTTCCATAACAATAATCAGGAGATTATGAACTCATTTGCAGGAAGTCCAGATAAAAAGATTTGCTCAAAAAAGATTGTCTTTTACTCATTCAGGTCAAAAAGACCACAGTATTTCGCATTAAAAAAATCATCTTTTCCTTATGAGAGGTAGCCCACCCTCTAAGAGAAGTGTAACACAGCAAGCAATATCATAGCAGAACTGCTCCTTATTAAAGGATCATGGCTGTGTTTTACAGACTTACTACTGGTGCTTGAGGAAGAGCTCTTCTACACAGGTTTAAATTGACTTATTTTTTCTCAAACAAAAATTAAATAAAAAAAGAGAAGTGTGTAACCTCTTTTTTCTAAAAAAACCAAACCCTGAACCATGTAACCTAGAATCTAAAACTAAGCATATAACAGCAGAACGAGAAAGTTAAGGACACTTCATTTTTAAAGTGAAAAAGAAAGCCTACACACATTAACTTCACATAATTTTAGAATAAGGTTTTCTGCTGGTAGAGTGGTTTGGGTTTGGTTTTTAATTAAAATTAGAGGTGGTCCCAAAAGCCCAGACCCAATCATCCCTGAAAATTAAAATATTTAATCTTGTCTGGAAGAGAATTTAGTAAACCACTTCTCCCACACAAAATGTCAAACCAGGCTAAGTGCACGAGGCTGTGCTCCTGAGCCTCCTGAGTTCAAAAGACCCAAGTTAAACCTAGCTGGATGAAAACCTCCAGAGCCTCATTATTTCCATGTTGACTGTGAGTTTGGAGAGCAACCTCACTCTGAAGACCCACTAAAAATCAAGATGTCAAATTCCAGGCATTAGGATGACAATCAAACTTTTAAATCAATAGCTAACAAAAATTCCCATCTTTTACACTTTCATTTAAAATCTACCTCTATACACAATCTGGGAGAATTGGGGAAAAAAGAATTGCTGAATACAGCTGATGGAGGAGGAAAACCCACACCTCTGTGCAAACACAGAGACCTTCCCACTCCTCTGAACTGCAGAGGAAATGCTCCTGCTGATAAATCATCAACAGGAAGCCAGATTCAATGGCTGGGCACAGCACCCTTGCACTGACTTCAGATACTTCTCAATTGCCTTGACACAATAACCTTTAGCTCATAAAAACTTAGATCTTATGACATTTTTGAATAGTGACGAACACAAAAGAAAATTGCTTGGAGCATTCTCATCTCAAAAGCCTCCCCTCGAGCATTTCACCATGCAAAGTAAAGAGCATGCTTGCTTTTATTCAGCCAGTTCATTAATCAGCATCATTGAGATGCTACCTCCCCCCTCCAGTGTGTTTCTGTGTGCATGTAAATGCTTCAAAATCAGCTGCAGTCATTCCCACTAGAGGTGGTTTCAGTGCACCCAGGCAAGAGCAAAGGCTCCGTGCTGAACTCCTGGTGTGAAATGAGTCATTTGTTCCAAATCATGTTTCCTTTCTTCAATATTCGTACTTAGTTATTCATTTCCCTAGAGTACATGAAGATGAGATGTTCCTGAGTTATTTTCTATTTGCTCTCAGCACATATACTATTTTATTCCTATTTCTTATCTCACTTTTCCAGCCTTTTCCATGATTTCAGTAGGCTTTGATTTAGGACCTCACAGGCACAGACAACAAAGCCCACACTTTGAGGAAGATATCATTTAAGTTGTTTGCTCTAGCAAGATCTTTTAGAGACCTTAGAGTCCCTTTGCACTGGAGATAGTTGGCACCTGCAAGGCCCTGATTCCTAAACACTCATTACCATGAGGAACAAAGTTAAAATTACTTTTAAGCTGCAGAAGTGAAACTATTACATAAATGCTTATATTATTCAATAAATATGCAAGATGTGAAAATTAAATGTTTGCAACCATCCTGTTAGCTACCCATCAGGAAGTGACTGGTGCACATATCCATTTATGTGTGTGCATTTCACCTTTCATGTTTTTTCACAGCTATAGCTGAAAATCATAGCAAACTCTTTTCTCTTTATACACCCTTGGCCATGTGCCATTTTTTGATGCATCTTTTGAGCATCAAAAATTGAGATCTCCATGTCTTCATGCCATTATCTTTGGGATATTTTTTCCAATCATAATTGCTCCATCAGATTCCCCTTCCCCCTTTAAAAATTAAAATTTTTAATTTGCAAACTTAGTTAATTTTTGGGTTTTTTGTATATACAGTCACATAAATTAAAATTTCAAATTGGTTTCATCCTAAAGAGATAATCAGCTTTACTGAGATTTGACTACTGAACAACTTTCAAACCTGCAAATAATGACACATAGAAACAGATGTGAAAGACTCAAATACCAGTCTCATGCCATACCTCATGAATTGCACTTAGTTTGAATGTCAAGTTGACCTTTAAGTAATGGAAAAAAGTAATTCACAATCAGCATCTATCACAAGAAATTTACACACCTACTTGAACAAGCTCAGTGTCATTAAGGAAGAAATGAATGCGAAGACTGAAAACTTAATTTACTGTAGCACAAAATCTGCTGAGGGCACTATGGATGGCCTCTTCCTCTCCATCACAATACATACATTTTTTATTTTTCATCACTGAACCATTATTGTCTTTGATTTCTGACACTGTTTTTGTCTTCAGTATTACTAGTGGATCTATATCTCTTTACTGAGTCACAACCAAAGAAATGGAAGGGCTGAATTCCATCCAAGACAGCACACAGACTTGCCCTGATTTCAGTGAGTTTTATATAAAACTACATTCAACACTGATGAACCTCCCAATTTTCTGCTTGTACATTACCTCTCCCAGCTATCCTCAATCCTAAGATAATGTCTTCAAATGCATCAGAATTTCATGTGGGTCTTTCCATGTTACTTTTTGGGCGTTAGAGACGTAAGAAACTCACTTTTACTTTTTGACCATAAAGTATCAGAAAATACAATTCATCAACATACTAAAGCTACATGAGAGAGAAAGGCTACACAAGGAGTTTACAGGAAAAACTCTTGTTGTAAGGGGAGATGGAAAAGGGGAGCTCTCTGTCCCCAGTCCCTGTGTCTCAAAAGAAGTATTTATAGAGTGACAGAGCTGTTACACAGTTCCAGGACCTGGCTTAGCTGAGACATAAGTGATCTCCAAAGACATCAGGTACAACAGCAGAGGTGAAATGCATCAAGATTAAGTTAACTTTGTAACTGCAGCCTATAAAGCTATCAAGCCACCTGAAGTACTACTATATTACCTCTTCTCTGGCAAACTAGACAGTGGGAGCCAGGTGATGTTCAGAAGCTCATGGGGCTGAACTACCCCAGCAACATGGGCTGAGCTTGATTTGGCATGACTTGACAGAGACTGGATATCAAACTGTTCTCCTCATCCAGGCAGACCAAGGAACAACACATTGCTGAGTGACTAAGCAGGTGTCAAGGCTGTCACTAGTGGACCTCCTGCTTGTAATTCCAAACTGGCAGAAACCACACCAGAAGATCTTTATCTTGGCCAGGCTCTGCAATTCACCCTGTGGGAAGTGTTGCCAATCTTTGACTTGCATTCTGTCATGTCTTATCAGAGGGGTGCTTGTAACTGCCCAAAAATAACTGAACCCCAATATAACACCTTCTCAAAACCATCAACACTCACTCCAGGAAAGAAAAAAGGAGAAAAAAAAGGAAAATGTAGGGAAACAGATCAAGTTGCTTCTCAAAGGAAGATATCACAGGAGTGAGGCAATCCTCCTACCATCCTACAAACAAACTTTCAAAAGTCAGCTACCAACCCTCTAGAGTCTTTACACTTATTTTGAATTATGTGTCACTGACATCTTCATCCCTGGGTGTTTGGGGCCAAGCATTGGAAGGGTCCCTCCTCCCCCCATGGCTGGGAGACAGACTGCTGTTCTTACCTGACATTGTCATGCTTCTGGATGTAGATCTTATGAAACATCATGTCTTCCTGTTTGGCATTAATGTCAGCTTTCATCTCCATGGCAACATGTCGAGGAAGTACAGAGAGCAGGAGACGCTCCTGTGGAGTCAGACAGATGAACCAATTAAAACACCTGCTGCCCAGTTAACAAACACACTTTGTTCCTTACTGGGGAGAAATGACTCATCAGTTTGGTGAGAGATGAGTACAACCAAGCAAAATGGGCTCCATAAACCCAGAAGCTGATCCCCTAACCAGTCATATGCAATTCTGCTCCCAACCCCACAATAAGAATTCAATGATTTTAGAAGAAAAACTATTCTTTTTCATTCCAGATGCACTGGGCTCACAATTCGTGGCTGCCAATTCTTGCAGATGAAGGAACCATGCAACTCAAAAAGTGTCCATGCACTCTTCTTGGAAGGACTCTGATAAATGATATTGCCTGACCTCCCACACAGTCTCTGCACACCACCATGAAGTCTTCCTTCACCTAACACCAGAGGAATGATACCCCAACACCCTTGGGCACTATTTAAAATTCCTTCCTTGCTTATCTAATTATCTAAGCACATTCCCCCAGCAGGCACAAACCTGCTCTTAGCAGCTGAAATGTCGTAGAAACGCCCCGATAAAACCAGCATGAAAAGTATTATACTTCTACACTTTAAACTGCTATTAGTGCCCAATTGCATTAAGACCTGCAAACCCACCCACTCACCTACAAGAGTATTTTCAATAACCACATATCATCAACAGTTTGTGGCTCTCCTTGCCCCTCACTTGGCACTTTTATTTACTGATCATAGTTTTCATGTGACTTTTGTAACATTATTTTGCAAGCTGTTCCATACAGAGTTAGCAAAAAGTGACAAAATGATGACTTTCTGGTAATTTTCCTAAAAACCTCACATAAAAACAAGTGCTTGTTATTATCCTAAATTTGGTGCCAATTTCACACAGAAATTATAGAATTTAAATCTGCAGGTAACTTGTGCCCCAGGGATGCATTTGTGTATATCAGGAATCACACCTGAGAATTCTGCCCAGAGCTTCATTCTATTCCCAGTCACACCCCTTGAGGTTCAAAAGTTTTTGCAATGGCTCATGAAGGTGGGGAGCATCTCCTTTGGGATCAGCTCTGCTGTGGTCCAACCTGCAGGCAGTGCTCTGGAATAGCTGAAGAATCCCAGGAGCTTGTGCCACTCTTGTCTTTATTTTTTTTTCCCTGCAGTAAGCAGGAGGAAGAAAAGGTCCTTCCTTCTTGACACAGACAGAAGGTGGTGCAAATGAAGGTCCCTAACCTTATCTAGCAGCTCATTAATTCTCAACAACACAGGGAGCAGCAGGGCTCAAAGGCAGGCCTGACTCAGAGGGGTCAGCAATCCTGTATTAAGTACTCACATCACCAAACCACTTGCCCAAACTACAGTTATAGGCACATTTCTGGTTTCTAATTCCTAGTGTTAACTGAAAGTTCACCATTTCTTTCTTCCTCTAGGAAGAGAGAGGAAGCCTCGGGGAAGGAAGGAAGGAAGGAAGGAAGGAAGGAAGGAAGGAAGGAAGGAAGGAAGGAAGGAAGGAAGGAAGGAATTCATCTTCTCAGAGGAAGGTGAATTCACTGAAAATGTGCTTGGCATGCACTGAGACATTTTATAGTCTGTGGCATTGCCCAGTATTTCTTTTTCCCCCTTTAATGTGCACCTTAAAGAGACTGACTCTGCCTTCAGTCTTTGAAGAGATAATAATAACACAGAAGATGTGTTGGAGGGATTTCTATCCCCTGCTCAAAACCGCAACAGTTATGTAAAAAATACTTGTTTTTTAAAGTACTGTCACCTTCACTAGCATACTGCAGGTGCTAACAGTTACATATCTACATTTTTTTCAAAAAAAGCAGCTCATGAATCATGCACGTGTCCTTAGGCTTCTGTCAGCTATTGGTGCACTCCTTGAGCGGAAAAGCACAACACATTTGTGTGCTTTCCAGAGTAAATGGTGTATACACTGTTGTCATTTGCATATTCTAATAGGCATCCTCAAATGTGTGAAAGCTGCTATTTTATGTGTGATTTTACACATCCTCTAAATAACGTGGAGCTTTATGGGAGGCTCAGGGGCACCCACAGGTTTGGAACATTCCCTGTGGGCGCACGAGCATGGAGGCTTTAGTTGCTCTCAAAACAGAGACACAGGCAGGAGGCTGAGTGTCTGTTACGAGCACTCCAGGAGATTGTCACATACATTTCTGAGTAGCTTTTACTTGAGAGCCTCCATCCCTACTCTTCCTGACACCATAGGCACTTGCCAGATTAAATCACCAATATTTTCAAGCCACTTGAGATCTCCAGGAGCTTCACTAACACCGCCCTGAACTAATAATCAGGGAATAAGATAGGCTCATCAAGTGAAACAAATGCATGTGGCACAACATCCCTTCATGCAGCTACTAATTAGGAAGTTGAGCTGTGTTACAGAGCTGAGCATTATCTTTATTCTGTTTGTTTGGAGCATCACAATCACTGAAAATAACCTCTGAAGCTAACAGGGGAAGGCTATACAAGTGCATTTGTAAGGCATAAGCCATATTAAAAGGCCTTCAAAACAACAGAATCCCTATGTTTTATTTCAAATGGAGCAGATAAGTCAGTGTCTTCACTGGAGTACAATTTTCATTTTGGTGCAATAACTAGAAAGTACTGCAGCCCTTGCTGTAAAATCACTTATTATGCACCAGTGAGGTGACTAGGACTGCTGTTTTACAAGAATAACAAGGCAGCATTCTGACCTGATAAAAAAGCAAGAGCAAATCCATATATAATTCTCACTTCAAAATAACATGCAAGTGTAGTTCCACTGAATTATACATTAAACAAAAGCATCCCAAGGAGCACTAGTCTCTAAAACAGGCACATAGATGAAGGAGTTCAACACAGATCTACTCTCTTTACATGTGGATCACATGGATCTTCACATGGATATGTGTGTATATGGGCACACACAGTCCTGCAATGACTCTGCATAGGAATTTTAACTATTTATGTAGTACTCCCCAAAGATGATCTCAAATCACAACAAATGTTTTGTTTCTTAGGATTATCCATTTGTCCTCAGATTTAGTAACAGTTACTTTTTAGCAAAATTGTTGCTGAGATGAAAAAAAGGAGAACAACTTTTCAGAGACAAAAGACAGGGAATGTTAGAATTAAGACAGTGCAGTCCCAACAACCCATCTCTTACTCAAATGCTATTTGTTCCCTACAGACTGTGGAGAACACCTAATTTTTCATCCAAGAATATTTTGTTCTGGGAAAACAACAGTGATTCCTGTTATGGCTCTGCCCTAGGTTATCTCAAGTAATGAAATCACAAGTCGTCCCTTTTCTGCATTGGACATTCTGGATTTTTTATTTACTTTCTGGCTAATTTTGGCTGCTGGTAGATGCTTAACAAAGGAAAACACATGGTCTTTTACCTGAGAATATCTGCCTGCCTTTAACAGAACAGCACACAGGAGCACCATCGATCTCCAGAAAAAGTCAAGCAACTATAAATAACAGTGTTGGGCTGTGCAGTTGTGTTCCACTCCACCCCTGTTGGGAGACTGGCTCTCCCAGATGTGAGCTGAGCTGCCCTTATTTGTGTCTGCTATCACCTCATGGTTATCTCACTGCATTATGCATGGAGAGGCACCTGAACTGAACCTGGAGATCAATGTCAGTGCAGGCTGTGGCAGCAAATAATCTCATTAGGAGTCTCCAGCTGCCAGGGCCCACAGTTATTGCTGGAAGGACTGGAGAGCACTTGGCAGTGACTGGCTTTGACCCACATTTTTATGATGTCCTGGCTCTCTTATGTATGGTATAGTATTGTCTGGAGAGGGGGAGAGGAAAAAAGCCTCAAGATAGGGCATTTGTCAGTACTGTTCTCAGGAGCTGCTTCTGAGACAGAAGTGCCCAAATGCGGCACAGCACAAGCATTTGAGCCATGTTGCTAAGGCAGTCTCTCAGCAGGGAGGACAGAGCTGCAATCAATAAGTAAAATGGCATATCCTCTTGGCTCAATCCTTTCCTCCACATCAAGGTGTGTAAGGAGGAGTGGCTGCTTGTTTCATCTTTCTGAGATTATATTAGTAGCAAAGGAAAAAGAAGTCTTGAGTGTGAATCTTGTTTTCATGCATAAAGTACCAAATAAGCATGTGTACACGTTATTTCAGTCAGGATTGAACAGCAGCTATGTCAGCCAGAGGTACCTCATGAAACATGGCCAAAACACAACTCCATCAGTGCAGATGGGCTGAGACATGGAGGAAAATGAAACTGCATTGCCACAGAGATGCAAAGACTCCCCAGCTGATTCATTCCCCTGACCTCTCCCTAAACCCACAACCAAGCTCTGAGATATCTCCCAAGGGATGAGTGGAAGTCCCATTTCATGATTCATTTTAAATTGGACTGAAGAGACCACTATGAGATGTACTGCAGGGCAGAGATGTGTGTTAGCAAAGGAACAGTTAAGCTGCCCCAAAAGACCTTCTGTATCTAATTCTGAGGACACAAGAGATTCATTGCAAGAGAAGCCACAAATGAATTAGGAGAGCAGATACATTCAGGACCCTTGACAACTAAGGGGTATGTTGGCAGCAAGAGGGCTTTTTACTGCAGAAAAACAATGAAGCTGCTGCTGAATCTTACTTTTGAACAAATACAATTCATATGAGGCCAATCAGATATAGAGAGGCGTGTAAGCAGGTAGGAAGCTTTGGGAAAGGTGGGAAGAAGACCTTCTTTGGAGCTATCAAGGAACATGTTCTGTGGACCAGATTTTTGGCAGTGGCTTTGCTGACAATCACATAATGATTTGACCTTACAAAGAGGGTCAGTCCAATGCCTGTGTGTTGCACCTGCATTCAACACCTGGCTTCAATGATGGGTGCAAAAAAACTATGCAGACTCTTTAAGTACTGAGTAATTTTAATCCACAGAGCACATACCACAGGATCTGTTGCTGCCTCTAGACAAGTCCATCAGGATATTGGACAAGAACTATGCCCCTGAGCTTTCCTTCAAACCTTTAAACATCCTGTCCCCTATCATCAACCTGTTCTTGCTTGGATTACTCATGAAGCAAGAAGCCTACAAATTCCATCCTACAGGAACAATTTGCATGCTAATTCTGTTTCAGCATTTTCATTTTTTATTTCCAACTGTTGCTCTTACCTGCTGCTGGTTTTCCCTTTGAGAATGCAGCCTGGCTTGTATGCATTCCCTGGTCTCCTGGAAAGCCTGTCTTTGGGACACCTCTGCTGGGTAGTGGGTACACACGCCTACAATGTTTGTACAGGAGAAGATGAGAACATTGGAGACCAGCTGCAACAAAAACAAAAAGAAGAAGAAAAAAAAAAAGAAGAAAAAAAATACTTGGTTACATTTTGGAAAACTGCCATTGGTAACAAAGCACCAGCCAGAACCCAGCCCCTTCCATGACTCTTTAATCCAACACATATTTAAACCTCAGGCTCTTAATTCCAATGTATTTCACCTCTCTAGTATTTAAAATAGAAAACTTCCATATATGACCTCAAATATATGTTCTTACCACCATGTACTACTTCACCAATAAAAGGTACAATTCCACTGGTAATTCTGCAATCTTGCTTTTTGTTATCTGTTATCTTGGAACTACTGTGACATGAATCTATCTAAAAATGCATCATTGCTCCATCACTAGAAGTCACCTATAATTCACGCAGAGAGATCTGACAGAGGAATGCAAATATTTCCATGTTTGTGTACCTACATATCTGGCTCAAAACCATTTCAAAGGTACATTAAACCATTATTTTTAAATAGTGCTTAAAATACTGAAGGTAAAATGTTGATAATCACAAAGTTCAAGAGCAACAGAAGTAGTTTTTATAATCTAGTTTCAACTCAAAGTTTTATGTTACTAGATAAAAACGTAAGTTTTTTACATTTCTGTGTATGAATACAGAAATGAGGCGCTAAGTCTGAAGCATATTTCAGCTGGACAAGCATGAAGGAAGAGCTGCATCACTCTTCTGTTCCCATGTGGATTATGTTTTGTAAGGAAGCAGTCATACAACTTGTGCTAAAAACTTGCATTGCAACCTTTTATTTCCCAACTATTTTTTAGTTAAAAGGAAAAATATTCATGTCCATAGCTGGTATTTGTTTCAAGCAAAATGCCTAAAGTCTCTTCTGACAGCTTAATGTAAACATTTCCCTTGATAGAGGTCAGTCCCAGCAGGACTTTTTGAGATTTGCACAAGCTGTACTGGACTGCCCTTTGAGGACAGACTGATTTGAAACACTTCTCACCTCTTCTAGGGGGAAAGACTGTCAGGCCTCCAAGATTCTTAATAATATGGATCTTTGCTCTATTCCCTGATGAGTCCAAATTTATCCTTTGCCTTTATTAATTTTTTACTTGCAGAATAAAAAAGGCAGTTTCCAGGACAGCCCCTTCCCTGAAAATGTGGAGCCTGACTCAGAAGGGCAGGAAGGCTGCAGGACAGCCCTGAAGCCCTGAGGTCACAGGGGTGCTCAGGACTCCCCAGAGCAACCTGGACGCTGTGCAGGAGAGAGGAGCTGTGCCCATCTCAAGCACAGACCCAGATCCCAAGAGATTAGCCCAACTGTTTGACCACATCCACGTGCTAAGGACCATTTTCTTGTTGACAACTCAGACTCGAAACAGGAAGTAGGCAGAAAAACCTCATCTTTCAGCTCAAAATAAGCAACACCATCAACTACAGCCAGAGGAAGGACTTCTCCCTGTGGATGGCTGCCAGTAGATGGCAACACTCCAACTTCCCAAGCTCCTGCATTTTGGGCCATGTCCCCACAGTGAGTTCCCACACTTGTGTAACACATTACAGTGCAAAGGCCCTGCAGGTCGTGGACACCCACAGGTGACTGTCACCAATGGCACCTAGATGGATTTGCAGACAACTGGTTTTCTAGGATGAAATTATTCTCAACCCCTCCCGATGGGTTCCCTCCATGCAGAGCCCACAGAGATGGGGCTGTTGAAGGTGCACATCACACACATGGACATGAAACAAGTCCTGATCCTAAACTCACACATTCCCTTCAAAATTATATTCTCACTCAGCTCTTTCTAAGACTGACTGGATCCTGCCAGATCCATGGTCCTCCATTTCTCTCTCCCAAGTTGGTCACACATCAGTCAACCCCCACCCAGATCCTGCCCAGTTAACCTAACCCAGAGCTGCATCCAATGGGCACTTGATGGTATTTTTTCGGTGGTAATGATAAATTTTAAAGGTGTCAAGTCCCCCCACAGCATTAAAAAAATATGTCAGTGCTTACTGTAATGAAGAAAAAGCTTCAAAAGGGAGTTAAAAACAGGGTTTTTCTAGGATTTACTCTGATTCCCACTCCACAGATGCTCTGATTGAGACTCTCAACCAATGAACAGCCCTTCTACAAGTTCAATCTGGTTAATATGGGCTTAAAGGGGTTAAAACTAAACAGCATCTTTTGCATGCCCAGATTATAGCAAGACTCCCAAATCCTCTCTATTGGAGCTGTTCAGTTGTGCAGTAATTAGAAAATTTGTCAGGGCATATAAAATGGCATCAGCATGTATCATATATTTCTGAATGGATAAAACAGAGAACAAAGAAGGTTTTAAGGAAAGAAGCAGTTTTCTGCTTTAATCTCAAAACTCTGAGATTTCATTTCACTTACAGTCACTAGCACAAACCCCAAGAAACCTCCCCTGAAACAGTGACTCAAGTCTTGCACCAAGAACAGGAGACAACAGGTGGTTTAGATGCCAGGCAACTTATCAAGAATTAACCCAGCAGAAAGAAGAACACCTCAATCCTGAAAAAAACCTCTCTCTTTAGGTCTTTCTAGACAAATTGGTGTTGTGCCAACAAAAAGTCTCCCCAGTGAGGTCCATGCACAAAGATACAATCACTGTGATGATACCTTAAGCAGCCAGGCTGTGCTGTTCAAGGCATGTAGTTTATATTGCACACTGAGACAGGGAGCACAAAAAACATCATCATAATTGACATTACTGATGACATCTTTGGAACATAAAGCAGTTTAACTCTTTGGCACTCACTAACATCCCTTTACACAAACCTAAGGGACTTCACAGACTGATTTACAAGACAGACTCAGATGACCATGCTTCATCAAGTAGGAACAAAAACCTACATTGAAATGTAATTTTTAAGTAGCAGGGGACAGGTATCTGTATTTACTCTGTTTAGCAGGAGCTCATTTAATTCCCACTATGACATCTTTGCAACACCCTGAAACACAAGGAGTGAAATTACTGTGTAATATCTGTGTTACTGTATAACTTTTCTGTGAAAGTATCAAAGATCTGCAGAGACTTAAAACTGAAGCTCCTACTATTTGCAGCCACACTTTTTAGTGAGTAAGAGCATTTTGTTCAATATGTGTTCACAATAATTTTCTACACAGGCATCTTAAAACACAATAAAGAAAAAAATTCCAGCAGCAATAATTTTTTTCACAGTCCTCTGCCATAACAAAATAAATTTATATCCTGTTTGCCAAATGGTACTACTTGCTTATCAGCTTCCTTGCCATTTTGCTATGGTAACCAGCTTCAGTCCCAGGAGAAAAGAGATGATGTAGATACAAAAAAGCTGATTCCCTAAGCTCCATGGCCTAAAAAGTAAAAACATATTATGGCAGTTATTTCAGACAATCTTTGCTTGAAGAGCTGTTCAAGGCAATGGCAAGATATAATTGTCTGGTTTGTAGCTGATTTTCTTCCCCTGCCTAACTAGAGATTTAAAGTAAGAAGATTCCTACCTTTCTGATTTTGGAAAACAAGTTTATAAAAGACCATTTAACTCACATATAACTCCTAGACAAGCTATTAAACCTGCCTGCAGTATTGCCATATGTGAATATTTCATAAACTAACACGTTTACTCTTACATGACCTGTGTGAGGCAGAGAAATGCTGTTCTCCTGGGGTTACCAAGGCAGAGCTCTTCAAAGGTGATTCACTACCTAAGGAAAAGCTGTGTACTATGAAGTGTTTTCAAAAACCACCGTGCCTCCTTAGTGCCACTGAAATAACAGATCACTCAATCTCAGACAACAAAACAGACCAGACAGTTTCCAGTCGCTTTGATTTCATCGCACAAACAGAGCACTGCAATGCTTTTGTTGAATCTCCCGCAGGAAACTGTTTTCAATATCTTTTTCCCCTGGTGACTGAAGGAAAAAAGACATGAGATGGAAACAGTTTAGTTCCACATGTTCTAGGAGTTATGAAAACCTGGTATTACAAAATCAAAATCTAAATTTGGCCTTACACCAGTGTTACAAAATTGATGTTTTGGGCACCTCAGGCCAGGCTGAGGAAGAAGCAGGATGTCTCAGTGGCCAGGGGAGAGCCTCCAGACCTCCACAGGCAGAAAAAGTATCAGCTTGCATCAATATTGCCACACTTTTCCCTGCTGTGTTTCTATTCGATAATTCTTCAAACACCAGATGCTGTTCAATATGTAATTAAGAGACAACAACATGCTTAAGAGAAATAGCATCAAGATAAATTTAGTTAGTTCCCTACCTCTGCCAGAGCAAACAAGGCTGGCTACTGACGTGAGAAGGTGGGCCATATTCCTTGCAATATCACTGCTTATTACAAAAATCACAGCTTTTGTTTTTTGCCAAGTTACTCTGCTTTGGTCCACTTCTCTTGCAGAGGCTCAGGGTAATTTCTGTTCTGAGATCACAGCATTAGGCTATTCCCTTTAGTTTCCAACACCACTAACCAGTATTTTGTTTTTCTATTTGTTTTACATTTAAATCAAAATATTGTTTTGATATTTTCATAAGGTCCTGTTTTGAAAATAATTATGTTTGAAGCTTTTACTGTGGGGCAGTAAAACTGTCACAAGGAGAAATAAAACATAGATATGGAGATTAAAAAGTCACGCGAGACAACCTGCAACACACAACAAACTATGTAACCCCTCTTTCCAGAGTGTGACACTGCTCTGCCTCAGCCTTCCAACTCTCATGATACTCACTCAGTAGCAATTTTTTTTGTTAAAGTGATCATCTGTGCAACAGCCAGATTAAAAGCAGATAACAATTGACTTTCTAGGCTACATTTCAAAGTGGTTGTATAGAGAATTGGCAAACGGATCCAATTATTAATTGCAGGGGCAGACACTGAAATCTTTACTTTTGACAGTTAACTTTTTAACCTTTAAAAATTATTATGAAATCTTGAATACTTGTAATTTTTGTAAGAACAATTTTTGTAAGAACAAAAATATGCTGATTACAAAAGCTCTAACTATCCAAGACAATTCTGCCGCACCTATATGTGCAATCATAAATTGGAAGTACGGATAATTTCTAAAGACAAAAAGCATAAACATTATGAGAAAGTATTGCTGTTGTAAGATATAGCTGGTGCTGTTTTTTAAACACCTTCCCTGAACAGCAATTAACCCTCTACTGCCTCTTTATATACTCCTGTCTAATAAAAAAATTGGAGCAGCTACAGAGCCAAAGGCATAATGAAAATTAAAATGAAAGACAACATCAGCTGGCTCCAAGTTCAAATTACTCATGTATTTGTGTTGTATATACAACAACATCTTTCATTTCCCAGAGCTACAGCCAGCAGAGTGAAGATAGTGAAAACTTGTAGATTATGCTAGAAAGATAGTTAAACAGTTAATGTCACATGGTCTTCTCCCAGTGTTTGGCCAGTAAAGAAAAGTGTAAGTGAAGAAGTGGTGAAGAAACCCGGAGGTTTCGATTTCAAACATGACAAGTATTTTTAGTGAGTATTGAGAGAGAAGTGTGACCTCAAAAGATTACATCAATACACCAGAGCCTGAGAACAAATTTTCTGAAGGTGCAGTCTGCTGCCCTCCCTCTCTGCTCTGCCGCTGCTGTACAGCAACCATGGCTTACATCTTGAGCAGAACAGAAAACCAGATACAGCCACCACCTTCCAAAGGCTTGTCTAAAACAAGAGTAGTGCTCCTCAAGTCAGAGCCAAGAGTTTAAATGCTTCCCTAAGTCATAGTTTAATTGAACTATTGCAAAGTAGCAGAATTCATTAGAGAGTATCAGAGACCAATGTTCTACATATGCAGTAAATCTCTTCAGCTGATGTTGAGAACAGAAAATGTCTCTGCAGAAACACTTCTGAAGCTTTTTTGATGTTCCTTCTGTTTGGTGAGCCTACGAAGAACAAAAGCTGCCCACTTCACTCTTTCAACTAGATTCTATATTTGGGATAAAGTTACTCGCTGAGAATGACACATGGTATTTTTGCTGAAAACACTAAATGAATGCTTATGTCACTTGTGAGTACCTCTGTTCAAGAACTGCAGTCAATAAAAACACTGATCTGGTGCCATTCATTCTGTCTATTTCAGTGACCATCTCACCTTTCCAGCCACAATATACACTGATCTCTCAGATGGGATGCTCTGTTCTCCCAGGGAAAAGCCAAAGATATATTTTGCCTCACATAAGTTCATTCTTTCTTTAGAATAAAAAAAAAGTTACCTAATTTAACTTTTAATAACATAGTTGCAGGTAGAGGCATAATACACTAAACCCTTCATTCAGAGCAAGAAATGAAGATATTTATATTTTTCAGCTCTCTTAGTTTTTTCAGAAGGTATCAAAATGTTTGATGCTGGATTCTTAATTGTAATGCTCCACACCTTATTCTATATAATTTCAATTAATTTACTGATTGTTGTAACTGCATATCATCTGTGCATTCTTGCCCACTGATGTTTTTACTGTCATGCAGAATATCATACTTACGATTTGGGCTTTTTTTATAACTAAAACTTTTAGATCCTGGTTTTATTAAAGAACAAAACATTAACAATAAGATATATTTTTATCAAGCTTCCCAAGAGGAAAAATTCTTACATAAAATTGATAAATTCTACTTCCCTATCACTGTTTTATTAATTTTTCTGCTGGGATTTAATTTTCTTTCTTTACTGACAGATTAAGAAGAGGAGAATATACTGTCCTAACCACACCTTGGTGTAACATCAGCTAGAAGAAATATTTCTGTGTCTAACTTTTCCTGGAATTCTATCACCATCCCAGAAAAGCATCCTTTGTATGGTGGCACAGCCTGGGGGGGGAGGAACTGCTGCCTTTCACTAGCAATAAAACAGTAGGGAAGGAGATTCCTGGGTCTGTCATCCATCCTCAATGGATCTCTGTGGCAAACAAGTTTTTCTTTATCTCCACGCTTAACATACTTACAAGCTACAAATCAGCACTGGTTTTCATGCAAGGATCCTTGATGGTGATTTGGATGAAGCACAGCAAAAGCTGCATGGGAAACTGGAATTCCAGGGAAACATCCTGTGGCCCTTGGATGCAAGAGTGAGACTCTGAAACAACTTAGGCTTCTTCCACTAAAACAGGGACATTTCCCCTTTCCTTTCCCCTGTTGACAATTCACCTCCTGGTTTTTTATTTAAATTACCACCTAAATCTTTGCAACCAGGCTGTCACCTTCAAATCCGGTGGCTTCTTATCTTAAAAGTAGGAACACCAGCCAGATGCTTCTCCTGAGAACAAGCTGCAAGTTTGGCCTGTTTCAAATCTGCTGTGACAGCCTCCAGAAGGAACATGACAGAACTGGAGGACCTGGATTGATACAGATCTCACAAGCAATACTGTGCAGAATTTTTAATGTTTTAAAACTCCAGCTCACTTAACCTGACCCTAGAGAAAATGCATTTGTACCATGAGTGAATTCATCTCCCTAGAAGTGTGTTTATTTCTGATCCACAGAGGTGACAAAGACTTCAGCAACCAAATATAATCTTACCAAAATAAAAGCTCTTCAAATGGGACTTGAAACATTAGGTACTTCTCTTTGAGGATGTGAAAGTGGATGAAAGCTCCTAGACTTTCTGTGCATGACTCACAGCTGTCACTGGATAAACATCTTCCCATAAAAAATATTTCAAGATAATTTTGACAACTGTATAAAATTTGCCCAGATGCGTGATAGCTTAGGCAATTTAGACAATTACTTTAGTTAAGACAATTAAGCAAAGCTCTGATATTCCAGCAAAATCAATTGTTCTGCAAATGATTGTAATCACATTTGAGTTATTTTCATGCCAGTCCCACCTGTCCCTGTGCTCCCAAGGCACGAGGAGCTGGCAAAGTAAGAAGATACAGTAGATGTTAAAAGAAAATATTGTAATTGAATAGAAGCTGGATTAAGATGTCTGGTTATCCAGATTCTGCACAATGTCTCTGTAGCTAAAGGGAGCTGTAATCAATGAGGAGAAAAGTTGAGAAATGTGCTTTATTCATCTTTTATATCCTATTTCCTTCCCTATCTGATGGAAGGGATGTGAGCAAAGGAAGAAAAATGCTTAGGTTTTCTATCAAGCTCTCTTAAAATTAGTCTGCTACACTGAAACTCACATGAAACTCCATTAATACATGCCAACTACCTCAACAAGCAAATACAGAAACTGATTTAGGCCATGGTGGGAGCATGATTATGTTTACTTTGCTTTTCTGTATTTTTTTTTCCCTTTGGAATGGGTTGTGCCTGGCAGCCATAGCAAGTACTGATCTCAGCAGAAGAGACCTCTGAAGCCCAGGATCCCAGCTCTTCACAGTCACCTCCATGGCTCCCCACCCTCCCATCCATGGGTACTCTGCCTTTCCCAACATCCTACACACTGCCAGCAAACACACTTCACAGGGAAGCACATTCCCAAGACCTGTGGGTGCATTCAATGGTTATGAGAGAAAATGTCTGAACTAAAATAAGCAAAATCATGAAGACAAACACCCCTCTGCTTCCCCCTGTCACAGAGAATCCTAGCCCTTAGTGTTCCTGGGAATATTTCAGGGAGCCCTGGACTCAGATACAAGCAATGCATCACACCCCTTATCTTCCATCGTCACTTGAGCACAGGAGTCACCTCCAGGTCACCGAGAAAATAAAAATATTTATCTAGTTACATGAAAGTCTTATTTATCTGGGAAAAAGGGACATTCTCCAGTTGCTCAGCAGGCAGAAATTAGTGCCCTAAATATGGCCTGTAAAATATAAAAATTACTATTTCCCAAGCATTTAGAACGCCTGTTTTTGGGAGGTGGTGATTTGGACTGGTTTTGTTTGTTTGTGTGGGAAGAAATGTAAAATGGGAGAAAGAATGGAATACAGATATGTATTTTGGTTTTGATTTAAAGAAGACCTCTTTTCTTCTTCAGTTGCTGGATTTCAAATCAAGCCAGTGCAGCTTGCCCACAAGCTCTGTTCCCTCCTATTAACATCCCTATCCCAACATATATTTTTAATAAACAAAACCTACCAAGCACCACCAGCAAAGTTTGAACTCTTGAACTGAAGCAGTGGATTGTACTAGATGAGGTGAAGGAGCAGCATTCACAGCAGATTGCAAAGATTGTGCACAGCCACCACTTCCATCCAAGTCAATCTATAAGGGCCCTGGCTGGATCACATACTCTCATTCCAAGGCTGATGTGTGGCTTTGCCAGCTGTTACAGTAAACCAGGCTTACTTCTGCATCAGAGAGGTTGCACACAAGTCTGAGATTTGTTATCATGTCTGGCTGCTCGAGCAGCTGAGCACACTGATCTCTAAACAGATTTGGATTCAACAACACAAAAACTCAGTAAGCAAATTCCTGACCAAATTTTAACTGAGTCCAATGATCAGCTTGAAGGCACATTCCTTGGCCTTCAGCTTCGTCATGCTGAATTTCAAAGGTCTACATTAATATAATAAAGATTTTATAGAGAAGCTCTAAAAGACACTTCAGAACTGTTTATAAAGGCAAGTGTAAGACAACCCAATGGCAGTGGTTACAACTGGCCATGCTTATAAAACAAATTACAACACAATTTAGCCTGCCTTGATTTCACTGTACACAACCCCTCTCCTCTGGGCCTGTGGAGATGCACTACTGCACTCCTCATGAGCCTTCCATTCTGCCTTCTTTACACAGTAAATCCTGTTATTATCTACCCTGCACTTTCTTCTCAGCTTCCCAGTTCTGTCTGTCCCCAAACACACACACGAATGCCTCACAATGCCAGGATCAAACCAGATGACTATTTGTAAATTAGCCAAGATGAACCTCATTCTGTTCCAATTGCTTCAGCAATTTGGTTACTCACTACTACATGAGTTTTTCACAGCATACTCTGCAGGGCACAATTTAAACTGCTTTTCAGAATCTGAAGGAAAACATTTCAATGTAAATTTTTGAGACATACATATTGAAAACATTATCCAAGCCCCATAGCACAAGACTGCATCATTAATTTCTGTAAGCATTATGAAATGGCAGGAAACTGGATTCTTGAATCAAGATATGCTACAGCCGAAGGATATTTTTGTAGGATCTATAACCTGCTTTTTCTCACTGTCAAAAGTATAAGATGAATATATGGAAAATATTGGAATTACAATACTGTAAAACTTCCACTGTTTAGCAGAAACAAACAAATCAACCTCACTTTCCTGGAGATGCACAGTTTGGATGAGCCTTTGAATTCTGACAATTGAAATAAGTTGGGTTGGCTAAGAACTGGGCAGGATATAAAGAACTTAATCCAAATTTCTGTTGCTAGTGGAAAATTTTGAGCCTGTAATTGAGCATGTACTTTTATTCTCCCAAAGATCATTACCAGCGATTATGCAGCTGAATAGGTTTTCTGAGGTGAACTTAAAATAACCAACTATCATACTAACCTCCCCAAGAGGATACTGTACACCACAGAATTGAACTTTGAAAAACAATAAATTATGATTATTTAAAGTAACCTAATCTGAGGAAGACAGACAGAAAAAAATAGGGTGTACATATTTTCAGAATTTTTTGTAATATGACAACAAGACAGGACCTAAGAGATCTGGTGGACTATAGAGCCCATTTCCCAGTCGTCTCTTAAAAAATTGTCATGACCAAAAACTGATACCACGATTCTGTTCAAGTTTAAAGTCCACTGAATAGCAGCAGTCATTTTTCTTATATTGTATGCAGTATTTATCTTAAGATATTCCACAGAGACATTTTTCCTGGAGTGGACAATATTGACAATAAACAAATTAGCTTGCAATCTTCTTTCCCTATCATCATCATCTGTTGTATCACTGCTTAAATATTTAGTCACAGCATTAGATTTGTCATTTTCAAGAACACAGCTCCTGTGCACTTGGCCTTGCCTAGTAAGCCTTCCACAAATCAGCCCTTGTATCATGTGCAGATTTATTAGTTCACTTCAAAACAAAATGAGTTTATAAAAAGTACTTCAAACGTGGAAGATAACTGGATAAACAATTGCCTAAAGAGCAAAAACAGCCAAGAGAGGTTTTGCTGTCTACTGAAAAACAGGTACATACAGTTACTGCCTGTATGTCTGGGAACTGAGATCCACACAAAAGAAGAATTTAGCAAAAGATAGTAATAAAAAAGTGGTGTAAAATCCTTCAGTATGCTATCAGATCCATTACTGTGACATGAAATCCTAAACTGATTGTTTGCCATGCTACTGCAATGTGATAGCATTTGGCAGTCTAAATCCAATAGGGAGCTCCTAAGCCGTTTTGATAGGATAAAGATATTGGAACCAGTTGTCTATTCTTATCAGTTTAACTGTATCAGCTTAAGACAGATAGAATTAGAGAAAATTATTAATTATATCTCCAAGATGTTATTCCATCACACACTTCTTTGTGCTTTCTGGTGAAGCAAATATGAGCCATCCCTTCAAAGGTAAAGTAGGTGGTCCTTGACAGCAGTGATAACTGGCACATCCTGCTGCAGAGCTGGTCAAATAACAGTGAACAGAAGAAAAAGTGAAAGGATGGTGCAAGTCACAAATCCAGATATGCAATGCAAAATAGGAGAATACAGAAACACAAAAGACTAAACCAAAAGGATCATTTTTGTCATCTACTTCATTCATCCACTGAGGTTACAAGAGAGCATTTAAAAGTAGCCAACTGCTCTTTGAGAACAGCAAGCACACAATAAACTGACTCAGATGTACACTGTCTGCCTATGAACAAAAAAGCTCCAAACCCTATTCCTTTTTAAGAAACCATTTCAGAAATTTATAGCAGAAATCAACTGATAAACCCAACTAGTCCAGCAATGAGATGCTAAGCTGTTGGCATAATATCACGCATCGTCACAAGCAGTAGTGAAGAGAGAGAACAGGGAGAGTGTAGTGAAACCTCAGAAAAGACAGAACCCAAACCAAATGGGACAGAAGAAGGAAATGGATATGGAGAGATAGAGATCAGAACAGAGGACCAAGAGTAAGTTATGGACAAAGAAGCACAAACAGCTTTCTGGAATGATTACATATTTCCTTCCTATAGAACCCGAAATCAAACCACAATGTTTTTCCCACTGTTTTTTCTTCCTCAAAAATAACTTCTGCTCAATAACAAACTACACATACAGTCCCTTCAACTAGCAGGTCTGCAAAGGACCAAATGGTCTCTGTTGCCACCCCTTGCACAGAGAACTTAAGTATTAAATACTGTATTTGTCCTGAGACTGCCTTGAACCAGAGAAGTGAATTGAGGCTGCAGTAAACACCTAAATGCTGAATAATGTTCTTTAGCTCACAGGCAAGTTTTTATCTGTTTCAAACAAGGCTCAGTAGGCAATGTGTCACATTTCTGAGCATGAGTACCCAACTTAAGAGATTACATTTGCACTTAAAATACCACTTTTACAATGCAAAATTGCTATATCTGATTATCAGTGCTGCACAGATCATGAAGAACTATCTTAAAAATGGCTTTTTAATTACTTCAGAACATGCTGTGCTCTTTGGAAAGAGACACTAGTTGGAAAATCAGCATCATATTTTATTGGACTTTCAATATGTACATGAGACAGATGAAAATGCAGGATTTGGACTCCAAGGCGAATATTTTACTTTCCCCACCATTTCCTACCACTGTGGATGGGCCAGATGCTAGATATCATCTACTTATGAACACATCAGTTCTAAACAACAAGAATTTAAATGCTAGAAGTTACCTATCCACAAGAAGAACAAGAATTAGAGATAGAAAACAACAGAAATAGGAGAATAAATTGGGTTACTTCCCACGCCTTTCTTAAATTCAAGGAATGTGAGCAGTGTGATTTCTTGCAGGAGGGGAAAGAAGAGAAAAGAAAGACCTAAAAGTGTACATTGTCCTAAGTCCACTGTCCCATATACAGTCATAAAAGCCACTGGAACTGGAGTCAATGTAGCTGACACTGACTGAACAGTAAAACAACTTGGTGAATCATGAAGAGCCTGTCTGCAAGCATGCCTTCTCAGCTCTGCTGCTTCTTACTCTGACTGCCAAACATCAGTTCCAGCACCAAAGGAACAAAAGATGCACCTGGCAGGAACAGCTTCCACTTCAGCGAGAAGAAAGTCAGCCCTTGGTCTGAATGCAGATGGAAAATGTGCTCAAGCTCACTGATTCCTAAACTGTCTGGAAGCAGTCGAAGATCCCTGACTTTGAAAATCATCTTATTAACAGCAGGTGCAGTTCCCTCAGGGGAGGTGAATAACCCTGCGCAATGGCATCTCAGTCTTTCCCCAGCTCTACAGAATTGCCTTTGCCCAGATGCACTTAAATCTCACCCACCAGGTGTTCCATCAAGCTTCCTTTTTACCTCCTCTGTCTGTAACAGATGCATTAAACAGACAACACACATTTCTTCATGTTACTGTAAACCTCATGTAGTTAAGCAGATAAGCAGTACGACCCATAAAATATTGACACTGTCACAAGTACTTCATTCAGACACAACAGAATTTATTTAAACACTGAATCTATTTCCACTAATTTTTGAAATTACAATGGGGGGGGTTATCTTTTAAAGAAATTATTAGGTTTTTGAAAACAACTTTTTTTGTCTATTCCCCTTTCACCACAGTCTGCTCTGATCTTTAGGCCTCAATCACACTGTTTTCTGTCCCCCTGAGTATCATTCTAGTCCATCTCTATTTGGCAAGGTATACAGAAAGTGGACTTCCAGTCCAGACCTCTAGGATTAAGATTCGAACAGAATTTTAGCACTTCTAGGAGAACTTTTACTCACCAGGTATCATTATACCAGATCCCTTTCCATGTCCATTTTGGTAAATCAGTCTTTCCTGTCCTTTGTTTGGCTATTGCCTCCTTTTCTCACTGTGTGCATTACAGAACCCATTTTTAATTGCTCTGCAACACCCTATTTAAAACCATCTTGGACATATTCAAGGTATGCGCATCACAAATACTTTCTAGACCCTATGCTGCAGGATTCAGTCACTAATCCATTTAAGCAGCATGAAGCAATAGGAAAGTCAAATGCAAATTCAACCAGCAGATTAAAAAAAATTGCCTTTTTCTCCGGGTCCCACAGGGAAATCAATTTTTGGCATTTCTGCCCACACACTCAAAGATCTTTCAGGTGTATAGCTGTCACCAGCTCATTAAGATGCTTTGATGAGGTGTTTTTAGGTGTTTAAAACTAAGTATCTGTATAAAAAGTTAAATTTCTAAAAGCAGTTTAAACAAATGAGCTGCTCCTACAGTAAAGCATTTACTTTGGGCACCCAAAATCAATTGCAATTAATGTACTTTTTTAAAGCTCAAAAATCTTACTTCTTGTGCCCCTGCATATTCTGGTTGAGCAATTCTATCCTGAGTTTCGATGGAGACAGACACTGAAAGGTATTAACAAACACAGTGAGGGTCACTGTTCAGAAGAGGAGAGACTGTTGGTTTTATTTCCCACTGGAATCTACTGGGAATAAATGAACTAAAGGATTCCAGAGGAACAGCTTGTTCTCCAGGCCTTGCTCAGTTCAAACAGGAAAAACATAAGTTATTAAAATATATACACAGAGCACGAGGACTGAAAACAGGCTGTGAGTTCGTTTGCTCTCAGAATCACAAATCTAGATGGAATGCCTTTACTCTTCTTACTGCTTTACTGCATTTTAATATTATTAACAGTGACATGTCAGCCCTTCTGTCCATGCTACTTCCCTCATCATACTGTCAGAGACTGCCCATACCGCAGAGGTTCCCATTCAAACCAAGTTTTCATAGTGGTTTCACAGCAAGGGTGTTAATGACTGAATAAAAAAGGGACAGCAGTCCAAACAGGCTCTGTCTTCCAAACCAGTGTGCAAACCACTATGTACTGCTACCCCTGTTTGCTAGACAGCAAAACTCCAATCCTGATACTTCAGAGAAAGACACCTCAAGAAATCCTACCTGAGACCATTGTGTCACTACAATAACACACACAATATTCCTCCAAGATCCCATTATTTTGGTATTGACTCTTCAGCATGATGGTTAATGTTTCCTTTGCTATCCTAAATGCAATATGCAAGGGGACAAGGGAGCACTGATCTCATGCAGTCCTCTTGGTACTTACCTGCTACAATCCCTGCCCTACCACCAAACTCTAGATTTAGTTTCTGATTTTAGCTGTAGAAAGGATAGAGTTAATTTTGTATCATCAGAAAATGCACTAACAAGCGTTAAATGATTTCCTACTCGATCATTAACCTGTCAAATTCAGCATAATAAAACCATCACCAGCTTAAGGAACTACAAAGGACTTGTCATGGAGAGAATTTTAAGAACACGACAATCATGTATAAATTTTAAAAAGTAGCAATGATCCTTTCTACAGCTGGATCCTCAAGAATAATTTTCCACCTTCACAGAGTAAAAGCAAATTCTTCTGCAAGAAGTTTTTTTTTCCTAAAAAATTCTTAAAACTTTCTGAGCTTTCTTGCAAAGAACTCATTTGAATCACAGAGTCACTCGATCTGACACTTTAATGCTTTTCAGGAACTACACAGTGGTCTGGTATACTTTATGATTTATATTTCCTTGTAGTCTATCACAACCTATTAAAACTATCAACAAGTGTTAAGGTGAGAGAACTAACACAGTAATTTTCCATCCACATTATGCCAGCTCTCAAATGCCAAACCTCTACTCCCAGTGTATCTGCAGAGCCTGCAGAGGCAGTGCAGTGACTATATTGCAATAATCTCAGCTGTGAGCAAGTTACTGCTAGCCGGTTTTCTAATATAGAGTTAAAATGCAAGAGATAATTCCAGGATCTCCACAAGCAGTAGGAGGAGGACAGTGTTCCAGGCACAGTTTGCACTCCTGAGTTTGGAAACATCTGCACTATCAGATAAAGAGCCTTTTATAAGCAGTACTAAGTTAATGAATTTCTCTGAAGTATAAAGAGAGCCACAGAACAGAGATCCTTAAGTGGTAGCACACTGACAGATGAGGGCTATAATTTTGTGGGAGGAATTTCTGTGAAACTGCTTTTCCCTCACTCAGTTGTTTCTTCTGGTGGCCAGCTCCACTACCTACAGCCTTCCTAGAAAGAGGGCCAGGAGGGCAGCCAAGGCTTTCAGGCTTCAGGATGTACCTGACCACCCTGCTGCCACCGGGCTTAGCACAGCAGTCACATCAGTCACCTGACAGAAACCGTGAGTTTGGACCCACAAAAAAAGGTCCATCCACACGACTCCAGAAAAGAGGGTCTTCAAGTTTATTTCAGAAGGCTTTCTCTCCTTATTCTGAATAAGTAACAAACTAAGCCATTTGGGTATTCACAGAAAAGAGGGTTGCTGGCTAAGGACTGGGTGTCCCCTCTAAGCGCATCTTTATAAAGCCAACAATTTCACTGGTGAAGTGAGCAGAAAATACTTAGGGTGGCCTTGTCTGATGGTGATGGACGAGACTGTCCTATCTCATTCACTCACTCTTCGCTCGTAGCCCTGCTTGATTTATTTGTAGCAGCAATACATTAATGTTATCTGACAGCTACTATTAAAGTGTCACAAGCATGTGTATGCAATAACACAGATGCTGCAGGGAATTTGCTGCAGGCCACTATCCTCCTAGGCAAAGAAAGCAAGGGGAGGCAGGGGAAATACCTTATAAAACAGATCTACTACTTATTCCTCTTATTCAGAAAGAAAATTTACAGGGAAAACTATTACAGAGACCAAGCACAGGCAGAAAGCATGGTAACATTCAGACAACATGAATGCTCCAAGTTTTCCCACCTGTGTCCTGATAATTACGAAACCCAGCAAAACCAAAATTAACCCAGCCACCCACAGGGCAACATCCCACTCAGGTACCCAATGAAAGAAGATGGACAGACTGGGCAGACTCACATGGCAGTGCTGCATTAAGTACAAGGGTGATAATGGGCTGCTGGAATAGTAGGAGACACAAGAAATCTTCTCCCTTCGCCTTTTTGTTTTCTTTATAGCGGTGTACAAGCATGGTGATAAAATGGCATGCCTTTGGTTGATGACATTTCCTGCCTCCATGACCCTCAAGTACTTACAGATCTATTCTTATACCATGCTTGAAAATGAGAGAGATAGTACCCTCACGTCTCATATATACAGAACAAGCAAATATTCCATCCAAGGTCACAGAAAAAAACAGCGGCAAAGCCAGGATTTGCACACATTTCTCAAGCACCAGATTATCCAATACTTTAATAAAAGCATTCACCACCATCTTCTCTGTCTTAGCCTCTGAGACAGCAGCAAAACAGGGAAACCAAAATATTGTTTCTGCGTCACCTGAAGTCAGAAATGTTCAAGAATTTGCCTTAACCATATAATCTGTGAATTCTGAGAAGGGAAAGTGACTCTAGGTCTGTAACTCATGAAGGGCTTGAAACACCTGACAGTTGCAAAAATCTCAGATACTGAGGCATAAAGCCACTGTGGTCTAAAGAACAACAACTTCATAACAAGAACCAAAGAATTATTTCTGTTCTGCATGAGACACAGTTTTTCATCTGCAAGTATGTGGAGGACATATAAGAACCTCCCTGGCCCTTTTTCATGGCCTCACTGAAACGATGAAGTAGTTTGTCTTCAGTATTCATGGACCATGGATCAGAATGATCATTATTATATTCACTGAAATTCAATGCATGAGGTAACACAGTCTAATTCTTTTACTTTTTCAAGGAACAGTGAAACTAACCTCTAGAAAGACAGTCTGAATTGGGATGTTTGTCACCTGTCAAACATACAAAAACCTCTTAATTTTATTGTTAGGACAGATGTCTTATGTCCTCTTCTTCCCTACTTTAAAAAGTTATCACTGCAAAGCACTACTTTCCATCACACAAACAAATTTAAAAAAAAATCCTATCTTCTTGTTGCTCGAATGAGTTGACTGAGCCAGCTGATGCAGCCTGCTAATCACAAAATGTAGCAACACTCATGACCAGGCAGAGTATAAAGCAAGGTCAAAAAAAGGTGCTGCTCAGTATTTATTGGTGCCTGTGCCATCAGTTTGATGTGGTTTGCTAAAGATTCCACCACACACGGCCTAGCAGATGCATAGCTGGAAAGGTTACTACATTTTCTCATGTCAGAGTGCTCTTAAACCACCACTGCAGTGCATTTTGCTCAGCCACCCTGACTGCCATCCTCTAAAGTACCCTTCCTTCTACTCAGAAAGATGGCTGATGTTCCAAGGATCAACAGGGAAACAAGCTGTAACCTATTAACTGCATAATCTACCTTTTCTCCTTTCAATGCTAATATGGTCAAAAAAAGCGTTTGGGTCAGATTTGCAAGAGTATTTAGACCAGATGTGCAGATAAGCAGTTAAACTATGCAGACATACATTAAATCACATTAAGTGCCTATCTGCACCATTTTAAACTGAGCTTCTTTCCCTTTATCAGATTCATAGTAATTTAATTGGAGCTGATTAGAAATTAAGGTCTCCAGGGCCAATACAAAAAGTTTACATCAGATCACTGCAAGCCACACTGCCAGCCACAAACTGCTTGTTGTTGTGTAAACAGAGACCCAGCGCATGCAAAGAGGTGCTAGGCGAGTAAGTGGGGAGGGAGGGACACTTGTGTTGTGGGGGACACAAATCCCAAGTGTGAGCTCTGCAGAGGAACAGAAGAGGAGGCTGATGATGGCTGTATTTGTGTGCTGCAGACAGTTACATCTCAAGCTGTGCCTTGGCTTCAAGTGCCCAGAGGGGTAAAAGTGTACTAAGAACAAAGGCCAAATAAAACGTGCTTTAATTCACAGCCATTAAAACCCCAGCTGCAAATATAACTGAAGCATGTTTCTTTTTAAAGAAGCAACACAACACTTTCTCCCTCCAGCTCTGTTAACTTCAAAGGCTTCAAAAGTAACTTGATGCCACGACTAGAGGCAAAGCTGCCATTAAATGCCAACTCCAGCAGTTGCAGAGATTTTGAGGTCCTGAATTCTGTTTTGACTATTTACCTTCAAATGAATTTTAAAAAGCAAAAAAAGGGAAAGAAACAATGAAAGTAAGATGGGATGCAGTTTCCAGCATGGCTATCTGCGTGCCTGCCATGTATGACAAGAGCTGTGGGATGAGTAAATATACACAACCCACGGGTGCAAGACATGACCTACAAATACTTCTAAAACACTTCAGTGAGGACCATCTCTCCCTAATACTACACATGGCTTGACACAAAGGATTTCTTATGTCCCTGTCCCCTCTTTCATTACCGTTTGTGCTACCGGCCTTGATCAAGTGGAGCACTTGCAGTAAATAAGCCTGAAACCCCTTTTAAAGTGACTTCTCCGGCATGCATATGTCACAGCTCACTGGGTTTAAGTCAGCAGAGCTTTAATCCATGGCTTAGTGCATCAGCTTCAAAAGAAACCGAGTTCCTGCATCCACATCACACACACAGACTCAAGGACTCCCAGAATTCAGCTGCAAGGCACCGCATGGCTTGCCCTGATCCCTGATTTAGCATCATGAAACCCTCCCCTGACCTGGAGCCACAGAGCAGGGGCCAGGTGAGCTGGTAACTTTAGGAGACTAAAGGCAAAGGGTGACAAGGAACCCACCACATTGTGCTGGGTGGACACTGCCAGTCCTTCCACCTCTGAAAACCCACCAGAACACAAGTCCCTGCATTGCCAGGACTGCTGCACTGCAGCTGAAGCTCTACTGACATGTCCACGTGCTCAGCTACAGAGAGCTAACAGAGACAAGAGGGAGAGAAATAAATAACAAGGAAGGGAGGAAGCCCTGTGGCTACCATGTCCATTGAAGAAGAATTTGTTCCTTGCTTAAGCTGCTGATGTTCTGGTACAGACTGCACATGAACAAGACATTCCCAAGCTTTTCATTTATTTTGGTGTTCCAAACAAACACAAACATAAAAGTTCCACTTCAGAATTTCCTGTCCCTGCATATTTAAAAAATAATGCAGCCTCACCAAACCTCCTTGGCCACTGCTAGGTCTGGGGAGAGAAGGATCAATTCAGACAAGAGCCCCTCTTTGCTTTCCAATTCTCCATCTAACAGATGAGAAAGCAGGGAGAGAAAAAAGCTGAGGAGCACATGGCTGAGTTGACTTATGGCTTCAAAGTGTCTGTTTAAAATGACCAAGTAACTATTCCTTAGCCCAGACTAGAATGAATACAAGTCTTCATACACAACTACCTTACATAAAGGCAGATGCTAATCACAAAAGCCTAAGTTCAAACTAAACACACTCAGGGATGCTTCCCATTTGTGCCAGTGCAATATCCAGGAACCTTGCAATCTTTCAGTTAAAGTAATAGGGGTAGTAGAGGACTGAGATCAAATAGTTTTGAGGGACAAGGCTGTGATCCAGTCATACTTGCACACTCATCTATACCACTCTCTGGACAAGACCTCATGGAATAAATTAGAGCAGTTGTGTGGAACAAAAATAATAAAGAATTTTTTTGTTGTTGTTTTAGCACATAATGACAGCACAGAAGTCTTCAGCCCAGCTTCCGCCTCTGCAGCAGACCTACTGTACAACTCACAGCTACTCACTTAATATCATTATGTGCCAGAGCTTGGTTGTGGATTATTTTTGTTTCATATCCCTTCTC
Source organism: Entomyzon cyanotis (assembly GCA_024500445.1). Taxonomy (NCBI): domain Eukaryota; kingdom Metazoa; phylum Chordata; class Aves; order Passeriformes; family Meliphagidae; genus Entomyzon; species Entomyzon cyanotis. The sequence goes on along the minus strand of JAKEPQ010001026.1, from coordinate 10,323,752 downwards.
GTATTTAATCAGGCCTCTCAGAGAACGGTTTATGGTTTATTACTATGCAGCTCCACAGTCTCTAGCACAATGCAGCTCCAGTCCTGGTCCTACGGCGAACAATTTAATAACCATTTATTACAAGCAGCATGGCCGGCCGGTGGCAGCACGGAAAGGCTGGAGCAAGGCACAGCATGCACAGCACAATTACTCTTTGTGATTTAACCCCACAGTCCTGTCCCTTGGACAAAGTCTATCTTAGTGTCTTCAGCTGGTCAGAGTAGACCCCTAATTTTTATGCAAAATAAATCAACGCACTTGCAGCATTATAAATAACCGTTGTTTCCTATCACCTAGCTCTAAATCCTCAACTTGTTGAATCCACTCTTCCACCCAAAATCCCAACCAACTTGCTGAGTCAGAGCAGGCAGCCATGAAGGGTATCTTCAAATAGCAACCTGAAATAAAATTTCTTCCTTCTAGGCCATCCTTGTCTCCCTCCGAGACGTTTTTTCCTATGACAACAAATAAAACCCATTTTAGTTGTGTTCTGTTTAAAAGCAAATTTTTAAAAAGAAATAGTGAAAGTAACAAAAATACAATGCCTTTTTCTTTAAATCTTTCTAACATAAAATAGGAAAGAATGCGTAAAGGTTTCCAGGCCAGCACAGTTTTCTTGTTTTGTTTGTTTATTTTAATATAAGTAATTCGGAAAGCATGAGAGCAGGACGTACTGGTACCAACTATGTTATCTCAGCAGTGCTGCAATTTCCCATAGCCTACACTATCTGCAGGACCTCTGTTTCTTTCTGGTCATGAATTCAGAAACAATGATACAGCTGAATAAAATCATGAGCCTTGATGAATAATAAAGCACAGAAATCCTGCATTTGACCAAGACTTCCTGGCTGGTGCCTTTATGGAAAAAGCTTGGCATGTGAGATGCCTTACAAACTCAAGTACTTACTATTCAGAAGACACACAAAACCTATACTGCCCTGAACACAACCTTATCACCAGTCTCAACTTTTCCTCACTACCCTTCATCTGCAAGGGTATTGAGTGTGTTCAGTATGCCTGCAGTGTACTCACACGCAGAACTAATGAGTAGATGATGCAGGCAGGCAGAAAACCATGTGGGTGCCCTAATGACAGCAGTGGCCCTCCTAAATGCAGGTCATGACCCTGGTAATGCAGCCACACAAATGCTAGCTGGCCCAGCCAGGCTCTCATCTGCCTGCAGAGATCCTGCAGATGTAGCCTATTTCTCTCTGTCGAGGCTGGAGAGTCTCTCCTCTGTTAACAGCTGGTTCTGAGCAGGACACCCTGAGCAGCAGGAACGAGGAATGGCAGGGGCTGACCAGCTGAGTCTTGCTTTCTTCAGAAGTCACAGCAATTTTGCACTGACAAGCAGCTCTGGATTGTGAATGAACGGCACACCTGAGAACCTGGTGGGGCGATCTCCACAAGAATTCACCTTGTTTTAAGGTGTAGTCAAGAAATGTGGATTTCCCCAGCTCGGGGAAAGGAAAATGAGAGGGGATGAACCTACAATATTCTGTCATTGCCCAAGTCTAGAAAACAACAAGTTAGCAGCGGCACAGTGGAGCTCACAGTGTAATTTCCCTCCAGACTACTCTAAACTTGGAATGGGGGATTTTCCAAATTTATTGCTTCTCTGATTTCATAACAAATTAGCTCCATGTACCATTACAAAAATTGCTTTGCTGTCAGCCCTGCAGGCTTAATTTGGGGTCTGGGAAGCAGAGGGCTCTTCCCTTCTCACACATTGTCAACAGCCACACAAGGTTTTGAACAGTGAGTTCCACCCACGCTTGTCCTTGTACAACCCCAGTGAGGCCTTTCACAAGGTTGGACAGGTGTAAAATGACAGAACTTGACCTAAAACAGCACTAAAAAGACAAAAGGGGGTGGGGAAAGGAGAAGCTGTTGCTCAGACATTACTTAATGGACTTGAATTGACAAAATTTTCTGGGTTTTTTTTTTAATTTTTAAAAAGAGCATCAGCGTATCCAATCAGAATGAAGATAACTGAAGGAAAGGGGTAGGAGGAAAGAGAAATGCTGCCAACAGTCAATGCAATACTACTGTTTTCATAGAGCATGTGTTCCCTTTAAAAGTGGTCTGACAAACCAGAGCGACAGCCATCCTGCTACTCCAGCACTGTGAGAATGCAAAATAGATGGTTAGAAACTGGGCCTGTGGTGTCACAGGCAATCTCCCGCAGATTTATGTAGGTGACTCTTGAATATAATTAACTTTTTCCATCTCTACTACACAGATCTCTCACTGATCATAAATACTATGCATCCAACTAGCACAGAAAGAACTCCTGTTGGGTGCCTGTTCTATCTGGTGCAATGCTCCTACTGACAGGCAAACAGGAGCAAAGGCTCTAGATTAAAACAATCCAAGTTAGGCTTGGATGTAGTTGCATGCACTAATTGAAAAGATTGCCCCAAAGCTGCAATAATCCTGAACACGCTGAGTACCCATACAGGCAAGCATTGCTGTCATGATGCTGACAGATGATGAATTTGTTTGTGTAGTGAATACATATAAGGAAGAAGCAGCTGGAAATGTATTGTCATGTGTGCTCTATACAAATCTAATCTCTGCTATTATTTTTGGGATTCTAGCTGCTGGCCAGCCGGGTGCAACTGTGACAACTTTGGTATATATTTCTGTTTGTGACTAAAGGACCAAAGAATTTTAGCTGAAGGGCAGATATTTGAGAAAGGGCCAACATAGGCTATCCTAAAATAATGTTGTTTGAAGACATAGAAACAACAATTTCCAGCTCAAATTAACTCCCAGCCACCCATTATTGGTTTGATTACTGTCCTCTGGTTTAACTCAGTCTTATCCTGCTCTTAGTTGTCTCATTTATACACGAAACAGGGTAAACAACTATATTTTAAAATATTCTGTGTTAGTTTTTTTGTAATTAAGGAGCAGCTACTTCCTTTTAATTTCCTTGTGTGCGAGAGACTCTCCATTCCTTCACTAACCCCTTCTTCTTCCATACAGGAAATTAATTCCCAGGCCTGGCTAACAAAACCTGTATGCAGTATTCCCAACTCCACAAGGTCTCATTCAGCGTATGACAGAACTACTAATCCCCCCTTGGATAGGGAGCACTTCACTGAATGCATCCCCGGGTTGTACTTGTCTTTCATGGCTGCACTGCTACAGCAGCTTAGTCATTCTCAGACTGACTCATGCACTGTGGTCTTTCTCCTTTTCTGTCATTTCCAACTGATGAAGGCTAAGTGCAGAGCTGAAATTAAACCCGTGTGATTTAACACCTATCAACTCATAAGACCCTACCTCTAGGAAGGAGTGCACAGCTGTAAAAGGGTTGAAGGCCAAGGGTTCTCTTTGTCAATTGGCATCACAACCAAGAGCATCCTGGCAGTTCACTCAGATGAACCTTTTTTCTCAGACATTTTCTCATCTCTGTTTGCTATCCTTCAGACCTATGGTATCCTCTCCAAAATAATGCATTCCTTAAAACTCCTTGTAATTCAGTGTACCACCATTTGCCTGTTATGATTTCTTTACTCATTCTCATCTGTATCTCCATTTCAGCACGTTTAAAACTTGCTTGCATTTAAATGTGTCAATTACACCATCACTTCTCCTTATCTCTTCCTTAGCAATTCCCCTTTCACCTTTTCTCCCCTTCTCCCTCTCCCCTGCTGTGCAGCAGTATTGTCCTGAGGCAAAACAGTTATTCACCTTTAATCCATTTCTAGGTGGTCTTTAACTTAAACCCAGCCTTGGCAGCTGCTATTCTTCCCTTGCTCTATTTTTATCTTTGTAAATATGTTCAGGCAGGCAAAATAAGAACAGGATTGCTGCAATTAGGTGGGTAGTTAAATGACACAGTGTGATGAAGAAAGCCAAAGTTTGTAACACCTCAGAGCCTCATGTTCTCTGACCCAACACAGAACTGAACCAAGAGGCAGAAACACTGAGCCAGGGACAGGTGAGATACTGCTCAGAGCTCTGCCACAAGCATAGGATCATTCCTAGGAAATAACAGGGTATAGCTGATATCCCTGTGTTGTAGGCAGTTACAGCTACACTGACTGGTGGTTCACCTTGTGTTTTTGATAATTGCTCAGATCCAATTTTTTCTGCTTCAGCAAGGTCAGCTCTAAGAAATAATAAAAACTGATTCACACTAACAAACCTCGAAGCAGTCACAGAGCATGGAATCTTTTGGCAGCCTATCTGGAACTAAATATTTACTGGACACATTTCTAATTTAGGGACTTGGCCAAAATGAGAGAGGAGGCATGTGCAGCCAGCATTTTCCAAAGCAAGCATAAAACCTCACACACACAATGCCACAGATCCCCTGCTGAGAGATCACAGAAACCTGGCTGCCCCAGAGATCATTCATCTGAAAGGAAAAACAAGAGTGGACTGGTAGGCTGGGAGGCACATCAGACAGCCAGCTCGGCTGTGGTGTGCCAAGGAATAGCTGCTTTGACCCTGCCCCTTGCTCCTTTTTCTCCAGCAAATATTACTTCTTGCTCCGCTGAGGCAGAACTCCAGCAAATGTTTACACTGTTGCAGGACTAAGGTAAGGTTTAAAAATACTCTATTGAACATGTTACTGTACATGTGATGAGAACATGTGATTGCCACCATGGGCTGAAATTAGCTGCTTACTTTTGTTATCACCTTCCTTTCCCTATAGCAACCCTTTCCAATCAAGTAATCCTAACTGATCTTGGAAATCAATCAAACTTCTATTATGTTTACATAGAGTAGACCACCATGACTCACTTTCATCTACAATCCTTGAGCTTCAAACACTGGTTTAAAACAGGCCACAGATTATTATAATCATGTTTACACAAGAAATGTAATATGCCAACCTGTCAAAATATTGTCAATATTTATTCCACATAAATCCATCCCCCAAAACTGAAGCAAAAACTTAATGAAAGATTAGAAATGAGGCAGGCTGGAAAAAAGGCAGAAGCAAATATTTGAATCAAACACTAATAATACATGGATGAAGCTATAAAAAAAGCTGAATATCAAAAAGAGAGAGACTTGTCCGAAATAAGTTGGGCAGCTTCACAACAAGCATAAACCACGTGTAATTAAAATTTTCATGGGCTATGGAAGACATCAATACCAAAGAGAAAGGATGGCAGACTGCCCTTATGAGTTAGGAGAGAGAAGTGCAATGCACACTTTTATAAGAAGAGGAAAAAAGGCTACCTACATAGAAAAGCAGCAATAACAGCAAGCAAGTAACATGCCTTGCTTTCAAAGGATGAAAAAATATAACTAGATAGCCAAGCACCATGACCAGATGAACTATATTTTGATAAAAGTGGAAATTGGACATGTCTTTTTCACTGCCACTTCTCAAGGACAAACGCATGTGGGAACGGGCTATGTTATGCTGAAGGGCAGCAAGGAATCGTTAAAAACAGACTAAGCTCATTAAGCTACTCCATGTTTCTCATCTCCTCAAGGAACCACTTTTTTCTGTTACATCTGGGGGAAAACAGAGCTGATTTCCACATAATTTAGTACTTTTTCTGAGAGATTCTGCTTTGTCCTGTGCTATGTAAGCTTGGATGGATTTCAGTGGGAGTTAGCAAGTGAAGTTTGCACACAAATGGCAGGAAGGAACTCCATGTTATTTGTACCTAATCTTACTTTTCCATGTGAAGTCATCTGGGGCAGTTTTGTTCCTGCTGGATCCCTGCAGTCCAGGGGAGTTTCAGGTAATCCATATCTTGAATTAAGCACTGCACAAACAAAAGGGCTGACACATTAAAAATTAAAGTTTTTTCCGCTTTGCCCAAGTTCAAATCTCTGTATTCTGGGGTGATACAAAGTGAACTTGAAAGGCTCATGAACTAGTTCTTCCATGGATTTTCTTATGGTTCTTACTTCCATAGATTTTTATGGTAATAATCCATACTCTTAGTTTTGCTGCACAACCTTCAGCTCTGTGAGTTAACACTAAAATCCTTAAATCAGAAAAATGTGACACCAAGATGATTTTGGTGGTTCAGACCGTGAAAACAGAGTATTAACACTACTTACTAATCATCACTTACATTCCTATGGGCCAGAAAACATCTCTTACAGAAGTTACAGAATATTCTGAGAAGGGAGCCACAAGGATCATCAAATCCAATTCTTGAGTGAATGGCCTGCATGGGGATCTCTTTAGGAGTTTGCAAAGTGCTCACTACAGCAAGGTCCTGATCCCTCACTGCACACTAACAGTGTAATAGAAATTAAGGTCTGTAAGGAACTAGTTAGTGGTTATCTCAGTCCCCCCAACACAAACATTTTGTGGGGAGAAAAATGTTTCACAACATCTATTATTCTTATGGCCATTCTCTCTACACCAAGAGAATTTATCGACAAACTCCTTCTATAAATCATTGTCTTTTAAAGTTATTTTAATTGACTTCTGATCTAATTTCCAGGTTCTCTCTCTAAAATTGTTACAATCTTCAATATTTACAATTACATACACATACCTTTACTGCCAAAAGAGTTTGCAGCATTGAATGCAAAGTCTGGGGGGTTTTACTCTTGCTTCAAGAATACATGGCAGAATAGCATCCATTTTTTATTTTTCCTTGTTAAGTTTGCTCCTTAATATTCAAGTTTGTCCCAGCTGGGACCTAAAGCCTATACAGAACTGATCATCAATAAAGGCAGTTCAATTTTTTTGGTGTATCAGATATAAAACAACCTGTAATATAAGCATATATAATCAACACAAAAATCAATGCAAGTCTGACCAGTGTTTGATCACAGATCAAGTAAATATCCAGAAACTGATCATGCATGGTTACAGATAAAGTGAAAGTGCAGGAAACTCTTCAGAGTAAAATTAGATGATAAACTGCGCACCGAAGGAAGCTTTTTCCTAACCTCCATCGCTCACCATGATTCATGGTCTGAAGCAGAGAAGTTTTTCTCTATTAAGAAAAACAGGGTAAGTTATTGGTGGACATGTTCCAAACCTTGGGTAGGCATCATTTTGTTCAGTTCTCATCACTTTTCTACCAAAGATACAGCAGTACTGGAATGGGATGAGTGACAGAAAATGCTTGCTAATAATAATGGAAAATACTATTTGCTGTCCTCTTCTGACATATGTTATGTTAGATCACCACGATACAATGAGCAGACATACTCATTCAACTTCCCACAGTGGAAACTCCAGAAATAAATATTTTTATTCCTAAAAACATTTTGCCACCCACAAACAATGGCTGTTAATTTAAAATCCTGCAACATGCACAAATCAGTCTTTTTACTCTGTTCTGTCACAAAAATGCATTTCATATACCATCATGTCCATTCATCTCGTTTTGCCCTAGTCCTCCTCAATCTTCATTAACCTCTGCAGTCCCCTGCCATATTCAACTACTTCCTATGCTTCATCACATTTTCCAATTCCATTCATAGTATCCATGCATCACAACATGAAATACTAGACTTTGTACAAAAGTAAGTATTTCTGAAGTTTATTCCCTGTTTCTTGGCAGGATGGTTAAAGTAATGCTACCATTAGAAGCTGCAGCAACTTGGCAAAGAGGATAACATCAGTGAGTAATTTTATCAGCATACTGTGACCTAGGGGACTCCCCACATGTAATACAATTATTGGCTTCAGAGAAGTAGAGAACAATGAAGTTTGCAATCCAATATTTAAGGAAACTTTGTGCCCTTTGGCATCAGGGCCAGCTGGGTGATGAAAATTTCAGCTTCCCAGTAGTTGGACATACCTAAAACACAAAAGAAGCACATGCCTTTGAATTCCTCTATTCTCTGATAAAGGAATCCTATGGCTGGAGCTGGTGATGAGAGGGGTGCTAAGATGGATGCATACTTGGTGAGGAGCTAAAATACAGAGATTTCTTCACTGAAAAATAAATAAATCATGATGAACTTTCCACAACAATTCTGTCAGACAGTGACCCCAGGCATTAGGCTGACCTGGGAACAAGAACCCAGGAGAAGTTACAGAGCAGTCTTCTCTCCCTTGCCAGGGAACCCACATTTTCCAACATACTATTTCAAGACAATGTGAGAAGCTTAGAATACTCCTTTAATCCTCTTTATTCCCAAGTGTTGACTTTGGGTGGGCCAGCACTGTTTGTGCCCAGACATCTCCTGGTCATTTCTCTGGCTCACACCACTTCACAAGATAGCAGCAGGGATGAAAGCAACACCTCCTTAAAATTCTCATTGCAATCCAAACAACAGCTGCTATTCCTTCTGATGATGGCATATGTTTTTTAGCCCGGTTATTTCTCTCATCTCCTTTAAATTCACACGTTAGTAGATTTTTTTTTCTCCAATAAATCTTCAGTCATACCCTGAAGCTTTTCATTTCAGAGCTGGGTCCAGCAATTAAGGACAGTGGGCCTCTGTCTGCTTTTGCTTTGCTGCTTAAGTGGTAATGCATTTCATATTACCCTGGACTGCTGAGTTCTAAAAGCTTTTCCCTTTAAAAATGACAGTATGATACATTACTTCAGCTTCTGAGCCTGGTTCTTAACCACAGTGTGCTCTGCACACATCCCAGAGCTGTTCTAAGAGACCATGACAGCCTCCAGTCCTGCATCTCTTCCTTGTGAAGGTAAGATCTTGGTAAGTCTTTTGGTCTTGGATGAAAGATGATCCAAACACCTTTTTCTTTGACTGATTCACCAGTACATAGTACAGGACATAATTTGGCCATGACTCTTGAAATGAAGCAGTTCTATGAAGCCTGAACACATTTCATTGTGCCAATTCCATTGAAGTTCTGGTTGTCATATAGAATCAATACTTAATCTATTGTATCTATACAATATGTCCTATTCCAATCCTCTCCATGTCACCTATGGTCCAAAATGCACTGAAGGAGAGAAGATAAGACCTTTTACAGTTGCTTTTGGTTTAGATCATGAGATCTGCATGCTTATCAATCTGAACATCAATTTGCAGAATTTTTCACTAGGAAACAAATATTAAATTAGAGGTGCCAAAGCAGTTTTATTCCGAGGGATTTCTTATAGGAGAAGGAATAAATTAAATTGTAAAGAAATACCCTAATGGTAAATTTGAAGTCTACCATATTTTTTTAAATTATGCATTTATAGCTATCTATGCTTCCCTCACTGTCAGTGACATCTAATACAGAAGCACTGTTTGCAAATATTATTAAGATAATAAGCAAGAACTTTATTAGTCTAAATTTCCTAATTTATTTCTCTGTTTCATTCCTAATCTAATTTTCTATGCAGTTTTTCTACCTAAAACTGAAGTATTGTGGGTTTGACACCTTTCAGAGTGAAAATTCTTAGGGAGTCACAAAAGAAGATAACCTAACTGGGAAAGAACAGAGCACTAATCACGCAAATTCCCTTTGAAGAGATGGAGTTCTAGCACATGGGCCTGGAATGTTGGTTTACCTGAAGACAGCATGTGTCCCATAGGTTCAAGATTGCATTAGTTTAACAATGCTGCCAAACTCTCCCAAGAGCTTCTTTTTCACAGCTTTCAAGCAGTTCTTTATCTCCTTTAGATTTGCCACCAAATAAAAACTTATGGGGGCTTTATTCCCATACACATGGTTTATTATGGCCATGCACATGGTTCATCTTTTAGGACATCTGTGAGACAGTGGACAAGTTTACATGACAACACAACGGTGCAAAGAGACACGAGTTGTTGCAGTCTCAGGACAATATGTCTGGAGTGGCATAGTTCAAAGCCACATAGGTCTTATTAACTCTAGTTTAGGTGAGTTTATTAGGTTGTACTAATGCTAATGTAAGGAGGGCATTAGTCAGTGATATTCCACCTGACTGCAACCAGCCAGCTCAGGTGTCTTTGCACTGAATTCCTTAGCACTGTAGGCTGCAAGGGCAACAGAGACAAAGGTGCAAGTTGTTGGAAAGATGGAAATTATGTTTCCTCACATTTTTTAGTGGCAGCATTCATAGGGAATTTTACAGTTGATCTCTTTAAGTTTTTATCACTCTCTCCAAGTCAATCAACTCAGGCTGCGGTGCCTTCTGCATTTATATATTCCAACTGAGCACATTTCAAGAACATGAGGAATACTGAGATGCTGTAATACTAATGACATGGCAAAAATGTTCTGATGCCCAAAAACTCAAGATCCAGATTCGTACTGGAAATGATCCAGAAATCATTGTGAAAAGAATCACTTCACCTCATTAAGAATAAAGAAAACCACAATACTACAAGACCCTGTGAGACAGTAATTTGTAATTATTAATATGAATCAATTCAAAACTAATAAAACACAGCATAAATGGTAAACAACATAGTTGCTACAATTTCTACTATCTTTCCTCTATTCCAGCTCTTTATTGCTCCATTGTTCCCACTCTAATTTCAACCTCATCTGACTTGCTTAGAATGAGACCTGTTAAGTCTTGTATTTAGCTTAAGGATTTTTTCCTAAAAACAAGATAAATCAGCCATTTGCAAAGATGTGAGCATTTTCTTTGATTTATCTCAGTAGCCACAAGCAACTATCATTAGGAATCTCCTTCCCTGGAGATACTCTAAAGCCATCTGGATACCATCCGGAGTACATGTGTTCCAGAGGACCCTGCTTGAGCAGGGAGGTTGGACTAGATGACCTCCAGCTGTCTCTCTTCAAACCTTACCCAGTCTGTCATTCTGTGAAATAAGACAAGGTGAAGATTTACCAATGTTCACTAAAAGAACTACAGCAAAACTGTAATGTTTGAAACAGCAATTAAATTACAAAAGTATCCATTTCCCCTTTATATACCATAATCCAACATCTTCATCTCTTTTTTTAAGCACAACTACATGATGCAGTTGACATATATTTCATCACATGAAATGAAATAAAGTCAAATATTAAAAACACAACAGAAACTCTGGTACTGGTATATAAACAGGAACCTGCACGACACAGCAATGCTGCTATTCTGCTCCAACAGGAGAACAGGGATGATTACAGAATACTGTAAGAAGTAGTGCAGTTACAAGACTGACATGGTAATATCTGGAAGGCGACTGCAAAAACAAGGAAAATCATCTGTTCTTCATGTTCTGCACTGTTAGCCAGGACAAGAACTTAATTGCAAAAAAAAAAAAAAAAAAAAAAAAGAAGGCGCAAAGCAGATTATCATCATTAGCTTTCTTCTCTTTTTTAAGGAACAAACACAACTTTCTAAATGTGAAGATAATTAAGCAGTGAAACAGATTGCCAAGGGAAGCTGGGAAATCTCAAACTCCAGAGATGCTACATAATAATTTAGACAGGTCAAAAATGACACTTAAGCCTTCCATCTTGCTTTTTTAATTATTATCTTATAAGCATGACTTTTCAAAAGGCACAGTTTCTTAATAAATACAGTGTGTCAATTAACGTGTCTAAGTATTAAACATCTCAGTTGGCTTATGCTAGGAGAATGAAACATTGAATAAATACTCAAATTATTTTATTTACTACAAACACTTATTTTCTAATCAAGAGGAAAATGCACTCTTGTTTGTATAACTAAGAGATTCAGCAATGTTCCCAGTAAGGCCGAAACTCTCACCCATTTCAGTGAGATAGCAGTAATTATGAACATTATTATCTATGTGAGACTTTTTTACACAAAATCAAAAGAAAAACCAAATAGAACAATCCTTTGCTTAAGAAGAGAAAAAGCACCCTCATGCTTTGCCAAAAGAGGTTGGCATGGATGACAAGTTCCTGCTGGATGAGAGAGAGCAACATACTAGCTTCTTCCTACAATGTGCTTATTTTCTTAATTACATCATATAAAAAGAATTTCATTCCATCTGCTTTATCGGTGACAATTTGCTTGTATTATGGAATTACTACAAAAGTCAATGACACAAACATAACGAATGTGAAACAATAAAACACATGCAAAGTAAGAGTGACTCTATTAGTTTAAATGTTCAGGCTGGTTTTCATGTGCCAGTTTCACATTATAATGAAAAAACTTGCTCATCTTCCTAATCACATCATTTTTAATACTGGTTTTTCAGTGCTACAATTTAATTTCTTCAGACACTGAAGCTTTTATAGGACAGAAGTCATTTATCTGCTTAAAGCAATCTCAGTCTTGCAATTTGGGTTTTGATGGGACTCTGCTTCACTGAGATCTTCATACTTAATCACTGAATACCTAAAATGAGAATTTTATATCAGCAGGGCTTAAGGACAGAGCTATGGAAATGGAAACCCATCCATCTTCCAAATGATAAGTGTTCCCTTTCCATAAAGTTGTCGGAAAGACTTGTATAAACCAACAGTTCACTCTCATCTACAAGACTGTGCTGAAGTATTCCTTCCATTAAAAAATAAAAAAAGAACTTTTCAGGATTTATAAACAAATTAAAGTGATCAAGGGCACGGGAGGAGAAGGTGTTCTCACAAAATGACATGGGAGACTGGAACTGCATATCTGAAATAAGAAAGTGACTGACAGAAGTATGTGCTGTCTCAAAATACCAGCAGAAGAGATATCAGAATTCTTCACTGTCTTTCATAACTCAAGTCCAATGGGTTATTCAAAAGTTTACTAGGTCCTTAATAAAGCTTGAAAAATGTTAATGATTCTAATGAAGCCAAAGTCTGATCAAGGTTCAAGGAAAAATTGGACCCATTTCTGGACAGTTGTCCACAGAGGTGTTCAAAAATGAAGTTCAGTAATGGCAAGTGGTGAAGGAGTTATGTGTCTAACACTTTAGAGTTTATGTTAACCTCAAAGCTATTGGCTTTCAGACGAGCAACTTCCTTGGGCAGAGTAACTGCTTTCTTCTGAGTTCTGTAAATTGACCTCCGAAACACCCGTGGCTGGTTACTGTCAAACACTCTGCAGATGTAATACCATATGCTCCTTCCTACGCTTTGTTTTCAGAAACAGTGCCATGGAGATGCCCTGAAAATGCCCACTTACTGGTATTTTTCCTCAAAGAAAACAGTCTTTCTGCTAAGTTTCCTAAAAAGAAAATGGAATCATTACCATTTGAGTAAACCTGTGGTTTAAAATCAATGAAATAATACAATAATCAAATATTGTTCATATTATTTACCCATTAAACAGAAACTTAAGAAGCTGAAGTTGTAATAATATTCCCCTTGTAAGCAGACTTCACATGTCAAATGATTTAGTCAATACTACTTTGTGACTGCATACTAAGTGGTGTTATAACATGTTTGGCCACCAACCTCAAAATTATTAAATCCTCACCACTTATTTCAATGTGGGATACTCAGCTGCATTCAAAACACACTCTTCCCATGAATTTCCAAATGACTTGTGCCGTGTAATGCAAGTGAACTGCAGAAAGATTATATGCAAGGAGAAAAGGCCTTTTCCCCTCCATTTTTACCACACAGCAGATTCCTACACTTTGAGATGAAAAGAGTCTTTTAAAGCTGAGCCTGTTGCCCCCATGTAGTAAGTAAATTTTACCTTGCTGGAATTAGCAGCGAGCCCTTCATACCTAAGGCTGTGTATGGGTGACTATTATTTTTAACTAGCCTCATAAATTTAAAAAGAGGGTTTCGGTCCTGTGGAATGCACAATGACAAACTGCCTTCTGGGTTGAGTTCTTAAAACCTCACTGCAATAGCTTTTCTGACTGTCTTTCAAAAGGAATTTTAATTCTGCCTCAAATTCATCTGTTTATTAAAAAGGTATGCTACTTCCTTACTTTAAAGAGAAAGGGAAAAGTAGTGTTAATTTGTAAGTAGTCCTAATGCACGAACCGTTGCCCTCTTGGGTGCAATACTGCCACTGAAAAAGCAATGTGAGATGTTATCGCTGCGGTAATAAAACCAAGAAAACATTTCACAACAGCAGAGTGCCTTAATCCCAAAGGCTTTACAGAGATACCAGTACAGGAATTGCAGCTCTCTGAAATGCAGTTGCACACACTCAGCTCAGTGCCGTTGGATGAACCTGTTGGGAAAGGCTGAGGCAGCTCAACCACACACAGGACAGCAGAGAGGGGGAATTGAAGAACACCATCTCAGGGAAATTCCAGTGGAAATTTAGGTAGGCTGAATGCAACCTGGTACTTTAACAGTTTAAAAGGTCTAGCATTTCCAACTACACAATTTTAAGAATAAATATTCCACATGTGCCAGAACTCCCATTTTTCAATGTGTTGGATAACTTGATCTCATATTTAAATAAGCTCAAAGAGAAAGAAACCCTATCCACCGTCAAAGCTGGAAAAAAGCTACTTGGGACAAAAGAAACACCCCACAAAGTCCTGTAAATGGTAACTGGCCTTTGATAAGTCATTAAATACTAGTATGACTGACAAGCTTTAAAACAGAAAAATGCCAGACAGAAAAATGCCAGACAGAAAACTGTCTGACCATCAGCATCTCAAAGGATACAAAACACTGTCTTCTGCTGTAAAATACATTGTTCTAAAGCTTTTGTGTATGAATCATGGCTTTTTTGTTTGGTTTACTCGTATTGCAGTGATGAGCAGGAAGGCAGAGGAAGGAGACAGAAAAGAACAGGGCACTCCTATCTTACCAGCAGGCCCCTAAAAGAGCTCTCAGTTCATTAGAAAAGCCCTGGAGAGTCCTCTTCTCTGAAGCTAATCATCCTGGAGAGCTCATTTCTCTGCAGTCTGTCTGTCCGAGACCAACAGAACGACCCTTTAATCTGTGCAGGCTAAATTGAACCAACGGGGGCTGGCTCAATCATTAAATTAATGAATCATTAAAGTTTGGTTTTTTGTGAGAAGCAAGTGTCCGAGTAGAAAAATAACAATAAGAAAAGCCAGAGCTCTGAAGTGCAGTGGTTTTATGCTGGCTGCACAATATCCATCATCGCAGGACTTAGAAATCCATCTTCATATAATGTTTCATCCCACTCTCTGTAAGGCCCTGGATAAGTCCCATTTCTCAAAGTCACGTAAGTCAAACTGTACTTAGTACTAATTCAGGCTGAGCAGTGCAACAGTATTAACTCCAGTATGAAATACCACAAGCAGCAGATGTCCAGCAACAACTGTTTTCCTACAAATAAACAAACTAGTGTGTTGAATTCTTGAGTAGCATCTAAAGAACACCAAACTTCACTCAGAGACCCAGTAGAGAACTAAAACAAAGCAAAGCATACTGCTGTGAAATGCTGAACTTCCTTATAGGGGCAAAAAATGTCTAAGAAAGTCAAATGAAATCAAATTTATATCCTAGAAAGGAGGAGGGGGAAGAAAATATCCATAGATTGAAATAGCTTATTTTATTTAACTATATGCAAATAAAGATGAGCTTATGTAACTCCATCATTGTTCACAAAGTTCTCAGTGTCACTTCAGTAAAAACACTTTAATTACCTGATTTGAGTAGACACTTTTTACGTGTGCTCATTTCAAGTACTCTTCTCTAAAAACAGAGCTATCAGCTTCACAAAAGGTGGGGATTTAAAGACTGACGAATCAAATTATTCCCTTTGTTTAGAGCAACTTGCTAAACTCCCATTTTCCTCCAGCTGCCATACATAGCTTTCCCATAAAAGGAAACTACTTTGGCTAACTTGAGTTCAGAAGTAAAAAAATCTTTTTGGCCCTAACCTGAGAAGTACCTGCAGCAAAACTCTTAGAGAATGGAAGAAGAAATTTCACTATGAGACCTAATATTCTCTGCACAATGGGACATGGTGGGCTGAGGCACAAAGAGGAGTTTACAACTAAAAGAACTTAGGTGAGAGAGCTGCTATTACAAAACCATTCTGGGATTAACACCACCCACACAAAGATTCATTGGATCCAAGAGACTTCAAGGCACAGAGTGAGTGCTACAGCTTCAGCATCCTGAACAAAGTCAGGACCAATTAACCCTATTGATATTCTGCACCAGGTGCCAGAGATTTCTGTGATGCACCCAGCTTAAACCAGTTTGATACAAAGCAATCAGGAAACCCTATTAATGCTGAGCAATCTGACAAGACCACAAAGCACTCCTTGTTTTACACCTGGAGGTTCAGGGAATGAAGGGCAAAGTTCCTCTTGTAGCCTTCCCAGATTTGCTGTATGACATTTTGCTCAGACATTTCACTGTGCCCAAATTTATCATGCCATGCAATGGAATAGCCCTCACTCCTGTGGAGGATGGCACACGTGCTTTGGGATGCTGAGAAATACAGCACGTTCTGAGCACTACAATCACTCCCTGCTGCTAGAGTTTGGTATGCTCATTGCTTGATACCGAGCCACTCTACTATGATTAGTTACCATGAGCTATCTAATGCCACTGCTTAACTATTTTTATGCTATGACCCTCACAAAAGCAAACATTTCCCTAAGTATAACTCCTGTGGGCATTTTCCACCGCTGTCTTGTGAGCAGAGAAAACATTCCTCCACTGAGGAGCACTTTGCTTTGGCAGGGAAATCATGCAGAACACTATTCCTGCTACAAAGCCATCATACTACCATCTTTTCCCTCTTTCCTGCAGAAAACTGCTCACAGTGTCAGCTGAACAAGCCAACTCCCCACAACACTGCCAGATACCAGCCACAGGCACTCCTGTAAATTTGCCTGCAAACACTTTCTACAATCTATGTCCAGAACCAACTCTCTCAGAAACTGCAGCACAGTATTTTAAGTGACATTTAGACTTCAGACATGAAAGAAGTGTGTTCTACATCAGTGGCACCAGTATTTCATTTAATATATTGGGCAGCTGTTGAGTTAGACTTCCCTCTACAACACTCACCCATTAGATTGCTGGGAGCTCCTCTCTTTGAGGACTATGCTAAAGGCGAACTAGTTTGCAAACACCATGTATTGTATGTGAAATATGGCCAGGAAGAGATGGAAAGAATCTAAGGGAGAATATCCTCAAACAGAAATGCTAAAGAAAAAAATAATCCTATGCTTTTTATTTATTTACAATGAAGCCACTCAATTTAGAAAAGACAGATGTCATCCACATTCACAATCTTAAAAACTATGTATAAATAAAGAGTGCACCTGGCAGCTAATATTATTGATTTTCAAATTCCTGTGCTACAATAAATCTAAATAAATTGAATTAGGCACTTTAAAAATACAAGCTACTTTGTTCCTTTAAAATCAGTACAGGCAATAGAAATGCAAGCTTTTGATTTCCATTTCATCTTGATACAAACAGAAGAGATACTTTCTATCAAAAAGTACAGCATGAGATGTGATAGCTTCCTGCTGGAAAGCACTGCTAAAGGAAAAGATAGATCCTTTTAATTAAGGTTGTCTTGTATTTGTCTCCCTAAAACAGATATGATCAATAGGTGCAGAATAAAATTGATTGCTGCAGCTCATTTCATTAGGTGAAGCAAATGTCTCCATAGAGATTAAGCACGTCTTTAATATCTGAAGGTGGTAACAACACCTGTCTGCTTGAAATGGTGATCTCTCTGGAGCAAGGTTAAAAAAACCCCAAACAACCCAGATTACTAGTAGCTGCAGAATTCTTATTGCTGTCTCCCCCACTCCAAATCACCAAACACCATATTACAGAGATTATCTTTAAGGCTCTTATCTAATTGACCCTTTGTACTAGCACTAAATGTCACATCCGTCCCTAGCAACAGCTGCTCGTCTGAGCAAGGTCCTGTCTGTCATGGTATTTCTGCATAGGACTCATCCGGGAGCTCTGGCAAAACGCAGCTGGGGGGACAGGGAAATGGTGCTCCTGCATGGCCAAGACAGGAAGGGAGGAGGGATTCTGCAAGCTGGAGGAGTGTGGGGGGAGCGTCTGCAGAGCAGCATTCAGCAGCGAAGGCACTCTGCCAGAGGAAGACAAATGGCGAGCAGAGTTCTCAAGTAAAAGGCTGAGCACAGATTTACTGCAATTACCACCTCGTGTGTGCCTTCTCCGAGCTTCCTCTCACCCCAGTTTTTTCGCACATTGCCAAGTCCCCATTCTAAAAGGAACGCAGCCAAATGGTGAGTAAAGAACCAGGGCGAGGGAATGAGTCAGACAAGGATGGATGGATGGATGGATGGCTGGATGGATGGATGGATGGAGGAGAACACACCCATTCCACTGCATGTGGAGTATCTGATTTGGTGAGCTTTGCTGCTGGCTCTTATTTCCAAAAGGGTTCTTGGTTACTCTTCTGTTTTCTCCAACCACCTCACCTGTGATGAGGGAATGAGAATGCAGAAGATGGGTCTGAAACTCTGGGAAATGTTTTGCAGCAGTGTAAATGACTAACAGAGGATGTGAAGCCCTGAAAAACCAATCCCACTATTGTTTTATATTTTCTTTCGTGGAAGGGTAAATAAAAATGTTTCTTGGAAACCAAACAATAGGAAGGATTGGAACAAAAAGCAGCTGAACCAGCATTACCCCTTCATCCTGCACCTTTACTGAAGTGAGAACTATTACAGGGATCAAACTACTTGGAATGGCATGAAGCAATTTTCTGCCTGCAAAAGCCCTGAGTAGAAGAATTACTCTGCACCCGGGCTCAGATCCTGCTAGAGCTTCCACCCAGCCAAAGAGACATGAAACGTTCCCCCACCCATGTTGAAGGAATTGTTTTCATTGTAACTACACTCACACCATCTGTTTGAGTTGCCTAAACTGTACCATGTGCACAGTTTGAGCTGCCCTCTCAGTGCAGATATTTACATGCTCTTGCACAATGCACTTTCTGAAAGATGGATGAAAAGGAGACATAATCCTACTGAGGCAGCTGCAGGGAAAAATTAGGGAGAGGCATTTGGATTTGGCATGACTTGGGATGTTCAGCAAATCATTAAAACATTCTCATCAGCAATGCACAAACACATCCACATCCATGTACGATGGGAAGATAAAGGCCTGGGAAACAACATTCCCACTTCCCTTCTCCTACTAAAACTTACATTTTTGTTGCCAGCTAAAAGTTTAAGTCCTGCAATAGTTGACTAAAAGGTAGTGAGTTTTTCACTACATGCAGATTCTGACTTGAGAAAATTGCAGTCAACTTCTGACACTGACTTGGAAGAACTATCACTGTAAATAAGTCACTTGTTAATGGTGCCTTTCTAACATAAGGCTTGTGAGCTCTTCACTCTTTTCATGTTTTCCCTTCAGACCAGCTGCAGACCAGCAATGAAGAAACACAATTTGTACTTAAGCAAAACCCACACAGCTGGCATGGAAAGACTAAGAGGGTAACTGCAATCACCATCCACCAGTTCCTGGGGCTGAGGTTTGTGTCTCCACACTCTCAAACCTAAGAGAAATCCATGATGAACAGTTTTTCTGGGTTATGACTAATCTTTCCCAATGAAAGGAGATATTGGCCAGTCTTGTCTAAACAAACCAGATGAGGCATGTTCAGGAAAGGTGTTAGCTAACGTTTTAAACACCACTTAGCTCCTACTTTAGGTAAACAGTTTAGCTAAAGCAGTTGGTAAACACTGGCCACTTTCCTAGTCTGGACAGTGGCAGAAGTTGCTTTGTCCAGATTTCCACTCTGGTGGTTTATATGAACAGATATTTTGCTTTAAACAATTCCTCAAATGGAATAGGCTATGATGTCCACTAGGAATTTTTTTCTCAGATGTTGTAGGGCTACACCACAGCATCACTGGGCACACCCATGCTTTCCCCCTACTCGTCACCTACCCAGAAACAACAGGCTGCTGCTGAGGTGGGATGAAGTAAGTCCATCCTCTAAGATAAAGCAAGGCTTGTAAATTGAGTGAATATGTTTTGTTGAACTGACATAGCAGGAAAAGCAGCTTTGAGACAAATAAACTGTTTTCTTCACTTCTTCTGTCCCTACCCTTGGACCATCCCACCTCCTACAAACTTTCTTCCTCTAATGAGGTGAATTGCCCTACTGGTACCTGTTACTTACCATTACTAGATGACCACCCAGAAATACTACCAAGATTGCACCAAGGTTTTAGGGATCTACAGTTTTCAGTATCTACATTTAAATAATATGAATCTCAAACACTTGACAATTTATTTAAAGAGACTCACTTATAAATGGACTAACTCTTGTTCCAAACCTGCACGAAGTTACAAGGGAGTTGCTTTTGATGTAGTTCTGGTTTACAGGGAAGAACTTTCTGAGGGTTCAGAAGGGAAAGGTGGCTGAAACCAATGTTATCCTCTGAGTGTAGGGACAAACAATACAAGTAACCGAATGAGGATGATGGGACTTTAAAAGGCTTCACTAAATTCAGGGAGCTAGCTTCAAGAAGAAAACACTGAAAAACTGCCAGAGGGAAAGGATAGAAGCAGGACTGAAGCAGGACAGTAGACAAGAAGGTATTAGCTGCTCAGATTCACAAGTTTTGAAAATCCAACACAGAAACAGCTTCTTGTGGCTAAGAATGATTGTAAAATAACAGCAAAGCTCTCTTGCCCCAAAATCAGAACCAACACTGCAAGAACAATAAAAGTATTGAAGGACATGAAAGATGAAAAGAGAATATTCTATAAATATATCAGAAGGAAGGAATCAATGATTGAGAGAGACTAAAGTAATCCATGCTTTCATTGCTCCATGTCTTTACAAAAAGAGCTTAGCTGTGAGCAAAAACTTCACACTATTCTAAAAATCAGTCAAAACCACAAACTAGAATAAGGAAGCAGCTAAAAAATGCATGACAGGGTAAATGCAGTCAAGCCTGCAGTGCTGGTGAAATCCAATACTGAATTTAATCAGAAAAACACAAACCTGTGAACCATTGCCAATCATCTTCAAGAATCTGCCATTAACATTAAACACTCACCAAAGTGGGAAAGTGAAATGTTGCAATTTTCTCTAGAAAATGAAGGCTTTGGGGAATAATTAGAAGCAGAGGGTAAAAGATCTGGATTAGTTTAAGAAGGAATGTGAGAGGAGTACAGTAACTTAATATATTTTTGCAATATTTAAAGAAGACAGCAATTAATTGTTCATCACATTTACGGAGTAAAAGACAAGTAGTTGGCTCTATTTGCAGAAGAGGAGGTTTATTTAGGTCAGACTCTAGGGAATTTTTCCCTAAATATGGACAGTTAAGGATGGGAACATGTCCCAGGAATACTTGTTGAACTGTGTTCACTAAAAATGCTTATGAATTAAAAAAAACAGCTTTCAGGAACATCTTGGGATATTCACTTGTGCCACAGAAAAGGTAATGAGTCATGAAAAATGAAGCTGTGTAGCTTCTTGAAGCTACTTCCAGGGGTAGATTAAATTTCTGTGATTCCCAAAGGCTTCAGAAAGAAACCTAAGGTGATATTGGGAGGGAGAGGGAAAGCAAAAGAAGAAACCAGCAAAAAGCAAAGCCCACCTCCAGGTTGCTGCTAGTCTCACAACTTCTGGTTCTTTTAGAAAAGCTGAAATTATTTTCAAAAGGATTCAGAAGTATATGCTTTTTTTGGACAGTGATTCAAACCTGAAGCTGTGCTGTAGGTGCTCTGAACTGCTCCCAGAAAAGCCTCCTACTTGGCTCTTAGGCTGAGAAAACAGCCTTCACAGCTATATCAACCCTCCTGAATACTATTCGCTGCTCTTGATAACAATGACACATCTTGGACTGTTAACTACTTGAAAAACAAGCAAAATCCTGCTTGCAAAGAAGGATAATGTATGTGGCCCATATTAGACATGGACTGGACCAAAGCTCCCTTTGTCTAAGCTGTCAGCAGCTCACAGACCGTTGCACTTAATAAACTACTGGAGCTGGGGAAATGTTTCCTTTGTCTGAACATCGCTGAAGTGACATCACTGGTGTGAAGAGGTAAATTTGCACAATAATTGCCACCAGAAATTTCTGTGCCATTGGGGTGGTGTTTAGAACAACTGAGCAGAAACTCATTTCGCCACCAAGAGGACTGACTTGCAAAATATGCTCCAAGGTGCCTCTGATCATTCACTGCACGCCTTGTCTCTCGTGGATTCTCATAGTCTGCTCTCCCCTCGCAGAACAGCTCCTGTAGCCGACAGCCACAGAGGCAAGGACTGCCCTGGAACACTCACACAGCAAGGGCAGAGGCAGGGAGCACTCACTGTGCAGCTTCTGTGGTGCAGTGCCAACACAGGTCATTTACCGCAGAACAACTCAGTTGATGGTGACTTTTAAAAAAGGAAAGAGAGAAGAACCAGGGTGCTTTGTTTGTCTGTTTCTATAACTAGGGACAAATGGGATGGAAATCAAGGCAAACACCTACCAGGGCTAGATGTAACAACTTGCAGGACTAAAGCAATGTACATCAGATAAGCATAAGCTTGCTTATCACATTATTTCGAATTTGCATTGGCCTCTCAGTATATCCTTGCCTTGAGGTAAACTTGCATCCACCTGCAGAAATACAGCTAGGAAATCATAGAAGTCTATACTTAAATTCCACCCCTAAAATTTAGTAGGCATGTTGAGAAGCTAATGTCCTTTTAGCTTTTAACATTATGACATTCCCGGAGGAGCTGGATGATGGGAAGAAACAAGAAAAGCTCTCCTGACACAGATGTGCTGCTTATTATTATCCACTGGGCAACAAAATTTACTGACATACTCTTTGGTGAATGAACTCAAAAATGAACATTTCTTTCCCTTCCTGAAATAAAAATGTCACTCCAGTGAAAACAAAATTTTCTCTTGCTTTTTTTTAAAATAAAAAATCACAAGTGTTTTTGCAGGGGCAGGTTCCTACAACAGGAGGAGGTGCATCTATGCCAGACATCATACCTTATACTATTACAGTAAAATTCCCTGCCACAAGCAAGGTTTCTTCTACCTGAGTAAAGAACAATGCTGTTTAAAGCACCAGCTCTGCCTGCATGGCCTGTACGAGTCAGGAATCATCTTTCCTCTGCCCAGGACTAATAAATGTTTCTAATTACAGCTAAAAAAAACTCTACTAAGGGGGGAAGTTGTTGTCCGCTATAACATTTATAGTAGTTACACACATTAAAATATTGGGAGAAACATGATCTAGTGATACAGTGAAACTGGCTCAGTAAGAACTGCTGCTAGATGGGGAGGCTGACACAAAGGTATTTTTAAGCAAGCAATTAAAAGCAGCCCTCCAATAGTTTGCTGCTCATGAAATTAATAAGGCATAGAAACAAAAATATTTTGGGAAATTTAACTTCAGGATTGCTTTTGTGAAAAGAAGAACACATTCCAGATGACTGAGGCTTTGGTAAGTTTAATGCTAACCATGTATTGTAAATACTCTTCTATGAAGCCACACAGCTACAACCCAGCGTGGTGAATACAGACTGTGTGCAAAGTTTAACATGTTTAGTTTGTATGCAGATAGAACATCAAGCTATGAGTAAACCTCCTTTATGTTCCTTTTCTTCTGACTATTCTTGTTGTGAAACACAATGAACTGGAAAAAACCCTGAATTACAAGCCAATTTGAGATCTGTGTCTTATTTTGGATCACTTAAGCTGCATCCCTGGATTTTTACTATACTATTCTACAGTTCTTACAAACATAACAGATGCTCAGTGTACTTCCATTGCCATCAGCAGCTCTGCACATTCCTACAGTTGTCCTGAAACACAAATGCTTAGCAAAGCTTTCTGAGGAAGCTCTTCAGCTTGTGGGTTGGTTAAAAGGAAAACTTGGAATGATAAACATGTACCTTATAAAACAGCATAATAAAAATTAAATTTATCCAAGCAGCAAACTGAACACCTGTCAAAGGAGAGAAACAAAACTCAACAAGAAGCCCAGTTCAGCTCCTACCCACCTATACCTTTACATTATCTGAAGTATAATATTAAATTGAAGAAGTGCCCTCACTTCTAGTTCCTTGAACTAGAAAATTTCCACAATTCCCACACAATAAACAAAACCCAACTGCAGATACTCTGGAGAGAAATTAACATTAAAGAAAGAAGCCCTTATGAAGAAATGCAGTTCCATTCAGTGAAAAATGGCACCCTGCCACCAATACTTTCAGGCCATTCCATAGTCTAAAATCCATGCTAATAAAAATCCTTCAGGACAGGAAGCTGATAAATTCTTTTCTACACCTTAGGCTTGGACTCCACAAACATCATTGTGAGGCCATCTCTCAGCAGTTACTCTAGAAAGTTTGGCAGGGCAAAACTAGTCCACATCACCTTTCCTTGAACAGGCAGCACATGGTATATGTGTCACATCACCATCACTGTGGTGGTTTTTTGATACTAGAGTTTTAGAAGACATAAAGACAGATTTACTCTACTATCAGTGAGTGTCTCTGAAAAAGCTGAATTTAAAACACAATTTTTATGAATGCTTTGTCATCAAATGGCTTCCAAGCAGTTTATAAATGTCTAATATCAGAGACATCCTAAAAAGTTTAGTTCAGTATAAATCCTGTTTTTCACCTCATATAAAAAACCATACCTCAGGTGAAGAATTCAACATTGTTTCCTCAAATCTGTCAGCTTTGGGTGCCAGAACTTCACCTTCAAGCCATGCCTGGGGAGATGCATATGCTCACTAGTTGTGAAGATTCTGTGTTAACAATTATTTTACTTTTTGTCTCAAAAATAAGTTACTGTTTCTAAATCTTTCTGTATGTTCTGCAAGATCAGGAATAAAATTAGAAGGGAGGCTATGCACTTCACTCATGAGATATTGCTTATTTTTGCATCAAAAAACACACTTAAGCTGAAGAAGAGATATTCCTCTCTGGCTTACATGGCACACAGCAATGCGTTAGTGGAGTATTTTCTTAAGTTTGAAAAAGTGGGTTTTGTTAGCAACACTGCTCATGGATGACCCTCCATCCTTTTGGTCTCAAACAATTGCCATGTCTTCACAATTTGGAGAGAATTTGGTGGAAAACAGCTGCTAAAAGTTTCTGAAACCGGCAGTTGGAAAGCACCTCCTACAAACTTGGCTTCCCCCTGCTGCCCCCTCTTCTGGAAGTCACGACACTCGCCCTCAGGCTGTCAGGGTTCTTCCCCACGGTGACACAAGAAGTGCCATGTCCCTCACTCAGCGCAAGGCAGCGTGACTTCTGGAGAGAGAAGTGGCTTTGCAGTGCTCAGAGCACCCTCAGCAGTGCATGAGTTTGGGTTGCCTCCCTCTACCCAGGTGCTATTTGACACAATTTTTGGGAGCCTCAGCAACTTTTGAGACCTCTTCTGCATTGTCAAAATGGTAGAAAACCAGCGAGCTGGTTTAAATCTGTCCTGGTGAGGGAACAAGGTGAATTCACAGACAGTGTGATCACACAGCCTTACTTGCTTGGAAAATCAGGCTGAAAATCCCAAATAGAATCAGAAAAGCCTGTCAAAGTTTGTTTCTAAGATCTGCTGGAAGGAGAATGTGGGTTATGAGGAAAAGCTCCAGGAGCTGGCCTGCTTCCACCCCCCAGCCCACATGCAGGGCTATGGCTGAAGGTCCCCTCACCAGCACTGTTGGGACTGTATCCCCCCTGGCCTGGCCCAAAGCAGAGGGGTTTGGGTCCCACAGGAGACCAAGAGTTAGACAGAACACTGTGAGGGAAGTTAACCAGGCACTTCCTGAGTTACAAAAATCAGATTCCTTCAGACCCCAAACCCCCAGTGTTCTCTCCAGTCAGGGTTGGGGATTTTCCCCAATTTGAATAACACGCTTCCCCTTTTTAAAAATGAAATTCAAAATAAAGTCCATCAGTACCCTGTGATTCAGACGGCACAGAGGGGCATTTCAGTCTCACTTCCCCAGCCCTCCACAGTCCTCCTCTGCAGGGTCACCTCCTGCTCACACATGTCCACCCTTGGCAGTAAAGAGTAACAGGAAATTCCCCAGGACCCAGGTGAGCCCCAGTCACTGGCACTGTGCACCAGCACTCCAGACAGGACTGAATACAAGGCACAACGCTGATTTGTTTCTAGTAGTACATGAATTTGCTACAAAAAACTTCACAAGAAAACAGGGTGAAGCTCCAGGCATTCACAAACTGTTCACAGAAATACAGCCATGCTAGCAGGGCTTCATTTGCTGTTTAAGCATATGCAGTCTCGGATCCCTAAACTGTCAGCAATTTTACTGGCATACATACAACTGACAAAACCACTCAGCCTCTTTTGCAGAAATTTCCAGTCCTCCCATGATGTTCCAATTAGATCTGCTACTAATAACTGTCAGCTTTGTGAATAATGTCACATAATTCACTTGGGCAGAAATCTTCCTTACAAATCCATGCCTGGTATTGAAGTAACCAACCATCAGTCACTCTCACACCATAACAGCCACATTTCATCCCATTAACCTTCCCCTCAAGGACCCATAGTGCTGCCCTGGTGATGCTTTTCTATGTGTTTGTTGAATTACGATATACACAGGAAGATGTGAAAGTGGGAGGACCCAGAGCAGCAGCTAATCATCTTTAGGTCCAATACCACATTCTTCGCAGGTGAAGGATTGCCCATAGCCTTTCTTAAGGACCTTCTCCCATAAGGAATTCAGGAATGGCTATCCACTCATTAACTCTCATGCTATCAGTCTATCTTCTTCCTAATCTGAGGAAAATTGTTAATAGTTGTGAATATACCCTAGATCAGAAAAACACATATTAAAACAGGCTCAGTGGTTCCATAAGCATGACCAGGTGCAAATCTGACCTGTTTGAAATGGTAATATTTTTCTCTACTTTCTAATTTACTTTGACTCAGAGAAAATATGTGTCAGTCAGTGCAGCATGCAAAATTAAATCTTGGCCTAGCAATCAGAGACAAAGCAGTCAACAAAAGCTGAAGAATTTCTTTCATCTTCTGTTTTTTTGTTTTAAGAAATGCATATCTACTTTGAGCTTTAGACTGGAAAGCTTTTGATATTGCAGGGCAATAGAAAGGAAACCTCTGCAGAAGTTTGCAGCTTATGCTCTGTTGGCAGAGGGCAAACTTTTCTTATCAGAGCAGGCACAGGACAGGAGGAGCCATTTTTGCCAGCAAATTGTAGCCATGACCTGGGATACATTTATATTGTTACCTGCCCCGAACTATAACACAGTGGTGCAATATTCTTCTAGTAAGTAGCCACATTCCTTTTCAGAGGTGGGTGCAATGACTCATTTTCTATATATAGACTTGTTGAAGTATAAAATGATGCTGCTTTTTTCCCTTGTAGTTGTTCTCAACATATGCTTTTCCATTTCTCATTATTATGTTACTGAAACGGTATGCTGAATATTTATGAGACTGAAATACAAGCTAACTGTGCCATTACTCATAAATGTAGATTTTAAAAGTTTCTCATCTTTATTGTAAAATTTTCATGATTCAGAAGTAATGTAACAAGAGCATTCCTAGACAAATAATTTCCTCTACCAGTTTGTCACTCCAGTTTGGTTGTTCAAGGGTTACAGGATTAAAAAAAAAAAAATCCATCCATGTTTATATATAGTAATACATTAGAATATAATAGAATCCAGTCAACAAGGTAAATCTCTTTTGTGTGTTCTCCACTTGTCTGTAAGCCATTTGCAGCTGGGAAGTTTCATTGTTAGAGGTCCATTAATGAGATCAATACAAGCTATATCCACAAAGGATTAGTTGGCTCATATGCTATTGAAAGACTCTTGGGTTCAGCAAACTGTTTTGGTTCTCATGTGCAGTTATGCCTAACCATGCCCCTCCTTTCCTCCTCCAGCAATCCAAAACCTGGAAATGGAAGCATTCCCATTTTTCCTCAGTATCAACTTACACACACAAAAATCAGGCAATAAATAGATTCAGGGATTCTAAATTTATCTTCAGCAGATAACTCTGGGAATGATGGGGGGAGGTATGTAAAAGGGAAGGCTCTCTGCCACATATTGCATTTACTGTATTTATTAGCTGACTTTTTCCCTGCTTTCCTTTGTGACTTATCTCAGGACTAGTTATGCATTCAGCAGTTTTAGTTTTGGTTCCTGAGCAAGCCCAGCTGCAGTTGCTGCCACCTCATATCAATAGCACCTAATGGCTCTCTTGTACCCTCTGCTCACACCCAAGAAGTCAAAACTACTATTTCTGGATAATAATAGGCACAGGTGAAAAAACAATTAATAGACAGCAATGATAATTTTAAAAACACTCCCTCCACTTTCATCCCCTAGTATAAAGCAGCAGAAGGACAATAAACACAGAGCTGCAGAGAACAAAAGTCCGCTTGTTTCTCTGGAGAAATGAAAACCATCGAAAATGTGCATTTGCCATAGAAGAAATACTGCCTTTCTGGTAGTGTCTGAACTCACATGACAGATACAAGTTGACATAACGCTGCAGTTATTTATCACACAGATGTTTAAAGATGCCTCTTAATAAAATACAGTAATCACACACAGTACCACAAATCCACCAGACCATGAAAGCTAATATTTACTCAATACTAAATACCTAATGACCATGCAAGCCTCTGAGGAACCAAATTTGGTTACTGCTTTGCTACTTGGAAAGCCAGAGCTTCAGAGAAAATAGATTATTTGGATTTTTTACCAAGCTATTCAGCTTTACATTTTCCATCAGTCAGTCACAGCACACAAATTTTCCATTTCCACAAATACTGTGCCTTTCAGCATGTCAAATGCCAGTAAAATGGATTTCCACCTTTGCATTTAGTTTTGTATTGGTTTAGCACTCATAAAGAAACAGGGAGAGAGAAAGGGTTTGACAAACAAAGCAGACCTTGACCTGAATCATGTCTGTGCACCAGGAGGTAAGGAAGGAGCTGGAGGAAAGAAGGGTCCCTTGCTGCACCCTTTGTCCTTTGCTTACACCCCTCTTTTCCTGCCCAGGTGGCATTTCCTGCTTTGCCTTTGTGAGGGACAGTGTGAAGAAGCCTTCATCCCCTTTTCATCTGTTTATTTAATGAATTTACACAGTCATACTATGGCCCTACATATGTCACATAACCTTTAATTTTATTTTTTTAATGTACTGTTGGCTGCAATTTTTATCACTCAGTAAAGAGTGTTACTGAGAGGGAGCTTTCCTCTCTGACCAGTTTCTGTGTGAGTACAGAAACTATAGCACAGTGCAGGGCTGTGTTAGAACTCCAGAGCTAGCTTGGATACCACGAAAAGCACAAACAGATCAGTGCAGTTCTTTGCTTGAGCAAATGGCTCATTTTCCCCACACCACTTGACATTGCTTTGTACAGCAGTGGAAAAACCTGAATTTGAAGAAATTGCAATTCAGTTGAAGCAGGCAAGATGAGGAAAAAATCTTCACATACGTTATTTGTTCAATTCTATCCATTAGGCAAAGATAAACACTATAAACAGCAGGAAGGAAGAAGGCTGCTTTGGGATACTGGGAAATAGAGGGTCAGTAAATGCTATGGGCTATACATGGATAAAACCCATGGAGTTTATGCATACACAGTTATGTGATCTAAGTTACCCTTTCTTACTCAGGAGAGAGATCTTGAAACTGTAACATGGAATTCTCTGAAAAGCACCAAATTGAATGCATGGGGATGGTAAAAGGGAAAAACAATGTCAGGGATGATTACTAAAGGAACAGAGAACATCAACTCTCTGCATATAAACTGAGTTTTGCCCACATCTTCAGTAATGGGTGCAGTTCTGAAATTGATTTGGGATAATTAGAAAAAGAGAGGGAGAAGGAAGACATAAATAGCAGAGGTACAAAACAGCTTTTTTTTCAAGAAGAGATTACCCAGATGAGGACTTTGCAGCCTGCAATAGAGATCACTGTGGAGAAGAATATGATTATGGTCTACTATCAGGAATAGCATAGAGGCAGTGAGCAGGAACAACTGTTCTCATGAAGCAAGAAATAGGGGGCACCAAATGAAATGGTCGGACAGTTTGCTTAAAACAAGAGGGGCCAATTTTATTTTTTTTTTATTATACACTACATAATTAAGTTGTGGAACTTATTGCCACAGGATGTTTTGAAAGCCAAAGGCATAAATGGATTAAAAGAAAAGCAATTAGAGAAATTCATGGAAGAAAGGTCCACCATGGGCTATTAAATACAATGATGCAGATACAACCTCTGGCTGGAGCAGTACCCAAATGGCTGGCTGCCAGAAGCTGGGAAAGAATACTGCTGCTGCTGCTGCTCCTACAGTGGCCAGCAGCAGATGCTTTGGAAAAAGAAAGTGAAGGGCCGAGCACTGGTCTGAGTCACAGTAGGTCTTTTCTGTGACCCAGTGTAGCTGTTTTGATGCTCTTCTGAAATGGACCAATTTGTCTTTGATAATCTGATGCTTATTAATATCCAAATTTAATTCCTTCCCTGTGCCAGAAATTAACAGAAATATTACAAAGAGCAATTATTTAAAGTAATGTGATTACCTATACTTCATACTTTTAGATTGTCTTTAATCTGGGAGTTGCTACATGACTTAAAAGCCACTCAGTTATAAACCTACTGCTACATGAAATTTCATATCCATGACAAAAGCGTTCTATGCTACTACAATAATGCTTCTGTGTTGAAATGCACCAGGAAAACATATTGCTAAATGCACAACAGTTATTACTTGGAGGAACACAAATGTATCAAAGCAATGAAAGGCCTCATCTTCTCTCACGTGTATCAGTATAAACTAAATCCAGTGCAATCAATTTCCATAGATCAGCAGTGCCATGGAAGGACAGGATCACCTCATAAAAGCCATTAAAGACATGCTATATTGTCTCAACAATACAAATGAACAATTGTGTTGTTGCAGGTTTCTCTAAGGGCAGTGCAAATATGCAGAAAAATCAATTACTGAAATAACAGCTAATCAATAATTCAGAGCTATGCTGAAATGCATATGCACAAGGCAACACAAATCACTGTCAACTTCTTGAGTTCTTCTTCTGTTTCTGCTTTAATGTTTCCCTAGCATAGTTTTAGAATACTGAGTTATTCAGGTGCTTAAGGAACAAGATGAAGCAATTTTATCAAAGTGAAATTTGTTCCTCCTCTGCATTTTCAAAAAACAGGGAAGATGAGATTCAGGTAGGTGGACAGATTTGAAGTGAGAGTGATTTGCACTAAACCTTTTACAACTTTGTAAGAGTTTTCAGTTTTTAAAAAGTGTCCATTCCACTTCTCTCAGACACTCCCCTCAAGGCAGGATGGAGGAAGCACTCTTCTCATGCACTCCACAAAACATTTGTGGGGGAAAAATACATACAAAGAAAAATGTTAAACAAAGGAAAATGTTACATCACCCTAAAGAGATAGCACTTAAATTCAAGATTCGCATTCAAAAGACTTTAACATGGTTGGCTTCTAAAGCAAGTCCCTAAAATAAGCTGTAACACATGAGCTGTTGGACATAAAGGGGCAGCTTAACTCCAACTCCACCTACTCTGGTTCCTCTACCTGGAGTATAAGGTCTGTGTAAGGTCTGTGAAGGGATGGTTGTACAATCCCCTCCTCCATGAGGGCTTCAAGCTGCAGACCTTGGATGCAAAGAGGAGCAGTGAGGCAATCAGCTCCCTACCTCCAGAGGAAGATGCTACTCAGGCACAACACTGTAGATTTTCTACAGATGGGAGGTAGATGCCCCATAGTCCCTCTGATAATTGTGTAGAGTTTATTCTCAGAGGCTGTACCTCCCAGAGTTACATGCAGGAGAGAACTGGAAGCCCCACAGTTGCACTGTCAGTACAGTTCTATTGCTAAAATTCCCAATGCCCACAAAGCATCATGGGGTGCTCTGCAGCATCTTTACAGCTAAGAGAAACCAGGTCCTGCCTCGTGCTGAAAAATACCTCAGCCAGATCAATACAATTCAAATATAATGAACCCTTAATGTTGGATGAAAAAGTTGTGGAATGGGACCATAGGAAAGGCAAACCTTCAGCTTCCACTCCACCTCTGGGTAAAACAGCTTTCAGTTACCATGGGAACACCTCTTCTCACAGTACCATAATCTCCCATCTACCATGATAAATGCAATCCAGCATCCTGAAACAACCCCTACTCTGAACAGCTCCCCCTCTCCTCTTGCTCAGGCTCACAGCAGCATGCATGCACACACAGGCACAGACTGACTCCATGCTCCTCCTGGCTGGGATGCACAAGAGCCAGAACTATGCACAAAGTGAGGGAAAAGCTTGAGGAAAATCCTTTATATTTTCACCATCTGACTTCAGTCTAAGGCCACCCCAACTACAGCTTCTCCAAGGAATTCAAGGGATGCTAGCTGAGGAAATGCAGCTTGATAGGCTTTTTTACAAATTCCAACCTTGTTCTTGCAAAGGAACCTGAAACTTTCTCAACTGACCTTCACCATAAGAATATGAATATTTTTTTTAATCTCTAGATAGCTAGGGTAAATTTATGGCATTTGGGAGCAGCAACCTTCCTCTGAAACCATGACATATTATAACAAGAATCAGTGAAGTATTTAAATTCATTCAACCTCCTTTTTTAAACACACATCAAGCCCTATTTGTAACAAGCATGGTTTACCTGGAAGCTTGGAAATGCATGCTGGGAGTGGGGAGGAGAAGTTATGCATGGCATGCTGGATCCAGTTCATTTAGGACTGTCCATCACACAT
The DNA here is from genome assembly GCA_024500445.1 of Entomyzon cyanotis. NCBI lineage: Eukaryota > Metazoa > Chordata > Aves > Passeriformes > Meliphagidae > Entomyzon > Entomyzon cyanotis. The sequence continues at coordinate 10,291,276 of JAKEPQ010001026.1, read as the reverse complement.
TTGATTAGGTCAACGCATGAGACACAAGAGATGGCCTATGCTTCCAGTTATTCATTACAGTAAAACTTTTTTCAAAACTTTTTCATGCCAAATGGTCATGAAGTGCATGGACAATTCAAACTTAAAAAGAAGCAATTTCAGGGAATCCTTACAGAAAATGATGATTCAGTATCACTAATTGTAGTGATATGTATGTAGTTGGTGAGCTATATATCTCCAGACCTACAACCACTCATTATTAAGCAAGAAACAGTCTGACCCTAGACAATAGGGCAGGAATCCAATGACTGAGGAAAGTTACTTTATCAACAAATAGATGTCACATTTAGCACCAATAGTCTATGACCAGGTTTATCTCTGGGCCTCAGAGCACTTTACCAACATTAATTAGCCTTGTGAGATAGCTCTGATACTCATTTTATGAGCACAGAGCAATTATGTCCACTTTATGGCCACACAGAAATTAAGTGGCACCCACGAGGTCAAAGGAGAGTTCTGGTATCCAGCCACTGAATCTATCCAGCAACTCCCTCCACCAGTAATATATTTAACCCCTGTTTATTAGATCAGTTCCCATGCTTGGATGGACCATCTGAGAGAAATTTCAAGGATCTGGTATTTCCTACCAGTAGACAGCCAGAACTGCAAAGCATTCCTGCATAGTGTAAACCTACACCAACATCCCACTGAATGGCAAGTCTCAGAACCCACATTTGGAGACTTAGAAGTCTTGATTTATTTTCCCATAGCTGAAGTCAGAATCAGTATTTCATAGAGACCCCTAATGCCATATAGATACCATAGTGCATTCATTCTCTCCCTAACCTGCAATCACTGACTAGAACTGAGAGACCATAACCAGTCAACACCACTACAAAACTCAGTTTTGCATAAGTGACTGTCAATGAACTGTGGCTGAGAGGAGGAGGGGTGTTGCCACAGCATGAGGAATGAGCCTCAATACCACACTTCTACTAAAGTGTGGCACAGGCACAAAGATGAGTTCTGCTCAGTTTATCAGCCGCAGGCAGGTGTTTCCCTCCACTGCAGAGCTGAGAGGGAGCAGTGATCAAGACACTCAAATGTGTAACACGTTCAGTTCTGTCACCAACTTGTGGTGTGACTTTTCTGATGCTACTTTGTCCTTGTGTTTCTTCCTTCTTTAATAAAAAACGGAGAGAACAACTCTTTTTCCAAATTCAGCCTCTTCTGCTTCTAAGTTTGGGAGAGAAGCTCCCTGGACATTAAGCCACTCACTATGTATGGAGCGGCATGGATCAAAGGCTTCTCCTTTTTCTGAAAAAACTGTAACCAAAAAATCAAAAATCATACCCAAAAATGTTATTTTTGTCTGTTTTGGGTTTGGGTTTTTTTGTTTGGTTGGGGGTTTTTGTATAAGTTCACAAACTGACTGCTTTAGTATTATTATTATTATTAGTTTCAGATAGCCACATCCCTTTTTAAGATTCAGACCAATTTAAAGGTAAAGACACCACTTCAAAACAAAACAGAAAATGCAATTTACATCTCCTCTCATGCTGTTTTTCTTCTTAGACAAACCTGAATGAACTTGAGAATGAGTTCATCAGCTCCATCTCAAAACCTGAATTTTCATAATCTTTTTGAGCTCAAGAAGCTAACTAACAATTGCTGTCTAATTTTACCTGTCTAGTCACAAAGAAAACAAATCAGTATTTCTTTAAGTACATGTGATATAAGAGCTACTGTGTAGTTGTACCATGTGGAGATTTAGAGTATCTTAATGCATCAAAGCTACCCCCCCAAGCTCTCTCAGAAAGCCTTAGATGTGTGACATTTTGTAATTGTAAATACATGACGTGCCACAAAACCCCTTCCCCAAATACTGCCTGTAGGCACTGACTAAACAACAGGATCTAGGGCACATTTGCAAGTATGCAGAGTGCAGAAAGTGCTCTTTGATTGACACACTGGAGGAAGGACTGGATACTATTATATAAGAACAGAGCCCCTTTTTTTCCCTTGGAATCACATCCCAGGTTGCTTGACCAACACGACTGTTCTTTGCATGGGAAGATGATCTGTTTATTTAGCCTGCTTAAATTCTGTAACTGGTTGTGTATTACAGCTTCTTTTCTCCACAATGATGTAAATACCAGCCAGGTTTACCCAAAGAAGAAAGTCTCAGAAAGGGGCAAGGCTTGAACAAAACCTTTATGCAGGCACAGTGACAGCCCCTCTTGATGAAGAAGCAAGCTCAGGAGTTCCTGGAAGCCATCAAGCTTATTAACACCCAGGGAAGAACAGCTGTGAGACCAATGATTTGAGGAAAGAGAGGGGAGAGAAAAACTCATTACAATAAACAGCTACCAGTTCCCCTGGGGATGCTCCACTCTGTCCCAACCCTTCTCAGATTTTTTTCAGTGACTGCTCAGGCTGAGCTGGGTAGGACAGATCTATCCTGGTGACACCATGCCACAAGGTTCAAATGCCTTCCCACTGCTCTCAACTGACTCAAGACGTCAAATCTGGCCTATCATTTCCCTCAAATTAGAGAAAGGCAGGGCAGGAGGGAGGCAAAAGGATATACAGGGTGGTAGGAGCTTCCAGGATCTTCCTGTAGCCTGGTGAGTGGAGGGATTTTAGCAGATGAAAGCCTTTCCCTGCTCTGCACTGTCATCTTCTACACAGATCATGCACAAACAAAGGAACAAAAGAGATGTGTTTGTTCCAGTTCTATTAGAAACACAAAGACATTGTTTTGGTGGATAATTTGTTTGCTCAGGAAAGCTCAGCTCAGTTGCAGGAGTAGCAATTGATGTGAGGTCCTGCAGATGATTTAAACAGATAAAGCTAAAAACGCCATGTTCAAATATCATAGGCCTTATTTTTATCATCACAGAGAAGTGACCCTGGTTTGCTTGAGCAACTACCTGACTTTTCCATGCAAAATAATAAACATGAAAAGATAAAGCTTCCTTTTAGATTAACTTGTACAGTCACTGACTGTGTTCATAAGATGCTGCACCCACAACAGATATTCACCCTTCTAGGAAATGGGACATGCAGTAATTCTTTTGAAATTTTGGTCATGTACACACACCATCCACTGGCTTGGCTTTGTCTGTCTTGTGGCTTAATCCTTAGCTGACACATTATGCATGCATGTTTTACATTGTTTATATTCCAGACTTTCCCAGCAAAAATGCACAAAATCTAGAAAAACACGCACATTTTTTTAGAAGTTGTTAGATGTATTCATTTATGAAGAAAAAGCAGTTACATCTGTGCTACATAAGATGTGTTAGAAGGCCAAGATGTAATTATCTCATTGGTGGTTTAAATATAGCTTTCACCAGAGAGAGTTCATCTTCATCCATGCTGTAAATTGGGTTAATTTTTCAGCATGCCAAATGGCAATTTGTTCTCTTAACATGAATGGCTTTAGTAGCATCATCTGCAGCTTCACAATATCTACCCTTTAGAACTCTGAAAAATGAATTATGCACCCTAACTTAAACAACTGCTCCATTCTCAAACAGGCAATATTAACCCTAAATTATTCTGCATTGGAGTAAGCAAGAGCTGTCTGAAACACAGATTAAGTCACTATTTACTCCACTGAAAAATCAGGCATCTGTTTAGACATGCAAGTCCGTGACAGTGTTACCTACGGGTGTGAGAAGTGCTGAGTTGTGAATGTGCAAAATTTTGCAAAGGGACTGCTCAGTTAAAATAGCATTGGCTTAGCCCACATAGGACATAGCAAAGTACATATTTATTTAAATGAATTGCAAAACTAGTGGTGGAATAGTTGGCAGGTACTTCCACAAACATAACAGAAAATTATGGAGAATATGAAGAGACATAGCTACTCTACATTTCTGACAAGGCAACTTTAAAACAAACTTTTACTGATTTCAGTGAAAATTCCATGGTACAACAAACAAACAAGCCAACAAAACTCCCCAAAACAAACAAACAAAAAAATCCCAGAAGTGTTTATCTTTTTTTCTGCTGTGGCAACCCAGCTTCTGAAACTCTGTTTTCTAAAAAAGGAAGATTTTCTACCTGTTTTTCTTCAAACTGCCTTATTCAGTTTTTCCAATATTTTATCCTGTTTTTTTTAAAGAATATATTTCTATTTGCAGGCTAGGCTACTTATGTACAGTGAGCTGAGATCACTTAACTCTACATGAAACAGATAATAATCCTACCTCTATATATATGATATCTTAAAAAAATGTTCGGATATTATTTTCAAGGACAGCCTTTTCTGATGAAAAAAACTTATGAAACTACAGATGTTCTGAAGGCACCTTTTGGTATCAAAAAAGCCTGGAAAGTGCCAGGCTGCCTTCCCCACATTTCCACCTACAGACTTGTGCACCTACATGGGTCTGTATGAATGTGGAGAGGCACATTACTTACACCAGCTCCTCAGAAACCCAAGAAGAGCTTCAAAAGGAGAATTACAGGATTGCACAAAGGCTTCCTCTTCTTAACCCTGCTTGATACTTCATACGTGACACAATTGTAAAAAATTCCACATCCCACGAATTCTTACATTTCATCCTTCCTAAGGAGCAGGGAGGAAATGAAGATTGACTCTGAAGTGTGCACTTCGACTTTCTCCCAATTAATGTATTTCTGACCTCTAAGGGAGGAGAGCCTCCCTCCACAAGAGACAGAGGAGGTTTTCCAAGCATGTGATGGAACCCCCTGTACATTTTACACTCTGTCCCATCTTTCCTATTTAACAATCCATATTTCCAGTATGGCCAGGCTCCACAGGGATTGTAAGGAGCAGAAGTACTGTGATACCTGTTGGAAGGACTGGTGGCACATCAGCTTCCTCCAAGACAAGCAGATACAAACCTGTTGCCAACACACTGTGGCTGCCAGATCTGGTCTGGAAGAATTGGGGTTTATCTGACCTGTCCTATTTTCAAAGCCACCTTCATTTGGGAATAAGGGGAATTAATTCTACAAAAAGACAACTGATAATGTGAGGTCAATTCAGTGCAAAACAGCAGTGGAAACAATCTTCAAGGCTTATTATTGCTGAAATGAACTATCTCTTTCAGAAGGGTCCCCTATCAGCTCTGCCTCCTTACACACAACACTCTTGTCATGTTCCTTCCTGACTATCTTTCTCGGACTACAGGTAAGTATATATTTACACAAAGACTAGCAACAATAGGCCCTCACTGTGATTTAACGAAAGGGAATTTATCTTTAGAGTCTGAGTAATTGCCAGAAATAAAATCTGGTTTAAATATTATGGTTTATTTAACACTTCCCTTATTCAAAATGTAGTGCTCTATTTACAACCTAATTAGAAAGTTTTATGGTGTTTAAAGAAAAGCTATTGCCATTAGGAAGCCATCAACAACACAAATCTTGTGCAATGTCTATAAGACATCCAACAGAACCTGGCAGCATCAATCACCTGTCTTCACTGTCAGTATAGTTAATAAATTATTACCACAGCACAGTAGTTGAGCACAAAAGAACCAGATTTAACCTAGAAAACAATTGAAAGAAAACACCTGAACCAACAACTATCCTCTCCAGACCCCTTAATATGGGCACAATTAACAAAAATCTCAAAATTCTACTTTTTATCTTTTTTTGGCATTGTTTCTGATAGAACAAATTAATGTAAGATACTGACAGGTCTACAGAATAAACCTGCATTGTCCATCACAAGCAGTGGCAGTTTTAAAGCCTCCCCTAGGCTATCTCGACCTTGCAACTGACAGTGAACTCATTTTCAATACATGACTCCTTCTAGGTCTTCGAAAAATATGTTAACTTAATCTATTGACCTTGGAAAACCATCAGGAACATGGAACATCTGTGTGAGTGAAAAGCCCAGTCTCTAACCTCTCTGTAATGCATCTTTGGATTTCATCCTCCCACCCACAACCATCTGAGCATGCCAGACATAAAACCAGACTGGCTGCCATGCATTTTCCAGCCTATTTCCTAGCAGCCCTTGCTCTTCAGTGGGGAAAAGAAACAGTCTTTGCAGAGTCTGACAAAGGGGTTCTTCCTGTAAAAGGTGAGTTACACTGATGAAGGTGTAGCTGCTTGGGTACCATTCTGCCTTCTCACACTCTACCCATGATGCTAAAAGGCCATCAGATCAGGCATGTGGATCCCAGGACCATCCTTCCTTTGGGTCACAGAGCTCAGCATGCACATAATTCCTACAAGCAGTAGGAATTGAGAGCTCCCTGATTAAAATCCCCTCATGCAACACACACACGACAGTAACTTGAAATTATAGACCAGTGCACTGTAGCCACAAATCATCTGAACCATGCTGAACTGTAATTTTAGCCTATTTGTTTGCAGTGCAGTCTGGGTCTCTGGAACTGAACCATTTTGTATCTGTGACTGCATGTGGGAGGAGGTGTGGGCGAGTGGGTGACAGGTGCAGTAAAATAAAGCCACAAACTCTGCAGTGATGAGGTTGCCCATAAGTAGAAAAGGCCTCCAGGTAGCCATATTTCTCAAGAGCAGTGACAATCAATCAGATGACCTGGAAACATCTCTTGCATTCCACTTTATCTACACTTCTTTCAATATTTTTCTTACCCCCTATTCCAAAAGGGAAGACCTTAAATCCACCGTTCCAAGATCATCAGACTTTCCATTGAGCAAATAAACAACTAGTGCACATCCAAGAGACAGAAGTGGAAATAAGACAAGAGGCAATGGGCAGAAACTGATGCACAACAAGTTCCACCTGAATATAAGAACTTCTTTACTGTGTGGGAGACCGAGCACTGGAACAGATTACCCAGAGAGGGTGTGGAGTCTCCCTCACTGGAGATATTCCAGAACCGTCTGGACACAATCCTGTGCCATGTGTTCTGAAATGACCCTGCTTGACCCAGTGTGGTCCCTTCCAACCTTACCCATGCTGTGATTCTGTGAAATGTGCCCACAGGGCGTCCAGTCACCAAGATCTGCAAGCACACCTTCACATAAAGATGAAATTGCAGTTTAAGGTGAGTTAGCTATCACAGACTGAGACAGAACTGTATTATCAATTGTTGTGGCTCTCTCTCATCACTGTTACAGAATGCTTGAGAGACTTAGTGCAAACTAGTATGAGCAGAAACACTGGAATAGGTCCCACCAAGCATTAGGCTTCCTGTGCCAGGACTACTCTTCCAGTCTGTTTCGTCTGTGTTCCCAGCTTGACTTTCTGTCTTTTTCAGTTATTCCAATTTCAGTAGTTCTAAGGTTATGCTCCCTCAGAAGGTTTATCTATGGAAAGCCTTTATTCTGGAATGAGGGATAGCTTTAAAGTGCAACACCCGTTTCAGAATAAGAAATAAAATGTTACTCTTGCAAAGTACTTTATTTACAACAACTATTTCAGTTGGCTTCTTGCAGAAGAACTTGATGTGGTTTTTCAGGAAATAACAAGATGAAGGAAAGCATCCCTTCCCCGTGCTAGAACAGGTTTCTTTACACCCCAGTTCAAATTAGCTCAATTTCAAATGTCACAAAACTTTGGTTTTAAAGAGATACCAACTTTTAGAATCTGCTTGTTGCAATGAGAAGCATCACCATCCACAGCTACTTGTCACCAGCCCTTTTCTAGGTATCACAGGAGAAAAACCTAGGAGCAGTAGGGAAGCAGCAGCAGCAGGTACCCCACCTTCCCTTGGACAACAGGATGTGGATGTTCTCCATCCCCTCCATGGCAAAGGTGGCACAAGACACAGGACAGAAAAATCCTGCATATTGCATTTAAACTGTTTGGATGCCGACAGCAGCATATGCAGTCCAGCCCCTAACTTAGAGCTCTAGAGAGCTTCAGGAGTTGCTCTCTGAGGATGCATTCCCTGCTCTCAAGGCAGGTGACTGTGTGGGCAAAGCAGTGCTGCCCAGGAACTCCTGCCCTTCCCAGTGCTGCAGCGCTGCAGGTTCAGGTGATGCCATCGGGTGTTAGCCCAAGGTACTGTCCATCCACAGAGCACACTGCACACATCCTGCCCTGCAAAGCAGCATCACAAGGCCTGCCCGGGGAGTCAGTGAATGGAAAAAAACAAAGATGACCCCTGAATAAGTTTTGCTGCTTCCCACAGCCTTTCCCCTGTACATTAAGTCATGCTGCCCCATTCAGAAATCAAACAATTTCGTTTTCCTGACACAATACCCTGGCCATTCATCCCACCTGCATTATGCTCCCATTTCAGCAGAGCTAGTATTTTGCCTTTTTTATTTCCCTCCAAACATTCACTGGAGCCTGATGAAATCCCAGGCCCTCACCCTTTCAATCACCTCTTCCTCCTCAGCAGAGAGGCTGGGATGTCTCTCACGTTTGACCTTGCCCCTACACAAACATGCAGCACTGCTTCGTTTCCCTTTTATGGTGTCTCTGCTTATTGCTGACGGTGGTAATTTTAGTTTGTATCAAATCACAGCTAGATTGTTATCCCATAATGTTTACAGTCTCCTATAATGTATATTTTGGAAATGCTAATGAAAACAATTTTTTAAGAGGAGAAAGAAATGGCATTCAAATTGCTAACAGAGCATGAAGCAAAAAAACCCATCTTGTCAAGATCAGCTGTGGGTCTCTAACATTATCCTCTATTATTTAATGGCCTTGTCACAGGTTCTCATGGGGAAAAACACACCTCTGGGCCTTCTGAAAATCCCAACCCACTGTTTAGATATTAGGTTTTATAGGGTGTGGGCTTTGAACCTGTCTCTGATACCAAGTCTGATCACTGTTTGCTCATGAAAAAATTGTTTTAATCAAAAACTGAAATGGTCTTTCTGAGAAGCAACATGTGCACTGAATACAGAGGCTTTTCCACGGCATGCCACTAACACCTGAGAAGAATGAGAAAATACAGCTATGGATACAGAATAGCTGGATCCTGCACTCTGCTGGATCATTCATTCCTTTGAAAGGAATGCCCTGTACAAAGGTGCAAAACTGGTTACATACTCCTCTGCACAGACCACAAAACTCATGTTTCAGTCTAAATTAACATAGGTCTACAGTATCGCACTCTTAAAGAAAATTAATGAACTGTTCTATATTCATCTTTCTCATTACAGATTTTTTGCAGTTTATCACATGAATAATATTCCAGCTCTTATGGGGGAAAAAATCCCCACCTGTGCCAGAGAAAAAGAACTTAATTCCTCACATGCACTTAAACACTAAGCTAATTAAATAGTAATAAGTCATACAAGTTACTTTTAAGCTGCTAACACAAGATGAACCCCTGCTTTGCTGTGCACAAGATGATTTTTTTTAATGGTGTACTCTCTAGCTGTTATCATTGATAAGGCTTTCGGACCATTTTAAAAAAGAAATTTATACAATTTTGCAGCATTATGCATTATTCTGGGAGTGAAATAAGGACAAGATTTCATTCTACATCCATACAGAAGAGCAGCTCAGAATTCAGAGCCTAAGGACAGGACAAACTAGAGAGACTTTGTGTCACCTGTTGGCACTCCTGCTTGTGCTATTCTGGCTGCTTTGACCTTTGGGCCTTTCTGAATTATGGTAATTGTGTGAGGATGTCCCATGGGCCACAGCACTGCTCAGAGGCTGTGCTGCATTAGGGATCGTAGATGTGTCTAATCACATCAGCCCTGCCTATAAAATCACTGCCCTCTGAAGCTTTTATGCTGGAGGGATCCTGCTGCAGCCACCCATGGAATTAGAGCATTTACAGTCCCTGCTAGCAGTTTGAGGCTGGAGGAGTGTCAGAGGGCAAGATTTCATCCAAAAGAGCCAGCAAAATGGCACTTACAAACACCATGCAGAGTGCTCAGGCTTATTCAGTCTGCCACTCAAAGAACAACATGAAGCTACAGTTAAAAGCTTATAACTATGCATTAGGGAATACAATCATACCTGTCTATGCAAATCTGACAACATGTATGGAAGCTGCATGTACACAACCATAGCCTTTCTGGGCTAGATAGCTAATTAAATTTACTGTTAATGTGGTTAAAAATAAGAACAGTCCCAGAAAATCTTATGTCTCCTGAGGCAGGCAGATGCTCAATTCTCATTCTAAGTCAATACAAAACTTGGAGAGCCTGAAACCAGCAGGTTTCAAGTCTGCTGAGCCAAAACTAGCTGTCACCAGAACGTGCAAGTTGCGCCTTCAGCAGAACAAGAAAAAACCAAAAAAAGGTTATGGCTAAACACATTAGGTAGGCATTGAGAACTGGCTCACCTGAGTGCATTTCACTGTCACCAAGGCTTTTGTTATACCAGTGGCTGCCATCTGCCTTCTGGAGAGAAATACAAGCAAAGCCTTCTCCTGTGTCCACAAGAAGCAGCTCTGACAAAGGAGGAGTAGCAGCCTATGAAAATAGTCTTCAGAGGTGTACCAGGACTGAGCTGGCTCTGGACCCACAAGCACCAATGGATTTTAGAGTCCCACTACAAAAAAGGCACTGGACTTGTCACTGAACATCTACTACTGAATATCAGCTGTACCTACAACTCCAGGCAAATCACTCTGCTGATCATACTCTCCTCTATTTCAAGTGTAAAAATGCCAGGATATACACAACTTCTCTCTAAATTTAAATTTAATTTGTTGCTGACAGTTAAGATTCAGGACCTAGATTTCAGTTAGGGTGTTGAGGCATTCAAGAGCCAACAGCACGGTGTTTAGAAATCATCCTTTACGCACCATAGTGATAGTTTCAACCCCAGTGAGCTCTTAACAAGGCTTCCATATGTTCAATAAGTTTACCTGTCAGAGGTTGTTACCATCCCTGAGTTATCTCAGATTTGTGGACTGTTGATGAATCTTTGCTATCTTGACCAGCTGAAAGGCTTGAAATTACCAAGATTAACAATTAAGGGTTGAATTTGGGTAAGATATGGGTCTCAGAGTCTACTTCAAATACTGTGGCATCTTTTCTAAATACAAAAAACGATTTCTAATCTTAACTTTTTCTTAGCTGTCATCTATTCAAACAATAGTTATTTACTGAAACTTCATATACACGTTTTCCCTGACTATCAAACCATTTCAATTCTCTACTTAAAAGGACAAGCACATGCAACATATAATCACTGTTTTTTGCCCACTCTGGCATAGATGTAGCTAATTAAATTACTTGAGCAGCAACTTGTTCAAAGTCAAACAAATTTCTCAGAGATATCAAACAGCAATTTCTAAACAACATGAAGACTCAGTTTTCATCTCCAAAGATCATAAACACCCCTGGACAGAGAAACTGACATTTATGAGGGAGTTAGAGGGGTTTGTTAAGTGTTCAAAAGTTGATTGATGATGTCTGACCTTAGCAGTGTGGATCAGTCAAAAAATTATTGCATTTTGAAAGATCCTTTAAAAAACACACACCTGTGAGAAACTATAAGTTTTCCAAGGTGGTTAAGTTTTCATGCTCTTTTAGAGTAACAAGCAGCTACAAGATTCTTAATATCTGAGTACATTAAGTCAATTTACTTCAAGATATATAAAAATGACCAAGTTGCAAAGGGAGTGAGACTCCAATAATTTTTTCTGAACAACATTTATTTTTTAAAACTTCAGAGCTTTTAGACTTTGTGACTTTCAGGTTGTTTTGGTGTCTAAGAAATTCACTTCCAGAAGATCACTGTAAGTAGTTCTCCCTGTATAAATAATGCAACTTGATACAGACAGAAAAATACACAAAAAATACATTCATTCTTCCAAAGGATTTATACATTCAGTTTAAAAGTTCCAGCCAACTCTGTAGACCACCAAAATAGGATTAGTATTGTTTCTGCAGAGGTTAAAAATAGCTTGAAGATATTAGAGATCAAAATGAAGAATAATCTGTGCTGAAATATGTGGTAGGCTTTCTGCAGACCTGTGAAATCTCAACTGTTCTGTTTATTTTCATTCAGGGTGTATCTTTCAGTAAAATGGGAACTGCGGTGTTAAATTCCTGCTTGCTAGTTTGAGGTTTTAAAGGAGATATGTCAATTATACTTTTATTTATTTAGGAAATAGTTCTTTGAATGAATACAAAAAGAAGCTTAAAAGGCATTACTCCATTTTATTAATTTGAATAAAGAATATTATATTTCAAGATTTATGCTAGTTATACCCAGTAGCAAGATCCTTCTCTTTACCAAGTGCTCAGATTATTCTCCCCCCTCATCTTTTTTTCCTAGTTTCCCCATTTCTCCGCACTAAGTTTAGTTTCTGCTCACCCCATCTTCAAATGTCCTTTTATAGCTGGCTGCCCTTTCCTCATAACCTTTCCTTCGTACCTTTTCACTTCCCTGTGCCAGCAGTACCAGTGCATAAGATCTTTCCATGAGAAGCACAGCTCACTGAAAAGCTGATAAAAACCCAGAAGCTCACAGAAGCTGAAAACCACAATATCAATACATTTCTACACAGATGATGTTTTGGACAGTGGGTAAAGCAAAATTCTGGGAGTAGATTCTAATCTACTATCTGTCCCTTACAAAGACTGGAATAATAATGATGGAGCTTGACTCCACCCTTAACCTTTGCCCTCCACTTCCATACTTTAAAATCACAATCGTGACAGTTACCACTGAGTATTGCTTTAACTGCAGCTGTGAACAGTGCTGTTTTAAGCTTGTATCATTCTTTGAGGCAAACCACTCTACTCTGGGCTCCTTAAGTTTGACAAAGTTCATTTTTCCTAAGCATTTTCTGGAACTTATCACTGGGTAAAAATAGTAAAGAGTTGGCCTGAGGAGCATTTTTTCCTGCCTGTTAATGTATTTCCTGCTAGCTCTGTCTTGTGAAGTTAAACATGTCTCCGAAAGCAGTCTGTGCTAAAGAACCTTCCAATAGCTCATCAGTTTGAAGCAGACCTAGTATTCATTTTTCTGACAGAGTATTGCCCCTGCCTTGAGCAGTCCAGCAGCCTCTTTATCACATGGTATATGAAACATCTGTACAGCAAGGCTGAGCTGCTCCTGCTGGGTTTATTATTTCAGTCGCTTCCCAAGCAAAATTAACTGCTTTGTCACCATGTTCATTTTGACTGTCCCACAGATTAAAGCCATCAGTAATCACTCCCCATCCCTCCAGTGCTTTCCAGGGCAGTGGACTGTTTGTTCTCACACTATCTTCATGAGGTGGAGTTGTGGTCCTGCTGATGCAAAGAGCTGGTCAGTTTTACGGTGGGTGTGTTATCGTCTGCTGGTGCTGTGCAATCCGTGACCCACTCACCCACCCTCCCTCGTGCCGCCAGCAGAGATCTGCCCATCACACAGCCTGCACAAACTTTTGATTAGAAACACTTCTGCAAAAATTAGTTGATAAAGCATCATGACACAAGATAGACTGAGTAAGAGACAAGTCTTATAATATGCAAGACCATACCTAAATAATACATTTAGCCAGATGTTCTATGGCCTAATTTTTGAGGATCCTTAATACCACCCACAAGTGAATGTGAATCAGTGTTTTGAAGAGAAGCCATTAGCCAGGTCAGGATCTTACTGTATGCTGCAGGACTGTAAAATAACAACCATGCCTAAGTGAAGTAAGTTATAGTTTAGTATCTATGGTTACACGACTAAGAGAAGGGAGCTTAGTGGGCAAGAGAGAACAAAGTAATGCCAGGATGCTTCAGTACTAGCACAGGTTTAAACTTACAAAGTTTGTTTTCTTTTCAAATCACTATATTGTTTGAAGACTCGTGGGGACAGCTCGCTCACCTTGGATGTTGGTCCTAGGAGCTGGCTCTGTTTCCCACCTGCAGCCACCATCCCATATCATCCTAACACTGCACAGGAATTAAGTTACAGAGAATTGTTTACCAGCTACAGAAAAGTAAAGGCAGAGGAAGTGGGAAAGCAAGGCATAAATTCTTCAGAGACCAGCCTCACTGTGTAGTGCACTGCTCATCAGGGCAGCCTCAAAACTTTACTCAAAGTTAAGCCTACCTAACTAGCTGGGTACCTTTTATGTCATGGCAAGATTTGAATCAGCACTTCTGAGTCTACCCTGAAGTGTTTTGTGATCTTTACACTGGGTGACCAGTGTTCATGTAACAGTGGCTGAGTCAAGGAGCTGAGAACCCTTATACCACATAACAAGCACTGTTCTGTGGATCAAGATCTCTTTCAAGTAGTGGATGAAATAACACAGCAGGACACTGGCTGACAGCCCCGGTGCAATCCACAGAAAAAGATGCTTTTAGCACAGATTAACGAAAAACATACAAAGGAGGAGTTTGGCTGAACTCCACAGAAATGAGCAGAGGTCTATTCTATGAGAATCTGGTCAGATGTAGCAGTTATTTGCAGTGCACCCCTGCAAATTAACAACCCAGAGAGCTATAGAAGCTCCAACAATCCCACTTCTATACATTTTTCCCCCATGTTTCCAAGCTAGACATTTCATAGGCAAAGGTCATCAAGAAAACTTTTAAGAAAGTAGCAAATATATTTCACATTTGATATTTCCATGGAAACCTTTAATACCTTCTGTAGCACAATATGTTCTTTAAATCCACTAAGCTCATGAGAGACTGCATTTTGTCAAGAGAAATGGATGGGCTTGTATTACTGCTGGCAACACACTTAAAATAAACAATGTCTTGCACTTTCCTTCAAGTGTGTTTATCCTACATTTTCCTCTGAAAGAAAACGATCCCACAACATGGAAAAAGGATATTGAATCCTAGCAAGTGGTTTAGGGCTGCCTCATGCAGCAGAACTGCCCAGTACAATTCCTCTGAGCAGACGTCTGCAGCATGGCTCAGACAGCTGATCTCTGACATTGGTCTGGTGACATATTTCTCCCTGGCAGTTTGTCCATAAAAATAACTGGCATTCTTATTAGCATGGCTGGCCAAGACCTGAGTGGGTGTGGAAAGCTGCAGGGCTCGTTGTTCCAGGTCAAGGAGCAGACACCTGGAGATGGGCCTCCTTGCTCCTGCCTGTGCTGCTCGTGCTGCACAAATGGAGTTAAACTTCACTTGCCAGAGGGGTTGGTCCAATGCAAGTCACAAACATTAAGAACTCGTCATTGTTATAAATTACAGCCGCAGCTGCCAACTGGAAAAAGCTTTGCATAGCTGTAGCTGATAATTGTGCAATGCTGTCAAAACTCTATCAGAAACTAGATTATCACACACACCCTAAAAAAGTATCCTGTTCCACCTCATTTTTGTCTTGAATGGTGTGAAGAAATTGCAGTTTCCAAAGAAACACATACCTTTTCCTGTTCATCTCTGAGGCTTACACAGATGTCAAGGACACTACAATGCTCTTGTGCCAATTTATTAAAATACTTTGTTTTCCAAAGTTCAGACAGCTGAAGCGAGAACAAATTGTATAGAAGAAGTAGGCTGTCCTGATGAAGAATAAAAATTCTCTTTTACCTCAGTTTTCTTTGAATTAGGTATATCATTGCTTGCAATTGCTAACCAGCAGTGTTCTTCCAAATCACAATGGGAAGGGCAGCAATAAAGTTAAAATTATCAGCCATGTTTGTGCAATGTGTCACTGCTGCTTTGTGACTATATTTTGTGTTCATTTCTCTCAGGTGATGGTAGGACTTCAATTATACAAATAACTGATATCCTAAAGCTATAAAACATGTGTTGCTGGTAATTCTGCTTATCAGCACAGGACAGTTATGCCTTGATTTATTACTTTAACTCAAGTTGTTTGGCAGCAATGCTGAAAGATACTGTACGCACTTGCCAAGGTCTCCTAAATTATGAGTATCATAAAACAAATACTTTGAGTTATTGAGTGAAATAATTGGAAAATTAAAAGGTCAAAATTATGGTATGAAAAACCATGAAGAAATTTTTTATCTGTTTCCCATGACAGGTCCTGCTATTGCTTGTAAGCCATAAAAGAGGATCCTGTTCAGGGAATAATTCACTGTAGTCATTTTGAGAAAAGCTGGTGTATCTCAGGCTTTTTGTATGTTAAAGCTTTAAAGATATCCAGTGGTGGTTATGGTACTAGGAACATATGCTTCACTGTAATTCGGAATACAGAAAAGGGAGAATGACGGGTGGGAAGAAAAACACTCTCTGTTACCATAGAATATGGAATTATGTCTGTTTCTATAAGTTTTGTCATAATATGTATAGATTGGTTAAAATCTTCTCTAAATTTTCTGCAGCACAGCCTTAAAAAGAATAGCTTGTAAAGAAAGACTCCTCTAAGGTGCAGTTAGCTTCTATTGTTTCTTTTCAAAACCTTAGCAATATAGTTCCTGCAAGAATGCCTGGATGGTACTGCGTTGGTTGTGATCGAAGGCTGTGTGAAATGGAATTTCTGGCAAACAGTGGAGGAGTTCTTTCCACAGGAGAGTGGAGAAGTACTGCAGACTTCCCTGTGATGATCAGCAGCATATTCTGCTGGAAATTTTACTTCTCAGGAAAGAAGTTTGTAAGATCAAACCTGTAACTACTGTGGCAGATAGGGAGTGTACCTGAGTGTTGCTCTTAAAAATTACATTGAAGTCATGAAGTTGAGTAGATTTGCTTGAAAGTGACTTAAGATTTGGTTACCGTCATATAGACCATGAATAGTGATAAAATGACAACAATTCTGGATACTGAGACAATGTTGAAGATAATATATCCATTTTGGGGGTTAGTAAACTATGGTTGTGAACCTCTGGGAGTGTGTGTACATGCAGCTGTACAGTGATGTAATTAGAATATGTGATGCAGAGGACTGTCAAATACAATCTGCAGTGATCGCTGCATGTTTTATATGTTATTTGTTCATTGTTTTTCCTGTCTCCATCAGGTTTAGAGCTGTTGAAGGTTGTTTCTAGAGAGGTGAACAAAAATGCAAATTCTTTCTCATCTTCTTTTCAATAAATGAACAGTCTTCCACACACTGTCAGTCTTAGCTGGTAACTTCTTTTAGGTACCAAATTAGCTGGTAGGATGGAAGGGACTAAAGTGATAATAGTTGAAGGGAATAATTTTTTATTGAAGATGCTCTTTTACCTGGAGAAGCAGAGAGCTAAATCATTTGACTGTACTTCAGTGAAGCTTGAGGTATTTGGTTTCCTAATAATCTCTACTGTATTTAGCTGAAAGCTGAAGATGCTGATGAATCTGAAAAGACTGAAGAAGTCCTGGGAGCTTTCTTGAACCAGTTAGTCACTGTGTGTGTACACATGCCAGTGTGTAAAGTTGCATTGGGCTATTTTTAACAAAATGAGTCAGGGAACCTGTTATCAGAGAGCTGAGAGCATTCAATGATTAAGCTTTGGTAGGTGAAAATACAAAGGGATATACTATTCCAGGAGACTGTATTTCATGGTTTTTGTGTTGCTGTGATAGAGATACATGTCTTGTATCTGACTGATACAGATAGAAATAAATATATACGTCTTATTCCATTTCAATATGTAAGATTCACAAGATTGAGAAGTTCAGCTTTCTCTCCTGGCATTTCTTTTGATGTAAAATCCACGTGAAATAGAGAAATCTGAGAGTAAGGTAGTGATACAGAGAAAGTTTTATAATAGACTCCTGCGTCTTGCTTGGCAATTTAATCAGTGCAGCAAGGTTTTTCTAGTCCCTATTTTTCTGGGGGTTTTTTTGTTATTGTTTTTGTTTGGTTTAGTTTGGGTTTTGGGGGTCTTTTTTCCAGTGTTTCACTGGGTTTGTATCTATCATTTTCTACCTGGGGAAGTTGTCTCAAAAGCTATTTCTAACATCATGTTTACAAAGCTCCCTTGGAGGCACAAGAATGTTGGCAGCAGGAAAACAAGCCAGAAAGACGTCTGTTTCTGGAAACGCGCTAAACCTGAGAATCTGCCAGTGCACCAGCCCACTGGATTTATTGCTTAAGAGAGGAGAATCTTGAACAGGAACAAGCATCCAAGGAATGGACTGGCACATTGTTACAAGGGAAGACACAAAGTCTCTTGGGTATAAATTCAGTAGATTTATGTTCTTAACTGCAATACTGGAGTTGCTGATTAAACTCTGTTCTCTTTTTCAAAGCTATACTTTGAAAACTTTGGATGGAACAAAACTGTGTCCCTACAAGCTTCCTTTCTTGCTGCCATTTATTTCATTAGGAGCCTCTCTTGTTTTTACTACCAAAGAAGTTAAGTGGGGCGCTTTTTTTTTCTTGTTTACTTCCTTGTGTATTATCTGTGGCTGTAGTTTTGGGAGTGAAGCTGAGCTAACAGAGCCTGTGTGGGCGAGGCGGAGCATTGAAGGATCCGATACAGAGCTGTCATTCATATAAATAGTCCTGACTGCCCAAGCTTGAAGGCTTATGGGGTGTGTCTGCGTAGCACAGTGTGGGTTCCCCAAGGTTTTACCAAACTGCTTTTCTGCCTTGGTGCCAAAACTCCTTTCTGGAAGGAGCTTCCCTAGTTTTCACCAGGAAAAAGTGTGAAGTTGTTGTTAATATTTTTATTAATGCAGAGAGTATGAAGATGCTGATGGAGGTGCAACAGAGCAGAACTGAACATGGTTCTACAGCACTGGAGAAATCTGTCGTTGTAGTTCTTCCACAGACTCTTTCTGCCATTTTGGACAATTTGCATGAAAATCTTTACCTTTTCTGCCTGTTTGTATAGTGAATTCCACAGGCCATGTAATTGTAATGAGGCCTCATTGTAATGATATATCAGACAGGAAAAGTTCCTGATGTTGTGTCTATGGAAAAGTTGTTCAGAAACACTCTTTTTTGACCCCATTCTGCTCCCACTGCAAAACAGTAAGAGTTTTGCCTCTTACCTAAAGAAGAATTAGGCTCAAGGGGAGTGAATTTTAAAACATGACCTTTTTGCAAGACAGAAAGAGTGCTGGTGGTTCACCTTGTGCCTGGAAGGCAGCTCTGTGGTTTTATACTGATATGCTAGCATCTTTTTTATCCTCCCTTAATCTATCTGTTTCTACCCCACCCATCAAACTAGAACTCAGAGAAATATTCACTAGGTTACAAAAAATGTGGTTTTAAAGAACTAATGCTGATCACACTCCACCCAAAAGAGTACTTGCATTAGGAATACAACTTCTACAAAAGCTAACTCTCCTGTCAGTTTTAAATGTTTTTGTACCAGTGACAAACAACAGACTGCTTAAATTTATTGAGTTAGTCGCAATATCTAGTTATAACCTTTATTGATCTTTTGTGTTGCAAACATATTATCTTATTTACAGCAGGTGGGAGTACAAGTGCAGTACTAGCAGCATGTGCCGTGTGTGTGGTGGGTGTGTTATGGGAGCAAACAGAAAATCCTTGCTGTTCATGAATGTGTGTGTATTTAAACATGGCAGATGTAATGTAGCCCAGGGACAGCGCAGTGACTTCCAAGTGAGGGCCAGTTGCTCTCTCCTGGGAGGGATTTTAGTTGAATTCTCCATTCCTACTGGCTGACCTGTGGGTGCTGCCTGTCCTCCTCACATATTTTTGTGTCTTCTCTCTCCCTGCCTTACAAGAGAATGGTGGCAAGTGGGACACTCAACAGACAGTGAGAGCTGAGCAACCCTCATCAAAGCTGAGAGGGCTGTGTTTACGCCTGGGAAGGTTTCCGTGTTTTGTTAGAAGATGAATACAAGCATGACCACAAAAGGAGTATTTTTACATCTAAAAAATATTGCAAGAAGGGGTTAAGATTTTTATTTGCCAATTATGAAGACATTTATTTCCATCACTAAGGTCAGAGCAGTGAGATTCTGCAGCAAAAGGCATGCTATTTCACTGCCAGAAAGTTAATTTTTCTTTTTCCCTGTGGAATACATTTTTCCTTGTGGCAGTTTCTGAATGCAGAAATGTGAAACAGAGGAAGCCTGGAGATCTAGTCAAACTCCATAGGACTGAAAAAGTCTCAGCCTCTCCCTGCTGTGTAGCTCCCCGTGGTCTGGGGTACACTTATCTCAATAACTGTCCAGGAGCACTCCCCAATATTTTGCTACCATAAAAAACTATCCATTGTAATGAATTTATTTCTAAGCAACTCATTTAACTGGACAGAGTAAATTGCTATGGACTGAAGCAAAAAGATTAACCTTTTGAGAGAAAGATTTCCTTTAGGGAAAAGTGTTGAAACATATGGTCAGCAAAACAGTTTACCAGCACAAGACAAATCTGGAATCTCAACTGTAACCTTGATTTGCTGCAGGGCTTCATTTGTCCATGTCTCTGTCTCCCCTCACCCATAAAACCAGTATTTGATCTTCATTTGCAGAACTGTTAAAGATGCACTGCCATTTACCATCTGTTCAACATCCTAATAACCTAGTCTTGACATGAAACACCTTTCTCCTAGTTGTCAAAGTTAGAAGCAGAGTTGCAAGAGTTGCCAAAGAATCTGCCTCTTTTTGAACATTACCATCTTTAAAAATCATATTAGCACTTTAGGAAACCAATTTCAATTAGCAGGCCTGGCAGGTCACTTGGAATGAAAAGCAAGAGGGAAGAAGGTTATATTGAAAAAATGCATCTCCAATCATATTAGGGAAAAAAAGCAGTAAAACTACACACTTGTCTGGCACATTTCGTTGACTCAATGACAATTTCGTTGACTCAGAACTCTGAAATCTGACATTACCTTGTTACAAAAGAAGCATTTTCAGCCGCATGTTATTTTTCTACAGGGATTTGACTCATTTTTCCAAACTTTAATTTAGAATCAATTGTTTGCTGTGTTATTTTCACACATAAAAAGGCAGCACTGGCTCTTATTACCCCACAGAGATTTTTAAAAGCCTAGAATTTAGTTGTGGAATAAGTTGCTCCTTTATTTAGGGAGAGGGCAGAGAGGGGGAGGAGAAGCACAAAAACACCTTCAATTGCTTGAATCACTTAGCTAGCCAAACATCCTAATGCCTTTCTTCTTGTTTCAAAGAGCAATTCTCTGAGACACGAGGAGTTGCAGGTTTGTGAAACTCGAAGGCTAATAAAACCATTTGACTGTCATTTCTGAGTGGGTGGAAGCTCTCTTCTGAATCCATTTGGAAATGAAAGCACCCACACATTTCCATACTTGATAAAGACCATAGGGCAAATGACCACCTACCAGCAGTGAGAGGGAAAGGGAGGAGGGGAAAATAGAAAAAAACACCAAACCCTTACACAAGGTTTTTCAAGCTGTATATTTGTGACAAGATGCTAGAAACTAATATTAAACTGATTTTTATTCCTTACTAAACCTACAGAGGTATGGAAAAGTATTTTTTCATAAGGATTTTTTCCTACCTCTCAAATAGGGCTTATGATTACACACAGACTTAATATAAAACAGTTCCACAAACCCACTAAGATCAGCATCATGCCTTTTAAGACCTGTCCCAAGCAAGGTTTTGATCTGTGAATCAGAATCTAGGTCCTGTATCTGGCCCAGTGGCTTGGGGCTGCCCTGGCACTGTGGAAGGACTGTCCTGGCATACCTTTTACTGAAAGGCCCTATCCTACTCTAAAGCCCAGCCTGCACAATAAAAAACTCTGAAATTATGACAAGGAAAAATTACTAGAATTATCTGATCTTGAGAACTCATCATAAGGAGCTCATTTGCGCAGCTCAACAAAAGATGGAGAGACAATTATTCATATACAGAAAAGAGCTCTGATGCCACAGAGCTTTGAGTCATGCAACTAAAGGCAGAAAACGATTGGAATGTTTTCCATTGAAGCATCCCAATGATCAGAATTTTAGAAACAAGGTATTCAAGCTGGGAACAAAAGGCACATTTTTACCACACAGATAGTTCCTTATTGTGAAGTCTTACAGAGGACAACAGTAATTAACTATCATTTAGGACCCACTTCAATGTAAACTGAGAATTTCTCATGAAGATTCTCTAATTCATCAGTACACATCCCAGCTTAAGGCAAGAATTAGTTGGGAGTCACACAATGTGTCATCTAGGAGTTAAAACTGTAAGTCTGAACACAACCATGACAAATGATGAATTACTCTTTGCAGCAGGGCTTTTCCAGCGGGGAGTTTGCAGCAAATCAATACATGTTCTTTTGTACAGATGTGCAAACAGTTATCAACCTCAGGCACATTCCCTTCACTGTGGAAGGGATGGCTCCTAAGCAAGGCTGGATACTAGCAAATGCAGGGAAAGCTTCCCATACTGCCATGAGATGAGGTGAGCTGAGCTGGTGGAACTGAAGGCACAGTTCCTCTCACATGAAGTTCTTATGGCTCCTCCACTGCCATCCCCAGGGCAGTATGAGGTTCTCTTTCCCTGCACTGGTACCCATAAATGCACAACTTGATTTTATCAATACAAAGTGATACAGGTTTCTAGATTATCCCCGTTTAACAGATTAAATAACTTCCCCCCCCGCCCCCCATTTTCTACTGTCATTCACTAAGTACACCCACAGCACCTGGTGGAAGGTCAAATAGCTCTCATGTTTCTGAAGGTAAGGAAAATGACCTCTGCACTATCAACATCCTGTGGTCAGAACAACATCTAAAATTTACACCAGGGTGCAAAATAGCAAATGCCCACTTTATATGAACAGAAAGCCCAGATTTGAAGACTTTCACTTACATCCTCTAAAGCCCAAACGTGCCTTAGTGGGGTGCAGATTCCTTTTAATAGCAGTCATTCAGAATATGCTACACTGAAGCGATTTTGCTGCTAGCAAATAATGCACTACTCTTAAACTTCCTGCAATAAAAGCTTTATACCACATTATTATTAATTTACCTCACAAATGCTATTATCTTCAGGATATTCTTAATAATTCCTTCAAAATTGTGAAAGCTGGCTGAAAGCCAGCCATAGTGACACTGAAATGAAAATAAAAGATCCCTGAAAGCTGAGACACAGAGCGATACTCATCAAAAACTAAAGCAGAATGTCAGTGTGTTTTAGATGTTGACATTTTAAGTAAACCACGACCTTATGTCTCTGAAAACTTCAACGTAATTGTTACATGGAACAAATTCCCCATTAAAACTTCAAGAGATGTAGTCATTAAAAAAATGTAGAGAAGAAACATCCAGCTCTCTCAGTTCTCTAAGAGCATTGCATTTGATAATTTCTCATGCTTAAATACACTACACAACACTTGACTGTGCACCTTGTTCTGAGCTGCATGCTCAGAACAGCTGAAGAATGATGCAGAGCCAGAAAAATAAATTCCTTCATGTGAACTAAGAGCAGACAGTAGTTATGAAAAAGAGTATAGGCAGTCAACAAGGTGTGACAAAGACTGGATTGCACATAGGTCTTTATGTAAGGGTTTTCTCTAGGCACCACCAAGATGAAACTTCAAGTAAGGACATGCAATTTGACAACATATAGCAGCTCTCACCACTAAACATAGAGAGAGAAGCTGCAAGCCAGAAGACTTAGCCTTTCTCTCTCCTGCTGCTGTTCTGTCACAAAAACACCAGAATCACAGAACCTCCCCAAGTCACACCTTCTTGCCAATGGAAGACAGAAAAAAAGCATCTCAAGAATTTTGTTTTTCTTTTCTGGAAGAGAAATGGCTCATGTTTGTACAGTGATACAAAGCCAAGCGACTTCCACAGCTTGTTGAGCACATGCAAGCACAGTTCCCTGCGCCTGGGCAGAAACACCAGTTCTGTCACTCTGATTTCAGGACATCTCCGCTGAGCTACAGTGAAGCACACACAAGAATATAACTGGGGGACAGAGCAAGAGTGAGACTGAGTTTTGCTAGGGAGCTTGCCAGAGAAGCCCGAAGGAAGAAACCCATCTGTTCTCCTCTTATGACTAAGGGAAGAACATGACCACATGACTCGTCCAAAACACTGTGATTCTCCATCAGCAGAGATCAGCACAGACTTTCAAAACAGGGGAAGCAGTGGATAAGGCTGTGCAACACTGGTGGTGTCCAAGCAGGAAGAGGAAAGGCTGTTTTGATTATTCAGAATATGGTGTCCCATTCACTGCTCTGTGGGGATAACTTTTAAAAATGTGAAGCTCAGGAATTTCATTTACCTTGAGCCCAGTAGCAGAATGATATCTCACCTCAATTAAAGTAATGTAAGATTGAGGAACTTTGCCTGTATTCAATACAATTATCAAGGGGGGGGGGGGCAGGGTTAAATCACCAGAAATAAAGCACTTAACCAATTGTCATTGATATTCTGAGTGTTTTCCTTCAACTTCCTTCTCTTGATGGGGAAGATAAAAATTAAGGATGTTTTGTAGCAACAGTGCAACAGGCTATGAAGAATCTCCCTGCTGAGTGATCCCAATAAAGACCAGGCTTTTGCAACACTCAAATTTAAGACAAACCTGATATCCCAATTTCATCTGTCATAATTCAAGTTCTTATTATTGAGGCTTTCATTCTTCCAGAGACTGTTTAATTCCGTCACAACCAGGGCATCCTGAGGCAGTTCTATGGATCACATGAATAGTACATAAGGAAACTGCGGTCAGAATGGAAAAAGAAATGAAAATGTATTTGATCAATGTGGACTGTGAGCCAAGATGAAGCAGAGATCAAAAACATGAACTGAAAGAAGATGCTGCTTTTTCCTCACTGGTCCAGAAGGGAGGACTCAGGCTGTGATGCACTAGGATGGGCTTAGGTCTGTATGATTTTTCAGGGGTCATAGTGATGAGTGTGAAACAAATACAAGGAAGGAAGGCTAAAGAAATAAAACTGGGTCATAGTAAATATGAACAGCATCTTTAATTAAACTATACTGTATTTGGTAGACACTAAACACTGGCTTACAGATCTGCTCACACCAGCATCCCAGTGCGCTATCAACCCTTAAATTGGAAATCCCTCCAGATACTGCCATCGAAACCAGCTTTTTCATCACAAACTCTTGGTTTTACACAGCATTTTAGGCCTGAAGCAGAGTACAGTGAAAACATCTCTCAAAGTACTTGAAATAATTTAAGAGAGACTAAAGGAAAAATCAGGAGAAAATATCTGGTTGAAAACCTCAAGATCACAAGAATTATTTAAAATATCAAGAGAGGGGAAGAGGAGAAATGGGACAAAAAAAAATCACTTGGAGGCTATGCATCATGGAGATGAGACTCTAAAGCCCAGGAGTATAACTAGGATTGCTTCTGCTTTGCAAAACTGTTCAGCTGTATTTTTATTCTCCAAATAATAAGGATGTCATAACAAAAATTAGAAATTTTAAACAGTAAGAACAACTGAAGGAGGATTTATTTGTTTGTTTGAATGAGACAGAGACAGCACACACATATCCAGGAGGCCCTTCTGAGATTCCAGTCTTGGGGTAAACTGGCTTCCAGTCTAGTCTCCAACAGGAGGTCCTCACACTAGAGTACTGCATATAAACACAGTCCTAATGTAAGTCAAGCTAGAAACACAGATATTGCTGCCAGTTGATATAGAATATGTAATTCCTTGAGTCCTGGAATCAAGGAGGTGCTTTCCTGAGAATCTGCAACTCAAGCTCAGTGATATGTCACAGCACAGGCTTCCAGTAAAGTTCTTCCTGTGGCTGGGACTATGTAGCAGGGCTTTGCCCAGGGCAGATTTTTCAGTGTTCATAGGAAGAAGCTCATCTGTAGTAAAACAGTTATCCTTGAGACTTCTACCAGCCTGTAAAATTTGGCTGTGATTGGCCAATGGATTAAAAAAGGGAGGGGAAAAGAAGAAGGAAAGAAAATATATGCAGAAGCAGCTTCATCTTGTGTGCTCGTTTCCTATGGAAACAAGGCTAAACCCAACAAATTATGAAATGAACATTCAGTTTACTGCCAGTTCTGTTTCAGAGCATAAGATGACAGAGAAACCTCAAGCAGCAGAAAGTATTTGCCCTTCACTCTCTCAAGCAAGAATGGCAGCAATAATTGCACTGATTTGTTTTTCATGATGCATCACATTATGGCAGTGCAATGGGGAAGGAAGGAAGAAAGGAGAACAGATATCACTAGATTTTGAGCACGGTTAGCACAGAGATACCCCAACACTGAAAGGCTGCCAAAGAGCCAAATTAATGATGTCTAACTGGATGGTCTGTACTCTCCTTATTATCGCATCTCCTGTGCAGAAGTCATACAGCTTGCTCCTCACTGACGTGGTTGCCATATATAAACAATGCATAGTACACATAAGGGGAGGGTAAAAAGAAAATATACAGAAATCTCTGTATTTAAGCTTGCCAAGTGTTGCCATTTCCCTATATATACAGATCTCAGAGCTACTAAAAACCAGAAAAAGCTCGAAACGCCTTTGCATTTCCAAGCATCCGTTCTCTTCTCTGTAGAGTGACTCCTCTTTTAATGTCAAGATGAACATTCTAAGTTAGCTAGACACATTCCAATCCAGCAGAAAGGAATTATTTTCCAAGCCCCCCTAAGTCGCTTGCTCTTAGTGCCATGTAAAGCTCTGAATCATCCAGTAAATATAACTTACTTTTAGGGAAGCAGCTTTGCAGAATAACTTAATTTCTGTTCTTCAGCACCCACAAGAAGCCATCTAAATTACCCACATGCAGCAAGACAGTAACTCTACCAGGCAGATAACCAAGCTAAACACCAAAGGCTCAAGCACCTTGAACATAATCTAAAAGAAAAGCCTGTTTAGGTGAATTTACAGCAGAAGACGCAGTGTCTAAAAGACTCTTGGTCCGATCCTAGTCAAATTCCTTACTAGCCTAGCAAGTGCCTTTTCCAGATCTACCACTGACCTGCTCATCTGCTGAGGATAGAGACCACTGTCTACTGCTTGTTTCCCTGGGGCCCAACAAGACAGCTTTGCTGGTGGCTTCTTTACACTACCAGAGAGAAGACTCTGGGATCTGCCACTAGACAGATAAAATGACCTTCAGCTTGCATGGAATTGCTTTACCACAAAGGAAATCTTATCCAAGAACAACAGCCTTTCAGTTCTCTAACAGGGTTGCAAAATCCTCTGAAATAGGAACTTGCAGCATTGGCCCTTGACACACAGTTCCCAGCACATGAAAAGAAAGACTGCTCTTTGGCACTGCTCAGAGGGAAATCATGACCTTCATTCAGCCAGCTACTGGGTAATGCCACGTCACCTTTCTTTCTCCCAAACTTCACCCAGTACCATTGAGTTACAAGCGTAACATTTTCCACTGCAAAATACTGATGCCTCCCTACAGCCAAGTCTGCCATCACATTTCCAGGAGTACTCCTACCCTCCTACCTCTTTATTACAGACTTCATGGACACAGAACAATCCATCTTCTGGTTGTTGATCAGATCAAATGATTCTTGTTGCTCCTTTTTTTTTTTAAATTTCAGATTCCTTAGCATTAGATACTATGCTGTACTTAGAGAAAGATGTATTCTACCTACTCACAATCAATTGTTATCCAGGATCTTATCTTAATATCCCCCTTGGAAAGTTAAAGAACAACATTCTGAAACACAAATTAATTGCAAAAGGCCTTTTTTTTAACAGAAATAGTAATTCACATATTCACACAACTGTCCCTAAAGATTCAGCCTTTTTGCAGATATTATCAAAATACACAGATATTTGGCTAGTCCTAATTTATTCTAGCATTTTACCAAGGAATTGTGTAGCTTTTATAGTCAGTAGGTTTTCATTTAGTCAGATAAAACAAAGATCTGCACAAAATTCATGTCTTTGCCCATCAAAACACAGTTTTTAAGAGCACTCCACTAACTCAATTGGTAACAGAGAGAGGTAAGCCAAAGGCAATGTCTTCACTGCAGCCACCAAGAACTGATAACTCAGAATAAAGATAGTTTAGGACAGAAGTAGGACAGTCCACTTAAAATATTTGTATGTAGAAGACTATCAATTGTTGATTTTAAAGCACACATCATAACAAAAGTAACTTCCTTTATCCCAGGTGATTTTGAGACAAACAACACATCCCTTGCTGCTGCCCGTTCGGAAATACGAAGCCAGAGTTTCCATGTCATGTAACAGGAAGGTGTCATCTTTCTGTGGTGTCACTTACTCACTAGCTCGCACCACCCACACCACTGCTAGAGAGGACTCAGCTCTGCGATAGAGCAGGTTTTCCCCCAGGCATGGATGCAAACAAGCCAAGGTGCTAAAACATTCAGAGAGGGAGAACTGACATTCTGGCTGCACACTGCCAGTCTACTGTGGAATGCTCAGTTACCTGCAAACTCATACCTGGAAGCCTGAACTGCCTGAAATGCCATGTCAGCCTCTTTCCCTTCTGATCCTCCCCACCTAATGCTAAGTAATAGGTTAGTTCCAAGCCCCTCAGGACTCTGACTTCATAAAGTAGTGAAGTCAAGTAAGTATTCACTAGCAGGGATTTCCTTTATCTGTCCTCTCTGATGTTAGAGGAGACCAGCACATTTGATAAGCCCTTAGCTCCAGCTCAGGCAACTTAAAGTACAGAACCAGAAGTTTGGGTTCCTGACACGATCACTTAGGGAGAATTGGATATTTCAGAAAAGTGGTGCTCCAGACTCACATGCCATAACAGGGATTCATATACATCCCACTGCTAGTTTTGTATGTGAATATCTCTAAGTCCCCATTTCTCCCTAGGATACAGGTGTTGGAATGAGAGCTGAGCACTGGATGTCTTCATGTAGCTGGACATGAGACCCTTGCCAAAGAGATGCCTGACTGAGCAGGGTTCACTCTCAAGATTTCTTTGGCATATGTCAAGCAAGAAGGAGGTCATGCTGTCCCTGCTCAGCTTTAATTAACAGTTTATTCAGCCAGGAAAAATGAAAGATGCCCTACTCAGTTAAAGAACATTTACAATTATGGTACCCACCTTCCTGCACTATCTGGCTGATCTAGATGAAGGCACTCCCTAAATGCAGTCAGAAAGCAAATAGCATG
This sequence comes from Entomyzon cyanotis, assembly GCA_024500445.1. Taxonomy (NCBI): domain Eukaryota; kingdom Metazoa; phylum Chordata; class Aves; order Passeriformes; family Meliphagidae; genus Entomyzon; species Entomyzon cyanotis. Next base: position 10,262,532 of record JAKEPQ010001026.1, on the reverse strand, counting down.
GGAGCAGAAGGAAAACATGACATCACAGCCCCATGGTTAAAACACTTCCATGGATGTGGGAGAGCTCAGTGCAAGGTATCATTCCAAGACACATTAAACATCTGAAGGGCCTGGAACTACATCTAGGTTCACCCAGCTCTCCTCCCTACGGATGTGGTTATTGCAATAGCATAGGCTGTTGAAAAATCAGGACTGAAGCATGCAATTCTGATGAATGATGGCAATAAATTAGCATGTGATGAGTCTTCATCTTTTAAAGACAGCTCTCTCCACTCATCTCTAGTGCTATGGATCTTTACATTGCTTTGAAAAGATGGCAAGATAAAAAACACTGCAAAAGCATTACTGAATACTATTTTCTCCTCTTTCCTCTCCTTCAATTTATATTTATCTCATAATTTTGCCAGTGAAAATCTTATTTGATAATCTCTCTAAAATCTTCTGAAACAGTTTTAGAAACCTGAGTCAACTGGATGTTGAATTTTGACAAGTTTTTGAGAAAAAGAGTTATGCTTAACATGTGATCCAAAAAGGTAGTCTCAGATATTTCAATTTTTAAAAGATTTTCTTCTGTAAAAAACCAACCTAGATTTTCTTCAGACTTTTTTTAGCCCGTCTGTCTTCCCTCAGAGACAGCTGCTCCCTTGTTAGTAGTAGCAGAAGCAAATAAGTGTAAGCCTCATGACTGATGATACACAGCACATCTTGCCATAGTTTCCCAGTGAAATGGATCTCTAAGATCAAGTGTGTCATTAAAATCACCTTGTAACTTTGAGATTGGAAACTGTACATAAGGAGGCAGTATCACTGAGAGACTAAGAAAGCATAAAATCATCTGGAGCATCTGGTAGAGCAGCAGTCATGCTGCATGGCTGTTTAGCATGGAAGCAGCATCTCAGTTGTGTCGTCCTGATTGAGATACACAGGGAAGTTTATGAAATGCCTTTTTCACTGAGCAATAAGTTACCAAACACCAAACCAGCAAATCCCAGAATCCCCATGTAAGTAAAATAGATATACTTTACTAATGTATATGCATGAAAGAAGGAGACTGTGAAGGATATCATGACTTCACTGAAAGATAAGCTACATACAAAATGTGCCTCTCGATGGACTGCTGGGAGTCATCAGGGCACAGGAACTGCAGGCAGACTGATAAGAGCATCAAAGGAGGCCCTTACCATTTGCATTAATGTAATTGGCTGTAGCACAGGGATGTAGACAAAAGATAATGATGCCAGCAGTTTGTTATATTCACTCATTGTTCTTCCTCCTCCTTCCACAATTAGAGCAACTATACACATAATGCAATGCAATATTATATTGCCCAAATTCAGTCTAGCAGCCCCAGCAGACAGTTTCTGTTTAGTTTGTTGTCTTTCAACATGCAGCACAATGCAATATCAGAGGCTTAAGATAGACAGCAATAAACAGCACGGGCTCATTACCAAGATTCATTACCGATTATGCCATCAGCACTGAGCTCTGTTTTTTCCAAAATGAAACATTTGTTTTCTAGCAAGAGAAGCACAGCTCTTTCTGTGGCAGAGTCCTGTTGAAGCATCCAGTTTGTAAACAGGGACAGAATATGTCAGGTCTGTTTAAATCCGGGATTGGATAAAGTCACTCAGGTTTTGCTGGAAGGACATATTCTCCTGTTATCTGGGACAGCTCCTGTGCTCTGTCAAGATGCAGGAGTGATGACAAAGTGGCTTGGCAACCATCTTGTCAGCAGCAACAACAAGAAGGAAAGAATAGCACAGCTTAGGAACAAGAGAACAAACACACACCGTTTCCACCACTGTGACCTTTTCCTCACAAAGGCAGAGACAGTGCTGTTATCAGGAAGATATTAGAAGGGACCTTGGGAAAGGAGCACTGCTTAGCCAACTAGTGGAGATTGTTCTGTCCTCATTTGAAGTGTTCAGGAGAACATTCTGAAAGTACAGCAAGGAATTCCTAAAATAAAAAAGCATAATAACTGATAACCCACAAAGGGAGAGGAAAGGTCTTTAGCTGAAGTGTGGCATTACAAATCCAATTCTACAATTTTGAACAAAGCAAGTGCAAAATACATGGACGTTTTGATCTGCAACAAAAGTGTGTTACAGTGGGACAGTTTATAACTTAAGGACTGCCACTAATTCTCCATATGAGGGCCAGAAATATCCTCCATTTGCTTATAGAACAAAAGAGTCATTATAAAGGCAGAGTTTGCTGAAGCTACCATCAAAGCTAAAAACAAATGGAAAAGCTGGGTGCACTTAAGGATAACAACATTAATCATGCTTTCATTGACCTTGAATCAAAGACTAGAGCTGGTGCTTCTTCTGGATTTCAAAGGACAGTGCAAGCACCCATGCATACAGGATCTCACTGCACCACAGATGGGCCTCTGTCTGTCCATGTGGGCAGCTCAGAGGTTCCAGTTACTGGATTCCTCACCCTTACAAAATGAAAGATCATCAGGAAATAAAATTCAATCATACACTAAAATTAAGAAAGTGAAAGAAATTACCTGCACTACTTTAATCTTATGATAAGATCTATTTCAAAAGGGGAGGTTGCTTTTTTCCCAGCTTGCCTGACATGCATTCTTCAACAGCTTCTTTTGCACATCAAAATGCTTGGATAAGATTTAGTCAGAATCAGTACTATTTATCAAGGTGCTATTTACCAATTTGTGTTGTGTTGGTAGGTGAGGAAATATAGCTCCTCAATGAGGTTTTTCAGCTACTTTTTTTTCTTGCTTCACATTACTTAATTCTGGATGCAAGACAAGGAGAAATAATGAACTTCCCAGTAACTGAGGCTTCAAACACAAAGCACATCTGTGCCTTAAAGACAGGAGTTCCACTGACCCCCTCCAAAGAAATTCAATGTTGGCAACGAGTTATCAATCCAGAAATACACCTTTCTACCAGGTGGGGTTTACATTCCAGCCTGAAAACCAACTCCTGATAAAGGAGCAAAGATTCTGTTTCAGAAGGATTTTATATAAAGCCGAATCTGTATGATCACCATTCAAATATGAAGGCTCAATTCTTATTTCTATCAAAGCTGCTTAAGGTATCCCTATGAGAACTTCCTGTTTCCTTACACAGAGAAAAACAAGACCAAAATGCAAATAAGAATTCAGCATTCAGAAAGAAGCAGCATTTGTCAACTAAATTATTTTCCAAAGTAAAAAGTTTAAGAGATGAAAACTTGTCCTTGTGTGAAAGATCTGAATGCCATGGTGACAATAGTGGGAAACATGGATTCATTCTCTATTAAAGACTTTTTGCTTGACTAGCAGTCTCATTGTACTCTCTCTGAGTAGTCAGGATCCTCCTGAAATAAAAAAGGGAGTCTTCATGATATGAGGTGAAGAAAGAGATGTTCAGGAAAACATCTTAAAGTAAACATGTAAAAGCTCCAGCTTAACTGGTGTGGCTGGAACTCATGGATGATTTATTGAGATTCCACTAACATAACACTTAGAAATCTTAATAAGAGGAGCTAGCAGCCACTAATAGCAGTAATGTGCAACTGAGTCCAAAAATGATGGACTATTTCCAGCTCTGCCACTGACTGGAAGTATGAAACGGTTTGAGTGCCAAGGCAGTATCATTAAGACAGCATCAGTATGAATTACTCATTTTTGCCACTTTAATACAAAGGAAAGATCTCTTTGTAGATTAAGAGAAACACTGCTAGTTTGTCTTCTGTTTGTCCCCAGAAACTGCGATCTGTTTTTCCCTACTTCATAAACAGAGCTTAAATTTTGCACTATTCATCCTCTCAGTTTGTATTGCCAAACAGGTGCATGAAGACACCATATATAGGAGTAAAAGAGAATTACATATTTCAGCCCCCCCCGTATCTGGTTTTGTTCCAATGACACACCCCAAAGTCTTAATTTGAATAGGTAGGGAAGCATTTCAGCAAAATTTTGAGGAAATAGGGATAAAATTTGCTTCCTTCTTTCTCTCTCTCAGTCACCATCTTCTTCGTATGTAAACAGAGGTTTTAAACTCACCTCTGGTTCAGTCACCACCCTATAGTAAGTTCATCCCCACACTTCACCAATGCTCTGCTTTCTCCCCCTATTACCACAAGTGATGGTCTACAGCTTTTTGGACCTCAGTACGAGCAATTTAGTTTGCGTACTGCCACTGGTCTTCAGTATGAACTGTTATCTGCTAAAAGGTTGTCTAAGCCCACAAGCAGCCATCAGAGGAAAAGAAACTTTCAGCTGCAGCCAGTGTAGTCTGAACAACTGTTGCAGCAATGGCAAAGTTAAAAGCTTATTTCTTTCTAGATAACAGCAACACATTCAACCACCTAAAATTGCATGAAGTAAAGAAAAGCAAGGCATTCTACTCCTGGTTCTTTTTCTCCTTTGCATAAGTCACCCCGGCCTCTGGGAGAAGCGAGCATTTGATTACGGTGCGCAAGGCAAAATAAATTGTAAAATATCCTTCAGTTGGCCTACAGGGAAGAAAAGGAGACACTGCACCCACACTGTGTCCTGCCCCCATCTAGCAGTGCCCATTCCAGAGGTAAAACCTGGCAAACCAAATCTTTCAGCTCAAACAGGAAAGCTTCATGTGTTTTGGGACAGAGATCCTCAGCACAGAATACCTAACAGATGTGGGCTCCAAGATGTGACCTGTGTCAGAGTTTGACCACAGTGAAAGCAGAGCTCAAGTTTTCAGCTTTGTTAGCAACTGCTGGACAACCCTAGGCTAGAGCACACTAAGCTTTCCCCTTTCATACAAAGAAGAAATGAGAACAATTTTAACACAACAGTAGAGCATTTTATGTTAAGCGTTCAGGGGAGTACCTTTAAATTCTGTGCAGCAGCTTGCCCTCACATTTTTATAGTCTGGACAAAAAAACACCAAACAGGCAGAACAAACACTGGGAAAACAAGTGATCCACACAAAAATCCCTCCAATATCTTCACAATGGCTTCTTCAAAGATAATTTTATCACTAGAACATAGATATTATTAACACAGTGTCTCCAGGGACACTGCTAACAGCAAGACTGGGAGCCTACTCACAGGTTATGGAGTTGCTGTACTGGACACCATATGAGACATAAAGTAATGGGATTACAAATAATTTTTAACACAGGATCTGAGCTCCTGACCTGCTCAATTTTCACCACTAAATTCAAGAGAAACAACCAAAGCATTGATACCTATATAACTTAGGTCAAAGTTACAAGATGCTTATATAGCTTGAGTCATAAAATACCTATATAACCTGGATCATAGCTTTCTATACAGTATAATAGCTAATATATGGTTAACTAGTTACTTAATGCTTGAATAGATAAAAATCTCACCAGGTGGATGGTCTCAAGATAGACAAGTATAGCTATATTGGGAAGTAGCAGGATGTACTAATGAGAAATTGGCAAATGTAAAGCCAATTAACCACAAAATAAAGAATTTAGACCGATTAGAGCCAGAAAAACCAAAGAACGCCATAACTGCACTGCTCCAAAGACAAAGTTGAAAAGTTCAGGTGTGAGGAAGACCTTGAGCCTTCCTCAAAGAAGACTCCCAAGACCACCTAAATTGAGGAAGCGCAAGCGCAGTGCAGTAGAATTATTCATAACCATGAGATAACATAATGCAAATTAGTTCCGGATGCATGTATGATGATGTTATAATGACAATGACAATACTGAGCAATACTTATGGCATAAATAAAACACAGCCCTTGACAAAGCTGGGTGAGATAGCTGGAAGGATCCCCCTCACCTCCAGCGCCGCAATAAAAAAAATACCTGCTCTACAGACATCAGTCTATGGGGTTTATTTCTAGCCCATCTTCTTGGGCATCAGTATGATTTAAACCATTGAGAAATACAACTACCACTTAAGCATTCAGCAATGAAGGCAGCACACAGAAGTCCAGTTAAAAACAACTGAATGCAGAGATCAGCATTGCAGAGAGTCTGCCATTTCTGCTCTTTTTCCTTCTACATGGCTCAAAAGGAGCAGAGCCAGGGCATAAACACATTTCAGACATTGGTTTTCTGCAAATCCTCTGGAGCCAGGAAACTGCCTGCTGGGAGCTTGGTCGCACTCACAGAGTTGTTCCAGAGCTGTTCTGGGTTCTGGTTCTCAGGTTCCAGCCCTGTAAATACTGGAAAGGGAGCCTCAGCCCACACAATCTCCCCAGGGGAAATATCAATATCAAAAATCTCAACAGGGGAAATAAATAGTTTCCCACAGATTTACTGTTGGATTCTGTGAGATTTACTTAAGTTGTCGACAGAAGCTCTTATTTTGCAGTTGGGGTATTTATAACCTTTTTCTTCTCTGCGGATTCTCCAAAAACGGCACAGCTCCGTCTTTCCGTGTTGCCCCCTGTCCAAATGGGCACTATTGAATGAGGTGTCTTGTCCTCCACCTGCCTAACTACATGATACTTTATCTGAAATTGCTACTGCATCAGGGTCCTGTTTGGTTCAAAATAATGGAAGTTACTAAAAATTTGAAAGTTACAGTGAAGAACAAGGAAAGAGAAAAGAAAGAGCCTGATTTTCTTTGGAAGCCGGGCCAAAAATATCACCAAACTATTCATACTAACATTTATACTTTATACCACTTCCAGATCTGTAAGCTGGTCCTCTGAATCCCAAGAGTGTCCTTTAAGACTGCCATAGAAATCCATGTTGTTTTGCATTTTTTTCACCATCTTGTTTCCAATATGCTAATTAGAGGGGAAGCAATTAGAATAAAATTAATTTACCCATCTATATTTGCTGTTCCAAGCTTTCCCCAAATGCTGAAGGAAATTGACAAATACAAAGTCAGCATGTCAAAGAGCTATTTCTAGCCTGTCATACAAGGCGTGAAAAAATACATGGCATTTGACTGGTTTCTCCTGTCCCTACTGAATTTATGGCTTTAAGCATCAAACTGTCAGAAAGGGTGACTGTCACTGACTGTAAATGATAATTGCTACCAACAGCCCATGTGATGATGCTTATATCACTTTAACTAAGGCATGCTGTCCAGTCCAGCTGCAGACTAAAAGAAAATCCCCGTTTAACAAAACCAAACAACTTGGAACTTAAAAAAAAGAAATAAAAAAAATCAACATCTAAGGACCAAATCTGTGCCTGAATTGTATTGCTGTGTCTACTGGGGTGGCTTGTTTGATGTGCCCTTTCTTAGGAGGTAGGATGTGTGCTGGGTCAGCCAGACACTACAGCTTGGTCGGGTGATATGGGGAAGGCATGCAGTGACTGAAAAGCTCTGTAACCTTCAGGTCACCATAATTCCTGACATAAAGCAGGTCTGGCTAACCTCGGCTTCAAATTTCCACTCTGCTCCCAGGACAAGATCAACAGATATTTGTCACTGACTATATCCAGTTTGGATTTTATTTCTAGCCTTACAGACAGAGGCCAGAGAAAACAGCTCAGGTTCAAGGAGAGATTTGCTGTACCACCAGTACTGATGGACTTACAGTTCCTCCAGGGATTTGGTCACCTACGCATTTGATAGCTATACTTCTTCTGCTAAACACTGAGTAGAAGCAATTCCAGAAAAAAACCCATACCTACAGAAACTCACCCAATGCATTCTTTGACAGTGAATCCTTTACAACTGCACTGGAACAGACAATCATTTTTGTCTCTCCTGTTTGACTCCAACTGGGAAAATATACTCTAGATACTGTTTACTTCCAAAATTGCTGTATGAGACAGAGTCAGAAGCTAACCTACAAGACACAAAACTGTACTATTATTATAATTTATTTTACTGCGTTTGCAGAAGGAAACGTGACTGTTTGGATGCCATTTGTTCTCAGCAAAGCTACTTTGGCTGTTCCTCATCTCTGTGTTATGATGCAGCTGCTTCCATGCTGGGCTATTATTTCTTTCAGATTTTTCCAGGAACTGAATCTTGATGGATCTGCAATTCCCCAATACTTCCCACTCCCCTCTCCCCTTTTTTAAAAGGCAGGCATTATGTTTGATACTTTCCATTATTCTGTTACCTCAATGAACTCTCAAATATAACCACCACAGCAAGAAGGGGGTTTCAGCCACTTCTTTAAGTGTTCCAGCAGACCTTCTCCTGACAGCAAATGGGGCTTTTAAGAAAATGGCTCCAACCAACACTGAGAGAAGCACCCCTGCTCCAATGCCCAGAGCACACGTTGTCAGCCCAAGGGCAGGACAAACAATTTTCTGGCAGTTTCATCAATCACTTCTCTCATCACATGAGAGGGTCACTAGAGGTTTGAATGCAACAGAGTCACATAGTTGCTCCTGAAACAAAAACTCCGAAAATCCAACAGGCTGAAACAAAAGCCTTGCTAACAGCTTGATGTGGTATATCTAGCTTGACCACTCTCATGGAACACAGTGCAACTTCCTTAGCATGGATGAAACTACATTACCATGAGAACACTTAAATCATTTTATTTATGTACAAAACCACAAGTCTCTGTAAATGGTACTGCATGCTGTCACACAACTGAATACAAGCTAAGAGTAATGTTGATATAAGCCATCATCATACTTCAAAATAAATACTCAGCTGTTACAAATCCCAGGTATAAGCCAAGCCTAATATGTCTCACAGCCAAAAGCAACTTTCCCTTTTAATGTGACCATACACTTCCACAATTTCCTAAACACTTCAAAATGGATAGATACATTCTGTGTCCAATTTCATATCTATAAAAGAAAAAAAAACTTCTCAAACTGATTACAATGAGGTGCTTGCAGAAAATTCACACCTAATCTTGCCATCAGAAGAACAGCAATTTGCCAACTATAATATTTAGGAACTACTCCTCCTCCAGTAGAGAAAGTTTAAAAATATTTGTCTCAAAGAGTTCATGAAGTCCTGCACATGCATTTGGGAGTTTGTCCTAGGGGACAGAATTAGAAGCTGAAAATATGAATTGTTTTATACACAAGTTATCCTGGGCTCATCTAGAACACCTCAGGTTGACAGCAGCCTACCTGGTTTCCCTGGTAATTAGAGATAATCAACAAGAAAAGTTTAAGGAAGAATGTCTGGTACAAAACCACTTACACAAACAAGAACCTACTCTGAAAGACTTGCAAAAAGTAATTGAAAAGGAGATTTCAGTATTCTAAGAAACCTGATGTTGCTTTGGTTCTTAGGCAGCCTCGCCTTAATCTACAGAAAATACAGCTTGGAAACTCAAGCTTACTATTAGTAGGTTTAAAATCCCTTCACAGGGATTCACAGTGGAGCAAGGGCCTAAATGCATCCCCTTAATTATATATTTAAATACAAGAAAATTCTGTAAGCTTCTTCGCAGGATGCTATTGCTTGTTTGCATTGTACTGCAACTTTCCTTGTAGAAGGTTGCCTACATTTGAGCTTCTGATTCCATTCTGGGGTGTAACCATGTAAGTACCCAAGACTTTGATCCAATTTAATCCTGAGGCAACAACCAGCTAACACCTTTACATCACTCTTTTTCCTGAAAGAATGCAGGAATTTGAATACCTTGCTTGTAGGAAAAATTCTGATATGTAATTGAGAGGTTTCCATAAGGAGTACTTCTGTTAAGCCCAAATTTCCTCATTTATTTTCATACTTTAAGTTTAACATATTCCTATTCCTAACCTTAGTAATTAAAATGTCACAATCCACAATAATAGTATTTGTCAGTTATACCATAAAGGCAATAAAACACACTTGACACTACCCAAAGCCTGTAAATTCAGTCGTATTGAGAGTTCTTCACTACTGATAAAGGCTGCTCTGTTCTTCTGAAAAAAACCCTTGTTAAATAGGTAGTTTTAGGTGAAGGTCCCAAGGGTCAGCCTATTTTGGCAGAGATCATTATAGAATGGACAATTAAGGTAGACTTACATCCATGTGCAACCATTTAGAGATAGAGCCAAGCCCAGGAGCTCTAAATTGGGAAATGGCACCTGCGGTATTCAGCAGAGTTCCAAATTTCCATCTCCATTTAAGCACACCACTCCTTCGGGAAAACTAATGAACCTCAGAAATAGGAAAGGGTGGAACTGTCAACAGAAGCTATTCTGCTCTGCAGGGTAGCCCAATTTTCTACAAAGGGAATGGAAAGAATCCTAATGGTTTCAAGAGGGAACTTGATCACATTTGCATAATGCATCCTTGTAAGTCTAAAATAGCTCCATGGATGTTTAGTTCCTCAGCCCATGCAAGATGCAGTGCCTAAGGGAGTGAAAGAGGTTGCACAGCATCTGCACAGGCCTTGCCTGTGCAAAGCTTTCTGCAAGTTTATTAGTTTCAGGTGGAGCCTCACATCTGCCTATGTCCTATAAAAATATATCCAGATCAGATTTTATACGCATAGGAAAGGTTTCTTTGGGTGTCTGACACTTCCTATTTGCAGAAACTATACTGATACCAGGGACTGACATCCTTTTCTCTTACGCTGACCAAACTTAACCTTTATTTATTTCCTGGTGTATATTTCTATCACTATATCAAAGGTCACATAACAATGTTGATACATATAATTCAGAGTATCTTTTTTTTTAACAGAAGGAAACTGTTGAAAAGATACGGAAGGCACAAATTACTCAGAATACTACAATCTCTACTGAGTAGCTCATTATTAACTTTCTTCTACAAGGCTAAGAATGAACAAGACATCCTGTAAGCCAGAAGGAATTGTAGGTACTTCCCTATCTTTCCACTGACAGTGGTGAAGCACTGCCAGCTAAAATTTAGTTCTCAATTATGGGTTTGGAGGACTGCAGCCTCCTGACCCTTCAATGCAATGTTTGTGTATCACCACCAGCCACACCACCTGACAGCAGAAAGGTAAATAGCTATAAGTTATCAACAGCGAAGAAATTAAAGGTAAAGGACTTTCAGACATTCTAGAGAAGCCTGCCACTCCACTGCTTATTAGAGCATCTGAGAACACAATAGAATTAATTTACTCTTTAAGGGTAATTTAAATTAACAGTGCCTCAGTCAGTCAATATTGTTATTTGATTACTAACACGGAAAATAAATTTCGAAAATAAAGTGGAACAATGGAAAATAAAGTGAAAATGGGAAGGAACTCAGCCAATGTTATGGCCATAGACAAATGAGCCTCATCCAATTTCCCTCCTTGTTCTCTGCAAAGCAAATCAACTGGAGGGAAGGTACATAAGCTTCACCAAACACTGACAATGTTTATAAGAAAATATTTTAGTAAATTCCCATGCAGCAAGGGTTAGGTCACCAAAATGAATCTCATTTCTCTGGAAAAGCTAACATTACCTTGAATATTCAATTAAGAGCACTGGCACAAGATGGAAACATTTTGCAGCATACTCCTCTGGAGCATGGACTTCCCAACTCATTTCACAATGGGAAGATGAATTGAAGAAGAAAATATTTAACATGGAGCCAAAAATGCAAAAATTTGGAAGTAAAAGCAGCCAAGTTTAATATTAAACAACAGCAAATTTGACACACAGAGAAACCAGCAACAGATTACTGGAACATTTTTTTACCTCAACATGATTTTTAAAAGCTACTTTATTTTTAAACATTCAAACATTACCCCATAGCTAAAGGTATGGTTCTCCAGACACACTCTTTCATGTTTCACCCAACTTAAACAAGCAAATGAAAGGTAAAGAGCTTTAATTGCAACATCCAAGCACATCTTCAGAGATTCTCAGCAACTCTCTGAGATTATTGCACTAGTACAATATCATTAATTTAGGAATCTAGTGTTAGGATCTAGGCTCAGCTTCTGCAGCAGTCTAGCTGCCTTTTACAAGATGCCAATATTTTGTGTTTTTCAAAGTCCATGCTTTTCTAAGCTCAACAGGACCGTTAGCACTTTTGCCAGCATTATGAGAGATTAAACACACTCTTTTCCCAAATGTTGTAGGACTCACTACTAATAGGAAAAGTGTTTTACAGCTTTCCTCGTTTTACAGAGAGGGGTCCCTGAACAATGATGCATCCAATGCAAATCAGAGGCTTTGTGACAGCCTGCACAAGAATCACAGTCTTATGCCATATTCCTGTCCACCGTAAGACACAGCTCTCCTTCCAGGTCTGCAAACCACAACTATTTGTCTGAAATCTCCAGCGTCTTCCCTACTCCTGTGGACAGCTAGAAGGTAGATAGAGTCAAGAGAGGTGAATTCAAGAACACAAAAATTGGTGGCTAGAAGTATCACGATGACACACTGGGACAGGAAAGACAGAACCAGGAAAAATTGGCAGTGAAAGCAGTGGTGATGACCACTAGCCAAAAAGATCTGTAACCAAGAAGGTTACAGGGATGCAGTCGAGCTATTGGAAACAAAACCAACAATAAACAGTGATGGGACAAAGCAAACACAATCCCTTCTCCCTGTATGCAGCAATGGCTTGGCAAAGAGACAGAAGCTGAAAAAATGGACCAGTCTCTTGGATGAAGGGGTGGTAAAAAGAGTGGAGAAATAGGACAAAAAGTTATCTGAATCAACAGAGAAAGAGGTGGCAACTTAATCAAGAAAACAACACAGGATCTGTCAGTGGCAATGCACAGTTGCTGTTGGTCACAGCTGAAGAGCCTTTGCCAAAGGCTTTGAAGTTTTTTCTTGGCAGCAGCGATGTGGCTTGGTGAAAGTGGCAGCTCAGGTAGCCAACCAGCACCCTTCGAAGCAGCAAAGGACACTAGAGCATGGCATTGCTTTGGCTGGGTTATCCCAGGGACTAACTGGCCCTTCACCACCACTGTGAGCTGCAGGCTGTGCTTTCCTGAGCATAGAGAGCTTAAGTAAAAACAAGCTGTTCACTTTTGTCTTTTTGCAAGTGTCTCCTAGTGAAGAGATAACTCAAGTGGGGGCTGCTCTGTGGAAATCTCCAAGGAGCACCATCCAAAAGGGTTGGGATACATGGTAGGGGGAGGGGTGCTCAGCCGGCTAAGCCATGGCCTTTCCTTCCTAATTACACTTTTTTGCCAAGATGTAATTATTTTGCCTGCTTTGTCTTCAACTTGACAGTCTGCTGATCTCAGAGTCACCATCCCACATGCTGACCTGGCAGGAGCTCTTCTCCATCCTTTCCTAGAATAGGGGTATGTTTATTTAAAGCCCTTATAGACAAGATAGACTTCACAGAATCAGCAAAACTTCTCCTGTGATTCCTGTTTCTATAACTACCTTATACCTTTATGTACAGAAATTCTCCCAACCCTTCTTCCCACACCTACACAAAGTATTTCGTTCCAACTATGCAGGGAAGAGAAGCTGTAAGTAGATATTATCAGCATTATCCCAGACCCTCCAAAGTCAATGAACTATTAAGTTAAGCAGTCACTGCAGCAGGGTCTGAGTACTTAACTATTAAATAACTGAAATGGACCAACTGTCTTAATGCAGGGTTGTCCTAGGTCCACGTTAATACCAGGGGAGCTGCTACAGCATGCAGTTATAAAACATACTTCAGTTCTCTGAGAATTTGTATTTACATATTTCCTCTATGATGCCTGATGAACCAAAGGAAATCCATTACCTTCCAGGTTATGCAAGGTCACAGGTCATTACCAGAGTTATTCAACTTAATGTATTTCCATGACAAATCAGACAAATCAGTCCAATAATGCTGCAGACAGATAAGGAATTTTTTACTGTGGACAAAGACTCCCTGAGATGAGACGCAGTCAGAGCTCTGAGTTGTCTAGGCTTGCTCCTTGCAATTTACTCATCCCATCAATACTACACTGAAATCCTGAAGATCATCTCACTTTCTCACTGATGTAATATGTGCCTCTGGTGCCAGGGGAAAAGAGAGAGCTCTGTCATGTCACTTCAGCTTTGTCATTGAAACTGAGGTCTCTCCCTCTCGAAGGGCATTTACAAAGGGCGCAAAATTAACCCTTGGTTTTTATCACCCTGCAAAAGGGGCTCCCAAGAACAGAAAGACCCCAGGGATGTAGATACGGCCATTGATTTTTTTCTGTGCATCTTCTCCTCACAGGAATCATGCTTCCAGAGCAAATTCCCTCCCCAGATCTGGTATGTATGACAGTACAGTCATGCCAGAGGCCTTTTGCTTACCAGCTTTTCCCCACACATGACTTAGATTGCTGAATCTTAAAGGCTGCTTTAGAGTGATTCATTTCCCTTAGAAAGATCAAGCCCTAAAGTTTCACCCAGAGTTCACTTTAGCCCCCTCCATGGATTGGCAGGCTTTTAAAAAAACAGTGGCTAGACCAATGAAAATGGACATGATGGGTTTCCTAATGCATGGTTAGGGAAAAAGATAAACCTACAAATAAATAGAATTGTAATCCTAGTCTGTGCTGAACCACAATTTTCCTTGGATATTCTCAGTGTCTCTCTTCTACAGGTCCTTTGACCCATCTTGGCTGTGCAAGCCCTCATCCTGCATTCCTGCAGCCAGAGCCCTGGACAAGTGCATTGGTGTCACAGTAGCTCCTGATTCACCATGCTGCCTCCTTCAGAAACAATGTGCACCCCTAGATGGCCTGAAATAGAGTAGACATCTCAGATATTCAAAGGATTTCCTCTCCCTCATTATTCCCTTGTCACCTGAGACTGTCCCTGGTGTGGGAGGCAGTACTTTAGATACTTTTCTTCAGTCTGCTGGCCAACCATTCCCCAACTGTGAACAGCTTTATTTTACACTCCCAGGTGAGACTACTGACAGACACATCCCCAGGGATGGGCTTGCATGATAGAAAATCTGGAAAGTGCATTTATCTTTGCCACCTTGCCAGTTCTCTAGGCCAAACATTATTAACACAGACAATAAAGCAAAGGGAGAAAAAAGAGATACCGTGCCCGGCTTTGTCAGCGAAGCAAACGTACCATGCCCCAAAACAGCCTGTGCTGGAATTTCCATGCCCATACCAGTGAAGCAGGTGTGTGCCTATCTGAGGATGTTTGATTATCCCACAGTGAGGATTTTTAAAGGCCGTGGGAGCTAGAGTTAAAGCTGGTTGCCACCCGTTCCTACTGTGAACACTCTTTCAGGAACATGCCTACAAAGGAGCAAGTCTGAACGTTTTGGTGGGTTTAAAATAGCTCTCAACCTACTTGAGCAAAGCAGGGCTGGTTTGGGGAGTGTTTCTGGCAGGGTTGGCTGAGAAGGTACAAGTTTGCATTTGTACTTTTGACTTCTCTGTTGCAGGCATGATGCTGCGAGAACTGTGCCGATTGTTGTGTTCTGGTATGTCCAAACAGCTTTGCTCTTCCAAGCCCCTTCACTTCTCCTTAAAGGGGGAAAACTGAACCCTTACTCTAAACATTCCCACCTGCTGGCAGGCTGTTTATCACCAGAGGGCATGCACTTTCTTGGATACACAGTTTCCCAGATATTCCTTATACAGGTAACTGTCTGCCTAGGATTCAGATGGATTTCTTTCAGATCCTGGTACCATATGCTGCGAATAGATGGCATGATAGGAAATGGGAATATAAAGGCATGAGGTGTGACAGCTCCTATCCTAAGATATAATCTGTAGATTGGTGTGGGATATCACACAATGATAAGTCACCCTGGGGATTAAAATGGAGCCCATTGCAGTGTTGGCTGAGAAACCAGAGCAGACTGAACAGACTGAGCAGCTGGCACTGCAAGTGCCAGAACTCACAGAGGCTGGTTTCCTCCTCCTTCCTTGCATCTTGTGGCTGACCCACTTGCTCCAGCTGAGGCCTTCCTGCAGTTTTGGCACTTACAAAACTTTTGCCCAAGTTGATGCCCCAACCTTCGTTCAAGGGAGCATTGACACCACGGCATTTTGCCTGCAACTGTGTGTTCCCCCAGACTGCTGGGCCAAGAGTCCTGTGTTCCCATCAAAGCCCTGGAGCCCACACCAGAGGGTAGCAGGCAGAGTGTTCCATCTGAGGTGGGGAAGGGATAGGCACTTTCCGAAGAATCTGAACAGACCGATCTGAGTGCCACAGCCTGAGTTAACATTAGATTTCAAGTGGAAGAGCTGCTGGCTACTTGCCCAGATTCCCTGGCCTCCTGCCTGCAAAGTCCTCAGAGACTATTTTTATCATTATTTATTTATTAAAATTAACTGTCTTGGGGCTGGACCGCAGACAGACAGAATCTAAAAATGCAGACACTCAGTGGAAAGCTAGCTGGGAGGTAGGGGGAGAGGTTAATAATAATACCTGGTCCTGTCCCATTGAAGGGCAAAAACCCCCAACCTTCTAAGAGAGTTTGTGGCTTAACAGGCTTAAATTCTTGCAATTCTTCTAGGCACCAGGTTGCCTAGAAAGACAAGGTGCTGGCTCACCTGGCAGGTACATGTGCTGTTTCCATACAGACTGGCAGACTGGGCCACAGACTGGCAGACTGGGCCACAGCTTATGAATTTGGAGAAAGGTCATGAACTAGCAGGAGCAAGAAAACAATGCTGTGAAAGCTGACAATCCACTGTACCAATACTGAACAGGAGACCACTTCAAGGAGCAAACTGAATCAGTAACTGATGCTTCACTGCAAATCATTTTTATCTGCTGGGATCCTCTACAAGGCATTCTCCTTTTTTTTTTGGCTGCCTGAGACCACCAAATTATACCACACAGACTGCTTGTAAGTAAGCAACCACATCAGCTTCTGCTTCTAGATACCTCGTGTTTTCCTAGTGCCTTACAAACCTGAAGAGAAATTCTTCCCAACCTGTGCTGAAACCAAGCCAAAGAGGCCATATATCCCATATTAAGCCCAAACCACACTCTGCTATTTGGAGAATGCAAATCCAGCCAAAGCCACAAACAAAATGGATTGTTCTAAAATGCATTTCCAGATGGATCATGATGAATGAAATACAGAACACCTACAAAGAGATTTTCATCTTCAAAAGGAACCAGTGCATCTGATCTCCCCGAAAACCAGGTCTGGGAATAGGGAAACTATGGAAAGAGGGACTACCTCTTTCTACAACAGAAATACTTCACACTCAGATTAATGCTTTCCACCCACAGATCATAGAGCATTTCTTCTAAAAGCAAGCACTATTCTGGTTTCACTCAGAATAGCAGAAGCAAGGCATGTAAACCACTTGCTCAGGGTCACACAATACAATATGGTATTGTCAGCTCTTTGACCTTGCTTTTCCAGTGCTTACCTTGCCCTATTGTGCTGCCTGGACAATGTGTTGATAGACAACAGGCTTTCTAATCCAGCAGAGCCCTGTAAATCACAGCTACCAGTCTACCCACATCGTGCCTGGGTTTAACTGATTCAGGAGCTGGTGGTTGTTGCCAGCACAACACTGATGCAGGAAACCTCATCATATTCACACATTAACAGCATGAGCCTTGCAATCATGACACAGCACACCGCTGGGAGTGCCATGCAGAAATCACACTCACTTAGGATGCTACTGGACAGACACTCTTCTGCAGGACTAAAGAGGGGGTCTCAGTAGTTCATGTGGTTCTCACAACTGTGCATATCCCCTGGGTAAGACGTTTACCCAGATTTCAGTGTGATTTCTTGATGCAAAAAGGATGCACAAATATAACGCTGCTTTAGCACACTCTGAAAAAGCCAGAATTTGTGTGGATTATCTAACAAATTCAAGGTCTCTCCTTTTTGCACTAATCCAGGCCTGGAATTTGGGTGTCCTCCTTAGGCAGATTGAAATCACAGCCCCAACCACTGCAGTGCTATCAACACAAGATTTTAGCAGCACCTTACAGACTATATGCAAGTATCTTCCTTGTAGTCCAAGTCTCAGAGGCTATCAAACATAAAGCATGAAATCTTCTCCCATTTGGAGCAACATTTTAGCTAGGAAGGCCATTTCCATGAGATGTGCACACATTTCAAAATGTAAATATAGCAGAGCAGGAAAAGAAAAAGGACTCTTTTACTGCTAATGAATCACCCTTGTTGAAAGCTTCCTTTGGGGCATTCTGCCATCTGAGTCACTTTGCTCTGCATGCTTCTTAGCTTGGCTCTCTCCAGGCTTCATTCACCTGACATACATCTCTCTTTAGGTTGCAGAGATACATGGCTCTGCTTCTTTAATTCTGTATGTCATTAGCTGGGCAATGGGTGAATATATGGGCATAGATATTTTAAGGTGATTGCAAGGACAATGAAGGGGACAAAAGCATTCTTTAAAACAGCATTTTTCTTTCAAGAGCAATCATGTTACAGGTCAGAACAGTACTTGTATACCACTCCTCATCTTCAGGAGAACTTTGCTACACATTAACCAGCTGCTCCTCATATCACTTGTGGCATAGTCTCTATAAACATGAATTAATTTCCTCATAACTTTAACAACAATGAGATTGATAAATTAAAATGAGTTGCTTAAATTAAAGACATGCATGAGGACTTGGGCCCTCTCAAGCCCTATGACCTGGCCTGCCTGTTAACAGAGGAAGTGTTAACTGCTTTCTCATCTTTTACTCTGATGCAATCCAGGTCAGATCCCATTGCATTAAACCATATATAACCGCCTAAAGAGCTGTGTTCTGGCCAGTTTCCCTCACACTTTCCATACACAGTTTCACCCACACAAGCATGAACAAGCATGCTATGTGTCCTGTCTTCCCCTGTATCATCTCAAACTATCCTTCTCCCCCTTCCACAGGTGATTTCAGATCTAGTCAGTTCCCAGATCTGGGTGTCCACATGCCACAAAAATATTTGTGCTGCTACAGCAAACACTTCTTTTGGTGGCTGTGCCAGGCTATGCAGGTTCATAGTGTGCATTAAACCAGGCCAGAAGATTTCTTTTCTGCTGAGGAGAAATCACATCTGGTAAACACATCCCTAACCAGCACCTCCTCCAAAAGAACCCCTCAGAGTTCCCTGTCTTAATGAATTAAATTGTCACTCCTTCATCCTCAGCAGCTCTCTCTTTCCCTTCATCTAGCCCTGGCAGCCTCCACCTCTTCCTTCTGGAAGAGACCTCAACAGGTAAAACATGACTTCAATAAAAGCAGGGGAAGAAAGCTGTGTGAAGCCTACCCTACACAAAGCCACAAGACCCCACAGTCAGGATTTGCTTTAATGCAAGATCCAACCCCCTCAAGTAACACTTCTGCACATAACTGCTGATCTGTACTCCTGGGCAAGGGCAAGCAGAGGGAAAAGGATTCTGTACAGCACTCTGCTTTGCCTGCTGATGGTTTTCTGACATGATTAGACACTGTGAAACACCCTGCAAAGAGAAACTGAAATACACCTGCTCAGCTGTTGGGCTGACTCACTCACAGAGCCACAGTAACATCCAGCGTGACTGCGGCTCAAGTGACACACCAGGTTCACATACTCCTGGGTCTGCCTGCTCCTGGTAATTCTGCACGTGCAAGAGGACACAGTCACCACACTGTGGGAAGTTTTGATCTGCAAACTTTACTCTGTCCAATTCCACAGGCTCGGAGCCTGGAAGAAGAGCTGGCAGCAGCAACACAAAGACAGGGCATGGGAGCCTGTCAGCAGTGTGCCTTAGGTGGATACTGATTCTTGGATGATTACGCTTGCAAGCGGTCTGCTGTGTTTACAGTTATACAGCAGATGGTTCCTTTAAAACAGAAAGCCTCAAAACAGGAGGTAGTCCTACCACCAAGTTGTTTAGTGAAAGTTTCCTACAATTTTTCCATTGTCAGTCCCAGCTGAGAGATGTTTGTTAAGGAGAAGTCACATGTGAAAAAAGGACAAGCACGTGCATGCCAGAAAGTTTCTGTGTTAGTCCCAATATAAGATCTGTGACAAGACATTGTGGGTCTCATTTTCAGAGTGTTTGTTTCTTTCATCCAGCCTCTTGTCCTCTCCTTTCTTCACTCTCTTTTTTGAATCCTCCTTCATACAATTTTGAGCAATCATTACCCACTCAGCCTGTTGCCATAAACCCACAGCCCCCTTCCAAGAGAGGCACAGGTCTTGGGCACACTTGGCCCATTTTGGTGCCGCAGCCAAGACTCTGCACTTCCCTGCATCCTACACAGCACCTTACCAGACTGCTAATTTAACTGGCTCATGAGATTTTGTTCAGCAGGCAACAGATAACACTTCACAATTCATTTTAATTGCAACTTCTTTGTAGTGTTTTCCTTTATTCAATGGAGAGAAGAAAATTAAAGAATTGGTTGATTTGGTCCAGATTACAACACCGATCCTTGCTTTCAAAAAAACAGACACAAGTTTACTCTAAAAATAACAACTCCAAATGACATCTCACAGCTGCCTCTGCTCAGCTCCATGCTACTGATCCTCCTGGCTTCTCTCAGGCTGCTGCCCTTGCCACCTCCACACAAGCCCACAAGCCTCTGCCATCTCAGCAAGATGTTTACTGTCTCCTCACAGACTCTCTTTCGGATCCCATTTTCAGTTTGACCCTCCCCAGAGTCCCACTGACCTAACTCCACCATTCCATATATCTCACTTCTGAACACTGAGCTGCCACTGCATTCTCTTTCCATGAACGGCACAGAAGGGGTGGAGAACAGAGGAAAACAGGCAGGCAGGACTGCAAGCACAGAATTCAGCAAGAAGGCTGTAGGAAAGCCATCAACACCTCTCAGTGCTTGCCCTTTACCTGCACAGCACAGACCAGGCCCTTCCTCTTCAGTCCAACTCACAAAGAATTGTCAATACTAACCTCTTCCCTTTTGCTCCCCCATGCCCAAATTTAAAGCTGTATTCCCACAAACAACAAAACCAGACACCAAGCCTCCAAGTCTACTGTATTTCCTTTAATTCCTAGCAGAAGTCTGCTGATCAGAGTTTAGTCAAAGGTGCTGTGAGAACCCTTTCTGTTCTGCCACACCAATTTCCACTGCAGATCACATCAGTACTCAGCAGGCTGTGGTATGTAAGAGTGGTCAGGCAGCTCATGCCTGTTGAAGTGCAGCTACATTCAAAAGTTGGACTGAACAGTAGGAAATACAGAAGCCCACAAGCTTATTATTTATTCTGTAGAAATGGCTAGAGGCAAGAGGAGGCAGTCACACTGTTTAGTCAATGAAAAATGCTCTTTAGGAAGATTTTAGATGTCTGAATTCACAAGACCCACTTGGGAACCTTCAGATGCCTGAGGCATCCCATGTTGAGAACCAAGGCACTACAGGAAAAAATGGCTTTGGAAACTTCATCTCACATTTTAACCAATCCAGCAGGATGCAAGAAGGTTTTACTCCTTCCTCAGACCTCTCCTAAGTTCCCTCATTACTGAGGCTGGAGAGCCAAGGACCTCAGGAAGCCATAACCATTCCCTTTGTACTGCAAGGTAGATGGGTCAACCCAACTGTCCTGTAAGTTCACTGTGGCAAACATGAGATGGTGCACAACATACCAAAACCCACTTTCTTCTGGCACCATAACCTCACCAGGATCAAGACAGACAAACTCTGTGCTTGCTCATCCAGGAGGATCAGACCACTGTCTTCATCACACTCGTCAAACACCCCAGCATAGAGAGGGATTCTGCTGGCTCAAGGAGCTGAGCCAGCCCCAGAGCTTGGATTAGACACATGATCACCACAGAGAGATATAATGCAGCCTCCCAGACCCAAAGCAAGGGAATGCTCACGAACACAGCTGCTCAAAAAAATAAATCTCACTATTCCATACGCTGTTCCCTTAGGACAAGTTATTCTGGTCCAAAAAAAAAACAAAAAACCAACTTTTAGAAAACACAGCTAGGTGAAAACAAAGCCCAGGCACCCTTTTCTATACCTTCAAGGCAGATGCTAACACACATCTGTGCATGCAACAGCCCCAGAACATGAACCAGTTCAGAGCACAGTTATGGAAAGAGGTGCTGGCACAGCTCCCTTGGCCATTGCTGACAATGCTGTTTTGTTCTTCCATAAAGCTGTTTTGTTTAGGGCCTTCTTTGAAAATTCCATCATGACACATGTGCAAAGTGCCAGCATGGATAAATGTGCTCCTCCAGGATTGTTTTCACCATGGTTAATATTCTACCCCCCCAACCTACCCAACCACAGTCTGTTCAACATGCTCATTACTTCAGAGCAGGAATATGCAGTTCTGTCCCCACACAATTTCTGTCTGTCCCTGCTCTTCCCAAAAGTCACCAAGCGCTCCTGGGGCAGCTGCTTTTCCTGGATTTTGAAGGCAGCTGCAATGATGGGGCTCACACACCCTACATGAACTCCATCCACCTCTGTGAATCACACAAGCCAGTGCTCCTGAGACACAAATTCATGGCTCGATGCACACTTCTGTTACAGAAAGTGTGTTATTCATCAGCACAACAGCGTAGGACCTCAGTGCAAGGAAGTTAGGAAGCACTTGAGTATTAATGCAAGCTAAGTAAAAAACCTCCCAATTTCCTCAGCAAAACAGCACTTGACCCACATTTTCTAGAAAGCAACAGCTTGCATGTTAGTCTGTGCAAACTCTCCTTAAAGAAAGAAGAACTGACCCACATTTGAACTGTCTCAGTAACCAGTGGTGCATAAAAAAGACTCCCAAAGTAACACCATTAACCCAGAGTGTCATCTCCAGTAGATAGGTTCTCTAAGACAATTTTACAGGGACTAATGCTTAACTTTTTTTTTGCCTACAGCATCCACTCAGAGTAAAGTTGTTTACTACATACTCCCACCCAGGGTAATCATACCCAGCTTCTGGGGAAAAAACCCGATTCCACCCCAAAAATATAAATCATAAACTACCAGTTTCCTATGAAGAGACACTCTAAAAATATGACTTTGCAAGCATTCAAGAAACAAACATAGATGTGTGGTCCATGGTACAAGGTGCAATGAGGAAAGCCATACAGGAAGGCCTGCACCAAAACTTCACTGTCAATTTAACATGCACCATCTACACTTTGATGCTCTCCTCCTACTGTCAGTAATTTGTAGCTCCCTTCTAGTACTTTAATCCCTTACTTTTTTCTATAATCACTGAATATTCTGCTGCAAGCTTTTTTTGCCAGACCTTTCCTATTCAGATTCATTAAAAAAATCTCCTGGAACAGTTAATATTTTGGTTAAGAATCACATCATGTAACTCCATATATATGAGGTTTATACACATGCCATCTATACTGCCATCTATACTCCAGCACTCTACACTCCAGAGCCATCATTGGTCACAAATACACACTGTATATCACAGATATTTTAAGGCCCCCATCACTGTGATATCTAGTTCAAGAAGACAATTAATAGAAGAACTGCTCTGGAGTTTCCCACCGGCAGGTTCCTTTGCCAGGCACTGCCACTTGCGGTGCAGTTCATCAGAAGCCAGACCAATGTTCTGCTGAAAGGAGGTCAGAAACCAGGAGTCACAAAGCACATCAGGGAGAGATGGTGCTGGATGTCTGCGAGGCCCAGCTGCAGCACATGGGCAAGTCATGGCCTGATTTGCTGGAAATAGGGATCGTTTCCTCTGCAGAGCTGGTAGCAGAACAGGCAGGTGGGCCAGGCAAGGCAGCAGAAGAAAGAGGCAGGATGCCAACGTAAGCCTGAAGCAAATTAAATATCAGAAGGCAGCAGGTTCCTTTGAGACTGCTCGGTTGCTCTTTTGGCAAAGGAGGAAAGCAAGCCATTAAAGAGGCAGAATACACCCGTGTCGACTTCATTTGCAGCACTAATTGCCATGCACGTGCACTAATTGCCCTCACATGAAGTGCAAGGGACTGGGCACTACTTGAATCCCAGGCAGTAGGTGAGTCTTCCAAAGTAACACTTGTTGGATCATGCTCTCACCACACATTCCACTTGTACCAAGGAAAAATGGAAGGAATCAGTGCAGTCTTATTTTTTCATAAAGTTATCCACTGTAGTTTATTTAGAGACCAAAAAAGGAAACTTTAACCAGATCACCAGAGACATTCAAAACATTAACAAAGTTTGGAGCTTCTTACCAAGCTAAGAGAAGGGAACAGCCACTGAAACAAACTGTTCTCTGCTGTCACTTTGGAGGACAAGGCAATGGAGATCTATCCTGCAGCCACCTTCTGTGACTGTCTTTTCTTTTGTCAGTAATAGCAACACTATTGGACTGCTCTCAGTAAAAGCTGATGGCTGTCAGGGCTCATCCTAGCTACCTGCACAGGTAAAGTGCATCAGAAAAATAAACACTGGCAGCAGAAACCCAGAGCTGCACTGCCTGGGGCCTTCTCCTGGGGCTGTTTACATCACTGAGGAGCTGAAAGCAAGGAAAAAGCAGAGGGAGGGTGGACTGCAGCAGGTGGCCATCCTCTCTCCTGTTTTGTTAAGGGTTTCCTGGAAAAACAGAATTGAGAGACGGTGGAACAGATTGTCCAGAGAAGCTGTGGATGCCCCATCCCTAGAAGTGTTCAAGGCCAGGATGGATGTGGCTCTGAATAACCTGGTCAAGTAGATGTCCAAATCCATGGCAGGGATGTTGGAACTAGGTGATCTTTAAGGTTCCTTCCAACTCAACCATTTCATGATTCTACAAAAAAGGGGTTCATACCCTTCTCTCCAGTAAAGTCTGAAAGAAGCATATGTCTCTATCAGGATGTTAATATATCTTTAACAACCTTCAGCTGCATTTGCTCCTAGTTCATTAGCACTCTTTTCTCACTAGATGATACCCACCCCTCTGATGTGCTTGCTCAGGTATGCATGTGCACCTCCCAGGCTATTTTGGTCCAAATATAGGGACTAAACTAACTTTGGATGAGTTGGGCTGGAAAAAAACATTTCCATTACTGAGTCTGACTATTTGGCAGTAATGGTACGGCTGCTGAAGCACATACAACTAAAAAAACCTGGAAAACCAGACTCAGTGATACATTACCACATGAGTGAAGGAGAGAAAATGCACCTACTGAATTTTTTTTACAGTATTTCTTCCCACTTTTTTTCCAGGACCTACAAAGAAGTCAGGTTGGGGAGAAAGACAGGAGACACTGCAGACACATCTTCCACCAGCATCTCTCTGATACACTGCAGGGTGCCTAGTACAAGACAGATGCCTCTCAGTAATTCAAGAATTGATCAGTGTAAATCAGTCACTATTGTTCCACACCAGTTGTCCCTTCACACAGAAAAGCCCTGAGGGGAGTTAAAGGCATTTTGCAAGCAGCCAGAGGGAAAAAGATATTTTTAGTGATAGGCAGGAGGCATTTAGATTCCAACTAATTTCTTGTTGTGCTAAATAAAAACTGGACAAGGCAACAATGATTTAGGGTATGGTTAGAAGAGAGGTAAGATCCCTTTTAGATCCAGTTGGGACAGAGAAGTAGATATCACAGCCATTAAGATTCAAAAGTTAGTTGACTGTCCTGGAAATTGCAGCTCTGCCTAAGACCACGGTTTGTGCAGAAGGCACCCTTCAGGGTTTTTTTCCCTTCCACTGAAAGGAAATCAACATTTTCACTCTGCCGAGACCCAAATGCTGTCTCCATGAGCAAGCCAATATTACAATGCCACCCATTTGAAGGGAGCACAATATTTCTCCAATAAGCTTCAGCAGGAGGTTTGGCAGGCAGGGAGCTGTCACAGCATCTTCCCATGAAGTTTGACATGCAGAAGATATGCTCATGATGCAGCAAGGCACTTGCTCAATAGCGTATGGAGTATTGCAAATGGCTTAAACAGAAGGAGAGCTGCTGGAAACCAAAGGAGCTTCTCCCAGGAAAGACACAGAAGAGCATCACCCTGCCACTTCTGTGGCATTCCAGGTGGCAGCCTGTGATCTCAGAGACGCAGTATTTTGTTCTGGTCACAGCTGCTAAGGAATTGGCAATGAAAAGGTTTGGTCTCAGCCCCAAGCAAGAAGTCATGCTCTGAAAGCAGAACATTTCTATGTGAAGGATGAGTCGTGAGCAGTCGCAGCACCCCTTGCACAGAAACAGCCATAGAGGGGACAAGCTGCTGAAAAGCAGCTTTGGAAAAGGGGCCAAGGGCTGGCTAAACATGACAGAGAAGCTCCTCTCTTGAATCTGCCCCTATCACAACCAGCCCCAGCCCTTGCCAAGGGGAAAACCATAGTACAGAGGGTGACACTATCTGTTCTAACAGAAAATGGCATATAAGGGCAATGCACTGAGTTAATAGTATTAAGTACTCCTCACTTACATAAGCTACACCCTGAAGATATTATGGTAAAGATTGGTCTGTTCAGAAAAGTTCATCGAAATAAATTGAAGAAAATTATTTAACCTGTGAGAACACTTCTTTTAACAAGCATGACTTTATTTAGTTTGCATTCCCTCTGGAAGTGAATTAAATTGAGTAGGTCCATTTGCATCTAAAACAGACTAGTAAGGTGGTTTCAGCAGTGGACTACAATTTCTGTATAGTGGGCTCTATATTGTGGTCTAACTAATCCACAGAGTGTTACCTTTCCTAGACATCATTACTTGGACAAACCTTCAGTGTCATGACACAGCCAGATACTCATTACCTGCATTAGGGAAGAAGGAAAACAAACAAACAAAAACAAAATTGCAGTTTCCTAACTCTCTCTTGAGATATGAAAATATTTTCAGGAAATACTTCCTTAAGTATTTTTTCACAGTAATTTCAACCACAGTGCAAAAGGCATACACTTTTAAGGGTCCCTGGAGCAGCCCTGGAGTTCTAAAGAGTTACCTAAGTATAGCTAGAAGGATCAGGCACTGAAAAGGAGGTCACCTGTGAAAGGACATGTAACCTTCAAGATTATTGCTTGTACTGCAGTGCTTTTAGGAAGGCCCCATTCAGGAATGAGACCCAGCTGTGCCAGATATCATTCAAATGCACTGTTTGTGACAATAGAGAATGGCAGGCTTTGGGTGGGGCAGGAACTAAAGCCAGGTGAGGCAAGCAAACTAAGCACCAGTTTCAGCTGAGAGCAGCCAGAGAGCTCTAGTCAACGACAGCTCTTCTTTGCTGTCTGCTCCTACCCAGGGCTGTACGTGCTGGTTTGCTTAAAAAAAAAACACCAACCAAACCAACACACTAGAAAGCACATCAGTCCTTTTGTGACCCCTGAGCACATACACAAAGGAGGGGTTATTTTAGAAGGGTCTGTGATTAGTACCTGCCACAAATGGTTTAGGCTGACTTGGTCTTGTCTTGGTGCAGCAGGATGGCGTAGCTGACCTCTGGAAGTATCCTTCAACCATATCATTTCAGGTTTTGTTCCTTTCAAAAGTAATCAGTACATCTGTCATACCAAAGGAGTGACACTTGTTCTAGCACACTGACACGACTAAGAAGATACAAGCCTGAGCTCTAGTCCCTCATTTTCCTGGCTTGTCAACAGCCTTGCAAATTTCTCAGATATGATAGTAAATCCATATGCACAGCATCTATTTGGTAATGTACAGCTAAAAAGTCCAGAATAGACATGGAACAAAGAAAAATGCCATATTCAACATCAATTAAGAAGGCAAGAATATAATTACCCAGTACAAAATCTGGGCATGATGTCAGAACCCCTTCACAACTAACACGTCCATCTGTGTTATATTTAAGTGGATGCCACCAACTTGAGCAGAGAAATACCCACAATATGTTCCATCACAGGGTATTAAAATCCTGTCTTACTAAGAAGAGAGAGGGAAAAAGTATTGGTTCAGTTCACCTTCAGTTCAGAAATCACTGCAGATTGCTTTTTCAACTGACAAATACGGTGCAATGAAGCATTTAATTTTTTTTGTTGTTTTTATTCCACACCATCTGAATAGAAGAAGTTTTAAAGTGCAGAATTGTTCAGTGTGTACTGTTAAATGAGCTCAGTAGTCCATCCTGGCCTTAAGATCCAGAGTTCACCACTCAACAGCAGTTCCCACACTAGTAACCTACTTCATGTTCAACGGTCTTAAAGACTGCATTTAGCTTTTAGCATGAGTGAGACTGACGTTGTAATTACACATTCTCCCACCACACTGCAGAGCATCATCTTTCCTTAGTACCACAGAGAATTTCTTCCTCTCCTCTACAAGATTACTAGTAACCAACCACCTGAAAAAAAGAAATCCCTTTTAAGCGGAAACATCTTCATTAATAATATATCCCTTGGTCCCCCCTTTTGTGCAATTTGGTGTATAAATACCCACATGTTAAGCAAGAATACTCAGAGAAAGCTGCCATCGGGTACTTCCCAGCAAATGGAAAGAGCTCATCACTCAGCAAGCATATCTGAATAGCTCTGTCATCTGTGGGCTGACCAGCAAACTACTGTTTTTAGAAAGACTGATTTGAGTAGTCCCTTACCACACTGCTGGCTCTAAGAATTCAGTTTGCAGAGTGAGAGGGACACAGGGATCAGCGCTTGCAGCATTTAGTCTAGAGCAGGGAATTAAGGGAAGGAGGCAAGGCTTTTTCTGGAAGGGAAGATACAGCCAGAGAACTGTTTGCATCAGAAACATTTTATGACAGATTCTTGCAAGCAATGTCATAGCCTTTTCTTTTGACTATGAAGTGAGACAGAATGTCTTATACAAGCTGCAAACATATTTGAGGAGTAAACAGTTTGCGTAAGTTGCCTCTTTGAAAAATCAATTTCTAATGTCTGGGGGGAAAAGAAAGAGAAAACACAAACCTTTCTTTATTTCTATTCCCTCTGTGTTGCATCAGCACAGTCCTTTGTTTACTGTCTGCAAAGATGCACCCTGATACTAGTGGAATGTGTATATTGAATTTGAAGAGTAGCTTTAATTCCCAAAACTCAACCTCCCAAAAGCAAAATTTCCCAGGAAAAGACAGGATGATAGCCAAGCCCGGCAACACCACAAAGACCCAATTCACAGTAAAAATTTGATGGGTATTACATGGGTGTGTAAAACTTTTCATGAAAAGAAAAGGCAGTTTAATATTTCATTTGGAAACTCATCACTCAAACTGCAGAAGCAGCAGTCTAGGTAAAGGAATTATAAACAAAATCAGGGCAGGATTGAGGATGCTTTGAAATATACTTTTCTTCTGCTATTTCTGCTGCTATGAAGTAGGAGAAGCCACAAATGATGACTATACAATGCACACTACAGACAGTCCTGATAACATCTCAAACACACAAATATGATTTGTGTTCCTGATGTCTGGGGAAGGGAGTAAAGATACATGGCAATTACATTAGTGACATATAAATATGAAGAAAAAAAGTACATAATGATATTTTATTTGCAGAACAAAGCCTGACAATACAATGAAACTTTCTGCAGTGAGTGCTGTAACAAAAATCCTACTTGGCATCAGCAAGGCCAGCCTGGCACTAGAAGCAATACTGTTGGTGATGCCAATGCAGCCCATAAATTCTTAAACTGTGGGGAGTCCTACCATTTGTAAACACATCATCTTTGTGGTGCAAAACCAACTGTGTCTGGCTGAAGCAGTTCACAAGCCTGTCTACGTACCAGGCTCCTGATGGGACAGAGCTTCCCAAATGTTCAAATGCAAGACTGGAAGCAGAAGGCAGAGCTTTCAAGTGTGTTCAGTCCATTTCTCTGAGTGCCAGAGCAAGACCATCTCATGCTAAATTCTACTGCAGATCTGCTGAATGATGCCATTTCTGTACCTGACAGTGACAAAACCGGCAAGACTCAGCACCATCATAAAACATCACGGAGATGGGAGTGGTCCATTTGCAGGTGCTAAAAAGTATTTTGAGTCTTGTCTTGGCCTGACAGCGAAGTGACTTTATTAAGTGCTAGAAACTTCAAACTTTTTTATGATAAGGTGAGAACATTTAGGAGTTCAGGAGACAAAGATTAAAATTCTTGTCTGTTTCCCACACCCCCTCATAACTAGATTATCCTTTTTAATATCTTTGGGGTTGTGTTTTTTTCATTCACATGAGATTTCCCCTTGGGTTTTTACCTAGCCTAAGGACTCCATAATAATGAATCAAATTAAGTTTCTGGCAGCAGCAGGATATATCTCAGGTAAAGACAAAAAAAATTTTTTTTTTTTTTAAAGTATCACCAGTGTCAAAACAAAAAGAAGAAAGAGCATCCCATGGATGAAAGATATCACAAGTTCAGATCACTAGGCTAGACTTCAGAGGGAGGGAAGGAACTAACACCGAGTATATCCCACATCAAAACACAGGACTTGCAGGAGATGAAAAAAGTCACACAGCAGTTAGGAACCCCACCCATTTCCCAGAAGCTGTAAATCTTCACGTTCCTTGCACACACTTTGTCACTGTCCTACCCCTCTGGGCCATAAAAAACCAACATGTAGCACATCATGAAATTATGTAGCAGCTGGAAGGCTCGAGGGAGATTCTGGCGCACTCCAGCTCTCCCTGAACTGTATCTTCTGGGTACAGATTACCTGCAAGGTGCCTGTAAACCTGCAAGGTGCTATGTACAGTATAAAGCAGATGGGAGGACAAACCTTGCCCAAGGCTGGCAAAACTTGGAGCCCTGTCTTCTACCTCCTCAAACAAAAGTGGGTAATTTCTCTGAACCGCACCCACCTGCACAGGGAAAAAGAATTTAAACAAAAAAACCAAAAAACCAAAACAAGATGGGGGGGGGGGGAGAAAAAGAACAAAAAAATTAAAAACACGTAAAGAGAGACAAGAAGGAAAAAAAAAGAGATGAGAAAGAAAAAAAAAATAGAAGAGAAAGACAGGAGCTTTTCAAAGCATGGGTTCTCAGAAGCCACTACCAGCTACAGGGTGGATCACTTCACTGCACACATGGAAGCTGCGGTCAAAATAATTTTGATTTTTACCTCTGAGATTTTCAGCTGCTGCTGAGGATTTTTCATTGCATCTTCTACCAAGACAGAAGGAAAGCTCTTTTAATTCAATCAGAAAATAAGATTAATATCCAGTAGTACCAAAATATGATGACCAAACCAGCTACTCCCAAAAGACTGTAACTATTCCAACTACTGCAATGGCCAAAAAGTTAGCAATTGTTGTACTTTTCTTAAAAGACGGAGAGGGAGCTATGGTACATGACTGAAAGATTAGCTAATCAGACACAAATTGAATGCGTTTGGAGAACAGCCTGGTGCCCAAAGTTCACATTCCAGCTGGGCTGAGTCCCAGTCCTCTTCCACCCCAGACCTTGGCAGTGCTGCCCACACAACAGAGAACTCGGAGCAAAAGGCCATTTAGGAAGCACTGGGCCAATTCAGGCTCCAGGAGGGCATGACCAGTTCCAGCAAGCCTTTAGCACCAGGATAATCAGCATTTTATATCCACTGCTGTTCAGGTTTATAAATCATCTGAATGAGGTTAATCACAAAAGACTACATAAATAAGATGTCCTGCCTTGGACAGATCTCTGACAGAGAACAGGTGTCACACTGGTGTCAAACTAAGCCATCGTGCCCAAGACATCAAAGGACAAGTCAGTGGCTGCTTTGTAAGATTAGGGCATGGAAAGTTATCATTCTGCCTCACGTACCTTGATGAATCCTGATGTTTTTCTGAAGTATCTTCCCCGCTCCAGAAACAAACGGAACTAGCACACCCTGCCTTTTCAAGCGTGTCATAAAAATGCCTAGAAGGACAAGTCTTTTGCTATGCACCTCAATCATCCCTATTAGGTTTTGTCTCCAATTCACCAAGATCCAAGCCAGCTATAAAAGAGCATTTACTACCACAAGGCTGAGAGAAATAATTCAAATAGGTCAGTTTATCAAGACAACAAACCTATTAAGAATCCAGGAACACGGAGAAATTAGTCACATAGCACTCTATCACACTAACAGGTTTTGATACTGGTGAACATTACAGTGAAATATTCAACTAATTCATGGTGGGGGAAAGGTAGATAAAGCAAGGGGTTAGATTAGGAGGTGGCAGGATCATAGTGTAATTTAGGAGATAAGAAAAACAGATATGCCTTTGTAAACCTCAAGCAACACATGCATTCCCAAGAGATACAGACAATATTCCTACAAAGAGCTAATTGATACACAATACCTCAGGGATTTGCTTAATTACTTCTGTTACAGAATTACCCTAGGGAGGCAACTATCAATGCAACAGTTACTGAATATTTCAGGTTGCCATTTTTTCCCTGAATGCAAGACCTCAAATAAATTTGCACTAACTTTGGTGCAACTGCTGCTCAGGCAGATTTTTCAGTAGTGAGCAGTGCTAGAGCTCTCCTTATTGTACAAGAGCCCTACTGATACCAATGTTTAGGCAGAAAAGGGCATAAAGTGCTGTTTGAAGCATCCAGTGCCTGGCCCCATGTGGCTGAGCACCTTAAAAATCCCATCCTATACAAACATTACTCAAATATATGTTCCAGGTGGAAAAAAAGTAAAACAGGCAGCATATAACCATAAGAGAATTGGCACACAGAACCACCTGCATTCCAGGTAGTTCATCTCTCCTTCTTGATGAATAAAGAAAATGCTGCTTGAAGACAATGAAAGCGCAATGCAAGGACTTGATTAACACACTGCTGAGAATCTGTCTCTAAATCAGTCATCACTTACATATATTAAGCATGCTGAGGCTGAGATGGAACATAAAGTACTACTTCTCCTACTGTGTGACTAACTTCTCGTTGAATGCCATTCATATTGCCATCAAGAAAACATCTCTACAAGGTGCTAGGAGATATACACAAGATTCAAGTTGACTCCCTTCCCAAAAGTAAGAAATCGTTTTTAACCCTGCCAAAGTGAGTTTATTTATGAAAAGGAGAAAGAGAGACTGGTTTTCATACCAACATCTTCCTAGAAATTGTTAAACTGAAATGCTACACTTTCAAGAGAGCCACCATGCAGGTGCAGATCAACCATGTACCATTAATGTGTATTGACAGAGACAAAGGCCAACACATACACAGTTCTCAGAAGTGAAGGATGAGTAGTGCTGGTGTAATGTTGTTATGATGTAGACCTGCAAAAGTGTCAAGCAAGAAGGCACCCAAAATCAGAGAGACATAAACAAAAGGCATGTGCTGAGGTAGTTCAAAATGTTGCTGCGAGAGATCCTTTGCAGAAGGTGTGCAGTAGTATTTGGGGAGAAAAGGGATAAATGCATTTCAGTTTCTCTTTCAATTACTGACACAAGACAAAAAAAAGGTATTTATTTTTTGTGGTACCTTAACAGTTACCTACTCACACTGAGTTAATAAACTACAAAGACTTAACTGTATCCTTGAACAGGGAACCTCAGAAAGTTACAATAAAACAGATTTGGATGGGAAAAAAGGAGTAAATCTAACCTCAGTCCACAGGCTTTTTGATGTTTGTATATGGCATTCTTATCCCCTACTCCTGGTCCCCCGCCCACTCCCACACACAATCCCCATCCCTTTTTAAGTCTGATTCAGAGCCCAATAAACTCTCTTGTGAAATTCCCTGTCCCTTAGCCCATAGTCTTACAAAAATGCCAGTGCTTACTCAAGACTATCTGCACTGAGGGCAGCTGGTCTCTTCACATGACTTCAGTTAAGCATCTGCAACCCACAGGCTGCAGCCTCTTCCCATGCGCCTGTACAAGTCTGTGGGTCGGCTGGGCAGC
Source organism: Entomyzon cyanotis (assembly GCA_024500445.1). Taxonomy (NCBI): domain Eukaryota; kingdom Metazoa; phylum Chordata; class Aves; order Passeriformes; family Meliphagidae; genus Entomyzon; species Entomyzon cyanotis. Next base: position 10,229,159 of record JAKEPQ010001026.1, on the reverse strand, counting down.
TCGTTCCGATCGAAAGAGAGTAAATCTCGGTGTTATCTTTGCGGTGAATACAAGGCAGATTACTGATAAACAGTATATTTCTTTCTCAGTTAAGTATTAGAAAGCCTCATTCACCTGTAAAATAATTCTTAGGTGAATCCTGGAGCTGAGTGTGTTTTCAGAGCCTGAAAGTGTTATCAAAACTAACACATGGAAAAGACTGGCCTGAAGAGATATTCTTACATACAAAGGGAAGATGAGACATTTCCATGCAGTGGAACATATTTGTAATCTGCCCCAGAATAACACAAGGACATAGACCTGAAGACAAATACAGTCATCCCCTCCCCAGCAAATATGAAAGCAGTTCCTCTAGAGTTAACTGATCACAGGAACACAGGAAAAAACCCCTTTTAAGCAATCGGGATTTGCAGTTGGTGAAGCATCATCTATGCACTGTCTTCTGCTTCCAGCAACAGCCTTTGGAAACAAGTAAATTCTCAAACACAGGATTTCTTTCTCTCCCTTCCCTCAGCATTGGATAACTTTTTAATACAATGCAATAATTAGCTTTTTTTTAAAAATTCCAATCAAACATCAATCCAAGAAGCCAAGATCATTGCCTCTAGCCAATCAGACTCACAGAGGTACAAGCTATACCCACTCCTTTTGGTAGTGGTGCTCATGGCACTTTTCTGAAAGACAGATTCCTCCAGGTAGCAAAGAGAAGTCAGAGTCTACTTTCCAAATCCAGTGACCCCAGAAGAATTATTTTAAAAAGCAGATAAGTTAAGACTGAACAATCACAACTACTTTTACTCCTTCCACCTTACGAATTCAGAAACAGCAGGCTGCATTAACCCTTCCATGAAGTCTGACTAACATAGCCTTGGACCAGAGAGACTGGGGAGAGAGAAAATCCCGTAATGATAGGAGAAGATAATTCAGACAATAAAACCATGTATCCTCAGCTAGGGAATTCAGCAAACCATCTTTCTCCCAAAAGGGACCTACAACCAAGAATTTCCCTCTCTTGAGAAAGAGGAGTTTTTAACAGGCTCCAGAGTCTTATGAAAATGCTCAGGAGTCAACACAAGAGTCACCCTGCTTTGAATGTCAGTGGATCATAACAAGAGCGTATGATTTCTCCTGGCTTGGAAACAACTTGGAGAGAACTAAAAGCAAAAAGCCCCTCACAAAGAAACCTTGCTTAGGTGTTAATAGTTAAAAATGCCATGAAAAAGAGAGGAAAGGGGATGTACACCCTAACCAGCCTTTCTTCTGTGACTGCTGAGTGTAAAGTACCATCCGGTCACATAGTCACAAATGCATTCAAATCCACTCCTGCTCCACAAAACCCAGGCTGATCTGACTGCCAGCGTGAAGTCACAGAAAACATCTTAATTCCCTCTTCTTGACTTATCTGGCCTTCATCTGCCTTTGCCTCTGGTAGTTTGAAGGAGGAAAATAGGGCTTGCGTGCATTAGGGGGGCAGAGCTGAACACAACAGATTTCCACGGCAACGAGATACAGCCCCAGCGAGGAAGGCCTGCTAATAGCTGTTAGGCAATGTGCTCAGCAGAACAGATTTTTCTATCAGACAGCCCGAGATAGCAGCTCATGTTCATACACAAACGTGTAAGGAATCAGATGCTTGGCCTTGTACAACCCCACTGAATTCAGCCCATGCTACGCCAGTGTAGACCACAGCAAGATAAGAGACTGTGTTAGTAGAAAAAATAAACAGGCAATGTGGAGACACACTTTGAAGACAAAGTAAGAGTGCTCCTAGGACGTTCCTCATTAACTGAACATTTATTGTTAAACTGTAGAAGAAACCCAGCACTTCTATGAAAGTGAAAGCAACTGTGCAATGCACAGATTTGTGCATACCATACCGTCACCTATTGCCCATGCTTTTACCTTTGACAAGTGCACATTTATACACAAGTCCAACTTCTTACAAATAACCCTGCTGCTTGGAAAGGGAGGGAGCAGTAACCATTCCAGATTTTCTACTGAGGGAGTCAATCATTTGGCCTTTGTAATTTAGGCTCCTTTCTATTAAAATACATTTACCAACACTTCCCAACATGCTGATATTTTATTCATCCTTCAAACTCAACTCTGCTTGTAACAGAAAGCTAAATCTTCGAGCTGCAATCACAATGGGATTTGCCTTCACCTGGAAGGATATAGTCTCCAAATACACTGATTTCAACAGGACAAGTCTCAGTTTATAAAGCAAAAAGCACACATAAGGCTTTGCAAGACCAGAGCCCCAGTGGGGAAGAGCTGAGGCCATCAGCAAACTTTTTCAAGTCAAGCAGAAAAACACCAACTGTCCCACTCACAGTGTATGCTCTGCTGGAAATGCACAAAAAGCCATTTATATCAGACATAAGAAAAATATGTCATGTAGAGTTTATAAAAATATCTGTAACAAACTAAGAACAAAGCCAGAAACTGTCCAAGTAGGCTGAACTGGGCAGGGGGGAGAAGGGAGTAATTTCATGGGCTGTTTTGTATAGCAGAACAGCGACAGCCTCATCCTAATGAGGTTTTATTTAAGCTTTAAAACTTTTCTTGCCACTGCAATAGGTGGAACTCAGAACAATGCAGAACAAAGACTAAAAGTAGACACCGAGCGCAAAGGTTGATTTTTTACTATGTGTTAGGGCTGTAAAACTACCAAACACCTGATTTTAATAAACAATCCCTGGTTTACACACAAGCATCAGGGCTGACTCTGTGACAGGCTCATCCTTGCTCAGAGTCCTGCACATCAGAAGGATTACAACTGCCTCATAGCTTCAACGTTTTAAATCAGTAATTTCCTGATTGCCACGATGTGTGTTAAGCTTAAAGCACATGAGTCCCAAGGCTGCTTGCTTTGCTTGAAGAGTGGCGCCTTGTATTGCTGTTGTTTATACAGATATGGTAATTAAAAATTGCACTGTAATGCATTTGATAATAGTCTTATTGTTCCCGTGAACTGAACTGCTTCAGTTAAACATGATATCACAGCTAAATAACAACCTGCATTTATACTTTTTTTTTAGTACTTTTTATCCTGGCTGTACAGGAACTCCAGGCTTTTTCACCATGGATATTTCCAGCATATCTCAGAGCAAAATACCCTCCTGCTAAACCAGAAGCCTACCTCACATTCCCGTGGAGCATGCTCTCCTAAGACGACTAAGCTCTGCGCCAACACCGAACTCAGAGTGACACTCAAGGATAACCTCTACCTGATAAAAACAGCCAGACTTTCTACACATTTCTCAGTAACACAGCACCATGCACGGATACTGTTCCACAGGTGGGCTCAGCAAGGGCTGTTTATATTAAATACAACTGAAGGGCATTAGCAGGGCTGGCTGACAGCACTGGAGCAGCCGTCATGGGAACCCAGTAAGACACATTTCTTGTATGTTTAGAGCTTTAACTTGGAGCAGAAACTAGAGAACACCACACCTATGAAAAAAAGCAAGACTGCAGGCTAGTCACTCCATTGCACACCATCCCACACAGCAGTAGGTAAACTAGGGGTTCAACTGGAAGTCCTGTCAGCCTTCCAGCATCAGGCAGGCCTATGGAAGTCAGACTACCCCACTTCCCTTGCCCTTCAATGCTGAGCACACATCCACATCCCTCAGGGCTTGCCTACCTGCTTCAGGAGGAACTTATCCTCCCCGTTGATCTTGAGGGAGACGGCCAGGTGGATGGCGGAGAGCACCACCCCGCTGATGACCGCGGCCCTCATCCGCACCGGCAGCAGCGTGTAGATGCTGTAGATAAAGAAGACGGTCCACCAGATGCCCTCTGAGGCGCTCCTGGGCCACACCAGCAGAACCCCTACCACTTGCACTGCCAGGATCACCAGGATGACAGAGTAGCATGCCAACCACATGTGGTCCTGGTGGAAGTCGTTGCGGTTGCACACCATGCACAGCACCACCATCAGCACGATGGCCAGGGAGAGCACCACGACATAGGATACCTCATAGCGGCCGTGTGCGGCATGGAAGATCAGCATGACCACACAGACCAGCACTAGCACGGCCATAAGCATGGTGAGGCTGCTCTGGTTAAGCCGAAAGAAGTAGCGCTGATAGAGACGTTCCAGTTTCTCAGACTGGAACTTCTTGGACCTGAAGATTTGCAGCAGGCTACTGCAACAACTGCCCATGGAGAAGGCCGCCTCGGAGTCCCCCTCGTCCCCGTCCTCTTCCTCCAGCTCCTCAATCTTGGCCTTGATGCGTTTCTCCTCCAGCCCCAACTCCACAGAGCGGGGCCGTACCTCCCCCTGCTCCCCCAGCTGTCGGGGGCTGGCATTGTTGGGGGCAGCGGGGGAATCACTGCCGGGAGGGTGGCGGGACCGGTGACGTCGGCTGTCGTCACCGTGCTCCTGCCAGGCGGATTTGGACCTAAAGCTCATCATCCTGCAGCCGCTCTCCCCGCGGTTCCGGGGCTCGTAGTCTTCCTCGCTCCTCCACCTGCTCGACATGCGGGAGGCCTTCTTGCCCGAGGACCTGCTGGGAGGCGGCGGGTAGGAGTAGCCATTGGCCCGGGCCTCCGCCTCGCCCCAGGCCGAGCGGTGCTGCTCGGTGCCTGCCCAGGGCGCGGGACCGCCGAAGCCCGGGGGGCTGACGCTGTTGGACCGGGACATGCCCTGAGGGACGGGGCCGCGGACGAAGGGATGAGCGCCGGGCAGGCACGGGGGATGAGCCGCCGGGAGAAAACCCCAAAAGGCAGCGGGGAAGGAGGGAAAAAAAAATGAGGGAAAAAGAAAAAAAGAAAAGAAAAAAGCCAAAACCCGCAAACGCTCCCAAAGTCTCCGGAACGGCCGGGCGTCCCCCGAGCCGGGGTGTCCCCGGCGGGACGCTCAGGGCAGTGCCATCGCCGGCCCCGCTGCTTCGACACCGCCGAGCGCGCTCGGCACCGCGGGGACCGGGACGCCCCGGCTCACGGCCGCTCGCCCTCAGCCGCGCCGCGGCGGCCGCAGGGGCTCGGGGCGCCGCGGGGGAGCCGCATCGCAGCGCGCCCGCACCGCGCCGGCCCGGCCCCCGCCGCTCGGGGCCGGGCGCAGGGCGGGCGCTTCGCCGCGGGCCGGTCGGCGGGGAGCGGGCTCAGGCTCAGGCTCGCAGGGATGCGGCAGCCGGCGGCGGCGGGAGCATCCCCTGCCCGAGGGGCGCGGCGGGGGGCTGCCCGGGGCGGGCCGGGCTGCGGCGGCGCTCCTGGCTCGCCTCGCCTCCCAGCGGCGGAGCCCCGGCGGTAAGGCACGGCCGGCGGCAGCCGCGCCGCTCATGCACCCGGCCGCCGCTCCCGCTACGCCGCGGTGCCTTCGGGCGGCCGCGGCGCCTCTTCCACGGGCACCGGGGAAAAGGGTAGAAACGGGCAAATCTAAAAAATCTGAAGGGTAAGAGGAAAGAAAAAAATTCAAAAAAACCCGAGCAAGAGCAGAGGCCGGGGCTCGGCGCTGCCTCCCCCGCGCTGTCAGCGGGGCGGCGGTGCCGGTGCGGGGCTGCGGGCGGCGGCGGCCCCGCGCGCGGCTCTCCCGGGGACGGCGGCGGCGCGTCCCGGCCCCGCTTTGTGCTCCCCATTCAGCCGCGCGCCGGCCGCACCGCCCCCGCCCGCCCCCATTGGCGCGGCCCCGCCGCCGTACAACGCCATTGGCCGCCGCCGCCGCCACCCCGCCAATGCGCGCGGCCGGGGCGGGGCGCCCTTAACCCCTGAGGCGCTGCCTGAGGGAGCTGCCGGGACCTCTCCGGAGGTCGCCGCCGCGGCCGGGCCGAGCGGCGCCGTGTCCGTGAGCTGCCGTGTCCGTGAGCTGCCTCAGGGCTCCCGTGTGCGGGCATGAGCCTCCTGCTCGGGACGGCAGAGGCGGCAGCATCAAGCACTGGTGGCCGAACTGGTGAACAGAGGAAAATCAAGCCCCAGAAAACCGTCTCTCAACCTCAGCACCTGTTACCGGACCTACCTTAACACATAAATTAAGGGTAAAATACTCACACAGGTAGGTTTGCCTTGTTTTTTCAACGACGTAAAGTACAGCCCTCCCCTTCCCTCGCTGTGGCAGCGCTGTGCCGCTGTTTTGGGAAGGGCACATTCCCTACCCTGGGAGAGCAGGGCATCGACACCACCGCCGCTCCCAGCAAGTGTCAAACTCCAGACTCTTCCACAATATTCTCTCAGCTGAACCACTCTTTCTGCAGATGCCACTGAGCCAATTAATGATTTACAGTGTTTTGAGGGTAAGCATCATATATACTAAGAATAATATTATTGCCTGATGTTCTGCATCGTGTTTTATTAAAAACAAACTGTCAAATCGGGTAACTGCTTGGCTTTAGTTGCTGAAAGTGGCGATTGTCTAGATGTTTGTTCAAACATTGAAAATCCCTGCTCACAAGTAGTCCTTAGCAGTAGTAGTGCTGAAGCTATAGTTATCAAGGGACAGAGATAAGCAACGTTTGTAGAGAGGCAGTATTGCTGGACACAGTTGGGGGAAAAAAACCCAAACAACAGATAACCTTCCAAACACAAGCCCTTCACGTGTCCTTTACCCTTGCAAGTAACCCCACAAACCTACAGCAATTTAGGGCTTTATGCATTTCGGTGGTTTGTAAACCATATGCTGAATTTTCAGCTCCTTCCACAGAGCATCTTTTACTTACCAGGAATTCACAGTTAAAGATTTTCACTAAAAAATGCACACAATTATTACAGTGGTGCTCACTTCCATGGCATTTTCCTGGCAGATGCTACATACTGCAGCTGATCAAGATTGCACTCTTAGTTTGCTTTCCATGAGGAGACATAGTTATATATAAATACCACCACCCTTCAGGTAGAATTTATCATTTCTTGTGGTATTATACGACACTGTCACTATCCATACACTACTTTTGTTCTACATGAGTAGAACAACACTCAAGAATTGTGTTGTTGGTTACTCTGGCTGCACAGTGCCTGAACCCAAGGGATAAAGACAGTGAAACAATTCTTCAGTGAGCTGTAAACTGGGACAGGTCTTTTCGTTTTGTACACAAAGTCCTATTTTGGAGTTTTTCTCTCAAAGCCAGCAGTAAAAGATCTCACTTTTTCACACTAAAATCAAGTGAAAGGAGAAAGGTGGTCCACCAAATTAATTGGTGACCTTAAAATTAATTCTGCTTCAGAGAAAATTACTGTGAAGGCATGTATAAAACCCAAGAACATTCAACATCCACATCTTGCTACATTTGGTTATGGATATCAAAAGCATTGCTCAGGTAACAAACCAAGTAATTTGATGGTTTTTATGTTTCACCACTGGGACCAAGTAAGGTCTTACTTAGCTTTTCCATCATGATAGCCTCTGGATGCCTGAATCCTAGGCAGGATTCCAGTGTACAGTAAGCTATAGCCCCTCTTCCAGAAAGTTTACATATGCAGGTACCAGAAAAATGGTGGTTTCAATTCTAGAGTATCATTCAAGTTTCTTTTCACTGTGTCATTTTGTTTGACATACAAATAGTTTTGCTTTTCTGTAATGTCATAAGAATTGATGCCTAATCAAAGTTAGGGTGTCTTTTGAAAAAAAAATAAATTCATTAGCCAGAGGGGAAAAAAAGTTTTGTCCTTGCTACAGGGCAAAACACATCTTCAACCAAAAGTTTGTAACTTTAGACAGAGGTAGGTAAATATGAGGTGTTGAGTTTAAAGAGAGGTAAAGGAGCATGTGGAAGAGATTCTGCAGAAAATGTGTAACTTGTGAAAACCACAAGGATGTTAAGAAGCTAAAAAGTGTCTTAGAAGCTAAGAGTAGCACCAACTAAATGGATACTTCACACAACGAGGACATACAGGGCTATGACAGAGAAGATGAAAGATTACACATGGATAGTAAAAATCTTAAAACTAATGCCCACTTCTAGGTGATGTTACTGGATCACGTCAGAATGGTTGTAGAACAATGAGCAGGATATCGTAATATTAAGGATGAAGACCAAAATACAGTTAGTTTATCTACAGCTTTCTTTCTAACATGCTGTTTCTTCAAGCCCTGGCTCTTGTTTCTAACTCAAGAACCTGACCACAAATGGCAGTAAGGTACAATGTTTGTCTCACCCAAGAAGTTATGCGTGAAAGCAAAACAGCATATCCTGGGTCTCTGTAAAGTCATTAAAAATGCTTAGCATTAATAACAAGAACACTCAGGAAATTAGTCTTTGTTAATGAATTGTACATAGGTAGGAGTTACCTTTTTCTTTCACAACTTTCACAACTTCCCAGTCTTTTTCTGAAGGATGAGTGTAAAAGTGAGGAACTTCTATATCTCAGTCCCAATGTGGCTATGTACAAAGTATGACCTTAATACAAGTGTGCTTTGCATTCTAATCCATAAAATGAAAATATTTACTTGCTTTGGTCAAAGAGCTCAACAAACACAAATATCATAATACTGTGTGGGAAAACAGAGAAACTTACTATTCCTTGACCAGAAGGCTAATGCTCCACCTTCCAGTCTAGCCTAGCCTTCACAAATCCTACCTGCCCCATCATAAAAACTTTTTTAAAATTTTTGTTTTTTCCTTTGTGGGTGGGGGAGTTTGGCAAATTTCCATTCAGTACGTTCAATCATATCTTAAAAAAAATCTGGATTAAAATTGAACCATGCCTCCTTTTCAAAAAGTATTTCTCTGGTTAAAATAGTATCTAAATGGAAGTAAACACATGGAAGATTCAGAGAATGCTTGCACAAAATCACTGAAGTGATGTCAACTCCTCAAGAACCTTCAGGAAGCCATGAGGGAATCAACTGAGGCAGATCTAAACTTCTTCAACATACGAGAGTTCACATAAATTCTGGTTTCACATGTAGTCTCATAATTTGTATAAAAACATTTTTTACTTTATTATTATGACAACAGGTGCAGTAGACAAACATTAGCATTCTTTCTTTCCATTATTTACTTAAAATGGGGAATAGAAACCAGAGAGTGACCTCAGAACATCTGTGTCACATTTCACTTTTTATGGTCTTCACGCACTATATGACTCATTGAAACATTAAATCCAGAAGTTTAAAATATCCAAAGCAGCCCTCTGAAACTCAGAGATAATCACACAATCCAGCCTGGAGCCATGAAACACTCAAACTGAACAAGCTGCTGTTGTAAATTCTCTTGCTCCATGCCACCCCTCTGCCAATAATCTGATGATTCAAAAGTGAGAAAATAGTGAAAACACAAAACCACAGTGACTTAAAAAATAAACAAAAAGCCCAGCCCAAAACAATCTGACTCATAACTGACTTTTGGGGTTTTTTAGGGATACACAGAAACCTAGCAAGACAAAGTACTTATTAAATCACATTTATCTGCTTTTTTACAGCAGCACCCACATTTCACCCCAAAGGTAGAAATAAAATATACCAGGTCTGGAGCTAAGCACAGACACAAGCTGCAGCAATTTCTCCAACACCTCTACCCTTCTTTCAAATTGCTAGTATTTTTTAGTGACTGCAGTCCCAGTCAAGAACAGGCAAAATGGTCCAGAAAAAACCTGCCTACCCTGTTTTAATGAGAAAGACAGGCTTGAATAAGAATATGCTAAACCAGACTTTTTTATAAATTGAAGTTATTCTGAGTTACACATTTTTAATGGGCAGAAAACAATACATTCTACACTAAACATATTCTAAAACATTTATATTATAGGACCCCAACGGTAGTTTATTATGCACACAAGTATCAGTTTAAACACGTAACTAACTAAATCATATAATTTTAACAACAGCAGGAGTTTTACATCTTTCTGCCAGCAGTTTATTTCTTCAAAATCTGGCATGCTCAGGCTTCATCTGCAGTTATGCATCACCAGGAACCTGGAGCATAGTAGTCCATGAATGCTTACATCTGCCCCTTTTTTGAACACACCTGTAAGCCTAGAGCAGGTTTCCACACATTGTTTGACTTGACAATACCTTTTGAAGAATAATTCAGCATTTTCAGACTATACAGTTTGCTTCTGGTAAAGGACTCTAACAGTAATCAACTGTTAATTTCCAGTCTTATTAAGTAAACAAACCAGCTATGTCTGACTTTCAATTTCACATCCATTTTCTTCCTGATGCAAGAAAGCTTTTTCCACTGTTCCAGTTCGCTAACAAAGTGCTTTGTTTACTTAATTTAAATTGCACCAAAAAGCTGGGTAAGGAAATTCATTTGATACTCTCAGACTAGCAACTTTCCCAGCAGTAGTTTTTACACAGGAACAGAGGACTAAAACAAAGCACCTAAGCCAGTGCATCCAGTTCCTTATAATCTTGTAATAAACACCTGGAGGAAAATAAAACGAACTTCATGTCATCAGCACACTAGACTAAACATTGCAGCATCTCCATTAAATGTTGCTGTTCTGCCTTAATAAACAAACAAAAAATCCCTCCCAAAACCCAAACACCACCCTCGCCCCAAAAACCAACAACTACTAGTGGATTCCAAAGGGGACAGGAAGAAAGTTTCATGTTTTGTCAATGCCCCAGAATTCTTTGGGAAACACAGGAATAGAGCTCTGTAACCTCCAATACCTCTTCTCTTCCATCTCATCATTTTATTAATGGTCATTAAGTTGAGAAGACCAGCACTCATTATCTTTCTTATCCACTAAGTGAAGAGGATGTATTTTACCCAAAGAAACCTTTAAAAGGCAAACTGATGTTTTTTGCGGGCATGCTACATGCAGAAAAAAACCCCAAGGGGCTGATCTTTACATTGCCATCAACTTAAAACTAATTTTAAAGAGAGTACCTGAAATGCCTGTATTCATTTATATGTATTCTTCAGATTATCCCTGTAGAGTGAGACTAATCCACTGTCTTGCCCAAGAGGCTGAATGTAATTACACAGCAGCTATGATTCTGCAATTTCAGGTGTTCAAACTAGAAAATGTCAGTACTGAAGTTTTTAATATGCACTTGTTGCAAGTGGTAACAGTTCACAGAAGACTCTGCAGACTGTCTGGAGCAGGAGTAAAAAAGACAGGACAAAATGCAATTCAGTGTTCACAATTCAGTTGAGTAAGCCTCTGCAAAAACTTCCACCAAAGCATTTCCCAAAAATAAGATCCTCATGTAGTACCACGTAATGTAAAATTTCTATGTACAAACTGCACAAAATAAATTGAATCTAGAGAGAGGCAGCTGTGACAGTTTGTGCAAGTATAACTAGACATGGAAATATTTCTAAATATTGTGAATTATGATTTCATAGTAGAAGATTGAAATAATACACATCTACTTAAACCATTAGAAAAATTAAGATATACTGACAGTAACATTTCTTTCCGTAATATTAGTATATTATCAGCATCAGAACATCAAAGAGAAAAACAAACCTCTGACAACACTAGTGGCCAAGCTAACATGTGAGGCCATAAAAAGGGCTTTAGGATTTTTCACATCTGTAAAGCAAAGTGTTATTCTGGAAATTAGTGATCAACAGTATAAAAAAGAGTTACAAATTTTTCATCCACATTTGAAATTGCAACTACTTCAAAGGCAGTCTTCAGAAACCACCAAAGAAGTTTTATTAATTATCTTAGTACTATAAGTCTTCTGACAAGCGTGGAAGAGCATTTGTTTAGGAGACAGGAAGCAGAATTTAAAAGCCACTTCATATTGAATGGAAGTTCCAAGCAGTTGGGTGGCTTGAATCAATCACACCTAACTGCAAAAATACTCAGTTCACATCACATGCAACTGAATCACACAGATATTCACACCTTTTTATTTTATATTCAGCATACCAGCACACATCCTTCCTCTAGTCTTATGTCAAGAACTGCCAATGCTTTATTTAAGATGAGCCTAACACACTGTTGTGACATTAACTTGCTGACAATGACAGAATCCTTATGCTTTTCAGACTTTTTAATGTTACCCTAGGGAACTAAAATTGTTTCCACGCGCTTTTTCAAAATGCAGAGAGGAAACACAAATAGCCAGTGATAGTTACTGTAAGGCACAAACAGAGCTCAGCACCTCTCTACGGTGCAGTAGTTACGAGGTTTTAATTACGCAGCAGTGCTAAGTCACAGCCATCATGTGCTGATGCTGGGCATGACACCATTTCATCCTATCTTCCATCAACAAAAAAATCACTGTAGTTGTGCAATCTTATGACAAGCATATGCCTAGAATAATAGCACTCACTCTGCAGCTACCACTCAGTTCCTATTAGAGGATTATAACTTGTTATTTATGAGCATTAATGCCATCTAGACACAGTTTTAAAATCTCTCTCAGAAGTGTTAAAAATGCTAAAAATGTTGCCGTGGTAGCAGACATATTATATTTAGTAAATGAACTCTGAAGTATTCTGTTGCATTAGTTAAGCATTCCACTATATTTATAATACTCAATTTTGTTTTTGTAGGAAACCATCAGCATCCAGAGTGCAGATAACAACAGGAGAACAAAGAGCTCACACTCAGTTGAGGATCCTTCAGGAAGTTGTGAGTGTTGACATAGTCAGTTAAGGTGCTGTTATGAGCACTTCTTTTGAATGTGGAAAGCAGAGCATTCAAAACAGTATGAAGTTTCTTAATTCTTTTGTCTGAGCTGTAGTTACATATGCTAAAAAAACCTTGTAAATTGCAAGATACACACTGTATACAAATGAATAAAAATATAGCCCTAACTCACATTTGTAAAGTATCTGCTTTTGTTCCTCAAACAGTAACAATACAACATATTTTGTTCAGAATTATTTTATTTGGATTATAGCAATTAGTATCACTGATCAGTAGGCCAAATCCAGGCAGAGAGCACAGAATCAATTTCACAAGGCAACAACACGGACTAGTATTTTAGCATACAAACCATTTCACTGCATTATCAAGGTGAAATACCTTTCAACCATGCATAAAAAATCTATGCTTAGTCTTTCGGAGCTCCAGGTAATACCAGTTTCCTAAATATACAAAAAATACATTTAACTTATAATAATCTTAGTGAATCAGACTTATAAAATTACAATTTTATTCTTCACAACATAGAAAAAAATACAAAAATGACTGTATATAGTTTTCACCCAAGTTTCACTGACATATACATCAAAATATATGATTTGATGTATACTCATGAAAAGTTTAAGCTGAAAGATAGGTTTTAAAATGACACTGCAGATTGGTCCACACAAATGCCAACCTTCATAATGATAAGAAAAAAACCCTCTGATAAAAACATCACATTGTGAAAAATTACAATTTACCTGCACTGTAACCTGCTTCTTACTGTAATTTACAATATGAACATTTTGACAATTCCAGTTGTAAACTACACACTGGTGAAAACCTTGGTCTTTTGGAGGGTAGTGACTAACTCAGACAGAGCTGGCATGGTAGAACATAAAGTGCTGTCAACTGAACCAGTGCACACAACAGAGAATACCAAAGCAGGGAAGGCCTGCTGGTTCAGATAGGCTGATAAAGAACATGCAAGCCAAGTAAACAGTCTGTGGGGAAAATAAAACCCTCTGCATTTGTGACAGAGCACTGATCAAAGCTTCTATTATAGAGTTCACGGAAACCACTTTACAATTTCAGTGACAGATGAGGAGAAACTTCTTTAATGAGAAGAAACCCCACACGTGTCAGCAAAGGCAAGATTAGAGAACAACCCAAAGAGTACTAGGGCATCACACTACAGCTCTCTCTCAAGATCACCTTCCAGTGATTTCCATGGAAGATAAACTTCAAAAAGCACTGCAAGGTGAAGCGCTGAATTTTTGTACAGTTACTGCATGTTCATACTCCAGAATATAATTTATAAATCAACTTTTCTGGTTAAGAATTCTTACTGTGAAAGCAATTTCTTTTTATTTTGAAAGGAAAAGTAACTCCATTTTCTTTCAGAAGGCTGTAGTTTATTTGCATTTGTGTGATAAATTAATATTTTCAATAAAGTAAATATTCCATAATAAAGCCTATTCAGCAAAGGTGTTGGTTGCACAAGCATTCTCCCCACTGGCAGCTCACTCTGCTTTTCCATGGTGCCAGTGCTATCGACTATAGATCTGTACTGTATCTTTCTCATCAACAGAGCCAGGAGTTTGTTTCATGTAGGAGTATTACACAGCCATTTTTTTCCTCCAAATTGGAACAACAGATTTGAAACCAAATCTTTTATTTGGGCAGAAAAATCAAATTAAGAAAAGTTCAGGAGCTGAGCATTCACAATATCCAGTAAAGTAAGTACATCAGGAAATAAGATCTTTTAGATTACATCCTTCAGAAATTCTGACATTAACTTCTTTATAGCAAGTATAAGCAAAAGGAGATGTTTTGTTCAGAGGTGGAAGTTTACACTTTCAAACAATGAGCTCAGAATAATATAACATTTCTCAGATCACTACAACAAAGCACATAACCTAATACAGAAATGAAATGTTGCATCTCTGAATCCAAAACCATTTTGAGGTTGTGTATGGCCGCAGTAATAGAATCACAGAACTGTTTAGGTTGGAAAAGACCTCTAAGATTGAGTCCAACCATTATCCTAACACTGCAAAATCCCACTAAACCATGTCCCTAAGCACCACATCTACACTTCTTTTAAATACATTCAGGGATGGTGACTCCACTGCTTCCCTGGGCAGCTTGTTCCAACGCTTGACAATCCTCTCCATGCAGAAATTTTTCCTAATATCCAATCTAGACCTTCCTTGGCACAACATGAGGCAGTATCCTCTAGTCCCACTGTTTGTAACTTGGGAGAAAAGACCAACAGCCAACTTGCTACAATCTCCTGTGTTTTTTAATGCAGTCAATAATTGGCTCCAAAATGTTGAAAATAGAAGCAAAGATTATTATTATCTCTTACTCTCTCTCCACTTGTAATAGTCCTGTTTGTGTTGAACAGGAAAGGCTCTATATACTGAGAGTTAGGAAAATTCAGTCCTTTTGATGGAGCCAAAGAAAATTACTGGAAAATGCCAATTAAAAAAAAAAATATAGCTCTGACAAGCATCAACCTAAATAACTGTAATTCCAGCTCTTCCCAAGTGCTAGAACAGAGAGCCTGTGTCCTCAGTACTTCCTGGCTGTGTTTAGGGAGAGCTGGGATGTGTCAAACTCAGCTGGGCCCTGTCCAGGGGAGGTGCTGGCAGGCACAGCACAAAGCAGCATTGCAGGTAGCTTGGGAGTGGTCACACCTCGCTTATGCACTAAATCATGTTACAAGAGGGAAGCCAGAGAAGCCCAAGTCATCTCGTCTAGTGACTCTGACTGGGTGCAGACAGGACTATTTGGCCATCAATTCCTAACAGAATTCCTTTTGCTTCTGTTTGGACATCCATTCATTTCCCTGCTCCTTCTGTCCCTTCCATTCCCCACCCTTTTATACTCTATCAATAAAGTTTCTTCATTACTTGGGGCACAGCTCACACAGAATTAATACTTTCTGCCTCACCACAAGGTTTTCTAAGCTCTTTCATTTTCCCTTTACCTTCCCATGGGAAGGTTAAGCCTGAGAATCCAGAGAAAACACCTAGGAGAATACAGCTTTCTGTGGTCTTCCACTTTCTTCAAGGAACAGATGAGGGCACCCTGTCCAGTCTGCAAAAGCAGCATGAAACAATGAGATCATCTGCTTTGCAAGGAGCAGCTTATGACTTTGCAACACGTCAGAAGTTGAGTGCCTGGAATTGCCTGCTTGGATGTGCCAGTGATGCCATCAGTCACATGAGAAAAGTTAGGTTGAGGAACTAGGCCCCCAGATGATTCCATAGTAGACCAAATATTCCTCACCATGGAAAGATGAGTATCACTGACAGTGATTAGAGATGATAAAGTAAAAAGGGAGAACTGTACCTGGTTTTGGGTGACCTGCCTCCTTATATTGTTTAGATTCATTACTGATACCACTAGAAGTATTACAGTCAGTATTTTTTCAATATGTAGAGAAGTATCCAGGGATGCAGTACTTAGAAGAGTTTTAATGTTTCAGGTAAGAATGACAGCCTCTGAATTAACATTAGCATTTAAATAATCAGCCTAAACAAGATCTTCAGAGAACACACTCTCTGGTCAGACACCATTCTGTTTAAACTCCTGAAGAACCACATTCCCCTCATTTTCTGTAATTGGTCTCTTCTTCTTGTTCCCATCACCTTTTAAAGACAAAACCTACCTTTCTAAATTCAAACACTTTGCTCAGATTACATTCTCCACTGAAGTCTCTGACATTATCCTGAAGTATTCCAGAGCATATTGTTTGCTTTCACAGCAATACATACAGTTTCTGGCATGCAGTCAAGCACGTAAAAAAAGAGGTATCAGTAATATAATCCCAATTCAGGCATTTAGTGGGTACAACTTCATCACTCATACTGCAACCTTCAGGCATTTAGTAATAAATGAAAACCAGTTAGCACATCGTTTAAGGAAAAGGTTAACTGCCAAGCCATATAGAGTTTAACTTTTCTGAAGCACTGCAAGCTGAAAATTATTTCAATGTTTTACATCCTGGAATTTCAGTAAAATCAGATTTCTTGGTTATTCTTGCTAAATTATTGGTCTTTTACCTCTGACTTATCTTGGTATATTCTTTACAAATGTGCTGGGTATTGAAAAACTGCAGCATTTTGATGTTTGAAAAGTTCTGAAAAAGAGTTGGAATTACTCCGGCTTCTTATGTTCTTCAGTGTGGGAGAGTACCTTTCGCCTCTGATGTAGCATATGGAAATACAGCTGAGGGAAGACTGAGGAGAAAACAGACTTAAGTCAATAATGTGTGAAGTGAGGCCTGCAAGATGCACAGTCACATGGTCAAGGTCACCAATTCTCTATGAGAGGATGTGCTTTTTGCTTAAGTTACCTCTTGCCTTGTACACTCTAAAGAGATGAACTGATATAGTGCTTAGGCTCAGGTACTATTTTTTTGCTAGAGCAATCACATTTTTAATTAAAT
Organism: Entomyzon cyanotis; assembly: GCA_024500445.1. Classification (NCBI taxonomy): domain Eukaryota; kingdom Metazoa; phylum Chordata; class Aves; order Passeriformes; family Meliphagidae; genus Entomyzon; species Entomyzon cyanotis. Next base: position 10,212,220 of record JAKEPQ010001026.1, on the reverse strand, counting down.
GCAAAATGCCTTATTTAACTCTGCACGTACAAGCAGATGACAAAAGTTGCCTTAACTGCATGCACACAATACAAAGAGAACAGATTGCAGGGAGGAAAAAGTCCTTCCAAGAGAAATTTCCAGATTTGTTTCAATTTTTGTAATTCTAGTGTCACTTTCAGACTCTAGGACACTTTATACACACTGGTGCCTCTTTCATCCCTCTCTATGCAGAGCTTTTTTTCTCCTCTTATTTCTAAGACTGTGACACAGTATGTTTGCAGAACAACAAAGTAGGGGATGGAAAACACACATATACAAACAGCAAAAGCTGAAATTTCCCATGAGATACTAAACCTTTGTAAACCATGCAAAAACTAAACACTGTCATCAGCAGGCTAAATTGGTTAGTTCTATGTACGTTAATCCCACAATTATTTGCTTTTCCCGTTAATGCTGTTAATACTAAGAAACCTAACAAACTCATACTTACTTGGAATGTAAGAGATCATAACCAGGATCAGGAATGTATAGTAGTCAAATGAAAAATTGTACTTGTTAGGTAAACTAATGGAATACAAGCCAGACTGCCTGACGAAGGGTAATGCAGCATATATTGTGAGTAATTCGCCTGAGACTCCCATTGGATACAATACTATAAACAAAGTGTACCTAGAATGAAAAATACACAGAAAGAATTAAAAGTTATTACAAACTCTAACAAAATATTTGTTGAATGATATTATGGATATTCAGATTTTGAATTCTCAGTATTTAGTTTTCTTAGCTCTTATTTGTTAAGAGCACAGCAAGTTATGAACACTATTGCAAGACAGGAATTCAAATCAGCAACTGTTTGAAAATATTAAAGAATTTTATCTGAGAATCTGAAAACAATATCTAAAACTGTTATATACAAACATACTTTATTATTTTGATTTCTGAACTCTTTGGTAGAGGTCATTTTACTACTTAAAACAGGGCCAAATACAGTTGATGCTAATCAATGAGCTTAAAGATTATTTCAAGTACAACCACTGGATTCAATAATTACTGCTAAATATCAGTTTACTTATTGTCATCCCTTACTGTTAAATATCAGTTTCTGACAAACAATAATTTTGCAAATGGAACTGAGTTCAGACAAACTACTCTTTCAGCTTGCAATGCAATAGACTTTTGTAACCTGAAAATCTGCTAGAAAGAAGCTAGGCAGCCACGTTCACAAACAGAGCAATTACCTGAAGGTCAAATCTAATTTTTTGCACTGCAACTGCTTCACAAGATAAATATCCCTGTCAAATCAGTGCTTTAAGGCTGTGATTTCAACCATCCTACCAACCTGGCCCATTTGATGAGATAAGGGAGATGGTTTAACAAGCTAAATGTGTAAAAAGAGTAACGGATGATCTCGGTGATCGTCCAGGCCACTACAAACAAGAGGACACTGTCTTCAGCTTGTACCTGTGAGAAAGGAAAAAAGGCTTAGTATGAACTTGAGCATTACCAATTACTCACCACACCCAAGAAAACCTCACAGAAATCAATTCCTGCGGGCTGTTTTACTGCATCATTTTAGAGAACAGACTCCAAGAATGAGCTTAAAAGCAGCATTAGTAAAAACAGTAAAAAACCCTTCTTATCATGCTCTGTATTTTTCTAGCTGCTTAAGAATAGCTCTGCTTCATGATCGGGTAACTTAAGCTCTCATATTCGGTGCAAGGTAAAATGGTACAAGAAATCCTTCAAATGCCAAGTATAATTCTTAACTCTTCCCATTCCTACAGAATACCAGCTTCTATTTCAGTCCTACGATTATCTCCTAGTGCAGAAAGAATGGTGTAACACTTGATACCTGGTTTACACTTAATATTCTGATACTACTTCATGGTACTGCTGAGTAGAAGCACTGTTTTCCTTTATCTGCAGGTGAGAAATTGGGTCCTACTTTTGAGCAGCAGCAAAACAGCTAACACCAGATCTCAGGCTGGGAGGAGAGAAGAAAGAAACTCAGATTGTCTCACCTCAGGTAAGCTTGACAGGTACCTGATTCACTGCTGCTGGCTCCATTTTCTGCTTTGGAACTAGCATAGTTCTTCTAATGTTACACTCAAGGCAGTATCACGTTTCACTGCTTTACACCTCTTGGAGCTTTTATGTCAGTCACACATCACTGAACCAGCTGTAACTCTCTCCATATTTTAATCCTGAGATCAGCTCAGTTGGTCCAAGCATGCTGCTAATAATGCCAAGGTTGTGGGTTTGATCCCTGTATGGGCCATTCATTTAGGAGCTGGACTCAATACTTGTGGGCCCCTTCCAGCTCAAAATATTCTGTGATAAATAAACTGCCTTTATCTGTGATATTTAGAAGGTCAATCCTCAAAAGCATGTGGTTCAAAATGAAGAGTTATATTTATTAGAATATGAAGCATCATTATGAGGTTCAAATTCCAGATGGATCAAGTCCTATATGTGGGGTCACATACCCACAGTACAAACCCTTGAGAGAACAGACATTGATTTTTTTGCAGCCTTCTCCTTCCTTCCCTCCCCTCTTCAATAGAATTCCCAGCTATATGAGCGCCTTGAGCCCAAATGCAGTGGACCGTGGGAACAAAAAAGCTCAACCACAGGGGCCCACATTTTCTCTTTTCCTCCAACTCCTGAAAAAAGGGAAAAGGAAGCCAGGAGATGTGGGTGGTACACTCTATTCATCTTGGACAAAGTACAAACCAACAGGAAAAAAAAAGGAACAAGGATATACATATATGGACAATCAGAAACTTTTTCATAGGAGGGGACTGATTATATACTTTGGGGTAAAAACACTCATGGGAATTAGCCAGAATAAGCTTTGTTACAGACTGCAAAACCCAGAAAAATTTATACAGAAATCTTGAGCTATCCTGGAATGTAGAGCTGCTGGTAATCTGTATAGTGCTGTAAATCTATGTTCTGCTGTGTGTAACATTTCAGGTCACTTCCAGTGCATTTTGCAGCAAAAGCACCTTATTCTTTTTCCACATTCTGATAATTTGTTTATATACTAATCTCCCTTACATCATCATAAATGAGCAAAGTCCAAAAATTATTTGAAGATTTTCAGAGAAAAGACCATATCTATTTTTACATGTTGCTGCAGGATCCTAATCCTGTTTGATGTCTGCTTCATAAGCAAAACTTAGCTCTCAACACAGGAAAGTTAACACAACTTCTCAGATGCTGCTATTCCAAGGGAGGAATGTGCTTGACAAGCACTCCAGAGCTGCATCTTCTGGTCAAATTGGGAGTAGCAGCTTAGCAATGAGCTCACCTAAACCTGTGAGTCACAGGCTTCAATTGGACTTTGGAATCCCACCTCTTTCCTTAGCTTTGGAAATCAATAAAGTCAAAACCCAAAAGTTTGTACCTTGAAGTAGCATCCAAGGATATGAGCAAGGACAAGAAACTGGGACGCTAACAGTGAATCATACACAGGGAAGTAGAAAATTACAGCAGTTACAGTCCAGTTCTATCACATGACTTCTGTAACACTGCCTTCAGGGTCTAGTCTCCCCCTCTCCTTTGTATTATGAGTTATTAAAACAGTATTAAGACAGTTCACACCATTATGAAACACACAACCCTGTTAGGTCACTGAAAGAATCACTGATTGTGCCTTCATAGCTTGTGTCCCTATTTAAGGAAGAAAGAGTACTGGAAACTGGTGATTATCATTATAAAGGATGTTTCTTGCACACTCTCTTAGCTGTCAGAATTCTGCCGCTATCAGAACAACTCTTTGAGAGACAATTTTTCAGTACTTCAGATAAAGATGACTGTGATGTACATTATCAAACCCCCTGGGAACTGATTTACAAAACAATTTCTCAAGAGTCTTATTCTTTTAGCCACTGCTAAGGCTGCATTTACATCATTCCACTTCCAGGTTGAAGATAAGGCAGATACACAGTAGACTTTTAATAAACCACTAACGTCAATGCTGCCCTGAGAATTCAACTCTTCTTCCATTACTTTTTTTCATGCCAGTCTTTCAAGGAAGACTTAAGACACAAGTCAAAACACATTTTACACTTTATTTACACCTTATTTGTCCAACTCTCTTAATAGGGGTCAATCAAACAACAGGCATAATTTTTGGCATGTGTTTCAAGCCAACACACCATCAAGGAGGGTCCTGAATATATTTTAGCTTTTCTTCAATACTGTGAATAGCAGACAATGTTTGTTAAAATGTAAAAGAAACCACTGTCTTTTAAGATGCAAAGATGAGAACTGGGAGTTGACAAAAAAAAAGCCTGAGAGGTTTTTAATGTTCTCCTTAAGAATGAAAAGGGAAATTTCTCCACGTTAAGAGTAACAGTTTGACAAATTTGCAGAAAATTTCAGCTAAACACATAATTAAGCAATCCAATGCAGAAGAGCAAAACCAGCAGCACTGTGCAAGTGTAATGATGGAAAATGTTGGAACAGCACGTCTCTCTCCAAAGAGCTGGTTCTCTAGTACAGTAATTAAAAAATAAAACATAAAATTAAGGAAAAAAGAAAGGAAGCTTCACAGTAGGCACAAAGGACCTGAGAGCCTGACAGACTATTGTGTTGTATGGCATGCCTCAAATTTTACACAGATGTAAAGCAGTCATGAGTCAGGCTTTTCAACTGTGCTCAGCCATTCAGAATTCTGACGCTTCCAGCATGGACTTTTTACTACAAGCTAGTCTTAAATATCATAAATTAAGATGTTCTTTCCTCCTTTAAGTAAGTACACTTTACTACTGATTAAAGATACCAATTCACAACTGCAGATACTAGAGTCCCAATTACCAGCTCCACATGCTGTATATGTTGTTTTCACAGCATCTCTCGACTGTGTGTTCTACAAAGGTTCACACTTATTTGCAACTTATCTGTAACTGAACCCAATAGGATAAGCATAAAATGCCAGTTGACACCATTTTTAAATTACCCATCAGAACTGAGTGCAGAATTATCTATCAGAATGGAACTCCACAAAGGCCTGCCATGATGTCACCAGATGATCTCATTGCTCACACAGATTCAAAAAGACATCTTTTGAACTGAAGGGCACTTTCTGTTCACCTACGCCTACATCCTCACAGCCCTTTATGCCAGGCTGCTTGTTCTCCTCCCTGCTTTGCAGGTGAAACAGTAAAATTCACAGAACTGATTCCTTTCTGATGTAATGGCCAGCACTGATTGCATGCCAGGTCCTCCTCTACAACACCAAAAACTGCTCCTACAGTGCAGGTAAGGAGAATCTCATTGCTACCCGAAGAAGTGTGCAGTGCTTTAACATTTGCCATGCTTTAACATTTATTATGAATAACTTCAGATTTAGTTTAACAGCCCATCAGCACTGAAGTCAACAAAAAGCACAAACATGTTAGTGGCAAGAAGCATGCTTCAAATCACATCACATTTCTAGAAGTGTATCCTGACAGAAGGAGGGATGCAATACACATTTCTTCTTTTAGCTGTTATATATGAAAACAATCTGGAAAAGCAAGATACTGAACAAGTCTCACTCAGAAAGTTAAAGAGGAAAACAGCATTTAATTTTACAAGAACCTCATCATGCAGCTGCATTGCTTACAAGTTCCATAAAGCTGTGTGAGAATTTAATCCTGGCCTTCACCATGGAGCTCACTTGTGCAGACAGTCCTTTAGAAAAAGTAGAACACTTGTGACACTTGCAATACATCTCCCCAGGCGAGCCTGCAGGCTCCCTGGTTGAGGGAAGGGGAGGGGTCAAAACACAGCCTCTTATTTGATTTATTTGCTCTAAGTCATCACAGGGTTCCTAAACTTCACCATTCTTATGCCCAATTTCTAAGACATTAAAAAAGCAACACATACTACAGTCTCTTGCAAGACTTTAACCAGATGACCACACAAGTGTGGGGAAAGAAGTCTGCATGGAATATTGTTGACAGAATCCTTGTTAAAAGTCAAATGTTTGGCTAAACTCACGGCTACCGTTTTCTCCCATTTTGTTGGTTTTCTCTGGCAAGAATGTGGGCATAAGCTAAAAAAAAACCTAACCCACAATCATATTACAGGCTTTTCTTTGATATCTTACAGACAACACATGGAATAATTCTAATCCATTCAATCTAACCTTTAACATTTGGGTTACTTCCAAACCAGGACACAATAAAAACAGATTACCACTGTTCCTTATGAAGCACCAGGTAACCCAACATCATATAAATAACAGTCAAAACTACAAGAGTATTTATTTTAAAGTATTTTATATATATATGTATCTAAAATCGAATGATTTGAGATTATGGGGTTGTTTTTTTGTTTAAAATCTAGTACTTATTTCTGGTGAATTAACAGATATTAGAGTACCTTAATTTGCACCAACAGGGAAATCCATTATAAAATAATTATTTCCAAGATTTTAAGTTTATTGAGAAAAATAAAATTCCTCCACTTTAAGTAACATGAAACTAAAGCTTCAGGTAAACAAGCATTCAAATACCAGAAAGGAGTGTTAATTACTAGGAACTACAGTGACTTATGTTACTCTACATCTGCATGGATGCTCTGATAACAGGTTTGGAGAAAGAAAGAGAAAGCAGCTTCCCTCCAGACTTTGTAATAAGACAAGTTCCTTAAGACATTCTCCAGGTCAAGTCACAAATAATCTTATGCATAAAATGACTGCCACTTATTTCAGGCACCCATGCTGACACTGGCATAGAGACTAATTTCTTTCTTTAATAACAAGAAAACCAGTAAGATTAGTTTGCTAAAGTAACAGCAGAGATGCAGCATATTTGGGCTACTACACAGATTCAGATGAAATGAAAGAGTCAGTCACCAGAACCTGTACCAATTAAAGCATGTTTAGATTTTAAAACAGCTGTCAGGAAAAATTTTCAAAAAACATGGCTTCCAAAAAGATTCTAAAGAGATTTGCATGAAGTACAGCACTATCTGGTGTAGTGAGCAGTGAGGAAGAACACACAGCCCCCAAAAATCACCTACATTTGAATGTAAGAAAATTGAATGAAGGACAGAGGAAAGATTATCCTGGAGAGTGACAATGGAGGGCATGTTGGACACAAACAGATGAGGGGGAGTTTCAGATGCCACAGAAAGTGAACTGTGTATGCAGGAGGGCAGCGAGATTTTGCTTTTAATTATGGCACTAATGAAATGAACCCCAGAAGGATGTACCAAATTCTGTGTTCTGCATTACACACTGGAACCTCTTTAACTGTCAGTGAGGACTGCAAAATCTATTCAGGAGCTGGATGTCTTACAGTGAGAGAATCAGACCTTGCTCCGTTTGACTGTCAACAAAAGATGACATCAGACCTACTTTTATTTCTTTTGATCCACAGAAATTCATATGCACAATTTCACATGTTGGGATACAAAACAGAAGACATTTTAAGGAAAATAAGACAGCAATCAACACTTGCTTTTCAGCATGGATCAATAGTTTTTTATAAACTTGTAGCTTGTCTTACCTCTTTTACACTATGTGTTACTGCCCACGTCAGGAAAACCCTTGACATCACTTGGAAAGCAGTCAGAACAACAGAAGAGGGAACAATGCCTGGAAGATATTTTGCAATTAGTAAATATTCCTGACTACCACAGTGGGAGGTAGAGGTGGGGAAATAGAACACAGCTAAATCAAAGTCCAGTTATTTGAAATTTCTGGAAGGAAGGCATTTAATTTTTTTAAATTTGAAAATATAAAGTCAGTCCTTTGGTGTGTTTGCACAGCCTAATGCAATGCAATCCCCTGACAAGTCTTTCTGCACCAAAATGCAAACAAAAGTAATTGGTCTTGTTGCAATCACAGCACATTCTTCAATACACAGACAGCTCAGTAAGAAAATTTCAATCAAACAGCTTCTGGGATACAGTCTTTCAAATAAACCCTGTTTGATTAAAATATCCAAGATACTCTTCATTACTGTGATTTAAAAAGTAAAAACAGTAAGTGTTTTGCACTGTGTATCCCAAAAAAGCAGCCAGAAAAAATTCAAAGTATTTTTCAGAAACATCGATCTAGCCCGTATTTTGATATGTGCAAAGTTTGTCATTTCTTCCTGGAAATACAACTCAAAAAGAATCCCAAACCCACCAACAAAAAAACCCCTCAACAAACATACCCCAGGGAACAGCTGATGCATTGGTAGGTACAGAAACAACTTAAAGATTTTCTTAAAGCAGCAGATATCACTGGTTCTTGCAGGAAGTTCTGAGGTGCCAATTAAACTGCCAGTAAAGGACCCTACAGACCTAGGTCTGACAGAACAGGAATAGTCTTAGACTGCAAGATTACACAAAATTCCTGAACTTCGCATCACAAAGTTTTATTTTCTTCCAATAGAGAAATGATAAAAACAAATGCAAGAGAATGTGTAGCTCCTGAAGTAGAGTAAAAAGTGCTTCTAAAGCTAATGCAAATTAGCAAACAAGCAACACAACAGCCTCAGAAAGGTGCAGAGACCAAAGACGAAAGTGAAATAGGAAGAAAGAATAAGAAAAGTCAAAAGCAAGTTTCATTTGAATTATTTTCATTCATATGTTTGGCTTCTTTGAGAGGAAAAAGGAAAATCCGACAGATATAATTCTCTTCATTTTTATCACTTATTGTCTTGGTCTCTGGACTACATGTTACCTCCTTTCCAAGTAGAGCCTGGCATTCTTTACATCTTTGCCATATGTTAAAGTCCTGTTCTCAACCCTGCCTCACAGAGACACTGCCCTATCAATCCTCATATTTTGAAGGACTTGCCTCACAGATGCTAACATTTCAGACTCTACTGAAAAGATGTGGAGAGAAAAGTTATGCTGATACACACAGCCATCTGTCACAGATAAGCTCTTCTATTGACAGAGAATTACAGCTCTAGTTAGAGCAATTAGTTCAGCAGGGGCAAAGGAATCTGCAAATTTCTTGTTTCTCCTTGCATAGAAACTTTTGCTAGAGTCAGTAGGACTAGAGCAGACAGCAGCAATTCATCCAGCTGTGCAAAACTCCCTCATTTTATTTAGCTGACAAACATTTCCATTAACAGAAAAAACCATAATCCACAGCCAGTTATAAGAAAACAAGTCTTTTGCAAAAGAGCTTTGTTAGGGAAAGCAAAAAGATTGAATAATAACGGTATAAAATGTTGCCACATTCCCCTAATGGCTCTCTTCACTAATATTACATTGTGCTACTAAGGATAACATGGGCTAAATGGATCCACACCTCAAATCAACTGAGCCAGAATTATTATTTTTGCACACAGACAGGCTGTGTAATCATCTTGTTTGCTGTTCTGCATCACCCTGGAAGGTGAAACACACAGAACTCTCTCCTGCTACTCACTGATTTGTATGGACATAGACTCCCAACTGTGAGGAAATGAAAATCCAATTAAATTTTTTACATTCTTAGATTTAGTCCTAGTAAACGTTGGTGTCTGCACACAAGTTTAGCGCAAGAAAACAGCACAGCATTATGGATTTAGGATAGTAAAAACTGCATTTTATCTGCAAGATTTTCTGTCCAGTGTTCCAAGATTTAACTCACCCTTCTTGGTACTTGTTAAGTAAGACCTTAACAATGGCACATTTTAATATTAATTTTTGACAGTTTATGGTTAAAGTATGGTTTATTCCAGTAAAAAAACAGTAATTGAGATTTAGTAAAATTAAACAGCTTTGGAAAGACTGCATTGGCAACACAGGCAAAAAAGTGATACACCCAGTTTACTCTGAGAAGCCTTTACATGAATTTGAGGAGTATATGAGCATTCATTTCTTGGGATGATCTGTACACAGTTTACAAACTGCCTTTTTAAGACATTTTCAGAGCAACTGGATGATTGAGGAGGGTCAGAACTACTTTATCAACGACAGAACCAGACTGCCCTCTGCTGACACATTCCTGTGCATGAGTTTGAGTTCTCCCAACTACCTCCCTTGGTTATTAAAAAAACCCCTCAGGAACTCACTATGAACCTACAGTCTAAGACCCCCTCCAGTATATGGACTGTCTGGATAATGATGAAAAAAAGCAAATTTTTAGTTGGAGCTTTAGGAACCTCAATTCCATTTTACTCTTTAAATAGTAACTAGTGAACATTCAGATAGGAGCTGAATCACTGTTTTATTTTTATGTGACTTCTCAAATTAGGTAATAAAACACTGTAATGTATTTCAAACAAAAATTAGTAAATTATTCAAGAATTAAATTCGGCAATTCACAGACTGTAACGTTATTCTTGCTAATATATTGCTAAAAGTGCAATCTTCTATAAGAATAATAAACTGAAAATTTGCAAGCTTACCAAGTGCACAGTGCAGAATCTAGAACAAAAAGAAAAAGTCAAATAATTAACATTTCAAATTAAGCAATTCAGACACACATTTAGTTCTGTTACAACAGCTTAACATCCAGTATTTGCATTTCAATGATTAAGATTAAGATTTAGCTCTGCTGCCCAAGCTAAACAACAGAAAGTAGAACTCCCTCACCACTTGCTAAAAGGAAAATTCAGCTTTTGTATGAGATGTTTGGTAGAATTAAAGTAAATGTATGAAATACAACAAATTCATGCAAATATTAGTAACACCAGGGAACAGGACTACACCTACCTCAAGCAAAGCTCCGGTTTGGAAGAATTTCAGGGGCTTTTCTATTGAATAGTAAAGGCTGTGGTAGCTGCCTTTAGCCAGGTATGCCCGAACTAGACCAACTGCAATAACGAGCCACCTGAAAGAGAGAAAAAAGGATACATTAAGCAAAGCATAAATACAAAGACATCTTTAATCCCTCTTTCGATACCTGAGAAAGCAACAGGCAGAACTGTCCTGAAATACACTAACTCTGCATGGGAAAAGTTAAATACTTGCAACTTCTACAAATTTATCAAAGTGAAAGATGATGCATTTTTTTAAGCATTTTTCAGCACCAACATGATACCAATCTCTCCAATGTCTCAGCCTATTTTTCAGAGAGCTCTATTTAATTTAGTTATGGAACGTATTCACAGCAGATTGGCATCATATTTTGTTTAGTTTAAGCAGAAAACCCCTGACAGCTAGTCAGAGATCTCTTACCAACTTACAGCAGCATGACATAAAAAAGATTCAGGAGGCATTGATTTTAACATTTCAGTTCCAAGTAAACATCTAGACTTTATGAGAGGTCATACAGCTTGATTGGTAGCATATATTACAAGAAAAATAGTTATAGATAAATAACTGCAAGGAAACTGAGCCTGCTAAAGCCTTGAAGGCAGCATGGCATTCCCATTGCAGTTTTCCTTTTTTAACCAAAAAATGTATCTAGGCCTATATAAGCACTGCCCATATAACTGCAACTGCACATGAACAATGTTACCCCTGCTGATTCTCCCCTCAGGTAATTTAAACAAATATAAAAATATTTTGTCCTGGTGGATGAAGCTTTCACTACCACAGCTGTCCAGAGCTGGTGCTTGCCCACAACATCAGAAATTCTTCCATGAAGTCTATGACAAGCCACAAGCCCAAGGTGAGTGTTCAACCCTGGTCAAACCCTCTTTCATTTGAAAGTAGCATCTACAGTTAGCTTTATAGTTTCCAATTGCTTTTGGCTAACATGGAGAGAAGGTGTTGTTTGGTCAAGAGGAAGTGGGAAATCTTTACCAGGGGCTCCCAAACTTTTCACTGACAGGATCATCCTGGCTGTCTTACTCTCGGCTACTCTTAATGCCACTCCACCTCCATCTCCCTCCAAACCCCACGTGTAAGTCACCAAGTGTCTCTGCTAACAATTCACCTCAGTGTGTAGATATGTAGCAAGCCCACTGACTATGCAATAGCGTTTACCCTTTGGAAAAAAGCATGTAGCTGTGGTTTTGTAACAGAGAAGATGAAGAAATTTCCTTCATTTACAGCATACTAGCATCTTACAAGAACCACATTTGCTTAGGTATTGCAAAGTATGTGCATGTATTATTTCAAATGTAGTAATTGTTTGAAACACACAGCGAAGTTCAGATTTTTCAATAGTAAGTAGCTCTGGCATCCAAGTTTGTGTTTGTAACAAAATCTATTAGCAGAACTGAAAGAAAGCTAATTAATTTCTGCCTCAACTTCTTGAAGACAAGCACTGAAGAAAAGCAGTAGGAGTAGGGAAGATAAATGGCAAAGAGAAACAAGCCCTCCCTTTTTTCAGAGCGACGTTATTTCAGTTAAAGCTGTCTTGTGAAACCAAAGGACAAACATTTGCCAAGTAATTGCTGTTTACAAAGAATGAATCAGATTAATTTTGTATTTGTACTTCTGTGTAGAATAAACCAGTGAGCACTACAGTATTAGTGATTCTCCCCTGCAACACCAACTGCTTCTTCAGAACAGGAAATCAGAGCAGGCTGACACTGTCCTGTTCTTATCTGTCAAGTTTCTCTGTTTTCCCTGATCTTCCATGTTTGTTGAGAAACTGCCGAATTGAGCAATTTCTCCAGTTGCACAAGATGCCAGTTCTGCTGAAGCGTTCTCACCTGAACTGAGCGACTGCTAATGCCCACGGCTCCCAGGGGAGCTCCAGCCTTTTGCTCATCTCCACCCTCGTGCCAGATCACTGACACCAGAAAGACTGTACCTTCCATTCCATTTATTGCCCTTCAAAAAGCATTTGATACAGATCAGAGCATTAACCCATGCAAAATGAAAAGCTGAGCCTAACTTGTGCTGAAGCTTTTAGTACCTCTGTCCTGCTTCTGTGATTCTTAAATAGTTCTTCACCCTTTAAGACTAGAGAAAACAGAACAGGAGAAGGTGAAACCAGGGAATATCAGCTGAAAATGGAACTTGGCAACAAGTTTAAAGGCAGCAAAAGGCACCACTGTCTCATGAAAGCTAAGCTTTTTCTGACTTACACACTGAAGTCTGCCTGATAGCCCAGATGGAGTTACATTTCATTAAATTACTGCTGCCCTGTCTGCAAACTCCAAACTAGACTATTGCATGCTTTGATTAATCCAGAGAAAGAAAAATGAATACTGCACACACACAGGTTTTGCACTTTCAGATGGTCAGACTTGACAGACAAGCTTCATGCTCAGGTCCTTAGGTTAACTCCCTTGATTCACTCACAGGTTATAAAAAGTAATTTTCTTTCGCAAAGTTTACTGAGATTCTGCAACTGAGATTTATGCAAGAGAATAGAGCACAGCTATGCAGTGAGTGCACCTGAAAGGGAGAAGTGTACTTTGACTCTCAACAACCACTCACTGAAGACATAGACAATGAAACTCATAACCCAGAACATTCTTTGCTCAACACTGATTAACACAAGCCCTTGTAAATTCAAAAGCTATAACATTACCATTGATCTTGTTGAGCGAAATCCTTTTTAAATTCATTGTTTATACCATCACTATCTACTTACATCCAGAAGTACTAGTCAGTTACAGCACTTAACTAAAAATAAGAAACATAATCACCTTTCAAAGCAGCTTATCTAGCATTTACACTCAGCTCTCACAGCATGCCCTGTCTCCCCACCCAGCACCATCCAGTGATTTTGGTCAAACACAGTTTTTTAGGAAAAATAATTTCCATGCTGCATCTCTGCCTCCAGAATGAGTTTCCCATGCATGTCAGACATGACTACAGAACTTGCTGTGATGGGAAAAGAGTCTGAATGAACACAAGAGTAGCAAGATGCAGAGCTTTCTGCAGCTTAATGCTTTGAACCATGGGCAATAAAACCTGATCAAGTACAGCTGAGAACCAGCTGCAGGACTGGTTATTCCCTGTTGTGCCATGTTGGTCCCTTTTCTGAAAGAGAACGCCCAAAACATGATGCAAAGTGCATGTAGCTCCAGTTAGGTAGCCACAGGTACATGTGCTTCTTCTACTGGTTTACTCTTGTAAAAACCCTTGTATTACTAGGAATTCATGTACTACATGCACTGCAGCATGAAACTAGAAATAAGATCTATTATTTTTGGAACCAGCTGTTTTCTTTAGCTAAGTCAAGATAAATGCAAAGTAAACACAGTAACTATGCTGAGATTTTTCAACTGTTACTTGATCCATTTTAAAAAAAGTTAATAGCTAAGGCAACCATGGTTTTAAAACATTTACTTTACTACCTACTGCACAACAATATTATTGTGTGCTTCACTTTATGGGCCTTATGTAATGCAAACCAACCACTTTAAAAAATCCCATTTGCTTTTACAGCATCTCTTTGTCATCTGGGCACCTTGAATTTTTTGGTGTTTTCTTTTCACAGTTCTCTTTCCAAGGCAGTGCAGAATGAGAAACTAAGTGTGAGCACTCTGATTGACATGGGGTCAGTAACTCATCACTGCCACCAGCTGTGTATCAATCTTTTGATCTTTTCACCTGAACAACTGAGCTTCTGTCAACCAGATCCAGAAAAACTACCATTTTGAAGGGCTTCATAATAAGAAACAAACTGAGGTTTTGTCCTAAGCTCAATCTTGTATTTTGTGGAATTTCAGGAGTGTCCAGGGGAAGCGCAAACTCCTCATCCATTTGAAGACAAATTTTCAGTCAGAGCCCTTGGCGACCTACCCCAAAGGAAAAGTGAGAGACAACAGAGACATGACCATAATCACAGAATTTCTCTAGTAACTCCCCAAATTGTAGAAATCATCTAATCACAAACGCATCCAGAAAAAAGCAGCTCATCTTAAAGCACCATAAATCACATCCCACCCAGGAGTGGAATTTTCTAGGAGGTTTGGTGTAAATTAAGAAAATGGCTAATATCACGATCAAGATTTACATGAGAACAGAAAGCGAGTTTCTGGCACTTGATTTTTTCTTTAATTTGTTCTTCTAAAGAAACAGAAATCTCTCATGCTCAGGAGCTTGCCTGCCATGACAAAAAGGTAATGATCACGAAAAAACTTTCCATTTATACATCTTCTCTCTCAGGTTTTTTATATATTTTATAAACACAAGTGCATTGCATGTGAGCAGCAAAATAAGCAGGGAAATACTTTTACTTCTTCCTTGGAAGAGCTCAGAGGTGAACTTGTTAACACTGTGCAGGGACACCACAACAAAACTGAAAAGCCCTCCTGACTGCCTGCAATGTGTTGTATTACTCATGTAATTATTTCTGAAACAACAGATTACTTAAATCAAAGAGGTGGGTAATTATCATTGCACTCTGAGTGAAATACACTGCAAATATCATATGGGGCTAAAAACCTGCTTAGGAACATTTCACAGTAACACAGCTATTGGGTAATGGGTGCACCAAGCACCTCCCAAGAACGGAGCTCTCCCTGCTCCCCTAACTTTGTTCCACACGAGTGTACATATCTTGTAAGCTGAAACAGCACCAGCTGTCCCTGGCAAAGAACCTTCATGTCCAACTGCCTATCTTAAGTAAATTGTATCTATATTAATTCTATACCAACCTTCCCCCCAAAGATGACACTACTCTGCTTACCTCCTCACCTGCCAGGGTTTATCTAGCAGAACACACACTCATTTGGGATCCATTTTAAAGGCTCTTTTCTCCTCCCACCCAAATATCCTCAATCTTTCAAAAGATGGTTTTATTTTTATCTGGATTCCAGTGAGATGCGACAGCCACGTTAAAAAAAGTCTCCTTTCACTCGAGAGTCCCCAGTTGTCGCTATTTTTAGTTTTGTGCCCAAGAACACACCTGAGCAGAACCAATTGGCCCCAGTCTGCATTCTGCCTTGTAGGGCAAGGGCAAAGCACCAAGCTGGTCCAGGAGCTCACATGTCCCAACAGTAGCTTTCAACCTCAAATTACAGAGCAGCTGAAGAGTTCATGGGCCTGAAGGGCTCAAGAGCTTTGCCTTTAACTACTGCTGTGGATAAATTCTCTGTATTTAGGGTCACCTCTATACTGAAAAGTCCTGGAATCCACACCACAGACCTGGTAGTGCAAGTAATCTACGGTCACCTGGATGTGAAAATTGCTGCAGGGGAAATTAAGGTATCAATTACAAAACACGGCAGTTCCCAGGGCACAGGCACTTGCGCTGCCCTGCAGAACTCGTTCTGGAAGAGGCACGAGAGGACAAGTGGCAGAGGGCAGGGCAGAGCCGAGGGGTCACAGCCGGCGGGAGCTGCAGCGGCCTGGCTGGGCAGGGCAGGGCAGGGCAGGGGCTGCAGCAGGGCCAGGCTGCGAGTGACCCCCGAGCACCCAGCCCGGGCTACGGGCACAGTGCACGGGAAGGCAGCCGGGAATGTCCGTGCAGAGCACCTCTCCAGCACGGGGAGCAGCCAGCGAGGGCTCGGCTGTGCTTTTGGCATTATCCCCTGAGCGAGGCAGGAGCACCGAGGGCACGGAGACCCGGGGCACAGTCACGCCGCGTGCGGACCCGACAGCCGCAGGGCTCGGGCCGGCCGGGAGCGCGGGCAGGTGGTGGAGAGGCCGCTGCTCTGCGCCCGGACCCGCTCCCAGCCCGCGGGGGAACCGCCCTGCCCTGCCCTGCCCTGCCCTGCCCTGCCCCGCCCTGCCCCGCCGGACCCACAGCGGCTGCAGCCCGGCCGAGCGCAGCCCCGCGCCCCGCCGGCGGCCCCGGCCGAGGAGCCCCCGCTGCCGGCCCCGGCCGCTCCTTACCCCGCCGTCATCACCACGTTGTAGATAACGAGGTAGCCCGTGGCCAGCGCGCCCGGGCCCTTCCTGCGCCGCGCCTGCTGCCCGCCGTAGCCGTTGTCCGCCCGGCTCCCCGCGCCGCCGGCCGCCGCCATCTCGCGGCTCCCGCGCCCCGCCCGCTGCCGGCGCTCCTGGGGCGGGACTTCCCTGGGCGGGCCGGGCGGGACAGCTCCGCGCAGCCGCGACACCCCGGGCAGCGCTCCGGGCAGCCGGGGAGGGACGGAGAGCGGGCTGGGACGGGAGGTGTTCCCGGGAATCGGGGAGGCGTTCCCTGCCGGGGGTTAGTGACCCGTTCCCTCTCTTTTTAGGGCACGTTCGAAACGCCCCTCTGCAGGGAGAAATAGGTCTGCCGTGTCCTTAGAGACATTGATAGCGTTGGCTGGTAAGGTTATTTTGGGGATATCTGCTAGGTTTTCATCGCTGTTAAAACATAGTTCAGAGAAGAGAAGCCCGAGAGGCGATCTCCATCATTCACATCAATATCTCAGAGGCAGTGTCAGGAGGATGGTGCCAGACTTGCTGGTGGTGCCAAGCGACAGGACACGGAGCAATGGCCAGAGACTGAAACACAAGAAGCTTCACCTCAACATGAGGAAGAACTTTACACTGAGGGTGGCAGAGCACTGGGACAGCTGCCCAGGGGGATCGTGGAGTGTTCCTGTCTGGAGACATCCCAAACCCGCCTGGATGTGTTCCTGTGTCACCTGCTCGGGTGGGGCTGGACTGGATATCTCCAGGTCTCCCTCCCCACCCTAACAATTCTATGATCTGTGTGAATAAGAAATTGTAGCTCATTTCCTGCAGAAGCTCCCTACAAGAGCAAAAGCCTGGAAAGCATTACTTTTGCATCAACAAACATTCGAGCATCCTCATCAGGGCACACAACTGCCTTTCTGAACAGCTGCAATGAAAGAATTTTTATTTTTTCTCCCCTACAGAAATTGCAAACACATCGTGCAGTTACTTCTCCACTCCCATAAACATCTCTGGGTTTATTTCCCATGCATGTCATGGTGCAGTCCCTTTATGAGCAGTGCGGAATAACAGTGTAAGCCTCACTTTCCATCCCAGAAAATTCTGCTTCCATGTGAGTATTTTTGTGGCCTGTTAAATTCACGTGCACGTCTCTTGCAGACAATAGAGCCCAAAATGCAAAGATGATTTATGAGAATTCCATTTTCAACCAGCTGTGTTTTAGTGCAATGTTTCAATAAATACCCCAAGAAATTTTAGAGAAACAAATCATTCATTATTCATGTATGCAACTAAAAAGAAAAAGAAAGTCTCTGTTTTCAAAGCCTGATAGTCACTGCAGAGGCGAGGAGAGGCTGTGGAGGCAAGTGCTGTCTTCCTTGTCAGCAAAGGGAAGAAGTGACCCAGACATCTGCATGCCATGCATGCAATTAGCAAAGGTCTCCTGATCAACCAGAAATGTGCACAGGATGCTTGGGAGGTTGGATAGGACAGTCATTAGGTGAATTAAGTTTCTGCAAATCCAGAAACACGAGTAGTGAAAAACAGCAGCCAGTCCAAAATTTTCCATGTCACTTGAAAAGACGGAATGTCATCTAAAAGAAGCATAAGGAGAATTAAGTGGTTTCACCTTGGGCAGTACCAGTGTCTTGCATAATCTCTGCTATTCGGGTTTCAGCCCTATGGCACCCCCAGAGTGAATTTCTGCAAACATTATATAAGCAAGACAAGGTTTATAGAAAGAGGTAATGCCTTTTATTGGACCATGGCTGGCAAAATGGGATGGGGCTTCAAGTGTGTAAAATATGTTTCTTCAGTGGAAACAGAACTCTATTCTTCAAACAAAACAAAAAATTCAAGGTCAAATACAGCTTGGAGTCGATTGCTCAGAGCTGAATTAGATGCATGTAACATAATTTTGGAAATAGAGGTCATTGTTTCCTGCAGAATAGAATGGATGTTAATAGGAAGCTAGAGGGAGATGGTAAAATCCTTGCAATATCCTTGGGGCAAAAGAAAAACCGGCAGTTTATAGCCTGTGGAACACAAAAGGACTAGCAAAGGAGGAGAGGGAAGAAGAAATCTGTGCAGGAACAGCAGTGCTGAGTCTGTGGGTGTTGATACCCACCATGTGTACCCACAGAGCTTGCTGTGCCCACAGAGCAGCCCCTCAGAGCCAGACTTTTCCTGCTTCATGCATGTGCCTACCTGGATGGAAACCTGCAGCCACTGAACAAAGCCAGGTACATTCACCAGACACTGGGGCACACCTCACAAGGATGGCTGTTTGAAGGGCTGAAGATTTACTCAAGAAACACATTAGTACAAGCAAGGTGTTTGCACAATCTTTGCTTTGAGGAGTTTCTCTGTGGTCCTGCATGGTCTGTGGTGTCTTCGGCTGCATGTTAGAAGTTTGCATAAAGGCAGCACAAGCAGATTTGTCTTTATTTCTGTCTTTACAGTTTTTAGAAACATTGGTGTAAGTCCATATCTACATTGAGACTGCCCTGATTTTTTTCTCTCTTCCTACAGTCTTTCAAAACTCTACCATACGGTGGAAACCCCTACCATAAGGGAATTCCTAACTGTAAAACAAACCCACAGCTGCCATGGTGCTCCATCCACATCCACTCTGAAGCCTGTGATGAGCTGCAGATGTGGCAGAGCACAAGAGTGCTAGCTCCAGGCTGTGGCTGGCGGCACTAGGGCAGAGCAGCCTCTGCACAGCACAAGGCTGCACAGCCGGGGCAGGAGGAGGGCAGCAGCACCACAGGCATCAGGGAGGCTGCACTGTTGCCACCTCATGGGTTTGTGTG
Source organism: Entomyzon cyanotis (assembly GCA_024500445.1). Classification (NCBI taxonomy): domain Eukaryota; kingdom Metazoa; phylum Chordata; class Aves; order Passeriformes; family Meliphagidae; genus Entomyzon; species Entomyzon cyanotis. The sequence goes on along the minus strand of JAKEPQ010001026.1, from coordinate 10,192,796 downwards.
CCCAGCAGCTCTCAGGGGCAGGAGGAGAGGCTTGACCAAGGTGAACGCGGTGACGCTGCAACAGAGCATACGAGGAGTGTGCTTTGTGGTAGTATTTATTTAGGAACCGTGAGTAACTACAGCCGTAGCAGTCTCATCTTTGCAATTCTGATGGTTTAACAAACAGGGAGAACATTAGCATATTTTTATTAAGGTACAAAATACACCCCGTTGTTGCCTAAAACATAAAAAAAAAAAAGTGAGGAAAGCTCTGTATGCTCTAAATCAGATTCAAAACCTTTCCGTATAAGGAATTGTGGCAATACTGTGTTTAGTATAACAAGAGGTTTTTTATCAATCAAAAATACATGCTGGCAATCTGAACTTAGCAACAAAGAGTAAAGCAGTTAAAAACCATCGTGTCATCCACATTAGCTGAACTTTGAATGTAGAAGAGCAAATCATATGAAACACATACACAACTAGGTAATATCAAACAACCTAAGGTTGATAATGTACACACCTGTATTGAAGTACACTGACTACTTAATGGTGAGGATTTAAGGTAATGTCTTATTTTAAAAGAGGTAACCTTTGAAACCCAAATGGTTGCATTTTACACACAAAAAGTGGAAAAGAATCACTTTCGGAATGATACATAGATATAAGACACACTGGTTTTGGATTATGCATATCACCTTGCAGCCTCTGATATTACCTCTGAACAACAACAAAAAGAATTAAAAAGTGCCAATACTGTGAAAGGAAAGCAAAGTTACTAAGTCTGAGTGCATTAACCATTTCTGAGAAAAAAATGGGGTTTGGATTTTTTTTTGTTTTGTTTTTCTGCGTTTTTAAAAAACGCAACAGCCTTACTGGTGCAGGTTCAAGACAAAAACAAGACAGTCAAGCTCATAAGGTAGAAATAGGTCCTATATAGGTTAGGATTCTTTGGAAATTGCTAAGAATAGAGGAGTTTGTAATCCAGGCTACTATCTTTTTGGCTACTCAAAAAATCTGTGGGAGTTTCCAGCTTATCATCAGTTGAAATCTGTTTTGCAATTGCCAAATAAATGCAAGTAAAACTTTAACTAACCTGGGATTCCATTCACACACATGCACAGAGAAATCACTGATTGTGCAATAACCTGTTTTTTCACAGCAGCATATATAGGAATCATAAGTCCCTATTAGACTGACCAGAACACAGAAAATATTCTGTCTTTGTGTTTTCAGTGTGTTTCTTAGATAGGCAGTTGCAACTGCACTGAAGTGACAAGCTCCATAAGGGAAAGATGACAAAGTGGGATCAGCTGGCCAAAAGCAAGGTCAGGAGTATCTCAGGAGACCACCTGGATATTTAACATTAGCCAGGAATACAAGGGCACTAACAGCTCACTGGCAGAGGCAGTAAATGTGTCTGAAGTTTGGACTGTGAGACTCTGCTTGAAGCAAATGAAGAATGAACCATGCCAGCCTACAAATTGCAATGCTGGCTGTGTCAAACCTTCCCTTACAAAAGATACAACTCAGGGAGCAGCCTATTCCTTAGGACTGGAGAGATTCACTGCACGTCTGGCCAATGATTCCTTTAAAGCAGATCTCGGGGAGCCAACTTAGCTGCAGTTTTGGCTGAGAAAAGTGATGGTAAAGAGCAATGAGCTCAGTAAATAGACTATTTTTCTTTAAGATGTTCAGAATATAACTTGTTTTCCATACATTTGATTTTAAAAGTAGACTGGGCAACTTAGTTGATGGCTTGTTTAAAGTCAATCCAATCATGCTAGCAACTCAAAAGTGCCTGCTGGTTTGAAGTAATGCCCATACATAAAGCTAACAGGTATCAACTGATCATGCTGAAATAACAACCCCCCAAAGACCTACGTTTCACACAAGGTGCTTTTGATAACTTGGTTTTCTGAGCCTTATAAGGAGAGTCTTTAAATATATTTTTTTCTTTTTTTTTTAGCCTTGTTTCATTCTTCCTCCTCCTCATCTTCTTCTTCTCCTTCGCCCTCTCCTTCTTTTCCCATTGTTTCCACAAGGAGCTCTGCGGTGCACGTGGCTTCCCCAAGGCTGTTAACAGCTTTGCAGGTGTATTTGGCATCATCGTCCCCACATACTTCAGAAATAGTCAAAGAACAGTTCCCTTCCTCATCATAATCTATCTGGAAGTGACGGGACTCCTTGACAGGCTGATCATCCTTGAACCACATCACCTCAGGGTCGGGATAGCCTGGAAGAGCAGAGAGAGAACAGCAACTGTAATAAACAAGCATTTACTCAGTGCTAATTACATTACGCTCTAATTCCTTGTGTTTGGATGTGCCAGTGTGCTGATAGACAAATATTTCATCGAGTTATATGTGAAATAAATGTAGCGGATGTTCATATTTTTTGTGAATAGCAAAAACTGCAAGTGAGCACTGCGGTACTCACTGGATTCCTCCTTCCACTCCTTTAGCAGTGCCTGCAGATAGCTTTTTGTGTGCTGTAGCCATCAGCCAGTGGGGGACTCCTGACTGTGCATTTGAAGCTCACGTTTCACTGCAGCTTCTCCGGAGACAGCAGCTCCCAACACCGAGATTTAGAATTCCAAGGGTAAGCTGGTTTGGGATGTAACTACACTTAAGTATCTTTCTTGAGTTGCTTTGCTGTGGTTATTCTGAATCTTCCACCTCCTAACCTGCTCCTTACAAGCTGGACTGTCCTGTACCTTGCACTCCCATTTTCTGTCTGTGTTAGGGTAAGTGAGGAAGTCTAAGAAAAGCCTTTTGGTTGTGGATCTCAACAGGAGTTTAGGAGCCTTTTGTGAAGCAAATGGCTCTGCTAAGCCTCCAGAGCAGTGCTGTACAATGCCTGCTGCAGAACAATCCCTTATACAGTACTCTTGGCTGCTGTAACAAATTGAAGGTTTGTAGTCTCAGCCAAGTTCTGGACTGTGATGGAAGAATAACTTCCCACTGAGCTGAAATAAATTGCAGGAATCCCTAATGCACAGCGAACATTACAGCAATACACTGCAAAATTTGGAACATCAGCTGTGGTACATCCTTTTTATTCCATGCAGTGCTTGTGCACATACTCCTCACGCTGAGCATCCATCAGCAATAATAATCCATCCTCACATCTCTGCTGTGAGGTAGGAAAAACAGGCAGGGAAGGATTGGGAGCACAGAAACAAGCAATAGGTCCATGAGGCAGTTTCTGAACCTGATTTTAAGATTATAAATTAACTGGTACACATGCAGGATGGTACTGACTCTATCCATTTTGTTTTCACAGCTCTTCTCTGAATTTTTAGTTTTCATTCACAGCTGAGATACACAAGGTTCAATCTCATTGCAGTAGAAGTGTCAGTGGTCTTGGCCTTAGACTTTTGGGCTGACCAAGCCCATGCTTATTAAGTGTCTTCTCATCAGCTTACACTTTACGTATTCCAGTCTGAGTTTTCTTTCTTGAACTCGTAAGTTAGAAAATCCCAAACAACAGTACTGTATTTTCTAGATGTGACTTATGTGACCAGCACAAGAATATTATCTTTACTTCTTATGTTTATACAGTTAGGGACTTTTTTGCCTTTAAAAGTATGTATGGCTTAAAGTTATCTAGAGGTCACATGAAACTAGTCTGTAATTTCAGACAACTGACCTCCTCCTAATTATTGGTCTCTCGCTAGCACTCTCTAGGAGTATACTCCTGCAATTTATGGTTCTACTTTGCATCTTGCTTTTACTGTTTTCTACCCTCAGAAATCATATGACAGCTCCCACTTGTTATTCTAAATTAGTGATTCACATGTGGACTCTTGGAGACTTCTGTTCTGTGGCAAGCACAGAAGAAGCTCCAAATAATTTCTGTTATTGCAACACATTCGTGCTGTGACATGCAGATATTGGTAAACCAAAACGGCACCAACCTAATAATACAGAAAAAACCCCTGAAAAAGTGAAACAACCACCCAGTACAGAGAGCTGACAAGGAAGGGAAGAAAGAAACAGACATGCTTATTCAAAGTACCTTCAATTTTGCAGTCAAATCTAGCAGCACTTCCTTCCACAACTTCCATGTCAAGGATTTTTTTAGTAAAATATGGCTTTACGTGGGGCTTTTCTTCAGCCACTTCTTCGAGGAAAGCATCTGGAGGAGAGCAAAGAGGTAGTGAACAATTTTACAGGGCATGTTCTCAAAAGACGTATTTTAGTTTTTAATTATCAGACGGTAGTGAAAGCATCTTTTATTTCACTTAGTTCTGTCAGACTAATGAGAGCTCGAGGATGTTGGCTGCTTAGCTTTGTGCCAGTCTTTTGCAGCTGGACGAGGATTCAGGCCATAAATAGAAAGAAATGGACGTGCAGGGCCACCACGCTACGAATCTTCGGTATTTTTCCCTTGAATTTGTTTCTAACTGAACCTAGACTTTTGCTAGTCAGAGGAATAAACCAGCTCCACTTGTATCAGGCCCACAGTCTATGTGGATTTGTTGAAATTACTTGCTTGATTTCCAGCAGTGTCAAACATTTGCACTTCTGACTTGCACTCCACAAATCCACATTTCATCTGGGAACTTAGGGGAATAACGCAGACATTTCCTTAAATGCCCTGTCTGAGGAGCATGGTTAATGCAGGGTGTGTGCCATGGTTACTGCAAGTGTTAATACTTTATTGCTTGCTTGCTTGCATGAGAAGGCAATACATCACTGTCATCTTTGTATAAACATGCATTCCCAAACTCAGAGAAAGTGCAGCTGAAAAATCTGCCTTAATTCTTTGGCTTTAAAAAGAAAAAGAGTTTACTGCCTGTACTTACACTGTGGCTTTTTGAATAGCAGAACAATATGAGAACAGTGAATTTTTGACAGATTTCTTTAAAAAATAGGAAGATAAAAAGAGAGAGAGAGAGAGAACAGGAATATTCAACTCGATGATTGGTCTCTAGCAATTTGCTACAAGTTTGAGTAAGAGTGATTCAGAGACAGGTAAAAATATGTGGCAGAAAAATTCCTTACCTTCATTCTCTGCTTTGTCTGCATTTATAGGGCTGGTCGGTGAGCTCCCAGAGGCCTTCCTCCCACTCATACCAGAAATCATTGCCATGGATGACAGTCTTCCTATTGCTCGGACAGCATGGCCTGTTTTCTAAGACATAACATAAAAGGCTTCTGATCAATCCAGTCCAACAAGCATGTGATTTTCTGCAACAATCGTGCTTCGGACAAATTATCTGGGATCTCTGCAAACCTCGCTGGAATTGGTGGACAAACTGCTTATATATAGCTCTGTTGTTCTAGGAGAGACAGAGCAGGCTGGACTGAATTACCAAATTTAGTTGCAGATATAAACTTCCCCTGATGAACTCATACCTAAATGAATGTCTCTGTTAGCTGCGGATAAAACGCACTGTGCGAGAGGAGGGCCAGCAGAAAAGCCCTGTCCTGTGTAAGAGGAACTAAACTCTGGTGGGGGATGGCTCTCTCCACAGCCCTATGGGCTGGGCTGAATTTCATCCAACATGAATAACGAGCTGATATGAAATGAATGAGAAAGCACCATCAGCATGATGGAAGCAGACCTCTGGCAGGATTGAGGATCAACCACCAGGCTACTAAAATATGCTCAAACTTTCAGGGCTGTAGTATGGACACTTGTATTGCACAAGCTTCAAGAAACACGTACAGTAGAACATAAGAGGGAATATAAGGTAGATTTACATAAATTAATATTTTGTAGGCTACTCAAAAGGATCCAGGATTTCACACAGCAACTCCTGTACCTATCAGTGTGGCACAGATGGACCTATTACAGTTCCAGCATTAAGAAAAAAGAAGATATGGAATATGAATATGTAAAACAATCTGATTGAACCCATGGGAAGCTTCGGGTTCCAACAGGACAGAACTTTTGGCTTAGCAGAATGAAACTGCCACAAAATAAGATACCTTTAGGGAGGCCAGGCAGATCAGTTTTACCTGAACTGTTCAGGTTTGTTAAGAATTACACAATCCCACAGCCCTCAGTGGCACGGAGAGGGTGGGGAAGAGAGAGAGGCATACATCCAGAAGAGCAGGAAAAACTGTGTTTGAGCTCACATGCCTTTTAGTAGCCTGAAATGGGATCATCCTGCATAACCCATGTGCAGCTGTTCACTCTCCTACTGCCCAGCTGCAGGAACCAGACCTGTCCTGCATTCCCACCCTGGCCACACTGCAGCTTTCACCAGCAGGAGAAACTCCCTGGTGTGATGTGTTCCCCAGAAACATAAACATCAAAAATAAAGAGACTTATTAGGATATCTAGCCCAATTCCATGTCCTCTTCATTACCTGCCATTTTCTTCTGGCCATATATTTCTTCATCCTATCTTTGGAAAGCTTTTTGGCTTCCATGGTTTTGGTGTCTTTTTGCAGCCAGGGATGCTGAAGACATTGAGTACAATTGAAGCGACTCCTGGTTTTGTATAAAAAGACCAGTCAGTGTTGCCAATAATGAGTGAGGAACCTACCTGCTGCAACATTATTTTGTGCTCTCTTTGCTGGGAGCTGATTTTTCTGTTTCCTAAATTTAGCAGCAAAGATCACATGGCTCTGCTTTCCCAGCAATTATAACTTCTTAAACTCACTTTCCCAATTTCTGTAGATCTTTTTGAGAGAAAACTGTGCATTTTAAAGCATTAATAAAACATTACAAAACAAAGCAGGAAAAGCCATATGTTTTAGGCATGGAACATATACAGCAGAGCCACAACGGCAGTGATTCAGCTGCTTCATGCTGGCAGAACCCTGTCCCAGATCCCCTTTCCTTCACTTACAGAGATTTCCCCATCCCACCACTTAATACTCTCCTGAACGAACATCTAACAAAACAAGCATCCGAATCTCTCGCTGTTCTTCTTTCACTATAGAGAAGTGACCTATTCTTCACTTTGCTCAGGGTGCACAGATAAATAACTCTGTTCTCCATCCATCCAATTGCAAACCCATTGGAAGAAGCACATTTCCTTTCCTTGGTTTGTTCACACTCTCCTGTAAACAGGGCTTCCAACTCTGATTTTTTTCTTGCCCAATTTCTACATTTATAGGGAAGCTGCCTACTCAGAGGTGCCACACTTAAAAGCGACACACGGCAAAACTGCGAGCCTTTCAGAGGAAGACAGAACATGTCACGCAGGAATCTCTGTCATGCAACAGTGGGATCAGAGTGGCCACACAAAAGCCCGGGGTGCCCCTCGCCCGAGGGGAGGGAAGAGCACAAAGAGCCTGTGATTGAAGCAAACGCTCATTCAGCCCCTGCGCTGCACACACAGAGCCGGGCGGGCAAGCACAGCTCCTTATAAAGTATGGCCAGAGATGCTGTGGCCATGTGGAGAGCCACGGGGGGGAAACACGAATGGCAACTCCAGCTAAATGCAAACACAGAAAGTGCAGCTAGTCCGGCAGCTTTACTTCATGTCTTTCTTTAGTAGATTGCTGATAAAGTCCTTGGCATCGTCAGAGATTTCATCGAAAGCCTCATCATCGAAGTCCCACGTTGCTGAGGTGACATTGGCAAGGGTTTCATTGTCGTTGTCTCCCATGAAAGGAGAAAGTCCGCTGACCCTGGCATGGAACAGACACAGAACAAACCACTTCAATGTGCAAATTATCAGAGGAGCAAGTTAAAATCGTGTGAGAGATCTCCCATGCTCTGCAGTTCTTCATCAATAAAAGTTCGCTTTAAAAACTAAATGAAACAAAAAAAGGACTCAAAACTAACTACAGTCTTACAGGAAGGAAACTAGAATTCTGCCAGCAAAACGGAAAGGCACATTTTTATAATTTCTTTCTCTCTTCCCAAGACATTTTTGAGGAGAATTAGAATTAGGTGAAATTGGAGCAAAGTAGTTTTCTAAAATACTTGTCTAGTTCTGCATAACTAATACTGGATTTTTCACACCAAATTCAGTGGAATAGCTTGTTTTTTTTCTGGCACTTTCACAGAATCACTGAATTGTTAGGGTTGGAAAGGATGTCTGGAGATCATCTAGTTTCTGGGTGAATTTGCTGCCTTTACTGTCAAACCAAGGGGTTTTTGTACATTTTATGCCATTTACTCCTGCAGAGAGAGCCCAAGAAGAACGATGCATAACAAAATAATAAAATCCACAGGGCTATTTTGTAAATAAACCCACCTTGAATTATACAGACAGATAAAACAGTGCTGCATCACTGCAGGCTGTGGAGTTATGCAGATGCATCCAGAAGTAATTTAGTCTTTATGTTCTCCATCAGTCATGATGATGCATGAAATGGAAATAATGCTCTCCTATAACCTAAGCTGAGCTTCTAAGGCTTTTTATACAATATAACATAAATTGCCAGTGAAAGGCAATTACAGAACATCATGGTGTCATTTTTGCAGTCTCTTTCTCCAGTTGGGCATTATCTTTTATAACACTGTGCCTTTGTGCATCTGGATACTTTTGATGCTGGTATATATCACCCTTTCAGTAAAAACTAAAGAGGTGAAATGTTCCTCATTCCTTAGAACTACAAGTTACTCACTTTTCTAGGTCCTCCTGGCATGAAATTTGCAAAACAACCTACTGTCCATGATTTTTTACAGACTTTACTTGATTTCTCTGTACAATTGTGTTAACAGCTACAATTCAACAGTACTACTCTTTTCTTTTAAGTATGGAAAAATAACTGTAACTTATTAGGGTTCTGAAAACACTATATGGATATAATACTACATGAATACCATGATGCCACTGAATATCACAGAACAGACTGGTTAAAAAAAAGATTGGGGTCAAATAAAGTGAGCTATTAGATTAATAATATTTAAATCACCTTGTCCTTCAAAGTTATTTTGCTTCTTTTTTGTCTCTAGTTACATTCAAAATCTGATTTGGAGTTTGCTCCTAAAGACTTTATTTTATAAGCAAAGCAGAAACACACACTCTTTGAAGTCTCACACAGAGCAGATACTAAATCTTTTACCATTTCTGGAAGTTGTGTGCAGTACAGCAGAGTCTAGAATCTTACGTGTATACTTCAGAAACTTCTTAGTAATTATACATGAGCTGAAGATAAAAGGTTTGTTTATTCTCAGGCAGAACAAGGTAAATCAGAACAGAATGCATTTGCTGTCTTACTTTCCATTATATTCAGTGCACTCAAATGCAACAGTGAAGCCTGACAATGTAAATGCATAAGGTGGGATAAACCCATTTATGAGGATATAGCAGGCACAAGTTACCAAAAGCTGAAAGATTAATTCAGCAAAAAATGCCCCCATAAAGCAGCTTTACCAGGACTGTTCCCTGTTTTTGACACTTGCTTTACTGGAGGAGAGAAGGTTTGTGCTGCCAGCACTGCAGAGCTGGCACAGCTGCGGCGCAGCGCGAGGCGAGGCTCTGCTCTGCTCACACACCCTCCAGCCCTCTCGGCCAGCTACATCCATGAGGAACAGAAATCTCTGTCCCGGAATCCACAAAGCATTCCTGCAGGGCCTTAAACCCACCTCCTCTCCGACATCTGAGCATTTTCTTAGTTATGACAATGTCACTGTTCTCCCTAGTGTTTTAGAAAGTGAAAACATCTCATGCAGATGGCAGTTCTGATTTTGGGTTCCACATACTGACTGCTGGCTTGTCTCTTTTTTACCTTGTAGTAAGAACAATAGTCTCAGCCAAGCCAGCAGCTTATACAATGACAGCTCTGTGAAGTATTCCTTTAGCTCATTAACAAAACAGTAGATGCACATTTTCTCTTCATCCAGTTAAGCTTCCAGAGGACACCCTTGGGCAGCCAGAGCAGTAACAATCCCACTTCCTTTCAATGCTTGATCGAAGTATGTCAGAGGTGACCTCTGCACAGTATTGCCACAAATAGTGTTGTGCAGCTCTTGCACTACATTAGACAAGATTTTGGCCTGTTTCCAGAGATTAAAGCTGCAGTACTGAGAGATCATGTGCATACTAATAGAACTGCTATAGGTGCAGAGACATTGCTTCAAGTGGAAACACCACTGCTCTGTGGGGCTGTAAAGAGGCAGCATTTATACTGCATGTCCCACACAGCTTTTGAAGGGTAAGGATAAATGAAAGGGTGAGAAGACTAGAGAAGGAAAAAAAAATCTTTGGCTGAGGGTTTTTTTTTCCCTCTGTGTGTGTGTGTTTTAATTTTAGAATTGTACGGCAGAGTTATGTGGTAAAATTTAAAATGCTGTGGTAGGATTGCTTGATCCCATGCATTTGTTAAATTACCAGGTGGGTCTCAGTTAAGCCTCCACTCACTTTTTCATTTACAATCAGCGGTGTAACAGTTCCCATTCAAACGTTTCAACGAACCTATTTTCGTATTTCTGAATGTGCTGTTGCAAATTTATAAAGCTAAAATAATTTTCTCTCTGTACTACAGTTTTACACCGTGAATCAGTTGCCTTGTTGTGGAAATACTTCTAAGGAGAACTAGATCCTTGTCTATAGCCAGAAAACAAAATCCAGCAACTAGTGTGGATTATAGCCAGAAATGTTTATCTCTAGCACCGATTTCACTGACCAACGTCTCGGTTGTTCATTTCTTAATAGCCATTTAAAGTAATAATGGTCCAGCAACTCTTTTGACAGTTAATGGAAACAATTTCTTTTTGGAATGCTGAAGTGATAAAGATGAGCTACTGCTCCAGAAAATTAACACTGAGCTTACCCTGCGAAGTTACTCTTAGACAAGCAGCAGGCTGTTTACTGAAAACATTTTTCCAGCTACTTTACCAGGAATCTTCCTGGCATGTTAAGAACCGTTTGTTTAGAAAATCTTTCACAGTTTCCACTTCTAAATAAAGAAGAAATATATTTTATCCTCTAGGAGTTCCTTAACATTTATTGGTCTGTTCTAATATAGCTGAGTGCAGACTTAGAAATGTTAACATGGAAAGGGTGCAATGTGGATGCAAATCTCACTGCCTGTGTAACAAATACCATGGCATTTCAACTGGAAACCTTTGCATTAAGGCTCCCACTAATCCAGGGAAGATGGCTTTGCTGCTTGTCTCAAAGAGTCAGATTCTGAGCCTTCCTCTGCCTGCAGTGCTTGCAGCACCCAGGGGCACTCAGCTCCTCTTGACAGTCTTTGCCTTGCCTTGGCAGTGCAAAAAGAGTAACAGATCTCAGTGTGAACATTCTTGGTATCCGCTTCTGATAAACCTGTGCAGGGAATGTCAAATAAGCACATGATGATGACACCTACACCCTGGAGATCATGTAGTGAATTAATGTTTTTTCAAGTGAACTAAAGCAAATAAATAGTCTCAGGGTACTTTGTCTGAGACATACATTCAGGGGACATTTAGCTTAGGGCTGACTGACTCCCAGACTGGTCCTCTCTGGAAGAAGCAGAGTACTGAGTCCCTGTGAAAGAAGACAGGTCACTGCTGAAGCAAGGGTGTTATTGCTGTTCTCATCCTTGCTTCACATACCCAATGGATTAATGAGGAGTTTGCCAGTGCCACTGAACAAATAAAACATTTTCTTTTGAGCAGTACAGTCTGACATTAAAGCCTTCCTTACTTGGTTTGAGGAAAGAACAAGGAGTGCTCTCACATCTTTAATATAAAGAGGTATGAATTTTAATAAGACATGGAGCCAAGTGTAAGGCAGCGGTGTCTTGCTTTATCAGGGTTCCAAGTCAGCACACCCAAAAGATGAATGATGCCGAAAGATCTTTCAACCAACCCAAACTGCCAAACAAGGGAGAGGTAGCAGCAGTGATGAACAACACAATGGATAAAAAGGAAAGGGAATGTTTGAAGAATCAGGGTGTGTGCCGTTAGGAAGGTGCTGAAGGAAAAGAGTATGTAGCAAGATCAAATGTGATATTAAAACACAACCTAAGATAAAGTATATTAAAAAATATTAATTGACAGAGATCAACTACACTGAAAAGATAAACACTGCCTGGCACTGATAAAGAAAGGAGAGATATTGGAAAGCAAGCAGGGGTTTGAATCAGCCACAGAAAATTCCTCCCTGAAACTACTCAGATCCCTATGGTGCCAGAACGAAAAGGGGAATCCACATTCATTGTATGCCCATGCGGTGCAGAAACCTTGGACTGAAGATTGGTTTGAAATAAAAATTAGAAACTATACTAAATATTCCAAAAAATCCAGATTTATCATCAGAAAAGAACTAGAAACAAAAAAAAAAAAACCCAGACTAATTCAGCAATGCCCAGAAGAATAAATGGAACAGAAAAAGCTGGAAAGAATTCAGGAGGTTTAACCTTCATTAGATAAAGATTATTGTAAATGCAGAAAGAAACACTGAAATAGACATAAATGGAGATGATATACACAAGCTATAATATTTGTGGCCTGTTATTTCAAAGGCAATAGATCAACTTAAGTATGTGGAACAGTACTGTGATGCAGAAAAGGACAGAGAACAAGATAAAAGTAGAAGATAAAAAACATGAGGTGGAGAATACAAACGGAAATTTAAGGAAGAATAAAGACAGATGAAGAGACAGGACTGAATAAGTTATCCAGGAAGATTAAAAGGATTTAATATATATCTTAGAAATGTGGAAAGGGAACCCATGAACTGTAGGATGGAATTAAGTCAGTTGTGCCATAAGGAAGACAGACGCAGCATCCCAGCAGGGAGAGCAATATCTGTACTTACATCTGCATAGCAGAGGGCTGCAGAGAGGTTTTGCTGCAGTGTTTTGGAGGAGTGCTGTCACCCTGCTTCCTACTTGAGATTACATCCCAACCGTTTATTCTTCTGCAGGGAAGACCCTTGACTCGCCAAGATCACTTTAGCAGCTCTCTGCTAAACCCAGTTTGTGTTTATTGTTGTGCAGCACATTATGGAAACACGGTCACTTTCTAGGCAGGTGTTATGTCAAGTGATGCTGTAGTGTGTTCCCTGCTGTTTGCCTTGGGACAGATGATGGACACAGCAGCTTTGGGCCATCAGCTGCCTGCAGCAGAGCTGCCCTTAAGTCCAGTGCCTGCATGGCCCCATGGCAGGGAAGAGGGGATGCAAATGCCCAGGTACAAGCACAGTGCTGGTGTGAGAGACACCAAGTGAGTTTTGCACTTCAGGCGTGAGATTTGGCAGTTCTGAGCTTACAATCAAAGTGGGAAAGCAGAGCTGCAACTAAAAAGAGATGCAGTTCTCAATGACTTTTATTTGCATTCTGTAATGATGATGTGATAGCTCATTTTGGATAATGGCTCGAAGCTGTGAGTCTGTAAAAATAGCTGGGCTGTAGGAAAGTTAAGACAGATTGGGAACCCCTGTCACTCTGGGGTGGAGAGGGAAGGTCCAAGCCATGACTCACAGGTCTTCCCTAACTTCTATTACTTTGTTTTTACAGGCAAGAAACACAAAAGCTGATTATCACTGCTAATAATTACCGTGTCAATAGCAAAGCATCCATTTTTTAAAAAATTCATTGTCTTTGGGTAACGCAGTTTCTCCCTCATGACGGGTTAAATGAGCTTAAATACACCTTAGCAAACAAGTAATTTCGTAATATATTTCACAAGGCGTATCAGATCAGTGGAATGAGTGTAACACCACCCTAACCCCATCAGCCGAATGGGACAGCATCCAAATACTACTTGGCACAGAGAAACTGGGAAGAAGCAGAGTGGGAAGAAGCAGGCCGGTCTTTGGCAAGACACGTCGCCTTTCCCCACCTGTTCCACCTGCTCCCTGTGCTTTATCTCGGCCGATGCCGCAGCTCCCCAGCAGCACCGCCCTGGCTGCGATCGATCCCCGGGAACGCTCAGCGCCAGCACCGCCTTGTGCCTCGCTGCCGAGGCTGGGAGCACACGGAAACTCGCCGTGGGATAGCAACAAGCGCCCCGAGAGCCGCGGAGCTCCCCAGTGTCGCGGTGTGTCCCGGGCGCTGTGTCCCCAGGCGGCGCTGCAGCACCGAGCGATCCCCTGCCCGACCCGCCAGCCCAGCCCGGAGCGCAACTCGGGCTTTGCCAGCGCGCCGCTGCCTGGGTGGTCTGCATCCCTGGAGCTACGGAACGGCCCAAAGCAGCTTCCAAGATCGAGGAAAGAGTGCTTGGAAGTGAATGGAAAATAGAAATCCTGTAAATAAACTGGCAGAGCGAAGTGACCTTGAAGAGAGGAGCACGCTTTGCATCTGAAGCAGAAGATAACAGAAATATTCCCACTCTTTGCTGGGAGTGAGAGGGAGTTGATGTTAGTGGCTTTTGCGTAGGCCAAGTAAGGAAATGATGTTGCTTAGTTTGGAAAGGAGAAGAGCATGAACAAGTGCAGGCTCATGAGAAAAGCAGGAGCATAGAAAGACTGAGTAAAACTGAGGCAAACAACTGCATTGCCAGGTGTCAAGGAGCAGGACAGCCAGGGCAGAGGGGACTCTCTAATACATGAAGGAAGGCATTGAGAGGAGTCTTTTAAGAGAACCAGTGCAAAGCAGATCTGCTGCTGACTTACTACTGAAGCTGGAACAAGGGAGAAGGAGCCATGCTCCAAACAAAGCTTTTCCCTTGTTTATATGGCATCAAATGTGTAAAGTGACAGCTGGAAGGAAACCACTTGCTGTTCTAGGCATGGACATACTATTTCCATATACATTTCTCTAGAATCATTGATGTTTATAAGCATACATTATCAAATCATATGTAAAAATCAAATCTAATACTGAAATATGTAACCAAGAGCTGCAACTAACCATCCTCTAAAATGTTGCCATGAGTTCGATCCATGCAGCTTATAAAATGTATTTATCCAGTGGCTTGTGCTTGGTAATAAATTAAAATGCACTGTGAACAGATATGGTAATGCTGGGATATTTCAGTGTGTCCCGTGAGACCCCAAAGTTTCACAAAAATTTTCTCTCTTGGAGTAAAAGAATGGAAATTTTTGGTTATTAGTGCACGCCCAAACATTTTTCTTTTAACATCTGGAAAGGAAAAATAGTTTGAAGTTAATAATAAAATAGTCACATTGTCTTTTAAATGAGATGAAGCATTGCTGGTTTACAATGTAAGATGTAGAACACTAAATAGCTGAATTTCCAGAACTGCCAGTTCTGCAGTTTACCAGTTGTACCCTTCAGTGAAGAAAGAAATTTTATTAAACATGCTGGAGCTGCTAATTGGAACACAAAAGGCCTGAAAACTTCAGAAAACTTCAGAAGCTCATGAAAATTTTGTGTCCTCAGCAAGTGTCAGGATTTGTGTTAAGAATAGCAAAGTACTCACAAAATGTAGCAGATAACTCCTATACTCCACATATCTGTTTCATATCCAATAGGTTCATAGTTTATAACTTCTGGAGCCACAAACTCAGGTGTCCCAAAGAGAACTTTCAGAGAGCCTGCATTTTCTGTGAAGAATGAAAGAGAAAACCATTAACTGCTGCATGTAGATTTTTAAAAACAGATATTCTCCAGTAAGAGGAAAACCCTCATACTTGTGATTTTGTTAAAGATCCTTATCAGAAGAAATGAGTGATGCCTAGATTGCTTTTTCTTAGCTGATAATGCATAGCAATAAAGGATTATTTATTAGCATCCTCAAGCACACAGCACAGTATAAGGCACGTAAGAATGTTCCTATTGCAAGGAGCTTCCACAAGACCAAATCTATGAAAGAGGAGAACCATCAGTATTTAATTCAGATTTGTATGTCCTGAAGTACAAAAGTGTTTGAGCCTCCATCCCTTTAGCAGCTGCACAAGAGAACTGCAGGACTCCAGTGTTAGAAAGAAGTTACAGTCTTCACAAATTATCCAAGATTTATCAAAGCTTGGGGATCTCCATGTTGTGGTAAAAAACCCCACAAAACGGCTAAAATTATAATAATAAGAAATAACTATTTAAATCCAACACATTTTCTTCTAATGTAAACAGGAAAGAAAATCAATAGTGGGTTGCACTAAATGTCTCTTAAATTTGAAGTGGCACAGGCCAGCAGTGACACGAGAAGAAGCAGATGATGTGCACCAGGCAGATCTTTACCTCTCAGGTAAAACTGGACTTGGGCATGCTCTCAGAACCAGGCTGCCTACAAGCACATCTGTGGTGAAGGGGAAGCACAAGTCACCAGCTGTCAGTCATGACAGCTTTTATTCACCTGGCCTGTAGCACAGATATTCTACATTTTCTCCGCTTAAACACACTGTGGATATTTTTAAAATGATCTACAGTGAAGCTAAAGCTACCAATACGAACTGAAAGAATGAGGTCCTGAGACAGGTGAAGTGGCTTGACATTCTTCTTGTGCTGACCCACCAGTATTGCCCTATTGGAAAATTCAGTGATGGAGGGAAGAGAAAAACCTGATCATAATCAAGTACTGCCAGTTTATGCTGCCATATGTCTACCTTCTGGTATAATGTGAAACACAGTGTAAGTCATTATGTCAGACATTCTCAGGCAAATCTCAGCAGGCTCCTTTTCATCTATGCTCATTCTAAATCTGATGGGAAGAAGAAAATAAGGAAGGTCAGAAGGAAGAAAACTAAGGAATAGATTAGGGACTGGGGGCGGGGGAAACAGATCCCAGTAATAGAATTGTATTGTAAAAATATGAAAATGTCAGAAAATATATTGTTTCTGACTTGAAGCAGGCTTGGATTTAGTTGAGAAACTCATGTCCAGTCTGCACATGTGCTTGAGCAATCAGTGTATGCCTTAAGTGAGATTCATTGCATTAAGTTTATCTTTTGAGCAAGAGCAGCAGCCAGATTAAGCACAGTAGAATGTCCCAGGGAGGAACCACTGCTCTCCCAAGGAGATTACCATCTAAACAAAACAGATATGGATGGGAAGGAAAACAGATGTAACACATTCCAGTCCTGCTCCTGTTAAGGTTACCACCAGTACAGGGATTTGTAGCTCTACAATCAAGAGAAAAGTTTAAAAAAGCCTCAAACAACAGCAAATCAAAGTTTTGAGGAGTCTTCAAAAGAAACCACCTGTCCACAACATTGAATCTTAACAGAATATTTTTATTTAGCAGAATTTAATCTATCAAGTTTTGCAATGTAAATGCTGATCCTAGTGCAGACTCCACTCCCAAACTTTGCTCCTTCGAAAGCTCTCAAGGCACTTCAGTAAATGTAATCAAACACCTGAGCTCTTTGGAGGTACTCTAATCCCCAACTTACCAAATGAAATCTGAAACATATATGGGGTTAATAACTTGCCCAATGGTTGAACACCGTGCTTGAGGCAACTTTTGAACACAACCACAATTCACTCACAGTCATGCCAATTTCCCATTTCAAATGCTGTGAAACCCTTTCTTGCTCTGTTCAGGTATGGTTATAGTAAATTAATTGCAGAAACCTAATTTTCAAATGTTTTCCCTGTTCCCACCATGCAGGGAGTACCCATTTTTAGAGACAGAAACAGAGAGAAGAATGCCTGGGAGCAGCTGCAGGAAATTACCCAGATCCTCCCATGCAAGTTCACCAACATCAAGACCCTCCTGCCAGATCTCTGACTATCCTTTAAAAAGCACATTCCAAAACTATTCCACAACATCTCTACAGTCACATAATCAGAGTTTTCTTACTCCAGCATGTATTATACTTTTTCTAATGTGCAGTTTAAAATGACTTAGCCTAAAAGCAGGGCAATGTGTTCTCCACAGTGGCAATGAGGGGTGAGAGATCACTCTTCCTTCTCCAAGTGCAAACAGGAAGCCTAAGATTCCATTTTCCCATTTGCCTTCATTTTAAAGTGGACACATATTTTTTTCAAACTGTCCTTACAAGAAATCACTGAAATTTAACAAAATGAACCCATTTTCTAAAAGTTTCATCGTGATCATCCGTCTCAGGCTCAGATTTTCACATCCAAGTTTGGAGGCTTTTCTGTGCACTGTGTAAACTACCATGATCAACTGTGTATGCAAAAGGCTGGTGTATGAAATGTGCTGCCCGTAGGTCAGAGAAATGTGGGGTTTTTTTTGAAAATATGGCATTTGAGTTCAAGCATACAGTGTGAAACAACTGACACAGCATTTTCTGTGTATAAAAGAAAAAAGAAAGGAAAAGAGTAAGCCCCTTTCTATGCAGTAATATGTCAAATCTTTACCCAGTTGTTTACAAGCTTAGTACACAACTAGGATCTGTGTTTGGATATCCCTTAGTTCACATAGAAAGCTGACAAGCTAGCTGGAAACTGTTGCTGACACTGTGTATAATCAACTGATTAAAAAAAATCTTTACAGTACTCAAAAACCTTTCTCTTTTCTCCTCAAGAGGTTTATCTTAAACAATTTTCTACATGTGTTCCTCAGCACACCAAAAAAGGTCAGGAAAATATCCCACTGCTGCTTTGGTATTTCCTGACAGTGCAAGAGAACTAATTAGCTGCAGAGGATGACTGCAGAAGGAGCTGGTCCTAATATCTTTAAAACTGATCAAAACACTGAATATTTAGAGGCACTAGTTTGAACTAGTTGCAAAAAGCTAAATCTCAGGAGTTGAAGTGCAGAATCAGCCACTGCTCCCTTCAGCAATCCCTTGGCTGAGCAGTTTCTGCTCAGTCAGGGTCAGGTCTGCAGGATGAGGGCTCCAATCCCACATCTATCAATGCCAAAGTGAATTTGACAGCCAATTTCAAAATCACAAAGCTTGAAGGAACTCAAGTGGAGGAACGTGCACTCAGTGCACCACATAAGACAACTGGCAAGCAGGCATTAGTGAGAAGTGTTTCTAGCAATTTTCATAAGTAAATGAAAGAATAAAAGTTGTTTTCTACTTTTGGAAATCATCTCAACTGAAATGTTACAACTGTCTTTGCAATTAAAACAGTGCTTATGCTCCATGGGCATGGAATGGAAGGGCTCTTTCTCTTCCTGGGAAATGCCACACACTATGGGAGTTATCCACTGTGGCAGGCTGATGAATAGCAAATACCTACAATGGAACCTGGCAAGAGTTAGCAGCATATTAAGCCAAATGAATGTACAGTATTGTAAAATCAGAATCAGCATCAGTGCCCACAGCTCTCATCCTTCTACATAAAGAGACGTTATCTAGAGATTTCCTCCTGTGGCATGACTGGAGCAGGTCACAAGCTGGTGTCAGCTGTGCAATGCACTGTGATGCCACAAGATTAACAGAAAAATAGGAAAACAGGCTACTGAAAATAGGATCTGCCTTTTGCTAAGTGTGGGTTTAACTGTGGTCTGAAGTAAAAAAAGTAGCTGAAGAAGTTTCTATAAAAAGGGCATTCTGTGTTTACATTTTATCTCTTGTTGATGAAATCCACTCAGAGCAGCAGTAAATGTACAGTTTTCAGGCTGACAGCTGGAACATCATGGGTTGAAATCTTTCACACACCCCTCACACAAAAACTTTGGAACTGGAACTTAGTTAGCAGTCCTACTGTTTCTTGAACAAGAACAAAATCAGTTCATGTTCCCAGAATGCTACTGGCTCCATATTGGCGAGGGAACAGAAATGGCAATTATCTCCTTTTATAACAAATAAAATAAACATCTTCTATCTGAGTTAACAGTGTCCATGTGACCAAGATTCATTTAATACACCTTTGGAGCAGAACACCATCTAAAATTCTTCAAAGCAGACTTCTTTTCCTCTACTCATCCAACAAACCATTCTTGGTTTCTTTTTGTAAAAATATATTCTTGGGAATGCAGTAGTCACTTAAGTGTCAAAAGAAGTAGGATGAACAACATTTAGGCAGATAAAAAAAAGTAGGTAATAGTAATCCATCTTAACTCTTTCAAAAATCAGTGTTCAAAAATCATTAAAAACAATTTTTAATACTTTTTTAATGAGGGAAGGTTAAAGATTGCAGGTAAGAATCCAGTTGTCAGCTCCTTTATACAGAGAGTAGGAATTCATATAAGTTATCTCAATCAGTTATTGTCAGGAGAGCCACAGATCTCAGAACTCCCAGCGTAACAGGTTCATAAACTATTTTCATTCCTTTTAATTCCTGGAATGATTTTTATTTCTTTTGTGAAAATACAAGATTAAAAAAGATCACTCTGGGATGTTGATATTGTATAACACTGAAAACACAGCTGAAAGGTTGCTTTTTAGAGCTGAACAATATGAAGACAAGAACCTTTGAAAGTCTTTGGCTTTCAAGTTGCAGAGCATGTTGGAAGCTTAGACTAAAATGAATGATAGAAAGCAGCTAAAAAGCAGCTTAGGAAGAGGAAGGGCTTGTCAAATGGAATTTCCCCTTAATGCATTATTTTTAAGTAGTGCTCTTTATAGAATTCCTCTGATGTTTAACATGTATGACAATATCCTGCCGTTTAAGATAAGAAATGATAAAAATAATGGGAAAATATAAATCAACTGTAATTATCTGAAGGACTTCTAGAGCATCACCTTAATTCCTGCTATTAAAGAAGTTTCAAGGATTTGTAATATTAATGAAATATTTAGCTAGAGAGTTAGTGCTTTATGGCACCAAATGTAAATGTTTTTTTTAACATTACTATTATTGTGTATTTTCCATGGAATCTATAGGGATACCCTGCTGTAGAAACAGGCAGATTGTGTACCCCTCACTGCAAACTCCTCTTGAAGATGTGGTGCCCTACTCTCACTCTTGAATGTCTTCTTTTTCCCTTTTCTGTTTCTTCCTAAAACCAGAAATACTCATAGAAAACATCTATTTACTCTTTATACATGAAAGAATACAATAGGTAACATGAATTACTGTTTGTGCTGCCCTTTCCCCATTGCTATATTGAAATAGGCAGAGAATTCATTACCTAATCTTCTTGCAAGTCCAAAGTCAATGAGTTTGATACTTGTGCCAGTCTTGTTGACACACATGATATTTTCAGGCTTCAAATCCAAGTGGACAATACCCTGCTTATGAATGTACTGAACTCCTTCTGAAATCTGCTTCATGTATTTAATGCACTCTCTCTCTGTCAGTTCAAAGTCTTCATCAATGATTCGTTCAAAGAGTTCTCCTCCAGAAACCCTGTGAAAGACAGAATGAAAAGAGGACTTCTGTAAAACAATCATTTGGGGAGTAATTAAACTTTTAAACTTTTTTTTTTTTAAACAGCAATGCAGAGTTCAATCTTGCAGTAGTCACTTTAGGATGCAATAATGGCATTTTCTGTAGACACAAGGATCACATGGGAAGAATCCCCTCTTGTGTGTGGTATGAATCAATGGATGTTTTTCATTCTGAATTTCCGTCACATGTGAGAACTGTGCAACACTGATGCTGTTATTCCAGGCAGTTGGGATTTACATTCAGCCTTTAGGACTGGGTCACCTGCAGCTGGCAGTGAAGTGTGTGCTCTGTGATTGCTTCCCTGCTATCATCTGTTCCTAACACTGCTCCTGACTGAGCACACATTTCCCACTTCTTCCTTTCCTCCTACGATCCATTAGTGCACAAGTTAGATAACATAATTTAGAAATAAAGAACACTAAAATACATGGAGTGGGTCCCAGGGAAAGTGGACTTCAAGAAGATGAGCAAAAATCTGGGAAGAAGTGAGACTGAGGGTGACAAAGGCAGAGGAAGGAAGAATTCCAATGATTTTGTTAATTGGAATGCAAAGCTCAGAGGTTAAATTACTGACCCAAGTGAGCTCAGAGGGAATTTCCTCCTTAGCTATGACAGAAGAAGGATATAACCCACAGCACTTTCAGTGCTGGTATTTTTAGCTGAGTCCTCATCACACTCCTTGTAGGTCAATTCCATTTTTATGCCAATTTAAGATGTGAAATAATTGGTCTTTCCAGGGTAACATTCTCCTGGATTGAACTGTTCGTGCAACTGAAGTGGGATGTTTTTAACCTAGATTTAATAAAGCATAATTTAAGCTGTGGCTTGTTGGGGTTTTTTTTGGTTTTTTTGCTTTTTTAAAAATTTTGTTCTGGTTAGTGTTTGTGTTTTGTTTTGGTTTGTTTGGGGTTTTAGTTTGTTGCTGTGGTTTGTTTTTGGGTTTTTTTAATTCTGAGTAAGCACTCAACTGGTTTATCTGCTTGTATCCAAAGATGGGAAATACTTTTTTCTTATGCTGCGGGTGAATGACCCATAAAGAAAGAAGCAAATGGTGAAGAGCAGCTTTGCTTTGAGAAATTAAACACACCATGGTCTTTATATGATTTATTATTTTGCAGAGTTCATGCCTATTGCCAAATGCAATTGCACATTTCAGTTACAGAAAGAAAACATACAAGTGAAAACTGGCCTTGCCACGTTTGCAGGTTGCCAGGAACATGATTATATCTCTCATGTACCAAATTGAAATTGAAACATCTGCAGTTCTGCATGTCTTTGCTGCTTCGGCTATAAGACTTCAGAAAATATGTAATTAGAAATGCTACTTCAGTTTCCTATGAATATGAAAACAGTTAGAAGAGCATATGCTTGACAAACTGAGAGGTTACGTTGGATTAGAGCACATTTGTAACACAAAGCAATAGTATTGCCAGACCTGTTGAATAAACATTCAGGGGATCTAGTGTGTTGTTGCTTTGCTAAGACATTAACCAGTATGGGTGTTTATGAAAACATCTGCAGGCAAAATGTTTATATCTGGAGTACTCTGCAATTCCAAATGATAATCATCTTCATATGAAAATGTATCAGTTGTTTTTGACTGTTTAACAGAGATAATGATGACTTATTTGTACTCTAAAAATGCCATCCTTTTCAGATCCCTAAAGGGAAAACTTTTCAGAATTTGTATCATTGTCTCAAGCATCACTTTTTAGCATATTTTTGTAAATTAACTACTGTTAATACGTCTGCCTGCTGTTTTTAGCATGGGAGCTCTCAACACTCTGGTAGCAATGGTAGATTAAACTGCAATGCATTTATGGAATAAATATTACTGCATTTATATCAGGAGCCAAATCCTGTTTAATTTTTGCCAGGTTAGGAAGTGGAATCAGACCAGTGTGGATGAGGTTCTACACATACAGAGGAGGAGAAGTCAGCTTTGTTCAAACAGTCACAACTAGTTCAAAATCTAAATCTTTATTCTTTCTGGATTATCTTCTTTTCAGTCATCTCTACATGAGTCATACAGGAAAATATTCATGTCTATAGAGTCACAGAATACACATCTAAGGTTTTGGTCCAGGAGGAACAGTGAGAAGAATCTACCTTAGAGTTGCCCAGGCAAACACTCAACTGCATTTTTAAAAATCTACCTTAGAAAAAAAGAGAAAACCTAAGTAACTTGTACCAGCTTAAATCACATCTAATGAATGGACCTTAGTGCTGAGATTTTGCTCCAATACTCTTAATTTGCAATACAATAATCTTCTTCTGATCTATATCAAAATAAACTGACTATCTGAAGTATATAAAACTTTGAGGCACTTAGCTTCCAGTGCTGAATTACATTTACAATACGCTACTATTTTTCAGATTTATTTTTTCCACTGAGATGCTTATGGTGGAACCAATATGTTCCTATATTTGAAAAGGAAATGCCTGAGACTTGCCCTGACTTGCAGTAAATGTTAGATGGAATGGTTTCCAGGCAAGAGCACATCATTATAGTCTTTGATTTAAAAGTAATAATAAAAAAATCTAATTTTATTTTAAATATGAAATCGAACCATATAAAGTAGTGTAATGAGACATATTAAAAGCAGAGTATGAAGTTTAAAGGGTTCCAAGAAAGGTACAGAATAAAATTAAAATGAACAATTTAGAATAAATATCAGGAAGAAAAGTGTAGGAGTGCTTCTCATCAATTTGAGTAAAAGGCGAGTCACTGCTAAAATCTGATTTAAAGGAGACTGACAGCAGGTGACCTTGATTTATTTGAAATGCATGCATTTAAACTCTGATGGAAGTGAAGCAAACAGCTTGGATACTAAGAACTTTTGAAGGTATTTCCCACAACTTCTTTGATGTACAAAGAAATATATTAATGGCTAAATCAGAAATGATCCCTCAGAGGTCTCTATCAATACAGGTGCAGTTGCTGGGCTGGGATTGTGTCAGCTGGGTAACCTGACAGTAGAGAGGCTACCAAATTACCTGACACAGGTGTCACACGAGCATCTCCCTGCCCAGACCTGCTCTGCTGCTGCTCAACACAGTGGAAATGTCAGTGTGGGGACAGAAAACAGAAAAGGTGGCCACCCCAAACTAAAACCACATCCTAGTGAGACTGGGTAACAAAACTACTTTAAGTTCAATTGCATTTTTCTGTATTTTAAAGAGCAAAACCTCTTTGCTGTCAGGGGGGAACTAATGGGAGTGTAAAGCCATATGCTATTCCAGACTCTTTATACATCTCCCTGTTTTCCATTGGGTCTGCCAGCTTTCAGTTCCAAGCTAAGTAGGGTTCCCTTCCCTTACCATCGTCAGTTTGCTCAACTGCTCAATTTAAAAATAAAAACACCTTCCTGCACATAAGTTCCAGGGTTGTAAAATCCGATCTCTGAAATATGCCAGTGCAGTAGAAGTTTGCACATAATCGAAGCAAGTGCCAAGCAAGCGGAATAGATGTATAGTCTCTTTTGCCTCAAACAATTTATATCTTAGAACTTCCAGCCAGCAAAAAAACTGCTTCTTCCTGCATCAGAGAGCACATGAAGTAGGTGCGGCAGCAGAACTGTAACTAAAGTCACTTTTTGGGAAAAGCATCAGCACAGATCAGGATTTAATTTTTTTCCCAGCTGGTACTGCCACAAGTATGGGATTCACACTAAGCAGGTGCATTATGGATTGTGCGAACCTTGGTCATGTTGGCCATTATTTTTTGTGAAGCCTGTTCAACACATGTTTACAGCTGCCTTAAATAAAAAAGTTCTCCTCCTTAAACACATTTTTGGTTCTAAATGAAAGTCCAAAATGAAGCTAATTTTTTAATCACCTCTCCCAAGCAGGCAATAAGAGTAACATGCAAAACTCCACCACATCTGCTTTAGGAAACAAGCAGACTAGACAACAGAAACTGTAGCACATCTTTACTGATTTTTAAAAGATTAATGCAGATTCACTTACACAGTTTAAACAAGTTGGATAAATAATTGGAAAAACTTACAAGGTGTGAAAATCATCCAGGCCATGCAAATCCTGAAGCATTTGACAGTCCCATGGCTGTAAGTTGATAGTTTTGTACACACAATTATTCTCAACATCATTAACTTTGTTAGTGTGCTCTGCTTTATACTTACATTTCCAAGACCATAACGATGTTGGCTTTTTCTTCAAAGGCATCTACACACTGGACAAGTTTTGGATGATGTAGGCAGTTCATGATGCTGATTTCATCCCTTATGGCTTCTTTTTCCTTAGCAGAATATGCTTTGAAAAATTTTCCTGCCCAAACTTTTCCATTCTTCTTTTCAACAAGCCTGAAGACTTGGCCAAATTTTCCCCTGAAAATATACAACTATTTCCATAAAATGTTTTTGCAATATATGGGCTACCCCAAGTAGCAACAGTTTACTAAATATTCCAGCACAATTCCATTCTAAAATAAAAGTGTCCTAATATAAAGTATTATTCTATACTGATTTTGTGCAGAGCAACCTGCAAGAACTTTTGAATGAATACCATGTTTAGAGATACTCTGCCATTCCAGTTAACGAGTCTTACATAGGAGGGTTCAAAAATTGGACCCCTACCTGGCTTTAATTTAGGTCTCTCTGCACAGAGTTTTCTGCAGGTCATACACCTCTGAAGGGGCAGCAGATGAGACATCTCAGGTACAGGATTTAGGTGAAATCAGAGTCTGAATGCTCAGTAGTATTCGGTACAATTGTTTGCCATTGCTGTAATGTACAACTCTACCTCTATGTTACACTTCTCAGATTTGTTAATGGCAGCACACAGGATCCCCTGGCCTTCAGCACTGATCACTGAAAGATTATCATGGCCTGCAGTTCACACCACCACGAGCTGAGGCCCTGAGAAACACAGCCAGGGTAATCACTGACCTTCCCCCAGCAATAGTATTAATGCTCCTGGGATTATGGCTGCTGTCAACAGAGATTCCAGCCCGTGGGCAGGATAATCTTATTACCACTAATGGATATAATGGAAATGCAAGTACACAATGCAAACCCTTTTTTTTTCAGATAGCTTTTAGGACACTGAAAAACGAATGAATCCTCTAGCTTTGTTCATTTGTGGGCTCTGCTTTTCTTGCCAGAAATACATGTAGTGCCTATTTTAAAATTATCAGCTAATAGAAGCAAAGGATCTTTATAGAGTGGAGGCCAACATATGTTAAAATCTATTTTTACCACAACAAAGGAGCCCAGCTGGAATGTTGAAAGTGCATGACAGTCAAAGAATAAATGCACGTGATTTTAAAACTGACTGGTAGCCTTGAAAGCTGTGTGTCTTCAAAAGCACAGTGCAGTACTTACGATCCCAGCCTTTCTTCAATGTTATAGACATCTGACACCTTCTGCTCAGTGTTGATTGTAACTGTCCGATATTCCACCTCTGTTTCTTTCCCCTCTACAAATAAGTATTAAGGACCATGATTGAAAATCTCCAGAAAACGAGAGCGAAGAACACAGATTTGCATTTGTCCTATTTAAAACATGCACTTCTTACCATCGTCAGATAGCTCTGCTTCATCCTCTTTAGGTTCTGTGATGAAAATAAAAAGACATGAATAACTTTTTATATGGAATATGGCACTTATGTAAGATAGCCAAATTATTCATAGTGATGTGGACAACTGATAGACCCTATGGTAAAGCAGCAAAAAGCAGTCAGGGAGTTTGTGCACTAACTTTGTAATTAAAATCTCTTCACCACTTCTTCATCACTATTGACTATCCAATTACAATCAAATCACCAATTCTGAATAAATCAAGTTCATGTGGTTTGTAGTACTTGTAAATTATACCTGCCTGCTAGAAACATCAGCATACTGCATCAGTTCAAAGCCATCTCAAAAATACGTTTAGGAATGCCTCAGGGAAACATATAAGAAATGAAAAATAGTGAAATCAGTAACACTTCTGGTTCAATGACAATTTCTTTTTGGCTTTGATGTGCCTTTTTTGGATTGTAAAGCCAAAAGTTAAGCAAGTTTGTACATGAAAAGATTCCTTGCAAAGCATCCAGACGAACTTTTTGGACTCAAGATATTGAGAAAATTTGAACAGCATGCATTCCCCTGAGCATGGCTAAATTCTGTATCCACTGAGGTCCAAAAGGAGCCTCAGTTCTGCAGGCAGACTTAAAGACAGGTGAACCCAGTGACTTAAGTCACAGTATAAGCTGGCCTGAGTGTCCTGATTTTCATTTCAAATTTTCAAATACATGAACTGCCAGTAGCACTGCTTTTTGCCTGCAGGTATGAGGGGAAAGGGGCTACAGCTGGAATGTTTTTATACATACACTGCTTGGGCTTGCTCATAAAACCTGTGGCTGTGACCAGTAATTTGAAAAACTGCAAAGGCTCTTTGTTGCACAATGACCTGTTCAATTCTCCCTGTAGCTGCTGAAGCTGCACTTTGCCATCGTGGAGTGCAAGCCTAACCAAGGGATTTATCCCTGCTGTGTCAACAGATCTGTGTTATGAAACATTAATGCAGTACTCAGGTGCTGTTAGGTGCTTTGGAGCACAGAGTTAGACGCAGAGCATGAGAAGAAAACAACAGAAATAAAGGGTGCAGGCTGAGCAGATAGCTGGTCTGAGGCACCACCCTTTCACATCCTACACAAAATGCTGCCTCTGCATGCTGGTAGCAAAGCCAGTCAACTGGATAAAGTCTGTTGCTAAAGCCTTTCTCTCTCTCTCTTTTTTTTCCTGGACTTAAACCCTTGCATGTTCCTGCACAGATGAGCTGGTTTGCAGAGATTTACCAGAAGAGTAGGGAGGTAAGGGAGCCTTCCCCACGCAGGGTAGCTGTCCTCAGACCTTCCTCAGCTCCAAACCACTCCTGCACAGAGCACATCACATTTTCCTCCCCTTTTAAGGGCTGTGTAAGGGAGCTGCTCCCAGCCAGGCTGCCAGTAGGTAATGTCTGCCAAATACTGCTTAGGCAAGAAGTCAGTGCCCAGTTCTGCAGCGACACTGCATTGAATCCATGGAATAGAAACATTTTGGTCCACCAGTGGAAGCCTAAATTATATAAGTGGAATATATCTGAGCTTCCTAAGTGCTGAGCAGCTGTGCTAAAACCTTTCTCGGAAGTGAGTCAACAGTACCAACTTTTCCTCAAACATGGCAATGCTTGCTTTAATCTGTTGTGACTTACAGCCTTATTTTAGTAGCTGTTTCCTTTAAATCACAGTGAAAATTTAGCCATGCCTTTCTTCACTAAGATCATACTGACATTGCTAATATGTGCTGGCCACCTCAGTATGAAAATCAGTAATCAGACTTCCTGGCAGCCACAGAAAATCCCTTGTTACTCAGCTAAGTGTTTACATAGATGGCAGCTTAAAGTCCTGACTTTGACAGGTGCTGAACACATGCATTTTCCACTGCCTTTAATTAAAGCACCAGTAATATTCACACACTTGAAAAATCCCACTTTAGATGACTTGCTCTTTCTCCACTCTATCTGCAGTACCAAGAATTCAAATCAAGAAGCCCTGGAATTGAAAGCACAAAGACAACCCCCACTCCTGCAAACAGAACACATTTTCTTTCTGCTCAAAACAACTTTTTTGTTGCTTTTTCAATGTTTATCATAATGACTCATACACTTCCTAGCCTTTTGTATTAAATCTATGTAAGAAAATTCTCAGTCAAAGAAAAACAGCTTGTTTGCTTTGGTCCAGTACAAGTAGTGCTTGCTCTTGGAAAAACTCTTGGAGAAGAGTCAGGTCTCCAGCTCTAGAAGGTGTTTGTCCTGGAACTAAAGAAAGAGGGCATTCAAACACAGGAAATTTTATTACAAAGAGCCAATACCATCTAGCTTCCTTCCAATTTTATTGCTACTCCTAATATTATTTTTCCCACTTTGAAGAAAAGGCACATCTTGATTTAGATTGGTTTTAAATCTTGCAAATAGAGGGAAGTTATTTCTCAGCATGCATCCCATTTAGCACTTGAAGAGAAATATGATTTACTTTTGTTTAGAAGTGTCTGTTGAGAGGCTTACACAGTTGTGTGATGCTGCATCACTTTGCTGTAATTTTGTCTTGCTTTAGCAGTAAAAGATAACTTCACAAGGGTAGTGTGGAACATTTAAAGCTCCAAAGCCCTGCATACAGAAGAAAGGAGGGAGAGATGCAACACACAGTCCACTCCTCAAAGACAGGAAAAGGGGTAAAATACATTATTCCTGGTCTGGGATTTTTGGTGAGGTGACTATCAAAGTCATCCTTACACAGTAGGTGGATGGAGGTGTGCACAAAATTTTTGGTGGTCACTCTCTGCATTTGAAAAATAATGCTGACATTTGTGTATTTCAAATTTTAGTACCAGTTTCTGAATGATGTCTAAAATGATCCAAATCTTCCTATTGGCGCTTTGAGAAGATCCTAAGCAAAAATTAAGAAGTAAAAGACACTGAAAAATATTTTTAAAAGTACATGCAACTGTAATCAAAAACCCTAAAAAATATTTTTGGCATCCATAATGCTGGTAAACCAACATGCTAAGTAGGACAGCCTTGAATTCACAGGCTGGGTGTACTAGGGGACACAGGACTGAGGTGCACTGTCATTTTGGGATTGAAAGCATGGGAACTGCAGCAAGCTACAAGGTGCCAGTTAATTTTCTGCTGCATATTCTGTGCTTGGCTAGCAGCAAGCACACTCATTATTTCCAAAAGCAAATTTGGGACAGTGTTTATGGCTTGTTTTATCATGGTGAGTCCAGGATAAACTATAGTGAATCCATTGGTGTATTTCAAGTAAGCCACCAACCATCAATTTTCCAGCTGGGCATGGACTGAATGTGTAACATGTGAAAGGTTTCATCTCCCATTAGCTGTGCACTGAACTGCAGAATTCTATCAGCCAGCACTAACCCAGCAAGCCAGAATGAGAATTATTGCTTGCTTTCACAAGGCAGGGATTTGGGATCCCTGAAGCCAAGTTTCCACGCTGCAGGTATGCAAAACTGGTGTGCTCAGACTCCCATATGAAGTCTGTGAAGGACTTGAGCAGAGTTACAGCCCAGCACAAGCATTCACTGCACAGACACACAAGCAAAGGAGGGTGTGCAGTGGTCTGGCCTCACTGAGGAGCTCTTGAGGTAGAGTGTATTTGAATTTAATTTTTTTTTTCTCTCTTAAGAACTAACCTTCTCGTTTCTCTCCAACTTTTACCAGCTCAGACTCTTGGCTGGGCTCGCTGATGCCGTACACGTTAGCAGCTCGCACGCGGAATTTGTACTCCCGGTCAGCCTGCAGGTCCTGCACGTTGAAGGAGGTGCTGCGGCAGGTGGTGAGGTCTGTCCATTTGTTATCCACTGAGTTCCAGATCTCCACGGTGTAGGACTGCACTGCACTTCCACCATCATAGGAGGAGCCATACCAGGAGAGGGTGAGGGAGGAGCTCCGTATGTCTGACGCACAAGGCGTTCCGGCAGGTGGGTCTGGTTTATCTGCAGAAACATACACAAAGCACATTGTGAGGGTGAGACAGAACTTCCATCAGGGTATTCCTGGCCCCAGCAGCCCTTCTCTTTCCATTCCATTGCTCTGCTTCCCATCTATCATTACAGAAACTATGGAGATGAAATCCAGCCACAGCTATGCCTGCAATCTCCCACAGCAGTGCAAACTACTCCTTGCTGATTTTCCTTGGAGGAATACCCCATAACAGTCCCATCGCTGTGATGCACTTTGTCACAGCTTCCCCTCATTTGCTTCCACATGTCAGGGCCACTGCTCACCTTTCACAGCCTCAAAAAGTGCCACTCATCCAAATACACTGGGTAGCAGAAACACTAGAACAAATTTGTTGGCATGGGAACAAGACCTTGAGGGGTGCCAAGTTTGTCTGCCAACAATTTAGTGAACAAATTCACCTATTTGCAGCTTTTGGAAGTCTAGTGGCACTTTTTGCTCAGAAGGAATTCAACTTAGAATATATAATTTAAATACTGAGTGTTTTTATCTCATATGCATTTTGGAAATTGTTGAGGAGGTGAAAGATAAAAACTTCTGGTTTTGCTCAGTTAGAGGATTGCTACCAATATCCTTATTTACATGAATAGATCCAGTATCACCAGAACCTGGTGTGCAGATGTGCAGCCAACTATGCAAACACTTGATAAAATACAAAAGCCTTGCAGCTATAGGACTTTTAAAAAATTTAATCTAATGATTAATTATCAAAATAATGTTCTTCTAAGACAGAAAAGTGTGACTTAAAAAATTACTGGAAAATAATTGTGGAAGTTAAGCACTTCAAAAGACTTTTAAGGGAGCAAAGAGCTTCTTTGGAAATAATCCTCTCAGAAGTAATCTAGCAAAACCTACAAAATAATGATGATGCTGATCTGGATGAACTAGTGCCCAAAGGTTGAAGGAGAAATCAAACGATGGGATAAAGGAGAGAAGATGAAAAGAAAATAAGATAGAAAGCGTGAGATGCTACAAACAGTGGCTACACTGGACATGGACTGATAAAATCCTGTCCCATTTTGCTTGTTCAAACTGCTAATGGACATTATCACTTTCGCTGTAGGAAAGGCAGAGCTGACAAAGCAGCCAAAACATACTGCGACTTTCTCGGCAATAAAAACATCCAAATGCTGGAGAAAGCTGTTGTAGACTTTGACCAAAGTCTTCCTGTGACAGACTATATCCCTCTATACTCAAATTATCATTCCTAGGAAAATTACTGAGCTGACAGAAATAGCCACAATTTGTCAGAAACATGCCTTTAGTTCTTGGACAGAGGAACCTTTCCTCTGACTGCTGTGGTTTAACTCGGAGAGAGGGAAATTAGAATAGTCAGATCTGATCAAGATAGTTTAGTATCAATTCACTATTTGGAAGAGTACAAGTTTCACTGCCCAATGACTTCCCTGGAAAAAAATTTTAGTTCAGTTGCGATGAAAAATACATCTCCCTCAACAACTTAAACATATTAGAAGATACATAAATAGAAATTTTCAAGTATGAGGGAAAAGACTGAAAGAGAGGAAGGGAGGTGGACAGTGAGTTTGCTACTGCATTCAGTATGAGAATGCCCAGGTGGAAGAAAAAGTGACTGCCAGAATCAGGATTATCTCTATTCATTTTGGCAACACTTGAAACACAATTCCACTAGGAGTCATCATTATACAGGACATCTCTTGTTAAACACATGTCAGAGAGCAGATGTCCTTAACCTTTGGAACAGCTTCTTGTCCTGCTTAGTGGTCACATTTTACTCTCCTCATTTCCTGGCAGAATGAAAGGGACTATAAACAAGCACAAATTCATGGTGTAGATATAATGAACTGAATTGCAGAGGAGTTATATGATTTGTCTAAGATTAGAAAGAGAGATTGTAGCAAAGATGAGAACGGAATCTTGATCTCCTGGTGCCCAAACAGCAGCACCACGGCACACATGGACTGTATGATTTTAGTCAGACAGTGGCAATAGCATCTTCATTTCACTGCAACTTACTATCCATGCAGACCTTGCTGGGAATGACTTTCTGTCTTTTTCAAAATCTTTACAGAAGAAGAATATTTAGCTCTGTGTCTTGTTTTCCTCCTATGTAACGGTCACTGCATCATCTCAAAATGCAGGCAGAAGAACTTGAATAAATAACAGCAGATTTATCCTAAATCCAAACAGAATAGAGCAGCTGCTGATAGCAGGAGGAAAATACTTTGAAGAGAAAGCCAAGCCAACAGTCCATCACCTTACAGTGGCATCTGTTCAGGTTTGTCAAAGCAGTGCAGATTCTCTGACATCTGCTATGCACACAGGCAAACCTGGATGTATGTGTTTCTTTAAAAATAAAGTGTTAGGTTGCTTTACTGCTCTGATCTGAATTTATATGAAGAAAGTGTGTCTATGTTTCAGTATTTGCAGAGCATGGTAGTCTGCTTCCTGTGTAGGACATGAAAATGCACTCTCAGTGCTGACTTTCAACACACTTCTGTTTCCAAATGAAACTCAGGGCATGATTTATCAGTTGCCTAAGCCTCAGTGACCTCCATGTGCCCTCTTTCCATGACTCACCTAGACAACTGGAATCCCTTTGGCCAGCATGGTTTACAGAAGCAAGGCTTAGTATGTGGGCACTCCAGAGAAAATGTTTGTGGCCAAGGGGACATCAGTGGCAAAGGAAATGCTACATGGTGTTAGACTAGTATCTGCTAGTGTTGGGAATATTTCTACATTCCTAACACATTTCTCCCAATAGGCAGAGATGAAAACCTGCAGCCTAGGCTGGACTTTATTGAGCCACAAAGATGCACATTTCTGTTTGAAGTCTATCATGAGCTGCTGCTCGCAGATCTGTTCAGTGTATAAATACTGTAGTAGCTGCTATGGGAGATCACAAACAGGAGTGAAAGCCTAATCTTTGCTCTTTTTTAATATGACAGATGTATATGTACCATTTTACCATGCTTAAAAATGATTTGATATCAGACTGGATGGTATTCTACAGTTCTGCACATTCAGAGAATCTGCAGATGGTCTCTCCATGTGTCTGTTTTGTTTCTCAACAGTTTATTCTATGGGGAATTTAAAGGTTACCCTGTATTCATCTGTCTGTATTGAAAGCTAGAATATTTTGCCAAACTACATTCCCTTCTGGAACATGAAATCTCTATCAGCACAATTAACTGCTTCAAATAAAAACATCCCATGGGTTGAGGAGGGGTGTGGAAGACAAGCACAGTTCTCTACTTTGTCCTTCTGTTTTAGTGTTTACTATACCTTTAATGTCCCTGAACTGCCTGTCTCCAATATTCATGTCATGTGCAGTCTTTGACACACAATTGTATTTCTTATTTAGGCCTATATTATGATGGCTTTACATTGGCTTTAGTGGAGCACAATTTTGTTCTTCCTGTTCTGGACCAAACCATAGCTACAAGCCAATATGTGAACTAGAAGGAAGGGACAGCATCCAAAAATTACACTTGTTCACATTTCTATAGGAGAAGGAATTAATTTAACATATTGAGCTCTAGCTTCAGTTTCACTTTTATATGCAACAAAAGAAAGCCACCATGGGATATCTACTATATGAAACTAGGGGTATTCCAGCCTTGGCTAACTTGGCTAACTAACAGCACCTACATAACCCCTAAATCAAGATTTATGATATTCTAGATTGTCATGGTCAGAGTGGCTGTATCCCCGCAGTCCTGTTGAAGCTGGTCAGAATTCCTATAAACGCCAATGCCTTTGCATGCAAATCTCTCTAGGAATATCAGTAGGGTTGCCCAAGCTGGCTTCCAAAGCCTTGTGGCAGGCAAAGGAGGTGGATAAGCAGCTAATTTGGTCTCAAAACTGACTCAGAGACTGTTTGCACAGCAGCACAGAGACTACATTAAGTCACTGATACCAGCAGCACAGAGGAAGCAGCAGGAGCAACTCCTATGTGCTGTAAGCCATAAGCCATGCAGAGAGGAGTAGAGGGGCTAGAGGTGGTGTGAAGGAAGGCTCTAGTGCTTTGTAGCCCTTTGTGCTCCAGCAAGCCAGGCACAGATTGAAACCCCCTGCTTCTCAACAAAGGGAGGTGTAAATTACCACTACCCCAAGAGCAAGGAGGTCAGATTCCAGTTTATTCACTGTGGCAAGTATTCCGACAGCAAATGATAATGAGCTGGCTCACATAAAATGTTTAAGCCACTTTAAAGACCATACCAGCACTGAAACACATACTTGTTATTTACTTGCAAACTGAATTCAGCTGTACTTCAGATAAATTCTCAGAAATATTTTGGTAAACAGGTTTTGATGTACAGCCTGAACTAAACTTTAATTAATTTGCACTTTTGCACTCCGAGAAGCATAAAACATAAGCAGACCCAGCCTTTAAATCATTGCTATTTATCAGACAAATTTGGCTTGATGTCATTGCCTTTTTTTTCAGTGCTGTATTGGTTAGAGCATGGTGCTAATAACACCACGGTTGTGGGTTCAGTCCCTGTACAGGCCATCCACTTAAGAGTTGGACTCGATGATCCTCGTGGGTCCCTTCCAACTCAGAATATTCTGTGATTCCATGAAAATTCTTTCAGATAAGGAAAGGGACTTTTCCCTCTTTTTGCATAGGAGGAGAACCCACAGCTCACCCAAGACACCCACATAACATAAGACTGTGCTATCTAGACTTCACTGCCTTCTCCACATGGCTCTGTTTACAGAGCCCTCAGAGCACAAGAACCATTCCAAGAGACCAAAAAAGGCAGAAATCTCCTTATCTGAGTGCAGGGAAATGGCAATTGTTCTGCTACTTGCCGTGAGGGTCAGGCTGAACCAAGGCGAGGCGATAGGGTTTGCTGCACATTAAGAGCTCACACAGCCCTGGCTCTCAAGCAGGGATGTTGTTCCAGCAGAAAGCCTCTGAAAACTGAGAACAGTATAACCACAGCCTCTGAAAAGTTTCTTTTTTTCTTTTATGAACAGAGACTGCACTGAAGCAATGTCTCTGAAGTAGTTTTCTTTATCTGTTCTCAAAATTGGTTTGTTTTCTTTCTAAATCCAGTTATCATATTACTGTATAATACTATTATTAGCTATTGTGATATTTGTCTGCCAGATAAAGAACAGACAGAAAGAAACAATTTAATTCCATTCCACAAGCTGTTTAGCCAGAGAAGGTATTTAATACGCTGCAAAAGCCAGTTGAACACTGTCCATGCCGACAGCACTGGCAAAGCTTTCATTTGAAATCCATCAGCAGGAGAAAAGCGAAACCATAAAAGGTCATAACTGAACTCACACTATCGCTGACAGGGCTCAGGGTCATGGCAGATCTCGCTGCTTTGCTTGGAAAACTACGCCCTGCAGCTCTTTTTCCAAGGGAGAGGAGTGCTACAAGTAGAGATATTATTACTCCTTTAACATCCTGTAACAAATGTACACCCTGTAAGTTAGCGTACTATAGGTTTAGGATAAAGTTAAACTAGAAAATGCCTGCGTTCCCCTGCAAGACAACTCAAGAGAAACTGAAATAAACAGGAGTTTTCTAATGAAACAGCCTCCCCAAAAGATCCAAGGACCCCATGGTCAAGACTTTTTAGCCTGGAGTTTGAAATTTATACCTCCCCTGTAAAATACACTGCAGAATGTTCTCACCACATTGCCCCTCCTGACAACTCTGACATAAAACTAAGTTATTTAAAAACTCCCCTTCTGAGACCTGTGGATAAAGCAGCTCACAAATGCTGGTGGCCCAGAGCATCCCTTTGTGCTGTTGGGGTAACTGAGGCATGAAAGTGTAAAATGACCTTGCCCAAGGACACACAGGAGAATGGAGCTGGGAACGAAACCAGAGCTCACCACTCCCACGCAAATGCCCTCAGCACAAGAACATCTCCTTCTGCCACAGGCCTAATGGAACAAACAAATATATAATGCATTCTCAGGAGCCTTTTTCCAAACCATCTGCTCCTGAGCCTGAATCAACAAGCTGTTCGGATTACTCATGTGCTACACGTTAGGTATCTGCTTTGATAACTGATTGAATTAGAGCTCCCAAACCTGCCCACTGAAAGGCAGAATACATTTTAGGAGTTTTCCTAGCAGGTCTATCAGTGGAGAAGTCTCCACTGGAGTGAGTTTGGGTCCTAAGAAACCCAGGTTTTTGTGCAGGAGTTGTGATTAATAGTTTTTGAGTAACTAAGATACTCCTAGGATTTTAGAGCAGGTAAACAGTAGGGATTTTGTTGTGATTGTCAAGATAGTTATTTTCTTCCTTAATAAAAAAAAAAGAAAAAAAAAAACCAAAAAAACCTGAAGGTAAGTATCAGGAAAAAGCAACTATACAGAGTTCTACTGAAATTTCTCCTAACAGAAATGACATTGAAACTAGATGGTCATTCAAGGGATAAACCTGGATTAGTGTACCAGCACTGATGCATAGAGCAGCATAAGCTGGTTTTTTTCTACACATTTTTATATTTCTGTGAAAATTTAGTTTTGGTACGGCTGCAGAGTTTTGCCACCATGCATTAGTGGGAGGCTGACAGTGGAGGTTACTATACTCTTGAACTACAACAGCAGCAACATAAGACATCTCTTCCTTAACCACCAGTGTTGTTGCCCTTTAACCATAAAACCAGTGACAAAAATACTCCAGCAATCCAGAGGAATTTGCAAGGTTAAAGGTTAGAGTGCAAGTCCACCCACACACTCTTAGGAAATTCACTGCATTCTTGACCTGACTGTAAACAGGGAATCACATGGACACTGCAAGATATAATCTAATGCTTCTCAAAAAAAGACCTTCAGAATCATTCATATTTGCACCTCTGAGCTGCAGTACTGTGTGTCAAAGTGTCGATGGATGTCTTGCTTCAGTCTGCTTCCCAGATGTCTGCATTTACTTTTCCAGAGAGGGAACACAGAATCCTGACCACTGGATCCTCTCTGTCTGAGTAGTGAGCACTAAACCAGATTTCTCAGGCACTCACACAAAATGCTCAAAGGGTCACTTGTGAGCTGCTGATTTTGCTACCATGTTTCCTTGGAACAGAGTTTCGGGGCAAAAACCAAATGCTAATATAGCTTGCATATACGTGACTAGTGGAACCAGAACCAAGCCCTTCACAGCAGCAATTCTACCATTATCGTCAATAACTACTGGAGTTAGTGATGATCAGACCTTGTCGTCAGCTAAACCTGTGTTCTCTCATTTGTGCTTGGAAAGACTGTGCTCACACAGATTCTGCTAAAGGCATAAAAGTAACACCCTTCCTCAGAGAAAGTAACTTCCCCATCCCAAGTCAAACATGGAAGGGAGCAGAGGAGCAGCTATTAGTGAATTCATGTTATACTACTTGCATGCCTGTGTGCAACATGCTTATATATATTTAGCTATAGATACAGATACAGATATAGATATAGATATAGATATATATAGATGATACATCGATATATAGATAGATATAGATATAGATATAGATGATATAGATATAGATATAGATATAGATATAGATATAGATTATATATACACACAAAATACCACACCAGGAACAATACAAATCCCAAAGGATTTATAAAAGACAAGCAAGGTTGATCAAAATCAGCCCCCAGGTAGGTAGTACATGTGTTTCTACTTCTACCTTTAAAAAAGTAAAAGACAGCACTCATATCCGAAGTATCCACCAAAAACTGATCATCAGAAAGCCCCTGCATAGTAGGCATGGAAACATGAAGCAATATGCCCAAAAGCATGAAGGAAGATTGTGGCATAGCTGCAGAACAGACTATTTCTCTAGTGCCAGACACCCTTGTATAATACTGTGTTATTCTTCTGGCTCTCTGTCATAGTATCCAGCTTTAGCCAGTATGAAAACCAAGCTCCTTTTTCAAAGATGGTTACAGACCCAGGTCTATCAGACAGCTAGAATGTTCAGAATCATAAATTTGATAAATATATCAATATACATCCAATAAATGGCATGAAAGGAATGAATATTCTTTGCTATCACTGTAAAGTGAGGGTTCCACCTTGCCTAAATCAGTCATATTTTACACTAAGCTCATTGTTGGCTCATTTAACAGCTTTGGCAACATAACTCCACTCCAATCTGACACAGTGTCTGCTATAAATCATTAGCTCAATCTCACATCAGGCTGTTTCGATTTTGGAGCAGAAACATGTTGCAAAATCTCCCTAGAGAGATCAGTCAGCTAAGGAAATTGCTTATTTAAGAGAGCTGCTCATAACAATAGAGAAGAGCTCAACATGGACATTTTGGTACCAGTCAATCTTTTAAAAGAAGACACTGCTTAACTTGGATGTCTCACAGAGTTGCAGGTCTCCCAGCATTATTAGTTCCTGTACAAAGTGACACAATGAATCACAAGGCTCATTCCTGTGGCTGAGTGTTGTGTGCTCAGCACCACATCTTATTTAAAGTCTCCTCTAACTTGTTTATGTATCATTGCATCTGCTCTGTGGACTGCATACAGCTCACACTGCAGGCTGAGGGTAAGGGACATTTTGTTCATTGATATTCATGAAAGGAAGAAAAAACCTTTAGAATAAAGTTGAGCTTCTTTCAAGAGCACCCTTTCCAATGGCCCAAACTGCATCAAATCATAAATTATTCAAATGCTTTAAGTGTCAGAACCCTTTCACAGTTCAACTAAGACTGCAGTTGAAGTTGAGTCTGACAGTTAAATTTAAGACTTTGAGAGCAAAATTCAAAAGAATGTAGGGCATATTTTTTTCCTAAATATGATAATTAAAAGTAATTCCTACAAATTATACTCAGAGTTTACAATTTAGACTCAGGGTTTAAATCATAGCAGGATCATTTCTGATTTGAAGCCTGGCAGATAAGCTCAATCCTTTGTCCTCTGGCTGGAGGTTAAGTCAATAATGTTATTTTTTTGTGAAGAAAAGTCTTTGACAACTGCAAGTATAAAACCAATATCCAGGATGGTCTTAAATATCCTCAGGAAGGTCTTTAGACCTTCTGTTCAAAGCAGGATCAGCTATAAGGTCAGACCAGATTGTTCAGATGCTTATCCAGTCTGAACTTGAATACCTCCAGGGATGGAGACTGCACAACTTTTCTGGGCAACCTGCTCCTTGACGTGTTACAGTCCAAATTTAATTTGAAAAGTGCTTATTGGAGTCTTTCACATAAGAAACTTGCCTATCAGCATGAAGACTTTGCAATGTACATGGTTGTAAGAGGTAATAATAAAAGAAATACATCTTTATTTCCACATTTATTTCATTTTCTATTTTAACAAATGTCTTTGTTTCACTAAAATTCAGAACAGCCAAGCCTGTTAGCTAGCCCTTTGAGAAATGCAGCTCTGGGTCTGCTCAGACACACTCCTCCAGAAAGCAAATGTTCTGTATTTGTAGTTTCCGTGTAGTTTCAACACATTCAAGGCTCAGCTGTGCAGTCTGGTCAGAAAGCAGCATTTTGAGCACTCAGTATACACATGGATGTGCCTTTTCTTGGTAAACTTGCAGGGAGGCAGCTCACACACAGTTTAGAGCCCTATCAAAAAGAGCTGATGCAAACAGAGCTGATCTCTAGCACCAGGGCATTCTCCACAAATGCTTGTTATAAAAGTGGGGTCAGGGCAGGGAGGGCAAGTTTCTTCCCAGTACTTTGGATGGAGCAGAGAGAATGGAGAGGCAGGAATTTAGGACTAAGGATGAGTTTGGTAGACTCAGAAGTCTCAGGTTTTGCATATTCAGAGAAACATTGATTCCCTATTTTGACTGACAGCCTTTAGAGAAAAGTACCTTCCAACTTCAGTGAACATTTAACACCTTTAAAGGTGCAAACAGTGCGAAGGATTTTATCTCAGCAGTGAGATTCTAACCCACTTCCTAGAAGGAAGACATTTTGGCTCCTTTTCCCACATTTTTGAGTGCCCAGATGGAAGAATCTGGCCTTAAAATGCATGTGTAGCAAACTAGGAGTCGTGAGACCTTGTCATGCCTCCGGCAGTGCTGACATCAGCGAGATATCTCGCTGAAGAGCTTGGCAAGTTTACAGGATGGAATTTATTCTTTTTAGTTGGAAACAGAGAGCTTGTCATCAGCCAAAACACATGGCAAACTCCTGCATGTTGTAAGGATGCTTCACCCAACTCTCCCAAAAGCAT
Organism: Entomyzon cyanotis; assembly: GCA_024500445.1. Classification (NCBI taxonomy): domain Eukaryota; kingdom Metazoa; phylum Chordata; class Aves; order Passeriformes; family Meliphagidae; genus Entomyzon; species Entomyzon cyanotis. The sequence continues at coordinate 10,152,149 of JAKEPQ010001026.1, read as the reverse complement.
CTCTGGGAATCCCACGGTTCTCTGGCACATTTCTTAGGGAAGAGCAAAGCAGAAGACTGAGATGTAGCTTTATAAGGTTATAGAATTCAAAGACTTTCAACCCAATTAACTCCAATGGATATGAAACAGTGACATATAATAATGAGTCAAGGCTCACAGAGTGACAAGATAATAGGAATTGTTGGCCTTGTGAAGCTAAAAAAAAAAATCCATCTTGCCCAATAACCTGCTACAGTAAGCAGCCTGCAGCAGTTGCCTAGGGAAGAGTGAAAAGGAGGGAAATGTAAAGAGCAATTAATCTTCTGCCATTCTTCTAGCTGCTATCAGTTGTGTTGGGGTTTTGGAGCCAAAACCTATACCCAGACCAATGTATATGGTTATTCAAGGACCAGTGGTGTTTATTTTTAACCTAGCTATACTTCTGATCTGTATAACCCACTTTTGGAAGGAGTAGTACAATTTATCCATGCATCATGGGAAAAACACTGATTCTATTTCCTTCTGTTCTTGAATTCTCTGGCACATTGCTGCAATCTACTTGATATTTATACTCTTTCATTCAGTTATCTTTTAACTGCAATGAAAGCCACAGACTGGATGAAAGGAATTAATTTAAATAATCAGGAAGCCTCTACTGACAATATGTAGAGCAATATGCAATTGAGGGACACTCACTCTGTCTCAGTGGATATTATACCTCAAAGTGTGATTCTTCTCATTAAACTTTGTATGGTATTCACTGGATTGCTGGAATGAATCTCTAGTCCACCTTGGGTTAAAGGTGTTTTGCCACTGATTTAATCTGAGTCAGATATTTATCTTTGGCCTCATGCCCACGTTTCTTGCCCTGCTCACACCCACGTGGCTGTCAGGGCACCACCTTAAGTGATAACACTCTGCAGGCCAAGGTAACAGAGCCCAGAAACAGACTCATCCCACAGACTAATATTTTAGCCAAATCACCAACTTTGCTTGTAGAACTCCCCTGGATTCTCCTGCAAACTCTTTGCTGTACATCCACACCAAGGTGGGCTCCATTAGCCCTTTCAGAGCTCTAGATTTTGGCTGATCATCACTAGGATCAGCCAAAATTTGCAGTTTTATCTGCAAATATACTGCAACTGTCTGCCAGTCTACAACTCTGTGCAGCTGTCCACAGCCTGCTACAACAAACCTGATGGTCTGGGAGTGTCATCTGACAAAGCTGCTTGAAGCTTTAAAATACCTGTGAAAAAGCCCACATATGAAGGGCTCCACATTCAAAACAGAGTGCCTTTACTTACTGCTTTCTGTCACTGTGAACCAGTAGACCATGGGAGGAATTTAAAATTGAGACATCAGCTGTTTTTATCTTGTGAGGGGATTTTTTTAAAGCATGAGCTATTTTATATATTTTATACCTTCATCACCATGGAATTAGTAATTTTTCCAAACACAGTATAGCCCTACTGATCTTGCTTTTCGTCCTTATTACAATGTCACTGTCCATTTTTTGAAGTACTATCTTTTTAGTTCAGTCTTCTTAACTGATTATTTTACCTGTTGCATATCATTATATAAAATGCAAATATAGGCTAATGTCTGAAGAAGAAGTAAATATATATAAAATATTATTATGGACTTACCAACAACTGTAAGGTTGACTTGTGCTTGTCTGCTGCCAAGTTTGTTTTCTACAACTAGAGTGTAACATCCACAGTGTTCCTGCTTTGTTGATGATATTGTAAGCTTGCTGCTGTTTTCAGCATTCTCGATTTTAATATATTCATTTTCTTGGATCTGCCAAATTAAAAATAAAATTATGTCATAGATTTCTTTGTATCTGAAAGAGCTCAAAGCACAATACAATGTTATCATATGGAGGATTATTTGCAGATAACTCTGTTACAGAATAGAAGTGAATATGTGCAGCTGGTAAACTGCAATCAACACCAGTCATCTAGAAATGCAGTGGAACATTATAAAGGCTCCAGTCCTGCAAAGGCAACAGGGAACACTGGTGTGGCTGGAACCCCACTCAGGAACAGGGGTTTCACTTTTCAACTTCTCTCTGCCAGGCTGAAAGTGCAAACTGAGAAATTGTCAAAAGAACAAACTTTGGTCTCACATATCTTAGAGAAACCACAGAGGAACAAGGGTTTAGCCTTAGTTCATTTGCCATTCCCCTTTAGAGGCCCAATGTGCAAACCATCCATAGCTGTAACTTTCGCACTCTTGTTTTAACCAGGTTTATTCTGTACTTCCACACAAACCAGGGTAACAGTTTCTTGGGGTTTGAACAATTGAAGATGATGTTGTATGACATGGAGATAAAACGCTACAGCTGTACAGAGAGACATTCAAAGAGCAAATTGAACTTTCCTATAGCATTTTTTTTTCTGGAGAAGCAAAAATCAAAATCTCTGCTGAATACCATAGGCATATTGTGATCTAGTTTTTAATTGAAACAGAGCTATCATAGCATAAATGGCCAAGGTGACATAGATTTTAATCAGTATTAGCTTGAGACATGACAGTTCTTTAAAAACCTCATAATGCAACACTGCAATTATAGAAGCTGTACACTGTGTTCTTATGAAACAGACAACATAATGTCAATGCCCTTCTTCCTCCCACCACTTCCTTCTTAGATAAGTGACTTTTCCAAGCCATTCTCAGAATTTAATTAAAATGAAGGCTATTTAGTTTGCCTTATCTTTCTTATATTCAGGGAAGAAGAAATTAAAAGTTTAAGAACAGGACTTTCCCTGCTCTGTCCTCAACTGAGACAAAACACGTGCACTGCAATATGCCCAAAAGTAACCTGAGAAAGATTCTTCTACAATAACTCAAATAGAAAGACAGCAAACGGGATTATGTAGGGTTAAATTATATTGAAAGTTGTTCCACCCTGCCCACATACTTCTGAGATTCTAAACTGTCTTTTATGTCTTGTTTCATTAAAATTAGTCAAGGGGTGATAGTAGAACTAGATCTGCATTATTCAGAGAAAGCCCTGAAAGGATGCAGAGAAATCCTTAAAAGGATGCAGAGACAGCCCTGAAGGGATGCAGAGGAATCCTTGAAATGATGCAGAGACAGCTCTGAAAGGATGCTCAGTGGCTTGCAATGGTTTTGGAGAACATGGAGTTGGATCCCTGTGATCCTAAAAGAAGGTCACTGGTTGTAGTGAAGGACCTTCAATAGCTGGCAGTGTTGAGTGGTGGACTTTGTGCCTCCACTACACTGCCATCACATACAACAGTATGGGTCACAGATTCATGACATTCCCTTTCTTCAAGCATTAGATATTCTTTTGGAATATACCTGAGAGAGGCCACTGTGGCTCTCCTGCACCTCAGGCAATATGAGGAAGAAACATGGAGAAGATGCAGCAGCAAACAGCAACAGGGCTGAAATCACAGCTCACCACTTGCTGGATCTGCTCAGATAACAGCTACAAATAACTCCTAGTAAATTGTCAAAACACTTGGCTGGTTTTCACTTTTAGGACTGGGAATGGAACAGAGTTCAAATCAACCACATTTACAAATGCTTAAAATTAAACGCATAAAAGAGTATGTGGTGAAGTGCAAGGGAAAAATAAAGGAAAATTATGGTGCAGCACAAGACAAAGTAAGTGGCTCCTCTTTTAAATTAATAAATGAGAGACTGCTGCCCTCACTTGTCCTCCTACAGTGTTTGGTAACCTTCCTGAAGATTTTTTATTTTCTATCTTATTCACCATAATGAATAATTTAAAACTTTTTGTCATTTTAATTTATGATTTTGCAATACTTCACTTTGTCTCATAGTTAATAACTAAAGAAGAAAGTATAAAGATGGTAAAAATAGCATTTTACAAAGGAAAAACATGTTGAATCACTGATTATGGATCTGATATGGGCAATAGGAGCTGCTAGTCCCTGTTATAACACAGATCTAGTATATAAAAAAGGCCTTAAAATCTATGTAAATAGGATTGCTGTGTTCAACAATGAACTCAGAATTCTGCACAAACCAGAAACTCACTTTTGAGGGGTACATTTCACCTAAATGTGGAGACACAGCTTAGCAAAATCAAACACTGAATGTCCCTGAAGTTTCTGAGACCTGTTTTTTGCAGAAAGGAGTGGTTAACTCCAGTCTTGAAGCTGAAGAAATTAAAGGAAATATAGGAGTTCAGGAAAAAATCCACCCTTTTCCCTAAAGTAAGAGGTTATTTGGAGTTAGAAAGGATGGACTCTGGAATACCCTTTGCACTAACAAACTGTTTTGAATTCTTTCAATTAAATGCTGACACATCTGGATTTAGAGTCTAAACTTCCTTCTAGGAGAAAATGTTTTTATTTATGTTCTATAGAGTGCATAACAAGTTCAAAATGAAATAAACAGAATAGAAGCTACAGTAGATATTTATATTTCCTCTGGCCTAACGTGACACTTCATTGTCCAGTCTGAACTTGCATATGGGGTTATTTGATTTAAAGTGGTTTGATTTTAAGTAGCTTTGTTAAAGCAACCCTCTTTAGAAACTGCCCTTATGGTCACATGTGACATAGTTTAAAGATATTAATTCAAATAGAAGGAGCTTTAAACCTAGGGAGTGAGGGCACTGATGGCATGGATTGCTGTTGTGCCCTGTATGTGACCTTTGTGTTGCAAGACAATGCACTCAAGCTTTTCTATGGTATTTTGTCCTCAGACATAACTAGATCCAGCATCAACAAAAAAGAGGTCATGTTTGAAGGAGAGAAATGTCCTCTGTGACAGATACTTTTCACATACCTGTATCTGAAAGGTAGAATTAAACCATATCCTTTAATTCATGGTCTAAGATTTTCACAAAGAAGTGATCATTTGTTATAGTAGGGAACATGCAGCAAAGAGTTTAAATTGGAGCAAGAAAGATTTGGGTCTGGCATTAGAAAAAATAATTCTACCAACATGGAGATTTAAGCACTGCAATAATTTGTTAATGGAGGTTGTGAAATCTTCATTAGTGAAATGTTTTTAGCTGAGGTGAGGAAAACATCTGCAGGAATGACATGGACTTTGCCAGTTCTTTGGGAAGGGAGATGGACAAATGGGAGATGGTCATTGGTGTTCCTTTCCAGCTCTACTTTTTCAATGATTGTTAAGAGACCAGAAAACTATTTACCTGCTTACGGAATTTCATCCAGGTGCAAGTTATGGGTGCTGTTCCTACCACCTTGGCAAACAATTCCACTGCTTCACCTGCACGGACTTTTCTGTCTTCTGGGAACTGAGTAATCTGAGGAGGAGCAGCTGATGGGAAAAAGTAAAATAAATGAAATATCCCTTTAAATGACTGTAAGTTTTCTTAAAATTCAAAACACATACATGTCTCAGCTCAGCTGTTTCAGAGCAGCATTTGAAATCCAGATTAGCAGTTACCTGTTGCTTGCAATGAAGAAACTTCTGTGGATTTGTTCATTCCAGGGGAGTGAAGCAATAACAATCTACCCATTCAAAGTTTGCTCATGCAAGACCAAGATACAGACATCCAAAAGACAAAAACATTGGCACCTACCACCAATTCCAAATATACAGTTTATGAAATTTTGTTTCGGGTTTTTCAGAAAAAAATCTTCTTTTTCTTTTGCACTTTTTATTTTTGAAGAATGGCTCCAGCCATCTTCTTATCAATTTGCATCTGTTGAGGGGGTCTGCAAACCTATTCCCTGATGTCATCAACAGCATTCAGAAAATTTAAGACTCGAGATCTACTAATGAAGGTTCTGGCTTCAGGAGCCAGACAAACACTATGTGGCACATAAACATCACATGAGACAAGGAAGGAAATTGATGTCTTTCTCCATCATGCCAAAGTTTTTAATGAGCAATGATGGATCTTTTTGTTTGTGTATCTTTTAAACCTCGCAGTCCCATACATATCCCTCTATTCATGAATCAGGCACTCCTCCCTCTATTCCCTCTCACTGCCTGAGAATCAATAGATGGCAGAACATCTCTTCTGCTAACAGTGCTCCTTCCTGGTTCTCAGTTGTGGTGCTGAGCATGTCAGACCCCTGCTAGCTGCTAAGGACAGATGCCAGAAATATCACAGGCTGGACAACTCCAGGGTGAAACCTACACTGTTGCTTATAAAAGCAGCATGATAAAAAATTATTCTTGTGTGTGTATTGGAGGGGAAGGGGGCAGACTTGAGGATATTGACAGATATAGTAAGAGGCATTCCCTAATATTATAATGACCTCACTGCCAAATGTAACATTCCTTTCCAAAGCACAGGGCTACTGGGCATGGAAAAAGTGCTTTCTTTTCCTTTTCAAAGTAGTTAAAACAAAGCGGGTTCCCCCCCACCCCGCCAGACTTGACCTTTTAAAAGTGTTTTTGTTTTAAAAATATCAGAAGGAAATTAGGCCAAGGTACATATCTGGGATAGAAAGCAGCTCAGACAGTTTAAAAGTCTGACAAAGATTTAAGACACTGAGAAGACGTTCCTACAGAGGAAATTTCCTTGTAACTTTAAATACAGATATCTTTGCCTAAGAGACTTCAAACATATGAACAGGTTACTGTAATGCCAGTGACGAGAAAAAGTAGAATCTATCACCTTCTCTGTGGTAGCTATTAATGCAGAGGATTCTGTGATACACAGAGAAAATTCTTTCACAGAAAGCCAAGGTGTGTTGTGGATGTGCAAAAGGGCATAAGTTACACACTACTGGCACTTCGTAGGATCTTGCTATAGTCCATATGAAAGTAACATCTTTGAATGCTCATAATTTAATTCTTAGTACAGTGTAAACAAGTTTGACTTACCTACCATTTAATCACATATGCAAACAAACTTAGTAGGCACACAGCTACACTTGCAATTGTGGGTGACACATGCAACAAATTACCTGCTTTTGGAGGAGTCTTTGGAGCTGGTTTCTTCTTCACTGTTGCTTCACCTAGTTAAAAAACAACAAACCATGTGAATTTAAAGGTGAGCTTTGGAAGGTACCAGACTGACCACAGACATCCATAGGAATGCTTTGTTGGCACTTGAAAATATATGTTCTTCGAGCATATTAAACTAAAGTATGAAAAATACCTTTAAAAAACACTTTTATTATCCTTAATGATCCTCAGAATATTCACAATAGAAGCTGAAACTTTTAAAAGAATGAAAGAAATGTGCTACAAAATCTCCCATGATGTGTCATCCTCCATTCCTTATAGCAGTTTAACAGGTGAAAACACTGGGCCAAAATCCATCTCAGACTGGATTGCTGCTCAGGTTTCCAGCATAATCAATGCTGAATGGGCTCAGTTAAAAGTAGGGTAGCTAACACCATGTGCTGCTTCTCGTACCACTTGTGAGCTCTCAAAGAAACACCTATATACCAAAAGTAATTATTAGTACCACTCCTCTGCCTCATCCCCTTCTGTAAGCAGGGACAACTTTTTACTGTACTCTCAAAAGAAAAAGTCATAGCAACAAAAATATGTCTTAGAATTTGAAATCTGGACACATAAATTTTCAGAAGACAATGTTCTACAAATGGTGCAGGGTAAGAGAAGAACGGTAGAGAAGACATGTAGGTAGAAAATGGCTATTAACTATTTTTCACAAAACAAGAGCTAGAGGCCACCCAATCAAATTACCAGATAGCAAGTATAAGAAAAACACCAAGTTAAATATAACATCCATAAGCTACAAACAAATAATGTTTTACAATTACAAATTGTAAATTTGACAATATAAACAAGTTCAAAAGGGCAAATTAATAGGAGTTATGTCTAGTGGTGGCCATTAAATGAAACTGTCTGGATGCCTTCAAACCACTGAATTCCATAAGTGAAGGAGCTAATTCCTTCTAGAGCATTCTTTTTTTGCCTGCTATTCTATGCATCCTGGTCAGAGAATGGCCTCTGCTGCGAAAGAACATTTCTTATTTTCTTATGCTCAACTAGGCAGCATGATTGAAGCAGTCTGGCTTTTAAGATGTTATTGCCTCCAACGGAAGCAGAATGTGCTAAGTGCTTTTGAAAATCTGGCAGACTATACAGAGGTGCCTAGTGATAGCCATAACAGATGCAAAAGTTTTGAATTTTTTGGTCCATTCTTTGATTTATTCAGTTATTTCAAAATAGAAAGGCACTGAGCAGCAAAGTATCTTCTCAATTTCACCAAACCAATAAAACCAGTTTTTTGATTGCAACCCTTTTGGCTGCAGCAAACTACAGGCTGTGCATGATACCCTGGAACACATCATGTGATGCCCCATGGAGCTCAGGAGCCACGAGTTGCAAAACCACTCTAATGCTATAGCTCAAACAACAGACAGATTGATTTTTGGAGTAACTGGAGATAGTAGATGATGTGGTATAGGATGTGAAAATACCAAATGACTCAAAAAATATCTAATGGTTTAACTGTCAAAGGCAGTGTTTATTCAGTTCATTCTGAAGAACATTTCACTATGCAGTGAATACAGAAAAGTTTTTTCCACCTTCTTTTTTATAAACTTCCATTTCATAGTAATTTTCTCTAAAAGCATGCTTGGCTTATATATGCTCTGAATTTCTTGATTTTGTAGCCACCAGAAACACAACAATGGAGAGGTGGGATATTCTCACAGTACTTATGGCTGAAACAAAAAAGAATAGTTGGATATTTCCCAAAGAAGTCTTTGGCAACTGTCAGCTCAACAGAACTAGTAAAAGGTTTAGATGAGTGCTTGTGAGGTGTTTGTGCGTGTGCTGTATTCAACATCAGATTCTCTGCTTTTCTCTGAAATGAAGAAGCTGTTTGGTCTCTTCTCAGAGCTGCAATGGCTTTTAATACAAACTACAATAACATGAATTTGATTGCTTCCACACTCCATTAAGCCTGGTACAAACAAAGGGCAACAAGGATGAATAAAAAGCATGTTTGTCAAGTGCCATCTTCAGTTGCAGATACTGTTACTATTTTTCAGGGAAAAAAAGCAAATTCCTGAATCCAGTGTGATTTTCACTCAGTTATCAGCTCGTGGCCTACACTGTATATTTGTTGCAGTACCTTAGTTAATAGGCAAGGTGTGTGCATACTGGGATGACTATGCTGAAGTCAGTTTAAAAGACTCTCACCTCAGGGAAGATTTCCATAGCAGCAAAGCAGTGAGCATGAACTCATCACTTCGTTCAGCTATGGCACTGCTTTTTATATGTAAGTACCATTTCTTGTTTAAATTTTAGTTTTTACCCACCAGGACATTATATTCACTTAACTGAGGATACACAGACTGTCACTGGACTTCATCAAACCATGCAGATTGCCAAGGGTTGCTGGAAGGTCTGGCTGAATATCCTGTTTTGCAGACACAAATAGCCCTGAGCAGAAATGAAAGGCTGGGGCAGGGTGGAAGGGGATGAGTACAAGGACAGGTCTCTGGCTCTGTGAAGCTGACTTCTTTGGCTAATAGTGTACACTCCACTGTTCTTAGATCTTCCTTAAGAATACCAGCTCATCTCATGCATCTCTTTGAAATACAACTTTTTTTTTCAAAACATGCTGGAGACAGTTAGTGAAAAAAATCTAATAAGATTACTCAAAGTTGACAAGGTCAAATGATTGTTTTCATTAAAATATTTGAGCCTCTTGGAAATATTAGTTCAAGTCTGCTTTTTCTGCATTTTTTTTTTTTAAGATGGTTTGTCTTTCTTTTGGTATTTACACTGAAACTGGCTGAAGCTGAAAATCAGCCTGGAAGTAAAAGGACGAATATTTCCCCCTTAAATGAATCTGCCTTCTAGAAACAACTTAACATAAACATTACAAGGCAGGTTTGCCTCTTACAGAGCTTGTTTTTGAGTGGGGGGACATCAAATAAAAAGGGGAAAGTCCCCATACAGGCTGATAGCTGTCGGGCATTTGGTTGTGCTCTTCCTTTCCCTGATGGTGTAGTTGTGAGAGCAGATATGCTCAGAAGCCTCCGTCTTTCTTTTTTGCTTCCCTTTTTTGGAATTTTACTATAAATAGGAATAGCCCTCCCCTGAAATGGCTCTCTGCACAACTTGCTTTCATAAAGCATGAAGTAAAACTCTTAGGATGTGAAAAAAACATCAGTACTCAAGATAGTATTTCCAACCAATCCATAATTCCTACTGTCTTCCCTGAGGGACACGACTAAAATTATGTACATGTCTCCTGTAGTGATGGATTTCAGCACCTGGTAAACAAGAACAGTTAATACCTAACTCCATTATCATAAGGAACAAGACATATCCCTGCTTCTGTCTGCTTGTGGAATAGCCTCATTTTAGCTCAGGAGAGCAGAAGGGTTAATGACATACACTACAGGCACATGGAAAACCATCTCCCCTACTGCAAAACATGTCAAGATTTCATCTTTTAAGAGGAACTAAAGTGGGGTTTTTTCAGTGTTTTCAGAGTTCAAGAGAAAGTGAAAAAAGAAGTCATGTCTGTAATGTGTCAGACTCCATGGTAAGAATATTTATGGAAAATTTATGGAAGGCCCAGATTCAAGTATCTGCTCCTTCTTCCCCATCTCACTTGGATCCTTCAGGCTTGTGGGATGTGAGCTCATGAGGTGTCTCTCTCCCATATGTAAATGAATCCCAGTGTAACCTCCTTCAGACGCTTCTGGGGATAGATACCAGGGTCTGAATCAAAAGTGACTGTTCCTTGTAAACCTGCACTACTCCCTGCTTTGCCAGAAAGCATGGAATGACTGAGAACTAGAAGTACAGAAAAAATAAAACATTTGGCCTTGTGGTCAAGGTAATGAATTATTCTGTTCTATCCTTGCTTCTGTCACAGATTCAGTTGATGGTACAAAAACTTATTATGGGTTTCAGCACAGACAAGAGGAAACAGGAGAAAAATGATGGCTACAATTGTAGCAGAAAAAGACAACACATCATTACCTACCAGTTTATTCATACATTCATGAACTTATGCTAATTGCTAGAGAGGAAAGTGGCAGACACAATGCACCAAACACCAGTAGCTTGAAAACTTCACCAAGGTTTGGAAGTTTAAACAGTTTCACTTCATTGCTTCTCAAAGAGCAAATTTCTTACAATGTTTCCAAAAAACTGTTTAGTATCTAAATACAATAAAACAGAAAGCAGCTCTGTCTTAAATTTGATGACAAGCAGAAATTAGAAAGCTAAATTCCATACAAGTCAGTTATTTGAGTTTGTGTGCTTCAAAACAGTTTTTATAAGCTTTTATTTTATTTTTCATTAAAAACAACTGTCATTTTGTTGCAACATCCCACATTTAGTTTCTAAATCATGCAGAGATTGTCCTCTAATTGAGACATATACAGCCTCTGCCTTCTGAAAACAAAAATAAAACCCAGGAAATACTCACATTTGCATTCCAGTCATGAGAGCACTAGCATATACCAGCACACTCAGAGCTTCAATAATGTTGTCTGGTACACTGAAAATAACTCAGTATTTCAAAACAGCTTAGCTGAAGGAATAAACAATTCCATGGCAGTTTGGTAGCACAATTCTTGAGCAACTTCTACAATTAAAGCAAATCTGAGCAGCGCAGAAGAGATCCAGTATCAGACAGAGCTCACAAACAACCCAGGCCATGTGAAATCCTCTAAGAGCTCTGGTGGGAGCAAGACAGCAAGGTTAGTTTCTTAAGTGTAAGTTTAATTTTCACCTTTATCATGTCCTGGGAGAATGTCTACAATTAGATACTAAAACGCTGTGCCCAAGTGTGTAGGGACAGGAGTCTAGGGTAGTTGACTATCCTGCTACCCAGTCTGTTCTGTAGGAAAACACTGCCAGGTCATCTGGACATTCAGGAGCTCCAAATGGTTTCAGTGGGAAAAGCTAGGTGTTATATGTTTTTGCATGTTAATTAAGCCAATGGATTTAGGTCCCTGTTTTATAGAGAAGAAACTTAATGTTTCTATTACATGCCCCTGATGTGCAATTTCTAGTCAATGACTTAACTGGAAATTAATGAAGCATGGCACCTCTTCAGTTCAAGGCGACATTGCAAAAACTGTTCACTTTTCTCTGCATGAGACAGTCAATAAACATTTCTGTCTTCTTCTGTCAACATACTGATATGTAGGATGGACTGCATGAAATACACATGGAAAATACTGTTGTGTGCCAACATTAACTCAGAAAATATCAGCACAGTGAGAGCTGCAAAGTAACTTGGCAGAGATTCAAAATGTATGCCCAGCATTAGAGAAACAGTGCTGAACTGGGGACTCAGGAGAAGGGATTTGGACAACAAATTAGTGTTTCTCCATTGCTCATTTTATACATACAGTAACAGTTTTTTCATCTATGGAAGCAACCAACCTTCAGAGTCACCAGGTTAAATCTTGCATTGCATTTTTACCTCAGCCCAGCTTGGCTGTCAGGCTTTGTGGCACAGCTATTCACCATTAGACCCTGAGCCTGAGGAATGAAGGAAGCGCCTTTCATAATTTAGAGTTTCAGAGAAATCCTATTTAGGTCTTAAAAATAGCTAATGGCAATTTGATTTACATGTACTAAGGGAGGAATTTTCAGCTTAGGAAAAAAGATTAATTTTTTCATGAAAAGTTTGGTCAGAGGCTTCCCTGACAATGTAATTTATATTGTTCCAACACACTAAGTACTTGCACTCACTGTGCAGAAAATGTCTTGGATCTGGCAACAGCCAGGAGCAGAGCAGCATGAGATTTCTGGGAAGTGAATGGGACTGAGGGAACAGGCTTGGACAGCCTCATTGACCCTCAAGAGCATCTCAGACTATCCCAGCGACCAAAGAGGTCAGCAGCACTCACAGATCACAGCTGCTCTCCATTGCTCTCATTTCTGCAATTAAAAGAACATCTCTGACCAGAACAGTAACTTCCTTAGTAATTGAGTTCTTCACTCTGAAAGTGACAACTTTTACTTAGGACAAAACAATCTGACATGAAGATTTTGAAACATTTTATATCCATCTATGCTGTGTTTCATATTATTTTCATAGAACAGAAATCAACAGAAAACTTGAAGTGTTGACTGATTTAGTTATGGATTAACTAAACTGGACACATCAAGTTTAATGTTTTAATGACATTTTCTTAAAATGGTGCTTGCAGGCTTGGATTCTCTGACAAGATTGTTTATTGAAGAGTAAACAACAACTGCATGCTAACCACTTGGCCACTGACTCATATTTTTTCCATGGTAATTAACACTTAGAATTTTCCCTACTATTGACAAGAATATCTTCCTACTATGGACAAGAATATATTAACATAATAAGGAGTCCTGTCTGACATATTTACTTTCATGGCACATTGTTCCAGAGATGTCACTGCTCAGCCTTGCATTAAAGTACCAATAATGTTAAAACCTCAGATCTGGGAAGGAAACAGTGAACCCTTCCAGAGGATTTTATCCGGACAGTGCCAATGGTGATATTTTATTAATAACCATCAGCAAGAAGATACAGTTACTTAACCAAAAATGTGTTTGACATGAAATAAAATGTTTTATACAGTAGCATATGAAAGATTTCTGTCAGCAAGCTACCAAGTACTGCTAAATAACTTGCAGGTGTGTAGACAAAATTCCTTTACTTGATGTAAATTTGCTTTTAACTGAGTAGAAGAACTTATATTTGTGCAATCAAACTCTCTCTACGCTGGGTCATCCCCTCAATGTATGTGGTCTGGATACGAGAACAATGGGTTTAAGAAGTATTACTCAGATGAAGGAATCCAGGATATCCTGTTAGGTTTCTATAACAATGATTATGACAGGTGATAATTGCCATTTCTTAATATTTACTAGAAGTAGTGCTGTGAATTAGTCCTACAAAAAACATTGGGCATTTCTTTCCAAATATTTTAATCCAATGCTTAGATTTATGAGGATTATTTTCTAAAGCATTAAAGCCTTTTTTTTCTTCAGTAGCAATAACTGGGATACAGTTTCTTCCTACTATAGTAAAGTTATGTTGCATGGCTCAGCCATGGTGAAGATTAAAAAATAGCATCTAACTGCTGTAATATGCCTTTTTCATCAGCAAATCTTGAAAAAAGCCTTTAAAAGAAAGTCCCCTTGGAGAACTCACGTTTTATGTTAATTTTTGTGATGTCACTTAAAAAAATCTATACTATTTTTGATATTGCATGCAAACTAATCCTGAAACTGAAGATAAAGAAAGTTGGGTTCTAGACCTGCAAACAAATTTTCCTGCCTGATCTTGAGCTAATTCCTTCTGTTTTGGTCCTCTGCCTTTAGATACATTAGGAACAACAAAATATTTGCAAATATGGAGTAGTAATAGTTTTTTTTGAAAAAAGAGTATTTATTTGTAAACATTCAAATCTTCATTTACTCTTAAAAATCTCAAGCAGCACTTTGATTTTTCCAGTCTGTTGCGGCAAAAACATTTATTTAATGGGCCCTGAAGATTTTTCAAGTGGCTTTGGTAATTGAAATAAGCAATTCCTTTTAAGCTTAATTTGAAGTAAGTTCTAATTTCAAAGGGGACTGGGTACCTAAATCCCTTTCCAGCAGTTTCAAAGCTTTCTAGAGAAATGTCCAAGTGGTGAGAATTTTTGGCTTAGTGTTTCTGGTACAGGGTGAGACTCTTACATTACCCACAGATTGTTCTGCATGGCACGGAGTATGCAGTATGATAAATAATGAAAGGTTCAAATTTTCCACTGCCTCTTTTAGATGAAATGTAACACTTTATTATTCTAACTCAGTAACATTTGACATCCACTGAGCAGACACAATGACAAAGCCCAAATCAGTGCAGTGAAGAATGAACCAGTTCCAGAAGTGCCCTTCCTCTCTTTTCCCTTACAATAATTTCACCAGATTCAAAGATGGATCTGTTTGTTATTCTCAGAAAGAGTATTATTTGTTCTATTTATCCTTAGAGGATTGCATAATTATTACTAAATTCTTGTGACACCATATTAATTCTAAGCAAAAGGAAATACATTGTAATTTCTGTAATTAGCCAGCATGGGAGCAATCTTTCTGCAGTAAACACTGCAAGCATCCATTCAGAGATGTTGTTAATCACTGAATGATACAAAGCTTCCTTCACAATGTTCTTCTTATTCTACACCAGAAGCCAGTATGTGTTGCATATCCAAAGAAGTAATGGCCCAAATTCTACTTACTATTGGATTTCTGTAGCTTACAAACCCCAAGCTTCCAGTAATTAAACAACATTGTCAGAATGAGCAGCCAAATGACCTGGGTCAGCAACTATTCTCACTGCGAGAAAAATTCTACAGATTAACATACTGACAACATTCGCTCTTTTCCACAAGAAGAAATGTATTGACCTTTGCTTTTGGGAACCTAAAGTTAATTATGTTCCTGAAGGTTTCTACTAGGGAAAAAAAATCGTAATTTATCTGAAGGGAGAAAAAGACATAGCTGCTAACCATGAAATTTGACTTGCACTTCTTTACAGAACATGGAAAATAGGGATCTTTTCCCAGAAAAAGTATTTCTAAAAAGTACAGAAAGTATATAATCTCTCCCATAGAGTATATACTGCTGTGACTGAACTCACTATTCAAAATTCAGAATCTATTTAGTGGCACCATTACTATCTCTTGTTCTCTATTTCTTCAATGTCATTCTGTACACTCTACTTGCCAGTAGGACTGTTGGTAACTTGATGTAGCAAAGACCAGAAAAGATCAGAGCAAAAATGTATCTCCTTATTAGACTGGGATATCTTAATTCACAGTTATTGTCTATTAACCTTCTTTTCAAGAGGTATACAGTAAAGATAGACAAATATCTGACTTGTTAAGCCCATTGTCTTTCAGGTAAGGAAATTTACAATATCTACACCTGATAAGGATTTCAGTGTAAATTGAAACTGTGTAGTCCACTGGATCTGTTTTGTATATTTTGCCCCTCATAAACATACAAATAAAAATCTCATTTCAGCAGAAACATACTCACATTCCTCAGAGATTGAGACATTAAAAAACCACCTGTGAAATCTCTGCAGCCAAATCCTTTTAAAATTAAATATGTATCTTTCAAAGCTTTTCCAAACACTCTTTCAAACCCCAGTTTGCTCTGGGGTTTGAACATTCTCTCTGGTTACCTTGATGTTTTCTGTGAGACAGGAAAGATGTTTTAAAGGTATTTTGAAAAAAGAGCTTATGAGAAGTTCAAGACCTTGAAACCCTGATATACTATGCCATGTAGAAAAACTAATCTAAATTACTTAAACTTTCTTTTCCCAAGAATTTCTGCAGCCAGAGTTGGCAGCTTCTGTTTTGCTACCTATGTCCAATTTCCACTAAAACCAAAAGCAAAACAAGCAGGATGTGGATCAGGTCCTATATCTCCCTATTTAGACTTAGTTAAAAACTCACACTTTCTCCTGGGAAAGCTGCAATTGGTAACAGTGCTGGGAGGATCAGAGGAAATGTGTGTATTTGTGTGCATAGAAAACACGATTCAAAACACTCTCCCGTGGAGATTTAAATGGATTTTAAATTTTCTTTTCTATCAATGTTCAATAACAAAATGAGTATTCTTAATTGTTGTTATTTGCAGCACTTGAAGCTGAGGTGCAGAGGTAGAGCATGTCAGTGTGACTCTTCCCACATCCACAGAGAGAGGCTGGAAAGAGTTATAATGCTCAGCCAGCAACTCAGAAATAGCTGTAGCCCGGGGCAAAGTTTTATGTAAGTCACAATTTCAGAAGCACAATTATTACCTGTGATCATCAATCAATATAAAACTGCTCTGAGTGCCACTGAAAGCAGCTGAAAATATTATTGCTGGAAGACCAGATTAGAGTTTATTTCTTTTTTATTTTTCGAGAGAGCTGGATAAAACATTTCATGTTTCCATTAAACCACATCCTTACATCTTTTTTAGGAACTCATATGGCGGACATCTTAGATAAACAATTTTCAAAGCCCAGTTTTGATTTAAGAGATGTTTATATCCCTTAATTTCATAAGTAGTACTGCTGCTAAGAATTCCTAAACTGATATTATTGTGCTGCCTTTACCATCTAAAGCTGCCTCATAACCAAATGCACGTATGCAGAGTAGAAAACATGGGAATTTATAGCTAATTTATTATTTCAGAAGGCATTAAAAGCAAGTTAAGCATTTAGGCTTAAAACAAAGAATGCAAAATTCACAAAACCACTCTCCATGGTAATGCCAAAAAAGGACAGATTATTCTACAGGACGTTTCAGTCACGATGCTTTGCCTACCAATAGTAAAACTTCATATTGTCTACACAGGACACAACACAAATTGAAGCAAACTACTCGAGTATTTCTGTGCTCTTTGAGAGGCAGCCAAAAATAAATCGGTGTCACAAGTTTATTGCACCATTATGAAAAACAAAGAATAGGGCGGGCGAGGTCTGAACTCACAATTTGGGCTCTTCTAATCCCCACAGGGCAAAACTCATTTCACATGACTTAAGTACAAGGGCTAAAGAAATAGCAGAGGCTTCTGATACTGTGTCTGCAAACAGAAGGGAATGACCACAGAATCCCAAAGCACTCTCTTGTTTCCACTGAAAAGAAAGCAAATCAAATCACAGTCACTTACTCTCTGTTGGCAGCACTGGGGGAAGTGTGGTCTTAGGCTTCTTGGTCTTCTTGTCAGTAGGCTTTGAGGTCTTTGAGGCATCTGCAATCAAAACAAATAATAAAATACAAATCCTATTTGGAAATCAATAATGAAAAAGCTGTCTAATAAAAGGTTTATTTTGGATCTTTCTGCAAAGTTAGGGGAAATTGCTGTCTTTTAGGTTTTTAAGAAAAAAAATCTGCACAGATTTGCTGGCAAATGTCACATTCTGAAGGGAAGAGAGAGCAGAGAGGGAGAAAGCCTCTACAAAAGCAGCTGCACTGAGAACCCAAGTAAGCAGCTAGACAAGAGCTGCCATCTAAGCTGATAGGTATTTTAGCTGAATAGACCAAATACAAAGTGCACAAAGCTGTGTTAGGCAGTGAAGTTAGGCAGAGTTAGGCAGAGAAAAGGGAAACAAAGCCATATTGAAACATTTTTTCATTGACAAGAACCTCTTGCCATGTAATTCTTCTATTCCATTGTCTGTGTGATCTATTCAGGTTTACCCATGTTGAAGAGAACCATTTCTTCCATATGTTAAAATATTTCCAAGAAGATATTATTTGCCATTGCTTTATTCCTAAGTAGAAACAGCAGAAAGGACATCCCAGGACTGAAGTTTGATGGATTATATTATTTTCACAATTGCTCAGCTCTTATGCAGAAACTGCTCATCCCTGCAGGCTACACTGACAGCTAGGAGTCAATAAAGCTCCCTTCCATGTGTATTCCATGTGAGATATAAATAAATGGTGCAACTTTTTTAAGGTCTTTCCAGGCTGAGCATGATCACAGGACTGGAGCACCTTTCCTGTGAAGACAGGCTGAGAGTTGGGGCTGTTCAGCCTGAAGAGGAGTGGGCTTTGGGGAGACCTTAGAGCCCCTTCCAGCACATAAACCAGCTCCAAAAGAGCTGGGGAGAGACTTTTCACAGTGATCTGTAGTGCCAAGTCAAGCAGGAATGGCTTTAAGCTGAAGGAGACAAAGTTTAGATTAGACATTAGGAAGAAATTCTCCACTGTGAGGGTCGTGAGACAGTGGCACAGGCTGCCCAAAGAGGTTGTTGGCTTCCCGTCCCTGGGGGTGTTTAAAACCCAGTTGGATGGGGCTTTGAGCAACCTGATCTATGGGAAGGAGTCCCTGGCCATGGCGGGGTTGGAACAAGATGATCTTTAAGGTCCCTTCCAACACAAACCATCCTAGGATTCTGTGTCCTATAATGCAAATCCTAACAAACTCTGCTTGTTAGATTGTTTGATCCTGACATTTATCTTTAGAAGAAAGATCCCAGCTCTGGATTATGATCTCAGCAATAGCTGTATCACTTTACAGCTTTCAAATATTCAGCTTTCAGAGGATTTATGAGTGAGAGAGCTGTTAGCTACCAGAGAAGAAGATGACATAAATGTTATGGAAACAGCTATTTTAGTCACCTTCGTCTAAGTGCCAGAGAGTGAAAATTCATCTAAGTTTCCTAAAAAGTTAACAGGGGAAGAGAAAATTTCCTAGTAAACAATTCAGAGCAGGAGGCTCTGTGAGAGTTCAGATACTCAGATTCTGCAGATCTGACAACTGAAGTCAAACATTTCTCCAATCTTATTTTGCATCCATGGTGTCAAAAGGAATATAATGATTATAGTTACTTAGTCTAAAAATCAGCATCTGGGATCCTGATGGCAGACTGAAGAAGGAAGAAATTTGAACTGATGCTTTAGATCACAATTCTGATTTAAAAATAACAGTTGTCTCCTCTGCTAGTCTCAGACATGGGATATCAAGTGGCGTCTTTCCTAAATAGCTGGAGTTTGCTATGGTGCCATTCCTCAAAAACCTCTTCTCGGCAGCACGGCAGTGGAGAATGAAAAAGGCAGATGAGACAGGCAGTATGGAGGTAAGGAACGTGGTCATTCTGGTTCAGTATGATGTGAGCAGTGAGCTCCTAATGCCATGTGTGCCACCACCACACAAAGCCAGACAGCTGATGTAATGTCATTCACATCATCAGGCAAGGAGCTGACAGCCTCCCATGATCAAGACTTTGCAAACCAAACTCTACCTGCAGCCTCCTAGAGCATGCATTGTCCAGAAGGAAACTGGGAGTGGGAAATATGCTAAGGGAAGCTTCAGGAAGAAAAGCAACTACTTGAAGGAGATCAGAAGACAAAGGAAAAGCACATAAGCTACCGAGACATTTACAAGTTGCTAGGGCAACTCTACAGAACTACTGTATGCTAAACTTTTGATGATCTGACCCTTCAACATTGGATCTGTGGTAGTTACGGTGTTTCAGGGACTATATTTTGCTTAAAGCCTCTTCTTTGACTTCAGCACTGACAAAATTTATTACTTTATGTTACATAACTATAAACAATAGCTTATCAAATATCTAAAACAGATTACACTGTGACCATAGTATCACAGCAGGTGGCATTAGACGTGCCAGTATATTTGATTGTAAGTTTTTGTGTAATTAATTCCTTTTTCAGCTACATGAAGACTGACCCTTAGTGAGGAGTTACAGTATCATATTTCTACCTTGTATCATGCAATATTAGGAAAAAATAGGTTTTCTTTTCTAGACCTCCCATCCCAAATACCACATCTTCAACAGAACTGTGAAGGTTTAATACCCAAGTTCTGTGTTATTAGGTTTGTTGTCTAGTTTTGTGTTCATTTTAGTCACAGAGGGAAGTCTCAGAGTGTTCAAGAATAAACTCATCAGAAGGTGAAGTCGATATGCAGCACATTTGGTTACTTAAAGCCCCTTAAATAATTTAAACTCCATGGCAGTTTTATAAGTCTATGTCTCACTCGGCCTCACCTTGGCCTTGCCCAAGGCCAAGAGTGTTTAGCAAAAGTACAGTGTTATCAGCATGACTGTGGCTGAAAACAAGTACCTCAGTCAGTAAATTATCCATGTTCTAAGACTATGGCATGCAAGGGTGGCTGAGCTGCTAATTTGTTTATTTTTGCTCACTTATGCTAGAAAACCAAATGAGCAAACATCTGTGAATGCAAAGAATTGGGGAGTTTTACAGTGAGAAATGTGCCACATGCAGTCCTGAGGCAGACTGACATCCTGGCTCACACAGGGAATTTTTACGTGTTCTCAAAGGATGCACACAGCTCAGAAACAAATCTTACATGTTCATCTTACTGCTCTAAAAACCTTGTAGAAACACAGTGGGCAGCAGGAGAATATAGATTATTCCACAAAGCAACCAGAGCCCTTGGTCCTGTACTCTTTCTCTGTCCATGCTCCTTTAGGGGAGACATTGAATTATTTATCCACCAATATGTGCAGAAGGGAAGGGGGTAGAGTTGTACTTTTTGTGTACACAAGTAGTTCCTAAAGGTTGTCATTGGGAAAAAGGTGGAAAAGAGGATGTTCTAAGGAAGGGCTTTCCTGTACTCAGCACAGTACTTACCTTCTACCACCACTTTGCAAGCACATTCAGCTTTTCCTGCAGGGTTCTCAGCTATGCACTTGTACTCGCCCCCATCTTCAGGCATGGCCTTCTCAATGGTCAGTGAGCAGAGTGTCCCTGAGCAAAGGAGGGAGACATCAAATGCATGTTATGCTGCAGTTCACAAAAAACCTTAGTGCTAGTAAGGAGCAGAATGCATCAAATGAGCCAGCCAGTCCTTCACTACAGGTGATCTTCAGTGCTAGAAAAAGCTGTCCTTAAAAATTCAACCTTATTGGAACCTTATTAATGCTAAATAAATAAAAAACTGAATCTTACTGCTTTTCTCTAGGATACTCCAAGTTGTCCCCGCAGCCCTGAAGTGGTTAATGGATAGAGGCAGAGAAGACCCAGAGCAGCACCTCTGCTGCTCTTCTTTGTCTTACAGCAGAGATCAGAAGTCATCATTCAGGTGACTTTTTTCCAAAAGTGCCCATAGTGTAGGACTGTAAATAAGAGGGTTACTGTCAAATGCCCATCTTCAACGTTTTGATTCAGCCTTGTCTCTAGCACTCCCATGAGCGTTCTCATGTGTAAGAGCAGAACTTCAGCTTAGTGCCTAAGTTTAAAAATGGCACTGAGAGACAGTTTCTTTTTGCTTAAATTGCATAATGAGTAACTGCCTGGTATTGTAAAACATCCATCAGATAGTCCAATACATTAGTGTGGCAATCACATTTGTTCCTGCAACAAATCCATTTCTTTTCAAACAAAACCCCAAAATTTTATTTAATTGGGTTTGCAGAAACAGGATGCACATATGATCGTTATTTACCAAGGGAAGCTTGGTATGACCCAAGGGAAATACATTTCCTCTTAAAAATCAACTCTGTGAACCAAAACAGAAGTTGTTCCCAGTAGATGGGGGATGAGGAAGAAGAACCTTGTCCCTTACATTCACTTGCATTGCTTGGAACAATGAAGTACTTTCTCTGCCAGGGTGAAGCCCAGTTAAAATCCTCCACACTTTCCCCTTCCAAATATTGCTTATTAAGTGAGGCTGAAGTGGGCTTGCTTTCTCCTTCCTTATTGGAATGCTGGGTCTGTCCCCTAAACACAGCCTGAGACATTGTACACTTCTGCCCATTGCTGTTGTCCTGTCCAGAACTCCTCCACCCTCTACTTAGCTGCAGTAAAACCTTCCCTCTTCCTCCATTTACCTTTCCCACAGTCTTTCCTAATTAATGGCAAGATTGAATAGATGGGTTTTTTCAGATATTTACCCTGTTTCCTGAGATGTAAGAAAACTTCCCACCATCTGTCTTTGCCACCTTTCTCTCTATGATTACTGGAGGCTGTCTTCTGCCTTCCAGAGTGCTCAGTGCCAGGCTCCCCATCAAACGTATCCCCTGTGATGGGGGAGATGGCACAGGCACAGGTGATACTGGTCCATGAAAAGGACCTTGAAAAGCACTCTCCTCCCTCTGAAGAACTTCAGGAGTTTACTGGTTCTCTTTGGAGACGAACTTTATTCAGACATGGTAATTACGCTCTTGGCATTCAGATTTTTCTCTCATTTTAAACCTGGATGTCATTATACAAGACAGATCTTATAAAAAACATTAAAATGGTTTCCAACAAATTTGGTTTGCCAGAAACACTCAACGGTTAGAAGAAAATTATTTTCTTCCCCTCTTTATCATCCTCCACAAAATCAAGAAGCTCTAAATAATGACTATTTTCCCCTGAGAAATGATGTGAAAACTATCTCAGAAGAGGAGCACTGACCCCTCACTCACATGGGCTGTGCTCAGCCAACCACAGGGCGAAAAGAAAATCCATGTGCCCTCCCTGAGGCAATGCTTTTCCATGAGTCAGGCTGAAGCCAAAAATGTCACGAGCTGCAGTTCCATTCCAAATGGAGGAGAGACAGTAGAAAAGTATTCTTGCAGGCATCTAGCAAATATAAATTCACATGTCTCTGCTGTTTAAAGAGACATTTGGAGAGCAAGCCAAAGATAACTTCCAGTCTAAGAATTTGTATAAATCTATGTAACAAGATTAGAAACGATTGCACAATAAAACCTAAAGATACTGCTGAAAAAAGCTGTAAACTATGGAACAAAGACACAGACATATGAAGGAGACCTCTGGCCAGCTCACTGCAGGCAAGGAGCCTGGCCTGTAAGGATAACTGAATCATTAAGGGACTGGAACAATGCAGAATTTACTTTAGCTTCTGCTGGAGTTTTCTACCTGCTCAAAAGCCCTTCCTGAGCTCATTGAAGGCTATTGTGACACAGGAGAACCCCTCACCACTAATTTAATGAAGTTATTTTGTGAGGAGGGTGAAGGAAGTCTGTTTTTTTCAAGAGCCATATCCTTTTTTCTCCTAACTCTCACCTCCCCGCGGAAAATAATCTGCATCCTATTTTCCTCCACTTCTCTCTCCCCAGGAACTCCACTGGAACAGCACATGCAAAGTACATGGGGACTGCTGGGCTTCTTGCTACCACCAGATACAATGGCAGTCGTCCTCACTGGAGGAGTGAAGGGAAAATGAAATAATCTGGGTCACTCTATTTAGCCACTAGTATTCACGACACTGTGGACTACTAGAACTAGGTATGAAATTGGCCAATGGATCAGAAGGTATTGGCCAGGCTGGATCAGGAGTATAAAGGGAGACTGAGAGAGCATGGCTGCAGAAACCTCATTTTCATAGGAAACCAGGGAAAAAAACCCAAATCACCAAAAGCCAGGCAAAACTTAATGAGATTTCATAAGGACAGGAGACCTCCCAACCAGGCCTATGTTCTGTGATCTAGAGCTGCAGTCAATTCCCGGGGCTAGAAGCCCAAATGTCTTTCAATGAAGTATTTGGTATTTCCTCTGCAAACCCCTTCATGGCCTGAAACAAGCTAATTTTCTCATAACTGTGAGAAAGCCCAGACTGGTTACTCCAGTTGGGTATTCTGAAATCCTGGCATTTCACAAATCCCAGTCAACTAAAAATATTTGCTATCTATTTTGGCCCCCCAACCCTCTACTTTTTTTAGGAACCAGACCACAGACAATCCTTAAACATTGTCACGAAGTGCAGGACTGAGTAAATATGAATACTGGAATCTAGCACTTAGACATTGGGACTGGTGCAACTCTAGAAAAGACCTTTAGAGTCACAGAAGCTGATAGTTTACTGGAGACTCTGGTTTAGATACACAAAGCCTTTCCCTTGAATTTTGAGCTATTAAAGGGTTCTCTGACTTATTCAAAAATAGTGCAAGACAGTTTAAAATATCTTTAGGCTTCTGCATTCTTTCCATGAAACTCCACAGAAAGTCAACCTCAGATATAAAACAAATACACAAACCAACAAAAAACAGCTCCTTAGCCTCATTCCCCACACTGGCATCTATCTGGCCAACCTCCTGACTCCTATCCATGATGCAGACTCAAATTTATGGCTTTCTCATTTGTATCCCATGGTATAAAAAAGAACTGTGGGGTATTTAGGCAATATTAATAAACACTGGTCTATGAGAAATTTTGCCTAGGAGACATAATAATTTTTTAAGAAACCCACTGGCTTATAGTGTTAATTGTCTAATAAATCTCAAATGATCTGGGAAAGTTCAAATATGTGCTAGTGTCACAGTCATGTTTAAATATGAGAAGTGGGTTGACCTGGAAAATATTGACTACAGTTACAATGACAACAGAAAAAACAGAGAAAAAAACCACATGAATTTCAGAGAGGAAAAAATGTCAACTGTAATTACTGCTAATTGATAGAGTTTTAAGGAAAACAATGTAAGAAACCTACTGTCAGGATTCATGACATTAGACATTTCACTGGCAAATATATCTGTGTAAAGGTAATTTGCTTAATCTTAACTGAACTGCTTGTGATACCTCACATTATTTTGCTTGTAATTAATACTACATTACTATATTGATGACAATGACTTAGGAGGAGATAGATGCCAAAACAAAGATCTCCTGATGAAGCTGACAATAGGAAATCATCACTCAGTCTGTTTCTAGTGGATTTGCTCCGTGATCAGACTAGGGCCCAAGTTATTAAATATTTTAATCTATGATGTGGAAGAACTCATAAATTAACATTGATAAATTTACAGGTGCTAGAAAGCATCTTGGAAAGGAAAAAGACATAAAGAGAGAAACTAGAGCAGTCCTCATAAACAATCTCATTTATTTTTTAAGCTGTATCCTATTCACTCAAAGAAAATGGGGCTTAAGATAGTTAAAAGACAAGCAGCGATGGCAGCAAGGGATATTGTACATTAAGAAGGTTTAAAGGTTTAATAGAGAAATGACAAACATAACCTCCAATGTTGTGAGGTAGAAAGAGGACCAATAACTTCCAGTAAGGGCAGAAACAGGAAGGCAACCTCCATCTCACTGATGCTGATACCCACACATGATTCTGCTGCCTGCTCTCTAAACAGGACAATAGGCCAACAAACAGCAACTGGAGAGGAGTTATTGAAAAGAAAACCAAAACAAAACAACCCCAAGCCTCCAAGGGCTGGATGAAGTGCATCATGGAGAGAAAGTTAGTAAGAGCTTGACTTGTCAAGTTTCAAAAAAAAAGGAGAAAGCTATCTTGGTTACAGAGTCAAAGCCATTCTATCCAGTTAGAAATAAGCCATTGTTTTGTTTCTTGATTTAATAACAAAACTCTTACTAGAATAGTTAGACATTGCAATAAATTACCAGTGGTTGTAGCAAATGTCTCCCTTTTGCTGTATGTAAACCCATACCACGTGCATTTACAGGAAGAAGACAGATTCAGACATAAATGACAGTGCAGAGGGAAATGTGGCATGTGACAAACATGGTGTTGCGTCAGAACTGATGCTCAGACAATCTCTCTAGCCTTAAACTTTCTGAAGAAGCTTTACTAAGGGGCAAAATCCATCTGCTTTCAGCACTACATAGAGTTGTGTTAATTACACACCAAACCCTTGCCCAAATTTATATAAAAAGAAAACCAAAAAGTCATGGCAGATCCTAGTTAGACTGGCAGACACAGACTTGCACAACTGATAGGCAGATTTAGGAGTTATGTTAAGTCACAAGAAAGTTGTTAAGGCATTATTGCTAATAAGATTACCAAATCTTTATGCTGCCAAGACACTTGGGAAGAAAAAATGCTGGCTTAGTCAAAGCAATACAAACTGGGGCATTTTCTAAGCTATACCATCACTGCTACCTGAGTCTACATTAGTCTGTATTAGACAGTTCCTCTTCCACCTATATAGTCACATAGTACTAAATCTATCCAAAAAAAGCAGAGCAAGCTGACTTAAAAAAGGGTAAGTTTGCTAGTTTTGACTTGTATTCACAGCACACCTCCACTGACTAGTTTACTAAGGATGCTGGCTTGCAAAGCCCTTTCACTGCCATCTTATAGAACAACTTCAGGAACCATGCAAGAACATTTTACGTGGATTTTCTGTCCAGGAGTGAGTCACACAGTCACACAGGATGGTAGCACAGGGCACTGCTATACAGTTGCAAAACAAAATGGGTCCTGCTCTAAAGAGTTCAGCCCTGCGAGGAAACTTGTTCTATTCAGTCCTTATATGTCTAACTTCACTGCAATGCCTGCTCAAGCCTTCTTAAAAAATTTATCCAAACAAAAAGCCTCCCATAACTTCAAACAAAGAAGTCTGTCACATTAAAGTGCCTCTTAACCATGCATCATCTACCCATCCGTATAAATGCATAATGCTCTAATTTATAAGTACTCTCTTTTTTTCGTTAGTAACCATTTATTTTGGTATTTCATGGGCAAAAAGCACATTAATATCTCTCTCAGAAATGTAGATAACTGCACTCTGACAAGTTTAAAAGAAGAAAAATATAAAATCAAACCCTTAATAAAATTGTACCACATCAGAAAAATAGTGCAAGGCTCATTTCACCATAAAATTATACATTAAGCAAAAAACCATGCCAATCAACCAACAGAGTACAATCTGGGGAATTGTTAAAAGGAATGGAAGAACAAGTGTACTGATGTTCATGGCTTCAAAGGAAAAATAGTTGAAATGTAAAATGGAAGGAACGTGACACGATATTACCTATTGTTGTGAGTGTGACATTCAGGATAATGCTGCCCAGATTCTGACTTCTAACTAAATTTAACCCTGGAATCGTGGAATACATTGCAAGCTCTAGATTAACTATCAGAATACAGCAACATATTTAATAAATATGCCTGAAGATGAAGGTCTTTTATGGAGCAGGGTCTAGCTTTCCTTTTGGCACAGGCTTTAGCAGTCAGAGACTATTCTGATGCTTGTAGAAGGTTTGTACACAGGTTTCTCCAATGGTACAGAATTCTCCCTTCTCCTGCACTCCAATGGCTATTCTGCTTTGGGCAGGCAGTTTAGGGTCAGTCAGGCTCTGCATTGTTTCTGTGAACAGCATTGTTTCTAACAGGTAAAAGGCCTCACTATCAAGTAGGAAAAATATGACAAGGAAAGTTATTTTCAGTGAGTGACTACACAAAGGGACATGGTTTTACATAGTTGGTCTCTCCTGTGAACTTGTCACACACAAGTGTACTTCTCAGTTTCACCCTCCTGACCAAATATGCCACTGTTTAATTATGTGTTCCTGAAACTGGATTTTATGTATTTATCTTCACAATATATTTGGCACCAGGAGATGAGCAAACTGCTGTCTCTTTTTGCCTTTTTTTCTTTTTTCTCTCTTTTGGGAATGACAGAGAGTATTAATTCAATTTCCAAAACACAAATACATGGTATTTGTGGGTTCATGCATTACTTACACTGACCAGTTTGTGGGACAATATTCCATACTAAGATGGGCCAGTAGTATGGTTAAGAAGCAGCTGGACATGCCTTACTCTAGATAGAGAATTTTCCAGTATTCAGCTCATTAAGAACATGTAAGTAATTGTGAGATACCTCTGGAGAATCTGGAAAAAAACCCCGTGGTTATCACCAAACATTACAGCAGCACAAAAGCAGCTGGTGAAATGGCTAAGAATAGATCTAGTCTATCCTCTTCCATAGTGGATTTTGTTGCTGAGGAGCGAGGTCATACCAAAGAAATAAAAAATGGTTTGCAAGATCTAAACCCACAAAGGTGAGCTAGGTCTGTTAGCTCTGAATTCCTCTTCTTCCCCACAGACTCAACCCTCTTTCAGCTGAGGATGACTCTAGGGCCCATTAAATGCTGCTCCAAGCTTTGCCAAAGGCACTGCTGCTGAAGGACACCTGAGGGTGTGATGAAACTGCATTTTCAGTGTTTGGGGCAAAGGATGGAACCTGGGACTTTGGCTTTGGCCTGCAGTGTTCTGCATCCAGTGTTGTTGTTGCTCTCTCTGTTTAAAGCTGCTCCAAACACTATATGTAAGACTAATCCATACAGCTTCCCTGTTGAACAGTATTTCCTGGTACTGAATGAATTTGCTATTTCTCAATTCTAGTCTGTTACTCCAGTTATTCTTTCTCTTCTCTTGGCTCCCTCAAGTATGTATGTGTTCCTAATTAGGGAAAAAGAGAAAACTGAATCTCTGTGAAATCTGGAACTTACTTAAAGTATCATGCATACCTAGTCAATTACTTAACAGTTAACATGAAAGCATGTTACAGTGGGAAAGCAGCAACACATTCTTCTCCAAGTGCCAAAGCTAGCAGGTACTGTCAGGAAAAAGACCCAAATTAACCATCACGCAATGCACCCCCTCAGTGTACCAGAGGGTATGTAACAAGGTTTAAAAAAAAATAGTTCTAATCCTCATTCCTTGTTTTTCCATTAAAGGAGAAAACTTACTGCCCTGTGTAATATTTCTTTCTAAGATCCAGCAAATACGTGCAACAGAAAGCCTGACTTTGAAGTACTGATAATGCTGACTTCCAAACATGATAAAAGTGTAACAGTGCAGGTACAAGTGGAACATAAGGACACAGCATCTTCACTCCCTGAAAGAAGCTGTCCTGGAATAGAGGTTTCCTTATGCAGGGCTGACCTTTGATCCTGACCTCAAAGGAAAGCCCTGCTAACATGTGACACCCTGGAGTGTTATGGCCAGGACTGTCACCCAACCCAGACAGACTGTATGGGAGAAGTCTCGTGCCCTGCTCAGGCAGGTGACAGAGAATTTGTGGACATGAGGATCACTTCACTGAAACAGCTACACTGGATGTGCAGCTCCACAGTACCATTTTATAGAGTGAATATGAGTTAGGGGATTATAATAGTCAATTACTCAGATTATTTCAGTCAAGAAAACAGCTTTCTGCAGCTCCATAACACTAAAGCTTTGGGACTTTAGGAGCCTCCACCTCAGCTCAGTAGCTTTGGTACAGAGATGCTGTCTGTCTGATGTACTTTGACAGGAGTCATGGAACTTTGGGATGAATAATTTCTTTTTCACTCTGAGCAACTCCAAAAAATCTTTCTTCCAGCATAAGGCTGGCTAAACTGACCGATCCTGTCAGTCCTTTTTACACAACTATCATTTCCACCACTCAACGTTTTCTCATGTATATGACACTTATCCCTAATCTATACAGTCCCTTCTGGTGAAAATCAACTTGTACTCACAAAAAAATAAAAACATTATGCTATTTCAGACACAGGCCAGACACAATGCACCTGCTACCATTTCCCTTTTTCCATCTACTTACTTTGCTATCTCCTTAATGCACTACTTGGGGACCCCAACCCTGTCTGAAGGCAATGTTGTTTCTGACTGCATCCACTTCAGGAGGATGCTTGTGTTACTCTGCTTGGAACACTGCACAAGGATTCACTGGCTGTGCAGAACTATTGTGCATATTAATTGGGTTCTCATTTGGTAACACTAAAAATAGTCTGGATTAAATGAAGGAAGATTCAAAAGTAAGAGTGCAGACCCCTGTGTCAAGCTGTAATCCTTACTGTGAACATGAACTTTTTGCTACAATATGTCAGAGAGTGTCATTCTCCAGATAATTTCCTCACTGTTTTATGGAACACATATGAAGTAAAGAAATTTTTTTGTGCTATTAATTGTCCTTCCTCCCTATTTTTGTCCCAAGGAAAATACATCTTGTCTAGATAGAACATTAACTTTCATGCAAAAAGCCAGTCTAGTAGGCTTTGCTCATCCAAAGTATGAAATATAAAGAAATCACTCAATTTGAAAACAACAAGTATTCCCTCTAGGGACTTCTACAAACACTATACAGTTTTGTTAGTTAAAAGTCACCAAGCCAGTGGAGTTTAAATATTTCAGTGCTTGTAATGGCAACAGAAGCATCTGTGGTGGGGCATTAAACACACTGGAAATCAGTTCTCAACTCTGATCATGACTTGTAGTTGTAGTAATTTCTATGACACAACCCCTCTTTGCTTCTGTGTTTCTTATTGCAATAAAAAGCCTGAAATATTAAACATACAGAATAATTAAATTAGAATTTGTAAACCAGCAGTAATATTATTATGTTTTCAATGTTCTAAATCTTTAAAGTTCAGTTTAAATAAGCATCATGTACCAGCTCCTTAAGCAGCATTAGCAATGTAAACAGCATTTAAAAATGCAAGAAGTTCAACTTTATAAAATTTACATCTGCAGGCTGTTAAAGGGGAATCTGCAAGAAATGTCAAACAATATTGTTCCTTGTGTACTCCACTGAAATAACAAGAAAGCTGCATCTGGAAACAGTTACTGGCACAGGACTTAAATAAAGTACTGCGTTACCTTTAATGAGCTAAATATTATTAATCAAGAGCCAGATATAACAGTGTGCCATCCAGCTGGCTTGTAATTAAATTAATTTACCTTCTTGGGAGATGACAATGGTCTTTGATGATTTGATGGCTTTGCTATCTAGAGTCCAGGTGACAGCTGCAGGGGGATCAGAGGAAATCCGACATTTTAAGACCAATTTTTCACCATCAGCTACTTGAGCATCCTGAAGCTTCTCTGTAAAGGAGGGTGCTGTCCCTTTGCTTGCTGGGGGTTTGCTTGCTGGTGCTTTGTTTTCAGCTTTTTTCGCAATTATTCCACCATCCACCACTGCACACCCATGTTCACAGTTTCTGTCATTCTTTTCCTCTTTTTTCACTGCTGGTTTGCCAACAGGGGCTTGAGAATTGGGGGTTGCATTCTGGGCTTCAGAACTGGTGCGGGCATTTGGTGCTGGGGTGCCAGCGCTGCCATTCTCTGCAGGTGGCTTTTTCTTTGAGCCCAGCACAGACCTGAAATCTGTAACTGCAGGTTTAGGAGGTGGCACCTTCTCTGGCAATGGGGTTTTTGGGGTGCCCTTCTTGGCCAGCACAGAGCGGAAGTCCACCTGCTGGGGAGCATGGACTTTCCTCTCCTCCTCCGACAAGGTCTTGGGTTTGACCTGCCGCTGCAGGTTCGCTCGGAAGTCCATTTGCTCGGCTGGGATTTCTTTCAGTTCCTCCTCAGAAAAACTTTTGGTGCTGACTTTCTTGCCTAAAATATCACGGAAATCGAGTTGCTCAGCTTCCTGCTGCCTCAGGCTCTCCTCTGTGTGCTCCCGGGTTTCCACTCGCCTCTTCAGCACACCTCGGACGTCTTCCTGCTCTTCCTCAGCTACTCTGGTTACACTGCTGCTCTTTTTGAAGCCACTTGTTCTACCAAATGTTAGTTTACCATGATCTCCACCATCTCTTTGCTCTCCAGGGCTGGCTGATTCCCTCCCACTATGATCCGAAAAAGAAAAGAAAGAGAGAGCCAGGAAAGGGGCTGGTTTAAAAATGTCAGGGAACAACCTCAGAGCAGGAACAAACTGTGTTTATAGAAGGGGAGGTTGATTAGAGGAGCATACTCCATTAGTTTATTGCATCAATGATGACTTCAGGAGCCATATAAGGGCACAAACAAAAAAGATCTCTACTCTGGCTTGGTACAATGTGCTTAGCTTGTATGATGAAAACAATTTGTTAGGTCACATTTGGGGATTAGATTGAACAGCAGCCAGCCTGGGTCTGTAAGGGCAGGGAATTAACAGAGCAAAAAATAGAACCCACCCATGCAAGTCCCTGGGAAAAATACTCACTCTCTGAGCATTTCTGCTGTGGAAGCTGAACTCTCCCGCAGCATCAGAGACACCTGGCAGCTGCATTCTCCAACTTGGTTCCTGAAATATTTAAGTGAAATCAGAAAAACAGGGGTTTCTTCCTCTGTAACTTGCCTGAGCCAAATGATTATATATTGCACTGAAGCAGCTCAAACCCAGTGTGGCATTCTCCTTTTCTATGCCCAGCATTGTGGGGATTGACTGAGTGGATTTGGTCCCCTTATATTTGGAGCCAAGCTATCTCAAATAGCTTTTACTGATCTGTTTCTATCTGCACTGGGAAAAACATACTCCCTGAACAAAAATCAAAGCAATTTACAGAATGAAGCAGCTGCAAACAAACAAGCTAAAGGAAAATAAATACAAAAGCTGGAAAACCAAGACAGAGGAAAGGGCTATTTTGCAAAGCTGAAAATCTTTCCAGCTCTGCCTACTGTTTATTTATTCAAACCCAAGCTCTTAAGTTTTCTAATGTTAAGATATTAAAAACAGGGTCTCATTTCCTTCCCTCCCCTCTGGCCCAACCAATCAGCAAAACCCATCTACATGGATTGCTCCAGCCTGTACATGTTTATATTAAAAAACATTAAAGCGTCACCATATATGGTGCTGAGTACTTATTCTTCCTTTTGCAGAGGAATACCACGGATGCCTTCTGGAAAGGGCTCCCATTAAAGAATTCATTTAAAGTGCTCCCTGCTCCCCTACAGCTCCCTCCCTCCCGCAGATATATATCATTCTTCTAGCCCCAAACAGCTCTTCTCTGCTTAACGCAGGAGATGCCAAAAGCAAAATTTAACTCCCCCAGGGCAGCAGTTGTGTAACTATTGCCACCATTCCCCTGACTGCTATTAAAAAAACAGACTTGAATTTATTGAGGACTAGAGATATCTTTAGTGAAAACACTTCTGTTCTTCCCAGTTAAAGCTTGTAAATGGATAGAAAGTCCTGGATTATTTGTTTTTTTCAACAAAAATAATTTTTGCTACTGAAAACATTTCCTGGACATGAGCAAAACATGTGTGTTGCAGGGGAGGAAGGCAAGAGAGGCAGGTTTTCCCAGCTGTGTTCTACTTTGAACTTGCTGGATAAGAGCACCTTCGAGTCCAGTTAGCCCTGAAGTTTAAAACAAGGACGCAGGACTGTTGGTTTGTGATAAGTATATTGTGTGGCCTGGTTTTTAAATAGAGCATGGAAATACTTTCCTAGATACGGTACTGTTTGGGCGAAAAAAACCCTATAATTTCACCATTTTTTAGCTTGTAGTGAAAGCAAGATAACACAGATCACAGAATCACAGATTCAGCACAAAGCCTTGTCTTTATAAGAGCAGTTAGTGCCATCACCTTCTCAGATAGATTTCTCTTAATTTGTATTGCTTCAGAAAAAGAAACAGTGGATCAGTTTAATGTGAAAACTACACAGAAATTGGTGGGTTTGATCAAAGTAGCTGGATGGCAAAGTAGAGGCCCTGGTGATGGAAACATATCTTATTTGACCTTAAGACCACTAAGAACAAGAAACCAGAGAAATGTTTTAAACACTTTTATATTCAGTAAGTCAGAATATGTACACTAGAAACTGCTATGGAGGGCAATCCATGAGGACAGCACTGAAAGCCACAACCCTCATTTCCTTCAAGACAAAAAAACCTAGATGACATCTGAGTACCAAAAAAAACTGTCCAAAGGACAGGAGAGGATCCAAGTCAATGCAGAAAGTGTTTAACTCAGCCCTGCACTGGAGATCTGTCATCCTTACTGTTATGTGTGGACTCCATTTGGAAGCAAAAGAAATAGAAAGAAGGCAAGATAAATGGAAAGGTAAGTAAAAAGAATAGCACATCACCTCCTCCCAACATACTGATTGGCATCAAATTATTGCAGGGTACCAACATTACTGAAAACCTGTTGTTTTCAAATAATGCATTTCAAACTGGGCCCTTTTGCCACAATTGGAACTCATGAGGGTTTTTTCCTGCTTCTTGAAAGTTTTTAAGGAAACCACACACTCTGGAACTGCTCATTCACCAGTACTGCAGGGCTTTAATGGGCTGTTGGTTTACCTGAAGATCCCTCTTGTTCAGGACTTAAAACCAATCCAAAGCTGACAAAGGACAAGCCATGCATGCTGAAGTACAGACAATTTGCAGAGTACATTAACTATTGAGGCACCCCTGCTCAGCTTCTGTCATGACTATTTGACAAAAATATTTGTCCACAAGAACTGTGTCACCAATGGGAGAGGTTGAAGTGACAGAGACAACACTGTCCCAGGGGACAAATTCAGGGATACTGAAAGTGGTTCTGACCACTGTGAAGAATGGCAGCATTTCTGCAGGACTCATTTCTGCAATGCATCTTTCCCTCTGCAAATTCTTCGCATATGCAAAGAAGCAAATAAGGCAGGCAAAGTAAATCCTTCTAAAGTAAGCTATTTTTTCACAGGGTTTGGAAAATAAAGGAGGGGGTAAGAAAGTAGGAGAGCATTTTGTTCTTTCTATTTTTAAAACTTTGGGAAGCACTTACAAATTATGGCAACAGTGGGACATACAAGTACCTAGATGGAAAAATTATTCACATGGCAGTTTTTTGATCTTAATTATGATTTCTGTATCAAGTGAATGGCTGAAAACCAGACTACTAGGTACAAACTGGTACTCTGTGTCTGTTCAAAAGGTAGGCTTCCCAGGGCAAGTCCTGCTCCCAGTGAAATCAAACTCATGCTTTTAGGAGCAGGGAGAACATACTTTTCTCTTTTGAATTCAGTGGCAGAGTCTAAAACAGTGAAGTTCAAAACACTGACCCACCTTGGAGATCAGATGGAAAAAGAGAAACAAGCCAAGAAAAATTAAGAAGGATTGGGTGATTTAGATACCAATTTCAATCAAGAATAATTCTGGAACACTGGTAAATATTTGTACATTGATACAGTTTCAGAATCTAGGCAAGGCAAAGATGGATAAGGGCAGTTAGAAAAAGCAGAGCCTTGCAGCACATGGGCACATCTTCAAGTCTTTCATGACTCTGCGGTTCTGAATCTTGGCAATAACAATATTACTTGTGCAGCTTGAGGTTCTGTGTGTTGGCATTTTGTCAACAAAACCCTAGACACAGACAGATCTTAGTGACTCTGTTATTATGGAATAATGATAGACATGGATAAAACCCATGCTTAGTAGCTTTGCTGTAAAGAAGTGCCTGGAAGTGTTGACTTTGCAGGACTGTTCTGTAGAATGCTCATGCACAGGACTTATCTTTAAAATGTCAAAGAATAATAATAAAAAAAAGCCCACCAAAAACAAATAAAACCCCAGCTGCAAAGCCTGAGGCAATTTTAAAAATAGCTGTGTCCTATTGTGGGATCAGTTTTCCCTGGAATGGCTTTTATGTTCAAAATATCTTGAAATACTAGTTTCTTGGCAGAACCTACTCAAATATTTTCACTGAACCTTAGATGAGACTTATTGTCTGCATGTCCCTAGGAAGCACCCTCTGGAAGAACAGGAAAAAACACACTTTTAATTATAGTGGGGGGACATACTGAAATCTCCTACCAGCCTACCAAGTGTGAAATAAATATTGCAGAGTAAATTATTTTTTCAAGAATGAACTGAAAGTGGCAAAGAAGTTGATTCCTACTTACAGCTGGTGCGTCAGTGCAGGTAACTGCAAAGCCTCAGAAGAAGGTTTTCCAACTTTTCTGTCAGTTAAATGGAGATACAGAATCCATGAAGCTTTAGCCCCAAAGAAAGCAACTGATCTATTGGATCACAACTTTAGCTGATATAAAGCAGAACAGCTCTAGTGCCTTCAAAGGGGATGCACTGATTTACCTCACTTGGGGGTTTTGCCAAAAGCTTTTTATACCTGAAAGAAGAATAATTTCATTTGCATTTCACAGCACTGAGTGGGAGAATGGAACAAGAAAGGGTCATCGTTTTCTTCACTAAAAATAGACAATGTGCTGATGGCAGAAAATAAGGTTTGCAAACTCAATTTTACAGAAACACAGAACTATATTTACTGTTTATTGTAATGAAACGCAATCTTACAAGTGTTTTTTATATAACCTGAATTGCAGAGTATTTGAGGTACCACTGATTTATAAAATGAATGTTTTCCCCTGATTTTAAGCAGAATATCAAAATATCTAAATCAATACTTATCAACACACCAAAATTTTATGGAAGATGGAGAAGGGGAGAAGACAAATACTTAATGTCTGAGAAGACAAAGGTTAACAAAGCAGATGATTTGTTTAAGGAACTGCAGGATGATTTCTGAGGTCTCTCATGTAGACTGTATTGCTACAAAGATAAAGGTTTTGCTCAACAAACAGGGAGTGTCCAGTCCTCCCAGGTTTTTTTGTTTACTCTTCATTTATGATGTACACACTGAGTGAAAGAACATGGAAAATTCATATTAGGATAACAGGATATCAGTGCCTGCATCACTGGAGGATGCAAAGGACAGGAGAGGAGGTAGATATCTATGTTCTTACGAGTAAGGAAAAGGATTTTTGTTTTCCATTTTAAGCATTTTGCAGGCTCTAAAATGTCCAAATTTCAACAGATGAACTGTAATAGTGGGTGAATCTGTTTTTCTTTTAATATTTATGCAACACTATTTCTCTAGGCCTGAGATCTAACAGGCTCAATGGAGCATTATTAGGACAATTAAAATGAAAAATGCAAATGAACAGGAATCATAGGTTTGTGTACGTTTAAAACA
The DNA here is from genome assembly GCA_024500445.1 of Entomyzon cyanotis. Taxonomy (NCBI): domain Eukaryota; kingdom Metazoa; phylum Chordata; class Aves; order Passeriformes; family Meliphagidae; genus Entomyzon; species Entomyzon cyanotis. The sequence continues at coordinate 10,115,336 of JAKEPQ010001026.1, read as the reverse complement.
AGGACCAGGAGGGACTACAATGACTACTCTCCTAGAAGCCAGACTTAGCAGTCTGCTAAATAGTAAAAGACAAAGCAAAGATGTATTTTAAATAATGCTGAGGGATGGTAAGACAGAAAGCCAAGGAGCAATCATGGATGGATCACACTAGGATCACACTGAGCTTCATGTCCTTGCAAGCTCACTCTAACTAAAGGAGAAAGAACCAGCAAGAGACAAACAGATCTTTTGTTAAACTCACATTTTAACACCAGAGTTTTCATTTGCAAGCAGCCAACACAAAAGGAGAATTGTGGAGGTATTAGGACAGAATTTAGAGCTTAAAAATAATGGAGAAGAAAATTGGAAAATAATTAACACTAGTAGGAAACAATGCCCAGAGTAAATGAAGTGAGCTGGAGAAGGAGTGGCTTCCTGAGAGCAGCTATGCAACCTGCTTCTAAAATTAATATGTGAAAAGGAGCTGCACATTTTATTTGAAATGAAAATTATTATGTTTAAAAATAGCCTACCGTCAACTCTATAAACTCTTCAGTGAATTGACTTATGCTTTCTCAGTTATTCCATATTTTTAATGGACTTTGTAAGAGTTTTTGAGAGAAAGACACAAAATGCAGCTCTCTTCCTCTCAGGTACTGTTAAAACTGTTTCTGAATATATAAACAATTCTCAATCAAGTATTCAAGACAAATGCAGCCAGTTCAACAGCTATTTAGACAAGACTATTTAATGTTGAAAATTATTTTAGCTCTATTGCAAACTTGAAGTTACACAGCTGACTTTTGGCTCCTTGGATATGCCCGAGGCTGTTACCTCTCTGCTACTCATAGTACATAACCAGTGCCTAAAAACATATGACTTTCTGTTCCTTAAACATGAACTGGAATTTTACAAATGACAGCAGGGTAAAATGAGGTATCAGCATTCCCTTTGCTCGAATTGTAGCACAGCTTTACTCATTATGGATTAGAAAAAGCCAACATGAATGCACTGATCTTTGTGGGATCCCCAGCTATTTCTCCAGTGAAAGGATTAGGGAACAGCTGCAGCTAGCATGTAATCTGCTGTGGTGTTTTCTAGCTACAACTTTACTTCTTCTCCTTCCCCCCAAAAATTGCTCTCATCTGCTAATTTTCTGAAAAAAAATATTTTCTAAGTGTACATTCTAGAGTTATGATATTGTCAGGCTTCCACTTTGAAAAAAGGTCTCCAGTGATGAATTTGGCCTGGCTGATCACCAACAACACCTGATCATTACGGCTGACTTCCTACATCAGCCTCAACAAAATCATCCACAAAGCTCTCTTGGCTCTCCTTTGTCCTCTTTCATTCTCCCATCACTGAGGTTTTGCTGAAATCTCTCATTCTCTTTTCAGTTCAAGTGAAACCACCAGCATATCAAAAGAGAACATGCCCATGCCCAGGGCATACACACTGAAGTGTGGAAATGTACCAGCAGAAGGTAGCAATTCTCACAGTTTCTGCTCTCTCCTGTCGAGGTTGGTGACCTGAATGAAATTGAACTGGCATTTCTAATCCTGCCAGAGGCACTGAGTGTTAGAAACACCACTGATCCCCAAAGGAACATAGATGCAAGGATTTCTGTAGACATGATCTGCTCAAATCAGCACTATGAATGTCCCAGATGACCTGGGCCGACTGCAAGCAAGCCAGCTGTTCTGAAATGAGCCAGTTCACAACTTACTGCAGACTACAAAGGGCCTGAATCTCCTGAAGAGGTGATTTGCAAGAAGGTCGTGGCACATGTGGCTCGACCTACATAAATGTTATTAATAAGACCTGAAATTAAGTGTAGAAAAACTTCATTATAGGAAACATTGATATTCAACAGCTATAATTTTCTAAAGCACCTTTTTCTTATGGAAAATGAGTGTCTTATTTGACTTGAAATACTAAAAAATACTGAATCTAGTTTGTGTCTGCCTGTGACAGTCCACAAAAACATACCTTTGAGTGAGGAGGCATCTACACATACCCATTATTTTGGGCCATAGTGTTTGGAAAATAAACTATAAAAAATTAAACTCCTTTTTACAAGCTAAATATGTTGAATTTATTAAGGAATTCACTCCCTCCTAGTATTAGGAAGACATGAGTAATTTATTTACAGGTAGGCAAAGGACAGTTCAGACTAGTCCACCTGAACTAAAATGCTACTGTGTGAAGCAAACCAGGTAATTTTCTTCAGTGTAATGGACTCAAATGTCCATGATGATGAAGTAATTTTAATAAAGAAAGGCACAAACATCAGCCAAGTAAAGCAATACATCTATACACAGTAAATAGCATAGAATAATAATATCCCTTTAAAGTTGTACACCTTGTTTTCTGTAACCACATAGGGGATATGTAATCTTCACTATTGGAGGTGGAAAATGCTGTGGCACTTTCTACAAGGTAAAGAGCCAGCAAATCTGACTCTTCATTTAAAGGACAGTTATTTTACCAGAATTAAAAAAAAAAAAAAAAAAATCAAAACAACTCTTGCAGATTTTGTAGGAATGACAAGACGTTCAAAGCATAGAGGTGCCTCATTTCAAAGATACATCACCAAAAGGAGACTATAACTTGCATATAAAATTCAGATATTTCAAACATGGTCAGGAAACACTTCCCACTTAAAGGTATTGATCTTGTCTAACACCCCTCACTAGTCAGGTTGTTCCCATGGAAAGAGGCATCCTTACAAACACCTAGAGATACGCCAAACACGATAAACAACAGCCCCAAACTCCAGACACTGATTGTGGTTTTCCTTGCTAGGAATTGCCTCCCATATTGCTGCCACAAAACTGTTTTTTTCAGGATCCCAAAAGGAAACCATACTGCTTTGTCCTTGTGTTCTGACTCTTCTTTCGTTTCCTCTTTTCTCCTGGAGTTTTATTAAAAGTTTTATTATAAGTTCTTTTCATCCCTCAGAAATATTCTGTTCCTTTTGTACCCTAATATTTCATATGAAAAGGATGGAACTCTCGTCTTCTTCAGGTGGGAGTTTCAACTTGAGGGTAAATATAACTGATTGGTCAAAGGGAATAACGTTCTTTTTCACAGCAAACATACCTGAGCTGAATTTCATATTGCCCTGCATGATGAGACTGCACATTCCTCAAGACCAGTGTGAAGATGTCTTCATTTTGCAGGATTTCACAGCCTGTTCCCGGCATGATTTCTTTCCCATCTTTAAACCAGTGAACAGTGGGGAAAGGATCTCCAGCAATGGCACAGGATATCAGGACATTTTGCCCAGGAGCTGCTGTCACTGATCTCGGTTTGCTAATGAACCAGGGCTGTATACCATCCTGAGGTTCTGTAGTTTACAAATCAGAAGAAAATGCCAAGCTTGAATGTCACCACTAAGCTAATTAATTTTAAGGAAAGCAATCACCGGCAAGGAAAGTTATTTTGAACATGCAGGGTATAAGTTTTTAATCTGAAAATAATTCAGGCTTTAATTTTGGAAGTAACTTGTGTTCATACTAAAATTAATCATTTACTTGGCACTTTACTGGCTCGATCCAGGCTTATATTAAGAGCAAAACAAAGGGACTTTAAAGCTGCCCTAAAAGGAATCTTGGAGATTTGTCCTTAGAGAATACTGGTAGGAATAGCTTTAAGGGCAAGTAACAGTACTATGACTGCTGTGCAGTTGAGAGCTCATGCAATAAATCATCATTAACAATTGCATAAAATTGCATTTAATATAGAAGACTGACCCTGAGGCTGGATCTCAGGGGGGATTGGAGGAGAGCAGAAGGTCTGAATTCAGAGCAGACAGTGACAACAGACTAAACAGCTCTCCCAAACACTGCGGATAAGATACTCTACATTAAAAATAATAAAAGTCGCACAGTGATTTCCAATAGTTTTCAGTAATGGCTATGAGGAAATGTCAATATTCAGTAATACAAGAAGTCCCTGTCACAAAGGTAGTGCGTGCCCAATCACAGGAAGTTTGTAGGTACTTGAGTGTTTACTGTGGGGTTTACATCATGTGAGGAGATTCACAGCCAAATTTTTTACAGCTAGTTGTCAGATGGCAGAAATCGTGTCTTCCTCACCTGTTACAATGCTAACATTAAAGCCAGGATACCTAGCTCCTAGACTGCTTTTTCATATACTAAGGGCTTCAATTAGCAACAAAAACACATTAAAAGGTTTACTTTAATCCATAGTTAAGTAAGCCTGATAGTTATAATCTGAAACTGCATTTAGCAGAAGTTTTGCACTGTCCCTAGAAATAGGACTCAGGAATGCATTTTTGAAATAGTAACATAATGTTCCAGAGCTAAAAGATTTTCTTAAAGCTGCTTCTGCTCAATATCCTTTTTAATTCCGAGGGAGAGACTGAGAACTTCAGCATCCTTCACAACAAACTTTATAAACACTCACGTATCTTAAATAGACATTCCTCCAGCATATTAGAATAATTTTCTACCACCATTTTGTATGGTGATATATACCTTGAACTGTCAATGTAGCCTGTGTTTGACTTTCTCCTACTTCATTCCAGGCTTCACAGGTGTATTTGCCTGTGTCTTCAGGAAAGACCTCCTGGATGTATAGACTGTACTCATTGCCTTTCTTCTCAAAGTGGAAATCTTCTGTCTCCTGGATTTCTTTCCCATTATGCAGCCAGATAATTTCAGGAGGTGGGTTAGCTGAAAAATAGGTAACAACAAAAATCTAAGACACACACAAAAACCTGCCATATGTCAGTTAAGAAAAGGAACAAGGTTGGTTGTTTTTTTGCCACCTGATTCTGCAGTTTCATCTTCAAAACATTCAGAAATTTCTATTATTAACTCTGTCAATGCTGTGTAATGTGGAATAGTCTGTTTTCTTATGGATAAAATACAAATGAATAAGGGAAGAATGTATACAACAGAGAAGGAGAATGAGTTCTAGATACCATGATGATGGTTATTAAGAGTTTCTGATACCAAAGTTCATATCAGGACTGCTCTTTTCTGCAGCACTAATGTTACCCCAGGTGACAGGAACTCAATTTCGTTTGGTTCACAACAAAAGCTTTTACAAGTCCACTGAGACTTAGCTTAATTCAACAAGAGGACCCATATTCAACTTATATCTTTATATCATCCCAATTAAGAAACACTTCTACAGGTCTGAACATGTTACCACTGGACAATGTTCATTCACACTGAAGATCAGATTAGACAAACCTAGCTTTTAAAAAGCTAGAAATATTATTTCCAAATACAAAGACAGCTGCTAAAAATATGGAAAAAACCACACCTTTTTGCAGCAGGATTTACATTTTTTAAGTAATACTGCTCTATAGCTACACACCTGATACCTCCACAGTCATTATCACTTGACTTCCATCCATGACTTTGAGGTCAGTCAGGCCTTTAAGGAAGATGGGTGCAAAAGTCTTGTTTAACTTTGCAGCCTGTGCACTTTCTGCCTTCTTGCTGCTCTTCTTTTCTGTGAAGTCAAAAAATGAACAAAGAAGGTCTCTTACTGGAATTGTCATGACAAAATTTGACTGACTTTAGGCCCAACACAATTTTGAGACAGTGGTTTTGTTTTCAGCTCTCAGAAGGCAAAAATAACTGAAACCACCTAATACAGCTGTTTTGCCTTGCCAGTATTCCAAGCAGAAAGACAAGAAATAGGAATGGAACTGTCCTTCTTCCAAGAATCCTCTTAGATCTTTGTTAACAGATATCACAGGGTATCACTGAAAAACCACACTCATTTTCCCCAAATACACATGCTCAGGTGAAAAAAAAAACCCAAAAAGCAAAGAAACCCAAAAACTTCTAACAAAAAATTCAATGCTTTTTATCACTGCAAATCTAAGCTCACAGCAGCACAGGATTTGCAACCCTGCAAGAAATTACAAACGTATAGATTGTTAGATGGTCAATATTGAATAGTTTGAGTTCGCCACATTCCTCTCCCATACTTCACTTAGGCAATTGGTGGTAAAGACTAAAACCTGACGTTATCAATATATATCACAAAACACACTGTTGGATTAAGGCTTTTAAAATTTCTTTTTCCTTATGAGGCTGTACAATCAAATGCTGAGGGAATTTGGAATCAAATAATTCATTCTTAAAAATTAGATCTATCTGTGATATGTTGTTTCCAGTAGCCACAGTGGTCTCCTCTGTCTTGCATTTGGCAGCTCTGAAACAAGAGCATTTAACAGTGATCTATGGGGTACACTACACCAGGAACTCTACTCCTGCTCTAAAAACCTGAGCAAAGACACTCCTGAAGCCCAAGCAGTGATCATGACCAAATGTAAAAAGTCATAAATATTTATCGGTCACTTGGATACACTTTTTGTTTGGTTTAGCTTGTGTTCAGACCTCTTACGTCCTGCCTTTAAAATGCCAACCCTACGTTCTATCCACACGTGAAAATATTTTTATTTTGCTTATTCCTACCTTCAAAATTTTCAAAGGAATAACAAGAACATCCAAAATAGTGTTACAGCAACAGAAAGTGCCAGGCTGGACAAAAACCACAATTCATAAAATTAGTGATTAGAAAAAAAAGACAGCATCTCACTGAGCAAGCCCTCTGAACCTCTTGGAGGCAAAAAGTTAAGTTTGTACTGGGGTAATTTGAGCTCAACATAAATTTGGAAGCAGCCTGAAGGGGAAGTTTTTCCTCTTCTCTAGCAAAGCTTTCTCTAGCCAAAATCTTGTCTTGCTGGCTGACGTTGCAGGTCTTTTCTTGGCACTGAGCAATGAGACATTGATGCATGTGAGAATGGAAATATGGGACCTGAGTGAGACCCACTGGGATTGGTGTTATGAAAACACGACTCTGAAGTGCCTGATTCACCATCAGACCACACTGATCACTCTTAGGGCTTCCCATAGCACCTGCTTGGAAGGGACCAATGCTGTACAGCAAAGAGCCAAGAAGTTGGGTGAAACTCATCTACAGAAATAAACTCCTGTGGTTCACTGTAGCCCTCTGTTTTGTAATGTTTGCTCAGAAAAACAGCTTCAAACAACTGCTGTACTAAGCAATATCAGCACATGCCTTGGAGGGAATTGCTTTGTCTCTCAAAGGGAAACTTTGTCTCACAAAGTGTGGGGGAAAGCAGAAATCCACATAATGAAGAAAAGGAGGAAAAGAAGACAAAGAAAGGAAGAAAATGAAAAAAACAATAAAACAGTAAGACAGGAAAGAGGCATAGGGGAAAAAAAGAATGAAAAGTATGCTTTAAAAAAATGTTCCTCTTATCCTTTTTTACTGAAATAATTGACAACATTGCAAATCTAGAAGGCACATATGCAATAAGAGGAAAACAGGGAAAGAAAAGCAAGGTGGTCTTGCGGTGTGGCTCTAGACCAACAAAGAAACAGACCTGATGTCTGATCAGAGAAGGACAGGTAACAAAAAAAGCTGAACCAACTCCCACAAAAATTAATAGTGACCAGGAAACAAATTTGCTCATAGTGGTTCTAGCAGCAATTCTCCCAGAGCCCTGGTACAAAGAGCATTAAGTCTGAGCAGCACTCCACGTCCCTCACAACTGGCTCTTTGCTCTCTTGGACTCACATGTAGTCTAAATAAATGGATTTTTATAATCAAGGAAGACAATACAGTATAACAGCTTCAGCTTATTAAAAAGAAATGTGTGAGCAACTACAGAAGAAGCAGAGCAAAATCATTTCCCGTAAGGAATTTTTCAGCAATGCTAACTCCTCCAAAATATGTGCTGCAGACATAAAAGATTCATGTACTGAAATAAAACCATGTTCTTGCACAGAACTGCGTACACATTAAATGGAGGCAAGCAAATAATTCATAGCAATTGCATATAGGAATCATGAATGCAACAAGTTCACAAAAAAATTAGGCCTCAGTTTGTCAGGCTATCTCAGGCAGATGTGCCATGTGGTGGTGAGGAGACCCACTGGTATGAGTGACATCAAGAAGATACACTGGGATGCCTCTACTCCAAAAGAGTGACCTGTAGGACTTAAAGGATGAAAACCAATTCACCATAGTTACTGATCAGTGCTCACCCTTTGTAAGTGAAGCTGAAAAACTGAAATGAAGGGGGCCAGAACCTGCCTCACTACTGAACAGATCTTAAAAAAATAACAGTGCTTACACTAAATTTAAGCACACACAGGATTATGCTGACCTTCTGGATGAAGACCATTTCTGTGCTTAAACAGAAACTTAGGATAGCAAGTATCAAAAAAATGTGGTATGTGAGTAGAAAAAAAATTCAAAGAATAGAGCTTCAGTACACACAAAGTTACTGGAGAGACTAAAGAGTTATTTCATTTGAGGGGAATGAATGTAATCATGCAGAAGAACATTAAGATGGATTATTAAGTCTGAAATATTGAAAACTTGAGGCTTAGTCCTGGGACAGAATAAAAAAGCAACTTTCTGAAGACATTCCTATCCTTGTAAATGTACCATATACAAATGCACATACACTTTGATTTAGTCCATGAAGTATTACCTGATTTCTCAATACCAATTGTAAGGCAGGAGTTAAAACATCTCTCTATCTATTGCTGATGATCTTTGGAATACAGGGGAAGTGAAAACATTTCTTTACCAACATATACAGAATCTGTTCTACATAAGAGCTCAAAAATTAGAAGTTATCATGGCTAAAGCAACCAGTATTTCTATACAAATGTCTGACATCAAGGCTACAGTAAATATAAAGCTAATAAGGCTGACTCTGTGGCAACATGAACAGGCTTTCTTCAAAATACAAGCATTCTCCCATACTTTAAAAAGATATATTTTTAATGGGCATCTCTAATCTTATGTTACTGTTGTTTAGAAGTGCATGTCAATCAGTAGGATATGTTTATTGTGCCAACAACTTAATCAGAATATCACAAAAATCATAACATATTTGTGGATGTAGCAGCAACAATTAAAAAGACTTTAGTTCTAACTCATAAATGCTATTTGTTCATTAAGAAACCATAGGGGCTAATTTAATGTAATTTTTCTGCCTTTATCTAAAATTTGATGTTATGGACTTCTAGACTTAGAAAAAATTAAAATTACCTACTGACAACTTTAGTTTCTCACAGATGTTTTACACAAGACAACACAGTCCATTTTAGTTCTGTTATTTAGTCTAAAATAATTGCCTTTTCTCAGAAGGCACTGATACAATCATGCAGAGGCCAAATTACAAAGCATGAATGTTAACTATTTTCAAATTCTTCTGAAGCTATTAAATGCTTTTAGTTGTTTATTTATCACATAGCACTATGCAGTGACTCAGTGTTTGTCTGATGAATCTTTAACATTTCACAATTTTACGATGGAATAGCAGTGCTCTACATTTTCACAGCTTATTTCAATATACCTAGGGCTCCTTCAGTTTTAGCCTTACAGGTCTTGTTTGGAAAAACAGCAATCAAATTGATTTCAGAGTGAAAAGATGGGATGCTGATCATTTGAGATTAAGCAAATAACTCCTGTTCCCATTTATGTCAAAAAGACACTGCGTGATTTTTGCTTTCTTTTGAAAACACCTGGCTAATTATTTTGACAGTAAAATATTAAAAGGAAAACCATATATAAAAAACCAGGAACCGTTTGCAAAAGGGGAGCTTCACAAAACCACAGAAGTTCACACTTCCTGGCCACAGCAAGGTGCTTGCTAGTCTCATACATCAGGAACAAAATCCATGACTTGCATCAGGAAAATAGTAGGCAAGCAGATAAAAAACCAGGACACAAATTAGCAAATTGCACAGAAAGCCCTGGCCAGTATTATTAGGGCTTGCTTTCCTTCATTCCTGCGAAGTCCCTTCTACCACAGGAACTCTGCTGGAGTTCAAAATCCATACGTTCTCAGGGAGCTCTGGCTTCAGAGCCCAAAGCAGGAGGACAGAAGAAAAGGAAGAAGGCAGAGGTAAAGCTCCCAGCTGTGATACTGCAAGTCGCTGTGCCTCTGGCTGAAACATCCTCTATTGTAACACTGCAGGCTATTTCTGCTGCCAAAACTACAGACAATAAAAATACTGCACATCTGGCACCAGAAAGGAAATCTGGAACCTAAGGAAAATTCTGTTTGACATTAGCATAAGGGCATGACTTCATTATGTATCTATGCATCCTCAAGCTTATTCAACTGGATGTGAAAAAAGAGGAGATCCGATCTCTCTCTATTATGTTAATGCTCTCTAATCGCCTATAGCCATTTAATAGCTCCCTCATCACTCTTAATTCTTTTTGCTTTCACGTAGGAGTAGGTTCCTCTCTAAGAATGAAAACAAGGAATATAAGAGTCAACACAGAGTAACTAAAGAATTCAACCCCAGGCTGTTAATTTTTCCTGCCCCTTTCCCTTCCCCAATCACCTTCTGCTGGTGCACTCAAATCCCCCCACCTGGATCATGCCAAGGCAGCTCAGAGGGGACATCAGAGAGCCCTAGCTGGTGCTCCCATAGGTGGGCTTCAGAAAACACAGGTACATTTCAATGACTTGTTTTCAGACCTTGTATCTAGTTTACTTTATTGTAGCTTACAAAAGCTACCACGATTTTTTAACCACAGCTGTTAGCTACATGCAGGTCAAATCGTGTAAGATAATATGGAAGACAACTACGATTTTCTGAAAGGCTTCTTACAGGGAACAATTTTTGCACAGAGCTGTAGTCCGGCACAATGTGTAACCTAGCTGGAGCATTTCTGATGGACAGTGATCTCTCTGTCATTTCAACAGGTTTTTGATAAGGTGTTACACAGTGTGACAGATTTAAAAGTCCCCCAAAATGATCCCACTTATAAGTTTCCTAAGATTTTTGCCTTTCCTCAGGCTTTAATATGCATGAATGTTGGGAAACAGTAAGTAATAAGATGCACAGCTCAGTGGGAAACAGCCTGGGAGACCAGAAATAGAAAGCAAAGCATGTAAAGGGTACTTTATATACCCACATATATTTTCTACAAAGCAAAAGGACTATGGGTCTTTCCCACCACATTCCCTTACCCCTGAGGGCTCATTTTTATAAGAAAGACACTCTAATAAGCATCCAAATCTATGTTTAAAAAAGCTACTTAGTGAATTAAATCCATAGAGATTAAGGAGAATTTAAACTCTTCCAATTTCCTAGAAAAAATACAAATTCTCAGCATATTTGGATGGCAATGGGAAAAGATCTATTACCTTTGATGTACAACTATTTCTATTAATTTCTTATTCTGTGTTCCAGCATTTGTGTAATCAATGGTAAGGTAATCTATCTACAGTGACTATATAAAATTTTGGATTATTTATTAACCTGTATTAATAGAAATTTAAGGCAATAAGAAATTATTTCCTATTATTTGAGTTTTCTCAATCTGGGTTTTAAAGAGTCCTTACATAAATTTAACCTCTGCGTATCTGCAGACTGGAAGTTATTGCAAGAGGAGTCTTCATATTAGCTGTGGGTCTAAGCCAAAATAAACTTGAATTTTTTAAAATCTTTACCTGAATCAGAACTTAGGGCCTCAGCATATTTGTAAACATCTTCATAATGATAAGCAAGGGTGAGTTATTGAGTTGAAGGTGTGTATCTAATAGAAAAGGGGAAAATTCATGCTGCACTGAGCAGTTAACCTAGTACAAGTCAATTGTACAATACACCTTTACCAGTTTAACTATAACTATGCAACCAACTAATTGTATTCTAACGTAAAAGATACAGATAAATCTATATCCTTGGAGAGAAGGAAAAAAAAAAAGAATCAATTACTGCACTGTGGTATTCTCACTCCCACATTTGCTGCTGAAACGGAAGAAGAAAATCCAGATGAGGATGGAAATTTTAAGAAGCTTTTCAAAGACAAGACCTGGGTTTTACCTGGCCTACAGTCAAAACAGTTAACATTTTATGGACATGATCTAGTCTAGGAAATTTTCTTGTTCATTTCCCTACACAGATGTACTGAAGGCGTTTCCATGTGAGCTGCAGAATGCTGACATCTCCTGTTGAAATATCAGGACTTCAGCATGCTGAGCACTGCACAGAATCATGCAATAACTGAGTTTGGAAGGAACTTCTGGAGATTGGCTACTCCAGCCCCCGTCTCAAGCTGGGTCAGCTACAGCACTGCACATACACACAGCTCCAGTGCAGCAACTCTGCACACAGCACACAGCTCCAGTGCAGCAGCCCAAGACCAGGGTTACAACTGGTCACAAGACAAGGACACGCAAAGAATAGTTCGCTGCCTTGTGTTCAGAACCCTGCAAACAACTTGCAGTGTTTAGTCTTACAAGAGGTTTAATTATACTTGAGGAATCTGTTCGCCAGCATCATGTGGTTGGCTGCCAACTATCGCCTGGTCCGAGCTGTGCGGAAGGGCTGCCTCGGCAACATTTACCATTTATGGTGTTTAAATATCATTCTGCCTCACAGGCTAATAATTCAGCTGAGCTGAGGAGAAGGCTTAACTCCAAAAGCTCTGTGTGAGCAGGCTCAGAGAGAGAAGCATCAGATTCCACTGAAACCTCTCAAAGCAAGACTCAGGTTCACATACAGATCTTGATTTTGAAAAGAGTTTCATATCCTCAAATGCTTTCAGTGTAAACAAAGCCAGCCATTACCAGATCTTAAGCTAACAATGCTATCAACTGAAAAATTAGGAGATTTTATAAGGCAGAAAATTAATACGAAGAAACACATTTGTCTTTCTCTAAAGTGTCTTCGCCTCAGGCTTGAGGCAAAACATTTTCTGTGAGTTTTTCCAGAATTCCAAACTTGATTTATAATGGCATTAAAAAGTACGAGACTTTTATGTTCCTGAGACATGTAGGAATATTTCTGCTTTATTAACGATCTCAGGTTAGTATGCCATTTTGCAAACTTAGGTCATGAGAACTAGGTGTTCAATTACCCAGCAGTGTTCTTTACATATTTACCTCCCATCATTTATTTTTGCAGTTACAATTTGTTTTTTGTAAATGGAAGGCAAGATTTAAATAGTCTTTGGAGATGCTTTCAATGAATACCTGGGAGAAGTTATAGTTTGTATGCTGTCCTTGCACTATACAGAAAAACTGTTAAGCTAAGACTGACAATGCCCTAAGCCTGTACCAGTCAGGGTGGTTGGGGATATACAAAGGAGACCAAGTTCCACTTTATCCTGTCTGGAAATCTCTTTATTTTACTCTGGGCTAGTTTTCCAGCCCTATCCTGCAGCTCCATGTATACTCCTTCTTTCCCAAGTCTCTCCTCTGTGTGGGATATCACCAGGCCATCAGCATTTTAACCTGTTTTGTCTATTCCATTATTCTGCAAACAAACCAAGTTGTTCCAATTGAGCACTAGAACAGTCTCCCCAGGGAAGTGATCACAGCACCAAGACTGTCTGAGTTAAAGGACCATTTGGACAAGGCTCTGAGGCTGGTGGGATTCCTGGGGTGTCCTGTGCAGGGCCAGGAGTTGGACGTGATGATGCTGATGGGTTCACTCCATCTCAGCATGTTCTATGATTCTGTGCAATTGAGATGGCACCCCAGAAATCTCACTATCAAAAGGCTGCACCAGTAGAATCATGATTTGGGTGAACAGACAAAACAGAATAGAATAGATTGTCTCAGTTGGATGTGGCCTACAAGGGTCATCTAGTCCAGCTGCCTGACCAGTTCAGAGCTGACCAAAAGTTAAAGCCTCTTGTTAAGGGCATTGTCCAGATACCCGTTAAACACTGACAGGCTCAGGGCATTGACCACCTCTGTGGGAAGCCTGCTCCACTGTTTGGGCACCCACTCAATAGAGAAATGCTTCCCAATGTACAGTCAGAACTTCTCCTGGCACAGCTTTCAACTATTCCCATGAGTTCTATCACTGGATTCCAGAGAGAAGAGATCTGCACCTCCCTTCTGCTTCCCCCTTCAGGAGAAAGCTCAATAAAGAGTGCTGGGGTCAGAGATACAAAATAGATGTCTGGGTTCACAGCAGATCACTTTGCAGTCAGCAGACTGAATTCCTCCCTGACAGTCTCACTGGAAGCTTCTGCAGCCAAAGTGGTGTTCACTTCTGCCTTCAGAACTGTCTGCCTTATTAATGACTTACCCTGTTTGCAAGTTATTTATATCAAGTAATTGCTCTTTTGTCACTGTCACAGACAGCAACTCCATGGAAGGCCTGAGAGCCTGTATACCGAACAAATACATTTATAAGGCAGCTCAGCAGGCCCACTGCTAACACATTCCCCAGCATTAGACACCAGTCTGACATGGGGAACTGCAGAAAAGGTGCTTCATATATGCTAGGTCAAGCCAGGTCAGTTGCACAGTAAAAATATGCATTCTACTGAGCAGAATTTCACCTTCACATGTAGAGTTTCAATTTGTGTGTGACTGCCCAGGTAGATTTTAATTTAATTCCAGGGAGGCGTGATGTATAGAGATACCAGTTCCATTAGAGAAAAACTGGGCTGTGCAAGAGCTGAAATGCAATGGAAGCCAGTAAGAACAGGCAATCACATAAGGCAATCACATGTGTCCCTGAGGGTGCCACTGATCTAAAGAGTTACAGCCTCTTCAGCCTTTCCCTCCTCTGGCAAAACCACACTGGCAACAGGATTAGTTATCCTGTGGTAATATTAAAATAGTTCTGCTGCTCTCTTGGGTGAGCAATCAAAAGGATACTGTTCTAAGAATGTTTTTAGGGAATCCCTCAAAGACAAATAAGACTCAGATTGAGAGCTAAGAAACCAAATTTGAAGTTAGATTAATATAAAGTAGGAAAAAGAAGAAAAAATACACAGCATTGTATTTCTGGGTATAAGTTGGTATCAGAAAGGAATTCTAAAGCAAGACCTGTTTGGCATTTAAGTCCGTAAAAGATAAAGTAGCTCTACTACAGCATTGTTTGTGGTCAGGTTTCTCTTCTTGATTAATTTATATTAAAAATATCTTGAATTAAGATATTACCCTGAAAAAGAAAAAAAAAAAAAAAAAAGACAAAGTCTTTTTATGTGGCCCAACAGTCAAGCCTTTATTAAAATGAAGCTGCAGAGAAGCACTTCCAGTAGAACAGAGCTATAAGAAGGTTCCTACCCTCTGTTCTCGTCCTCTGCTGCAAAGGAACGATAGAAGTTGCTTCCCTTAGGCAACTTCTGGAGAGTTTTAAAAATTGAGTTAATCCAATGAGATGGTTTGATGGCTGACTGTTTGAGTTCCCATGAGCTAATCCACGTCAGCTGCTCTTGAAAACATTCTTTGGGGTAACATCATGTCCATGTGTTCAAAATTACTCAGGCATATATTAGTGAACAGTTTTATATGTATTTTGGTGACTTCCACTTTTCAGCTGAAACTTAGAACACTACAGAATTTGGCAATACAAGCTGGAACAGTTTGCCCTTTGGCCAATGCAGGACCATTCCCAATCAATTGTAATAATTATCTGGTTTCTGTCATTCTGGTGCACAATCATTTAACACTTCCAGTACTCGATCACGTGTCACAGTTGATTTAGGGGTACATTTTTTCTTTTCTTTCTTGTCTTTTTAAATTATATTTTTTCTGTCAGTATCTTGTATTTTTATTTCATTTATAAGAAATGTTAATGCAATTTCTGACATTTAAATTTTCCTCATTCTGCAAGCATTCATACATCATTTGCATCCAAATTTGGTTCCCCTTTTTCTGGAAGTGATTTATAACAAGAAACTGTCTTTAGAGTGCATTTTTCATATTGATGGCACATCTTCTGTCGTTAACAGCTTTCACATGTTTTGCTTTTGCCCTTCAGTTTTAGTCTCTAGCTGGCATTCTCTTTCATATTCAGTCCTGAGATGCTGCAGGAAGGCAATTAAAAAAAGACAACCTCAAACTTTGTCTTAGAAGGGTTACAGCCGTTGATGAACCATACAGTGTGCTGGACTGAGATCTTTGGGGCACTCTTGGAAGCTTTGGAACAGAGTTTCTTTGACGCTCATGACAGTTTACCTCTGACTTTTCAATACAGTAACAAAACCCCTCTCCCTTTCACTTAGTGCTCTGAAGCCAATTATTACACAGACAAGTGGTCCCACCAAGCTACTGGTCTGGAATGCCTTTTAGACATTTAATAGGACTAGACTGGCATATTTTGTAAAGTCATCTATAGTCCTTTACATTTATGTTATGCTTGAAATAAAGCAAAATGCTTTCAAATAAGCAGTGACTCTAAAAAGCTGTCACAAACATTTCCTCTAAAAAGCTGTCACAAACATTTCCTCTCTGTTGGCAAGTAAGACATCATTCTTCACTTATCTTCAGCAGAAATATGTATCTCAGAGAAACAAAGCTGTGGCCTATCAATTAAGTCTCCAAAGAGAGACTGCTTATTGCAGTGATAACCTTCTTTAAACGATTAATGTCTAAGAAGGGTCATTCTGAGACAGAAAGAAAAACAACCCATGACCTGAAGAGAGCATCTCTCTTGACTGAAGGAAAAGATTCCTACCTGAAAGCTTTTCTTCCACCTGGTTATATTTTATGATCCCGCTCACACCAGATGGAAGAGTGACAGGAACAAAACAAACTGGTTTTTCAGAAAGCATCTCCCTTCTCTGCTCTGATAAACTGGTTACAGCAGGGACTGTGACAGGCTTTCAGGTGACTCTAATCTGCTCCTCCAGTGATCAGTGAATGACTACAGTAATCGGCTTGGAAGGGCTACAGGCTTCCCAACATAGACTTATGCTGGGGAGGCTGCACTGGGAAAAAAAAGCATGAACAGAAAGTGGTGGGGGAGAAAGGGGAACAGATGTGAGCCCAGGCAAATGCACTGCTGGCAGGGAAAGAGAAATGAGGTCAAGAGCCAATAAGCAGGAGCAGCACTATCTGCTGAACAGCATTTGCTTACAAAGAGTATTAGGCCTGCATTAAAAAAAAAAAAAGCAGCATGCAGAAAACAAGAATCAGCAAAATGTGTGGCTGCACAGCATTAGAGCCCAGAGAAACATCGTGGCTGCCAGCCTGCCCTGCTGCTCTCACTGCCCACACCTCATGTGCTGTCTTGGAAACAAGCAGTGATGCTGCTGCCTGGTGCAAGGAGGCTGGAGAACTCTCAAGGAGCACGCAGTGGGTCAGGTATTTTGTTTGTCCTTTACTACAGAACTGCAAGACAGAGGACATTCTCCTGGGAGTCAGCCCTCACACAGCAAGCACTGCAGCTTGATAGCATACCTAGAGAAAGCTGGACAAGGCAATCACCTACCCCTCTTACATGCAGGGTCTGCAAAAGAAGAGAAGCTTCCCACATGCATTATTATTTTGGTGTGGCACAACAGAGCCCACACCTGTTCCCGCTCTGCCTGCAGTCTGCACTCATGTGTAGCACACTCAGGTATTGGTGTGAATGTCAGGTAACTAAATATCCCTTTGACACACTTTTTCTGCAGGTGGACCTGACCTATAATTCCTTGTCAATGATTAGTTAACTGACAGACAACCACATGTCAGAAGGCTTATCTCAGGAATGAGGCAGACCTGAGGACCTGTCACCATTCCTGGGAGCTGGCTTTACCTTCCAGCCATACCAGTTGTTACCACCACCTGTCTTTCCTTTATGCTCTGATTGTCACAGCCTCAGCAAAGCACTAACACCAACTCACTACACAGGTACATCCGAAGTCAATTAACTTCTCCTCACCTCAGTATCGTATTCATAAAAAACCTGATTAAACTATTCAACCACCCTGATAAAAACCAGATTAATAAATTAATAATAATAATTTATTCATGATATGATTAATAAATTCATAGATAAACCTGAGCATCTGTAATCCTCATCAGTATATAATCACCATATGTTTCAGGTGACCTGAATGTACCCTGAATATTTCTGTTAAGAGTTGGTTGGTTTGTTTTTTTTTTTTTTAAGTGGGATGCCTGGTGTATTTAAAAACGGCTTGTATACTTATTTTCTTATCATAGAACAATATGAAAATTGTAAGATGAAATGTGAAGACCTGAACACCGATTCAAATACAAAAGCTTGCACATACAATAACAGGAACAAATCAGTCATGCACGTGCTGTTTAAAAACTCAATAAAAAAAAAACTTCTTCAGCCCCAAAGCCTCCCAAATTTTGATTTTCCTGCGTATGAAAAACAATGCATAAGAAAATAAGAATCTAACATTTTCAGAGTAGCAAGTAATACCATTTCAAGAACATCTAGAATGGAGTGTTTGAGTAACACTGATCCATGTTTCTCACCTCCCAGGTTTACTTGCTTTAGCCTAATTGATTGAGCATTTACAAAGTACACTCCACTCACTGGAAGGTTCAGTTGGAAAAAATTCTCATGGTGAAGACATTTGTTAAACTGTTTTTTTCCAGGAAGCACTGCTCAGTCTCTGTAGTTCATCTCTACCTGTGTGTCAGCTTTGAGAAACCACTGACAGAGGGAAGGTGGCTGTCAGGGTTCAGTCTCGTCTACTTAGTCTTTTACAAGGCCAAAATTAGCTTCACCTTGATTAACTTAGTTTCTCCAGACTACCTAATGGATCTACCCCAATTTACTCAGCCCTTAGATCACTTAAGTAGGGAGATCTGAAGTGATCTGAAGATGTTAATTTCTCACTTTAAAGAAGCAGAAGGCTAAGTTTTAATTTTTTTTAAGACCATTGCACTTCTTATGCCACATCCATATGAAATGTGGGACTTTTTTTAACTTTTGTGTGTGACTCACAGTGCTAAAAGCCTCCTACAAACAACTAAGTACCTTCACTGTTTTTCATACAAAACAAAGGAGTAATACTGAGGTTGCTCAGTGCTAGACAGAAATTATCCTGCTTAATAATAAGAAAGAAAAAGACAACCATACATGAAACTGAGACTGATGACTTAGAAGGAAAGCTATGCCACAATTAGCTTAGCTAATTATCCAGGGCCCAATGCAATGCATGCTGAAAGTACTGGAAAAAATCCCACTCACGTATTGAACTGGACTTGGAACAGTAACCCTTTGTGGGGCAAAGGGCCTCTAAAATGTTGTTTCCTACAGCAATTTCCTTTCATAAAAGCAAAGTAGCAGACCTTCCAAAATGCAAAGAATGCACAGAAGTTGATTAGAAAACACTATTATGTGGCTAGATGACACCTGTAACCTACTAGCAGGTTTAAGGACCATCCTGCTCTACAATTCAGATGTGAATTAAACAGTTTGACACTTACTATCCTTGCTGCTAAATTATATGAGTTATCTGTAAGCTGAATTAATTTAGAAAAGAAAAATTGAGTTTTACTGTTAAGACAGACTATTCACTGCAGGTAATGTTTCCCCAGTGATCACAGCAGATATTGCCCTTCCTGAGATCCTTGCTGCAGTAGAATACCAAAGCCAAAAATTGCAGTATGAAGTGAAATGTAGACCTAGACAGACTCAGAGATGTGTCCAAAGACCACAGAAGCAAGTTAAGGAAAAGCTGGATTCTGACACTGGTCTGACACTGATGATACGCCAAGAACATCCATTCCTTCTTAGATTAAATATGGTTTACTTCTCACATACAAAAGGAAAATATTTCTCTAACAATGAATGAACAAACTGAGCACTGCAGGAAACCTGACATCCTTAAATCATCTTGGAGACAAAAAGGAACTGGAGAAAGATGGGTTACAATTCAGAAACAATTTTACAGACGTTATTTCAAAAATCAGGCTTTGGTCAGGAGAGGATTTTTGAAATTTTCTCCCTTTCCACACATGCAACCATTTTCTGTTGTAATCTGTTTGCACAAGCTAAGAATTTAGAGAAACCTTAGTAGCAGTATTCAGAGACTCAGAGAACTCTAATGCCAATAAGCTCTTACTAGAGATTTTGACGGAAAAATATACACAAACAGATAAGAGATTTGGAAATTAGATATTAAAGTTGGTACTATTTTTGGCAGAAAAAAATCCACATTGATCTGAGTTTTGGGTAAAGTTACTGTAATCCTCATGGCAACAGGGAGAGAATGAGTTTTAGGGAAGAAGCAGAGGGGATAGCTAAAACTGTAAAAATATTGAATATGTGGTTTTACAGCCTCTCGTGTATGTCCTTAATTCTGCTCTTGCTCTTCTCTCTGCCTCCTCCATGACTCCCAGGAAATAGAATGGGATGCAGGTGAGAGAAACTAACTCCCCACAATAGTGGCAATGCTGCTTTCTTGCCCCAAACTACCAAAAGTGCAAGAGGAATCCAACAAAGTGCAACAGCCACTATGTGGCCTGAAATAACTCAGCAGAGCACACGAGCCCAGGGAAAGGCTAACTCACTACTGCTCCCACGTTAGCATTGCCTGTCAACCCTAAAATAACACAGAAATGCTCAGTAAGAGGGGACTGCCCCTTTGGTTTCTGAGTCCCAGTGAATGAAGGATCAGAAGGCCCCATGTTAAAAACAGCTCCCTTGAAGTGGAGCACCCTTGATTGGCCCTTAGCTAATGGAGATGAAATGCTTCAGAGAAATTATAAATGGTAACTTTGAGAACTGACTAGGTTCAGGCTTATTTTAAATCGCTGGTTTTTTACTTTGTGCCTTTTTTCAAGAGGGGAGGGTGAGGAGGCGATGACTGTATTTTCAATTTGGTAATCAAGAAATTAATTCATAGGTTTACCAGAATTACTTTGTTTTGATTTTAGCCTTGTCCTACAGACAGAATAGGTGCAGGCATAGCACTGAAGTGCTGTAGACAAACAGTCCAGAATACTGGTAGACAAAGACAAACCTTGAGATCCCAGTGATCAGGGTACGTTTCCAATTAAACTGCATATACAAATTTAGAGCACGTATTATTTATTCATAGATAAAAGGAATAGCTCCTTGGCATTTACTATAATAATTGCAATGCCTGGCATTGGTCTCTGCTCTACCTTTCAAGAGAAAGGAATAGCATCTGCCTCCTCCCTGTAACATTCTCTGCCTGATGGGTGATATTGGTGATACTGCAGGTATTTTTTTTCAGCAGTCGCAGTCCTTTCTTATGCTGGTAAACCTCTTCCAGAAAGCCTCCCTGCTCTGTACACTAAGCCCATGGGAAGGTCAAACCACTAACACCTTTATCTGAAACATGCTTGTTACTTTCACTACACAGTCCTTAAGCACTTCAGTTGCACACACCTCCAAAGGGGAGAAGAGGTACCCAGCTGACAAAAGCTTGGAAAAAACATGGAATGCACTTACAACCACCTCTGTTAAGCATACAAGATTATTTTTGTTAAAAAATATTATACTTTATGTGACTGTAGGAATTACAATAGGCTGAGATCTTCACCTTTGACTGTGACCTGAGCACTGCAAGATGCTTGTCCTGTGTTGTTTTCAGCCAGACAGGTATAAATCCCATCATCTTCTGGTAGGGCATCTTGGACAGTCAGTTTTGCAACTCCATCTTCAAAAGTGGAATGGGCATATTGAATTGGCTGGTCTGCAGACAGAAAGGAAGAGAATTGACTTAATACCTCAGTCACAAATTTCAAAACTTCAAAGATTTCAAAACACTTGTTTTCAGTGAAATTTGCATGCCAAACACCAGGACATTAAAGTGCAGAGCCAAATCCCACTCTCTGGTGCACAGCCACTGCTCTCTAGTGACTAGCAGGAGCATCCCAGGCACAAAGCACAGTATGGTGGTCAGACAAAGCTCACCATCAGATTCACTGGGTGCTACCTTGAATAGCAGCAAAAGGAGAAAATTTTATCTTTGATTTTCTTTGAGGTGGATAAGAAAAGAAATTCATGTTTGCTTCAGACATTGTCTCCATCTTGCAATTTGCCTGAAACTAGATAAAATGCAGATAAAGCTAGATGCGCAAAATCTTTTGGGCATGAAGAAGCACTTGAAGTCCTCCAAAAGGCACTTTGTAGTGGAAGACACTCCAAGAGAGACAGCAAAATTGGTGATGGAGCCAAGAAGCTGATTTACAGAAGCAGTCAATCTCTACTACAGTATGTCCAATAACACAATGGTACAGTCTCATCTGTGGTGAGGTGACTATTAAAGAAGTTTATTTTGAGAAACTGGTTCCTTGAATTGGTTTGTAACATGCTTAAATACTAGTACAGGTAGCTTAAAGTTGCCTTGCTATTGTTTCAGGAACTGTCATCAATCTCAGCCTTACTTTCTGAAATGCTTCTGCAATCTGTTTTCCCAATATTAAATAGTTTCCACTACTGAGTCACCTTTGGTTGCTTTCCCAGTGTATGTAATACTTAAGACAGCCTTACACCTGTGCATAAACATGATGCTGGAAATAGAAATTAGGGTATTCTAAGGGAAAAGGACGAAAGAAATTGTGCAGGACTGATTTGAACATGCCTGTCACTGGGAGTTCGTGGTCAAAATAAAGAATTTATTTCATTGCCAAAATAATTTTAAAGGACAAAGCTCTGGGGTTTCTAAGAACCACTATGAGCAGGATAAATTAAATCATGGGACAGATTTTTCTCTCTCATCTCTGATTTTCAAAGGAAGCCAACTCAGAAGGCAATTATTATCTACGCACTATCTGCATACAAAGTTTCATTCTGAAATACAAACATGTGCCAAAATCAGCATCATCCAATACTTGCACATATTATAAAATGTGGTAGATGAGCTTCATGCTGTGCTTATAAGCCATCTGTTCGTTAAGTTAGCAAATCTTCTATCACATGAAAAATTGGGGTGAATATTTAATTAACTACCCAGAACACTGCAATTTTAGAATAAACTCTCTCCAACCTCTGGCATGGGTCACATATTCTTATTACTGGCTCCTCTGAGCTCATTTTCTCTCAGTTACACACAGGCTGTTGGAACTAATACGTTGAACCACACAGTTTTTGCTTGTTGGAACAGCACTACATTCAAATATGTACGTGTAGAGCTAAAGCCCAAGCAGGCAAAGTTTTCTGTTAGAGGACAAGGGGCACGGAACTGCCTTCCTGGCCCAACTACAGAATGTCTAACCTGACAGGGTCCCTGCCTGGGATTCTGACATTGAAACTATTAGTGGTGCCAAGTGATGCTATGATGCCATATCAGAAATACACTCAGGATAAAAGCTGCAACATCAGAAGAAGAACAATATCATTATATTTCTGTTGTAAGGAAGAAAATGAATAGGGTAAGTGTTCTGCATGGAAAAACAAAATGTGGACTCCTTCCCCGTGTCTTCAAATTTATTCAGGGCTCTTTTTCACTCCAGCTCCCAACTAAACTGGCTATTTTTTAGCATTATTCACAATATAACCACTTACAGAACAGCCTTCTCATTAGACCCCAGAAAAGAAACACAAGCACATCAGCCTTTAGGAATAACCTGCAGCAAGACTCTAAGTTACGTCCACAGTACTTATATTTTGATGTAATAAAAACAACTCTCCCAGTAGTGAAACGTTCCCTTCTCCAGAGGCAGAACAGTCAAATCTCCAGGACAGCTTGGCAGCAGGAACAATAACAAAAAATACCTTTCTGCTGGCATGTTATGCCTGAAGAAAGGAAATTTTCCCCTGGCCCATTTATTAAATGCTTTCTGGACAAATCACAAAGCTATCCTAAAACCAAACACCACTCAGAGAATTGTTATGCTAAAGTCATGGTCATACTGTTCTTAAATTCAGCAGAAAGAGGTTCAGTTAAACTTTGGGAGGAAGAAAACCCACACAGAAAGAAATATGAATAGAAAGATGCTTAAAACAGTCATACATTTCTTAGTCCTGCAATTGAAAAAGAAGCTACTCAGAAAGTATTTTAAAAAGATAAAGTAAACTGGAGTGACACACTGAAACATTGTCACAGAGAGCACACATAAGAAGTTATTTCTAAGGTGTTGGTGAGGCCAGAAATAAAACACAAGAAGTATACTTTCAGGGAAGTTGCCAGTAAATCAGTGAAAATTCAGAAGAAAACTTAAAGGTAGAGTGAGAGCAAAAGGACAAAAGAACCATCTTGAACAAGTTGGAAAAAAGATTTAATGGTAGATTTTCAGAGAAGAGTAAGAGCTTGGATAAAATTCATAGTTCAGTCAGGTAGCTCTTGTGCAGTCGCTATGAATACAGAAAAGCTACTCATCCTTGCAGATGGTAAGAAGTAATTTCAGACAATGCAGAGCATACATCGTGTATTTTTTGTCTTGCTTGACCTGAAGGAGAGGTCAATCTGCAAAATGCTTGGAAAATGTTTTGAATTCGTATGTAGTCACAGCTGGTAAATATTCTTGGTATCTAAAGTAGTAGGTGTTTGTAGAATTGTACAAGAAGTTACAAGGCTTTTAGTTCTCAGGTGGTGTGGATTCCTTGGAGATTGGAGAAGGCAGACTGGACACCATTGAGCCTATTCAGTATCAAGGGATGGCCAGCCTGGAAGGGAGCTGGTTCTGCTTGCCTTTTTGTTTTTTTCCTATTTGTTTCTTAAAGCAGCCTTCTGTTCATGTTTCTTATGATTGATAACTTGGTCTTTGCATTCATTATTTCATCAAGTTTTACATTCTTTCCTCAGTATTCCACTCAAAAATTAATTCTGGTTTGTTATCATTGTCATGCTTGGAAGACAACTTGCATTTGATATTTTCTAGTGAACTTTACACACCCTGTCCCATGTGATTTTTATTTCTATGGAGTTCAGTTTTGAACAGTAGTGGGACTGCTCACAGCATATCGGTTTTTCCTCTGTCACAGCAGAGTTCAGCTGTGAATATACAAAACTTTATATTCCAGACATGGAGAGCAGATGCTAATAAACCTTTTTTTAAAACAGAATTGGTCTGCCTGCCTCAAATTATATACTGTGAATGTACTGTTTTCTTCATATAGACAGTTGATGAAAGACTCCACCATGTCATTTTGCCAAAAGCACTGTTATGTCTGCTTGGAGTAATATTTCAGGACCAGAAACACAACTTTCTCCTTTATTTGATCATGGTTATAAATATGAGAAGTTTGTAGTATCTAGCTAGGTGGTAGATGGGAAGGAAATGTTTGGATTCAAGTGGATATCACAACAGCCAATTTGATCCTTAAGTAAAATAATAACCCTAGGAGTGTACATGGAATTATCAACATTAAACAACTGTCTATAATCCATTTACATTTGTATCAAAATGGTATATAAACAGTTATGTCTCACAATCCTATGAAAGACAGAAAAGCGTTAAACTACAGTGATATGTTTCAGCAGTCTGGAAGGAAAGTTGTGTGCTTGTGTCTTTAGAGTAATATATGATGTCTCTAATTTTTATTATTTTGAGAGTTTCTTGTGTTTCTGTTACACAGACTCATCACTGCCTTTTGATTTAAGAGCAGAACTAATGCACTGGCTCTCACTTACAGAACTCTAATGGTTTGAAATACAGCTAACTAAAAAGACTGCCCTCACCTGCGTTGTGATATTGAGCCAACTGCAGTTAGAAGATGGGATGCAATGTACACATGGTTATACCATGTATACAGGGGCAGATGTAAAATAAACTACCTGAAAAAAGGCAGAGGGGCACAGTGCATCACAGAAACACATGGCTTATTTATCTCTAGGCTGTATGTTTCAAGAGACAACAGTCTTCTGATCAGAACATGGTTGCATAAATGTGCACCATGTATCTATGCCTGATGAGCCACAAATCATTTGAAAATCAACCCAAAGTCAGTCTTCTGAGACAGGAAGATGCTCTGTATGTGAAGATAAGTGAGTATAACTGCATCATTCAATGTCTAAAGGAACTATGAGCAAGGGTACCTTGGAATATGAAGATTAAATGACTGACTCAGAGTTACTCCTGAGCTGCAAGACAATTCTTACACAGCCAAACAGAAATTGTACTCACATCTGCAAAGGAGGAACTTCAGAGCAGCCTCCAGACAGAGAAACAAATTATGTCCAATGGGAGAGTGTCAGAACCTTTACTCACATGTTTTGTGTTGTAAATAAAGCACTGGCCTTTCTATTCTAGACATGGAGTTATTGGGAAGGGGAACGGCCCAGGCTGTGGGAACATACCAATCTCAAGGTCACGGTTCATTTGCCCTGCCACCTTTTTCAGCTATCCCATTTACTCTGAATAGCTAAAGAAAAACAGACATCATGTGCAAATAATTAATTTTAAAATAATCCTGGAGGAAACATCTTTATGGCAAAGTATGCTATTCTTTGTTTATAACCACACACACACACACACAGAGATAGATATCCTGGGACAGTCTGGGGAAAAAAAATCAATTGCATTTCAGGAGTAAAAGAGGCGATAAAGAATTACACTGAATGTTTTTTTCTAGTGTTTAACAGATATGGCTTTAAATGGAAAGAGTCCTTAGCCAAAGCACATAGTGCCTGGATTTCTGAAAAACATTTGGAATCAAAGCAAAACACCATGCGCTGTGTTTTGCTGTGTGACACAGCCCGGGTCACTCACCCGGGCACAGCCGTGTGACACAGCCCGGGTCACTCACCCGGGCACAGCCGGGTGACACGGCCCGGGTCACTCACCCGGGCACAGCCGGGTGACACGGCCCGGGTCACTCACCCGGGCACAGCCGGGTGACACGGCCCGGATCTCTCACCTGGACACAGCCGTGTGACACGGCCCGGGTGTCTCACCTGGACACAGCCGTGTGACACGGCCCGGGTGTCTCACCTGGACACAGCCGTGTGACACGGCCCGGGTGTCTCACCTGAACACAGCCGTGTGACACGGCCCGGGTGTCTCACCTGGACACAGCCGTGTGACACGGCCCGGGTGTCTCACCTGGACACAGCCGTGTGACACGGCCCGGGTGTCTCACCTGGACACAGCCGCGTCACCAGCGCACCCTGCTGGACACACCGCAGAACTGCGGCAGCGCAGAACCTGCTCACACTACCTTTCGTGCATTTCATGCACGTGTAAAGGGTTTTGTTCAGGTGTCCCAGCGGTGATTTAGAGCGCTTTGGGGTGTCAGTGCTTTCATGCAGGTGTTTCAGAGGAGGGGAGGCCTTACCATTGAGAAGCCAGGTGATTTGAGGCACAGGGACCCCTCCCACACAGCACTGCAGCACAAAGTCTTGCCCTTCGCTCACAGTGCATCCTTTCAAGACACTGGAAAAGCACGGAGCAACCTCTTCAACTTTAGGCCCTTTAAAACCAAAATAAAAACAGTTCCCTTAATACAAATTGATGATATTAGCTTTACCACTCAGTGCCTTTTTCTACGTATGCTAAATGACATGATCAGGCTAACCATGGTGAAATGTTTTATTGCAAGATAGAAATAATTTTGAGCAGTGGACTGGTGTAAAGAAGGGATTCTTCTATCATCGTCAAGGCAGGCATTTCCAGGCCTCAAGCTCGGTTTTGGGTAGTGATTTTCTATGCCAGAATCCACCATTTGCAGCCAATCACTAGAAGTGTATGCAGTAGATCAGCAGAGAACTTGGCGCAGAGAAGAGGAAGGATAAATCTTTTCTCCTCTTGTCTGTCTTCTCCCAGTCCTTCTCCCAGTGAGAAGCAGTATGACTTAAGGATGAAGTCTGTAGTGCTCCCATGAGACAGAAATTATCTTGGGTATCCTGGTTTAACTTCAGGCACAGCAAATAGAGAAAAATAGCATAAACATGAACATAGACCCAGAACAGAACTTAAAACCAGGTGAAAACATTAGAACTGAGGACAAGATTTGCTAGAGCCAACAAAAGTTTCAACCTTCAGTGCCTTCAAGCTCAAAACAATTTGTCACTGGGACGTGTTCTTGAATTTAGCAAAACACAATTCTCATTCCTTCCCTTTTTTTCTTACTCACTTTACTGCACAGCATTGGTTTGTGCTCAAAAAAAATTTCAAATTTGCAGTGTAGAAATGCAAAGCAACTTCAAAAAAAATTAAATGCAGAACAACAAAAACAAACCCATTGACAGCCTGTATTAAATATGAGCATTAAGAGGAAACCTGAGTAGAGAATAGGTCTCCCTGTGTACAAAATGTTTACTGAGATGGTTTTAGCTATACAAACAAAAAAAACCCAACACGTCAGATGGGAAACTGATGCAGAAAGTGACTTGCCAGCTATCTCACACCACACTATTCACAGAGGTAGGTATCAGAATTAACCTGCATTGAAAAGTAAAATAAAAATTATGTAGTCACCACCCTCTGACAGTTTAAAAAAGCCCAGCCACAGTTTCCAAAGTGAAGATGGGCCCACAAGAGCTTACTTACTTCTGACAGTTAACAACCAGCTGGTGGAGGTCTGGCCCTTGGAGTTGACAGCTGTACAGCTATAAGATCCATTGTCCCTCAAGCAGGCTTTCTTTATCCATAAGCAATGAATTCCATCTTCCTCATCTATTCGGACATCTTCTCCAGCTTTAATAGGTCGACCTTCTTTGAACCACTCCACATCTGGTTTTGGCTTCCCTAAAACTAGACAATCAGACATTTGAATTTTTATAAATAGGTATTCATAATTAGTGTCATTTAGTATAATTCCTTTATTTAATTTAGTGTAAATTAGGTACACGTTACACATACATTATTATATAAACCTTAATGGAAAATACACAAAACTGTTGCCAGAAAGGCAGTTTGATATTTCTGATCTTCTAAAACTTCTTGGTCAGTCCATCTTTTAAAAGAACAAATATTGGTAACATGTAAAACCCCATCTGAAAAAAACCTTCTGTCTGAAAACCGTTCTTCTAAAAGTCACAGACAAAATGGATGTGAAACCAAACCACAGAAGGTTCTGTCCAAACACAAAGGTGTCTTTACTCAGCACAGGTTGCCCAGAGACTGTGGACTTTCTCTGCCCTGGAGATATTCAAGAGTCACCCTGATATAGTCCTGGACCTGCCTGAGGTGAGGCTGCACGAGCAGGGAGAAGGGCCAGTGAAAGCACCCCTGGTCACCATCTGCAGAGAGGATTCTCAGGAGAGTTGCTTGGATCACTTATTACTTAAAGTGCATTAGGGATGTTCCACTGTAACTTCCCTGCAGACACCTGGTCTTTTCATGTAAGTGTTCGTGTTTTGGGTCCAAAGCCAAATGAAAAGGCATTCACTGGCTTCAATAAAAACTGGATGACCTCTTTGTTTCTCTACAACAGGTACTTTATTTCCCTACTAAACAGTATCATGAACTAGTTAAAGCTTGTGAAGTGTGTGAAATGCTCTGAGAAAAAACAATTCACGTTTTTAGCAACAGACCTGAAAAACAAACTATTTAAAATGTGACAGGATCTTTGGAATCTTTTCTCCATTCCAAATGCTCTTGACTTGTGACAGAAATTATATTCAGTACTCATGAGGCAAGACTTATCAAGAAATCAAATAAATTACCATGGTGTTGAGTGATTTTTTTTGCCTCTAGAGAAATAAAAAACCAATTTCTCTCTCATTTATGTGAATATTTTAAAGTGTGTTATAAAAAAAAAACCAGCAGAAAAATGCTTCCAGATTATTTTCTAAAATTGCAATTTAAAAACCCCCAATATCTACTACCCAGATTCAGCAAAATGCAACTCTCATTACTTTTCTGAGAGTTTAAAACCCATTCAAGTTCTGTGGAGCAAACTCTAAACCTCCCTTTTAATTCTGACTTTATCATTTCAGCTGTTAGGAAGCACTCAGATCAGGCTGACCAAATATGAAATACAAAAATAGATGCCGCAGGGGACGTGCAGTGACTGATTGTATTTTCTTATCTGATTTTTTTTTTTTTTTTTGGACTCAAGGGCAGTATAACTCATTACAGCTCTGGAAAGTGTATCATCCATTTTCTGTCTTGCACCCTCACATAAGAGGGCCTAAAACTACCTCCAAGAAGGAGCAGCATTGGTTATATCTGAGGAAAGCCCAGATGAGAGAGGAGGTGGACATTTTGGTATAGGACGGTTTGAAAATTTCACTAAGTATTCTGGAAACAGCATTGGATTCTGCACCTATTTCCAAAAGACTTTAGGAGAGCAACTTTCAAAGAAGGAGGAATTGCTTTCTACTTCTACAGAAGGGGAGCCTGACCAACACCAGGGGCTCTGATAACTTTCATTCATTTACCTTTGCTCTTGAATTTAATCTCCTGGCCTTCTGCTGCTTCCAGGCTCCGTGGATGGCTCTCAAAATGAGGCGGAATTCCCAGGGGCTCCCTCTTCTCCTCCATAACAGCCTCCCGGCCTCCAGCCCTGTTTTCTGCTTCTCTAGTCCTGGCACTGATGTGCCCTGTCAGAGGTGGAGTTTGCTGAGCTGACATCAGGAGCTGCACGGCCCTTTTCCTGTTTTCACCCTGTCTGATGGAAGTGGCCTGGGGCTCTGCCTTTGGTTCTGGTTGCAGTTTGACAGATTGTAGTGTGATGGTGCTTGAGGTTTTCTGCAAGACCTGAGGTCCCTTTTTTACTTCTTTATGCTCTTGAGTAGACACTGTGTTGGTTTCTTGGTGCTGTCCTTGCTTACTTTCTTTGGCTTCTCTGGTGATGTAAAAGGACTCTTTCCTTGCTGACACCCTGTCTTTGGTTTCAACCATGAGTTCTGTGCTGCTGGATTTCTGCTCTTTAGCAATCCCATTGCTGGTTGCCTGTTTGAAGTCTGAATTTTCAACAGCTTTAACGGCAAGTGTGGTTGATTTTGATGGCACACTGAAGGAAAATGGTAAGTTTAGAGCTATAGAACACTGTGTAAAGACTCATTATTATCAGCAATTATATAAATATATAAGCCCTTATCAAAATGTGAACTGATTAGCCTTTACATTCTTTCAGACAGATCAAGAACATGGGTGAGAGAGTTGAAGTGAAAAGCTTCATAAAATACAATCAGGGCTCAGACTCTATCTCAGCTCAGGAATTTCTGGATAGAAATCCACTGCTCAAGTTCTAACATGGTTTGTGACTCAGACATTAACCTTGCACACACTGCTTTAGATGGGAGGCAATTACATGAGATCTGAATGACCATGATGTAACACTGCTTGATGCTTTAATAAATTGAGGTCATGTACAATTATAGCTCAAAATGTCACATAAAATACTTCCCTGAAGGGAAATGAAAATGTAAATTGTGAAATGATTTTACTATTTTCAATTATGGTGTCTTGTAATTTAGGTAATTTCAAAAGAGGACTGATAACCAACTTGACTGAAGTCTAGGGGAGGAAGAAGGAGTGTTGGAAAATTAAAAGCTTGACTGGATGTAACAATATCAGCTATGGATTTATTAGGAAGAGTTTCTCAGAATTATGATGGATCTGCTGATCAGTACTTTGGGGGCACAAGAGTAGCTGACTAACTGGGGACTTGAATCTACGTCTCCTTCATTGAAGCTGACTGCCTTGATCGCTAAGCTATTAGCTGCAGAGCACTGTGTCTGTGTCACACTTGGACAGTATTATTCCAAGGCAGAATTGGAACACATTTGAAATAAGGGCAGTAAGTTCTACCCCAGCTCTGTTTTGCTATACTTGGTGTCATTAACTTATTCTCTCAGGGAGAATTGGAATATTTGTTGGGGTACTTTCTTCAGTGAGAGTTAGATGCACTGTTTGACATTTGCAGTTACAACTGTAAGATTTTTTTTTTTTTTTTGGTGTGTGTGTGAATAAATTATGGAGGATGCAGAACTACTCTGGAGAGCCACATGCATGGGGAGTTCTGCCTGCAATGCTGCACACAGTTTCATTTACACTAAACTTACTTTCAAGTATGTTCCTAAAAATCACACAGATCTGAAAAACAGAATAGCACAGCATTTTCAATTCCACTTTGCATTTAGGACAATGAGAACATGCCATTTTGACATCTCACCCAGGGCATGTGAGGACAGATTAAACATCCCAAGGTCTATAAAGCAAATGGCCTTCATCAAAGTGTCTTATACAGACAGCCTTGAACTTTTCATTCCTTTATTTTCCATTAATGAAGAAAACTGATTTTATAAAATAATTTTAAAATATTACAGTAATTTATTGTAAAAATCTTGATAAAGGCCCAAAATACTAATTTTTTCTTTCTTGTTACTTTACCCCTATTTTTGTATGTATTTTCAGACAATAGCAAAGACCATGGCCACACCATGTCTAGTTTATGACAGGAAAGAACAACTAGCTCAGTACTGACAAGATGCCCTCAGGCTGTTAACTCCAAAAAGGAAGTTTGACCCTCTGGTACAGCATATAACTTCTCCTCACATGGGTTTCTTTTTCAGATTATATAATTATTTGGCTACATGGGAACAGTGAGCATAAAACCGTATGAATTTTGCTTTCCTGAACCAGACAAGAATTCTGTATTGATAGTGCTACCACCAACTATGTCATAGGCATCTACCAGGACAGGTGAATTGGGTAGCAAGAGAGAATATTATTCCTACCAAACATTTTCTAACTTCCAAATACACACCAACCTCCCAAAAATTTATCAGTTTATCAGGAAACTCATGCAGTAAATGTCAAAATTAGTGCACTGCAATTAAATAGTCAGAGAAAGCACTCCAGTAAAAACATACCAAGGTGGCTGAGTGTATATGTCAGTCTTATCTGGACCTGAAATATAAAAGAAGAAACAAGTAACTTATACATACTATACTGTACACAAGTCCATAAATTTGAAGGATTTAGAGCAAAAAAATATATTTAAGAACCTTCACGCTTCAAATTTTCAATCTATTTATGTCAAGATTGACTATGACCACACCTGAAATTGATAGGGACAATAGGAAGCTGCTCAGCTGAAACACAAAGAGCCCTTGGTCCATTTTGAGAGATTTCTGAATCATGTTCTCAGAACCCTGCAGAACTAAAGGTTCTGTGAGCCTCAAAAGCTCTTTGTTGGGGGAGAGAAGTAAGGAAGAGATTCCAGCTGGGAAGCAGCTCATCAAATCTTATGATAACTCCACAGAGTTTGTAGAGGTGGAGAAAGACAAACCATCAATCAGTTCTACACCTGAGCATGCTCACGGTGAAAGTGCAGCTGTCCTCTGGCTAAAACACAGAACCAAATTAACAGGAGTAAAACCTCCCAAAACCTGAGCTCACCTGTAAATATTTACCAACCCATTTGCTGTGTAGCAAGAATTATCCTGTTTAACATAAATAACACAAAAGCTAGTGCATCACATTTCTTCACTTTTCAACACCACCAGGAAATCTGGGAACATGGCTGAGCTATATTGATTTGCCAAGGTGCCTCATCAGCTGTGTTGATAAACCTGAGCACATATTTGCTCACAGTCTCCTAATTTGTAATCCTCCATGAATTCTCAAAAACTTTGAGAGTGTTTGTTTCTCTTGGGGGCTGTGTGAGATAATAAATAGTTGTGAGGAGAGAAATACCTTTCTAGGTCAAATACCCACCACATCTCTCATTTAACCCCTAATTAACATTTCACTATGCAACTTGTTTTCTCCTGGTCAGCTCAAAGCTTCACCTATACTGCTGCTGTGGACTAGAAACTACAGTAGAAAGACATGTAATAATTAATTTGCAAGAAAAACAAATTTTTCAAGTCACCAACAAACACTCCATAAAAATTCTTTTAGAGTCCCTTCCCCAGGGAAAAGACAAAATCATGAGATGAATGATATCCTGATTTTTACTGTTTTGGAAGCAAAAATCCACATTTAAATGCTTGGACTTGAAGTGCCATTCAGAGTGACCAAAAGAATGTATTTACAAAGAAACAAAAGTTGCAGTGAGAGAGGGAAAAAACCCATTGACCTCATTTCAATAAACCTGTCAATAAACAGTAACAGACATATAAAAATTAAAACTGAAAAGACTGGATAAATGCAGAAAAGGAAGCTGCATACTGGTTGCAGAAAACACAATGCCATTCAACCCTGACAATTAAAAGAATATTTCCTCCTCCCTCTTCACCTTCCACTCTGGAAAAAAATATAGCTATTGGAGGAAAATACCTATATGTGAGATTGCATGTATTTGAAAGAAAATGCAGCACTTCTGAGCCCCTTGTTTGTCTGCTAACATCTTGAATCAAGTCTGACAACCTGATTTAATTGAAAATGAAAGAATTAGGTATTATATATAGTGGTCAGGTAAGTGGAATCATCCAATTAATCAAGAGCATTGCAAAAGAGTGCCCTTTTCACTGACCTGCACTAATCCAAGAAAGAATGCCCACTTTATTCAGAGATATGGTCAGCATCTGAAGCAAACATATACCACAACTGACTTTGTGACCCCAGTCCCGCATCATCTCTCAAGGCAGATGTAGCCATTACAGAACAGAAAGCTCACCACTTCAGGGAGAGCAGTTAGGGATCAAGTTTTATGTTTAGATAAAAGGCTTATTGAAAGAAACAGCCCTTTCTGTAAAACATCTGTTGAATCGGCAAACCGTAAAAGCTTCCTCTACAAAATGGAACTTAGAGATAAAAAGTACATCTTTGAGTTGTAGAAGGGTTAGCAGTGGTTCTGAGCATCCCAAATGCACATCCCCTTGTTATTTATATTCTTGTCACCTTACGGAGTGACAGCGTTGATATGAAACTAAAAGTCTTGCAACAAAAAAATCACTGCTGGGTGCATATGTAACCCATTGACCTCCTGACTGCAGCTGAAGCCAGCAGCTATGAATTTAATTATTTAATTTGGTCCAGTGATTGCTTACCCACTGACTGATGTATTTTCTCTTTAGTGTGCTTGCTGAAGGCTGTGTGATTTTGCAGCTGATGCAAAGGGAACCCTAAGAAGCATCAAACTGCAAAATGAGTTGTGTATGATAATGCATGCATGGAATGGAACATCATACTTATGCAAAGACATTTGTCTCCTTAACAAGCAGTGAAATAAACAGACACCTGAACTTTAGTCTTATTAAGTTGGGTTTTTTTCTCTCTTACAATTTAGAATTATGCTCCTTTACTTTACTTTCCTAGTTCTTCAAATATAGATAAAATTTTGCTTCCCCTACGGGAGTTGGTATAAATGTGCATATGGTGCTAGTACTCAGCAAATACAAAATTAATTACTGATTATAATGACAAGTGCCAGGTTTCCATTTGCTGAAATTAAATTATATGTTGAAAACATAGAAGTCACAGTCACAGTAAAAGTGAAAAGGTGTTTTTAAAGAAAGCTGTTACAAAGCACTTGGATAGCTTTCCCCCACTGAACCAACACGTTTACAGTTGCAGCATGCTTCAAGCTACCACAGCATCATTTAATGAAGAGAGGGAGAGAGGACGATAATGGGAAAAAGTGAATGTTTCTTGTGAATATTGAGAACACAGCAAGAGATATTTTAGAGGAGTATCTGTGG
The DNA here is from genome assembly GCA_024500445.1 of Entomyzon cyanotis. Lineage (NCBI taxonomy): Eukaryota > Metazoa > Chordata > Aves > Passeriformes > Meliphagidae > Entomyzon > Entomyzon cyanotis. The sequence goes on along the minus strand of JAKEPQ010001026.1, from coordinate 10,080,137 downwards.
CTCACTTTTCTCTCTCCTGCAAACTCTTTGCTGTACCTTGGACGGTGAGCTCTGCAGACACAGATGCCTTCCCAGCGCTGTTCACCACCGTGCACGTGTAAACTCCTGAATCAGCAAGCTGAACATTTTGGATTTCCAAGAACTGGATGCCTGTTCTCTCATACATGTTGAAACGCTCATTTTGCTGTAACTGAATATCACCCTGCAAATATCACAAGACACCATGAGACAGCAGCTAGTGTTAGGAGATGGGGAGCAAGAATTTTTTAGTAAAACATTAGGTCAAAATGCCTTTCTCCTATCCTTTAGCCAAATTCCTTCTATGAATAATACTCATATGGTATAAAGAAAACAATAAATTGTGTTCAAAATTCTGTAATTCATATCTTCAGGAGGCATTCTTTTCCCTCTATTTTGCTGCCTACTCATCTCAGTTTGGTTTTGGCCTTTCACTGTTTAATTTACTGAGATTCCTAGAAAAAATTCTTTTCTCTGTATGTGGGCTCAAACTAGTCTTACGTTCATGTTTGTTCCAGGAAGTCAAATGCTTTTCAGCAAAAGTTTCCAGTCTGGAGAGTAGTTTTCTATCCCCCAACAGCTACACTGGAATTCAATCCAAATACATGGCTTTGAGGCAGGAAGAAATGTGGGTAGTTATGCGCTCTCTGTTACACTGAGTAGATGACCTCAATAACAATTTTTGCCTTTAAATTTTACAAAGCAATTGACCAACACATCCTTTGTGAGCAAATCAGTGCTTCTGCTTCAGCAGCAGCCATTAAGAATGAGTGCCTTGCTACCAGACACCACAGTTTCTCCCATCCCAAGTTTAGGAAGGGAAAGCCTACAAAGCTAGAATTTTACTTGATTAGTAAACATTTGAGGAACATCACAGTGCTTACAGACACTGTCATTTTTGAAGTCTATCGACTTACTGCTATCTGGATGCTGTATGTCCTAACAGAATTTTAAAAAGCTAGTTCATATCAGGGGGTTGGTGATAATATAGCAGCTTCTGTTCCTTGCAACTTAACAAGTTAGAAAATTGGAAAGAAAACAAAAAGCAGAGTAAGATGTTTACCAACAGACTTATTCACTAGTTCTGAAAAGTGCAATTTTAATTGTTGATAAAGCTTCCCTGCTGTAAGGAAGGTGGTCATGTGTTGGCTCTGCAGGAGCCAGATGTGGTCTAGCAGTAATGTACCTTAATTTCCATGGGGTGGTGATAATCACGAAGGTGATAACCACTAGCAAAATATGTAATATAACCTCCAGCAAACTGCAAAAAATGTATGAGGAAGTACCAAAGTGTAGATCCAAACTGCTGGATTTGTAGTCCCTACTTCCCATTTACCACACAGCCCTGAACAAAGAGAACTGAATGACAAATCCTGTTTTGCACAGAACTGCATGGCTGGAAAACCTAAGCAAGCCTGGTGGGACTGGAATCAGGCTGTGCTGGAGCAGCTGCACTGCAGAGTGCCCAGAGAGCCAGCAGGTCCCACAGAACTGAGGGCAGCTGGAAGGAGAAACAGTCTCCAGATGGAGCCACCAGCTGAAGGAGATGTCAGTGAGTGCTTCCACAGCAAAGGCTGCCTGTTTTCAGAGGTGTACCCTGACATTCTTTTAATACAGACAAAGATAAGCCTGGAATAAAGCAGAAAATTACTTGGAAGCATTTTCCTGTTCTCTGAGAAGTTTTCTGGGGGTTTGTTTCAGCTTCTTTCCCCCCCCAAAACCTGGAGATATCAAGAGAAAACTTTTATCAACTGATAAAAGTTGGGCTTTTTTCTGTTAACTGTACATAATTTTCAGTTGAAGGCTGAAGGGGAGCAGGATGCCATCAGAGCAGGTCTTCCAAATTAAAGAAAATAACTGTAATCCTCTAAAATACTAAGTTTCAGTAGAGAAGGCCTGATTAATGAAATACCTAATTATCAACTGAAAGCTCTCTCCTTACAAACAAAAAATTGTGTTTGGAGATCTTGTGTATGCACAAAGGGGACACTGGGACTTAAGACTTCAACTTTTTTTAATAGTCTAATGATTTTTAAATATTGCTCATATATATGTCTTTTCTGTAAATGACAGACACTCACAATTCCCAGTTTTTCTGCAGGTCTGAAGTTGTCAGCTCAGGTGTCCTTTTTATGTCTCCTATTCTCTGTCAGACACCTTTCTGCTACCATTGTTTTAGCAGAGGCCAGACTGAAACAGTTGAACTGTTCATCTACCTTGAATTTTTCATTTTTAATTTGCAAAAACAGTCAAATGCCAAAAAAACAGTCAAATGCCAAACCCCAATCATATCTGTTAATTCATAAACATTCTTTTTGTTTTCAATTCGATTCAATTTCTTTGAAAGCATCATCTTCAATATAATGTACAAGTAAAATCCAATGTACAGAAAAGGAAGTCTATGACTGAGACATTGACATGGAACTTGGGAAATATAGCTATAATTTTCACAGCTGTCAGAGACTCCTCTGTTACCACAGTCAAAGTATTAAGTCCCTACAGATCTTCCCTATAAACCAGAGATGGTGATAATATTCTCATTTCTTGTCCTTTGTCCATTTCCCTGATGTATTTAGTAAGGTCTTTGGACAAGTGTGTCCCACACTTGGTATTTTTTAATGGATATTAAAAAATACCAAACCTGGATCTAGTTTGGTGCTTTCAGATGGTTTTTTGTAGAAATATTTTCAACAATGAAACATGTAAGGGAGAAGTTTAGCCTGAGAAGGAACACTATTATCTTTTGTGAGTTTATTCAGCATAAAAATGAGGAAAAATATGGCTTTGCTTGTATGTAAATTCTCACCATGATCATTTGGACTGTCAAGTGCATTTCATCCTTTCAAGTCAAAAAATTTCAACAGAGAAGGGAAACATAAACTTTTGGGGAAATCATACCTTAAACCAAGTTACTTGAGGCTGAGGTCGTCCTGTTATTTTACATGAGAATTTGCCTGTTTGGCCTTCACGCACAACAACTCTGTTGGGTTTTGTAGCAAACTTGGGTGGACTTTCTCCCCACATGCTTGGCCTCTGCTCCACAGATGGAACAGCAAGTCTTCCCCTGGAAAGGCAATTGTCATTCTGGTTTTACAGAAGAGCTGGAAGCTGTTGTGGTTAGAGCACATGTCAGGAAATGTTTTAGACCAGTGATCTGCCAACGAGGGTATGTAATTGGTAGCAACCTAGACTGTGGTTGCACAATATTTTTCTTGGCCAGTGGAAGAAATGGAAATGCTGGTGATGATGGCTCTTGATTCCTCGTGCAACTAAACAGTGTTATGCTATGCACCCTCATCTGGCATACACAGAACAGATCTTGGGACAATTTCAGTTGTTTATAAGCAGAGCTGGGCAAACCAAAAGACAGAAAACACAGTATGCATTTTGTTTTCCCCATTTTCTGTTTTATAGTTGCCCACTAAGAGTTTATTTGTTCCCTGTTCACAGGTTTTTATCACATAATTTGTTTTGTTCTTGGGTGCAACTGACACAGTAATTTGTGATTTATGAATCAGCACCTTGGTTTTGCAACATTTCTGACATGTTCTGGTAAATATTCTTGGTCTGGGAAAGACTTTTATTTGTAATCTCATTTGCTACAATGTTTGCAAAGCAAACAAGAAGAGGGCACAAAACCAAAGTACACCTATCCCAGGTGAATTACTGTTAAGTGTAAATGCCCAGCTCTACTTACATGGCACAGCTGGGACATGACAGTGGGATGAAACTAAAGAGGCATCAGTGACTGCAGTCCAAAACTGTAAACAGTTACACAAGCATAAAACATAAAACATCAAGCAGCATTACAGCATGAAAAAAACCAAAAAGGTGCAACTTCAGGTCTGTTAATGTCAAAGGGAACACACTCCCTCTTTGTACCAAGAGGTCTGAAGCCTTGGTACAACAAAGACACGATAGGAAATGGCAGATGGCAACTTCTTTTTTTTTTTTAACATTTAATTTCAAGCAAACTGAACCATTTTCAAGGCCCTTTTATCCAGATGGCCTTTTACCACATGCAAGTAAGATATGTCAATACCTCACCACTTCTACCAGGTGTCAGATACTAACAGAGACTGCATCTCCTTAGTCCAAGGTGCTGCCAAGACATGCTGGTTGCCATATAGGCAGCTTGAGGTTTCTAAGCAAGAGATGATACCACAATGAAAGGATTTACATGGACAACAGGAGCAGCAAAAAGTATTGAGAGAAGGGTGATTGTAACATGCTAAAATGAAAATCACTTTATCATATAATTAAATATCTGATACTTTTTAATGTCATCTCCCTCATACTACCACTAAAGAAGAACATAAATATGTATTAAGTCTTTTAATGACCATCTTTAGGTGGTGGCTCTACATTTATATATCACATTTATATAACATATTGAAAGAAAATCGCCTACTAGCTGGTCTGCAGCTTTATGTTTGGTTCCTAGACATGAACAAATGGAAATGCATAATATATTTTTCTTTTTCTTTTCCCTTCTCCTACCACAGAATTATTAATGGTGAATAGGAGGAAAACACAGGAGCATGAAAAGTGAGGACAATAACTCTACGCAATGCAAGGGATTAGTATAGTGCTTTGTAAAGTCTGAATATACAACAAAACCTAACAGCAACCTCAACTGTCCCTTCTTGTTTTGATTATTTATCCTGTATGTATGTCTGTAGCTCATTTGCAATACAGAATTTATCATGCAAAAGCTTCCTGATTACTCAGTTTTACTTACCATTTTCACTGTTGTAATTTCAGTTAATTTTAAAACTTAAAACAGACATAAGCAATGTTCATATCAATGATGAAATTAAAATCTCCAGATTTAACTACCTCTATTCTGACCACAAGCATGATCAGAACACGTTTTGTCTATATCCAGAGTGACTCACTGCCAGAGATATAAATCAGAAAAAAATCTGCTTAAATTCAAACTACTTATAAAGAAACTAATTCAGCTGTTGGAAGAATTAGGCCTGGGCCTTTTAAAACAGTGACATTCATGTAATTGTAAACGCTTACTGAAGTGCAGAAAGTACAAGCAGGCTTTTGTGTGCCATCTTACATCACCCCATCAACCCATTCTTGGTAAAGTTACTCCAAACAAGAACAATTATTTCTTCTGGACTACAGTTTACCCACAGTGTTGCTTGGAAATATTTAAATTCTGTGTGAGGGAATGCTGATTTCAGTTGCTTTTATTTCTTACTGATGACTCTTAAAGCAGTATTTGCTCTGGCTTTAAAAAGAGACTGTTGGGTCATGGAAGTTGTGGAGAAGGATTCTTGAATATCAGAGAGCAGAGAGAAGAGGGTGCAGTATTACAGCAGAGGAGGGTTCAATTATCAGCAGGATGTCCTGTTTTCAGCCACATTAATTCCTCAGTGAGTAAGCAGGAGCAGTAGCTGTACATCTTCCTGACTGCCTCAACCACTCTGCTAAGCCAGCAGCTCTCACAGTAGCTATTTTGCTTGGGAGAGTTGGAGACTTTTAGAAAGAGTAATTTTACTTGTTTTCCTACCAAAATATATTTAAGTGTCTGTTAAACAATATCCAAGCCAGCAGACTGCTTACCCAGGGGTTTTGGCACTCGATGGCAGGCTGTATTTCATCAAGGAGTTTCCTGTAAGCATAGGACAGAAAGACAGGAAGTTGGAAGTTTTGTCAAGCCCATTGGGAATTACAGATACGAAAGACTACATAAAATATGTATTCCTCCAGGTTTGAAACATAAAGGCGGAATGCAACACCTGCAGTATAAGATCCTGTAGTTCAAAGTTAGGTTCTCCGATTTCAAAACCAAGCTTTAGCAGTTACTGCCTAACCCCTGGTCTCAGTTGTAACAATGCTGCAGATTATTAATAGAAAAATACTTTTTAAACTAGTGAATGAAACACTGTGTGTAATTTCTACAGTGCAACAGTAATTCAAATTAGGATAGCAGGAGGGTTTTAGACTGTGAAGGAGGTCTTAGTTTACTTGTTTGGGTTTTTAGTGCTGTGCTAGCCCAAACTACCTTTGCTGTAAATGGCACAAGAGCTCATCTCACGCTGCTGTGCCAGGAGGGAGATGCCGCAGGAGCTCAGCGCCATCTGCTGCACACAGAGCGACCCGGGGGACACTCGGAGCAGCGTCAGACACACAGCTCTGGGGCTGTGAAAAAAAAACCCCCCACTTCTAGAGCCTTGCAAGGGCTCACATCACTGTCAGACAGGACAGCCACGCAGATGGAAAGACTAGATCATGTTTCAGTCACTCATTTTTCAAGTAGCAGTCAGCCCCACGTGATTATCTTTGATGAAAACAGAAAAAAAAAATTAAAAAATCTGTGCTTTGCTATCTTGATGCATGAAGGGATTTTAGAACAAAGACCATACAATTCTTAAACCCTGAGAAATTCATTCTTTGGGTACTACCTTGAGGTTGTTTCAAACTGCAGCAAAGACCAGGTCAGAAAAACTAATATAAAAACAGCCTTAAAAAAATCCTCCACCTCCATGTAAATTGTCATTCATAAAGTTGTCCCAAATTAAAACGAGGGGGGAAAAAGTATTTCATATAATTTTTACAACAGAAGGCAGTAGCAATCATGCTAGATACATGCATATTTCAGTATGTAGTCTGAGATATTTCTTAGAGTTTTTGACTCTGAATAAACCCAAATTATGATTGTTTCAGGACTGCTACAGATATTTTCTTTGCTTCAAGAACTCAACACATAGTTGTGACCTGAGAGGTTTTGATATTCAACAGATCTCTGACATGACCAAATTGCAAGAGGACAAGCAGTACAATTGATTTCAATCCTTCCCTGGCTTTGTGTCACTCTTTAAATTTTACATTTGGCAGTTTGCAACTATCTAATATGCAGATGTGCTCTTAAAAATTCCTGGGTTTGATCTTGGCTGTTTCCTGTGTGACATTAAGCATGCAATTAGAACCAGGCATGCAGCTTAGCAGTTTCTGTCCTGAGCGGTGACTTCCATGAAAATTACAAAGTTTAGAACAAAGTCTTTAAAGGTAGGACTTTTGTTACCTGCACATCATCACCCACACCTTAAACAGAACTCACACTTTATCTGATTGTAGACATGTAGTTCCCTGCACAATGTCTAAAACCATGAAATGCAGTTAATGAACCTTACCCTCGCATCAATGAGAAAGCATGTGTGTACAGTTGTGATTTTAACCAGACTGTTTAACACAGCTCGTTCCTTTACTTAAACTCTACGATCATCACAACAACAGTATGAGTATCTTCTTACCTTCCACTGTCAGTTCCACTGTCACCTGACGAACTCCACCATCATTTGCAGCCTCACAGGTGTATTTGCCACCGTCACCCTCCTGCACACCTTTGATGACCAAGCTGAACATCCCCCGGATACTGCGGTCCACCACATAGTGGTCTCCCTCTGGCACAGGATGCCCATTTCTGTACCATGTGATCTGTGGCTCAGGGTAGCCTCTGACCTGGAAAGATGTGAGAGAGAGCGGAGAAAGAAGGTAAACTTAACAGATGATGATATCAGGAAGAAATGTTGGACATTTAGCAATGCAGTGGAAAGTTCTTGACACGGGAGCTGTTAAAGACATATGCTTTACAAGCCAAATGGCAGAAGATAATGAAATGAAAAAACTCTTGGATAAGCCAAACTTAAAATCATAAGACTAGTCGGGCAGATAGATACTTATGCAGAAAAATTTCCAACTCAAATTGTTTCTTTGCAAAAACACAGTGACAGTGCCAATGAAGAATCCTGACACCTGGGTCCCCACTGCTCAGAAACTCAAAAAATACAGCAGTAATGTTACTACACCTCTAATTATGCAAGAGTGCAAGGCTGTTGGATCAAATATTTCTAGCATGTTTGCCAAGGATTGGGCTCATAACGTAAATCTGTACGTCATCTAGTTTTCAAATGTGCTGAGATATAGTAGCTCCTGAAAATACACTGGCAAAAAATGCAGACACAAACCAAATTCTGTCTTGATCTTTGAAAGCAGAAAATAAGGAGCTGCAATTTGAGAAAGCATTATTTAGGGTCATTCTCATGTTATGGCAGGAGGGGACTACAGGCACCTACATACAGTCACACAAACAGCTCAACTTAAAGATCTCTCTGGTCTACCCAAATGAAGAATCTTCAACAAAATGAACCAGTTCCGTTCTCGTTACATAACAACCATATCGGTAAACTCCTGCCCGCCATGGCATTAAGGATACCTTCTGATTTATAGGCAGATTCTTGGCTGGTATAACTGAGAACTGAGTTATTGATTTGCAATTGAGCTGTTGAAACTTGATGAGGATCTGTGACTTTCTTTTGCAAAAAAAATGGGAAAAGCAGACATACACCAGTTTCCACCAAGTAAAAAACTACTCAGGCAAAGGTTCTTCCTCTGCTTTGTGAGAAATGCAATCCTCTTTGAGGGTCACTTTAGAATGTGTTAATTGTTAGCACACTTGCCTAGTCATCATAACAACTCCTGATTGCAGTACTTCTTTCCTATCACCCCTCTGATATGTCAGTTCTCCATCTTCTGACTCTTTGATCCTCTGCCTACAAGTAATGAAGTACCTGAGTGGATCAAGATGAGCTGGAATGAGTAATAGTAATGGCTGTGTTTGCTCACTGGGAAAGAGGCAATGATGCATTCTGAACTACATATCAAATCTTGGCAACTGAGCAGGAAGTCCTTTCAGCCTCCAGGTGGGCAAAATATTAATGATCTGTCTTGATGTGAAGAAGGCTTGGTTGTGGCTTGGGCAAATTCCTCCCAGCATTCTCCTCTCAGTTGCCAATCCTCATTTCAGCTCTGCTTTCTCTGACTACGCTTTCCAAATTACAATCTTTAGCCAACCAAACTTACCCATTCTTAGGTTCTCTTCTTTAAAAAAAATCTGATTTTTAATCCAGCCCCACCTCATTCCAGATGGGTTTCTCATCTGCTGAAGCTTAACCTACAGTTGTCAGAAATTTTTCTTTCCTTTAACTCTTTGGTTATCAGTTCAGACAAATTAATTTTGCCAGTGATGTGGTTACCTCTTCTCCCTGGCACTGCTTATTTAATATTAAAGGACATTAACATTTGCCAAGAGCTGAATATGCTGAATAAGCTGGAGAAACTTTCCACTTCTGGTATAACTTCTCAAGTTCTTTCTGAGTCTATCTTTAACTAAGCAAAAAACATGTAACCTGAAGTATAAATTGTGAGATCCTGCACAATGGGGAGCTGTGGCTAGCACAGGTTCTTCCCGTGGGAACATTTTGCTATATTTCATAAACAAGATAAAGTTTGGATGTTTTGCAAACAGTTTCTCCGGATTGAGTGAGTTCGGGCTTGGCCAATTGTGCCTAGGGGGAGGTCTCGGGCTGACCAATCTGGGGCACCTCTGTAGACTCTATATATATGGAATTCAAAACAATAAAGTTCCTTTTCTCCTCTCTTTCCTTGTCTGAGAACTTGGGTCAGTCCTCAGCTAGCCGCTCAACAGCGACAGGGAGCTGATTCCTGTTTAAAAATGCCACAGCATTTTTCTAAAGCTCTTTGTGGCTATGTCTTTTTCCAGTGCTTTCTGAAAAACAGCAGTTCCTGCTGATCCCACACCCCTCACTCTACTCAAGCATATTGATTTATGCTTACGCAGAATGCAGGCTGCAAGGAATGTCTTTCTGAGCTCATTTCATTTTCAGAAAAAGGGAGCTGTGAAGCATCAATACGATATTGTAACAATACTGTAACTCCTGGTAGTTGACTATGTGCTCACTGTCACACAAAGTGACTTTTTCCAAATAACTGGTTTTTACTGTTAAGTTGTCAATGCTCTCCTACCCATTTTTTCATTCCAGATTAAGAAACCAAGAGAGATTAAGTGATTTACCCAAAGCCAGAGAGTATAATAGAATGGAGTTACTACCTCTCATTTTTGCTTCACTGGATATTCAGCTTTACTTGAAATACTTGAGGCAAAACGGTTTTCAAACTGATGTATCAAATCATACAGTACAGTAAAATAAAAGAGTAGCATTTCACCTGATGTGAAGACAGAACAACCTTTTCAGTGGTTCTGTCTTCACATCACAACCTCTTTACTAGCATTAGACTAGTCACATCTGTTTACAGCTGCTGAGATTCTGGCCTGCGAATGAAAATCATCAATTACATGTCACCTAATGTATTTACTGCTTTTCCCAGTTCATAATAATTTCTTCTGGTGATTTCATTGAATTGTTCAACCCAGCATCAAAGGTCCCAAGCATTAACCTTCCATCACTTCTACCACAGTATAACTGAGGTCAAAACAATAGGAAATACCTTTCTTCCTTTTCTATTTTGTTTTACAATATTCTTAAGTCCCCCTTGGACCACAAAAGGCCATTGTTAGCTGACCCCTCAAGCTCTGGTAGGCCATTATGTATGTACTTCCAGTATCACATGGCTGAGGCTACATTAAGTATTTTTCCATTTCTTCTCTCTCTCTTTATTTTATACTTGCTCTGTCTGTATTATTGTGTTAATTGACACCTCTACACCGAGGAAATGCCACACCAAAAACTACAAACACAGACAGTCACCCTTCCATTTCCTTTCAAAAGGTTGAGTCATTCCCTCCCCAAACCCTGATGGTTTTTTCTTTTATTTTTTGTCAAAAATGAAATGATGGGAAAGCAGAAGTTTACAGAATTGCTCTGTTGCAAGGATTTATTTCAGGTTTGGGTTTGGAATGTGTTTCAAACTGAGCCAGCCCTCTCTGAAATACATGGTCTTGCCATAAAAGTGTCAGGGACCCTTAAACAAATCACTGGTTACCAGGTTTTGATCCTCATGGATCAATTCCAGAACTGCAGCAGGTTTTGTATTCCTCCAAACCTTTCCAGAGCTCACTAAAAACATCTGCCTTGAATAAATCCACAGCAAAGAGAAATTTATCTGCTTATTTAATGCCCAGCAGCAGCATGCTATAACCTTTATTTACAACTTGGCCTGTGTGAGTATTGCCAGTCCCACTGAGGCTGCAGCTTCTCTTTACCTGCTCTACAACAACAACAAGTGGAAAATTGACAGCAAGCAGCAAATAACCATTGTATTAGCACAGACACGAGTTTTGAGCTTTTGTCTGGATCCATCAATTTCATAGAACCTTCCTGGGAAAGTCTGCTAAGGTAAAACAGTCCTTCTGCTCCATGCATCAGCAGCAAGTGGAAAGAGCTGAGAGAGAACCTCTTGCATGAAAAACTCCCAGAGTTCAGGTTCTGCATCTGGGTCTACGAGAATGCTATTGAAAAGGGATGGTGCTAGGTTCCCAAAGAAAAGAAATGAGGGCGAAAAAAAATACAACAAATCCAGGGAAGCTGTACACTAAAGGACAGTATTAGGAAAAGTGCCCCTACAAACTATTCCTCACTGTCACAAACTGAAAGGCATTCAATGACCACCAACACCAAATACATTCAGTGATCCTTTTTCTTGTTCAAAAGCACAGGAAATACTTTCTAAAACTTGGTTTCTGTCTATGTTCCATAAAAGAGCTGTTTATATCCCAATTTCAAAAAAACATAGGTTTGCTTACTTTAACACAGTTGCAGTAGCAGTTTAAGGCAATGGGATGCACCCTTTTGGTTCATGCTTTTAACTTCAAAGGCAGCCTGCATTATAATAACTGCTGCTGGCTCTAGGGAGGTCAACAATGAACATAAACCCACAGCACCCAGAAAGATCAGCCGTAAGTGACAATAAACTGAAGTTTTGGTGTGAAACACTGATGAGGTATGTACTATTACTGAAGATTGTTCAGTTTGACAATAACACCTAGGGACTATTAGAAATGATGGCAAGCACTACATGACATATTCCAGCACTGCATCCATTATACTGGCTGAGGTGTTCCGTGTTTGATGTTAACGATTAGATGAATGTCCCATTTTGCTGTTTAAGGTCACACAAGCAATGAGATCAGGAAGAAAACAGCTATCAGAAGGATTTATTGGCTTGCAAAATCTCCCCAGATTACATCATACACAGACAGGCACATCAAAAGTCATACTAAGACTGGCAATGTTACAACTGTTTAGAAGTTGCTATTCAAAACAACTCCCCTCATGGAGATGATTTCATACCCTGAAATATGAACTCACTAATGACTAGAATTCTTCTCAGGAGACAATCCTTCGCCCATGAAATCAGAATTTTAAAACATCCAGATTCTGTCAGCACACAGCATTCAGTTGTGCTGCTATTTCTGTAGACTACCTTTGCCTTAATTCCCCAAAGTCCAGAATCAAGACCTATGTGTGTATAGTTTTCAATCATTGAATGAAAGAATCAGTTGTATTTGGATGGTTCAATAAATCTAAAGAAAATTGATTACGAATTTACCTTTGAAAGACAGAAATATTATCAATTCACATGTATGTAGTGCAGTTGGCACATTTATACTTAGACTGTAGTGTCTGGAAGCAGTAAAACAACATGAAAAAAAAGTTTGGATGACCTGGGTAACAAGGCATAAAACAAGAATGGCAGTATGAGAAATGTTTTCTAATGCCTATAGATACCTGCAATGCAGAAGAGAATAAACTATTTCCCACATCCACAGTGGACTGGGCAAGCGATAAACTTCCAAGAGAAATTAGCCAGTGGGTTGGTAGATGATGTCTGTCAGCAGTCACCTCCTTTAAGGGAACAGCAGGTGTTTTGCTTATTTGGCTGCCTGCCTATCTTAACATTTAGGAATGCCTGAAATCAAGGAGAGCTTTAGAAGGCTTTGTAACCTATTGTCTGTTCCATGCCCTTCTTCAAGAGGAAACCAATAATTTCTGGGATCTACATCTCAGAAAATTCCACAGAGATCAGAAGCTTCAAAGGAATAAAATTAGGATAGCCTCAGCAAGAGTTGTCAGATGTTACCACTGAGCTCCCAAATGTGTGCTTTGGGCAGATCATTAGAAGTCACCAGAAGGAGACATCAAGGGAGATGTGGTAAAACACTCAGAATGTCTGACAAACTCTGACCTTTATTCTACTGCCTGCAAACCTGGCAGAGAAAATACTCATTACTAGCAGGGAGTAAACTGCTTGTACTTCTTGCAAAACTTAGAGTAATGAGCCATCAGATTGTACCAAGAATGCAGCAGAAGAAATGCTGCTAAGTAGCATGACACCTTTTGTAAGTTTAATTCTAATCAAAGAAGTAAAGATACAGGAAAAAAATCATGTACAGCACACTTGAAATGTGGTAGAGACTGTATAGTGTTGCCTCTTCTTCCATTATCTAGGGATCAGCAAAAATAGAATACTATTCCCTTTATATTAGATGGGCTCATCTGAAGGTCATACAGCTGAAAGTTCTCAAGCAGCCCCAAGAGATTCAATCCAAACAGTAACAGCTGTTTTGTGGATGTGGCTCATCCTAGGTCCTACAAATAAGGAGGTGTTTCCCATATTCATCAGAGGGTCAGTGCCCTCTATTTTACTTGAATCAAGAGCCAACAGGTTTTGGCCCTGGACCTTTATCAAAAAACTTGGGAATGAAGCACTTGAGAGCAAACTGAGCAGAGGATGCTACACCATAACACATGCTATGTCCATGTAGACAGAGGTGTGCTCTCAAACTACAGAAAAAAGCCACTTCTTGTTTTAATATTTCATACTGCTGTGAACTCTTAATTTCAGTCTTATGAAAGAAGTACTATAAAACTGTTGAGACTACAACATCAACATTGTAACTGCAGCACACCTAATAGGTGCTATATTTTGATTTAAATTTAATTTTTATTGTTAGTGCAGGTGGGAAATGTTTCAGTCCAGTGCAGCTCCTTTTAAGTCTTGTAACAAAGCTTCTGTTAGGCTCAAGCTGCAGTTTGCTTTAACAAATGAACAGCAGATGTTCTTGATAAAGGAAAGTGGACATGATACATTGTTAAGCTCCTTCTGAGACTTTAAACACACAGAAACCATATCTCAAGAATAGTTTATCCCTTTTAAAAGCTTGCTTCTAAAACAGAGAACTTGCCTGGCAAGGTTAAACATGAAAATGTTAAATATTTGGAGACTTAGCTATGACCTTGCAAACAAAGTGAAAAACCTACCTCTTCTACAGAGCAGCCTAGAATCTACAGTGGTGTCATTAAAGCAAAACTGGAATACAGAGTAGGAGCAAACATGCTCACTTCAAAGCACTACCTACTGTATGTACAAGAAAAAATAATGGTCTTTCTGTAAACCCTGGGTGTGTTTTATTTTTCTACTTTGCACTCATCAGTGCCAAATGGCATTTGATACTTTATAGTCCGGGCACCAAACACAAGATCCTTCTGCAGATGGCACCCCACAAATTTTAGTTTTGACTTGTGAAAGTAGTTTCACGTAAGCTGCTTATTCTGCACCATACTATTCAACCCCTTTTTGCAGATTGCAAAGGTGTTGAACGCTCCACATACTACCACAGGTCTTTAGGGGAATCAGTTTTTATGGTGTTCAGCAGGGAAGAATTTATGACCTATCCATGGAAGACCTATCCATGGAAGACATGGTCTGCTAACTGAAAAGCAGACAGCAGCTGCACATAATTTCTTCTTCAATCTTCTACATTTAATTTTTCTCTTTTTTTTGTAAAATTCAGTGTCAAGAGTTCCCAGAGGAGCACAGGGGGCACAGAGTATTGGCTTTGTTCTCAGTCACCAGAGTAGTATAGCTGTTTGAAAAAAGCATTGCTTTCCCAGGTACCATAACCTCAGGAAGTCCATTTGTCTTATATTTTTTTCTGAAGGATTCAGGTGGAATTTCAGAGTAGCATTGGGTGTCAAGCTGCCTTGAGTATCTAAGTTCAAGCACCAGTTCAAACTTATGCAGCTCTTAAGAGAATGTTTAAGCCCTATTTATGTCTTTTGGAATTAATCACATGTACAGGTGCTTTTCCTAAATTAGATTTTTATTTCATTTAAAGAATAAGTTTAACTGTATTGCTTTTAAAGTAACATTGTTATAGATGTTTTTAGACAGCCACAAAATAACCTGAACCGTATTTCAGTTCTCAGCTGAAATAGAGAACACTGCCAAGATGGACTCTACCCTTTCCTGTACAGAGGACAGGAAGGGAACACATTGTATAGAGAATCACATGTCTGTGAAGCTGGGATGTCAATCAGCAACTGAATCAGGGGCTGCAAACCTCTGTTACACTAATGGGGGCATTTTCACACAGCTGCTGCTGCCTCAGACTGGCAGAGTTTTTCTGATGCAGCTTTCATAAATCATTCCACCAGAAGCCACATCTGCCTTTTCACTCTCCCCACACTGTAGCCAGCTGATCTGTAGGCATTAAGTGTGTGATGAGAGTTTAGTGCAAACCACCCATGGAGCTCACCTGGGCCTTTTTTTCTGTAAGTATAAGTTTTCTGAACTTAATATGGCATTATAAGTAGATTGAATTTCTGTCCATCTTTAGATTTTTTTAATATATTTATATTTAGTCATTGTCTGATTTTTGCCATTTTTAAAAATTTCTAGTTCAACAGTTCAGGATAAGTATTTATAGACATGCTGAGTTCAAGAGAAAGTTTGTGGGCTCACCTTTTCCTTCTAATGCTTTCTCTCAAAACTAAAATTGCTGTGATCTTGGTAGGAGAAACACACACGTGCACTCAAAAGTAGCTGTTTAGATTGTGGGAAAAGTGCTTACTCTGCGTATGCTTTCAATAGAGCTCCACTTAACTGCAGTTGTTGCCATTCCTACTGAGAGCTCTGAACAAATTCAACGTCGTGTTTTCCATTAAACCTATGGGTGTGCAACAGTCTCCCAAGCAGACAAACCTCCTATTTGCCTATCCCAACAAACCAGCTTTGAGTCAAGGCTCTGAAGACCCAGTTCTGGCATTGTGAAAGTGATGCTCTTAAATCCAACAGCAGGCACATAGATAGCTGTGATATTTGCACCTGTTGCACATCTTAACTTTATTTTCCAAAACCAGAAGTTATTTATCTCCCAAAAGGATAGATTCATGTCTAGGATACCAGATGGGAGTCATCTCGCACAAGACAGTAAATCTCACCATGACTTGTTACCCCCTATAAATGTCAAGGGGGTAACAATGATTTTTTTCTCTGCAGTTTTAGCTAGAAATTCCACCAGAGAAGGATCCAACTCTACTCTGGCCTGTGTATGTGTTAAATCCTGCAGAATAACACTAGGACTCCAGTTGAATTAGGCTGTTTAAATGGTACCATGAAACAAGCAGAAATCAATACCTTTTGTGGTAGTTCTTTAATCTGTATTTCCAAGATTTTATCATAATTTTCCTTCCAGTGCCTGGGCTTTTAGCATAACTTTGTATTGAAATATTTATATTTGCCTCCCTGCCGAGAGACAAACTGCTGAGTTATTTTTTTATAAAGGAACACCAGAATTTATATAGACAAAAATAATCAAGCTTAAGTAAATTGAACTCTTGAGTATATTGAATCTTGAGTATAGCTTAAGTATATTGAACTCTCTTCCAGAGAGTTCACAGAACAGAAAAAGTCTTTATTCACTGTTTGCTGGTATGGGAGGGTGATGTAAATGAGTTAGATTTCAGATACAAGTTAGATTTCATACTACCATGTGTGTGCAGGTACTTTTACAAACCTTTTACAAAACAGTGTGCATTGCACTAATATTCTAAGCCTTGCAAAAACTTTTTTTTTTTTTTTTGCAAAGCAAAAATACATGCACCATCACTAGAAGCTTGCTTATATATTATGGGAGGTACTGAAAGAATGGCAAACTCTCAAGCCACACAGTTATGATTTGACTCTACTACGCAGCTGGAGGAAAATTACCATTCTCACTCAACGTGAGTTGAGAGAGCACAGAGTTGGATGAAGTAAGCTGAATGTGCCATTGCCAAAAGACAAATAATCATGAGAAGAATTATTTAACTTGTCAGTCTTTGCCTCTCTTTTTTCTTTGGGCTACATGTGCAGATTGTTGTCATCTTTAAATGAAAAGCTGCACTTGGAATGCAGTAAGACTTTTAGTTAGTGTTTTAGTAAGCTCAGCTGTTGTATTTATAGCAAATAGTATATTCTATAGAGTAACATTTACCATATTATTTTGAAAATAAGC
This sequence comes from Entomyzon cyanotis, assembly GCA_024500445.1. Lineage (NCBI taxonomy): Eukaryota > Metazoa > Chordata > Aves > Passeriformes > Meliphagidae > Entomyzon > Entomyzon cyanotis. The sequence goes on along the minus strand of JAKEPQ010001026.1, from coordinate 10,063,003 downwards.
AGAAAAGCAAGGAGAATGCAGAGAAAGATAAAATAAATTATTTTTCCATTTTGCTTCATTCTTCAAATGAACTACAAAGGTCTCCATCTAAGTAATAAAAACAATGCAAAGCTGATTTTGAATTTGTACCAGTTTTAGCTATGGCATTTTCAAAAGACAAAGAATGCTTTGTTGTGTATGGCTGCAGGTTTACAACAATGCACTGATTTACAGAGAATAAATCTATCTTCACCATCAGAAAGCCTAGAATTTTATTTTTTTAAAAGGAAAATTTCCAAGTTTCCACTCTGTCCATTCTTAAAACTCCTCTGAAAAAGAAAGGTGTAAGAGCTTAGATCATCTCTAGAATCTCACTGCAACATATTCTTAATGTGGGACAGCTAGCCTAGAAGCCAGGATACTAACTTGGGAGTCAACAAACATGATTTAATTTCAAACCTATAGCCTAGTTGTAAGGTTTCCTAGAATAAAGTCAGCATATTTAGGCAGGTAATTCAAAAGCCCATGAACTGGACTACTCACCCCAGGGACAACCAGTCAGTGGAATGCACTGGCTCCAAGCAGTGCAAAGAGCTTTGACGTGTAACCTCTGAGAGCAATAGGAGTAGCAGTGTCTCCCTCATACGTGCACTAGCCCAACACATCAACATCTCTCTTCTTCCAAAGCTTATTTCTCCAACATGAGGACAAAACAGATATGTGTATTCACATGGGATGCTGAATTATGAACTGGGATGACTTTTGGCTTAAGAACCATGATGAAGGCAGGTTTGTCCCCAGATACTGAACAATGAACTCTAGAAGCTTGAGTAGAAAAATGGATGCTGTTTCAGGCCCCTGCTGGAGATTCAGTAACCTCCAGTAACACAATAATGTCTTACAGACAACACTAAAAACTAAAGTGGAAACCTATAGAAGAACAATCTGGCCTTGCCTACTTTTGCTCCTGAGTGCATCCTCTTTTGGGATTCTGATCCTGGTTTGTTGTTTGCCACGTCTGGGTGCACCAGAGGACTCAGTGAGAGCACATGGCAGTGCCTGCTGGGAGCAGAGCCTGTGGGATTGTGGCCAGCTGGTGATGGCACAGCCCATGCAAGGCTCCCCCTCGGCTCCTGGCTCATGCTCCTTTGGGGAGCAGCCAGCCCTTGCTGCTCCCTGTCAGACAGATGGGCTTCTCCCCTTCATGAATGGCTTGAATTCACAGCAATGCAATTTTCTGTTCAGCATGCACTTAGATACTGGGGAGTCCAAATTTTACATGGAAAAATATTATGTTGTCTGGTTTTGCCCAGTAGGTTTCCAAACTTTATACAGCATCCATGAGTGAACAGAGCCAAGTAACATGTCAAAAGCACAAACTTTTGGCTTTGGAGTCTAGGTGCTAGAGTGAGTGTGGATTGAGCAAAACCACAATGAGTAATGATGTGTTTTGATTATAAACCTTCACATGTGGTCTTCTGCAAAGATTCTGAATGCATCATGTTTGCTGTCTCTTAATGACTGCTCTCTTTTCCCACCGGGGCAAAGCAGAATTATATCAAAAAGTGTGACCTGGCATCATTTGGTGCAAACTCCCTGCGACACATTTACAGACAGCCAAACACATCCTTTGCTATTTTATGTGGGGTTCTCATTGCTACATATGGCACTGAACCCTTCCCTGACCTTTCTGGTTTCATCAGCCAGATGCAGGCAAGGGGCTTGAAGTTCAAACCTTGTTTATGATGGCAGAAAGCAAATATATTACTAGTTAGCCAAATGCACATCTGATGATAAACACTCTGTCCTACCTTTAAGGTGAGCTAGAAAAATAAAATTTAAAGCTTTCCTGTTAAAGACATATTTCTGGAAGAAAAAAAAGAATCAACTAAAATATTTCCCCCCCCCCCCATTTTCATACCTCTCACACCACTATAGGCTATTGCAGCACAAGGAAAAGAAAGTCAACCACCCTCAGTTCTGTTACAGTTACTAGATATTTTTTTAAATTTTAAACCCAATATGGCTGCCAATATGGCACAATTTGACAATTATGTCCAATTGTGCATTTGACATAAGAGTCAAATGCACAATTCCCCAAAAAATCAAGTTTAAAATATCATAACGCTAAGTTGCCGTCATGTTTCAGATGCTACTAAGAACATTTATTTAAATAAGAAAGCACAATGCTACATGATGAGTTTTATTGCCAGTGGAATCAACCACAACAAAGACTTATGCACTGACCCAGAGGAGCAAAGGAGACTAGTCTGGAAAAGATGATGATATTTTTCAAATTAAAAACAGAACTGAAGAACTTAATAAGACATTGTTGAAATCTGAGAGATTCATGATTAACCATCATGGGACAGAAAACCCAAGAAGAATTATAACGACTGGTTCTACTCCGACCTACGCAGATTCAAGCTCTGGGCATATCTTTGTTCAGCTATTTAGGATATGCTGATCAGCTGGTTTTCTCTTTGGAAACAGCTAGATTTTCTTCCATTCATTTTTCAGATACTTGTATATTATCAACCCTAAACAGTGCACTTTTTGGTTAGTCATGGCATTTAGTCCATCATTATTTTTGTAAAAGACTGAACCTCTTTTAATCTACAATGTGAATGCTTTATATCTCCTTTTCCTCAGCAAATTTGTCAATACGTAATTTAGTATTTTTTTTTACTGATTTCTGCTTCATGACTGTAGAAAAATAGCAAGTCCAGAAATTCCTGCTAATGAAGTAAATTTTCTCAAAATCAAACCTAGGGACATCCATATGGATAAATTCTTAAATAGACACTCTTTTCCTCTTTAGCTGACACAAAGCCATGTTTCACAACAATACATTACAGTAGTGGGTGATCACAACAAAGATACCTACAATAAACTTGTCAGAGTCAACAGTTTGTTGGTTCACCCAAAGCAAACTGGGGACATGTAGATGCAATTAAATCACACTGATTTTTATTGTCAGCTTTGTCATGTAATTTTAATTGCTTCCACCTCAAAATCCAAAATAATTAGAAACACATTAAAGAAAAAGTAAAGAAAGAAAGAAAGTGGTGACAAAAAGCAGCACAAACACATGGTCTGGCTTCAGCTAAAACAACACTGGTTTGGGTAGATACTACACAAAATAATACAAGATTCTCTTTAATTCCATATGTACGTAAGTTGTAGTGTTTTAAAAAACTTCTATTGTGATTACCTCACAGTTATTAGATTGTTTTTGATATTCCTTTAATTACAGCAGTTCTTACCACAAGAACCAAAAATAGGCAGCCAATCTTTCTGGCACTGGTGCGGAGCAGAACTCCTGCCCCTGGTTGTAGATAAGCAATTAAGGTGGGATAGGAGACAGAAGGCAAATAGAACAACAAATGTGATAGGGGAAAATAGCAGATTTCTTCTATACTTTGGAGGTTGGTGGGTTACTGAACACAGGCTCAATTATAGAAAAGAATAAAACAAACCCTGAGAAAAGATAACTCAGAACAGGGATATGTATGTTCAGTGTTCCCCAGTCATGGCCTCTTTCCTACGTACAAATTTTTTCTGGGTGGAATTTGAGGATATTCAGCATTGTCTAGGATTTCTGAACATCTGGCAGATTGAAAAAAACTCTGCAAAAGGTCTGACCAAACTTTGCTGCCAAACATCCAGAAATATTGGCTGTTGCCTCAGCACATGCACAGATCGGTTGCATGGGACAGAGTGCATTAAGTCCAGCACTTTTGAGCATCATCACATGCTCTGCACACAGACTACACAAGGAATGCTTAAATACTTCTACCAGAAAAATCCTGAATATAATTATGATGGCTGCAGGTGACAGGCAGACAGGCATGAAAGGAATTTATGAGAGACTGAGAGTGGAGCTCACAGGCCACCAGTCCTGTCTAAAACCTAGAAATTTCTTGAGCAGCAAACTTGAACACCAGCTTTTTTTTCTAAAGGATGTATCATTTGCAAGGCAGAAGAAATGGCTGTCAACACATGGGTGCTTGTGTCAGTTGATGAAAGAAAGTGTGTTTGAATAATTCTGGGTGTAGATGACACTGTGAGGGGAAGTAATTTTTACTGAATCCCACCTTAACCACTTCCCAACAGAGCATCCACTTCCACTTTGTCCTTGTGTGAAGCTGACACTGTTTCCATATGCTAATATAGGGTTATACAGTAAAATAAACCCAAACAAAATGATGCATGCATTACTCATGAGAACGTGTATGTAGTAAGTGAATATAATAGGAGGTCAATTACACCAAGGAAGAAGACACACCAGTAGAAAATCCAAACAGAAAACAGTGCACAATGAGCTGTTCACAGTCACCCAATTTGAGGGGTTTTTTGTGTTAGTGTTTTTTGGGGTTTTTTTCAGCTGTCTATATCTCAATGTCTGATACAAAATGTCTCAGTAATTTCTTAATGCACCACATTTTTCCCACGAATGCTTCAGTGGTACGTGAAAAGGAAGATCAAATAAAATCTCCAGTCAAGTTGAGAACTTTCTCAATTCTTTTCTCCTCAAAACATGCCCCAGTGTTTCATATCAGGTTTCTGGGAGTATCACAGATCAGCACAAGTTCTCTCACAGCATTCACTTCCATCAGACAACTGTCTCCCATGAAAATATAGGTCTTTCCTGGATTTCTTCCTTATGTAGCTCAGAACAGGCAGCCCTCCAGAAAGTGCAGATCCAAAGCCACTGGTAGCTTCACGCAATTAGCTGCCCAGTACATTTTGTAAAAGCAAACATCTCATGCCAAGGGCAAAGCATGTTGTGCCATGTCATCATCCTCTGTCATTACATGGGCTTCTCTCGGGTCCTTCCATATGAAATCCAGGCATGTGATGTAATTAAGGCATATTTCTGGAGTGCCTGCTGACTGAGGGTTGGAAATGGCACACACACTGCTGCCTTGTGTCCAAATCTAAGGGAAGATCCCACGTTTTGCCATGCATAGCTCATGCTACGCATGTAAAAGATGCCACAGTAAAACCGAGGATAAAAATTAATTTTTCCATTGGCGGGTAGTCTAAAGAATTTAGAAGTGCTGTGGCAGAATTTCCCTTTAACACATTCTTCATTCTTGTAATGCTTTCCTATTCTTTACCTCTTAACATACTGCATGAATAAATTTCCTCTTATCCCAGAATAGATGGCAGAAAGCAACTCAAATTGATGCACATCATTGGACTTAATTGATTCAAACAGATAAAACAGCAGGGTGGTAGGACAACCAGAAAGCACATTAAAAGGGGAAAGATTTGGCACTGACCTGGCTTGCCTTAAAATGTACCATCTACCTCCCTTACCTGGAGGGTGATGGAAAGGGAAGGGCAGAACAGCAACTATTCAACAGGCACTAAACTTAATTAAGTACCCCAACACCTACCCAAACCATGAGCTACATGAAGTCTAACTCCCTGAAAAGTCTGTCCTGACCCCTAGACAATGGGTTTGTGGTCTGTAGAATGACATTTCGCAGTTCCTCTCAAGTAGGGTTGTAGCACAAGTATTTTTTTAGGCTCATAAAATTAATGACCATAAATATTACCCTCAAAAATTATACGTGTGCAAACAAACTTAACCTTAACAAAGGTTAAGTGCCCGCTGCAATCAAATGCATGGGTTACCATCCAGTGTTCAATATGACAGAAAGAAGTAGCTTAAAACAAAGCCTGATAACATGTTGGCCTGTTCTCCTTTTCCAGAACCTTTAATGTCTTAAAGGTTCTGACAGATGAGCTAAAATGTCTTAACACAAGGCAAGAGATTACTGCCCTGAGCTGTTCACCTCATATATGATGTGCAATTGAAGAACAGCACATCAATCAAATCCCAACAAGTTCAGAACATAAAATACAATTTCACAATTATCTGGGATGGCTTTCCTAAAAACCATCTCAGCAATTTATTGATGAACAACTGAGATATCCATCCAGCAGATATTTGGGGAGTATCTAGTGAGGGTAACCTTGCCTTTGCCTTACTAAGTGTTTCCACTCCATGATCCAAGCCAAAATAATGCTCAAACTCATGAAAGATGATGATTTGACTTTCTCTGCTGAGGTGCCACTGGAAAACTGAGATCTGCTGTTAGATATAAATAAACTTCCTGAGATTTTAGAAAGAAAATCAGGGTGGTAGTTGAAGGAACAGGAAAATAAAAAAAATCCCATTAAAGGAAGCACCAGTTTCTTTCTACCTCAAATTTCCTACATTTATGGGCTATTTCTCAATTTTTGCTCTCTCTTTGATCTCAAATTGCCATTTCACACAACTTATCCAGTAATGCTGCTGGAAAGAAAACCAACAAGTTTAGTTCTGGGGCCCTCTCTTCCTTATTCACTTAATGAGAATACAGGATCATCACAATATCAGATTTGTATCCTCTCTTGGATTCCAAAAATGTTTGTTCTTTCTGATAAGATCAATTCCGCTGCAAAGAAACTCTTTGAAGAAAAGCTCCTGTCTAGCCATTTTAAAAACTTTTTATTTTTCTTTAGCCTGAGTCTGGTTTAATATTTATACTGCAACAACATATCATAACATCTGTAGCCTATTTTCCAGGATAGAAAAACCTAAGTATGTTGAGTAGCTTCTATTACTAAATCTTAATAAATTGTTTTTGTTAAGATTGTCCTTCTGAACATGTTTTTCTGAACAGGTCAACTGTCCTTCTGAACCTCTGAAACATTAAAGTGGCAGAAAAAGAAGCACTGTATTAACCAGCTGAAGATGGAGCCAGATGATAAAAGCTCTGCAGGCTGCTGCAGCTGTTAAGCACCAGTACCTTTCAAACTGAACTGTTGTGTTCTCCTTCACTTTGCCGATGTAACTCGACTAAGAGCACAAACAAAATACTAATGCTGTCACCCCCTTTTTAAGGATTGAAAATTAAAGGTTTTTGCCATGTTCATATGCCAAATTGCCAGAAGAGATATTTAGATTTTTCATCAAGTAAGTCTAACCCAGGACTTCAATCAAAGTTTTGTTCCTTGAAGCAAATTAAACTTGATCGTTTAATTACTATTGAATTTGTGTATTTTTTCCAAGCCACTTAAAAAAATCCCCTCATACTTTACCTTTCCAGTCTTCAAAGTGGCTTTTAAAAAGGGGTTAGGTATTCCTGGAAAATTAACACTTTAAAACCAGATATAAAAAACCATGCAAAGCAGTGATGGCACTCTAGCTTGTAGGTCATTATATTTAACAGTTGTTTCCATTTGACTTAATAATAAAAACTCTGCAGAGTGCAATAAAAACTGGATATATCCCACTTGAGCTTTTAATTAGGAAACATGAGAACTATAAAACCAAATCCTAGCACATGCTTCAACTTTGATTTCACTGAACTGTTATTGCAGTGCAGTCTGGAAGAACCAGTTGGAATTAAAACAGCATTGTATACAGGTGTTACATGGAGAAACACCTTGCCATTTTCCTACTGTGTTTGCAACAAGGTGAAATAAGGAGGGGAGGAGAAAAAAGATACAAAGATTAAGAACAGAAGTGCTCATTGGGACTGGCCAACATCATACACACAAAGGGTTTCTGACTGGTGCCTTAAAATCATCTAAAAGTAAGCAAATTTTTTTAAAAATTGCGGAACGTTTGGTAAAAAAATTTTCTTTGATTTAAACATTTTAATTGAAAATTGCTTTCTATGAAAAATGCCAACTTTTCTTCAAAAAGTCAAATCTAAGAACTAACTCTGAGTTTTGCTTTAGCACTCCATAATTAATAAACTCCTGTTTTCCTACCAAGTTCCTGTTGAAAAATCCCAGTTCCTGGCCTGCTCTTACATAAACAAATAAGATAAATATCAGATGCCCTCTACCGGCCCTGTGTTTAAGTTAGAGTTTCAGAAGTTATGAATTTCCCAAATTCCTTCTAGCCCTTGCTTTTGTTACAGTAGAGTTGCAGTTTCCTGCCTCCGTCAGACAAGTCCCACCACTTCAAAGATTACAAGTGTGGTCAGTCTGATGGTGCAGCTGTCAGCATGCAATCGGAGCGTGACAGGAACCAAAGGAAGCTCAAAGGACTGGGAGGGAAAGCTAACAGCTCCAGGAAAAAGAAGTGGGTTAAGGGAGGAGAAAAGAAGATAGCTAGAACGAGGATGAGTACATACCAGGATTGACACGTGAAAGAAATATGGATGCCAGGAAGCACAATTCAATGTCCCGAACTTGAGGGGAAGGGGAGAACCGGGGTCACACACCACACCTCACAGCCTTTTTAAACCCTTCAAATGAACAAGTTTTCCTGAACAAATCAATGTTTCCTCTGAAAATGCTCTTCTTTCTTTCCGTTTAGGAACATGTATGGCAGGTGGTGCAGATACAGAACTGTCACTACACTCATTACAGATTCCTACCTTGACTGGTATGAAGGGCATGCTGCAGCAGGGTTATACTTGTGTCACACACGACACTTCATGAACAGGCAGATATTTGGGATGCAGGGATGTGAATGTGCAGTAGGAGAATATGAATTGCAGTAGGAGAACATGCTGACTAGAGACAGCCCTTGAAGCAGTTTCTCATGGATAATAACCTCAGTGCTCAGCATGCTCAACAAGGTTATACTTTGCAATACTCAGGTTTTGCAGCACTCTCCCTAACACAGAAACACACCTGCAATGCTCCTGCCCTCCTGCCTCCCCAGGAGGGCAAACCCTGGGGTATTCTTGAGTAAAGGTCCCATATTGCAGAGGCAATTTCACTATCTTGGCAGTCCACTGGTCAGCTTCAGGAAAGGGCAAAACCCAATGGAGAAGCTCTCCATTGTCTGATTCTTACCTTCCCCTCAAATCTCGCAGTGGCTCCCAGCTGCACTCGGATATTCCGAGGAGGAAGAGTAAATGCTGGTGCTTCGGCAGGGACAGGGGGGCTGAGTGTCAGGGAGGTTTTGGAGACTCGAGTAGATGTCACCAATTTCACATCCCCCATGGTGTGGACTGCAAAAGAGAAACAAGTGGTAACATAGGAGTTACGATGTTTAATTACTTTTATGACGGAACCAGCTAAGAATCCAACCAGGAGCAGAGGTTCTGTTTGTATGCTCTACTCGGACACACAGCGGGATCTTCAGCCTAAGGTGACAGGGGCTATTTTCTGGGAGGGGAACTGAGACCCAGGAATGGTGCCTTGTGCCCACAATTGTGGGCAGGGTCACAGTCTTGAGGTGAACTCAGTTTGACCTCCCAAGTCCCAGGCCAGAGCCTTCACCAAAAAGTCATCCTTTACAACTGCATTAAAAGGTAATAACTTATTTCAGGAGGATATTTTCATAACATGACTTTGATTTTCCTGGCCTGGAATACAACAAAATCAATAAGTCTCAAAAGTGAGCCAGTGTTAAACAAGTACTTATGAAATAAAGAGACTTCTGTTTGCACTGGATTTAAGCTGCAAGCAGGAATGTGGAAAATCTGATTTTTCATAGCAAGCTTTCAAGATCTTAAGAAATATCTGGATATCTCCCTGCAAAGTACTACTAGTACAGAACAAATACTTTTGCAGAAATTCAAATTCTTTACTTTACTGCAAATCCTTCTTACAGCACATAGACTAGTAAAATAGCATGGAAATGAAATTTCATAATGCTATAAGAATGGCATTTTATAGACCTATTTACAGATATCTGCTTCAGAATAAAATCTTCTGCTGAACAGTTCCTACTTCCCAAGAAAAAGCTTTTTTTTTTGAAGTAAAATTTCATGGTTTTCAGGAAAAAAAGTAATAGCTGATACCAGTAATAATTCCTCAAATTGTCTATGTAAATTAGAAGCCCCACTGTAAAATGCCTTTTTAATAGACAAGTTTAACAAAGAAAATACTGAGAAATGGCTTGACCCACTAAGAGGTCATGTTAAACCAATAAAAAAACCTGGACTTCCAGTCTTAATCCTCTGCCATACACATCAATCTTTGATAGACTATGAATTTATTCATTTGAGTCTTATAAAAGTTGCAATTAACAATACTTGAGTAAACAGTGAAAATTCAATTTGAACAAGAGAAAAATCAACTAAACTAAGGCCATATTATTCCTGACTGTATGAATAATACATTTTTTCTAGAACAGGCTGCAGTTATTTCGGGAGCAGGGGAACAGAAAACTCATTCATTTCCAAATGGGACTTACACTCTAATGTCACACGTATGCACCTGAAACCCAGCCTGAGAATATAGTTTTCCACAGAACATACCTGACATGCTCCATAAGCAAACAGAAACACCTTCTCTACATTTATCCAAAACATTTTGAAAGGGCAGCTTCGCTCACAGAAGATATTAGTCTAAAAGTTACGTATTTCATGAGTTTTTTCTCCCTCACAGCCAACAGAAAGAGGCACCTGCAGAAGGTATTTTGTTCGACGTTGCTGTTGAGCGGCTAGCTGAGGAATGACCAAGTTCTCAGACAAGGAAAGAGAGGAGAAGAGAACTTTATTGTTTTGAATTCCATATATATAGAGTTTACAGAGGTCACCCAGATTGGTCAGCCCGAGACCTCCCCCTAGGCACAATTGGCCAAGCCCGAACTGACCTAATCCGGAGAAGTTGTTTGCAAAACATCCAAACTTTATCTTGTTTATGAAATATAGCAAAATGTTCCCACGGGAAGAACCTGTGCTAGCCACAGCTCAGCAGTTTTCTCATTCACAGTACACACTTGTCAGGAGCTATAGTTTAGAGGGCTACATCCTTCCAAGATTTCAGATAAATTATGCACATAGATTTTCAAATAATGCTTGGAATCTCCTTTCTCATTCATAAGAACACAGATGATGTGGACTTCAGATTTCTTCTGGCATAGCGCTCTGTTAGCATTTCTGCATACTGACATCAAAAACCCAAGAAAATCCTTTCATTTCTAGCATTTGAATTGTTGAGACCAACACAGAAATGGAATAAAGATGATTTCCTTAACTATGATGTAAAACTTCAAACTGAGAAATTCTGCCTTTATTTCCACAAAAGTTAATTCTGTAGTGAATGTCTGTACTGGCACTCAGTTACATGAGAGCAGAGCATAAGTGTCCCTTTCCAATATAAGCACCTCTTAAAATACAAACAGAAAAAAAATTATCTTTGTACTTTTAAGAACAACATGAAATTATAGTATTATTTAAATAAGGAAGAAACTGATTGTGTTCCAAAGACACAATATGAAATCAAAGCCTTGACTTTCTTCTAATAAATGTGCTTAGTATGTGAAGGGACAAAAAATTACAGTCTCACACAGCTATAGTCACTGCAATAAACAACAATTTCCCTGAAAAAAAAAGAAAGAATTATTTGTTCAATTAATTTTTCTTTCATTAAAGACAAGATACCAAATTCACTTCTCCACTCAGCTAGAACCACAATTTACCTCAGAGGACTTTCAATCAACTACACAGCTGTAAACTGCTGCATACTGAGTCCATATTTGCCAGCACATTTCTTAGTTTTTTTTCGTTACCGATGAAAACCAAACTTTTCAAATAATTTATCTTCAGTATTTCTTCCCACATGTCTTTCTTACCTGCTAAAATACACTTTTCCATAGCTTATAAATGCCAGTTTCCATAATTTCTCTTTACCTTTGAAACTATGAACTAACAAATCAGTCCACCACTTCAAACCTGCAATAAAATTTTCAGATCACCAGCTGTGACAATGATGTGCCAGGTATAATGTAGATGTAGGAAAATCTTTTCTCGTCATAAAGCACTATGATGCAACACAAATGAAATTGCAGTGAAGCTGCAATACAAACCATAAGAGGCCAGTAACAAAACATCTCCTTCCTCACACATCTGTATTGACTTTGCAGAGTTTACAAGACCAAAACAACATCAGAGAAAGCATATGCCACCTAAACGTTGTTTTAAAAATAATGCAGTAAGGGTAGTAAAATTGAAAACAAAACTAAACCCAACAGCCAACACCAAGAATCCAATTCAAATGATCACCCATGCAAAGAGAACTCCACTTTGGTCAGTTCCCTTGCAATGGCTGAAAAGAGCAAGAGAGAAAACTGCAGATGCTCACAGGACTTCTGTACAGATAAAATGTTCAATCTGTACTTGAGTACAATGCACTGTTTATGCAGGGTGACTGTGACACAGAAACCCACAGAAACCTGGGTATGGTACAAGACCAAATTCACCAAGTACCTGAAACAGCTGCTGGCACATGGCTGGAAAATACGCTATATTCAACATTCACTCATGCTCCAAGCATCACTGGGCTCAGGTATGCATCTGACAAACATTCCTGTGGCCAAAGTCCAACTCCAAACCCTACACAAAATTAAATGAAAAAAAAAAAGACAGAAGAAAGAAAGAAACTGTGTAAGAGGAAGTAGAAAGAAGGGAAAAAAGAAATCCTGAACAATTAACCCACTGTTACTGGTCAGGCTACATTTCTATTGCATGTAGGTAAGATACCAAAAACTATCGACAAATTGATGTGTAATATAGTGAGACTTTAAAGCATAAAGAAATAGCTAGTCTTTTCCATAAGAACATCTTGCACAGATTTAAGATTTTTCTCAATAAAGTGTCTAAACAGGATTGAATTTACAAATTAAATATTAGCTCAAATCAGCACAAGCAGTTTTCTGGCAACATAAGCCTCTAATCATCCACATTTAGCAATCTGACTTTAATTAACTATGGATGCTTCTAGTAAATAATTAGGAAGTATCCTTTTACAGCTTAGAGGATGTTTAACAATTCTGTTCCTAAACAAATAACTAATTCCATGTTGTGCAGTCTGGTGTTACTAGGGAACTACATGTCCAAATATTTTAAAGAACTAATGTTCCAGAGAACAAATCTTGTTCAAGCTTACAATTTGATAGACAGGAAGAAAGCAAACACTTAAAAGCTATGAAACATACCTGGGGTGTTTTTTGTTTGTTTGGTTTTTGTTGGGGTTTTTTTTTTTTGCAACTCTGTAGAATGTGAATATTTCTAAAATATTTTTCTTAGGTATTTCATGCTAGCTGCTGAATGAGATTTCAAGGATGCCACATGAACTCCTAACATTTCATCTCACATGCTGTGCACACCTAGACTATGGTCTTTAAAGAAAACCAACTGTAACTGAAGTTGCAATACAAACATTGTGGTATTAAACAGAAAAGAAAACCAACATGTAAATGTTGGCCTGTAGAGCAGTGATGTGGTTAGACAGCATTTCTAATCTGGATTTTTTTTTTTTTAATTCTTAATCGTCTCTAAAAAGCACACAAATCCTTGCAAATTCTCACAGTGTGCCCTCCAATCTTCCTAATACCAAAGCAGACTAATGTGTTTCAAGCATTTTCTACTGGGAACAAATCTCTGTCACTCAATACTCTGCTTCCAAAAATAAACCCCAAAAAGCAAATACTATGAAATCCACCTCATAGGTTTTTTCTCCTCCACTTATTTTATAAAAGTAAATACTTACCATCAGCTTCCTACATGACCATCTAATTATACCAATTTCCTTTCACCAAGTCCTTCCTCCAAGGCAAGAGAAAAATGAGTTGCAGAGAGTGCATGTGTGTGTGTATGAGAGAGCAAGCTCAGGCAAGTGAGAGGAAACCAGAGCTGCCAGCGGAAAAACCTTTATTTGACTTACTGATATTGCAACTCTACACTGAGCAGCACATTTTCACTTGGTCCAGCTATTCTGTTATTTTAGTCTGACTGGATTCAATAACCCCTGAACCATCTCTGAAATCTGGATATAACCTTTTGAGCACTTTAAAAATATGCTAAAGGACAGACAGCCCTGGGGTTGGAGCATTTGTCTGCTGTTTGGGAGTCCTGGGTGAATTCCCTGCTCTATAATGGGCTGCCTGCATGACCTCAGGCAAGTCACTAAGCCTCTCTTTTGCCATGGTTCCCCATTTGTAAAGTGGGGATTATTGTACTTCCTTACCACAAAGAAGTGCTGTGAGGATAACTGTATTAGAGGGTGGGAGCCAGGCTACAGTAAAGGACCACATAAATAGAACAACTAGCAAAAGGTACAAAATTACCATTAACTTACAGGAAGCTGGATCTCATTATACCTTTCTTTTTTTATAAATCAGTTGGGGCGGGGGGCGTGTTTTTAAAAAGCACATATTTTAAAACACTAGGTACAATTTATTCCCTTACACAGATCACTGAACTCAGACTTTTTCCAGGGACTAAATGTTATCCATTATGCTTCAAAATCTTCAGTATTTAAATGAAGCTTTTTTTCTATTCTAAACCTGCTTGAGTTTCCCCTTCTCACACACCTTATTTCCTTTCCTGCAGCTTCTTTCTTTACCACAAGACTAACATACACAAGGACTAAAATGTGGTTACCATATTTTTATACAAATCTATAACTTAACACGTTCTCCCCTGAACTACAGATATGAATTTTTGCAGCCATATGACTGGTGACTATCTTTCCAGTCTTGCCCTAGAAGACCACACAAGGAAGTATCCTGCCTTCTGTCAGCTACTGATACTCAACAAGCAGCATGCAGGAAGAACAATAAACCATAAAGGATCAGCAAAGGTGATAAATTAGTGTATCATTTTAGCAGAGGGGAAGAGGTTGGAAGCTGGAAAAAGAAGCAAGGGACTTGTAATGCCAGCAATAGTGGCCATGCTGTTCTGGGCAGCTTCTCCTTCAGACACAGTAACTGTAACAGGTATTGGGCTCTGCTGCAGGAATAGGAGCAAGACTGTGATGCTAGAAATAGGACTAATTTGAACTGGCAATGATATTAATATGAGTGAAATACATATTTTTCTTTTTTTGAGGGGATAGTAGGATACTGTACACAAACCATGCTCTTTGTGATGTCCAGATCTTGTGCCTGTGCTCTGCTATTTGTTGGTCCTTCTAAGTGCTGTGGTCAAGAAGACCCTGAATGTGTCCTGACACTACAGAAGCAAGAGAGATTTCCTATCAGTCCTGACTTGACTGGGGTTTCTTCCTCTGTTGTCTCATCAATATCTTTCTTTCTTCTCTACAAACCTGGTTTCTAGACAAGTCAGCTTGTAAAAAAAACCAGATTTGAGATATTTTCAACCCAGACTACTAAATGTCCTATCCTTTTCCCAGTAAAATTTGATAGCTACTATTAGACACAGCAGTAGGAACAGGATCAGATGCCAAATCTCCATTGCAAAACTCCATGATCCAAAATTTTGCAAGCTAAAGTTTTGGCAAATGTGTGTAAAATCCTTGGATATGTTCCCTCAATATGCTTTTGCATAACTGACCCACACAAAATGGGAATTACAGACCAACTTGCAATTTGTGCTAAAGCTAAGGCTCAGTAAAGTGACAGCAAGAGACTCCAAACTAAGTCACAATTTGATTTGTGACAATCATATCACAGATTTTCCAAGAAGGAAGAAGGTTCTTCAAATCCCATAATTTCAGTGCCTTGAATTTCACATTCAGAATATCAACCATGAGGCTGATGCATTTAATCATTAGCATAAATCTTGTCTGTACACAGAAAAAAGAAAGAACAGGTACAAGCTGTTCCAGGTGCTCATTTTAACAAAATACTGTTGCAGCCCCTATGTTTCATTCTGAAACAATAAAGTTCCCCGGGATGCTTCAAAGACTGAAATACTGTCAAGCCCTCATGTAGCTGCATGTGAGATTCTGATAGGGTTTGAGCTAAGAAATATAGACGGAGCTTTCTGAAATGAATTGAGGTAATTTTTTAAATGTAGCAATGTATGGTATCTTCTAGGAGTTTGGTCTACAGTGTTAGAGATTAGACGATATGTTTTGTGTCAGATTTCCTATACTCTACTGTATGTCTTGTGCATCCTTGCAAGAAACACAACTATTTCTATGTACTTTTCCAAGGCTTCTGTGACGCTCAATTGATCAGTTTTTGTTGAATATGCAAATCACAACAGTGGCTACTGTAGAAGAATCTGTAGGTAGAAGTGACTAATCTGGCGTGACACAGAACAAACTTCATAACTAATATTCAGATGATAAGTCTCTAAAAGAGACTGAAAGGTATTGTACAGCTTGTATGACACAGAACTTAATTAGTTTTAGTGGAAAGAGATAATCTATTTGTCTAATCAAAAACTTTTTGCTTTTATTATATTTGTAAAAGTAACGCAGCCTGGATTTTAAACTGAAATGGTTTCCATGGTACAATCACATAGATGGGTGAGGAATTTCATCCTGATCTTATGTAAAATAGTATCTCAAGATGATGCTAAGTGACCTACATTTATTTAAAGCCAGCTTTATTAAAGGACAAGGATGGCAGTCAAAACTTTTATTTATATAAATCCTATAAGAAAACAAACAAATGAAAAATCACCCACGTTCTTTTAAAGGAAAAGCATGCTCTCCATATGTGTCTGTGCTGACTAGGAAAAATGCATTAGCAATGATGATTTTCTTCCAATTACAAACAGTTGTAAACATCCTCTAATTTTCCTCAATTTCTCAGTGCCATTTAGGGTACTAAAGATACCAGGCCCACTGGATCTGTACAAATATCTAACTTCCCTTACTCTCAGTTCCCATGTGGCTGCAATGGAATGTCTTACATGAGCCCTGATATGTGGCCTTGAACAATTGCACCTTAAAGGTTTATTGATAAATTAAAGCAGCTGCAAAGGGTATTTCAGCTACAAGGAAGGTTTCAGAAACATAAAGAAAAGTGAGAAATAGATGTGTACCTTTGATAACATAGAATCATCTTGATTATAAACAGACATGCTACATTATTCAATTATTCCATAACCCCTGAGCATTAAACTGTAAGACAGAACACACCCATTACAAAGCAGCTGAACATGTCTTAAAAGAATGCAATGACATTTGAAGACTCAGGTTTAATTTGAAACATCAGATTAAGAAGCAGTAAATCTAGAGAGACCACAAGAAACAGCTTCTTTGCAGTCATTATCTTAGAAGAAATATGAGTAACTAAATGTGACATGTATTGGGCAGGTTCAGTACAGCATCCATAGCTAAGAACTATTTTATAGCAGCAAATTGAAGCCAGAGGGAAACCCAGATGGCAAACGGGATGCAAGTTGGTCTTGTTCTTGCCGATTCCAGAGGGGCTTCCTATAGAAGCACACTGGGGAGAGTAATTCAATCTGACTTCAAAACCTCCTACAATTCTAGTTTATAAGCAACATTTAAAAAGAGAAAAAAAAAAGAAAAAAGGAAAAAGGTAAGATCTACAGAAAGGTTGTCAGTGTACTAAGCAGCAGGTCACTGGCAATAAAATTCTACTGGTTTTCCTTTAAAGTATCATTTCTAGTACTCAATATATACCAAAATCCGAACACCTTTTTCTTGAGAAGGTTTGGACTAAAAATCTCAATCTGAATGTCATCATTGACAGCTGGTCTCATAAAGGATCAAACTTCTAGTAACACCTTTCATAGCCCTTAAAGAAGGATTTTCAGGATATGAAGAGCATACACATGGAGAATCTGAAGAGAAATTGCAGCAGGCCTCATCTTACCAATAAACCTTCATGTTTAATTTGTGTCGTGTATCTTGCTTGACAAGTACAGAATAACTGGTACAAGTTAGTGTTTATGATAGAAACATGCATGTCACAAAGACCATCCAAAATTCAGGGAGACTTCAGGGTGTGGGTATGACCTTGATCACTGAATAGCAGGACCTAGACTGGTAACGTATTTTTGCCGGAAGGAAAACCATTTTCCCAGTACTGCGCTCCCTTCCAGGACATACACTGATGCAAGCAGCAGAGAAAGCAGTAGGAAGATACTTCTTGCAGGTCATTTTCTCAAAGCAAGTGAGAATTTCCACTGTTTCTCCATAACTCACCTCTATGGGTCACCAGTGACTGAACACCACAGAATACCTGAGCACCAGCTGGGAACCCCAGATGAGAATGTTTTTAAGAGGACTTGGGTGAAACATTTGGAAGAGGGTCTCTTGAAATCATCTTGAAATGCAACTTGCAATTCTAGAATAATTTTCAGTGTCAGTGGATGTGAAGCTTGTCAGTATAAGCTGATCATAGCATGAAGTTTCAAGTACACAAGACAAATTTGCAATTACAGCTCTGGCTTCAGACACTAATACTTAATATAAGCAAGGCCAACAATACTGCTTTTCTAGCATTTAAAGAATACCTTTCATTCAAGCCTCTTAGAAGTAATTTATCTATATTGTCACTCTCAATTTTGAGGAAAGAGAATGATTCAGTGCGTCAGTTATTTAGCCTAGGATTATAGAGCTGGGAGACAGTAAAAGAAAATGTAAAAACAAGATCTTAAAGAACCACAGGCTGAATAAAAATAATTTTACTTTTAAAAAGAAAGAAAAATCTTATTTCCTGTTTATATGCTGAGGTACTTCCTTCTAGCTGAGTGCAGGCTTTAGCAAGGCTTCTAGCAGAGCTAACAAGCTTTATTCTGGTGCACATTAGCATGGGAAAAGTTTTGAGAGGTCTGCCTACCCTATGATTTAGGAAAATCATAAAACAAATCATAAAAATAAAGTTTTACAGAGAATGTCCTATTGTTGTGATGTCTTAGCAGTGGTACAAGGTTATGCTAAATCAGCATATTACAGAGAAATTTCTGTTGGTTTGGGGATTTTTTTGGGGTTCCACATTTCAAAGAGTTACCACATTAACTTTCCTTGATGTCGATGCTGCAGGTGGCCAACTGCTGTTGCTTATTTCCAAGCCAGTAGGGCCATAAAATTGCATGAAAGGTGAGTCATGGAAGATTAGTGGTTCATAAACCACAGAATTTTTAGCCTCTAAATTTTGCTTTATGCTTTAGTTTCAAGTATATCCAGAACTCAAAAAAACAAAGACAGACTCCTCAAGTCTGCCAAGTTCTACACCATTTGGGAAAATGAACACATGTACTCTACTGGCTGAGGTGTGTGAACCCTGGGGTAATTTTGGAAAGAAACCTGTTGATTTGAGCCAGAGATAGACAGGGCCATGGATAAACACCACTAAGTTTCAAATTATATTGCAAATACTTAATACTAAAGGAATTAGTTCTTCATTTGAAAGAGCCACTGGTCCTCCATGCTGAGATACTCAGCACAAGGCCAAATTCTGAGCTGCCTTCTATTCTATGAAGTCCCATTTACTGTCAGCAGAAAACCCAGCCCTTAAGCTCTCCTGCAAGTTTATTTTTTCTGGAAACAGAAGTTTTGTTCATGCATGCAAACCAGCATACTCCAACAATCACAGGGTATACATCAATCCTTAACAATGTATCTGGCACTGCAAAACAAAGAGAAACACCACCTTGCACAAAAAGTTATAACCTGGGTGTGAGAGGGGGCTATACAATGATAAGATCTTCTTTTTCCCTAGTTCCTAATTTTTCTACAGGAGAAACAGCTCTAAAAACTTCAGGATAATGTAACGTCTATCGGAGAGAATGGGTGGTCCACAGCAACCACATTTCCCATTTGACACAGCACATCTTCCCGTGATCTTCTTCCCGTGCATATTAATAGGCAGATTGAAGTGAAACCTTTAAGAGTGATATTCCAAGAGAGCTGTAACAGAGATAAAAAGTCTAAGCACTCTTCAGATGATGTAATATGGATCCCTACATGCATCCTTCAAGCTGGGGATTACTTTGCTCCTTTACCTTTACTGGTCAGATGTCTGCTCTTCTCACAGCTAGCAAGGTTTCACATTCAGTCCTACCTGCTGCACTCCAAGCCTTTGGAAACAAGTAAACAAAAAGTGGTAGCATGTTTACAAGTTCTTAAACTGAATAATTCCCCATAAGGGCCCCACTAGATGAAGTTAAGGTGGTAATTATGTTCAAACAATTAAAAGCTTGCTGTAAAGAAAATGAAGATAAATTTATTCTCAATGTACATGGGAAATAAGAAGTGAAGTCATCAGCTTTTAATTGTACCACAGACAATTCAGACATGGGTAAAAGTGTAATAATTAAGAATTGAAGCACTCCTGGAAGAGATTGCTCTAGGACTCTGTGGAGTCTTCAGTGCTGGAAGTCATACAAATGTCTGTCAGGACTGACACGCAAAGTTGATTAAGCCTTGGATATGGGAGACTCTGGATGGCCTTCTAAAGTCCCTTCCAAGCCCATGACTCTGTGATTCATCTAACAATTGATGTGAAATTTGAACTATAATATAAGACTTCCATGTGCTGGATATGGGCCAGCAAGACAACTATTATTCTGTAGAGAGCACTATAAATCTGAAAAGAAACAACTGCTATAAGGTGAAAAAGCTCAACCTACGAAAATGACAACAGTATCAATATATAAATCATTAACATTGAAGAGCTTACTGAGAAGCAGCGAGACAGAAGGAATCTGGTTTAATCTTACTTAAGCATCAGTTTTGCAAATCTCAACCAAATGTCCATTTCTGATAACAAGTGAACAGAGTTTTCATTGCAGACTGCAGAGAGTGGGACGCACGGGCAGAGATATTAATGCCTTTAAAGATGTTTCCACTTTTAAACATAAACTGTCCTGTTACATTCAAACACCACACAGCATATAAAAGTTATTTTACATACTTTCTACTAGATTTGAAAAGTAGAGAATTACAGTAAGTTACTCAGATCACATCACATTTCTTCAGCTACGTTCTACAAAAGCACACAGTGCGTGCTCTTGAAGCTAACAGCCTAAAAGTGTATATTAGAAGAAGATTCAAATGTGAATCAGTGGTTTGGAGCCTCTTCACATTTCCATGGGGCTTATATGGACAGAAGAATGGTGTGACTGTCTGAAATCCAGGTTTTTCCTGCCTGCCCTGCTCCCAGCTGGGAGATGAGACCAAGAAGGCCTGTTTTCCTTCTTCTGCTTGGAACTTCATTAGGATGGCTCTTCTCATGATATTTGGACCCCATCCAGTCCTTTGCTTCGCTTTACACACTACATCTATTCAATGAACATATCAACATTTCCTCTGTCAGCAGGGAAAAATTGGTAGGAATAAAAAAATCTTTCCATCAAGTCCACCATATTTTCCTATCCCTTTCTAAAAAGTCTCAATTCAGTAAGAGATAGCACTGTGATGATTTTGTGAAGATGTTCTACAGAGACTTGATCCCATAAGTCACATCAACTTGTCTAACAAGTAACTGGCCCAGCTCTCCTCACAGACAGTGAAAGGTAGGAGGTGAATATGTTGCCAGGCAGAGATGATCCCAAGAAAGGGTGGAACAGAGAAGAAAAGGAATAATCAAGATTAAAAACAAAGAAAAGAAGATACTAAGAAGGAAAAAGAAATCAACAGGAGATGAAAGAGCCAACTCTGAGGGCACAAAAAGTTGCCAGGGAGGGGAGGACTATGGTCACACAGGCAGAGAGAAAATAAGAACATCTGATGAAGGCTGCCAAAGACCAACCAATATTCAGATCTACTGGCAGTATGGCTCAGAGTCATGATGGCTCCATTTTTTAATTCCAGAGTTTTAACTAAAGAAACTTTAGGACATTTTTTTTTAATTTCCCCTCCTCTCCCCAATACAAGAACAAAAAAATTATCCAAGAATGAGTGAGGTTCATTCAGACCTCTTTTGACTGACTTTCACCCACTAAGTTGGTTGTTGAAGAGTTATTCACCACAGCTCCCTCTTCCCCATTTCTCAAGCTTTGTTGTTTGCAAAGTGTTTTATATTTCTCCCCACCCAAGTGCCTCACTCAATCTGTCTACTTGCCAGTTTAGGGCAATTCTCCTTTATATGAGTTCCCAACAACTGCTCTGCATGCCAATACTGAAAGTGAGCAGGTCAGAAAGATGCCAATTATCCAAGTGTTTACACAGATGTGAATAAAAATGTGCAACATTGATATTAGAAACAGAGAAATGCATTCTTCACTTTTTTTTTTTTAAGATGAAACATTAAAGAAGATTTAAAAAATACACATATGGAAAAAGCTAATTCTTCAAATGCTGCTGACACTTCACATCCCATTACCTCTGTGGTATATTTCTTGCATATACAAAAACTGATTGTGTTTTCTCCATCCTTTTTTTTTCAGTTCTCTTTGCATGTAGTTCCCTTCACAGGCTTTTTCTTCAATGACAGATTAAGAAAATAATCTCTCTCCTCCCCTTAAATTAAGTCCCACTTCAACACTGAGATAGTTACACTTCTTAGCAGACCACCATATTAAAGCCTTGAGATTAAAATTTGATCTCTCTGTTAAATTTGTTCTGACCACCTATTTCAGCCATGAGGACAAAGGACAGAACCTCACTGGAGTCCGTGTTTTGTTGCTGGCCATACATTTTATTCCACGAGCACTATAGTGGAGGTGAGCAACAGGCAGAAAAACGTTGTCTCACTTCAGTTTTGCTGAAGTCAGGACAACTGCCAATGCCTCCACTGAGACCTGAAAAGGGAGCAGCTCCAAGGCAAGATCTTCATTTACAAACACTTTCCAGGAGACCTCTGTGCGCTCCACAGAGAGCTCTACAGGCTCTGAAAACCAGTTTAGAACTGGGTATGCTTTTAAACTCTGCTGAGAAGCTCCAAACCAGATGTGCCTCAGGGATTCATTTAGCAATTTAAAACATAGCAGTATGCCTCAGTTCCAGGTGTCCATGAACAAGAGATCCTTAACTAACTTGGAAATTTCAAAAGGAACGGGGAGAGTGATCTTTGATTGGTATCGATGAGATAAAAAAATATAAAAGAATTTTATAAATCTTGGAGATTGAGAAAAAAATTGGGGGATTGAGAAAATCTCAGTAAAACCTGTGTAATTTATTCCCAGAACAGCCAGAAGGTTACCCCATGAAATGGTCACAGAAAGTCTTATATTAAAATGAAAGTTCTGCAAACCACATAAGATCCTCTTTTGGACAAAAAATATCTCAATATACTGAGAAGGTAAGAGAGAAGGATACAAAACTGCTTTTCCCAGTGTACCCTTGGATATAGCATGGACACAATTCTAGCAAAGGGTGGTTTGGCCTGTTACAGAAGAAAATTTTGGTTTCTCATGGAGATAATTAAAACAGTGTTTTTCCAATAAAAGACAATTATCTAGACAATTTATATCCAGAGCCTGCGAACAGGGAGCAGAAATAATTTCACTGAAAACTGCAAAGGTACACAAAGTTCATTTGGTCTTGCTGAGGAAATTCCTGGAATATTTGCACCTCGTGATACATATCCAAGTCTGCTGATCACTGAATGTTTAGGCTTCAGATTTAAAAGATGCCCCCAAAATTACATGCAGAATAACTTGTTGTTGAAAAACTTTTGAATACAAACAGCAATGAAGAGAAATAAAACAGTTAAATACCTAGTTGTTTCAAAGAAAATAAAAAGAGGACTAAATTACATTTAAAGGCATCAGAATGAGGTGGAGTTTTTTTTAACATCAGGTATAGTTTCTGAGGAATCTAGCTGTGAAGTCAGGGGAATAAATGTAACTAAGAAAAATAAGACCATATGAATATGTAAACCAGTTACATGTCTCACTAAACAACTCCAAATCAGCACAGCACTATTTTGACAAGTATCAGCAAACTCTAAACCCTCAGGAAGTACCTCTAGGATCCATAGCACAGGAAACTAAGGTGGCAGTAAAAGCACAAAGACCTGTTTGCATAGCAAGTTAGAGCTCTCTAGGGGAATTCCTGCTATGTAACATTACAGGTCACTACAGGTCCTCTATTCCTCAAATACTGCTCCTACTTTTCGTGTAAGCACACCCACTTTGATACTTTTTCCAGTGGCCATGGATCCCTTCCCAAACAACACAGAAGTATTAAAGTTTGAAAAGACCTCCAAGATCATTGAATCCAACCTTTCAGCAAAGACCAATGCCTATTATGTTTCCATAAGGGAAAGGAATGTTTTAAGGCATGGACCTAGGATTTAAGTTGCTTTAAATCACGCTATTTTCACAGGGCCACAGAAGAGAGCCAGCTTACACCAGCCAGGGATCTGGTAGCACATCTTTCTGTCAAAGTTTTGGCAGCTCAGTGTAAACCCATTAATCTTGAACTACAGGAGTACAGTTCTGTGAGATCTGCAATCACCATGACCCTGTAGTATTTATTCTATTTCTTATCTGACAGGAAAAACCAGCCTCCAGGAATCTGCCCGGTGAGGCACAGGACAATGGATGATTTCTGCCTCTGAGGCAACAGCCTCATATTTGGAATGACTCAGTTATCTGAAACCAGAGGTAGGTAGTGAGAGTTTTCTACTTTAGATCAAATAGATAGTCCTGCTTTCAAACAGTGGAGATATTTGGAAGCATCTTTGTATTGCTTTGATAGGTAACTTTGAAACAGAGTAACCTAGGCAAATTCTACACAAAATCTAATAACTTGAAGTTAGGATTGAGATCCCAAATTTCCAGATTTCTGATCTTAATTCCCAGCATTGTTGCGTCTGTGTGGTTCCACAGCAGAGATCTCTTTAATGATTCATCATACAAGTGACAAAGAGAACAGCTTTCATAGGATTCTACAGATGATGTTACAAAGTATGTCCAGCAAAGCATAATTATTTTTAACACTCACAAATTTATGAACACATAGGAAAAAAGATTCTCTTATGAGGAGTCAGAGGAAAAAAAAAAAAAGGGACAATTCCACTCATGATAGCTACCAAAAAGACTCGCTACTGCCCTATTTTCTATTTTTAAGTTTCTGATGGGGAATAACAGCAAGAACAAATAACAGGATGCAACAGAATTCCAAACAAGAATTGGTTTATTGGTTTTACAGACAAGAACAACTTTCCCAGCACAACTATCTATGTCTATGAGATATCCAAAGCAATTATTAACCAATTAATTCACCAAGGTAGTTGCTCCTGTGATGGAAAAGAGAGACACTATCTGGATTTATTAGTGCTATGCATGAAGAGAGATCTGGAAGAAAATAAGAAGTTAACAACCTTCACAAGTTTTTGATATCACAATTGGAAATCCTTAGAACAAAACTTGAATAAAGAACACAATTGTCTAGTTTGAAAAGGTTTCTTGTAAGTCTAAAACTTAGGCCAGTTTCCCGAAGTTGGCAAACATTTCAGTTACCATTGCCATCCCTAATCACAGCGAGTTTTTCCTTCCAGTATTGGCTTTTCTCTGAATTTGAAACCCAAGCTTAATGCAAAACCACATCAAGCAGAAACAGGATAAAACAGATCCATGCTGAGCCTGAAGGGGTAAAGCTGCAGAGATTCTTGCTGCTGTAGTCACAATAATAGTTTCAGCTTAAAAACTACTGGTCTATTTCAGCAAGTGGCTGCTTTGCTGCTGTGTCACACAAAGCCACATAGAAGTGAAGCTACTTTTCCCAGATTTTTTTAAACGTATGTTATCTGGGACACAGCAGCATAGAACCTTGGAAGCTTGTAAAATGAATTAAGCAGACAAATGCACTGTGTTTGTTTTCAGTTCAATAGGAGGCCTTAATATTGAATACATATGAAGGACGAGACATGCTAAATTGAACAAGCCTGGAGGCTTAAAGTGATATTAATTCCACTTGCAATCAACCATGTGGATCCAATGATCAAAGAGACTTGGAAGCAAGAAGGGAATAATGGAAGTATCAACACTCAGCAATATTCCATTGCCTTGGGGCAGCACAGGACCTGAACAGATGCCAGGAGAGCAGCAGGGCTATCTCTCCTCACATCGAAGGGAGACAGGAACAAAAGCCACACCGGATTGCCAGGCACCAACCTCAAACCTTCAAGATGCTGCTATGAAAAGGTGCCAATTGCACTTCTACCCTTTTGCCTTATAAGCTTAGATACTGCCCTGGTTTTGACTGGGATAGAGTTAATTTTCTCCTAAAGCATGTCACATTAAACCATGACAGAAACTTTCTATATAAAGCACCGCTAGTGATGGCTGGTGTCTCTTATCATGACTTTGAAGAGATGAGAGATGAGCACCAAAACATAATTGCAGTTACTGAAAATTAGCAGATAAGTCTTTAAAGAGACCAGAGACAGGGCTATGGAATAAGCAAGTGTTTAGTTGAGCAACAGCACTTGCCACTGGAGATAAAATCTTGGTTTAAGCTGTTTAAAAAAGCATCCCCAGATCTGGCATATGTATTTTGCATTATCCAGGAGCAATAATGAATTAAACTACAATAACAAGCTGTTTAAAAAGAAAAAAAAATTCAAGATTCAGAGCAACGTTTTGTCAAAAAGTTCTTTCACCCGCACAGGACAATTCAACATGGTTGAGCTTCTGAATCAAACTGATCATGAAAGCAAGTCCTTGCTTTCATTATGAGGGCCTGAATTGTTCTCTAGATTCTTGTAGCAAGACAGCTGAAAGCCAATATATGAATTTTGCTTATTATATGCCAGGCCTTAGCTCTGTGAAAGAGCAGACCTGACATTGAAAAGGGTTGCAAGGTTAAAACAAGTGGTCAAAACTTGGCATATAATGAACAACTTCATACTTAGCTTTAGTATTCAACATGCCTCAACTTAAGATAAGGTTAATACTTATCATTCAAGTTCTGTCGAAATGAATGTTCCCCTGATTTAACAGAATTTTGATCACACTTTTTGGCAAATTTAATCAGTTAGAGTCTTTCACTCTTCTGTGTAATACATCCAGGGAAGTGGGAAATATTCTTACAGTAACTGGACCTTGTTGGAAGGGTATTTGATTAAATGCTCCTCCCCAAGGGTGCTTGTCTTGTTTTTAAAGTAGCAATTGTTTTCAAGGACTAGAGGATTTGGATTTTGTTGTTCTTAAATGTTTAACTTCTTTGTCTTCCTGCCCTAGGTTTAAAAAAGTGTTACTGATAACTCCCCTGATGTCTTACTGCATTTTTAAAATAGTTTAAATTTACTTTGGGAAGGTCCTGTGGTACCTTATAAATCTCCCAGAGAGTAGAAAAGGATTTTTGCGGGCTTTCTTTTTGCCAATTTCCCCATGCTATGTGTATTTTAACTACTACTTTCTTTAGAGTGGAGTGCTGCCTATGTTTTAACCCCTCTTATGCAGAGCTGCTGTGTTTTCTGCATGGGAGACTTAAATCACCAGAGCCCTAAATTATCTGTTACAGGCAAAAACCCCTACACATCACTTAAATAACTATTAAATGTCCTTACTGCTTCAAAAAGGTAAGGACTTTCAGTGTTCAGAATAAATTAAAAACAAGCTCCTCTCAAAGACATGTAGCTTCAGGTAAAAAAAGGTGAATGATGAAAAATAGATAAATGATTACTCACAATTTTCTAGCCTTTGTAAGCTATCAGTGCTGTTACAAAGTTATTTCTTTCCCCATTCTTTGGTGATGGCTAAGTTGATTTTTAGCTATAGTTGCTGAAAGTTTTTTGGGTTTTTTTAATAATTTTAAATCTTGGAAGAAAAAAAGAATCAGTGGGAGATTTGTATTGTTAATGTTAAATATATGAAACAGATAAATGCAAACCATATAAAACAGCATTTTGAAAATAACAGCCATTTGTACCTAATTCCTAGACCTAGTTCATGACAGTCCCTTTCTTAAGGACTTTGTTGCAAGATTTGTAGCCTTGCATTTATATCTTTATTAATTTAGTAGGTCTACTTACATGAGTAATAGAAACTTTGCAGACTTAGGTTAAAATAGAAATGCAGCAATAATCATGGAACAAGGATGGGACAACATGGAACAACAAAAAATCTTAGCACAACTTGCAGCCAGAAGAAACACAGTCCTGGGAAGCCTTTGGATGCAGTATTATTGGCATCTGAAGAGAAGTGATATACTTTTGCATTTGAGTTAAGCAAATATTGAGGAAAGTAAATGTTTTAATGGCAGTGATTAGTTCTAAACTTAGAGGGCATTAGAAACACCACTGTAACACAGAGTGGGGAACTGCTGACAGGTTTAAGGCTCAGGAACAGACATCAAATGAAATCTAGGCACATAAACATGGCTAAGTGAGACATCTGCTTCAAGTTATTCAGTTCATCCACAGGGTGACACTGGTTTGCATTGTTTACAAATAAATATAATAAATAATCAGGCAAATCTGTTGTTAGTTAAAGCATTAGGAGAAACACACCCTTTACAATGCCTCTTGTAGAAAGACATCTGTTAACTTGAACTCCCCAACCCAAATTGCTTACAGAATCCTTTATTTGAGTTTACCTTTTGTCTCTTCCCATTTCATTTTCTGCTCTCACTGGTCACTTTATTAGTTATGTTTAAGAAGGAAACATGTTTGCTAGCAACAAAGGATATCATAATTTTGGCCATATGCTTACCATTACCCCAGAGACTCAACAATCAAAAATTATTTAACCAGAAAAAGATTCTAGTGTTTTCAAAATACTTTGGAGACAAACTTACTCATCTATAAAGAAAACAGACAACTTATTTGTACTACTACATATGTAGCATTAGAGACTAATGGGCTTAAAAGACCAAACCTTTCTTTAAGAGAATCTAAGTAAGAAATTTAAAATGAGGGCTAGATTTACAGCTGCAAACTCTTCTCACAACAAGCAGTTTTCCTATTAGTGCATCTTCTACAATCATCTGCTTTCTGTAGTGTGATTTTTCATTCTGATCCCATTGAGAAAAGAAGTATCTATGGATTAGTGGCTTCTCTTGAGCTGAGCCAAGTGCAGAGCATTCAAATCATGAGTATTAGAGCCAGTATTTATTTTTATATATATATATATATATATATATAAAAATTTATTTCACAGAGCTTACTAGCACAAATCAACAAGGAAAAGAAGCACATATGAATGTCTTCCACTCTTTTAAAGGAAAACAATCAAGACCAGTTATCAGCTTCAGACTATTAATTTTCCATCCTAACAAATGGTTAAATTTCCAGGCTCAACCCAATTTTCTGAACTGGACTGATTCCATCAGAGACCCTAGTCAGGGCCTGCTCATGGTAAGTACACAATAAATCACATTCAGTGGGAAAGGATACCAAAAGAAAAAAAAAAACCCACCAAATAACACCCTAAAAGCAGACAGGTGAGCTTTATGCTAATAAAGGTACTGCATTAACATTCTGGAAACTGGTGTATTTTCTTTATTGAAGACTCAGAGTCTTCTGGCAATGGGCAGGGACAGCGATGGCACCTTGCTGTGGTTAGGCTGGAGGTGTCACTGTCAGCACCAGACTACACCTCTAACAAGCTTCCTGTCCTAACAAGGGACCATGCACAAAAGACAATTTGTAAGTGATGAACACTTTCGTATCCTTCTAAATCTCCACATCTCAGGAATAAAGATGAAAATAAGAGGAAAAAAAACCATACACTAAAAAGCCCCATTAAGCCACTGTTGACAGCCCAGCACCAAAGCACCTCCTTTGCAGGTCAGATATTGACTGCTCTTGGCACATTCTATGTTTCTACTCAGTAGGGACAGAAAAGGAGATATGTAATGTGAACTACTGAGTTTCTTCGGAATACCAGGAGCTATCTTGACTTGCCTTTACTCAGTACAATCGCTATTTTGTTTCTTGTTGAAAATGCATATTTATTACTGCAATGCAAGCCAGACATGTGAAACCACAAAGAAATCAGGATTTTATAGCTGATGAAGGATCAAAATACCTGCATTTTATCGTACATGGATCAAGAGACTGGCAGTGCAATGAAATTATTGCAGCATGAACAAGAAGAGAAAACAAATTAAGCAATACCTGCTTATGACCAGTTTTTGTCAGTTCCTGACCTCTCACCAGTGCCAAAACTTGGGAAAAAACCAATACTAAATAAAAACCTAATGTCTTTAGATGCTGGAAAAATGTACGTACTTCTCTGGAATGAAACTCTAATCAAAGGAAAAAAAATTAACATCTTCTGCTCTTGTGAATTTTGGCTGCTCCATTTCTATTCATATTCTTTCTTTATGCCTGCAATGACATCACCCAGTAATAGGGAAAATGGAAACTCATTGCAAGCTTAATTCCCAGCCCTTTAAAGGATTCAAGATCCAAATTGTACCAAATTAACGAATTTACAGGAATGGGGTTACTGCCTTCAAGAGTTTTATACAGATGTTATTTACAGGTCCAGACACCCTCGAACAGTAGAAAATGCAATAACTGAAAATGCAGTCACTGACATGTCTTTAACCAGAAGAAGGCTACACTAGATTGCATTTTTAATCATAAAAGGAAGAAAAAGAACATCAGTCATTCCAGTAGTTTAAAAGCTGATGACACCAATTTGCAAAAATCTTTTAGTCTAGAATTTTCATGTTTTTCATGTTTAATGCTCATAATAGTTCATTGCTTCTCCTTTCACTGACTACATAATATAATCTTGTTTATCTAAAATTCTTTGGGGATTTCTAAATCCACTTGAGAAGCAGACATTCACGAGAGGGGAATGGAAGGATTACAACGACTTGCATCAGTTTTCTGAAGAGGTATAGTACCTTCAATGTAGTCTCTTAAAGGACGTCTGTGTTCTTTTTTATTGCACTGAAGGGATATTTGGAGGGAGAGGAGGCAGGGAAGGTAAGTCCAATCCTATAAAATACAATGAACTTCCCTTCAACTGGGATTTTAATTAATCAGAGATGTTAATTAATCTGGCAAAAACACGTGCCACTGCTAGTAAAGAAACAAACCTGAATCCCTCCTAGTCCCCAAGAGATTTTGAATAACTACAAAGATATTACCTTTTACCCTGAGATGTATCTAGCACAACCATGGGCATCAAGCTCCTAATGTGAGACTGAGTGAGGGTAACTTCCTGTATGCTTGAGCCTTGTGAACACAGACAAAGCAAAAAAGCCCCTCTGTTTGAAAACGTGCTGTACTACTCCTTGCCTCTAGACATTTCCAAGAGACATACAAAAAGTCTACAAGAAGAGTGAGGAGAAGAAACTGACAGCATTGACAGAAAAGAATTTGTCACCTCCCATAAGATGATCTCTTCCCTAGACTACCCAAGAACATCAATGCATCTTTATTCCACATATATTGGTCACTGCAATCTATAAGCCTAAATGCTTCTCCCCTGTGCCAATCACCACACTATCCAATATCTGTGGGTCTGAGTTTGCCTTTTCAAGCCAAAACAAATAGGATGATGTTTACAGCTTTCACCCAGGGTGATTGGTTGATTTTGGCATAAACAGTCTCATGAATCTTTCGAGATTACTCAAAAAAAATCATTTGTTTACATGAAAAGCACTAGCACAGGACAATTTTTCACTCAGTGGTGGAAATATCGGGCTGTTACTCTTGATAATTTTGCTGAATAAAACCTGATTGCTTTCCAGCTTTTTATCTCAAACTCAGATCTACACATTCATAATTAGATGTTATATAGGCTTACCTGCAACTGATACAGTGGCAACTCTCTTTAAAAGATTGCAAATTACTCCTAAAAGAAGAAGTCATTCTCCCTGTGCAATACCATACATGTTATCATTATCAGTAGATAATGACTCAGCCAGACTGAGGATAAAGACAGCTTCTTCTTCTTTTGTGTTTCAATTTGAGCATGAGCTGAGAAGTGAGGCATTTTAAAAGACTGTCAGTTTTCCCCTAGCCCTGACAGAAGGAGACAGCCATCCTTCCCGTGGCTTGACACACCTACGGTAATACGGCCCAGCTGCTCTTTGTGGCTCTCTTCAGTCAAATTACTATGATTGTTTTTAAAGGTCACCATTACAGTGGACAAAATAACCCAAAATCACCCCTCTGGAACTTGAGTTTTCCCTAGGTTTCTTTGTTTTGCACAAAGAAAAATAACTTTCCTAAGCTTCCCTTGCTGCCTCCACATAAATCCCACTCTTGAGCATGTCCTGGGCAGACACACACACTTGTCCTCACTTATAACATTCTGACCCAAGCGCATTCTCACAAATTGCAGAAGTGAGATTAAAGCTTAAAGGTTTGTCCCTGTCCTGTGTTCTAAGGCTGGCTGGATACTCCAGTTTTTCCATGACATGACTAGTCATACATTCCAGTCACCCTAAGATGTCTCTAAAGACATATTATTACTTTTTAAGGTTGTTGAACATTTTGGCATCTCAGTTCTACTGAAAATTAAACTCTCCTTCAGATTCCAACCTCTGGTTCTAATTCTACCATCAGGAACTGTGTGTCCAGATAGGTACAATTATAATCAGTCATGTTCTCATCCTCTCGAAATATTAAAAGGACTGAGCTTTAGTCTCTCTCTTCACGGCATTTTTCCAGACAATGAATCATTCCTTTCTCTCCTTCCTGAAACTCTTTCAATTTCAGCCTTCATGAATTGTAGGAAATATGGACACATGAAATGCGTCCACCCACATTCTGCTCCTGTATAAATGAGCTAACAAGTGACTGCTACCAAACATGAGTCCGTCTTGCAATAAGATCTAGAATAGCACATAGGTGCTCCTTACATTATTGGTTAAAAATCAAATACAAAAACAAAGAAAGAAGGAAGAAAATCCCCAATTCTCTGCCCCACTGAGGCTCATATTCTGTCAACAAGACCTTGGAATTAAGCACTCACCTAGAATCAGAACATGGTGTGCTGCAGTCAGGGTTATGATAGGAGGGAATTTCCTGTAAGACTTCAGTAGACATAAAGGTCAGGAGACAATCACAGGTTTGTACAAATTGTATCGAAAAACTGATTTGAAACACAGTGTGGATAAAAATACGTATTTAATTTGATCCATTTCCAATGACTCTTGGAAACAAATGCTGGGTTTTTACTGATGTATTAATAGATGAACATCACCTCTGATGCAACTGATGCCAGTGATGGATTTATTTGGGGCATTTAGCCTGCTAATCCCATTAGTGAAGTCACAGTTGATAGAAAAACCATCCCTAGAGATGTCACTATTTTCTCTTCCTTAAATACTAAGAAACAGCTAGTGAATGAGTTAGGGATTTTCCACACATCATTCATACAAATCTTCCATTGCTTCATGCTACTGACAGTCAGACAGGTAGCAAATATCACAAAATGGGAAAGATAATTTCACTGGGAAAAAGAAGCAGGGATTTTGCTAAAGCTGCTTTCTACTGAAAAACTCCTAAATGGAAACTTTATTTGGCATCTCTTTTGAAGCTGAATTGGCAGAATAAGATGGAAAACAGTCCTGTATCTCATTACTGCCTCTACTATCACTAGCTGGAAACCTTGGAAAAACAGACCCCTATCTGTTTAGATACAACAGTGCTCCTACTGCACAGAGCGTCTGGCTTTCTCTTTCCTTCTCAGTGTGGATGACACCTGCATAGAAAGGCTCTTTGTTTTTTTCAAAACTTTACCTACTACTGCTTATTTTGTACCTGACATCTATTTGTGATACCACAGGCATTTCCTAAGGAACAATTACAATGCCAGAAAGGTGGATAAAAAGCCAACACACATACATAATTAAGTATTCTCAACTTAATTTCAGTTTAACTTGGTGTAGTAGGCATTTTCATTAATTAGTTAAATGCAGACGAATACAGCTTTCTAAGAAGACTAAAAATTGGTACATAGGAAGAGCAATATCAAGAGCTACCCAATCTTCAATTGAGCCCAAAGAAGGCTTGGATTTAAGGTGAGCAGTAAGTGATAGGAAGAAGCAAGATGTGTAAGAAAAACTCTGCTTTCATGTCAGGATTCCCCAGAAATAAAGGAGGGTGGAAAAGGAGATCAAAAACTATGACACATGCTTGACTGCAGTTGGTGAATTATTTCTAAATAGCTGCATTGATAAAAGAGACATACCAGCTACTTTAACAGAACAGGAAAGGTGTTCTTACATCTCACATAAGCCTCATCAGGGCAGTACAGTATTCTACAGACATATCCAGGCCAGTTCAAAGCTAAAATAGCAACAAGAGCATGCTAATCCACTGGACTAATTATCACTCTTGAGACCTAAGCTAATTTTTCCAGGTGTTTCTTTGCGTAAGATGTATCAGAACAGAAAGCAGAATTGTGGGCTCACAATATTTTAACATGCTTTTCTAGTTTAGGGAACAGAGTTTCCATCCAAGAGCAGCAGAAATCTGAATTCCATCATTGCATTGTTTAAAGTCTGACACATAAAAGGCAACTTGGTATAGCAGGCAGAAAAATTAACTAGCAGGAAATGGAATAGCTGACACTATTTCTAGATAAATCTATATAATTTTTCTCTTTTTCTTCTTTTTATCTGTAGTTTATTCAGCGCAAAGGATCGATGTGCTTATACAGAGCTGAGCACAATGGCATCACAAGCAGTCTTTTTTCAGCACAACAAAAATACTACATTTTTTGTTTCCAGGCTCTCACAATAGGGTAGGGCTGTGTCTCATATTTAAAGATGTCTGGAAAATGGAATACTATATCCAGACTAACACAGAAGAAAACAAAAGCTTAAATCAGTCATATAACACAAAGAACCATAGTCCCTTTGCACACCCAGTCTTTAAGTACTTATTTCATAGCTAACACTGGAAATTAGCCCCCCACCATCCTCTTCTCTCACTAATAAACTGACTGATTTCTCCTAAAATTACAGACACTCAAAGGGCACATTTGTTACAGTTGTGCTGCATGTGCTCAGACAAAACTATCTCCAGTCAGATTGGGCTCTTTAGACATAGTGAGATCAAACAGCTCACAAAATCCTTTGATGGAAATTTAATTCTTTAAAAATATGCACAAGGTAATTGAAAACACATTTTATGATATTTCAGATTATAAACAGTAGATCTCTGGCTGGGTTGAACAAATAGCATTAAGCCTTTTTCTTCCTTCTGAAAAACCACAGTGCTTGGCAGCACAAGGCACTGATGTGTTTTCTGTACCAGCACAGGGAAACCAGTGATTATAATGAAGAGCTTGTGTTAGGATGCAAATTGTACTCCAACAAAAGAAACTATCTGTAAGCATCACTTATTGTTCAATCAAAGCCATTTTGTGATATTAACATGTTTTTCCAAGATCTAAGCACAAGGGTTATTCCATTACCCCCACCCTGCTCCCTTGCACAAGTCTTCAGGAAAAAGCAAAAATAAGTATTCTTTGCTCACAGTCTCCAGTCTTATCATCAATTCTGCACACCCTAAAACAGAGCATAAATTCCAAGTACAGCTTTGCTCACTTGAAATTTAAACCCCCTTGTCTTCACTAGTAGTGTGAAATTTTGATGAAACAGGTCTGTATGCAACCTTTACAGAAACAATACAAAGGGAGACACTGCTTTATTCATGAGTTATCATTTTCACACACACACACGGAGGTCGGTTTGGCTCCACTACTAATATTTTGTGCATTTGCTCGATGAACAAGGAAGCCCTGAGCAGAAAATGCCATGGGGCTGTTCAAAACTTCAGCACTTCATGCTGCCAGACCACTCTAACTTTGCTTCTATTTGTGCAGCAAGGCAAAGCTGTTACATGCCTGTGGCAGCTGTCAGAGAAACCACGTGTAAGAACAGGGCAACCAAGGTCTCTTCATCTTCCTCTGAAGAAGACAGGATGTTAATGGGGTGGAGTGAGTGAGAACTTTTCTGGTAAAACTTATAGAAAACACTACCTTTGTCACAGCCAAAGTATTTCATTCAGTGTAGTGTCAAGGAGGTAATTTCTAATCAAAGAAAAAAAGTGCAAAAGCAGACCTTAACTTACTCCAAAGGAATCAGGATCCAGGAGTCCACGGGTGTTCACAGTGTGTGGAAGACTCTGCTTCAGCCTCTACTGGAATCATACATAGGCCACCTGTGTACCTCAAATCTTCCATATGATTTCATGCATGGGAAGTGTGTCAATGCATTTAAAAGGTCTTTTAGTAGCAAGAACATAATGAGTCTGTGTCTCCCCTTTCTCTTGTTCTCAGACAAAAAGAAGTGGGGGAAATCCAGAACTGTCTGGAGTTCCTTCTGTGGTAGAGCCACAGTAAAATCCTCATGCTCAACACATCTCAGACTCAATTTCAGTGCATGTTGCTCTTCATTACCTGTCACCTTTTTCACAGACTAACTCAGTCCCAATACTTTCTCCTCAAATTACAAATTACACTCAGTCCTAAAAAGGAATCAGATACGATTTTTATTTCCACAGACTTCATGTTTCATCTCAACTTCTTCCAAGTCCGTGGGCCTTGAAGAATACAGTTTTTCTCCTGAGTTGGAACAACACAGACCAAGGATGGTTTGAAAAACAGGCCAAGACTGATGCAGCCCTTCACTAAGGCAAAATGCACCTTGTTGCTTGCTTCAGCTCTCTCACTGTTTAAGTTACAAATGAGAAAGCAAAGACAAACATTTGGTGAAACAATGGTAGTCACCCTCTCCCTCTCTGCTTCCCCTTCTGTCTATTTATATTGACAGAAGCCTCTTCATTGTGTGAGGGTTAAAGAGAAACCCTCATTTTAAGGAAAACACTTCCCCCACCTCAGAAGTAGTCGATGTTTAAATTAAGGCTTCCTGGTTTGTTAGATTCATGAGAACACACACAATGTCTGAAAATCTATGAATTTGGAATGTTAGAGTATCATCCACGCTTTAAAACACTGCTCTTTTTTTCCCTGGGTCACTGAAAGAATGTGCTGCCCTTTATACAAAAGAAATAAGAAGCTAATGTATCAAGTCTACAAGGCTCCCCTCTTCCATAAATCCCTTTTAAGGGATTCTTCATCATAACTGAAGTTTAGAAAAGTGCAACAATCCAAAAGGCCAGTGCAATCTAATAATAAATCAATCTTTAAAGTGAGAAAACACTCAAACTGTGCAGGAGGAATTGCACTGCAGTTTGAAGGGAGGCATCAGTGCCTAGGTAAAGCTTAGCAAACCAGTGGTGAGGCAAAGCTTAATGGGCTGCTTATTGTTCTGCACCACACTCCCTGGGTGAAGTGAAAGTACAGGAAAATGAAGTCTTTCCCTCTCACAACTAAAGCTAGAACAATGAAAATCACAGGGCAGCATTGACTTGTTAAACAGTTTCTGCTGGCTCTATTTTAAAACTCTAAAGGCTTTGAAGTGGAGTTGTAAACTCAATTGATTTCAAACAAAAGGCTAATGTAATCCACTTTCAGCACCAGCACCATGCTGGCAGTGAATACACCCTTCTCAGTAATAGAAATTATTTATTAGTGTTTAAAGCAATTCATTTCAGTGTTTCCAAGCCACTTAAGAAGTTGGATAGGAATGCTCTTGGCTGAACTCAGGCACAGGGAAACAAAGCCAATATCTGGACCTGTTTTACTGGGGGACAGTGAGGCCTCCAGGAACAGTGGCATTAATATCTGACACATTCATGTGCCAGTTTTGTCCCAAACTGCTTTCCAGGTATTGTAGTTTTACACGTGACTTGTTACACCCAGCCCTGGAGTGCAGCCATCTCTGAGGTGGGATGCACAGATTTAGCTGTGCAAGGTCAGCAGGATCAGTTAGGGCAGCAGTAGACACTGCATCAGCTTATAGGGTTGAGCAGCTCTCAGATTCAGACACTGGAATATGGAAAGTTTGGGAAATACTGGCCACCCTTTAAAAATTTATAACACAAGTCATGAAAATGTGGCAACAAGATCAGAAGTCTGCAAGAACAGCCAAATGGAAAAAGATCTAGGCAGGAATTGATTAGAAGAACATGGGACAGACTGAATGGAATTATCAATTGTAGAAAGTCTAAGAAAAACAAGAACAAGTGGAACATAGAACAGGTCAAAAATTTTAAATGTCTCCAATAAGTTTCACAGTATTTGGCCCCTTTATTTGGAAAGTACACATGATAACCCAAGGGAAAGAAATGACTCAAGGCAGAGTATGAAACAGATTTTAAAGTGGTCTTGACATAGTTTTACATGTGCAGGAGAAAGCTGCACTGCCTGGTTTCACTGTGGGTTTGAGCTTCTAACCAAAAGGTAGAATTTGTGTTAACAGACTCCTTGGGACAGAGAAGCCTCTAAAATAGGCCAGAAGGCCAGTGTTTGGCAGTGGGCACCCAGGATAACAAACCCAGGAGTGATTCAAACTTCCTGGGGTAACTGGAGGTCTATTAAAGGCCCAGTAACTACAATTCAGATCATGTTGTCCAGCAGATGTAGTCTGGGCTAGATCTGCTATTTGAGCTTTCAGGCCTCTTGGCAAAAATCTACCATGTCATTAATGCCCAAATCGATTTGGACAAGAAGAATATGCTTTCAAGATGCTTTTGTACAAGGAGGGAGGGAGGACACAGCCTAAAAGGATTTTGCTATAACTAATTATAAATATTCAAATTAACTTTCCCATATTGTTGACAGTTTCCAATGTCTATTTGTCCTTGCTTCTGCAGAACTGACATGCATGTTCATCCAAGAGCTCTTCTTCAAGGATAATGTAACTACACTGTAGGTCTTGACAAGCTTTACTACTTTCCTCTTCTACTTTCATATTACTTGACGTCCTTCCAGCCTTAAGAACTTTGAGACTACCAGTCTCTTCCTCAAATCAGGACATTGAAGTCCTTTAACATCAATTCAAAAAATTCAAAATTAACATCAATTCAAAAAGTCCTTTAACAGTAATTCAAAAAATATCAATAACAATCTGCATTTAGAGGAATCGAGCAATGTTTGATATAGAGGAAGAGAAAGGGGATTTTTAGATGCATCTCAGACTCTCAGAATAGTTTATTTTAATAAACTTTATTTTATTAATTAATTAATATTTTAAAATTTATTTTATTATTTCATTAACTTCATTAACGGTTTATTTCAATGAACTGAATGTAAATGTCCCTCATGTTCTCTAACTCAGATGAGCACAAAGCCATTTTTAATAAAAATGCCAATTACTCTTGAGTCAGGTCACACAGCAACAGCACTGTCCCTCTCAAATTAATGTTTTATCCCAGATGAAGTATAGAAATTATTCTTTACTTTTCTTAGTAACAAAATACCGCAGGCAGATTCCTATCTCAAACTTCTGTTTACCAGGTAGGAAGTGTATGCAGTCTCTCTTTCAGACCAGACAGGTAACAACCCCAAATACAGCAAGTAGACAAAACCTTTTTTGCTTGCCGACGAAAAGAATTTGGTGAGTATGAGACCTCCCACAGGCAAATAAATGACAGGTTATGACAGAGGTCTGTTTTTCCTATTTTTTTACTCTCTTTGTACTTTCCATTGTTTGCTGCTGCTCATCAATAGCTAATGTTTAATTGAGCAGACTGGAGTTGCACAGATACTCAGAAACCAGCTCACCCCGAGCTGTTAAAAGAATGCCCAACAAAATACTACTCACCTTCACTACATAACCTCCTATTTTTCTAGCTGCTGTGATGCACAATGAAACAGTTAATGTTAACTTTAAAAGTTGTATCAATGCCACTGGAATTAGCCATCCATTGAATGAATGAGAGGAATTCAGCACCTCACTCAAGGCTTCTTGTTTCAGGCAGCCTGCCAGCTCAGGTGGCTGCAGCAGTTGCTGCACTCTTTCAGAGGTGTCTCCACAACTCCCAAAGCTAGAGAATTAGTAATTAAAAACAGAGTACAACTGTGGTATCTGTTCAGTCCTTTTGAAAGGGAAGCCTGTCTCACTAGTTTAAAAGTCCTGTGTTTATCTACAGTTCTTTCATTTTCAGCAGGACAGCATTTTAGAACAGGACAGCCTTAGGAAGGCACAAACATTTTCTCTGCTCCCTGATGGCTTGTTTAGAGTTGCATACATTTACACCGTATGCAAGCTGTATTTTAATGTGCATGGCCAGGGAGGAAAGCTGTCACCTCTGCATCCCCAGAGGAGTGTGAAAGCTGGACTATGACACAAACCACAAAAACAGGCAGTGGGCCAGATCCCAGAAAGCAAAGCAATTCTCATTCCTAAGTACTTGCTGGTTTCCTATTGAATGCAGTGGGAAACTTCCAAATTCCCACTCCCAGTCTCTGGGACAGCAGCAAAAAAAATACACACTTTCTGAGCAGACAACTACAGTGGCTAACAAATCTGCATGGTCCTGCAGTTTCACTACAGTGGCTCACACACCACTAATGTGACACTGGCATTGATCTGGAATTCACTCATGGCAGTTACAGATTTAAACATGTAAATTCCAAAACAGCCACATCTCAAAAGCATTTTGCCTGTGTGAAATACAATTGTCTGTCACTTGTCAAGGGAGCTTTGCAGAACTAACAGCTTACAGTGTCACTTCCTTTAAATTCACAAACATGAACCAGAGCACCACACTTCCATCCCTTCCATGACAAAAGCAGGAAATTCCCCCCACCCATTATTCCAGGGAAGGAATATTTCGAACCCAAAGTGGACAATCAGAAAGGTTAGCTGGAAAGAAGCATGGGCTCCAATTAGGGAAGCAAAAGCTAAAATGCCAGGATAACAACAGTAAATAACTTCAATAAATAAAAATGGGAAAGGCTTCCAAGATCATTAAAACAAAAGCAAGTGAAACTAAAGTGAATGCATAGATGTTACAGAAGAGATAAATCAGAATTGTGATCAGCATCTCACAAAGCAATCATTCTGATGAAATTGATGGAACCACACTGAATAGGTAACTGAGAAATTCCTGGATGAAGCTCTGGCAAACAGGGCTATCGAGAGCCTTGATGTATGAAGAGAGAAGTAGAGAATAAATGACAGGATGTAGTTTGATCATTAAGTGCAACATTACCAAACTATCATGTCTGTAAATG
This sequence comes from Entomyzon cyanotis, assembly GCA_024500445.1. Classification (NCBI taxonomy): domain Eukaryota; kingdom Metazoa; phylum Chordata; class Aves; order Passeriformes; family Meliphagidae; genus Entomyzon; species Entomyzon cyanotis. The sequence goes on along the minus strand of JAKEPQ010001026.1, from coordinate 10,022,432 downwards.
AAGTCAGACATCCAGAGATGTTGGAAAGCAAGCCACAAAAACGCCCCAGTGTCTCGTTCTTATGCATACCATATCTCTAGTGACCATCAGTAGCACTTGCCTTGGGAAAGAACACAAAGCCAGAGTAAGCTCACAGCAATTCTTTCCCAAATACACCCTCCTGGCTTCTGGCAGTCAGCAGTTTATGGACTTAAGAAGTCAGACCATCATGTTTCATAGTCCCTGAGTTTAACCTCTATTAATTTAAACTCTTCCTGAACCCAGTTTGGCCCTCTTGACATTTTATTGTGGTGAGCTCCACAATCGATTGCGCATGCCTTGTATTAAAAGAAAAAACTATATATACATATATGTATAGGATGATTTGTTTTAAGCTGGTTTGAGTTTTACTGACTTCTCCCTTTATTCAAATGAAGCTATGTCTGATTACTCCTTGTTTATCCTCTCCACGTAATTTCTAGTTTTATGACACCCTCAGCCTCCAACCAAGATTTGTTTCCTCAAACTGGAGAGTCCCAGTTTATTGTCTGGTCCTCTGGATATCATTCCATGCCTATGAGGTTTTCGCACATCTCTGAATCCCCAGTTCTATCGAGCCTCTCTGAGTTATAACCAGAGCTGAGATAGAAGTCACAAAAATACCAGAATAATTGTTTCTGGTTTATTCCTAACTTTGTTATTCGGCCACCTCTGGAACTGACAGTTCGAAAGAACTACCCACAGAAATGCCAAACCCCCCTGCTCTACATAAGAATTTAAATTACATTCTTCATTAACATATTACATGCAAATTCTCAAATCGTCAGCTGTATTCATTACTACAATATTTCTGTATAATCAGTCTAGAATTAACCTAGACATAATTCTCAGCACCACAACATCTCAGCAATATTGTACATATTGGAGAACATTCATTCCACTTCTATAAAGTTTTTCAACTTGAAAGTTGTTTTGGGAATAAAGCATACCATGAACTTTTCTCATAGCACCCCTAGCACTTATGGGTATTTATATGATATATAGAGGGACAAAAAGCTGCAAAAAACCATTCCCTCCATTTCTGAAAAGTTGATCTATAAAGAAGAGAAGCCTGGAGAAAAGCTGTGTGCTCAATTCTCACTCTTAGCACTCTTGCTTCCCCCTTCTCCAAGAGCTTGATATATGGATATAAACCAGTAGCCTCAATGCTTCACACACACACACGCACCTCCTAAGTTAACAGAAAAGATGAAAACCAGCTGTATTCTAATTTGTCTCTGTTCTAGGCGATTCCCACATTTATCAATATTTCATCTAGCTTTTTTTTGGCACCAACATTTTCCATATTACTTAAAGAGGAGACCACAGACAGGATGGGAGAACATAAATATAACTCCCACAGAAAAGAAAAAAAACCCACTGGTGTCAGGTTTTACAGTGGGACACTTGCTTTGCAAGATTATTCTCTGCCTTTAATGATTTTTCTCTCTTGCGATAGGACTTTCAACAATTTTTTCATTTTGAATAACCAGAACAAGCAAAATTAATATAGATTCCTTTGGAAGTAGAAGAAAGCTTCTAATTCCTCAGTTCTTCAGTGTTAACTCAGATTGATCAATTTTAGTCCACTCTTAAAAACCAAATATACTTCAAAGGGTGCTTGGAAAAATTGCTTTTTGCTCACCCACTGAGAGCTTCCGGGTTCTGCACATGCAACAGCAGGTTCCAAAATAGCAGCTGGCTCAGGACACTTCTAAGGTACCAAACCCACACGTGGAACGCTGCTTGCCTGGATAGCAAGGGAGAGAAATTTGCTTCTAAAGGCTCTTGGAAGGCAGCGCTGTGGTTTTATCCTATGCAGCGAATACACACACGCACTCCCTCCATTGCACAGGCAAGGGCTCTGCCGGCTCCCTGGTAACCAGCTTTCTGTTTTGTTGTCCAGACTGTTGGAAATCATTAGGGAAAGAAAAGCATGACTTGGCAGTAATGCTCTGGACTTAGAATACATGAGTTGTGCCACTATCAGTTTCTGTGAGAAGGGGTAACTACAGTGGCCTTTGTCAAGGTACTTCATCAGGACAGAAATCCTCATTTTTTACTTGTAAAAAGGATGGGACCTTTGTGTTTCTAAGTGCAAACTCCTTAGCCCAGGAGCTGTGTCTGTTGTTAGTGCTTCTAAAGCAACATGAACACATTTCTGATCTTCAGTGCTGAGGGATCTTGGATCCACACTGTAAGTTTCAGCAGTTACAAATGACAACATTCACCTCCTCCTTTCTGTCCCCCTACCCCCTGTCCTCATATTCTTATCCTTCCCTTTTTAATAACTCTAGCATTTACCCAAGCACAGGCGGATCTGGATCAGGACTGAAAATAAAATCCCATTACGTTCAAAAGGACCAGAATTTGGAGTTTGAATAGCTTCTGCTATTCCAAAATGCAACTTTCCAAAGGTGCCTCCCTTCATGGTGTCTTAATAGCATATTGTAAGTTAAAGTCACAATATAACTGTAATTCTTTGTTGAGGAGAATAAGAGATGTAGGACAATTTAATTTCCATGAACAGAAGAATTGTTTGTCACATCAGAAAAAAAAAAAACCCACATATGAAAATATGATCAGGATGTACCATTGCTTGCTGAGATCCAGAAAAGTGCAGAATCAGGATGACAGAGACAATTTCAGAAAATTTCCACTAAATGAGCTTAAACATTTATAAACTGGTAACTGGAGTTTTGAGTAACCTGGTCGTGTAGAAGGTGTCCCTGTCCACGGGAGAGGGGTTGGAATGAGATGATTTTTAAGTCCCTTCCAACCCAAACCATTCTATGACTTCATGAACCAGGACCCCAGACAGAGTTCACCAGCTTCATGAAATGCTGTAAAAGGTCTTTACCTTACTCAGGGATGAGGATGAAAGAAGGAAAACCAGTAAACAGGTAACATAATGATTGCGTCCCAGGAAATGTTAGCTGGAAAGGATCTCTACACATCCCTAACCCAAAATCTTGCTTGAAGTAGAAATACCATCAACAGAGGTGCCACAGCATTTCTGCGCAACCAATTTCACAGCTGCACTACCCTCATAAGCTTCACTAGGAACCACTCAAGCAGCAACCTGTGGACATTTCCCCTCATTTTCCCATCTGCCTCTACTGAGAAAAGCTTGGCTGTTCCATCTTTGTAGCTCCCCTTCAAGTAACTGTAGGCTGTAATTTGACTGACAGCTCAGTAGTAAGGCTGAATATGGAATCTTTGTACATCCTCCACTGGAGTAGGATACACTTAGCAATGAAATCTCTTTGAAAAGGAAATAGTGAAACTGAAGAGTCAAATTTTCAATTTCCCACTAATTTACAGAATTTTAAATGAAATACAATAGCACAGAGTAAAACAACATCTTTCATTAAAAGTAGAGTTTATTTAAAAGTTACATTTTTCTTCCACACTATTTAAAGAGAAATAACTTTTGCCCTGGTGGCTGTGATTCCCAGCTCTCTATTCCTCCCAGGAAATAAAATAAGAAATTTCAATGTAAGCTTTCTTTCCCCCTGTAATATAGGAGTGGAAAAGGGGAAGAATTTAATGAGTATTATCTGCTCTGTTGGCACTCAGAAGGGCTATGATTGTGAGAAAAGCACCCCATGGAATATGTAAAAATGGATTTAATTACAAAATATAATTAGTTCCTGCAAAAATATCCATTTTTAATGAATTCTTTTCCAAGTTTAATGCCATCATCACAGTCTAAGTTATATACTCAAATCTGTGCTATTAGAGGACGTTTGTACTAGCCTGTTTCTTTAACCAAAACAAACACACAGTCTAACTAGAATAGTATGTGTAAAGTTAGTGTGCTCCTGCCAAGACACTGCACTTTCACTATTATTTGCTTTTCTTCCCTCTGCTTCTAGTACCTTTGGGATGTGTCTTCATAAAGAAGCTATTGAATAAACTTACAGAAAGTTAGTATTTTGCAATACGCATTCAAGTTACTTTAAAGGTAAAATTTTGGGTCAACTAAAGGTAAAATTTTGGGTCAACTAACTGATTTTGGGGAAAAATTTAATATATTTACCTCACTAAAGCCAAAACTCCTCCCTAGGTAATTCTCCCTAATTCTAAGGGTCAAGAGTGCACAACATTCCCAATTCAATCTATTTGTGCTCTTGGATGAAAACAGGTTAATGACCAGATCCAAAAGAGATGCAATTCCAATGACTCCATATGGTCTCAAACACTTTGAGAAGAATAGTCATGGTAATGATAAGCATGAGCTGACCCATCCAAAGTATGGAGCTGCTCATGTCTGAGTGAGAGTTATCTTAATCTGGCCATTCTAATAAAAATCAGCACTTCCATACTGCCCCAGTCTTCTATGCACTGAATTCAAGCTGCTGAAGAACAATAAAATTTTTTTCTACCCTTTTTCTATATAAATTTCTCTTACTAGGTTGCTTATGCAGCCCGTACTAAAAAATTCAAGTCCAAGTACTGCTCCAGTTTTATTCAAAGACAGTGTGGTTTTTCAAGAAAATGCATCATAGTTTAGACAGAGACAGGACTGGTATGCTATTAATCTTAAAGTATGTTCTACACAGCTCTAGATTAAGGGGTTTGTGCTTATTTTCAGAGTATGCTTAACTAAGAAAAATCTGCGGAATGGCAATTTTGAGAAGAAAAATGGAAGGAAGAACTCCAACACCACAATATTTGTAACATGAAATAGTTCTTTTCTAACCAGAGCTTGACCCTGCTTTTCAAAGGGAAGAACACCAATTATGAAAAGAAGGTGATGCTTGGTGAATTTCCCAGTGGGTATAGGATGACCACAACAGTGGGCAACACAAAACATGTAATGAACATGTTATTCTCACAAGGAGCTTGCTTAAATTAGTGAAGTCCAGTAATTAAAGGAAAATAAACAAAGAATTAAAGGAACATGCATACTTGAATCCCACACTGGTGTAAAGTTGTGTTTACTTCAGTATAGGCAAGTAGAGGCTGGACGTGTCTGTTCCTTTTCTCTAAACACTTGAATGCAATTTTTAACAATTATGACAGAAAATTTACAAAAGTAAAAATATGTGGAGAGCGCATGTGAAATGCAGAAATAAGAAGATGGAAGGAAGCAGTAGTTTGTCAAGTCAATAGTTTTTCTAAGCCTTGTTTTCCCCTCACCACCTTTCCACCAAATCCAACCAATAGGGGAAAACATCAGACAACCAACAGCAGTATCCCCATGGGAAGACGGATGTCTTCCATAGAGTTCATCAGCAATGGTATTCGTGTCCCTCTAGGCCTCTGTTTGAACATTGTCACTATGGAAACAGATCTGTGATGCCCTGCACCTTATCAGACCTTCTCTATTTAAATTCTTTTCTTGCGTTTTTAACAAAGCCATTCACTGAACCTCAACTAATCCAAGATTCTGTTAGGGGTGAGGTTTTTGCTTGGTGGGTTTTTTTTTGTCTTCACTATCATGTCTCTTCCAAAAGGTTCTCTCTCCCACTAATGCCATCTGACAAGCTTTATTTGACTCACATCTCTTCAGTTCCTAGCTCAAAAATATTATGGCTGCATTAATTGCCAAACGGATTCTATAGTTTTTTTAGTTTTTTTTATAGTTTTTTATTTCCCCCTTCCTGCCCCCCAGGGTACATATTTTTCAATGAAAATTCCACTCATTCAATAGCAACTTTTTCATTTTGGTTTTAGCAGTTTAGAATCTGCCTGCATCTACATCATATGTGCCTGTAAGTTATCTCTAGAGAATTCCTAAGTTAGAGGTATAAAGGGTTACATCTCCGTAATACCAACAGTGTATCAATTCCAGATGCATACGGAATCCAAAATTCTATGTTTACAAATTCCAAATATTAGAATACTTTTACAGAACAAAGAACAGGAGGGGAGCTGGGAAGCTTCAATGTTACATTATGCAAATAAAAGAGGGCAAGTCTGAGTTTGACCTCACTGCATCCAAATCTGCTGCACAGGCAGGAACCAGAGCAATTCTTCTGCAAACTAAGCAAATGTTAATCTTGCAAGTGCCCCTGCAGTAGTAACTGAAATTCATGCTATAGTCCTCCACCTGAGTAGACAGGAGACAAGCATTATTTACCCTTTGAGTTTTTAATATGGCCCATAACTGTAATTTAATGTGAGGATCCAAGAGGCATTTTTAAAGGTAGTTTCTGGTACTTTCCAGCGGGGGGCGGGGGGGGGGGGGCGGGGGAATGGAGTCTTATCCGTTTGCATGAAACTTTGGTGCAGAGATGAATGGGAGTTATAAAACAACTTTATTTTATTCTTTTACTACCCTAGGTATTCTGGGTTGGCTGAGGAAGCAGAAGATACAGCAACACAGTAGCCTAAGACATGCTGTGGCTCTCACAGTTCCCAAAAGAACAAGTATAAACTTGTACACAGTGCCCAAAAGGACAAGTATAAACATAGAGGCAATTGCCATTAACTATGGAAACGAGCTTCAAAACCTCCTTATGACTTCCACTGGCACAGAGCACCTGCATGTGTGATGATGCTTTATTAAAAGGTGAAGCTGGAAGAAAGGACACTGCTCACTTTATAAATTGAACTGCATTATTTCTAGGCTTTAATTGAGCAAGCTGTCTGATGCAAGCAGGACAGCACAATTCACAGGCAATATTCACTGGAGCAAAGTTGCTATTTCAAATGAAAATAAGAAGAACTTTTAGGAACCTCAAAGCAAACCACAGTTTTCTTTTCATGCGTCGATACTGCAGACTTGTATTTATTTTCTTTACTCTCTTCATAATATACCACCTAACAGCTTTTTGGAGGTAGAAAACATGACACATCACAGTAATGGGTTTTAAGCAATATTTTGCACTGCTAATTTTGTTTTACTGAGGAACAAGTTTGAGGTACAGCGAAGGAGAGGACTAAACACACTGCTGATTTTCAGGAACTTAAAAGTTGGGATATAAAGTGAGGAACTAGGAAGTGCCATATTAATTTAATTTCTTGGCACAGCTCACTTTTCACTGGGTAAAATCAGGGCATTTCCAAGGCCCATGGGCATAAGAGCATCAGTGCTCCAACCTCCTCTTGTACAGACAGCAAAGGAGCACAGTGAGAGGCCAGTGGTGCTTCTGGACAGCAACACTTTCACACCAAAAGCTGCAGCTTTGCAACCTAATTGGGTTAACTTCCATGTGTACATAACCTACAGGTTAATTTTGTTTTTCATGATAAACATCCCTCTTTTGCGTTTGAGCCCCACTCTTGATAGTCACTGTTGACTGACATCAATCCACCAAAACCAAACTGAAAAATACGTAAATAAAACAATTCTGAGTACCAAGAGGATGGGATAACCAGAGACATAATAGTCATAGGTGCAAAATGAACAGTGAACATACTTAGGTTAGAAACCAGAAGAATGCTTCCAATATGGCAGAGAGCAGCATCCCACTAAATAAAGAAGCCTAATTTCACCTAATTGTCAGACTATGAAAAAGGCTGTAAAGCACAGACATTGTAAATAAGGCTGGACAGGCCCACCTGGATCATTGCGTCTCATTCACTGCAAGGACAGCACTGGAGCTGGATACTTCTGTGTACCACCTTATCCTCTCGTTATATCGTTCAGTTCTCTCTGAAATTACTGAAAGTTGTGCTCACATTTCTGAGGGCAGATCCGGGCAATTTGCCTGTAGCCTCATACCACTAAATACACTTCCTTTTCTCCTTCCCTGCCCATAACTTTAAGAATTACACTGGGAACATAAATCTCTATTTCAGATTTCCTTGGTTTAGATAGACCAAGCCAAGACCTTCCCTGTTCCTCTGAAACATCTACAGCAATAAACCAAATTTCTTCTCCTATGGAAGAAACTAGTCAATGACATTGATATGTATTTTCTGTCCACATAAATTCAACTTTTTAATCCAAACTAGAGAAAGAATTGGGTTGCTTCTGTATTTTTCAGGCTGCTGTGGCTCTTCAAGAGACAACTGAAGTGGTGAAATGAATTTAGAACACTGGTTTTCCTCAAAAGCTTTCCCACAGAAAGCTTTAACGATCCTTCCACTAGAAACTGATCACCAGACTGTTGCCATTAATTATGGCATGGAAACATTTGGCCAGATATACACAAGACACAAATCAAGTATTAGGGGTTTAGCTGGTTTAGCACTGTGGCAGAAGGAGTTGGCTTTCTCACGTTGTGTCTTGTATCCATCATTTCAAATTCCTATGGCACTTTTGCTGACCTGGCTGTACAAAGGAGCAAAATAGAATTCAGGAGTAAAGCTGATGAAGGACAGGTCACAAACTGAATTTAAGTGAAGTAGAGAAATGGAACTCTGCCAAAACCATGAGCATCTCCCTGCTACATTGCAACCTATCAGCCTAGAGGCTGTAGCATGTTTAAGCCCATGTCTAAAAAGAAGCCACTACTTCATGGTCTAGGAGAAAGATAACTTGCTGATTAAGAGAAAAAACAGGGTTTGCAGCTTTGTTGATGTCAGCAGTAGTAGAATCAGCTGCCAGTCCTCTTACAATGAGGAGACATATTGCAATAGGAACCACATTGTCTCCAAAAAAAATCTCAGAGAACATTACGAGCAAGTTGTCTCCAACATCTCAAATTTATAGCATGGCCTGGCTCAGAATCATTGCAATTGCAGAGCTTCCTCACAACAAAAATTGTTATTAAGGCTTGAAACTCTGGCCAAGACTTTTATTCCTACAGCAGTTTATTACCTTCCTCTCTTCTAACCCTAGAAGTTCAACAGCACAATGTTCTCCCTAGGCTGAATGTTAAAGCATGTGCAATAACAGTTCAGAGCTACAGCATCCACCTCCAATAAAGCACTTTCTGTGCAAACCACTGGGGGCATTTGGGGTCTTGAAGTCACCAAAACACATCTCGTCATTCCACCTTGATCTCTTCTGACATTAAAAGAGATCAAGAGGTAAGAGGAAGAAAACTGTGCCCTAGCATGTCCATAGGTAGAATCAGGTATTTTTGTGGATATGATGTGAAACATATCCATGAAGGTGGAAGAAAAAAATTCAGGGAATTTTCTATGCAAGCTGTGATGCACAGAACAAATGAACAATACTGTTTGCACAGACAACAGCTTTTCCAAACAGCAGAACTAGTTTTAAAATTAGTTAGAGATGGTGAAACAGCACAGCTTGCAAATCCCACCAAAAAAGTAAGCAAATTTTAAATTTATTCAATCCAGCTCTTTTCCCTTCAGAGAACTGAAACATTTTTCTAGGACTGAGAGGACTCAGATCCAAAGGAAAAACCACTGTGACACTCCAAGTCTCCCAGCTGATTCTTCTGCACAACAAATCTATACTTTTATATTGATATATGGAAGAAATCCTCTTGTAAGAAAAAGAAGATTAGAGGTTAATCTTTGCTTTAACAATAAAAATAAGGAGCCACTTCACAAACCATTGTAGTCTCATGGGTTAAATGGAACCAGCTGTACATGTGGCCATCATGCAAACGAAACACTGTCACTAAAAAGAAGCAGTTTCTTTGTGGGTCAGAAAAGTGGGTAGGACGCTACACTGCTGTCACAAAGGGACAGTTCAGTCATTTAGTCTGACCCACTGGATACTGTCAGTAATTCAATTTAACCCTTTCTCATCTATATTGAGCCTGATCAATGTTGCCTCGTTGAAGCACAAAATACAGAAGAAAATTCTAAGCAGTGGTGTTTCAAGAATTTTTAACAGCTGCTGCCTGCTTCATTGATTGAACTCAGTTCTCTGAATTAAATCCTGTGAAATCCAGTATTTGCCCCAAGAAACACGTCTGGGATTATCCCAGAGATTTCACATGCACAGGATACATGCAGCTTCAAAAGACAGCTCCCTGCTGACTGAAGGAGGAGCAGGTATTACAGGGCTTTTAAGTCTCTGAAAGCAATAAAGATATCATATCCTTTTCCTGCATTACTCTATAGACTCCAATAAATCTACAGAATTCAGCTCACCACAAGGCTACTGTTTCTCAAACCAACTGACCCAATGACTGGTATTTATTTCCTGAGACAAGCTTCATAAAAATAAAAAGTAAAAAAATCTACACTCTTCCTCCTCATCACCACAAAGATGACATCTTGTTGCCAATCTGCCTGCCAGGAAGCCATCTGGAAATAATATCAATACCACAATCTATAGGCATGCCTCCAATGCATTAATCAGGTTATTAGAGTTCAATACTGACAGCATCTTTAAGAACTGGAAAGGATAAAGCTGTGGTAATAAGGCACAGTGAAGATCAGTCCCCAGGGCCCAGTTAGATCTTCCTCTATTTTTTTCTTTAAAAAGAATACAGCATTAGCATTTTGTTCCCCAGTGCTTGGTTTAAATTTACCATTCTGGAGAACTTCGAAGCTTGAGCAAGGCCTCTCAGTTTGACGCACAAATACATAATGAAAAATGTCTTCCACCTCACTCCTGTCCTTAAAATGGCATTGAAAAAGTCTGGAGAGAATTAAATGGGGCATGACAATGATTTGGAGACTGGGAAAAACAGATTAAACAAATATAAATGTACAAATATATATTAAAAAAATAGCCAAAACCCATACAAAGTTCAGTTTAGATGGTTACAAGCTTTCTTATCACACAGAGCAGTACCTTCAGAGGGAGCCCCCAGCGGTGCCAGATGCTAAAGTTATCTCAGAGACATACCAAAACCCAGGGGCTGGAAACTGAAGCTGCAGAAATATAAAATTGAGAATGCCTTTCTTCTAAAGCATGAAGAAAGGTAACAAATCAGGAGGAAAAAATAGTAATACAAAAAACCCTCCAAAAACATATTACATGCAATTTTGGTCTCCTGTCTTTCTTTCTCAAATGACAAAAAATTTCATGTGGCTTTCTGTTTTAACAACACCAATTATTGAATATGTTACAAGATCAATGAAATAACACACACTTTTGAAAAGCAGCAGAGTAAAAGCAGAAGCACAGCAATTGCCCTGAGATTAAAGAAACAAAAAAAAAATCACAAATATTCAGCTTTATTAGTTCAGAACAGTTCCCCATTAAAAAAACTCTGTCTATCTATGTGTGTATATATATATGTGTGTGTGTGTGTGAGTGTGTGTATATACATATAAATATATATATCACTGCACTAGAAGAAAGCAGCTGTTCAAGATCTTGGACAAAAGTCTTTAGGGGCAGTGACAAGGTTTACCTCAGTGTTTTCACAGCAAGATGGCATAACATAACTCCACGTTAATTGTTGTACTATGTAACTCCATAATGCAAAAGGGAGCAGTCAGTCCTTGTTCTAAGTTTAAGTTAACCAGAGACGTTCAAAATAACAGCATCAAATTCTGATACTGAACCTAAACGCAGATTTTGTTTTCACAAGTTGAGATTCAATATTTGTGAGACAGTTCAAAACTTTTCATTTCTCTATTAAGCCTTTTATTTTGTTTCCAGAAATATTTCTCTTTCTCCTACAAGCCTGGAAACTTTGCAGGGCAGTTTTCCTACAAACCACATACAAACTATCATTTGAAGATGAAAGATAGTGTATAAGTGTCATCTGGAAGGGGCAAAGTATAGGGAATCCATGTAATACGTTTACAGGGTGATCCTTATTTGTATCCTTATTTCTTTATTTTTTCAGGCTACAAATTTATAAAAGGAGCTAGTAGTCGCTTCATGTCTACTTGATAAGCACCTAAAAATCTTCTTGATCAGCAGATGGAGTGGAACAGCTATGGATAACAAGACGTCAGAGTTAATGTAAAAACAGTTTCAGAAGTTGAATCTCTCATTTTGGAAGAAATTATCATCTTGGCTCGCCACTTAACTAATTACATATTTCTGAGGTAATTAATCCAACTGAACAAATAGAACTAAGAGTAATTTGCAAGTACAGGGACAAAAAACCCCAAACCCTTACATTAGAGACTAACGGTGGATTAGGCTAAAAAATTCACCGAAAAAATTCTCCAGTGAGCTACAGAAATTCTGCATACCAAGCATGCAGTTTAAAGCTAAGAACTTAAATATTTGGTAATACCTAAACATTCTCACGAGTACACTTGCATTTCTAAGTGACTTTTTTGTAGTTTTTTTATTCCGCAGTACATTGAGCTAAATCCAGACTAAGCCTGCATTATAGGTAATGCAAGTGTATCCACTCACAAGTTTTATTCAGTGACCTCCTAAACTGATTTTAGCTGGAATAAGACAACTTTGCATTCAGACATGAAAACAGAAGATTCACCTTGCTTACCTTTTCTCAGGTCTTAGAGAAGTCCTTTCAAACTCCTTTCCCTCTGATACTTCTTTGTAAAGTGCTTTGAAACCTAGTGATGAAAGTAGTAAGAGCTATGTATTTGACCATACCACTTGTGAAACATTGTAGTAGAGATCCTGCAAATAATTCAAATTAAGGAATGTATTGTACAGTTAAAAAAATAATTGAAAACAATGAATTACTATCCTGTTGAAATTACTGATACCTAAATATCAGACAAGTGAAGTCTGGCTGCAGTAGCTACATAAACCTACCAGTCCAACTGCAAAGTAGAAGATGGTATCCAGATAACAAGGGAAATCCTTCTGAAGCCTGGTAGTGAGAACAATACCACAGCTAAACCCCTCCGCAGAAGTCAAGGACCACAAAAGATCTTGACAGCCACGGAAATTTCATTTGATACAAAATCACTCAAGAGAATGGATTACTCAGACATGGGACTGTAAGAAGTCTCCTGCATCATGAAGATCAGTTCCTCCCTGTGACAAGCAACTGTTTCACTTAACATCATTTCCCTTGCATGTGTCACAATGAAGTGATGAGGCACAGGTTTTCACCACAGATGTTATTTCAGTCAGCTTTGATGAAGAAATTGCTCTGGACAATTTCACTTTCTTTCTTTTTTTTTGCAGTAACTTTTGAAATATAGAACCCTGCTTCATCATTTAGCTCATCGATGGGGAACTCCTGCAACTCATCAGTAAAGTCATCACCCAGAGACAGCATATACTTTTCCAACAGCTTTTTGGTCCAGGAAGAAATGTTGTAGGCTTGACTCCAAGACTTTCAACAACAAAGCACAGCCACATAGCTAGATTTGAAGCAAGAGTGGTCCAGCCCTCACAGGTTAAGTAAAGGCTCAAACAGATGAACTCTGCACATTTAGACGTTTCCGTTTACAGAATGCAAGGCATTCATAGCAGGGAACCGGATGTGTCTCAGTGGTTTAAAAAAAAAATCTAACAAACCCACAGGCACTTTAACCCTGTGCTCAGGGCAAAGAGAAGACCATGCTATATTTATCCTCCTATCTAGGTGTTATTGAGTAATATTAGCTTCAACTAGCTAAGCACAATTCATCAACAATAACTTGTTTGCATATCTTGTTTCAATGCTGGATTGCATCTGTACAAGCAGCCCTTCAAAGCGCATCTGTAGAGAGTAAACACCAGTATTGCTCCTTCAAATGCATACACATGCTTTATGGAATAAGGACAATCCTCCAGTAATTGCACAGGAATGAATATAAACACACTTGAGCTCTTGTAAACATGTCCACAGAGACCTCTCTTTTAACCACGGAGTGTTCTCCTTCAGGTTTTTTTCATGTCTGCAAAACTGGAAAAGCAAGGCTATCTTCTTCTTGAATGTTTCAAGTGCGTAGGTTTTGAATTTTATACATAATCTAGTCCAGGATTTCAGGAGCGCAGTTTTCATCACCACTGCACATATTGTGTCAATGCAAAAGGTAGTAACATACCCAGCTCCATTAGCACCAGAACAGTTTCATACAAAGCTTGTGCCCCTCAGTTTTGATAGATGGCTTCCACAGAGTATTACAATAGCTGCTGTATACCAAGAACACATGAAGATGTTTAGAAATACTCATTATTAATCCATGTGCAAAAAAAAAGGACGATATAATTTTTCTAGATCCATATACAGTTCTCCAGTGGAAAAAGAAACTTGTAAGTACAGGGACCATCCAAAACAGAGAAAGCTATTAAAGGCTACTTGTTAAGTAACACAAAGAAGAGCTCTGATGTAAGGGTCACCAACCAAAACCTATGTAACAGTTATTTAATTTTAAGAAAGGTAATCCTGTACGGAGGTGAAAAAAAAAAAAAAAAAGAAAGAAAGAGGGCACTCAAAAGGAGCAGTTCAAAAAGCAGGAAGCCTCAGGGAGAGTTAGGAGAGTATTGGAGGGCATAGGTCAGCTCTTAGAAAATGGATTGCTTAAGTAAAGACAGGGAAGCCCATAAAACATGGCAAGTAAAATGTAAGCAGGAAATTAAAAGGGCTAAAAGACAATCTAAAAATTGCCTGCAAACAAAGATCACTGTGCTAGTAAACACCTCTTGAAATACATCAAGGACAGGAAGCCAGCTAGGAAAAGCAGTCCAGCTGCTGGATGACAAAGGTGTATAAAGCTCAGATGGGGATGATACAGTTGTAGCAGAGAAGCTCAGTGAATTCTTTACATCAGCCTTTACTGATGAAATCTTTGGGAGATTTCCACACCCAATGCAGTCTCTATTGCAAATGTGGTAGAGGAACCAGACCAATCTGAAGTAAAATCAGGAAATACCAGACCAAACAGGGAAGCTAGATTAATAGTTAATAAAGCACTGAGACAAAACAATTTTCACACAAGTTCTGAAGAAACTCAAACATGAATTTAAGAACCACTAGTCGAGGTGTGTAAGTCAGAGCTATAGAGAGTCTTGTTATTTGAAGTCTCACAGATCCTGCCTGCAGAACTTCCAGCTGCAGGAAGGGGTGTGTAGGGAAACCTGGAAACCACAATCTGGCAAGTCTGAATTCATTCAAGTAGAAGAGAGAACATTAGAAAGAATAAGAAAGCAAAAGATAGTGCTTAACAGGCTTTTTAAGATGGAGAGGAATCAGCAGTGCAAGTCCTGGAATCAGAGCTTGGGCAGGGGTTACTTAGAATATTTGTCAATAACAAAATTAAATGATTGGGAAAAATGTTGGCAGATAGGCTTTAGTGTAGTAATTCCACAGGGCAATATCAATTCTAACTATTTCCACTCGAAAGCTGGAGCCATCTTTGACAGTTTTCTGAAGCCCTTGGCTGAGCGTTCAACAGAAGTCAAAAAAAGCCAGCAACATCAATGGAATCCTCAGAAAGAGAACGAGACAAGTCCTTTCTGCCACTTCTCACAGCCTGGGCACTCCTGTGACTTCAGTACTGTGACCTGCTCTCCACATACCCAGAAGGTCAAAAAGGGCAACCAGATGAAAATGGAGATACTAAAAAGGCTGGGAGTCCTCAGTTCAGAGACAAGGCATATATGGTGGATATGACCAGGTATAACAAAAAACCCATGAGCTACTAAATGCAGACTGTTGTTTGCACAACCCTACAAAACTAGAACAAGGCAGTGCTCACTGCAACCAATTGATTTAAATAGAAAGAACCTGTTTACCCAGCAGGTTACAAGCTTCTGGAACTTGCTGCCACGCAAGACTCTGAAGGCAAAGGATCTTCATGGGTTCAAAAAGGGATTAAACAAACTCTGGACAACAGGACCCTAAATAGACACTTAAAGGACTAAATAGGTACATATCCTCTGATATCCTTAACACAAGAGCTGTGGAACCTGGACGTGTGTCAGGAGAAATGGATCTCAAGAAACAGCTGTTGGAGGTTCTCCTGTTAACTTGTCAGACACAATACTGGGCTAACTGGAACACTGAGGCAGTTCTAATGTTATTCATTTTTTAGGTCAACTTAGTGTTCCCACGCATCATACCACTTCCTGAGGATAAGCCATGACCCCAACAAAGGAGCAAGGTGATAGGAAGCAAACATATTCATTACCCCTCATGACAGGGGTGAGAATGTGACAGGGACAGATACAACCTGCAAAGAATAGGAAATAGAGCAATTTAGACCTGTTACAGGTGCCTGAACTTTTCTTATAACACCTTTCCCCTGAAAACACCTTTAGCAACTGTACATATGTACAGTAAGTAATTACTTTACCCACCCAATTTAATTTTTAATTCATCAAAGTTTCGTTTTAGAACACCATCTTTGAAGACAGTAAGTTATTTATAGCTCTAAAAAATGCAATCAGCAAGGCTGTATTTCCTGTCTTGTAAGTGAAATACAAGCTTGGACAAAAGAAAAAAAAAAATTCACAAGAAATGCAATTACAGCAAGTTTGTTTTCAAGACAATAAATCCTTTGTTTTGATGTTCAATTTAGTTCATTATCTTGTTACTCATACGGTTTTTAAAAAAAATTTTTGTTTGGTCCTTGGGGAAAAGAATTCCCTGTTACACAGATAAAAAACTAACAACGTTTGACAAAGTTCCCTTATTCCTGCCCTTGACACAGTCTGTCTCAAAACCCTACACTTGTAATAAAACCAGCTAGAAAGGAACCAGCACGGGAAAGCTATATAGTGACTTCTGTTCACCACAGAAATCATGACAGGCATGAACAGACATGAAACTTCACACTTTTTTCTCCTTCTCCTCAATTTAGTGAGAAGTAGGCTTGTTACTACAGTTCCCTACTCTAATATCAATAGCCATCCATACATTACTAATATAATATACCTGTATTATAGGTGTATATACCTAAAATAAACCCACACAGGATCCTTCACAGTGCTCATGAACTGATGAGCAAGTTCAAAGAAGGTTACCTCAGTTATCAAGCAAAGTACAATATAATATAAAATCAATGTAACACCAAGTACTAAAACTTTTTTACACATTTATATTTACTTTCACCCTCTGAGACAAAGCAAAAAGTAGAAAAGCATTTGCAGCTGGAGAATCCTTACGTTTAAAGCCAATAGCACACACGTGGAGAATGGAATAAGGTCCACACTATTTTACCTGGAGAACTATCCAACCATCTCTGACTGTCCTTGCTGGTGAGATGTCTGCAAGTCTTTAACTTTTGTAACCTCATTTTCTGGCTGTCTCTGTGCTCCAGTAAGGAAATGAGCTCCCTATTCTGCTCAGGCTAACCAGGAACACCTCAACATCCACAGCTACAGCTTGGAAATACCTTGGAAAAGGAATGTAACTGAGCTCTGTATCAGGTTAAACTAAATAGATTGAATGGGAGCTCAATACTTTATTTGTCATCTGAGGTGAACCTGATAATGGCACAATTTCAGGTAAAATGAAGGAGCAATGCTTCTGCTGACTGAGTTTAGAAGCATTTGAAGAAATGCTTCTAAAAGCACATCAAAGTGACTTTTACTCTGCATGAGATGTGATTCATTGATCAAGAAATACCCCAGTGCCCATTTCCAGGCCGATTTTAGTTTGCAATTTGCACAAAATTCCCCATCAGTTGCAACAAGGCCTTGTTCCCTCAGGCCAGGGCTGAGGGGAATGGCGGGAAGCGCTGTGGAGCCATCTGGGCAGGAGGCCAGGCACAGCACAGCTCCTGCCTCCCCACCGTGAGGGGATTCCCTCCTGGACGCCACCATCCCACAGACACACCTCCAGCACATCCCTGAGCGGGGCTGAGCGAGCAGGGAATGCAAATCCCACCCCTCCCTTGGGAATGCTGGAGCTCAGGACTTCACAAACCTGCTGCCTCTTCCATTCAAATGTGCTCGCTCTGCTCACAAGCACGGGCACTTTCACAGCAACATGAAAAACTGCTGTGCTGCAAAGGAACAGGAAAATGAGTAGGAAGAAGAAAGGGAAGTGTAGGAGAAAATAAAACAAGCCTTCTTTCACCACCCCCCTGTCTGTGAGAAAGAGGCAGCCAGACATGCACAGACTTACAAACCAAGATCTCTTCCTAAAAAACCTGCAGTATACATGCTCAGCTATTTGCCTGCTTCTTACATAGAGTTCAGTTAGTACTAAATGCCTCCAGCTGGTTTCAAGTTACAGCCAGGGGAAGTAGTACCATAAAATTCCTCACAGCCACCCAAACCATTACTCTTGTATTTTCTTCCATGTGGGGTCATCACACCCCCTCTGGAAGGCTTAGAGGTATGATACCACCGCAGGCCTCTTCAGAGAGAGCCTGACAATGGTGTATTATGAGGCTTGTTGTAACATCCTTTCAATATTCTTAAGGTCCAGTGGTTTAGAGAAGAGGGTCTTTTGTGTCTCCTGTCAGTTCCAGGAAGCTCCTGTCACTGGCATGGAGACTGCATATGGAAAAGAGCTGCTAAATAGACCAGTTAAAAGAATATAGGCCCAGTTTTGCTCCCACATCACTGAAAACCATGAATGCTGCAACTGTGTTGAGGTCAGAGGAACTGCACTGCTGTGATGCTGGGGGTGAGACGCCAGCTGTTGTTTCAAAGCCAGGGCTCCCTCTGCGATGTTCTCTCAAGCCCTGCCCAAGATACACCCCCGAGGCCACCACGGCCACAATGTCAGCTCTCAAACAGCAGCACCATCAGCCCGTGTGCAGCAGGGCTCACCAATCTAACCCACAACAGCTCTGCTGTAAACTTACCCTGCATGGAACAGAAGAGGTTTCTCACCTCCAAAACCAGGCTGGACTTGAACTAGTGAGGAGTCAGTAATGCTCTCAGACAAGAAGCACTGGCTTAGTGCCTTCCTCTTCTTCCACCAAAGGAAAGGAAAGCTTATGATCCTAAAAGAT
Source organism: Entomyzon cyanotis (assembly GCA_024500445.1). NCBI lineage: Eukaryota > Metazoa > Chordata > Aves > Passeriformes > Meliphagidae > Entomyzon > Entomyzon cyanotis. The sequence goes on along the minus strand of JAKEPQ010001026.1, from coordinate 10,003,808 downwards.
CTGAGGTAAATAACCTGAGTAAAGCAGGCCATTCTTGAGAAATGTCTCCTTCCAGTGTATTTTAAACACAGCTTGCTTATTGCGTCTGGTTTGTAACTTTCCTTTTGATACAATCAACAATGTAAGAACATACAGTGTATATCTGACCTAAACTTTGTGAGTGCTTCTTCCAAAACATGCCCTTATACTTTAGTTCTTTCACCCAGTCAGACTATTAATCCTTGTCCAGGAGAGATGGTCAGTATTTTGGTTCTGAAGGGTTTTTAATTGTTTATTTTTAATGACATTGATTCCAATTACACGACATAAAACATGTGAATGAAAAACCCCTTTATTTCAGTATTTAACAAACTGCTTACACCATTATAAAGAATTAATGGAATGATATATTTCTTAAGAGACATGCAACTTCTCAATAGTCAACACTGCCAATAATATTAGGCAACTATGTACATTTAATAGTGGGGTATTAAAGCAGATATCCTTGTTACTATTTGCACTGCATATTCACATAGTAAATTAAATTGTGACTATCATTTAGTAGATATGGAAAATCCCACACCTCTGTCTCACCTTGTTTGCCTATTGCTCTGCACCAGAAGTGTTCATCAGTTTAGAGAATTTAGAGAAAGCAACATCACCTTGGAATCAAATGCAACAACGCCCTGATGGGAACACAGAGCTGGGAGCTCTAGTTCCTCTGGCCCATGCTGCCTGAAAAACACAGCTCTTACAGGCCTCTGCAGCAAACAGGAAATGTGCAGTACTTCTAGGCAGATAAGAAAAGCTAAAACAGGGATCCTTTCATTATTTGGAACATCTCAGAGTGCCTGTGCCATACTGGATGCCACTGTGTCTCCCAAATCCTCTTTGTAAGTGTATTTGCAACTCAGTCCTTGGTGTCCCCATTACTCACTCATCCTTTAACATTTTGATGAGGTTAACAATCAGGATAGTGATTTTTGCTGCTTAGCAGTGGTTCCCACTGAAAGCTGGATTACACTGCTTTAAACAGTATATAAAAGGTCTCTGGGTGAAACTACAGGCTTGGTGATCAGATTATCCTTCACTCCACCGTTTCAGTATCCTTTTTGGGCACATTTTTTGTTCAGATATCATCCTGCCAGTCTGCAAATACCTCAGATCACAGGACTTCTAAAGAATAACAGAAAAAAGCAGCATAATGACAACTCAGAATAATGATTTTAACCTGTTGTGCAATAATTAGAAATTAAACTGTGGTGGGTGTGTAAAACAGCACATGCCATCACTCACTTTCCTCAGCTAGGATGTCTGTGGACTCTCAGCAATTTATCACATTTCACAAGAAGCAGCAGCAAGAGATGCTCAAGACTGGCAAGTACAGCAAGCCATTTCTTCTCCCACTGGTTAGATCTTGTACTTTCAGACAGAATGTATGGTCTGTTTGAATCCTTTTGTGATTAAGAAAATAACTGAAAACATCCCTCTGTGACAATTCTGTATCCTGTGGCAATTGGCTGCATCACAAGCCCTAAAAATGTCTTTGGTACCAAGTAACCTATGCATACAAAACAGCACTTCAGTCTGAAGAATTAATATGCTGTCAGCTGGTCGTGTTTTTGGCAAGTGAGTGAATTTAATCCAATTACAGCAAAGGTGGTGAGGTCAAGCTGACTCTCAGTAAAGAATCACCAGAAAGAATATCCTCAAAACAGAAAACACTGCAGCTTGCTAGATTTCTTCAGGGAGCTGACACACTGTAGTGAAGTTCAGCAATGCCCAGACTTGTTATAACAAAGGTAAGTGCCAAGAAACTGCTTAGTGCCAGCAAACAGAAGAGGAAAGGGATTCAGCAAGAACACACTTCGTAAAGCACACTGTAATCCTAAGCACTTAATTGCCTTTGGCAAGAGCTGCATCTCATTGCTCTCTCAGAAGTCGTTTTATCTGCAACTTGATGCTCACAGCTACAGGGATGAATGGAGTGGGGGAGGAGGAGGAACTGGGGGAAATAGTGAGAGAACTGCAGCTACCAGTCTGTCTTTGATGAAGTACCAAAGCAAAATATAAAAATTACTGGTTATTTGCAAGGCCTGATCTGCATCTCCAGTGACTCTGGAGAGCTCTCGTAGAAGCAAATGAAACCAACTCTCCTCCAGGCGCTTTAAATCACCTACAGAGTCAGAGAAATTTGTTGTAGAGTTACACACCTGTATTTATACTTTAGTATTTACGTATGACTGGCCTCACTTTCACACATTCTCACTGAACGCATATAGGTCAGTGTAAATCTGAAGGTGTAGCCAAAGTTTGTGTCTTTTCCCTCCTTATAATGCAGCATTCACAAATATTTTACAATATGTTAACCCCAACTCATTGTTCCCATATAAATGGAAGACTCAAAAGTAAATAATGCACCGAGCCTCTTTAATTAAATAAGGAGTCTAGGGGAGGAGTTTCTGCAGACTCTTTTAAATCTTAAAGCCTGCCAACTGGATGAACAAAAGGTAGCTTAAGCTCACATGATAAATCCCAGCAAACCTGAAAAGCCTTTGTTAATAAGTCACTAAGGGAATTTTTCTTTTTCCCCCTAGAATTTCTGCTCACCAGAAGTGAGAGTTAGGATTATTTGAGCACGTTTGGTTTCCAGCAGCATTAAATGGGTATATGCCTCATGGAGCTCTAATCTCCTCATTTCTATAGAGCTCAATTCTCCTTTCATTCCTACTAAAGCAGAACCAGTTATTCCTAGCTTTTATGAGGGAGCAGCTGCTGAAACTTCAGAGGCAAAAAAAGTTTATGAAATTAGTTAAGATTCCCACGAAAACTAAACTGGAATTCTATATCAGCTTTAACAGCAGCAACAACAACAGGATTATAAATGTATTTTCATTTCACTTTGGCACTTCTTTAATGTAGCAGGTTGCTAATGAGCCTTTTAAGTTTCCATTCATAAGTTAGTGCTCAGTAGCTTGTTCACAGAGCCAAATGACATGTTAGTCTAGCAATTAATTTACTCTTCTGTCTGTAGAGAGGCTTAATGAAAACATTATTAGAGACAGACCTTGCTGTAGCACACTCAATAGACCCTGTACAATTGCTCAGAAAAGATGCAGATTTTAGAAAAACCCATACTGTAATCACAGACAACATAGTGACATTTAAAGTTGTGCTAAATTTAAAAAAACTCCAGAGTCCATCCTACCTGGATCCATCTGGCTGCACTAATGAATCCTTTTCAGCACTGTAGATTAATCATATGTTTTCTGCACCCAGTGCTGAACTCCAAACAACATATGTAGCCCTAATATACATCATGGAAGCATTCCCATCAGTGAAGGGGATGAAGGCAGCTGTACAAAGCTTGCTAAGATCCTGTTTGGTGTAGTGGATGCCTCTGAAAAAGTTTAAAAAGTCTACTGCAACAGGTGCAGCAACATGTTTCTAGAGCCACGAGAGAAAAGACCACCTACCTTCTATGGGGGGTTTTAAAAAAAAGGGAAAAAAAAAAAGAGCAATTTTTAGCATCAAAGAGAGAAGAGTGTATTAACCAGCCGAGGGAAGAAAAAAAATCCCTTCATTACTCCTAACTCATACCTGTGAAATAAAGTTTGGAAAAGCTATTGAGTACAGCTTTGAACACAGCAAAAGCAAACAACCACAGCATGTTTCATTATATACTTGACAAGTTTATGAATGAGAGGAGATGAGTCTGTCTGCAAAACCAGGATCACTTCCAGCCCATGCTCAGACCTGAACTCAGACTACCTAAAAGAGTCCAACAACCACACACTCTGGCTAGCAGCTCTCCAGAGTTTAAACCAGAAACTTCAGCCATCTCCTTACATGGCTCTCAAATAGAGCTTCTGAGCACATTTTCTGAATTTAGACATCCACAACTTTAAGGCACAGCATTTGGAGCAGCTCTGAATTCTATTCACATCTGCATTTTTTTTTAGGAGGGCTCTGAAAGTAATTTGTAGCTGTTGGTTTATAGTGTTTCTAAGTACAGTGTATTTGGCCTGCATAAGGATATTGGTATGGATTTTGATTGACTGTAAAAATCAGATCATTGCTCAAAGGAAGTCCTAAAGAGCTTAAAGGAGGAGCCAGGGAGAACAGAGAACACAAAACAGACCAAAAACTGGTGAAAAATTGTGCATCTCTTACATTTAATTTAAGACAATGGCAATATGTAATCCCAGTTTATTCCAGACTTTATAAATTCCCTTTCAGCATTATACAAGCAAACTAACAGAACTTCACTGATTTATTTCCTTCATCCTCCTTTGCACCATGCAGTAGGGCAACTAAAGCTATGGACAGATGCCAGCAACAGTAGAGTATCTGATTTACAACTTTCTTTGCAGCAGAGCTTTTAAGACTTCCCTACAAGACCAATAAAAATGGGGTCAGTGATATTAACTGGTGCGAGCCTCCCCCAATATATAAATTTCTAGCTGTGATGTTATTAAACCAGGCATTTTCTTTCTGCTCATGTCCATCTAAATTGGTTAAATGCCATTAATAGATCACACACCAGCAAAGGACATGCTACCTATTATTCTAGTGGCTCATCCTCTGGTAGCAAACATTCTCCTACTACAACCAGCAAAGTCGGTTCAGTTACTTTTGGAGTTAAAACACTCATCCTGTAGCATTCATTTGCAAAAGGCTAAGGATGGGTGTAACATTAGGGCATTATGAAAATGTGTTATCATGAGCACTTTGTTACAAACTGCAGAGCGCACAGTGACCAGCTACAGAAGAATAGTATCACTTGAGGAAACAGAAAATACTGTGGAGATGAAAATTAACTATTCAGTTATTAGTAAATATAATTCTGGTTTAAAAACAGAAGGCTCCTAAAATGCACTCCTAGAACCTAGTTCCAGGAACATCTCAGCGAATATGAAGTTGCACAGGAAGACACAGATCACATTTTGCAAATAATAATGCAAATCATTAGCAGAATAAAATAAAATAAAGATGTGTGCAGGAAGCAGGGGGAGGGAGCTAGTAGTTCTGTTAGGGATTTAAAATGCAAGAAAAATTACTATTTCTCTTACAGCTCCACTAACAGAAATGGCATTGTCAGCACTCCACAAAGAGGTAGGATAATTTTGTAGAGTCTTAGTGGGGAACACACCTTCTGCATGTCATGTAACTCCACACTTGTCCCCCCAAATGCTTGGAAACCCCTTAGAAGTAGAGTGTGGAATCAGGATTTGCACTTATCCTCTCAGCCATTCCCTTTGTAGGGTGTATAACGCAGCCTTCAGAATACTTTTGATTCCACTTCCTGACTCTAGAAGTATTCCTGTGGATTTACTCTGCAGAAGACAAGACTTGGGAAAAAAAGTATCTTTAAACTGTAAGAGGAGGGAAGGATCCTCTGTCTTTTCATCCCTGATCTCCAGCCCCTGCTAGTTTGCCATGCCACTCCCTTCCAGCTTGAGTGCAGGGAGCAGTGCCAGGCCAGAGTCCAGATGTGCACATACAGGAAAGAGGATTAAAACACAAAGAATCCCCAAAAGCATATTGCTCCATAGCGTGAAGGCAGCCTGCAGAGAAGTGATTTCCCCACCTTTGCCAAATTAATGATTTTAAACATTCATCACCTTCCCCCATCCTCATGCAGGATGTTTAAGTGGTGTCACCAGGATTTATCTTTCTCTGAGACGCTAAGCATGTTGTGCAACATGATACAAATTACTCTGAGAACAGCAGAAGTTAAAAAAAATCATAGCATATACATTTTGTCTGAAACATTAAAGATGTAGATGTATAGTGAAGGAACGTTGCTACATGTGCCTCCACATATGCACCTCTATATTTGAAAGGCTCAGAGTCCAAGACAGAGCCAGAGAGATTATCCTTACAGCCGAGCCTATAAATGCTTGATCTTAGAAATCCTTTGCTACCTGCCAGCAGAGAACAATAAAACTATAACAAATCATACATAAAAGATGACAAGTACTTACTACGAGGTTTGCTTGCTCTCGGATTAATGCACTCCGGGAGGGAAGCCGTAGGTGAGCCCTCCTCCCTGCCGGAGCCCAGCTGACGCTCTCGCAGGGGAAGGGACGGGAGCTGGGCTGAGACACCCGCAGGAATCCCGCGGCTCCGGTGCTCCAAGCCCGGCATGTGCCCGCAGCCCGCGCCGCTGGGCTGGCTCGCTTCAGCGCAGCTACCCCGTCCCTCCGGAGAAGCAGGTTCCCCTCCTTCTCCTCCTCCTTCCCCGCCTACTTCACCTCCCCCTGCGGAGGATGCCCCGGTACCCCGCACCCGCTCCCGCCCACGGGCTTCCATCCGCGTCCCGGGCGCAGCCGGCAGGGCGAGCCCCGCGGCTCCGGGGAGCGCTGCCGGGGCCACCTCGCCCCGAGCTGCGCTGACCCGGACCGGCGGCTCCGGCCGCAGCCCACCTGCGGCTCGGCTCGGCTCGGCTCGGCTCGGCTCGGCTCGGCTCGGCTCGGCTCGGCTCGGCTCGGCTCGGCCGGGCTCGGCTGCTTGCACGCCGGCAGCGGGGGAAGCGCGGAGTCCGCTGGGGAAGAAGCGCAGCCCGCGGGGGAAGCGGTGCCCGGCGGCGATACCGACTGCGGTCGGCGCGGCTGCCTTTCACTCCTTCCCGGCGGAGCCTCGCTCGGCAGCGGCCGGGGGTCCAGGGGGAGCCCCGGGCGCGCCAGTGCCGGCGAAGGGAGGGGCACGGCTAGCCTAGCTCAGCTCAGCCCAGGCCAGCCCAGGCCGGCACCTGTGGAGCGCAGCTCGCCCAGGTGGGGCAGGTGCCTGTGGGGGTGTCTAGGGCTGGCTGCGGGGTGTATGAGAAGTGTGCAGGGGTGCACATGGGTGCTATGTGAGCCGTGCACTGCAGAGGCTGTGGGGATTGACTGTATAATGGCCATATGGGGGTTATAGACCTTCTATCTATGGGGTGCACGTATGGGAAGTGTAAAGGAGTGTGCTTATGGGTTTGCATGGGATGTGAATTAAGTACTTATGGGGGATCTCTGTGTGTTCTGGGGGCAGTGTACAGGTTGCATATGGGGAGAGCACAAAGGATATATATGAAAGTTTGCTTGGTTTGGATAGGATGCCCTAGGGGTGTGCCTGTGGATATGCACGGACAGTGTAAGGGTCTGTATGGAGGTGCAGCCCTGCCATGCATGGTCCTAATGCCAGCTACAGGCATTCTCTCAGGCACACAGGGGCCTCAGGGCTGTCCCTGCCTCCTTGACTCCTAGAGCCTGCCTAGGGCCCATGCTTTGGCACATATACCTAGGGACATCCAAATCTGGGGCAGGGGATTTATTTTAATAAACCGTTTACAGTTAATTGTGTTAAGTGCTAAAGTAGTGTAGAAGGAAGAGCAAATGCGAGATGGGGACAAATTGAATCCTCTTCAACAATAGGACCTTAGAACTGCTGTTTTATAATGTGGAGCTGGAGATGCTGAAGAGGAGGGGTAGGATAATCATATACATTGCAAACTTCAAGTCTTTTTACTCAAAATATTTTAAGTTTTTTTCATTTACACATTTAAAAAACCCAAACAACTGCCTGTCTGAAATGGACTTACAGCCAGACCATAAATGTACATGGGGATAGACATAGAAAAAGTGCAGGTCCTATGGATAAAGCCTTTATTTTCTCTCCTCTTACATTCTTCTGTGCCACAGATTGCTGCTAGCTGTGTTAATACATGGTTCTGGACCATATAGAAAAAGGAAAGTACAAACTGTAGAGAGCCTGCCTCCTCACCAGCCACTAAGATAACTCTAAGGATGATGGAGCAAACCGCAGCCCAGGCTACAATTCCTTCTTTCCTCTCACTGTTTCATCTCAACAGCCGTCAACTCAGAAGAATGTGGTCAAGATAAGCAAGTCACAGCAAAACTGTTCTTGGCTGCAGTGATGTCAAGAGTTTTATATTTGCAGAGACCTCAATGTTTTCCATTTTGATTCTGAGGTGAATTTTTCTGCCATTGATAGAGCATGTGTCCTGCAAGTGGAGTAGGCTGTACATGGAGACAGTGCAGGATGCTGCCTTTGCCTGGTAAATCATTCCTGGTACCTGAGCTTCTGCAAAGGATGAGAGCAGTTACCAGTATGAGTCCATGAAAAGTTACAGCCATCACTTTTGACTCTTTCAGATGCAGTACAAAGTGAGTGAACCTGGGGGAGTTGCTGCTGCCTCTTCAAGAAGAGGCAGTGATAGTTTTCTTATTCCTGAATCCTTTAGATTGACTGTTAGGAGAACAAGATGCATTTGCTTTTAAAGCTCTGGGACTTTGAAAATAGGTTAATAGAGAGTTATTTATTTATTTTTATTTAAACCAGAATCACTGAAAAGGGAATCCTAAAGAAAAGTAACTTTGTTGTTGGAGGTTCTCAATAACTCAGTCCTCACTTGCTCCATTAAATTTCTCTCCCCATTGGTTACATCCAGCCAGACTGTTACTCCTGGGCTTTTTCCTTCTCAGTGCATGGTTGTGGCATATTCTTGGCTGCCAGATATTTTTCTCTTCAGTCCAAAACAAATGGACATACATCCCTGATCTTTGCTGAGGTGCATGACTGTCTGTCCATAGCAGATTTCAGATGGCAGTGCATGCACATGGCGTTCCCCAGCTACACACCCATCAACACATGAGCTGTTAAAAGAAAGATGCTTGTTGTTTGAACACTTGCTTTCTGCAGATAAATTATTATCTGGCATTAGAATACAGAAAAAACACATAAACCAAAGACCCACACAGAGCCAGGCACAAGCTTACTTTGACTTTCTTCACGATCTGACTAAAGTCTGTACTGCCAACACCTTTATGGAAGGAATTTTCTTCACAACATACTGGACTGTTAAGAAGATGCTGCTCTGCACCATGCTTATGCTTTTCCATGCTGATTTCTAGCCCAGACTTCATGAAACCTTTTTCTTGTAAATGTTCTCATGTCTTACCAGTTGGGAATTGCTGCTCTAGACAATCTTGTAATAGCATCACCATCTCTGCTTTCAATTTAAAATGATTGCTCAGGCCTTAAATGCTCGCAAAGAACAAGGCCCAGTGTTGCCAGTGAATCCACATCTGCCTGCAGCTGAGAGGGAGGAGGAGGAGACACTTGAATCATGATGAAAGCCACTGAGCTCCATAAGGAGAGCAGACGGTGCCCCTGCTGGGTTTCAAGGGATTGACTCATTTTCAGCAGAGCTCATCTTTTTCCCTGTTTTGTTTTGTTGGGGGTTTTTTTGTTGGGTTTGTTTTGTAGGTTTTTTTATTTTTTATTGCACAAGTCAGATCAAGAAGGAAAAGAAAAAAAGTGAGTGATCTCCAATCCTAGTAGAAACCAGCACGACATAACACTTTGTGTCCAATCACAGTTCATCTCCAAAGTCCTTTTGGGACCATTTGTCTTCTGTTTGGACCTTTGTCCTGAGAGCCCTCTAGGATACTGGAAGTCAATTGTTCCACTTCTTTAGATGTTGATCTTAAATGATCAAGCTAAAAATAATGAAAGTTTAGATATAACATTTAATGAATGCTGCTGGCTACAGTAATCCTGTGCATTCTTAACTGGCTGCTTGATGGTTGTTTTTTAATTGTAAACATCCTTCATGCAGCTGCTCCAGGGATGTGTTTAGGAAACAGCGGCTGGCTGTGTTTAAAAGATTTCAACTCATCTTGACCTACATTTAGATTTTTGTAGCCTACAAGCCACGGACTGTAACCAGCAAAACCCTCAGAGAGCTTCTATAGCTTCTGTAGGGCAGGGCACAGGAAATGAGTGAAGGATGAAGTTACCCAGCTGAAGTGTTAGGAAAAGTGAGTTACTGAAGCTGAACTATGGGGTTGAGATAGTTATCAGGTGATTAGGAGTACAAGGAGCAGAACTGCATAAAGGGAGTAAAGATAACCTCTCCTTTTGCCTTGTTCTTCCCCATTCATTCTTTCACTTGCAATCTTTCTGTAAAATCCTTTAGCCTCCTTTCAGGATAAAGTTCAGGAGGTACCTAAACACAATTGTATTTTGATATGTGCTGCCTTCTCACTTAAACCTCTGCTCTAGAAACTACTTAAGTTTAGGGCTTGTTCCTGATATGACCCCTAATTAAGCAGGGAAACTGCTAAAACCAGATACTTATTTATGGGGAAGGAACACATTTATCCATTTCCCAGAGCCCATTCTTTCTTTCCTTTCTGACACAAGAGCTTGTTTGGGTTTTTTTCCAGAATGTAAGAACTCATTTTAAAAGCAATGCAGTTTCTAGCCTCTGGAGATTAGAAGATAATCTTCTAAAAAGGAAACCACTATAATATCTTTCCAAATCTTCAGGCAGACTGAATTATCATCCTCATCCTGCTTATGTCTTTGCTGATTGTGAACACAGCATTAAAAGCCTGTGACTTTCACGCTGCAAATAGAAATTGAGTACGCATGGAGGGAGGAAGCCCAGAGGTCAGACATGGTGTAGTACTTAGACTGACATACAACATTTAGGCCAGCATCAGTTTACTCATTTCAGGAGCAAGAAAAATGAATTAGATGTGCCAGCAAAAGACCCCACAGGTAGTTTATGCCATCTGGTGACTTGTATAGGTATCTGAGCCTTTACACTTCTATGTTTGATGGAGAAAGGCAACAGGGATGGAAGTATTTGGCTGTTGGGGAGATTTTGGATTTGGAAACCCAGCAGCTGTTTTATCATCTTGTATTTAGAGGCTGGAATAACATAAGCTAGTGCAATAAACAAGGAAAACCTAGCAATTTCATTGATTTTAATAGCAGCTAAAGTGTACAACTTGTATTTCAAACTGACAGACTGTTCAGACTAGCAGATCAAATATTTGGTTGAACTACAAATATTCTGCATCTTCATTTTTCTAAAGCCACAGGTGGAGGCAGAGAACTTCCACTTTCATACATTACAGCATTAAAAACAGTAACTACCTCTGACTGCTGCTGAATGAAATCTGTCAGCAGAGTGCTATTGGTTTTCATGTAAGTCAAGTGAGTGGGACTGGTTACTCTGTGTTATGCAAAGGGAGTGGTTACTCTGTGTTATGCAAACAGACAAAGAGAAATAGATACCAACTGAAGCTAGATTGACCCTGCAGATGAATCACAGAATCACAGAACATCCTGAGTTGAAAGGAACCCAAAAGTCATCAAAGTCCAGATCCTGGCCCTGCACGGGACACCCCCAGACTCACACCATGTGCCTGAGAACATTGTCCAAACGCTTCCTGAACTCTGTCAGGCTCAGTGCTGTGACCACTGCCTTGGGGAGCCTGTTCAGTGCCCAACCACCCTCTGGGTGAAGAAAATTTTCCTGATATCCAACCTAAACCTTTTTATCATTCACTATAAAGGCAATCAACAGAAGGAAAATCTTTCCACTCTGCACTGTGCAGTTAGCAGTGTCCTTTTTCATGAAATGGGAACAGCACCTGCACTGGGGGAAGACACATCTTTTTGTCCTAAAGCTCTCACTTCAGCAGAGCTAAGTTCCAATTGACAGAGGGAGTTTGAGATGAATCAGAGGCTGGAAAAATTCAGCAAATATGCTTATTACTGTTTCTACCAAAGCACAGTTATGTTCTGCTCAGTAATCTACAGTGGAGAGCTTCCATTACAGCTGGTGTTAGTGCCCATTCCTATGCATACAGACCCTAGCCAAGCCAGCTACAGAGTATAATTTACTTTTATTACAACCTTTAGTCTCTAATCTCAATTTCTAGCCTAAAGAAAGAAGCACTGGTCATGGCTACATGGTACAGTATAATTACAAAGATGCACAGTATTCTTATTTTATTGTTCTCTTTTTTTTTCTATTTTCTTTTTTTTCTTCTTTTCAATGCACAGCTAAAGAATGCAAATACCCCAACCCTTGGGAATGAAAGTGAGGAACAATGTGATAGGAACAATGTCTGGTAAGTGTTATATAACACAGATTTGTTACCCTCAAGAAGTAAACATGATAAATTGAGAGATATGTTTGAAGGTTGCCTAATTCATGGCAATAAAATTGTTGCTGTTTGACAAAGCTCAGATTAGGTAACTTCAACAGTTATGGGAGAGTAATGTAGCATTTGTAATTAAAAGCTTTTGCCAGGAAATTCTATTCAGTTATCAACCAATACACAAAGAGTAGAAATGCAAAACCATAATATAGTTACCTGTGAATGCAGCACATACCTGACCGTGCTCCAGTGTACATTTGGGATTTCCAACCACCCACAGCAGGAGTTTCACACAAGTAGTTCACTCTCTATATTTTGGAAGCCAGCCTCAGTTACACTGTAGACATAACCTGGCTTCTGGATTTATAGCCAGACGTCTATTGCAGAGCAGGTGAAAATATGCAGCTTAGGGAGGGGAGTGCTCCCCTCCGGGCAGGGGAATGCAGGATTTCCCAGGCACTTCCCAAACAACTGTATTTGCACATCATTCAGCCATGGCACACGTATCTGAAGATACCATATAGACGTAGCTAGTACAGTTTACAGATCTAGGGAGAGACAAAATGAATACTTGTCCCCTTCTTTTTCCCTGAAAGAGGAAAATATTCATTTTTACCAAACTTAATGAGAGAAACCAACCTGTCTTTATTGGTGCCCTAGCTGAAAGTATTGTCAGCAAATTCCATCTAGACTAAAAGCTTTAAGTCCCCGTGGTGGTGTCAGATTTCTCAGACTTTAAGTTAAAAATGAGTTTGAGCAGATTAACTAGCTGGGACTTGAAGATAAAGCTGGCTTCTCTTAAAGCAATGTGTTTTACACAGTGCTAAGTGTGCTTGGTTCCTCTTTTATTCAAAGGAAGCAAAGGAGTTTTGTGAAAAGAGGCTTCAATAGGGTCTTTTCCTTTTAAAACTGTGGAAGAGTTCCAGCCAGTCTGTAGCACTGGCTTGAACTTTGTTTTTCTCCAAAGCAAGAACCCTTTAGTTTTCAGTGGCTTCCACATTTTTTCCTCCTCCTTTTGTGAAATGTGCCAGTGCAGTCAAGTGGGTTGTATTAACATTTTTCCAAACATTCACACTTAGGACCAAAAAAGGAAATATTTAATAAATATAACCAAGAATATGTTGGAATGTTGATCTTCTGATGATCATAAGAATTTTCAGTCATAAGGTCTAATTAAATATCCCAAGTTGGAAATGCTTCCAGTGACTGTTATGTCTCCTTGTTATCTGGTCAAACATTTTTAAGTCAGCCCAAGTGGCTTCTGTGCCAAATTGATATTTTTAATGTGAATAACACACATGCACAAGAGACTGCATTAAAATTCATCTAGGCTAGTGACATTTTGGCATCTTAAATCTACTCTGAAAGCTCCAATTTAACTTTATGCACAGGGGGATAACTGGCAATGAAACAGCTCTGCAGTGGTAGTTGTATGTGTTTGTTTAGAACAAAATTTTTTGGTCTAAGAAAAATTTGTCTGCGTGGCTTAGTATGGCAATTTGGACTACCATTGCTGACATTCTTCAATTGTGATGAATTGGGATAAAAGGGAAATAAAGACATCACGTGAGACAGTTTTCCAAAAATACAGTGTAATGCTGTTATTCAAGAATAAAGCGTTTTTGCTGAGATTCGATAAAGAAAACAAAAATGAAACCCAAAGATAGCAAATTACTAATTAACCGCTTCTTCTGATTAGGAGCAAGAGAATTCCAGTAGCCTTCAGATAGTCAGAGCTGCTTTGTATTAACTGGTAAAACAAAAAATCATTTTAAGAGACAATCAGTGCCCCAAGGAACATCTCCTCTACGTAGACAAGTCAGACAAAGGCAGCTCATTGTTTTAGAATTAGGGAACTGAGGCACAGAATAATTGTCTTGTCTGCAGCCAGTCTGTGGTAGGAGGGTAATTGAATGCAGATCTCCTCACCACATGCACATTCTCTATCCATATTCCAACTGGTCAGCTGAAAAAGCCTTTCATTAACTGCTCTGTCAACATACCAAGAATTACAGAAGACCAAGAACATTTCATATGCTTCAAATCCACTTCTCCTACCATGGCATTTAAAAGTGTGTAGAGCAAACACTTACCATAGACACACTGAGTTCTCCAACCCAGAGAGCAGGTTGGAAACTTAGAGTTCACATGGAGACTCCTAGTCCTGTGAAATTCCCACTAATACTCTATTTTGAACTCCAGCTCCCTGTTGCAGGATCAAGCTTTTCTTTAAAAAATCTTTAAAAACGTATCTAGCTTTTCTTCCTTTAAAGCAGTTTCATTTGCTTTAAGCTAAGATCTGTCTTCTTACCATACCTTTCCTCAAACAGTGGATGGCATTCACCTGTCCAAACACAGTAAACTGCATCATCCACACAAAGAGTGAGGCTATCACAGAGCTCCTAAAGGCAGTAAATGCAATTCTCAGCTCTACCAACAACCAGCAGAAGCCAGGAATTAATTTTTTTTTTTGTGTCAATGTAGTTTTTGGTGAAATCAAGTATGGAAATAAGTACAAGAAGGTTTTTGGAAACCAAAAAAGTTAGATCTGGCCACTTAGCTGAGCTGATTGCCTCCAGATAAAAGAGGCAATTCACAGTCCAACTCCACTTCTAGGTTGTGACACAAGGGGGCCAGAAGGTGTTCCACAAAGCAAAGTGTTTTCTTTTACAGACCTGTGAAAATACCTCACTCAGTGGGGCTCCACAGGCCTCCTGCAGTACAAATAACCAACTGCCAAAGTCAGGCCATTTGTTTTGCTAAACACAACCTTCTCCAAAGCATTTTTATGTTACACATTTGTGTGTTTTATTCATACAAATCTTAACCTACTGGGAAGCAGGGAGGAGAAAGCACTTAGAGAACAAAGTGTGAAGGCCTACATTTGCTCACAGGACAACTGAGAAACTATTTGAGAGCTTTGGCACATGGGCCATAATATAAGCAGCATTTCAGGTTCTTAGAATGAGGAGTAGTAATAATAAGATGTAAAAGCAATAAAGAACATTTTGGTCCTTCTCATTGGTGGCTTCTCTTTGCTTGAAATATAGAACTTGTTTGATCTTAGCATGACAAGGAGCATTGTCAGCATAAGGGAAATTTTACCAAGTAGGAAACATATCTGTAATTTCTTAGAAGCCTAGGAGTGCCAAATCACTATTTGTTAGCCTCACAGCCATCACCAATGCCAAGTTATTCTGTCGGTCTGGCTACCCAGCTCTGTCTTCATAATACAATGTAGCTGAACCCTATTTCCTAAAGTATTTCCCTGTTAAAGCTTGTGCATGGAGCACTACCCTAAGCCCTGCTACTTTTGAAGACTCAGTGTTTGCTGGTGTTCAGGAACACATTCAGATTCTTTCAAGTCATGCTAGTTCTTTGACTCCAAAATGTCCTGTGGCAGGGAGTTCCATAATCTAGCACTGTGCTGAGAAAATATACTTAAAATAAATATTTCCTGTCTGGTAGCACTTAAAAAAAAAACCTCAGAAGAGTAATTTGTGCTGGGTTGAATTTTGTTTCTTAGAAAAACACCCTATACCCTCCTTCATCTCCTCACCAAGGAAGGTTAAGGGATGCCTAGAATGTGAGTGCAGGGTAAGAACTAAATAAGGCAAGTTCTTGTTCCTTTTTGTGATTGCAAAGCAATGAGTAAATGACAGTGGTTGTGTGCTTTATTAGTTTTACTTAAACAATGAGTACATCCTCCTGCTATCAGCATCTTACAGCACCAGAAGAGACAGGTCTAAAGTATAACTTAAAAAAGTTTAATTGTTTACCATAGCTCCCAGGCATGAAGATATGATAAATGTATCTCATATTCCTTCAGGCAACCTCTCATGTAGAGGAGAGATCACATTTAACAGTGCCCTCTCGTGCCTGATGGAATAAAGAACCTGGTTACAGAGCAGGTGTTTGGCTCCATATGGGGTGTTACATCCACAGGGTGCTTTGGAGAAGGGGATGTAGGACAGCATTCAAGGGAGCAGTTTCCATTATGGAGACAAAATGAATTAACTATACTCTAAATAAAATTATTCCCTCTCTAGGCAACTTCCAAAGCAGCAGCTACTACTAGATCCTCTCCTCCATCTTCAGAGGAAGGGCTCCCTTCTCTGCTAGAGAGGACCAGGGCTCCCCAGGGAGAAGGAAAGCAGCTGAGTCTGTCTCATGTTCACCCTTGAGCTAAGCACAAGATAACTTCAGAGTGTCCCTGAACTTTTGGGCTTAAAATGTCTGAGCACAAAAATGAGCACCAGCCCACAGATATGCACAGTACTGAAAAGAAATGCAACTCCTTTTTTCCCCTCTGACCTTTCTCTGTCTGGTCTTATCCCAAATGCTGAGTGGAAAATACACTGCATCTGCTTGTACTTGCTCACAACACGGCTCTTCTAGCACAACATCACTACAAATTACAGTTCCAGGGGCAGTTTCTTAATACCAGTTATGCTCTTCCTTTCACCTGTGCTAGCAAAAGAGTAATTTAAAAATAGATTGTCTCCCTTGCAGCAGAGAATCTGTAGACATCAAAGCTGTCATTTCTTTTCTTTGCAGTCCTGCAGTGAAATATTGGGTATTCAAGTAATTTCTGATCAAAAGAACTACTTTTGTCACTGGCTGCTTTATGCCCTTGTAGTTCCTAAATTTTTTGGCAGCCAAATCCAAATGACACTCTTTTCAGACTGCATTGATGCAGCTCACTGTCTGTTCCAAGCAGTGCCAGATCAATCCACAGGCTGCCAACCCAGCCCCTGTGGCTGATGCCCAGCCCAGCACCAGCACAATCTGATCCCTGTCTCACTCTGGTGATGGTTTCTCCTGTGCGACACAAGATGTGGTGCTGCTTTTTGACAGATAAGCAGACCAATTCCCTGGGCACCAGGCCTCTCAAGCTTGGGTTGCTGTTTATTTGTATTTCCTGATAAACTACAATTTCTGATTCTAGGTGTTTTGGGTGGGGTGAGGGTTTTTTTTGCTTTTTGTTTGTTTGGGGGTTTTTTTTTGGTTTTTTTTCCTGCAGAGGGGAAGGTTGTAAGAGACCTTTATTGTATGAATTTTTTCATCTCAGACTACATATGCATTCTTGAAGCAGGCTCTCAAGGCATTTACACCTCTTTCTCTTCTACACAACTTTTAATTTTCTAGAAACTTGTAGTAGGTCAATTATCTTGTGTCGCATTAGCTTGAAATCAGACAATGAGTTCAAAAGCTATTAAAGGGACACAGACAGATACCAGGATCATGTAAGTCTCGTTTCCTTAATAAAGTAAATTAACATTTCAGATGGTGTCTGGTTCTCATTGCACACAGTCTAGACAAAACAGGCATACACAGGACAGATGGGGCATTAGAGCTGAAAATTATTTTTATCTTTATTACATTTTCACAGAAAAGAAATTGCAAGTTCACAATAAGAATAATTTTATGTGGTTTTGGGGACAGCTCAAGAGAATGGCTACAGAAGTAGCAGCTTTTCATTTCTATGTTTCCAGATTTATTCCAGAAGAAGACAATACTGATCAAAAGTCAGGAGTGTCTAAATGCAATTGTCATTAGATGGGTACGCACTGCAGACAGCACTGGTTGTCAAATCCCTTTTGATTTTTAGAAGTGATATCTAAACTGTGTTTTATGGATATCCAGTCTTCCCACTGGCTCCAGATGATGAAAAAGAAATTAGTACAAAGACATTAAAAAGTAAATTATGTATAAAAGTTTGAAATAGACACTAGGTGTACATGTGGTGGCGGGACGTGAGCAGTAACCTACAAATTAATGCTGAGTCTGAAATGGAAAAAAAAATTAAGAGGGAGAAAAGCAGACCAAGGGGTAGCTTTGAAGTACGCTCCAATGTCACAGCTGAAGGACTCCATCGTCAGAAATAAAAAGAGAACATAGATGGATATTGCTTTCTAAGTGCTCATAAAACCTGGATGTGCAGTAAGACAGCAGTAATAAGCTGAATGCTGTGAGTTAATCCATACTTTTTTCAAAAGAGCACTGAAGCTAATCCATACTGGCATTAGGCTCAGTAATTACTCAGTGCAGGTGCATACATTTGCTACGCCTGCAGCCAGCTTTGATGCTGCTCCAGCACAAGCTGTTAGCTGGGAAGGACAGCAGCTGTGGGTAGGTATTTTGTACCTGGCATTCATTAAGACATCCAGTGGAGATCCCTGCCAGGACTCTACTCTGCTGAAAGTGTGCACTGTGTGGATTTTGTTTCTGGAAGTGCTTTGGATACAGAAAAGTGTGACTAATGCTCTGTTATTCCACCCTAAGGATTAACAAAATATTAGAGTATTTTAAAAGTTATGTTGTGGCTGTGGGATTTTTTGCCTCTATATGTGTACATGTATAACTATACATAGGTGTATGTGTGCCACTGTCTTTAGCATGAAGGCAGTATTTAGTCATTAAGCAGAGGACTAATACCTTTCCAAACCTAATCTGGAAAAAGGTGCCTAGTTTTCCTCTCTGATCTCCAAAACAGACTAAGATGTCATTGCAGTGCAGATGTCAACCCTGACTATTATTTTCAAAAACAGCTCCTTTGAATGAGCTTGAAACATTTGAAAATTGATAGCTGTGACAGCTCAAAAGGCTAAATATGTTTTTTGTGAACTGGAGAATAAAGGAGTGGAGCAGAGCAGAACAGAAATATCATAACCAGCAGATTCTCCCATTGAACTTTTCAAGCTTCTCCCAAATTTTCAAAGATGTACCAACCACAGCTTGCTTACATCCCCAGATCTTTGGTGTCATTTAATCAGAATGGATGTTTCTACTGGAGTATTGCAAAATGTCTACCTTAAAGATGAAGCAAACCAAGCCCTGAAAAAGATAATGGTAAAATGGGAGATCTGGATGAATGATGCTAATATCTGGCTGTTCATCAGTATGCTCACTGCAAGAGATGAGAGTCAGTGCTCCTCCCACACTCATTAACCTGCTTCTACACAGACAGTGTCTTTCAAAAGATACCTTGACAATTTTATAGAGAGGTGTAGGTTTTTAAAGGTCTAGAAGTATTTCTGGTACATCTTGGTTATTCTTAAATCAGATTATTGCTCAGACTTATCTCCCCAGTAGTGCTGATTTAGCACCTTTATGGCCACCTCAGAAGCAATGGGTGTTTCAGTAGAAAGAGCAACCTTGCTGACCAGCTACACTTTCCAGATAGGGGTGAAAAGCATGGAAGAGGAACAGATGTTTCCACATGCGAATATAAAGTGTTGGTCTCCAGACATTCCAATTCCCAATGCTTTCATTTACATTAAAAAAATCAGTTGCAATTTTACCCCTTAGTGCAGAGTCTTCCTACCAGCTGTCTTTCTCTGCGTACATGTAAGTTGGAAACCATGCTCACTTCAGTTGAAACACTGCATTCATTACTTCCTAAACATCCAAAAGGCTGGGGTTACAAATAACCAAAAAAGACTCCAAAAATCCACCCCCAAAATAAACTGCAGAAAAACCCCTCAGCCTATACATTTTCCTGCCAAAGTTTAATTTTCAACGGGAACTGTTTGACGTATTTGTATGTTGCACATATTGCTTTTATCCTAGAGTGTGGGTTCATTAGGAACAGAAACGTGTCTCTCATGTGAGCTGGAGATGGGAAATTAGAGGCAGCCTAGTCACATCAAAGGGAAATGTTTTCACCACAGCTATGGAGCTCAAGAAACATTTTAATTTCTTTACCACAGTCTTACAATGCAATCTGATTTGGACAGCTTTCTGTATCTCAGCCTCCCTGCTTTTATACAGAGGTTCTAATAATAATTAATTGCACATATTCTTTGCCTATTTGTACTAGACTAGCAGGAGTTTTTCTCTATACATATCCCTCATCTTCTAAAACAGAATCTAGTTTGCAGTCTTTTAGTCTCATAACAATAGGAATAATTATGTTGATTGCGCAGAAAAATGGCCCTAATTAATTAACAGAACAAGCTAGAGTCTGACTCAGATCAGACTCCTATTTATCAGTAGAAGCATTCAAGTGCTAAATGATTTGCAATAAAACTTGTAATTAAAGCTCTAACAGTTTTTCTAGTGCAAAAGACTTTTCTCTCTGAGAACATTTCAAATAATTTGCTATATTTCTAAAGAACTGAGTGCATGAATGAACTAGTTATTCATGGAACTACAGCTTTTAATAAGTTAATCTCATTAAGGGAAATGTAAAGATCGGTAGAAAACAAGTAATCAAAAAGACGTAAAAACAAATGCTAAGCAAAAAGAATTATATGCTTTCATTATAGTTTGAAAACTGCCTAAGTGCTAACAGATTGGTTGTTGTTAACACACCTCTACCTGAGGCTTTTGGCTGGACAATGGCTATTGGAAATCCCATTTTCTCTATACACATAATCTTTGACTGAGATATTGGATTTGTCCAGAACTCATCTGGCTTCAATAAAGCTAAATAACAAATTTTAGCATTTTAATGCATGTAGCATTATCTGCCTTTAATGTGGCTATGCATGTGTGCAGTCTAGAGAGGACGTGGAGAAGAAGAGACAGTAGGATTGTGAAATTATTGTATCACAGGAGGCATGTCAAGTGCTCAATTGCCAATACTGAACTATGGAATATCAACTGAAACTTCAAGGAAATTTATTTACAACTGAGCAAGATGGTGGTGATTTTAGTCCCCAAAATGACCTTTACAGATTGATGAGAAATTACCCCATCTCCCATTATCCCAGATATGCCTTAGACTGGAGACACCCAAGGGCATTATATCTGCACTACAGTTTTAATTAGAGTTGATGTTTCCAAAGGAACAACATACCTTGTGCCTGCTAGAGCTAACTGGAATCCTTTGTAGGTCCAGGCATGCTTAAACTGAAAACAAAGGCATTCTAACAACTGATTTTTGGAAATAGAGGTGGAGAGGAGAAGCCCAAAAGTAATAGAATATAAATTGTGAGGACACCTAACTGTGAAAGTGGCCTTCAGGTGTTCCAATGACTTCCCTGGAAATGGAAATATGGACAATGTCACCATCCTGGTGTCTGCTGCTGTCAGTTGTGCAGGTTTTTGCCTCCTTTATCGACAAAAGAGATTTTCTCCCTATTTCATCTGATCCTCTCCCTCTCTCTCCCTCTGTTTCTCTCTTACTCTCTTGTATCTGTTTTAGTCCCAGCCTGACTTTCGCTGCCATTGTAATAAGTTGGGCCCAAGCCATTTCCTGGAGAAATGATGGAGCAGTGCTATTCCTAGATGTGTCTATCTAATGAGATAGGCAGCACTGTTTTCCCTTGCAACCTTTAGAGCACTCATTCATGACTCCATATGATCAGAATTAACTAGGAGAGCTACGAAGCTCCAAAGGTCATGTTCCAAAGCAAGTTTTTGCTGTGTATATATCTCACAAAACTTACAGACTTCACTGTGCTCTGGGCTCTTCAGGAGAATTGCAGATCCAATCTAATGATGCTGGCAACAGGTCCAGCATTAGAGCTTAGTGGTGCAGGAGAAAGAGCTTTCCCTGGATAGCTGCAGCTGAATTTCCATGGAAATATTTCCTGAGAGATCAGGATTATCACAGTCACCACCTTCTACAGATGTCTAGGGTTTATTTTAAGCTTTCACCAAAACATAGAAATTAGTTGAAAGGAAAATAAATAGGACGAAAGCATGATTTGTTCCAAATGTGTTTGGATCATCCAAGGCTTGGGTAAGAAATCACTGACAGAATCCTACTGCCAGAGAAACAATACAATATCCAATGGGAAAAGTGCTTATGAATAATCCTGCTGAAAACTGGTGTTTAGCAAGAAGTTTTACAGCAATTCCTTGCTCAGCCTAATAAGAAAATGGGGAAGTGAGAATATGGGAATAGGATCTCCTCAATACAAGTATTATAAAGCTACAAGGAGCTGTTCCTGACTGCCTACTCCTGGGATCTATAGCTGTGGAGGCATTTGTCAATCAAAACAGAATGTGGCAGTGTTTTAATTTACAACCATCTCACCAAATAAACACAAATAAGGTCCATACTCGATGCTTTGTTTAATATATTATTTTGTGGGGATGGTCAAATGATTAGAAGAAAGGTGAAGGTCTAGGGTATAGGAATTAGTTGCTATAGTTATACCTTGCTTGTGTTTTCTTGGCTTGTTTCATACATAAGAATTTTAACATTCGTTTAATTACTTTTTTTGTTTTTCTTAGGTCTTTATTTAATCTCCAAAACCTTTTTTCACTGAAAACATACACTCTAATCATAACCCTAGAGAAAAGCTGTACAGATTCTTGCATTAAGTATAAAGCCTCTTTAGAGGTACAGTAATATATTTGATTGGCTTCGTTTTGAAATATGATGAAACAGTTCAGATTTCAGTGTGGTTATTATTGCTGGTTGTGTTCTATCTACAGATAAAATATTTGTGGCCCTCAACAAAGGAAACTAAAGAGTATGGAGTTAAATCTTTCTCCTCAAATATTCTGGGATGAGCCTTTAAGTTGTTTTCTGCCTGCTGAAAAACCACTTCTCATTAAAATCTGGATACCCTTCTAGTAGTAGTCCTAATATTCTCTAGATCAGTGGAAGCATTTGGTAAACACATTGGGACTGGAGAATATTGCAATTTATATGAGAATATTGCAATTTATTACCAATTATGGATGGATTAGGAAGACCAGAATGATTGCAAGCTTAGCTAACACATCCTGTCAGCTATTAGCTTCTCTGTTAAATAGTGATAGGACTAAATAATCTAACAAATACAGATCCTAATCCTAAAACTGAGATGCAGAGTTCCTTCACAGGCTCAGAACCAAGATACTTACACTGATTACAAATACACAGACTTTTACAAGCATTCTTTGTGGAACTTGGCTTGGAGTGTCCCTGGAAGTTAGAGCTATGATTTATAATGAGCTACCCACAGACAGACATTCAGATTCCATTATGGTTAGAGTTTGTTTTCCCCAGTGGATAAATGAAGAAGAGTTTTATCCTGGTGAGGGTTGCATTGGAAGGAAGATGGGAGCAGAACCATACACAACGTGGTAGTTGCAAGGGGAGAAGTATGGCAGGAAGGAAAGGAAGAGGCTTTAATATACAAGCATAAAGCCACAAAGATTAGACCTAGAAATGCAAAACTGCTCCAGAGGAAAAAAGCACAGTCTGTCAATGATATTGAGTGTAATAATGCACAGAAGGAACACATTAATTGTAACCTTGATTCAATTGTCAATACTCACAAGAGGTGGATGGGAACAAGAAGACTAGTTATTGTCCCCTTAAACTGCCAGAATAACTTTTTAAAAATCCTGCAAACCCACAAACATTAAATCCCTGGTGACTTGGCATACTGCACCGCCAGGCTGTCTGAGCACAGGCTGAGAATGATCAATTACAAGCCTTGTGACTCAAGTAATGAATCTTGTCGCAAGCCTGTAAAATAAGCTTCAAAATGAGAAGGGTTCTTTTGCTAATTTTTGGAGCCCTGAAGGATTTTTCAGCAAAACCTAGGCACTGTAAAATGACTTTCATTTGCAGTTGTCACAAGTCTTGGTAAAAGGCAAACCAGACTTTGGGTACATTTGATGTGTTCCTTTTTAAAAGGTGAAGAAGCTGCTGCTCAGTTACTTCAGCAGAGGGGACCCAACTGAAGGAGCCAACTGGGGGGAAACTTCTAGACTTTTAGAAGTTGTTTCTGGAATTTAGGAGCAAAATGTTTCTAATTGTGGCTTCTGTGGGATGAAATGACTGATGAAACAGTGTATTTGGAAGATGTGGCCAAATCCAAGGCAACCACTTTCTGCAGCACGGCTGGATGACAACAGCTTTTGTTGTAGCTGAGTAAAACAGTGGTTTAGAAATGCCCAGAGCTGTTTACAAAGGAAGGAAATCAGATTCACATAACTTTTAGAAATGGCCTGTTTTATACTATCGTGGGTATGAAATGTAGATGTCACCCAAGATCATGCCTGAAGACCCTTAAGCAAGAAGGGGCTAAGTACTGCAGGCACAGGACTATGTCCTGCCATTTTGGAACCGTTGGTGGAAGTTTCCAAGAAGGTCATCAGAATAGATTTAGCAAACATCTCAGTAATTTAAAATATTAATGGTGAACATGTGTTGTAACTGCAGTTAATTAAGCGTTGATAAAAGAATCTGAGCATAAACAATTACACACTCCCTAGAATATTTCCTAAGCAGCACCAACAATAGCAGCTCTGCCATACACAGACTGAGCTGGTCTGCAGGAACGAGCAGTGTCTGAGTCTTCTTGGTGGGTTTGTGGTGATGATTCCTGCTCTTGTTTCCAGAGCCAGCTGCTGGAACAGACCTCTGCCGCAGTTACTGTGCTCTCAGCCTGGTTCTTGGAGCTGTGATTTCCCAGGGGATGCTCTTAACCCTTTTGTAAGGATTAGGGCTGAATTATGATGGCAAAAGAGTAAAGGCAGTGATGGCATGTGAGGGACTGTTTGATGTGTGTTCACAAAATACAGGATATGAATGGGCTGGCTTATGGCTCCTCAGTCTGTACACACACTGCTCACTGTTATCTCAGATGACACTGTGATTGCAGGTGTGATTACCACTTGCAGAGGGAAGGTTGGTGTTTGTGAATTTCAAAGGCTTCCCAACAACACTGCAGTTTGCAGGACCCTGTTCAGGAATGCTCCTGGGAGGAACTAGGAAGCTTAAAGAGACAGATGTCTGTATTTTCTCAGTATATGTGACCCTGAGCAAATTGGATTGATGATGGATAGTATTTTTAAAATAAAAATAGTAAGTGCTTTTGAAAGAACTCACTTCAAAGTCTGGTGAAGACTATTGTTCCTCATTCAATGGCTGCTATGAAAGTAGTCCCTTAAACACTTGCTTCACTGCTTACAGGGAGGCTCCAATGCTCTCTCTCATAGAGGGTCATGGTCTAAAAGCTGGACAAGGTGTCAACATTCCCATGTCTTTGGTAGTTCTTAAATGTCATGTTCTTGCCCAGGGGCCTGTGTGAGACATAAAAATGCCATGGTGAAAATTCTTAGAATGGAAGTGAAACTTCAGCTGGAGACAACACTAGTGCTGGAGAGAGCTCAGTGTCATGGTGGACTGCTGCACCTCTGCAGACTGGGAGGGAAGGAGGATGAAGGCTCAGGGAATATATGGGAACACCTTCCCAGTGTTGTCTGTCTCAAGTCTTGAGGAGCAGAGCAGAGTATTTGGCCCTGGTTTGCTTGTGTTTCTTGGAAAGGGGGTGCTGGAGCAAGGGTGATGTTGGGATGATCTTAGTACTGAGACTAACTATGGAAGAGAACTGGCATTCCCTGGGGAATAAAGAGAACCAGAAACTGATGTTAAAGCTATTTATATTCTAGATTATGCCAAGAAAAATATTTTACACTTAGCTTAATATCATAATTGCAAGTCCAAAACCATCACTGCTAGCTTCTAAATACAGAATAGAATCTGGGAGGAGGCAGTAAGAAAATATATGTTTTGGCTTTATGATTGCAGCAGAGAAATAGCCAGAATTCATCATGGGCTTGGACAAAACCAGGAGTCTTAAAAGAAATAAAACTTCTAAGGGGTCTTTAGACATTCAAATGCTTAAAGAGCCTATAAACCACATAATGTTAACTGTAGCACAGAAAGCCACTACACTTTGAGCAGTTCAAGCTGCTCTTTTTGAAGTCAGTAAGCATTAATTTTACACTGTCTTTGGAACACAGTGTAAAACCTTCAGTAATGGATATTCCCCTGCATGCAAGAAGATTTTCAGCATGTGCCCCTGCCTCTGAACCTGCCATACTGCTGGTGTCACTTCATGATTGGGATTGTTGCATGACTGTGCACTGTGACTCCAGACTTGTGTGAGCCCAGGAGTAGAGCTAGAGAACCCTTGGATAATATCCTCTCCAATCTGTGCCCTAAAAACCAGAAGATGTCTGTGAAAGCATTGGGCCTTCAGTTTAGCTTGGGGTTTGGTCTTCCAATAGTGAAATCATTCACTGATGATGCATTTAGGTACAACCACAGGATCTGTGTAAATCTGGATTTCATGGTTGATACATCTTGCTCACATATGATTTCATCCTTGAAAAGGATTCCCATGTACCTGTGGCATTTCCAGCAAGCCTTGGGAGGGAAAGCAGTGTGGATTGCTTACAGAATGGCACCTTTCCCTTACCTCACTGCAGCCACAGGCAAAAAGAGCTATAGTGAACACACTTCCCAAGACTGTTAAAGAACACAGAAACAATAAATTTTCACATATTAGGAGAAATCTGGAGACTAAAGAAACTATTTTCTTCTTTACCAGAAAGATTTCTCAGCTTATGCACTGTGTGTGTATATACCATATGTGTACAGGTGTGCAACCCTAAATAAAAAAACAACAAACTTGCCCTATGCTTATGCTAAAGAGACCTATCAACTGCAGTACTAATCAAAGGCTGGGGGGAAGTCTCCTTCTTTTCAGGCTCCTGTCTAGTTACAGCTCAAATTGCAAGAACAGTCATGCAAGTGACCGTGGCTCTTGATTTCACCTTAAAGTAGAGGTTAAAGAGAGCTCAGCAATAAGACCTCATCTCCTACTTGACTCCTCTGTACCTAAGGCTCTGCAGGCAAAATCCCTGACTCATGTAGCTGAAGACTCCTGAATATCCGTGCAGCTGGCTGGAGGACAATAGACTCTAGGACTTTGTTGTGCAAGAAAATTATTGAAGGAATTCCCTGAATTTTGGAGAAGACAGACACTATAACACTATTTGCTTTAATCTTGATGAAGAACCACTTGACATGGGCTACCTGAGCTTAACTGGAAACAGGTCATTAATGTGGGTAGTCTGATCTCCCTAGGATGGTTTAGAGCTAAATCTGTGTCTGGACTGAATTGTCTGTCATACCCTCTCTAATAACCCAAATCTGACTTGACATTTTCATCTCCTCTTGTAAGTTCTGGTGCTATGGCAGGTATGCAGACCTGTCCTGGCTGACCAATCAAACTTGAATATTCATCTACACTGTTTGGGGATCACTGAAGTGAATAAAGCTATGATTTTTTTTTCCTCAGTCTGTTTCTCTGCTCTAACAACAGAGATGTTTCTTTCCCTTCTAAGGAAAAAAAAAATCACCTTTGTTAAGACTGCCTGCATTGCCAGAGACTTAAGAAAGGTACTTGAGGTAACAGCAGCAATCCCTGGTTTGGTTTTTTTGTTTGTTTGGGGTTTTTTTGTTTGTCAGAAGATGTAAGATGGTGTAACATCTTCCCCCACTGAGGTAAAAGTGAATGTAAATGCTCTCAACACAAGAGTAATGTGCTTGGGCATCTTGATACCACAGCTGCCTTACACACGCTGCTATTAGCTTTGGTCAGGAGAAATACCCTCCTGCAAATGGAGAAAGCCCTGGCTGAAGGAGAAAATGGAATGAGTTGACTACTAGTGGACAGTCTTCCCATCTTTTCAGGGCTTTCTTGTGAATTTTTATGACTAGAGTGTATTGTTGCTTGTCTTTTACCCACATTGTAATAATATTTTAAATCATGCTTAGCTTCTACACTGAAACTACTTGTAAATACTTAATTAAAACCTATTCACTTTCATACCATCAACCTGATTTTGAATCTGAGCACAATGAGTGTGGAGAATACTGAGAAATCTAGGCCAAGCCTTAAAAGCATTCTAAATCACTGAAGTCACTATTTAGTCTAACTTTCCTTTTTCGAAGCAGAAGTGCCAGTTGGCATCTTCTGTAGTGTGTGTTCTCTTCATACCTTTGTATGACTCAGTTACCAATCACTAAAATAATCACATAGCTGCTCCCCAGCACAATGCATGGACAGCATCCTAACTTTAAAATGTGTCCACTGAAGCAGATAACCATGAGGGACTTTTCTCCTACATGGAAACATACAAGAAAACAGTGCCAGGAAAACAATATTTTCTAGGAAAAAAATAATACGCAATTCTGCAGAAAAAGCAGTCTTAAATTCAGGTCTTTATACTGCTGTTCCTTTTCCCAAGATATTCTGCCTGAAAAACAGCTCTGAAGCACAGATGAGAGTGTAAGAGGCACAGAATGGTAGCAATAACACCTTCCCATACCTGTAACTTAAACACTTACATTATGCATATTCTTGGGACTGAGATGTGGAAAGGTCAGGGAGAACAACAGACTGGAATCATTCCCTACTCCACTCCCACTCCTGTGAGAGCCAATTTGGGTGATTCAGTCCAGACTCTCTTTATTTATGTCCAAGAGATGTTTGACACCTCAACAGCTTTAGAATTTCCATGCCTTCCTCACACTGTGTATTCTGGTGCTTTTCTAACTGTACTGGTTTGCCAGCTTTTACTAATGCCTCATTTGTCTCCTCTGTGTCAGCTCTGCTGCTTCTGTTTCTCAGCATCTTTCTGTTCTGTGTTTATCCACTGGGTCTATATGCTCCTTTTCTTTAGATAAAAGGCAAACATTTGGAAAAAGCATGACCTCTATCAGAACTGTAGAGAGTAACAGAACTTTGATGATTCTTTTCTTGCCCTTGTCTGGACTCTCCACTTCATCAACTTCTTCATTCAAGTACAATGCTCCAAAGAGAAAACAAACTTTTATCAGTGGTGAGTGAAAAAGGATTGCTTCCTATATTTCATAGGATATATCATACATTAAAAATCCCATATGATGGCTGCATTTATTTTTGGTATAGCATAATCCTGACTTAGCAGCTGTAACTCTCAGCATTCCTGCAAAGCTACTCTGTAACTAGCTCTTCCCTGGCCTCTACCTGTGGAACCTCTTGCTCATGTACAGCACATTAAAATAGCTCTTTGGGGAAGGAAAAGAGCCACAACTAAATAAGTACATTTAATTTTGCAAGTAAAGAGTATAAAACCAAGTCATAATTAAAAAAGGCATTTATATTTTATATAAAAAGCCAGCAATTTCAAGTTGTACACATCAATGGGAACAGCGCCACAGCATAATGAGGAACAAATTCTATCCATAATTGAGACCGCTAGGAACAAGTTGTTACATACAAATATACATATCAGCACCATACTTAATATACTTCAGAAAAACTTAATTTATCCAAATAGCTGCAGCCCATTTTGCTCTCTCATACTCATTGTTTCCTAATGTTACTTTGCAGAGTCCTTTGTAACTTGGCTATGTTGGCATCTAAGGCTGCTAAGCTATTTTTGAAGTCCTCTTCATCTCGAGAAGTAAATGTTGAGAAAGAAGATGCACTCCAGTCAGACGTCCTTGATAAACCATCGAAGGAAATGCAACTAAAATCAGCTGCTTTACTGCCTGTTCTCTGAGAAATCCCTGATGGAAATGGCATTGATGCACGAGGGTATGTGCCAGGCTGATGTTGGTCTGGTTTATCCATGAAATCTTTTGCAGCTTCGCCTGGAATGCCTCTTGGTCTCACTTGGACTTTGTCGCCTTCTGGCTTGGCTTTATCCCCTGTAACTTCAAGCGTGTTTTCCACAGTCCTTGTCACACTGTACCCAGCATTTAATTTATCCAGTCCAGTTGGATCCTCACATCCACACTGCTGCATGGACCTTGGGAGCTCACAGTGGCAATCCAACCTCTTAGAAGCCCCTCTGCTCTGAGGTAGCACACCACTTCTTTCAGAGACTGGCTGCTGTGTTTTAGAGGCACTGCTAGTCAGTGGAATATAAATTGTCTCATCCACCTTGGTCTGGTCATCGATTAAAGTCCCAGAATCACTCGCTGTTTCTGCATCTTGCTTCAATGGAGCTGGTAGTACTCTGGGAGCTGATGCTCCTTCTGTGAATGTACTCTTGATTTTACTTCCTTCAACAGCAAGCTTTTCATAGGAGGGATTTTGCATTTCTGCTTCTCCAGTTTTATTCGAGAACTGAAGGTCTGTATCTAACAAAATATGATCCATTTCTAATTTTTTAAGGTAAGTCATCACTGAAGTACTCCCAGGAAACAGCTCAGGTTGCATCTGCTTTTCATGGTCTTCCAAAAGTGACTTTGAGAGAGTTTTTTCAGGTTTGGGTCTAACATTGTCCCCTGTGAGGTCAGACAGAAGCTTGGCCATACTGCCCTGCAAGGTTCTGTTAAGGTAAGATCAACCAGACAGATTTAAAATTGGTCACTAAAAAAAAATAGTTAAAAACTTTTCTATAGAAACAAAACATTAGATTTATCAGGCTGTGGCAAAGTTGCAATGCAATTTCTATACATTATCGTAAAATGCAGTACAAACATGAACCAAGTTTTTTGAATTCTTCTTCAGCTCAATGTGGCTAAAAAGTAACTAAAATAGCACAACCCAATGAAGTTCTCCAGATTATTCCTGGTGTACCTGCTTTGAGCAGCACAAAATGAAATAAATTGATGCCAAGAAACTGTTACAAAGCAGATAGAAGCAGTTATCAAAGTCACTAAGAAAAATTTTCTGAATTATTCTTCCCATTGCATCTAAATTAAAAAAACTTAATAAAAGAAATAATTATTCTAACTTACTGCTTTTTACATTAAAAGAAATGAACTTTTAGATGTTTATGTGTCTAACATATACACAAACACATGTAATATGACATCATTATACCACCACCTGGTGGTCAGCATAGCAGTCATAGAAGGGTCTAAATTTCTGAAGAATTTGAAATAGCTAATAAAAATATTCTGCTGTTCCAATGAATCCCAGCTATAAACATGACAGACGACAGTTTTGTTTCCTGTGCACAACTTATCCAAACCAATTGTATATACAAGCCACTACGCATCTGCAAAAAAGCTATTGATGTCTCCCAGCTTGCCACTATTTTCAGCATAAAAGAGTGTGATAAAGTAAGTTCATAGCAATAGTTCTCACTGGGAGATCTGCCATTAAGAGTTAAGAGTTCATATAAGTTATGGCAGATAGTATTTTACTTTACCACAGAACTCAAGTCATAGAATACAACAACTCCGTTTCAGCAAAATTATAGCAGCATTGTAACAAAATGAACTGTAAAGAGAAGTTTCCACCTATATGACCTCCCACCACCAAGATACTAAGACTACAATCCACAGTATGAAAAAATACCCAAAACCCCCAAGGAATAATAATTTAAAAAAAAAAAAAAAGATTATGAAAAAAGAATAAGGAGGCCTAAAAATAAGCTTAGCCAATAGTACCTGGTTAATTCCCGCAGTCTCTTAACTTCTGCATCACGCTGACGTAAAGTTATGCCCAAAATCTTATTTTCTTTCTCTGAAGCTTCCAGCTTAAACTGAAGGCTCTTCACAGTTCCCAATGCCTCTTCCACTTCTAAAATACCACCAAGAACTTTAATAATTATTTAAGTTTTAAAATGCTAAACAAAGAATAATCAAACTGAAAACACATACCAATCTTGAGTTTGGTAGACTGAATGTCATAATGCTGTTTCTTTTCAAGCAATTCTTCTTCTTTATCTTGAATACCTTTTGCAAGATGTTTATTTTCTTCCTTCTGACTTTCTATTATTTTCAGTAGTTCTTCATTTTTAGCCTGCAGTGAATCAAGGCCTTTCTGCGATTCTTTCAATTGACTCTGAAGCATCATATTCAAGGACTGCAAGGAAACTACTACCAAAAATAGAACACAAAAAGTTTAAGTGTTTAGTGTCATAGCTTGAATTTCTAAACCAAACTAAGTTTTTAAATAATCTTAGTAATATGAATTTTGGTTATAGATAAAGTGGGGTTTTTTTAAGCAAGATAAAGCTCAAGCTTTCTTCTAAATTATCTGATCAGTCATCTTCCTTTTAAAAGGCACATAATGAAAAATAATCTGCTTGGCAGCTGAAGTGCCAAGTCCTGTTACATGGAGTCTAAAAACGCCCAACAGTCCACACAAATGCAGTTGCATGATTAGACCCACAACACTTAGTTCAGCTATTACTGAAGGCCACAATACATACAGACACATGAAGCTACAGATATATAAGTGAAAAATAACAGTATCTATTGAAATAAGGCTTTAACAAATACACCCCTAACAAGCAACATTATCAATACTTTACATTCATAGCTGCAACTCTGTCCAGATGTCTTCTCACTGCTTTGCTGTTCCTCAAGTTGCTGGTTTAATATTCTTAGTCTCCTAAATGTGAATTGTGAAAAAGCACAAATTCAGAAATTTTGGAATAAGGACTGCACTTTAAATTAGTTTCATGACAAGCTGCTTTTGAGAATTAAATGTCAGGTAATATTTCAGAAATATAAAGGAGTTTTAATAACACATTTTTCTTACATTCTGGTATTCCTTCTATGCAAAAGACCCTTTCCAAGTATTTGGTAAATAACCCTGTTCTGAAGTCAAGTGCTACCCAGTAATGTGAGAACTCCCCTGAAATAAGAGACACTTTTGCATTTGAGAATAAATTCCAAAAAGAATATGAGCAGGCTGACTATCTTGATAATGCAGTTTTCAGAATGATGCATTGACCCTACCCAGTCAAAGGGCCCAATCATGAGGCAACTGATGCTACTGAAATATCAAAGTCATGCTCTGTGTTGTTTCTTTTTAAAGTACGTGGCCTTACCAGCACACTTTCTAATTCATAAATACTGCACAGACAAGAAGGGAAGAGCCTTAACAGGTAGACCATAATCAAGGCAATTTAAGGCAGACCAGTTAAGATGCTTTAGGTGCACTGCAGTAAGCACAGGCTCACTGAGGAGTTACCCACCTGCGCAGCTGCGCATTCTCACTCAGCAGAGGCTGCAAAGCCAGTGCTATTTCAGCTTGGATATTTGTACTTCCCACTACAGCTGGGAGCAATGACATGGAGTCTTCTATTTCATTCATCAACCTTAACATTTCTGAGTCGCCTGCAAGAGGTGAGGGGAAAAAGAGATTCCATAAACCTATAAACCTGTAATACAGCTAATATTTTACATGTGATTAAGCAACCTGCAAAGTGATTTAATAGTATCTGTTTTTTCCCCCAAGAAAACTTCATCTTTAACTATACTTATTTAAAATTATTAAGCTTGACTATGAAAACTGTGCTTTACATCCTCAATAAAACACAACCCCCATCTTTCCAATCTGCCTTAGTGGGACTGCTATTGCAATCTGTCCACGCTGGGACCTTTCTCAGGGGGAGCTCTGTATATGGAATAGCAACTATCTTCATCTTGCTGTTACAATAAGGTTAAAATATTACAAATATAAATTAATACTCATCCAGAGTGAATCCTGAAGGCTTTACAGTTGTGGAAAGCCACAGTAAGATGTCACATATCATCTGACATATACAACTTCCAGAAACTGAAGTGCTCACTCCTTTAAGAGCTCTTGTGCTATTTGTATGCAATAACTCTACTGCACAATGAAAATGTCCTCACCTTGATCTGTTATCAGTACTTTGAGCTCACCCATAAGATACTTTACTGTCCTAACTTTATGGGCTGTTTCTTCTGGCCTTCCTCTTCTAGATTTTAGAACTTTCTTCACATAACTTGTCTTAGAGCTTGTATCTCTCACTGGAGATATGTCAAGTACATTAAATTCATCTTCTTCACTGACCATGCCCTCACTGCACTCTTCAGGAGTATCCTCCTCTGTGTCACATGAGCCATCATGTTTGGCTGGACAGTGATTATGGCACCTCTGTTCAGTCCTGCCATTCAGCACTTCACTGGATTGTAACAGGGCTCGTATGCACTGTACCAAATCTGTTTCCTTTAGCTGGTGCTCTTGGCTTGGGGCCATCTCTCTGCCAGAAGAGGTTGAGATCAATGCAGGCACTGAAGGGGTTGATGCTCCTGGTGCTGTACAAGGGATCACACCAGGAAGAGCAGTGCCACACTGTATCTGTGCAGCAGCAGCAGCAGCAACCATTGGGCAAACCACACGTCCTCCCATCTCTGGCACACATTCATTGGCATTGTCTACAGGAACACCCTGCACAAAGAATATTCAAATTAAACGAAAAATTAACGTTATTTTTAAATCCTTAGGAGAAAAAACCCAAACAGCACCACTCTTGTGTGACTCAACGTAGACTTGTTCATTCTTTGCTAATTATAAGAACAACTAAAAATGAATAATTGAGTAATTTTCCTGTGTAATAAGCAGTAATTAAAATGTTAATCTGATTTAGATTACCTTTATCTTGATTGTTATTGGCAACATTAAAGAACAGCTCTTTTTCAACTGTGCTGTAAAGAAAAAATCTCAGCAGTTTCTTGAATCCAACCAGAACAGGGAAGGAAAAAAAAAAAAAGACAACACTGTTACCTTTCAGTATTTTAAGTAGATGAATTTCTTAAAAGTCAAGGTCATCACTAGCTATAC
The DNA here is from genome assembly GCA_024500445.1 of Entomyzon cyanotis. Taxonomy (NCBI): domain Eukaryota; kingdom Metazoa; phylum Chordata; class Aves; order Passeriformes; family Meliphagidae; genus Entomyzon; species Entomyzon cyanotis. The sequence goes on along the minus strand of JAKEPQ010001026.1, from coordinate 9,969,580 downwards.
ATGGACTGCAGATGGAAGGTAAGTCTACAGTCTTACAGATTCGAGGTGGAAGCCCTTTGCCACATTTCCCAAAGTGGCAGCTGGTATTCTCCATCACCTCTATTCTATGCCCTGAAATACACAGGCATTTTAACATGTGGCTCTAAGATAATACAGCGTGTCTGAAGAAATAATTGCCTTGATCGTTGGCAGGGAAAGCTCCATACGATATGTAATTTCTTCTATGAGGAGTTGGTTAATGATCCTAGTGTGCATTACTGAGAATGCAGTTAATAGTAATCAATAATTTCCTGCACTTTCCATGTTTGCTGTCCATTACAGAATTCCCCAGGCAGAAACAAGCAGCCAATTGAAATGCTTGTAATTTCATTTTTTGGTGTCTACATAAAATGTGTTTTGAATAGCAGTATTTTCTCTGTGCATCACTACTGTTTGAAATGCACAATTTTTTTAAAGGAAAATTATTAGGAAAACCAACACAAGGAAACAGATAGATAAACAGGCAGTGCTAATTCAATGCTTATTAATAGTGAGAATCAAACTTTACTTACTGACTGAGTGGATAAGTGATTAGCTGAATGCTGCAGGGACAATGCTGATGTGGAGGGAGGTAATTGGTAATTCAAAGCTGTAACATTTTGACATCCTAAAAGAAAACAACACTCATAGATCAGGGCAATCTGGGGAAAAACTCATGCAGTTAAATAATTTGCTCTACATTAATGGTTCCACTAACCCTGATTTGAGGTAGAAGAAGGAGTTACAGTGGGAATTTCATTACTCTTCTGTGGGGGTTGGCCAGTTATCAGAGACATCTGAGTTTGCACTTGCTCGTACAGTTTCTGATACAGCACAGGGGAGTGTTCTCTGCAAGGCACATGAACTGACTGAACCATCTGACTCTGTGCTGCACTGGAAAGTTCCTTCTCAGTAGACGGTGTGGTAGATAAGGCAACTTTTCTATTTGATATTGGCACTGTAGAGAAAAAAAGAACACAAAACTCCTGCTGAAGCTGCCTGTCTTCTGGATCTACACAAGATTGTATTGTCTAGCAGATTCTGGCAGGTTCCCTTGAAAATGCAAAGAAAGACCCCATGGCCCAGGTTTCCAGTTAGATTTTGATTCACCAGCAAATTAATCCATCAATTTTTTTCTTCCAGACAGAGCAACCTAAACCAGTGGGACAGGCAGCTGTCCTTGAAGGAAGCACAGAGATGTAATTCTACAGAAGGCCAGTTCTAAAATGCAATTCTTAAAATCTCTGCTTTGGTATAATTAAAACTCTGTAATTTTACAGCACTGGGAAGATATCAGTTATGTGCTCAGTTTGTTACAATTCCCGATGGGAATTCTGCTACATGCCTGTCTACAGGCCCCACCCACCTACCGGATCAGAAATCGCACAGACAAAACAGAGTGGAGAGACGTAGAAATTACAGTAAGTGAAATATTTCCCCTGGGAGCAACTCAGCCTTTCTTCCTTGTACATGAAGTTCAAACATTTGTGTATTTCAGTAATTGTTTAGTAAACATTTAAGGCGTCTAAAAGGCAAAAATACATCCTTTTGTGGATTCAACAAAGGATCAACCTATTAACAAACTGCATCAATTATTTGAAGACTTCTTGTATCTCAGTAAGTTGAGGAATCTCTCAGTGTTGTCTGAATAACAAAAAAAAATAAAAAATCAAGTCCAAGAAAGCCCACTTACCAATTTCTTTTTGAACAGGGGCAGGAGTAGTGATTCTTTTTAACCCTTTCCTCTTGGAAGTATTTCCTTTGGTTAGCAAAGGCTTGGAAGTAATATTAAAGGTAGTTGTTTTCCCAGGCTCTCTATGGGCAGTCTCCCTTCCTAGTATTAGTTGAAAGAAAAAGTGGTCAACAAAACAAAGCAAGAGAGTATTACAAAACCTAAAATTGTAACTTGTATTTTCAATAGGTACAACCTGTAGCTTCGTTTTGTAAGATATTCTTCAGTAAAGCTGCACAGTGGTCAAGTCCATTATGAATAGCATCAGCCTGCACAAAGAACACTGCAGTCAGAAAATAAGTACCACTGCTCTCTTTCAGTAAACCAAGACACTATTCTAGAGGTGAGTGTACCCCAACCTGTCACCTGACGAAGAACTCATAACCAAAAACTGTATCATTTCCCATGTACTGCTTTGCAATTACATGGTCGTTTGCAAACACGCAGATTTCTACAAAACAACAAAATAGTGTTGTTGCACCCATGTTCAACTGCTGGACAGTGCAACTATTATCTACAGCCTACTTTCATTTTGGAGACAGGACTCAGGACTGTCAGGACTACACAAAACCCAGCACTGCAGCACTGACTCTGTGCTACTCTTTCTTTCCAGCACAAAACCCTAACAAGGGCAGCTGCTCTTCTGTGAGGGCAAGCCACTGTCCACACACAGCATATTTGTGTCTGCAAAATGTATCCTGTGCCTTGAGGAGATTTGTCAGAGCCAAACTCACTGCACACAAAGCCTATTTCCACCTATCTGCAAGATGCAGCACTCTTGCTTGCATTGTAGGAGCAATTTCAGATTCAGATGCTAACTAATTAGGATCTAAATTATCTGGCTTTCTTCTATTACTTAAGGTATTCCAATTTCCCTTCTCTTTACGTAACAGGGATGACTGAGTTAAAAAGTAATTTAATTACCTGATTGTCAGAGTCAGTGGAATAAAATTCTACATCAGAATATCCTTTTCTTAAGCCAGACCTGAAAAAGTGAGATTCACAGTTTATACCACCTTCTTAATATGAAACAAAGTTTAAAAAACTTACTTTAATTTAATAATGACAAACAAAAGAAAAATAATTTTATCATTAAACAAAATAGCTTTCTGAAAACTTTGCATGGCTGCAATAAACATGTTAAGCAGATAATAACAGTTTATGTCAAAGAAGAATTCAGTCTCCACTCAAGTCTTACAGCTAGTAACTGTATCAATTCAATCTTTTATAAATAAAACATGAAGAGCGTCATCTGTATTTTTATACGCAAAACTTCTGTTTGTGCCTGTCTATTCATGGGCTGTTTAGAACCTGACCATACTGCCTTTCAGCTCAAAATGTTTTATATCTACACACAAGGGATTTTTGTTCAGTTGTGAGGTAAGACAAGTATAAGGCTCCCAAATGCTCACACATACACTCAATTTTAAACAGCATTTGTGGATAAGATCTTACTGTTTTCTTCCAGTTGTTAGTTTAACTGCTCCTGACAGCCTTCCAGAAGATAGAGCCTGTTGAATACAGAAATACACTTTGATTTTCACAAAGTATTTTCACAATACACTTGAAGTCTACCATTGCCCACCAATTCCAAGAACTTTTGCCAAGGTGCATCAGCTCAAGAGAAGTTTCAAGCTCTCAGGCCAAGGAGGGGCCAACTGCTGTCAGCAGGGCCTGAGACTTGCGGGTTTCATGTCACAAAACATGCCTTGACAGCAGGATGCTTTGTAAATTTCAACTGTTCTACAGACACAGTCACTCACTTAAGGATCCTCCAAGGGCTGATGTACAAACATGTTTCAGATGGAAACCATGCTTGAAAAATACAAACCTGAACTGTGGGGACTTGAAGAATCAACTATGGCCAGAGCAAACAGCACAACACATCAGAGTGGAAGAACCCTTGCACTGTCACAGGATGTCAGCACGGATCAGGCTGGAAGGGACCACAGTGGCTCACGCAGGGCCATCCCAGAGCACATGGCACAGGCTGGCATCCTGAGTTCCTGAGTATCTCCAGCGAGAGAGACCCCACACCCGCTCTGGACAGACTGTTCTTCATCACATTCAGGTGGAGCTCCCTGTGCAGCAGTTTCTGCCCATTGCCTCGTGTCCTATTGCTCGGCCCTACCGACAGAACCTGGATCCACCCTCTGACACCTCTGAGCTATTTACACGTATTGATAAGGTCCGCTCTCAGTCATCTCTTCTCCAGGCTGAGCAGCCACAGCTCCTTCAGCCTTCCCTCGGCACAGAGATGCTCCAGGCCCCAGCCATCCTCGCTGCCCTCCGCTGGAGCCGCTCCAGGAGCCCCGCGTCCCTCAGACACAAAGAGAGGCCCAGAACCGCACACAGCGCCTCGGAACACGGCCAAGGGGCTGCAGTGCAAGCTGGGCTCGGCCCGGAAGGCCCATCCTCGAGCAGGAATCGTTAGCGGCCCACGGGAGGGAGCCTCCCACGCCCCCTCCGAGCACAGGCGGGCTCTGGCGGGGAGGCCCCGCACGAAGGCCGAGCCGCACTGCTACCCCCGCCCGCCCCGCACCTCACGCACCTTGCGGGGTCGCGCAGCTCCCGGCGCGGCCATGGCCACAGCAGGCCCCGCCCCCACCAATCCCAACCCGACCAATCACGACCCGGTCCGTCCGCGAGAGGGCGGGGCTAAGGCAGGGGGCGGAGCTAACGGCACTGCCTCGCGGCGCGCCGGCGGCCTCGGGCGCGGGAAGGGGGAGGAGATGAGCTCCGGAGCGCGGCCGGGGATTGGCGGAGAGCTGGCGCGGAGGAGCCAATGGGAGGCGAGAAGGAGCAGGGCGGGAGCGAGGCGGGCCGTGAGGGGTCGGGGCGCGCGCGGCCCCGCCCTGCGCTGCCTGAGGGAGCTCCCCTCAGAGTCGGGAGCGGCCGGCCGTATTGTCCTCGGCGGGTGCTGTCCTCAGCCGGGGGTGGCCGGGCTCGCAGGGAGCCTTTGGCAAGAGCAGTCCCTGTGGGACAGGAGCCCCCTCACTCGTAAAATAAGTGGAAAACCGAGCCTTGCAGGTGAGTGGTCACAGAACCACAGACTCAATCAGGTTGGAGGAGACCTCCCTGATCATCGAGTCCAACCTGTGGCCCAACACCACGTCGGCCAGACTGTGGCACTCAGTGCCATCTCCACCTCCAGGGTCCGAGACTCCACCACATCCCTGGGTAGCCCATTCCAATATCTAATCACCCTGTCAGTGAAGAAATTCCTGCTCATATCCAACCTGAATTTTCCCTGCTTCAGCTCGAGTCCACGTCCTCTTGCTCTCCCTGGCCCCTCAGGGCCTCCCCGTGCTGCCGCAGGGATACAAAGGTAAAAGCAGGCTGGCATGGGAAAGGAGCTGCTGGATCGTAATGTGCAGACTGAATCTATCCGTTCTTGGTTCTGCATGCTGGTTTCCAGCTCGTTAAACCCTCTGTGGCATTCGCAGAAAACCCTTGTATGCTGATCATCGAGGACAGTGCCTCAGGCTCCACACTCACAAACACACACTGTTTATCACTGGCATATCAGTGTTCTGCATATCCTCACTTTTATTAGCCGAATAAATAGACCTTCTGAACACACAGAATTGGAAGCAATTACAATTACTCAGGCTGAAAATGTAGTTGCATTACTATGCTATTATGAATACTATAGCAGGCGTCTGTATACATATTCAACATCCCTGCTCTCCTAATGTGTAAATGGTGGTGTTATTACTGTGTTAACATTTACACTGAAACGATAAAAAACTTGAATTAAAAATACATTGTGAAGATATTTATCATCTTGTCAGAAAAAAAAACCCAAACAAAACAGTAACCAAGAAGGGTTTTCTGGCAAGAATTTGGAGATGGCTTCAATTCTTTTCTTTGAAAAATTAAAAATTATAAGATCACTGTAATAAAACAGTGGAAGGAAGGAATATAAACTAGAAAAAATAAAAAGAAAGATGATTAAAAAAGCTCAAAAAGATGTGTGGCAACTACCAAATTAGAGCCAGAACCATTGGTATACCTTTTTCTTAAGGTAGTTTCTGGAAGCTTATAGATAAATTCTCACTTAACTGTTTGATATGGGTGCAGTATTTAAATAAGGAAGAATTATTCCAAGGTGTTCGGCAACAGGTAACAAAAAACCCAATTCCCCCTCAATCCCATCCTTTGGTTTGAAGACACATAGATCAGCCAGCCCTTCATTTTTTCATGAGAAGGAAAATGAATACAGAAATCTATAAAGTTCCATTCTTGCCAACTGATCCATTTTGAAACTACAGATGAAGCAGCAAGATTGTCTCATGAATAATTTTTAAACATGCAAATACAAGGATTAAAAAATGCATAAATAATTAAAATTCTCATGATCACGGAGCTCCAAGTAGTCACTCTTTAAAGACAAGAACAAGCTGTCAAGAGACTCATGGTAGAACTACAAGAGTTAGCAGCAGAGAGCAGAGTCAGCCATCAGAATATGGACACTTTTTCTGACTGACACTGGTTTTCTTTCTTGAAACAATGCAGGGAATCTGAATATCTCTGGACCTATCTGGTTGTTATGGCAAAACTGTGATTAAAAAGAAGATTCTTCTTTGTCTTACATGCTGAAATGCTTCAAAGTCATGAGCTGCACTCATACAGAATATTATATTGTTACTCATATTTATCATCAAGATATCTTTCAGAGGGAAAATTTAATTCCATTTAGTGAAACCATTTTTATCTTTTCCTCCTTTGACGGATAACTAACATTCCTCAAACAATTCCAGGGCATTATTTTGTATATGGCTGAGGCCTTTGGGAAAGCAAACTGACAAACTTCCAAGTTTCACCCTATTTGGTGGAGAAATTATTCTAATGTCAATCAGAAAAGAAATAAAAAGCTGGCAAATGTGACATAAATAAAGCCATAGTATATGTGGAAGAAAATACTCAAATCATTAGCCAAGGAAGAGCTGCCTGGATGATGAATAATTAAAGCATACATGAGGTTGTATTTGCAATCTTAATGCTTGAGGTGCTGTCTATATTGCATGAAGCATCACTGAAAATAACAAAAAGCTTGTATTTACCCTAAATTATTTACAGTGTGAGTTGAAATACCAGGGTCTTACAGCAAACTCTGTACAAGACTGATACACTTAATAATGATGAAGAAATAAATGTACACAGAACAAAGCTTTCAGGGGGCAGAGATTTCTGAGGGAACAATTTTCAAATGAAGTAAAACAATGCTCTTTTGTTGCAGGAAGGAGAGAAAGCAAAGAAAATGAAGCCAATAAAGGTGAGAGAAGATACCCAGTTCAATCAGAAAAAGGGTCCTTTCCGGTACCTACCAAGGAAAACCAAGGCATGTTCATGTTGAATGTAAGTTCTGATAGTCACTTGCCACCAGTACAAGCAAGTTCTAGTGATCTAATTAAATACTAACCTAAGCATGATTGAGCACCAGCACAAACTAATATTAAGATTTCCTCTGAGTGGGTTACAACCAAAAAGTTGTGTGGACTTACCAAGGGAGCATTTCACAAAATAAGGAGCTTTTTATAGGACAAGTAGATTAAGGACATCAGTGATTATTGTTTGAGACTATTTTGGTAGTTCTCCAAATCCCTGTAAGTATAGAATTAGGGAATAAAGCTACAACTTGGCTAACAGAAAGCAAATTAACAGATTTTTGTTTATGCATCTATCCTTTAATCTACATAGAGCCAAGAGAGAAAGGGAGGTGAATAGCAATGAATATGTAGCTAAGAGAGCAACCTATAGAAAACAGATACTTTGTCAAAGTCAGGCTTAAGGGATGTCTTGGCCACAGAAAAATTTTACTAGAAGAAGAAGAAATTTAGTAGAGAACCTTTCAGTTGGATACTTAGAAATGTTATGAGGAGGTTAAGATGGATATATTATGCACCCCAGAATTGTGGTGCAACTGTAAAAGAGGTTTCAAAATAATCTACACCAGATTTGCAATGTCTTAGTCCAAGGTATTCTTCAGTTCAACCATACATAATGAAAGCTACAGCAGGACTTGCTGCATGGGAGACCTGTGGTCTCAGTGGATAAAAAAACCTGTCGTCACATTTTGATTTTCTGATGTCTTTGAAATTAATGTGTCTATAAAACCTGAAATTCTTTTCCTATTATGCAAATACAGAAGGGAGAAAATAATTTGTCTTTGGTCTGTCTACCAATATTTAAGTGAAGCATCTTATGTAAAGCAAATTAAATGCTCCTCACCTTGAGAAGTTTTTACCAGGACAAGATCAGAAGGGTATTGAGTTATGACTTGTTGAAGACATCACTAAAACTAGAGCTGTGTTGGCCTTTCTGAGCTGATGACGGTGTCACATCCCGTGAGTGCTCAGGCGGCAGGTGACACAGGACTGGTGCAGAAAGCTTAACGCCCACTAGATGGCAGCACGGGCACATAAAATAATCCGCTCTGCGCTGAGCCTAAAAGGGACTTGCGATTTCCGTGCGAGAAATCCAGGCACGCTTTGGGTTAAGGAATACTAGGGGAATTCCATTGATATTTCATTGAGTTTTTGTCACAGCTTGTCTTTTCAGCAAATTTTATTGACAAGAGTAATATTTTATTAGTGAAAGTGTGTGAAAATAGTAATTTTTACCTAAAGCACTATTTATTTATTGCTCTACTAAATGTAATACTTACTGTGACATCAAACTGATCTTTAAAACCACATAGACAACTTTCACAGTATGCAAGTTTAATAGCAGATCTAGAATGTGGTGGTTTTAGGGGAAAACCAAACTCTAACAACAGATTAATTTCTCAAATATTCATTTTCATTCTAAGTTCGAAAAAGAAATGAAGCAAAAGAAGAATAGCAAATAAGATATCTGTACAGAATTGTCTCTAATTAGAGTGTTTGTTCAAATTTCCCATGAGGCAGGTTTTGGAACTAGTACTAGCAGTAAGAGTATTGAGGTCAAGGGTCAATGAAGTTAGTCCCCCCAAGGTTAAATCCTGTAACTTTTATTGTTTTAGGAAAAAATTCATAGATAAGCAAGTTATAATATCTAAGAGACTTAAAAATAATATACTTGTGTTGCAAACAGCCAATAGAGCTTTTACCACAAATTTGTGCTTAAAGCTTTAACATTCATTAGAGCTTTACCAGATCGTTCAGATGATCTCAGGGAGTCCCTTTCAAGCGAAATGATTCTGTAATTCTGATTCAAAATTATTTTCTTCTACTTTTTTTCTTCATATCCACTTTTGATTACCTCAGTGTAATCTGTTGCCTTGCTCACATTGATGGCCTAATAACCTCATCTGAATTAAAGTTTTCAGCAGGCAAATTAAGCTGGCTATACTGCTATAAAAACAGTGCTATAGCCACTGTTCTGTTAATCCTCCACATGATCCCACATAGAAATTATGAGACTATGCAGTCTTCAGTATGTAAATGTTTGCCCAGCTGTGCTAAATAGCATGAGTGAAAGGTTCTTTTCTAAGAGCTGCAGTGTATCAATCACACCAATACCTCTAACTAGTCACATCACCACAGTAAGCTGGTTGTTTTCCACTGATAACAGAAATTCACAAATCCATTTTCTTCTCCCTATTGAATAGTTAAAACAGTTGAAGAATTCATATGTTTCAATGCTGTGAGAAGTATGTGGGTGCTTTTCTGAACCCATACTAAAACCTATGAGTGTATTTCCTGGGTTGTCAGCATTAACTGATACACTTTTAAATTCTGGTTTCTTGAGGATATGTGAGAAGACTGGAGTTTGCTTTCCATACATATTGACTATCAATTGCCATTAGATCCAAACCCATTACCTGCCCATTGGTTTTCTTATTAACTGAAAACACATGTTGTGGTACTGACTTCCCCTCATATTCTTGGGTTTCTTAGACAGAGACTGCCTGAATATTAGGTAGTGTGGAAAGATGCTGATGTTGCCTTTGACACAAGAAGTTTGCTCCAGTCTTCTACATTAGATATACAAAAGCAGAGTGAGTGAGAAATAGCAAGACAGAACCAGATACTGGTTCAGTAATCAGTCCTGGCTGCTGAGTGATGCTGGAAACAAAAATGAAATATTTTGTGATCACACTCACAGCAAAGGCACAGCCCTGCAGAAACAGCTGTAGCAAACTGTTACATGAAGCCTACAGCTTTTGTCTCTCCAGCTGTCTTCCCCAATGCTTCATTTGTTGTCAATTGTCTGGAAAGGAAAAAGCTATTACAAATATTCTTGCCTCATTGATTTCTGAGAGAAGATAGTCAAAGTAATTCCTTCATTCGTAAAAAAATATTTCCGCCTCACTTTTAATAGTTACCTGGTTAAAATATGATTACTTGGTCTCCTTTTTCAACATAAACATTAACTCAAAATCACAATATACAGCATATTCATTCAGGACACCATGGAAATATGAATAAACTTTCAACTCCAAGCAGTTTACATACCAGGATTAAAAACTTTAGCCACTCAGTTTTTCCAGTAAAGTGTCCAATATTCCTTGCACTCTCAAATAAGTCTTCTGGGATATTGAGTGTCTCCTACATGTGAGCCAGTCCAGCTGCAGGCAATATAGGTCTCCCTTCCACCTGGGGATAAGCACAAATTAAAAACACATCACAGGAGAAATGCAACCTATTTGCCTCCATTAAGAGGATGACAAAGTTTTCTGTAATCCAATATCCCCCCCAAATACCTGAATTGGGCTTGACCTAGGCTTTTCTTTGTAAGCTGTGCTATGATATGTGGGGCGCATCAGTGATATTAAAGACTAACTGGATGCCCAAAGCACCTGTTTTTTGGGTACATTTAAGAAAGTTTATAGCAAAAAATACTCCATAAGTAAAGTGGGAGGAAAAAATGGAAGCAAATAAATTATTGTAAGTCATAAAAACGGAGGTAAAATTAACAGTGTGACTACAGAAAATAACTACTTTTGTAACATCTGAAAGGATGTTAATTTTACAAAAGAGTGGCCTGACTATAATTTTGTATTTGTTAGTGGACATTTATTCATGCACGTTTTTTCTTTGGCAATGGGGGTATGACTTGGGTGAGCAAGTGATCTGAATATGAAAAACAGAAATCTTCAAGGCTAGAGGAAGCACAGCTGAAGAAATAATCTACTTTCCACTATATAGAAACAGCTAATAGATCAGTATTCACCATCTCTTGTATTAATATTAACCATATAGAATGTTTATGGACATAGGGGTGGAAGCACATTGTCCAAACTAAAAATGTAGTCAGTGTTAATGCTATTACTGAAATAATAAGAAAGATATGGATGTAAATTATCAATTATTAATATATTTTCCCAGAAGGGGGGAAGATATCTCTTGCTCTTTGATCTGGGACCGTTAAGAACTCTGGTGTGATGTCTTTCCTTTCTGTCCAAAGCATCCTTCCTCATGTCTGGGGAGCATCACCATGGGCCACAGCAGATGTACAATAGAGACATTCAGATCGCTGGCATCAAACTTGAGATGTCAAAACAAAGAAGGCAAGCCTAGAGGTCACCTGGTCCCTTCTTCTGCCCCGAGGCTGGGTCAGAGATGTCTGTGCCCTTTCTGCCAGGAGCCTGCTCTTGAAGACCTCCAGCCTTTCCATGTGTCGTTCCATGTCCCCCAGCCCTGAGGGCATTAGTGGCCTTAACAGTCCTGCCCAGCCTCCCTTGGAATAGCCCTCATGCCTGCACTTGGGCTGGGGACTTTTATTTCAGCCCTGCCTAGGCAATGCCATAGGATGCTAGGCTAAAGCCTCAGCCCCGCTTTGCTTGGCCATGTGCCTTCCTGATCCCTGTCTGCTGACTGGCTCTTGGCTTGACCTTGGACCTGCTGCATCACCAGAACTTGCCAGATAACACTAGCTTGAGCTGCCTCCCCCAGCCTGCCCCGATTCCTTTCTAGGGCCAGTGGGATGGGCCCTGGGTGGGGATCTCTGCCCTACCATTTGTGGCATTGGATGTGGCTCCTGGCATCGCACCGCAGAGGGAGCAGCTGGCCCTCCTGCACTCTGAGTTACCATCCTCCTGAGCAACCTGTTGCCGTGCTTCACTGAGAAAAAGTTTGTCCTGCTCCTGTCTTAAATCTTCCCTGATGGATTTGAACTTACTGTTTTATTTTCTATTCTTCATGAACTTGGAGAGCATCACTTCCCTTTCTTTGCAGTAGTGTTTTAAAGATTCAAAGGCAATTATGATGTCATTGTTGGTACTCCATTTTCTGCAGTAAACAACCTAAAATTGCTCAATCCTGCCTGTGTGTTGTGTTTCATAAAACTTTAGTTACTCTCATCTGAAAACTTCAGCTGATACACATCTTTTGTGAAATATAATGCCCAAAATGGGACAAAACACTTCAGCTGAGACCTTACCAATGCTAAGAATAACAGGAGGATTACATCATCTGTCTATAAATGTTACCCCTGTTTATATTTCCCAGTACAATGTTTTTCTCTTTTGCAAGAGCACAGTGTTGTCAACTGATGCTGAACTTGAATTTCATGATAGGCCTCAAAACTCTCTGCAATAGCATAAGAAATCCAGTTATTCTTTATGTTGTGTGTATTGCTGCTGAATCCTGACTCACTGTAGACTGTTGCACATTCTTGTATTGAACAGCTACCCTTTTTTCCACAAGATTTTTCTAACTTGTTAAAATATGTTAAGGAAATTTTTAAGCTAGGTTTCATCCTCTAGGTCCTTGGGATTAGAATCTGCTTTCTTTATTCTACCTACATGTAGCAACCTCTACACACTTAATATATCAAATATTTCCCTTCCTTTCACCAGTGTAACTAATAATAAAAACATTTCAATTACCATTTTGGTTCAAAGTTGACATCATAGTATGATGAATCAGTTTTGTCAGAAAATATTGTGAGAAAAATTCAGTGTATTACACCTTCTATACTGCTTGGTGTTTCCAGGTTAGGCTTGCTGCTGCAGTGGATTGGCTTCAGAACACGGCAGTGAGGTGATGAGGAAACAGATTCACAACAAACCTTATCATTAAATGTACACATCTTGCTTATGTGATTTTTGTTTATATATATTATTGAGTAGTATTTTTGTAGGTTTGAGAAATTCCCTGATGTATTTGAAAAAAGAAAAAAGCACCAGACTTCTCTGCCTGTGAAAATTATGAGCTTTGATTACCTTCCTAGTGAATTAGGTAAAACCTGGCCAGATACTACCCTCCGTTTAAAATGGAGTCTCAGCTGAGCCTGATAAAATTGAAGTAAATCCATACAACTCCCTATTAATCAATACATTTACCTGAGCTAGGATGCTGACCTATATTCTCAGTTTAACCACTTGGAGCTTTCTGAATCTGATCTTATCAGTGCTCCATATACATTTCACTCCTTTTGGACCTTAACCTCAAGCATCTGAAATGATTGGGAAACTTACTATTTATTTAGTAGTGGGCTTGTGATTATTTCCTTTATAAACCACATAATAGAAAATGTATCATTATCTGCTCCTTGAAACAATAAGGAAATGACTGAAAATAAGCATGTGTTAGATCTGTCTCCTTAGCACTGGGACTACATCAAAGAATGCAAATAACAGCTTGAAGGCAAAGTGTTGTCTTCACCTTAAATTATTCAGTAGAATTAAAGAGCATTAAATCATTGATATCATTATCATCTTCACCTTAATTATCGTCTCTGAAAAAATCAGTTATTGAAGTAAAATATATCTGAGTCATGGGAAGGCATTTATCCTCTAAGTCCAGGTTCTCCTAACCTGTTTTATGGGATGGGAATTATCCTTCACTTTTTCTCATCCAGCTCCATCACAGTCTTTAGCTGGAAAGATCTGGTTTTGATCTTCAGTATTTCAATATTTCTCAGATAAAGTTCTCAATCAATCATTTTTACTTTCATTTGTGGAATGGCCGTGCAAATCCTTAAATAAATTAAAACCAGCAGACTGCTTTGATCTCTTTCATTGACTCCCTGTAGCACCCATATAGCTGGGAAGTAAGCAGCTGTCTCTGGGCTTCCTCACCTTCAGGATTCACAGAAACCATTTGAGAACCTTCTGATAATATTCCCCCTGACTGCACATACATAATTATTTTAATCTATATATACATATTTATTTTTAAACCCACTGCTATCTAAACTGCCTTTAACAGACTGGTAATTTTAAATCATGTTTTGTATGTTGTACTAAGTCAGAATATAATGATGAAACCATCATGTTTCATTCTGTTTCTCCTTTAAGACATTTTGTGCAAATGCAATAGAACATTGGCACAGTAACTTTTTCCTGTGGATTGCAAAAAGTAGAAGTAAACTTGTGGAGAATGAAATTGAATCAATCTGAGAAAGTGCAAATATAGAGAGTTGGTCTTTGAGAAAATTAAATTAAACAATTTTTATTGGGATTTGATTAAATAATACATGATTTTTGTTGTGATTCATATTTCTATTCTATTATTCTTTGCCATAATTTGTTACAATGTAGAATAGTTCATAAATCTTGTTTAATAGGCATGTATTTAATTAGTCTTAAAAGAAAGATGAATTCTTGTTTTAGGATAAGATTGATAATTTTATGATAGAAACAAAAGCATAATAATCTTATCCTTAAACTTTTTGAGCAGATCCAGGGGTGGAAAGGTAGTGTCCCAGAGACAGTTGGGTGGTGACCACATCACCATTGATGGAAGCAGGTCACAGGAGGTTGCTATGGATGTGCACACTGTGAGTGTTAGGAAAACTCTGCTTGCACTCCTTCCTTCCCCAGTTTGCTTCATCAAGGAGGATGTGGTTCATCCTTCTTTAGTCCATGTTTTAATAAGAAGGTGAGCAGAGAAGAGATGCTGATCAGTCCTTCATGGGTTGGTGCACTGGGATCATTTGACAAACACAAAAATAAAAGCCAACAGCCCATTCAGTGGAGGCAGGCTGTGCTTGCATTTGGGCTTTTGGAAAGAATGGAGTCTGAGAGATACGGAAGAAAGACAATGAAGAGGATCTTGCTGGTTTTGTATCACCATATCCTTAAATAGGGAGGGGAGACTTGAATGTTTGTAATTGTGCTATTTGTAGCCATAGCCAAAGGAAACAATAGCCTTGCACACCCAGCCTTGCATATATTGTCTGCTGTTGGACCTCAGCAGGGTGCAATGCATATGTAGGTGGAGGGGTTTGAATGCTGAATGCATTTTGAAATTCAGATATTCATGTTCTCATGTCAAAGATACATCTTTCATCAAGCCTGGGAGGCCAAAATCAATAATTTACTGTAAGTTCCTTGTTTGTTCTTGGTTTTTTGACATCCAATCTGACAATCCAAGGGCAGCAAAATTAAGTAGGGTATCTCTTTCAGACAGGAAATTTTTCATTCCCTAATCCTCTGGTGCAGGTGGGATGACACAGGACTGGCATGCAGCCATGGCTGAAGCAAAGTGTGCTGTCACTCATCCTAAATGACCCCTGAGCCTTTCCAACCACCTGCTGTTCTGACACTTAGCAGGAAAAGAAAAAGGACAGTCATGACCTGGTTGCTGGATTTTTTTACTTCGTGGCCCCTAGGCTTACATGAGTGGCAGGAGGAAGCCTGTTTATCACAGTTCATTTGGATCCCATCAGTCATTCCTCCACTCCAGTTCTCCTGTAAACTCCATGCTTCAAAGAGAAACAGAAAATAAAGCAGCCAGGGCAGTTTTCTCTCTCTTCTATCCATGACCCAGCCAGCACCCAGCAGAGAAGTTGCTGTACAACTGCAGCAGAGAAGGTGCACTGGTTCACCCAGCCTTGAATATACCATGCAACTACTTCCCTACTTGGTGGAGAGGAGGCACAAGAAGTATTGTGTGATGGGTTGCCAGCTACAGCAATAACAACTGATCCTATCAAAAACCTCCATGTTTTCAACTCTCCATCAAATACACATTTTTCTTAAGTCAAATTGGCACCATAGGAACTACAGGCCATCAACAGGTGAAGGCACAGCACCTCTGACATACTGGTGTGTAAACGTATTTGCTTTCTAGCCTTGGCTTTGAAAGTTTGGAATCAAAGAAGGGAGGATCACAGGGAGATGGAGGAAGGAGATTCATTGAACAAGCTGTGGGTAAAAGATGACATTCACACTAGTTCTGTGAATCCACCTCACTCTTGCAACTGCTCCCTGCCATTCAGTCTCTCCTTTCTTCTACCCTCTGGATTTCTCACTCCCGACATCTGTATCCCTCTGCATCAGGGAGGAGACTGCAGTGTCCACTGCATCTGCCCAGATGTTTCCAGGAAAAGTCCCATGCTCATACTGTGTGACAAAGGCCACACAAACATTACATTCCTGACTCTTGTTGTCCCATTGTGAAGCTTGCTGAGTCCCCTGCCCACGATCAGAAAGCTGCCAGTTTGGACAGACATCTCCTGTTTTGGTCTGTTTTTACTGGTCTTTTTTGGCATTGTTAATTTAAAGAGACCAGAGAGTTGCAAAGAGCAGTACATAATGAAAGATGGAGGTGCTAGGTGCATCTATACATAATTTTAGCTAATATCTAAATTAGGAAAATATCTAAAGCATCTGAATTTTGCTTTGACTTTTAATTCCTTTGGTCCTTTACCACATAACTGAAACTCTGTTAATACTGCATCAGTATACTGTAAAGTGGAAAGCCCAACTCCATTCTAATAGAATCCATACTGAAAATAAGAAAATAAGATTAAAGATGAAGTTTTTGACTTCTGGGCTTTATCAGTCTCTGGGAAAAAATTTACATTTTCATCTGAAGAGGAACTGGGAAGCCAGAGCACATAGATGAAGAAAGATGAAAGCAGTTGAGAAAGAAGAGGAGAAGGTGAAGGCGGAAAAAAGGGTGGAGGAAGTATAAAAGGATCAGGTGGCTTACTAGGAAAGCAAAAGAAGGATCAAAGGATAGGAAACCAAGCAGGAGAAGAAAGAATTATAGTTTTCAACAAACTAGAACAGTGGAGTCTGGATGGTGCACAGTTGGACAGGGAAACTAAACAGTTAGAAAGGCACTAAATCAAAAAATTGTAGTAAGATAGAACTTGTGAGGGAAACAGCAGAAGAGCAAATAAAAGTGGCTGCTAAATGGAGAAGCATTCTGTCACTTGAATCAATGGATGGTGGCATAAGAACAGTAATAGCTTCAGCTTCAGCTGCTCAGGGAGAGGTGCTGGAAATCCTTTTGCAGTGGTGCAAAGAGAAATGTTCTTCCCATATTATGTTCAGCTGAGGCACTTCTGCAAGCTGGTGGAAGCAATTAGCACAGCTGATAGGTGCAGCATTCTTTGGATACTGCTCTGCTAGACCTCTTTTTGGCTAACATATGATACTTACAAAGATTTCTTACAAAGCATTAAGTTACAAATCAAGAAACCAATGAGAAACTCATGAGAAATATGATCCTGCTTTTAAGGACAAGTCTGGTGGCAGAGGCTGAATAATAATCTTCATGTGGGAATGGACTGACCTTCAGGAAGGTTATCAGGTGGGAATTGGAGAGAATAAGAGTGACTTTTCTCATTTTCTGGCTCTAGTTTTGGTTGGTTTTTTTATCAGCTTTTGTTGCAGTCTGTGTAGGTGGTGGAGAGATTTGAGCTCTTTATCATGGGAGCCTGCAGAGGAATCCATAATTTCCTCAGGCTCTCTATGGATTTATGCTGAAAATGATGCAGCAAAAACACTTTCTGTGTATATGTTTTCTTTTGCTTACAACCTTTTTTATCCTAATGTATTTTTCAGAGTTATTTCTCCATTCTCTACTATATGACAATCTTTTGTGATGGGTTGATCCCCATATTGTGTTAACAAATCATCAAGATTTTTAGCACCTCTTCTAGATTTGGTTCAAGCCAAGAACACAGCAAAGCAACATAGGGTTGTCCTCCCTCAAATTTCTATAATGAAAAAAATAGCCTGAAGACTCAGGCATAGACACAATGTTTTCCTTGTAATGGAGAAAAGAAACAGGGTGTCAAGTGAGAAAATGTATTGTTTTAAAATAAGCTTTGTTCACTAAGTCATAATTACTGGCAAGATTCCAGCCTGTTTTCAATGAGCTGAATAACAATATTAACATTTGCAGTTTTAGTGACATTAATGTAATGGCAGAAGACCTCTAGTTCACCCTCTCTCCTCACAGTGTTCTGTCCACTAACAAGCAAAATATGTAAGGGATGATACATCAGCAGAGAAATACTGAAATTAAATAGCAATAAAATGGGAGTGTTGATGTGGGCGTGTGTCAAATGAGGCTGAACATGAACAAGGCAAGGCTTCTAGTTACCTTCTACCCAGGAGTGAGCAGTGGCTGGTGAGTTTTAGCAAGGGCCCAAATGGAAGTGCTCTGTAGGAGTAATCTGGGGTTCAGTCCTGCTCCACACAGGCATCAACGACCCCTTTGGTGCTGGCATCTTCTTGCAGTCAGGGCTTAAGCCTGGGACCTGGACCTACAGGTTTTTTATACTGTGCATGACAGTTTGCAAATAGGATATTGTGTTTTCAACTCCCACAACACAATGAGTTTTTCTGAACCTTAGGTGTCCCTATTACCCCACATTTTGTCCATTATGATTCTTTCTTGCCCAGTTTCAAAACTCCACAGTTTTTCAGCCAAGACAGAATTTTCTTGCCCTACCATGCTGGAGGAGGAAAGATGTTCTGGGACAGTGGAGAGGACAACTGGGGTTAAAGTGCCACTTTGTCTATTTCCCAAATTAGCCACAGGGCCCATTTTAGTAATGTCATTGTAAATGAACAAATTAGACTGACTTCGTTCCTACTATGTTATTTTAATGTAATTAAGATTCAGAAATACCCTGGAGCTTTTCTTTGATAAATAAGAAGAAATGCAATATGACTGCAAAATTTTCAGTGAAAATAAAATGAAACCTTGCCTTTTATTACCTTGAAGAGTATTGTAATTAAAGTGCGTATCTGGGCACCTATCCTACATCCATTAAGTTCAGAAAGCCTACCTCCTTCCTTTGCCTAAACAAGATGAAATCAAATAAGGTTCTTTTAAGGTTTTTTAATACATAAATTAAAATTCCCTGGAAGAAATATTGGGGCTTGGAATGAGGCACAGGGGAGGAGGTAGACCAAGGTGGTGCCTAGAGTGCCACAGGTTGCTGCAGGGCCAATGGGAGATGGAGGCAGTGCTGGGAGAGGAGCCCTGGGGTGCTCTGGTAGAGAGCTGTGTAGCAGCAGAGAGAAAAGCCATCTCAGTGGCCTTCAGCTGCTAACAAGGGAAGAGGATAGAGTCTAATACTGACACTTAATTAACAGACAGGTCTTGCTGTATGGCAGTTGTTGGCTAATCAGGAAGGTTGCTAAATTATAGCTTACTTAGAGAAAGAGCTGATGTATTTGAACACACAGTGGAACTAGAGAATCATGTAATCATGTTATTACAAAGCAGTCCTCTTTTTGTCTGCCCTGTGTTGTCACTTTTCTGTTTTGGATCATTTGAAAATGAGAGCCTGATTTCTCTTCTGGCCCTGGAAAGGCAATCAGACATTCCTGCCCAAAGACCCTTCATGTGAGTCCATCCCCACGAGTCTGATATGGGCTCCTCCCATCACCTACTGGCACTTGCAAAAGGAGCAGTGTCTTCTACTTCTACTGTGAAGCAGCTGTCGCTGTACAAATAACAACATAATGACCATGGAAGGAAGTGACTTGGCAGTGAAAGTTGAAAGGAAACTACTGTTGATTAGTTTAGCTGCAGCCAGGCCTGCCTTTTTCACCTTTTGCTTTGATAAAAGTAGTTGGATTCTTACAGCAAATAGAGGTGTTATACAGACAAGTTGTCAGTAGTATAACGCTGCCCACGCCATGCAAGCACCATTTATTACGTATATGGGGGAAAGCTGTGAAAATATAGGGAATCTGCATATCCACAAGTTATGTACTGTGAGTTGAGTCTTCATCAAGCCTTAAAGGAGCATCTCCTCAGGCAAAAGCAAGGGAAGCAAGTGTATGGTGCCAGTGAGGGATACATTCTTTATTAACTGAATTGGATTAGTTAGTTTTGTTTTACCCAGAGTCCATGAAAAGCTAGTAAAAAGATAATCTTTGGATCAGAATAAGAGAAGGGGAGCAAAACCATGAAAAGACACAGCCTTGATATGGCATAGCACTTACTAATTAAGCCAGTCAAAATTACTAGAGTCCTGACTTTTAGAGATATATCTGACATGGAGGGTTTTTTTCTTGTCACCAGAGGCTTCTTTGTGCCTGGAAATCTGTTAAGATTATTGTTGGAGAACTATTTCTAAGTGATGAAAGGATGTTGGTGCCTCCCCCCACCTGCTGCAAAGCTAACAACAAATGTAGGATTCAATCTTGACATGGCATTGTAGTGTGGCAGCTGTGATGATCCAACCTTAAAGTATAAGTAAGGCAAATAATAGAGTAAAACATTCTTCATTTTAGATGAGATGGCATTACTGGTAAAAACCAGATGTATTTTGGGGAATGTGTACCTCTTTTTAGAGAAAAGTGTTTCAAAGGCCTGAAGGAAGAGTTCTGCACCCAAAACCATACCTGGTGTTTCCCAGTTATACCTGCTGAACTAATAAAAGGTATTCCTTGCCTTTGCAGGCCATATCTCTTTTTGTGATAGCAGTGTGATTTAAGATATGGGATATTTGAAACTTCCCTTTTTAGTTCCATTCATCTTCTGTGATGTGGAGCAGCTGGAGTAGCCTGTTGCTGCCCACTTCTAATCTACCATGGAAGAAATGTCAGGTGAGTTAATAAATTACAGTTGGAGAGAAGTTCTAGTAAAACCTCACTGTTTTCTATCTGTTCTGTCCTTTGTGCCCCAAAATAGAGCAAGGACTGGAACAGCTGCAAGGTTTTGTTAAAACTTGAAGCGGGAGGTGCATTAAGGTAGTGAAAAGCCTCTTTGGCATTATATCTTACTTTTATTTTTTCTTGTCTTTAGATAAGGAATAATCAAAGTGAAAAGGAGGTACATGTAAAGAAGGAATTTCCTTCTTGTATTTTAATGTGTGTTTTCTCTTTACTTGAAATAAATGGCTTTTGTTAATTCAGTTGGTGCTTAAACATCTAGAACTTTCAAGTTTAATTTAAGACAATAATCCTTGTGTCTGAAAACAAACACACCTGAATCTCAAATCTTTCTGGCCAGGTCATGAAAACAGTTTAGAAATAAAAGTTTTGTAAGTAGTTCCAGACTTGGCTAAGTCTTTCTTTCACACCAAAACCCCTTTTATTCTCTATGGATGCTTTTCACTTTAGCGTATTCTGAAATGCACAACTTTTATTTTGCAACTTATTTCTTTCCCCCTCTAAAATGAAAAACCTTGGTGGAGGAAAAAAATTGTATGTGCTCATTAATCCCTGTGATTCCACTTATACACAGGCCAGGATAATTGTAGTTTGAACTCAAGGCTGGCTATACAGGTCTCATTGAATTTTAAAACATGTTTCTGACAAATGGTTTTAATTAGATTCAAGTGATGGTGCTGCTATTTTGGGTATGTAATCTTCATAAGGTATTTGTTCATGAAGATTCAAAAGAAAAAAAAAGGCTTTTTGAACTTTAAAATAAGTTTTTATCACTGGAAAAAGTTGTCCTAAGAGTGGTCAGTGACGCAATAATGTAAAATACAGAAATGCTTAGAAGTGATATTGAACTTGTGTTCTCTTTTATTAGGTCTGAAATCTTAGGCTAATGATTCACATTCATATATTTTAAACTAATGCAGATTTATGGGGCTTCAAGCACAAAGAGCCATATGCTTCCTCAAGCAGAGAGCCCAGAGTGAGCAAGACACTTGAAAGACACTCCCCGAAGTGCCTGACACTGCTTCCTGGCACAAAAGGAAAAATTTCTGTGTTTAAATACAGTCAAGATTTCAGATTCTTGCGGGCCGCAGAGCACAAAGAACTCATCCATTGCTCAGTGAAATCAGTGAGATATTTTACTATTGATTTTAATCAGTGATAAATCAAGAAGAGGTTCTTTGTGCAAGCTGAAGAGGGGAGAGTGTGTTTAAAACTAATCAGTTGAGGAGCCTTATCCTATGTACTTCAAATCAGAAGAAAATGAAAGTTATCTCATTCCTTCCTGTGAAATATTTTAGAGAAAGGATAGGAGGGAAATGTTTAGATGGGAAGTTTGGACGTGTATGAACCTTTTCTGTCCTGTGGGTCTTAGAAGTCTTTATCAAAGGTGCTGCTGCATGTGCAAATGCCAACCAGGTCCAGGGGTGATGTTCTGCTATTTGCCTGCTGTCAGCCCCTCCTTGGCTGGACTCCCTTTGCTGCTGATTGCTTTGAGCTGTAGCAGAGACTGAGAAACAGAGAAGGCAATTTCATATTGCCTCCCAGCAGGAATCTTGCACTAAAAATCTAGTGGCTATACTCTCATTCTCCATTACTATAATATTGCAGAAAAGATAGAAGAAGCTTTTTTCTTAAACTACGAATCTCTGGTTGCAAAGGAATAAAGCCTCTGAAAGAGCAATTTGGTGCTGAGGCAACTCCTCTCTGTCCTCTGCAAAATAGCAACCTATTTTTAGATGGTTTGGATAAAATTATGTTCGGCCTCTGACAGAGAATCAGAGGTTGTTTGAAGACTTTTTGGGTGAGCTTGGCACCTTGGTAGTGAGCCCGTTTGGATGCTGAGCTGAGAAATGAGGCAGTTCTGCTAACGGAAGGCTCTGTGTTATTCAATAATCTGCTTTCCCATGCATGTACAGTCCAGCCCCGTAAATCTCCTCATGAATCACCTTCTTGTTTATTTTCCACTGTCCCCGATTAATTTGCTGATTTCCTCAGTGCTGATGTTCATAATGGGAGGCTGTTCAGAAGGTCAAAATGCTCTCACTGGGCACTTATTATTTCTCTTTTTTGCTTTGCTACTAGGAAGCAAGAGTGTGATCAGTGGCAGAAAGGTTTCCTCATGTGTTTATATTTTTAAGTTAAAACCTACAGATAACTTGCTGGGTTTTTATATATTGAAAAAAGAAACAAAAAATCATATTTCTTTGGATATTCTCCCCATGGCAATTCTAGGGAACCTAATAATTTGGTTAAGACATTCTGAAAACATGATATTTTTTGTTGCTGATTTTTTTTATTAGTTGAAGTATTTTTAATTACTTGCATTGTATCGTAGCACCTGTAATAAGAAATCATGAATATTTACAGTAGAGGGAGCAATAGCCCCATTACTGCACTATTTCTCTTTGGCTGTAGGTTGTGTTATAGCTTTATATAGCAGATATATCGAAAAACAACTATTACTGAGATGTAATGATGTGTTCTTTTCTGTAGTAAGGTTTCTCTCGTGATTCATATTAACTATTGAAATAATACTTTCCTTTTTAAAAGCAGAAAATTATGCATGTGGAGTTGTCTTACAATAAGCTGGATGAGCAGAACAGCAATACTGTTTCAACCTGAAAGAGATTTCCTTTTCAATTGCTACCTTAAAATTCTGTTCTTATCAGGAATTTTAAATTATCATCAGCATATTTACCACTTTTTTTTTTTTTTTCACACTTGCTGAATGGTTTAAAACCTTTGTGAGTGGTTTATGTTACCTGTGGTTAACAAGACCCTTCTGGTGTTGCTATGGAAATTGTGAGGTTACAGTATGCACACACTGGGTACTGTTCATGCTTAAATGGGAGTGGAAGAGGTGATGGTGGTTCAGCATCTCTTTGTTCAACCATGCTTCCCTGAAGCAGGAAGCAGTCAGAAAAATTAGAAAATTATTTGAGTAAAGTCATCTTAATACAGGATGCGTTTTAAGGCCTCTCTTCAATGCAATGAGCCTTACAGGTTATTTCTAGTATCAGCCTTCCCAGCCTGGACTTTTAACTGCAGGTCAAATAAAAATCAATGCCATTACTGGGCAACCCATTTTCGCTAATCCTTTGGGTGGTCACTTGAGAAAGATTTCTGCATTGTTCAATGTATTTTCTTCCATTAAAGAGCCTCTTGGAAAGGAAGAGGAGGATGTGCTTGGCACTGATGTGTCAGCTGAAGCTTTTGTGTGAGGCTGCAATGGCTACACATCGATGTAGGGTTTGATCTGGTGCATCTCCAGATGCACAGGTCTAGATGATGTAGCCAAGAACTGAAATGTGACTAAATGCTGGTATGGATTGCAGCTTCTGCCCCATCTTCACTTCAGCACAATTACAGGAAGGATATTTCTTTTATACGGTTGGGACTTTTTCACAGATTGGCCCCTGCAACATGTGGTGTCATATGAAGGGCAGAGATGTGACACATCGTGGGAAGTGGTTCAGGCTGGAGGACTAAACTTAAGTGAAAATGGAGGGGTGAGGAATTTGAGTTGAAAGAGAAGGAAAGAAAATTTGATCTTTTCATCCTAAAATGGAAGAAAAAAAAAAGGAAGTCAGCAAACTAGGAATATTCCTATGGGGAAAATTTGGGAAACTGTTTTTCTTAAAATGTAATATTTTGGTTGAAACTTCCTAGCAAGTTCTGCTGTTCAGGCTACAGACTCTTCCAAACAAGGGATGGTCTGCAAATATAGTCTAGATATTATGTGGCAAGATAAGATCTGATCTTAGCTTATTCTCTTGACATCACAGTAAAAATGAAACATTATAGGGAAAAAAAAAGTAGGATTAGAGCTTTCCTCTGGTGGTCACTGACAATGAGTAAATATAGATCTCAAGAGTGTTGTCTTTATGAAACCACTCCTCTTACCAGAAACGCACTTTACAGTCTGCTTGGAAGGTGATCAGAGGAAGGGAGGAAAAAGAAGACTCATGGCTCAGATGATCCTCTTGCCATTCAAGATGAACTGTCAAAACATTGTCATTTATTGTCACTGACTCATTTAAAAAGCTGAATCACTAATGCATAAATGGCTCATGTTCATAACATGATTTAAATGGAATGCCTCTGATTTAGTTCAGTTTAATTTGGACATCATGCCATCTTTGCACAAATTGTGTTGGTGTCACTTCCATTTTCTTGCTAAAGGTTGCTCATCAACAATTCACAGCATCACCCTTTCATTTCACTTTGGCAGCCCAGCATTGCCTCCGTGTGTGCACACTGAGAGTTTCATTCCAATACAGACTCAGAGAATGATTTGGGTATCGTGACAGAACCATGGAAACATTGTTTTGTCTCCATAACGGTGTTATAATTACATCATAATGTCTTGAAGCAATTAGTAGTACAATAATATGTTAAAAAGTGTATGTGATGTGTGCATAGCAGTCTTGCTGTAGCCTTTGTTTGGTTTGTGCTGAAGTTTGTTTTGCAGGCCTCCAAAGAGTGGTAGCTTGTTAAAAATGTTTGCACAATAATTAGCATTTGGGTACATTTCAGCAAAAAACCCCGAACTTCCTACCTTGTCATAAGTAATTGCCTTTTTCTGTGTCAGCTCAGGAAGAATTGACGTATTAAAGATATTTTTAACCACAAGGTTGACAATTTATGAACCAATTAACTCTTCAGTTTTCTATACAGCTCCTTGAGCATCTCAGAACACTATAAACTGGAACAAGGGCTCCTTGCCACTCTTGTAAGGCACATAGTATCACTATACTCTTGTTACAGAAGTATAAAAAAGGCACAGAAATGTGAATTGCTTGAGGTTGTTTTGCAAATCCATAGCAGAATTATTACAAGATCCAGAGCTTCCTGTGTGTGTATGAGAATATGTGCACACAGACACACATACATACACACAGACACACACACACGTCTGCAAATCACCCAGACCCATCAAGCCTTTCCACCTACTGCTGACAATTCTGTCACACAGTTGATGAGTTTTTCTGATCAACCTCCAACTCCATTATTTATTCAGATACTTTTTCTCTCATTAAGATTATAGAGAAAAAGATGCAAAGATGAGATTTCTAAAAGCATGGGTAGAAAATTGCCAATTGCAAGGAAATGGAAAGCTCTGGCGTAAAGAATCAGAAACTACAAATAAGAGTCAAACGCTGCAGTTATTCTCTGTTTGAAATCTTGAAAGAAGGCTAATGACAATTTTTCTTCATCTGAGAGTATTCCCAAAATGAATAAGGAAATGGCAGCCCTGGAACTCAAACTGTCTTCCCCCTGACTTCTATGACAATTATACTGGACTCTAAAGAAATGTCTTTGCTTGTGGGGTGAACTAAAAGCAACATCTGTTGGGTAGGCTCAGAAGGATGTTTCTGTGACCTTTTCATGGATTGGTTTCTTGGAGGCTGACAAAGTTTTTTACAAAGGGAGACTCCTGTTAGGTTGAAAGTTCAGAGCAAATTCTGAGTCAGTAGCTCCTCTGCCTGATGTTAGTGTCTAAAAATGTCCACCTACACTTTTATGGACTAAACCATAGCACAGCAGGGAGGCAGCTCTGTCTTTGGCAAAGTGTGGCAGATGTTGTAATTTCTTTAGGGATTTCAAATTTTTTTCATGGTCTTTGGCACTAAAAATCTACAGAACCCTAGTGGGAATGGAGTGCCTAAATCTACCAGGCTCTTGGCATAATCCCAGCATGGTGATGCTTTCCTTCTCTCCTCTTTTCCATTTCACTAGTCTCCCACTCCCCACCTGGGTTTGCAGGAGACGAAGAGCTCCTAGAAGGAAGGAAAATGTGTCAACAAGCAGTAGCAGGTTTGTGGTGCTTTTCCCAGGCACAAGGGGCACTAAAGCAAATGCAGCCACTGCTGCTGCAGTGGGGATGTTCAATACTTGCACTGGAGGAGTTGAAAGCTTTAGTCTCTATTTTAAGTGTGTGTTGTTTTGTCAGCATACCATAAACCACAGAAAGTGGGACAACAAAGTACTGTGTCCCTGGTGAGCATGGGAAGTCTATCTAGCTTTTGTTTTCTTTAGTGATGTACGTTGGAATATTTTTCTTTGTCTAATGCTTTCATGGTTGTGTTTCTTACGCCACTGAATGTATCACAGCAAAATTCAATTCAATCTTTAGAATAATCACTTTGTAGTTTGGAGAATATACCTTTCAAGACACTCCATAATAATCTAGAAGATTAATTGAATAATGAGGTGGTGAAACTAAGAAAGAAAGTATGGAGGACTGTGAGAATATCCTGAAGGATTTAATAAATTGGATGACTGGGCAATATGATGGCAAATGAAATTCACAGAAGATATGATGAAAATGATTTAAGCTTCTCCTGTGCACTGATGTATTCTGAATTAGCTGCAACTTCTCAAGTGTAAGAACTTGGTGTTATTGAAGGTAGTGCAAGGTCTAAGAACAGATGCAGAAGGAAGTAGTGAGAGATATCCTGGGCCACATTAGTACAAGGTGGAAGAATGATTTTCTGAAAAATACACTTTACTGAAAGCATGTAGAACGCAAAAGTGTTGGTTTTTAATTCAAGTAAGAAATTACTCCCAACTAAACTTCCTAGGATTCGTTCTGGTTACACAATCTGATGAGTTGTGCTGATAGTACTATTTGAACCTGAGATTTTCAGCAATAAAAACATCCTATACTGATCAAACTGAAAGGCATTTGGATGAAACACAGTCTTTCTAATGTTAGAGGGACTTTGGCTTTTAATTTCACCAGATCAGGGACTTTATTCCAGTCCCACATTTAAAGTGAATAGTAGAGATAGGACACTCATGTACACTACTGACTAAAACTAAATGCTGCTGTTGGGCCAGTGTTGCAGACACAAGGCATAGAAAATCTATTTAATCTAATAAACTAGACAAGATAATAGTAATTGGTAAACAAAGGAAACTATTTAGTAGAGAACATTAATCTTCATTGCCCAAAATAGTTTTGTTTTCCCATATTTTTAGAAGAATACATATATTAAAAAAAGAAGTGTGTGTGAAACTTTCCATTGATTGTGGGAGAATCAGCACAAGTATGCATGTATATCCACATATATATGAAAGGAACAGGAGGGATGGCCTTGGCAAGAGATTAAAATAAAAGGATTGAAATGCCATTATATATAAACAAATACGAATTCATGGATTTCAAATTATATTTGACTGTGTGAATGATAATAACTGCAATGTTTATTTCTGTTGCCTAGGAAAGCTACATATTTTTGCAATATTGACATTTGAATCTTAAATTTGTTTGTCATGTTGTGCTGTTCAGTTTAATAACTGATTAAGAGATATATCTTTGAGATAAAAGCTTCTCCTGTCAGAGCTTACAATCAGTTAGTCTTTAGCACTTGCAGAACATCAGATTTGAAGCAGGGGTCACTGGGTTTTGGGTGTAGCTTCTGTGAGCAAATGGGGACCAATGTGGTTGTTGCTCAGATTGTGCAGCTGGGAGGAGTAGACAGAAGCTGGAAGAGGAATGTGAGTTCTTGGGCACCAAAGTTTGCTGTTACAGCTCTCTACCATCCACCATAAATGGGAATGAGGAAATCACCTCCATACATAAGATCCACTAAGGCTTCTTGTAGGAGTAAAATTCACCCTGAAGTAGTGGGTTGTTTAGCTGTAGATCTAAGAATATTTCACTGAACAGTAATGAATTTACCCTTTCCCAGAAGGCAGGAATACACTACAGTCCTATTGCAGATAGGTTAATTATTATTTAAAGGGGTAATGGTTCTCTGGAATGTCACAATTCATAGCATACAGAAACCTTGTATTTGAATCTAAGAATCCTTACTCCTAATATTTGTTTCTAATATATATTTGCTGTTGGATCTTGGTAGCCAGATGGCCTGTGACCTATAGCTCAGACTTCTGGCAGCTCTGGAGCAAGAGCTGTCTAGTGCTGGCTATGCAATAAGGCCTGCTAGCATAGCATGGAATCCAGATGTTCACCAGAGCACGGGGAAGAGCTGACATGACACAATCAAGGAAAGGAAGATGGTTGGTTCTTGTGTACAATTTCTAGATTCATTAAATCAGTCAGAGTGATACAGAGCGCTTCTTTTTAGCAGATATCAGTGTTCCTAAACAGATCCAGATGACCACTGAGGGTTTACCCTTTGAAGGAAGGCAGTACTTCAGCTCCAGCAGCTGTGAGGCATTATGTTTTCAAAGATATTCAGAATCATGTGTGGTCCTAAAGAATTTATAGCACAGCTTCCCTGGAGGTCAATTTTGATACCAGCCTCTATCAGATTGACAGATGGGGCTGTAGAAATACCTACCTTGAAGGCAGCTCTTCTGCAGAAAGTATGTCAGTCTTACCTGCTGTTATATAAATGATCTCCCTCTCAGAGCAAGTGTCACAGTGGTTAGGAACATATTGTTTTGAAAATAGTATCTGCAGATACTGTCTTGCCCCTTCTGCAGAGCAGTGGCATCTGTGACTTCCCATCTGGTTCCTAATTTTGTCTCTTTCCAAGCTGTCAGCACACCAGATCCACACACTTCTACATGAATCCTGGCTCCATCAGCACTGGAACTAAAAATACAAATATCAAAGTGGCAATATGTATTGAAAACCCAAATTATACAGAGGTTCTTTCTTGAATGTTCTGCCACTGAAGCATCTCTTCTAGTGTGAGAAACATTAATACTTGCAATTGCTGGAACGGGCACAAACCTCATCAGGAATCTTCAATATACCATAAGTACACTATCATCCCTGACTAAGTCTCCTTGTGAGCCGTAGGAATCCAACCCTGACCTTTTAATGCATGGAAAATGTAAGATACTCTGAGCAAGATGTGGTGGCAGTAGAGACCTACTTTTAAAATTCAGAGCTAAGCTGGGCTTTGAACTGAGATGTGAGGTACCACTGCAAGTAGGTAAGTGCCAGGTCTGGAGTCATTGTGGAGAGGGGGTGGAAGGCTGGCCCTCAGCCCAGGGGTTCTGGGAAGCACAAGGGTGTGGCTGCCTGGGCACACCTTCCTCCTTGTCTAGTCACAAGTCTTTGGTTGCAGTCACGTGTGCTTCTCCTGTGTTCACAGCATCCCAACACCTCCCCTCCATCGCACTTGCCTGTCGCAGCAATACTGGGGAGGAAGCTGGAGCTACTCTCCATCCTTGTGAACCTTTGTTTATAGGCAGCAGGAAAAGGAGACCTGCTATTAGGTGGAAAAGAAAAAGCCAAAAAGACAAGAAATGAAGGAGAATATCTGGAACCTTTCCAGCCATAGCTGTAAGCCAGGCTGAAAATATACCTGGGGAAAGTGACAGAAGAGGAAGTGTGCTCAGCAAGACTCTTAAAGCTCTCTGGAGAGAAGTAGTTACTTGAAAGCAGGGAGACACTGAATAACCCAGCCCTGCTCCTGGTGTCAGGAGGAGTGATGACTGCCCCTGAGATGGAGCTGCAAGAACTGCTGTGTGTGCTTGCAGGACTGTGGGGGAAAGCTCAAAGTCACTGAATGATTCTAGTGCATCAGATTTGGTCTCAGTAATTTACTGATTGCTGCCTTCAAAAACACTCTCTTTTAAAAAAACAAACACCTCCCTCCTCCCCCCAAAAAAACCCCAAAACCCCAACAACCCAAACAAAACAACAAACCAAAATCTAAACTGCCACAAAAAATACCACTGAGGGGCATCTTCTGACAGTTCTTGGGTGAGGCTGTGTAGATAAGACTTATCTAAATCCGTTACATGAGCAATACTGTGATGTTTTCTTAAAAGCAAAATAAAATTTATGTTATTAACTTTATTCACCTGGTAATTTATGGAAAAAACATTCCACGTAGTGGGTGGAGTCTGGTATGAGCATCACAATGTACATTTTCAGTGTTACAGCTATTGCAAAGCAGTAAGCTGGATAAACAGCTGCCAGTTATAGGGGCTGCTGGCAGGATTTTCAAGGACAGTGTACTTTGTAGAAAGGAGTTCTAGGGGATTTTGAAAGGTTGTCACCTGATTCAATAAGAATGCATGACTCATTTGATGTGTTAGCTGATTAATTTTAAGTTTACGAGGGTTTTTGAGCAGAATCCAAAGATTAAACATTATGGCATGTTTAGAGATCCAAAAATTTAGTTTTCTAAATTTTTGTAAAAAAAAAAAATAAACAGGGCTCACATTGTTTTTGTTTTTGCATACAACACCACTAGTTTTATCACAGGAAGAAACTTCTTTCTCACACTAATTTATACTGGTGAAATGGAAAACAGGTTGGTATTTATGTCCAACCATGTGTGAAATTAGTATCCTACAAGTGCATTGAAATGAATGCTTGTGGTAATAAAGTAGTAGTCACTGTTTAATTTTAATGCATGCTTCACTTTAAAATTGGTTTTCTGAACAGCTACTATGTACATTTACATTCTTCCCAAAACACTCCAATATTTAATACTTCCTTTTTCTAGTCTAGTTCTGTAACTCTTTCTGCACTGGTCAGAACTTGCCTGAGAGGTTGCTTGGAATTCAGGAGCTCCTGGTAAATAGGTACTGCTCAGTATCACTAAGAATCTAGCAGAATTTCAGAATCAGGATTAAATGTTTGCAGGAAACTTAGTTAGAATAAAATGTTCCAGCTTAACAGTGCTTAAGACTGATGTTCTTTATGTACATAGAAGTACAGTGTAAATTTGGCCAACACCAAGCTTCTCTTTTCAAGCCTGCTGTAGCAAACGGAGCCTGGCTGAGGGATACCACTTTTGTGTTTAGATTTATTTATTTCATTGGTTAACAGAATCTGTGATCCACTAGCACTTATTAGCAACTTATTTAACAAATGAATCCAAACAGTTACCAAGGAGAAGAGGATCTTCAGTCACTGTTGGCTCTATCAGATTAATATCTGTAAACTTAGCTAAGACTTGTATCTTCTTCTTGGATGCATCAGCTGTTCTGCTTGTTGCCAATTCAGTCTAAGCTTCTGTGGCCAGAGTAGCAAATGCAGTTCTGAGACTTATGGAGGAGACACATTTGTCTGACTGGTGATACCGGTGAACCTTTGCACTGCCACAGTGATAAAAATATTCTGTATTTTTAAATTGTTTTGCTGATTGCTATTGCTTTCTTCAGGGTGGGAGGATGTTTTTGTAGATAAGTGATTATTGCTTAGCTTTCTGTCCAAGTTTGGGGAAATAGGAATTTATGTCAGCTTTGAAAGCAGGAGCCTAGATGGCAACTGAGCAGACATTCCCTCTTCAGCTGTAATCCAAGAGTAGGGATGATACTCGGAGAGGGACTTTGGCATGGTATTAGAGCTTGTTCTATGCCTGCCCATACAGCTGTTCCACATCTGAGAAAATAGTAGAGCTAAGCCACATGCGTAAATGTGCATGTGGGTGCTGCAAAGCCAGCCTTAATATGTGCGTGCTGTCTGTTGAGCCAGAAATAATCTTTGGCATATATATGGGCATTTGAGTCTAAGCATATGAAACATGTCTTCTGCCTCCTCCATCCTGCCCTGCAGGCTTCTTTGAGCTCCCTTTTTCAGGGGACTTGCAGATTTTCCCTTGCAGGATTCCTGATAGTCTAGAATGTAGATGGAAATTTCTACCCCACTGTGCCTGGCCCCATATAAGAGCACAGTAATTTCAAGTCTAATACCTAGACATAGGCCTGAACAGGTCTCTGGGAATGAGAAATTCTTCTTGCATACCCCAGAATATAGCTGCAAATAACTTATTAACAAGGCAGCCTTGGGTCCTTTTAAGACATATATTTTCCTGCTTTACTATTCAGGTTTTTTCTCATCCCACCTCCTAATAACACTCTATTTAGACGTTGCTGTGTCACTGAATGGAAGGGACTTTCCACACAGGCAACAGTCTCTGCAGCACCTTGCAGACTGAAGCTTGCCTGCTAAACCTGGCAGGACGTTTTATTTTTCCCTGTCCCTTTTGAATGACAGCTCCTGGCCCATGTACTGTTGTGTAGCTCTGGGCTCCTGTGCTTTTGTGCAGGACACCCCTTTGTATGTGCCTTCTCAGAGTTCTTTTCTGATTCCAGCAGTGCAGCTGTCCTAGAGCCTTCAAACATATTTCTTCTGTCTTGGATCTGCTGTCTTGGAAAGATGAATTTTACTGATTTCTTGTTCACATTCTTCTCCCTCCTCCCATCCTGTAACATGCAAGCTCATGAGATTTAGCTAAAAAATGTTTCATCTCAGATGCCACCTATTGCCATCCCATTGGAAAACTTGACTGTAGCAGAGGCCTTAAATCAAAAGCCTGTGTGACAGTTTCTGATCTTTGAGTAGCTTTAGGGGCTGTCAAAAAGAAAAACATTCGTACCTAGTTAAACTAAGTTGTTTGGTATGGATTGAGGTATTTGTCAAGTAGAGCGATGCAAAAGATTAAAGCAGTGTCTGTCAGTGAAACTACTGTATTTTGGCTTACGTAATTCTACAGGGTTTTTTCCGTGTTTTGCTTTTCAAGGGAACTGTAGGTGCCTTCAGCATTATATCTAAAAAGGGAATTATGCATTGCAGATAGTATTTCACTCTATATTTAACAGCTCTTCTTTGAACAACAAAAACTGTAAACTCATTGCTGGGACTTGAACTGAAGTCATGGTGGTTCCTAGTTGTTAATGATATTTTACAGTGACAGCCCTGTTCTGCTTGCAGTGTTAGTAAAAACAGTAGCTCACTCAGTGTCTGGGTTTCCACTAAAGTTTACTGATACTGGACTGTAGTACTGCCTGCCCTGCACTGCCATGGTGTGTGCATATGAGAGATGTGTGCAAAATGTGACAGCAGGACTGCTGCTTCAATGATAAAGCCATGAAAACAGTGAATATATTGTTCAGAGCTTCCCTGGCCAGTGGAGCTGCCAGCAGAGAAGAACAAACTTGCTGTGTCTTACACAGCAGAGATGAGAAGAAAAAGGCATGGCTAAGTCTTGATAGACTTTGCTGACAAACATCTCCAAACGCCTTTATTCTTTAAAAAGTGGAAATTCCCATTTGTTTTCAATTATGAGAGATCTGGGACCATTCATGTTCTAATGAAGTTTTTCTGTGAAGAAAAAGAATAATTTGTTTTCAGAAGATACTGGTATTTTATATAGTTAAATATGAGTATTTTCACTGGTTTAATCATTAACCAGGAATCTGTGTGGGTATTGGGATGGCAGGCCAGCTAAATGAACCACTCTCCCGCCCTCAGTGTTTTCTAACACCTTTGATTGCAGGTGATACAGACAAATGTGCTTTCTGTAGCCTATATGACTTCTACAACTGGTGCTGTAGAACACATCTGCAGGGTTCCTAATGATAGGAAAATATAAATTTCTCTGTAATTGACAACAGTAATTCCATTTGGATGATGCTAAACTTTCCTTGCTTATGGGTAACTCCTGTCTATATTCTAAGGATGCTGCAGAATGCTTTAACTCTAAAAACCACGAGGTTGTACCGAATCCTGAGTGGATTCAAAGTGCTTCATGAGGAAACCACCTTTTTCCCAGCTACCAAGCTAACTCACGCTCCTGAATGAACCTGTAAAATTCCTGGGGAGCAAATCTGGTTTGGGCTAATGAATATTCAGAGATGAGATCTGGAGATGGGATTCAAAATGGTGCAGCTTGTTTAAGCCTGGAAGAGGGAAGGCTTTTCTGCATTGCGCTGTGATGTGGAAGAAGGGGTAAATGGTCACTGAAGAAAGTCTGGTGCTTGAAAGACTGATTTTACTCAGGTGCTTGTACTGTGGTAATGCCCTACTGCTGGTATGCCTGATATGGAGGTGCTTCTGGCATCCTGGTGGTCCCAAGAAGAGGAGCTCAGAGGCTGCACAGGGGGCTGTAATGAGATTTGGCAGCCTAGACATAGCCTTTTGTGTTGCTACTTTCTGCAGATAGTTGTGAAATAACCTTTTTTTATCCATAAACATAAAAAGAAAAATTGCTTCAGTTACAACCAGCTGAAGGTAGGCATGGGAAATGTCACTACATGAGAGATCAGGAGAGAGGGAATGAGGCAACTAAATGCTAGATAGATCTCTGTAGGATGTTTGCTCTTATTTCTGAGTCCCTGGGCATGACATATTCTGTTTCAATTACAGTAGTAAACAGAAAGGTGAGAGGAGATGTGACTGAGATCTCTGTGCTCATCCTACCTGGTCAATACCATTTTGACAGTTAAATTTCTGCAGGGAAATTTTCAGTCTTTTTATCAAGTGCAATATACATCCAAATCCAGCCTTCCCTTATGTTCTGTTGAGAAGAGATCAGGTGGAGGAAACCCATGGTCCTCTGGCATCTAAAATAATCTGGGCTGAAACAGAAAAGGCTCTGCAAGCCTCGACAGCTTAATGACCTACGGATTGAGAACTGATTCAAAAAGGGTCACTTACAACCAGTTGGCTCTGACACTTCTGCTAGCCAGAGTATTTTCTTAAAATTCACTAGACTGATACCTCTTTTTGAAGTGCATCCCTCTGTGCTGACCAGGTTTTTGGAGATGTTTTGTCCTCAAGTCCCTTAAACATCAGAGATTTTCAATGGCAAATGAGTGATGATTACACATTACTCCCACAGGATAAAGACACTGAGGCCACGGGGATATCCTGGCTAAAAGACTTCTGTTCTTGAGAATGATGGATGGGATCTTGCAGCAAGGATGGGTTATCCGAGGGTAATACAGCCAGAGGGGTCATCACACCAACAGTTGCTTTTTCTTTCTAATGGGAGAGGAAACAAAGATGAACAACTGTTAGGTGTGAGAGCAACATTCCTGTTTTACAATAGTGGTTTGAATAGGCGAAAAAGCAACATTTCTCCTTAAGCTCATTTTAGACCTGTTATGCGATTATAGAAGAATGAGGAGCTGGGGAAATTTCAAATAGGTGAACAGGAGAAGAAAGTGCCCAAATGGCAAACATTTGTCTTCGTCTATCTCTGCCTGTCTGTGCTTGAAATCTTGATAGCTGGGCTCAGGGAAGAGCATTTAACTCAGCAGCTAACAAAGTACAAACAAGTATTCCTCACAGCATTCCTTTTGAGGCAACAATTATTGTCCCAAATCAAAAATATTGGAGCTACAGTAGAGAAATCAAAATAATTTAGTGAGTAGAATCAATGTCTGAGCTGGGACCAGGATCTTGGCTTTCCAAACTCCTCTTTGGCTCTCTAGTCACCAAGGAGTGCAAAGAATAAAATATGAAGGCATACCTGCAACAACATGCAGTTTCGCTGATCGTTTCCAAAGCATTCGTGCCCCACAGCTCCTGAACATAAAAAACCCTAACCCCTATACCCAACCCCAAAACAAAGAATATTTTTTTGTCCGTATAACCGCAGCAGCGTTCACTTTCGCCCCGCGAATACCTGCCCAGCTGACAGCCGAGCGCCACGCCGTGCGCCCGCGGTTGCTCATCAGAGGGGAGACATGGCAGCGGAGCAGCCCGGGGATGCACAGCGATACGGCTGCGGAGCGCACAAGGGTAGGGAATAAAAAAAAATTGCCTCCCGGCCTTCGCGGGGCGTCCGTGTCCGCACCTGTGCCCGCCTGCCCCGCCCCGCCCGGAGCGGCCGCGCCCCGCAGAGGGGCTGCCCCGACGGCGGGGGGCGCCGCAGCCTCCCCGGCCGGCGCCCAGCCTGGCTCAGGAAGTGCCGGCAGGGAAGCGGCGGGGGCGGCCGCCGGGGGCCGGGCCGGGCTGGGCTGTCAGCGCGGCGAGGGGCAGCGGCGGCGGGGGGAGCGGAGCGGAGCAGGTCGGAACAATAGCGGGCGGAGGGGAGGGGGCCGGCGGCGGCGAGGCTCGGCACCGGCACCGGCACCCCGCCCCGACCGCACCGCCCAGCGCACCCGGGGGCAGCGCAGCCCAGCCCCGGGGCAGCCGCCCCGCAGGCACCGCGGAAGGGATGATCCGAGCGGCGCTTGCTTGGGCTCGCAGCTGAACGCGCCTCCATCCCTCCCTCCCTCCTCTTCTCCCTCCTCTTCTCCCTCCCTCTTTTTCTCTCTCTCTCTCTCTCGGCTCTCCTCCTCCCTAACTCACTGGATATTACCAGCCGCCGGGCTCGCCGCCGCGTCTCCCCCAGCCATGAATCCCGCCGAAGGGGCGGCGGAGGAAGGCGCTGTCCCTGACTCCGAGGTGGATGCTTTCTTCCGAACAGGTAGGGGAGCCGCGGGGGAAGGGGCCAGGGGAAGCGCCGGGCCCTGCCTCCGCCGCGGGATGCGGAGCTGAGGCTACGGCGCTGGCACCGCCAGCAGCAGAGCCGCGGGGAGGGGAGAAGAGGGGATGGAGGGGGTCCCCGCCTAGCCTCCTCGCTTTGTCCACCGCAGCCCCTCGGTGCGCCCATGCCCCTGTCGCCCCTCCCGCCCCCGGGAGGATGCTACCGCGGGGCTGCGCTCCCACCGCCTCGGGAGAGGACTGGCCAGGCCCCCGCCCCAAGCAGGCACAAAAGCCCCGCGGGGATGCTCGGGGAGAGCTGCCGCGTTGTCACCCCCGCGGGAAGCAGCGCCGGCTGGGCGCCGGCTGGGCCCCGTCGGGCCCCCGCCCCGGGCGGCGGCGGCCACCCGGGTACCGGCTGGTATTTGGAAGCGGAGCTGGCTGCCTGCCCCGCCTGCCCCGCTCCAGCTGGGCGAAGCGCCGGGCGCTACTCCTGCCGCCCTCGGGTGGGCAGTGAGTGAGCGCAGAGGCGCTCTGGGCAGCCCTCGCCCGCAGCCCCGCTACCGGCTGGGGATGCTGACTTAGAGAAGACGGGCTCGCTAAGTAGCTCAGGGCTGGGTGAGCGCCCTGTGTTTCACTCTCCCGATTCAGAGGATGCTGAAGTGCAGCCAAAGTGTAGCTGGACTACAGCAGAGCGCAGGGGGTCTTTGCTAATGAAGCAGTGGTTAATTAACTTCAGTGGGCAATAGGTACGTGTTGGGGTCCCTGCTGCATCACCCGTTTGAGAGGTGGTGTTTGTGTGGAGCCCCCAGCTCTGAAACACAGCTTTGCATAGGATGAGCATCTCAACTGAAGCAACTTGTGGGCTGCATGACACACACCCCCTTCTCCCTCCCTTCCCCCCCCGTCAAAATCTTAAGAAAGTTTTATAATCTTCTTGGTAGATTTTTAATTAAAAATTGTAAAGGATTAAGTACTTGTTTCATAAGGAGATTGACCCTTTTGGGCTAGGACTGACACTTAGTGCCACAGCTGTTTGTCAAGACTCTGCTTTTCAGCTGTTTTCCTCCTTCTACCTGCTCATTAGCTACATACAATGCTTAGAGCTCCAGCTACAAAAAGCGATTATGTAATCACCAAAACTTTAAAGAAGTAAAATCCTGAAGGCCTGCAGCAGCTCCTATGCTATGGTAGACTGCACCCCATTTATGTGAAAGCCCTTTGATCTAGAGGATAAGTCTAATAAGGTCTGGCTGTGTGTATCTTATGATCCACAAGTCATTAAGCCATGGGATATTTGCCTGTTGATAACCTACCTGGTTACAAGATAATTTCCTAAGTCTCAACAACGACAGATTTGTTAAAAAAAAGAAAAGAAAAATAACTGACCAATTTTCCTTTTAAAAGGAATGTGTTAATTAAGGTTCCCCTCTACCTTTTCACTCTCTCCCGTCCTTCACGCAAAGCTGAATCATTTCTCTGTGACACTGCCTTCTCAACATAAGCATGTTAGCAGAATTGAATTTGGAGAGCATCAAATCTGTCTAGCTTATATAAAAAGTATTCCTAAATGAGAGAAAAGCACAGGGAGCCATGTGACTAGACATTTCTCCCAAGCTGCCTCCTTCACCTGAAATTTCACCTGTAGATCCATGAATACACTTGTAACCTGCATTATACATTTAGCCCAGAGATTTCAGAGAGTCTCCTAACACTTCTGTTTCTTGAGGAATTAAATTACAGGAACCTGGCCAAAGTCCTATCCTTGCACTGAAGCATGTATGCATAGGCCATCCCTTACGGTTGTCTGCTTCACCTTAACCTTCATCGAAGAAGATGGCAAAATTTGTTTCTGCACCATTATGTAGTATCTTGTGTCCAAAAAGATGAAAAATTATGTGGAAAAAAACCCCCCAGACTATTAGCAATTAATTTTGGCTGTCTGCTATTAGAATGGCCTGGCAACATCCCTGAGAAAGGGGGAAAGCATGAGAACATGTATGGCTTGTGTGAAATGACACTGTTGGTTGTCTGTGTTGTTTGGGGCTCTTTCACTTGTGGGGTTTGTGCGCTGCTGCTGTGCCTGTGTGAAGGTAGGTTTAATGGATGGCAGAGAGAACAGCTGATGTGGGGCTTGGGAGAACGATTGTATCCAGGACACAACTTACTCCCACACCTCTCAGGCTGACAGTAGCAATCCTGGCTTAGTAAAGACTGTGAGATGGGGTCTGATTTGTAACAGCTACAGAGACCTGCATTGACTTAGCATTCTTTTTCCCTTGATACGATGTTTTTTTCTTTTATACCTTGTCCTGACTTGCAATCTTAAATTTGGAAAGCATAACCATTGTGTTACATACTCACACCATATAAAAAATGAATCTATATGGTTTAAAGATTAGCTGCTCTAATAACACAACCGTATACTAAACAGGTTAAACTCCTCCCAAATTCACAGTTATCACATAGAAAAGCATGAACTCATCATTCTCTGTTAAAAAAAATCGGAGTTGAAGCAACTAAACCTCTCACAGAGGCTTTTAGTTGCTGGGCTTTGCACTGAGCCGGGAGGATCGATAGGCTGCTCCCTGGTACCGGCAGAGGAGGCTGAGGCTGGGAGTGGCGCCGCTCACAGAGCAGCTCCCCCAGCAGCACCCAAACACTCGAGGTACCGCTCCCTTAGCAGTTCCCTGAGAGAGCTGGTTTCTGAGCTGTACAGAGAAAATCAAACTGGAGAAATTAACGTGGGGTAATAAAGGAAGATCTGTTCTGGTGCTTACACTGATGAGAACTAGGAATGACTTCTAAGAAAAGGGTGGATTTAACAACTGTGTAGTTGATGCTGGCAGTCAGTTAAAACCTCCTTGGAGGCAGGCTGGGAAGGGACTATTCTAATTTTCACCATCAGATAAATGCAGTAAGAAATTCAGGAATTCTCTTTTAGAGAATCAATCCCATGTAATTGGGATAAAAATTAACTGGCAGAGGGACGTGAAGGGCAGAAATTACTACTGCAGTCTCCAGCTCTGATTTCTAGGATAACACCATCTGCTGAATTGTAGCAGCAATTTCTGCATAATGTCTATCGCTTCTGTTTGAGCTTATGTTTGAGTAAAAAACCAAATCTATGCCTAGGTATGCCTTACCAAGTTTCTTATGTCTAATTTTTTGACAGGTAAAATATGGCCAAGTTCTCTGGAACTCTTAATAGTCTGTATTAAATCTGTACTGAAAATGTCTTTATTGCATGGAATGGAATCCAAATACTTACAGTTTGAAACATAAAGTAAGCCACTTTGCAAAGTGTACAAATAAGAGATATCCCTTGAACACAGGCACAGAGAGAAAGCTTTAGCTTCTTGGTTAAGCTGCAGTAATTTCTGCAGTGTGTTTTGGAAACAGGGGTGAAATACATAAGGAAATCCTGTTTCCAAAAATTTAAATATTTATAGAGGTCAGTGACAGAACAATTTAACAAACTACCAATTACTAGCAAAAGTAGTCATCAATATTTCTTACGCAGCAGCAGGTACAGTTTTATTTTCTAATTTATTTTTCTGGCACTGAAGTATAACATTGATTATGTCTGATATGAAGATTCCGACTTTGTCATTGATACTTCCTGTGAGTGAGTTGAAAACTGATGTTGATCCATCTCCTTTGGATGTGATAAATTATTCTGTTTGCTCTCTGCTTTTCAGCCAGCTATACTTCTAGTGTTGTTCATTTGTGCACGAGTGACTGGCAGTTCTGCTCTTAAGTAACTTTAAAATGATTGGCATTGGCCAGGCTGTTTGATCAAAAGATGTGCTTGAAATGATGTCAGCAGAGAAGTGCTCCTTGAGGTTGATGGACTCAAGTGTCTCCTTATAGAGCAGGTAAATTGATTCAATAGAGTTGTCTCTAGGGGTGAGGTGTTTGTGTGATGCCTGGCTTCCTTGAGACTTTATCATTCATAAGGCCTGGTCTGGTAATGTGTGCTGATAAAGGATGTTCTGTTGCAGAAAACACTGTCAAGTCTGTCCTACCACTTGGAAAGCTCTTGTATTCTTTAAGGTGATGCTTTTAATAAAATCTGTACCACTCTCTGGAGGCTTTGACCTCTGACTCTGTCAGGAATATGAGTTTTGTTATTTTCTTTCTTTATTGTCTAATGTAGGTTGTTTTTATTTTTCCAATGTGGTTGACATGGGGGAGGAGAACAGTTGTTCCACTATAGGTGGGAATGCAGGTTTCCCCAAGCCTCCCCAGCGTATGGGGAAGGCTGTGCGGCTCTGCCCTGTGGTTGTTCCATCTCCTCCACCTCAGGATTCTCGGAGGCAGATCTGCTAGTTCCATGTAGACATGGGAAAGCACATATAGGTGAAGCAAGAGGTCTTGGCGGGAATGATTGTCCTCTTCCCCCTCTTGCCATGCAGATGCTGCTGAGAAATGGGGCAAAACCTGCTGGATTGAGGGATCTTGTGACAAAAAAAAGGATCTCTTTTTGTCTGGTGCTGGAAGGGAGCAATTTAAATGAGTGATTTATGTTCAGAGGAGCATTTCTTTCCCATACTACTTTCTTCCTTTTCTCTCAGAAGTATGTACAGGGCAAAAGGGATGATATCTGATAGTTATTTACAATGTGCCTATTCTGGATGAGATTGCATTGTGTTATAGGCCAGTAGGAAGATAATTATTATATGTATATTAACTCAATTAAAGTTGAACATAATTCCTTCCAGAGGAAGAGGCCTTTCACACACAGCTACTCTTCAGTGCTCATCTGTATTGAAGTTCACAATCCTTTATTTCTAGGACAAGGTGCAATAGGGAACATAAGCTTAGAGCACAGACATTAGTAAAGTGCACAGGCACTGTAACAAAGCTTGATATGGCACCTAAAAAAGTTATGGTGGGGAACCTGTTCTCTACACTGTGTATTTGGGTTGCAACTCTGAAAGAAGAAAAGAATCCTGAAGTCATCGCAAAAGAGGAACCCTCCTAGTGCTTGTGTAGACCATTTTACATGTGGAATTAGATGGCCGTGTGTGTCTTGGAATGATGAGTGGCATGGATACAAGGGAGTATCCAGCCTGGCCAGGCAAATATAACTATTGCTCTTTCCTACCACCTGCCTCCCATACTGTATTTTATCAAGTCCCATAATAATAACCTGCTGGGGAAAGGTTTTAAAAATGAGAGTGGCTTTGATGAGTTTGGTGGCTTTTCTTTGCTGTAACTTCCAGGCACACCCCCATGTTAAGAGCCTTTTAGGGAGTCCTCTGGCTGCACAGGTGCTCTGGGCCTCTTGAAGGTTGGAAATGAAGTATTCTGTTGTTTCAGCTGCTGTGACCTTATGGTCTCTGGAAAGGCTGATTATGGATGTATAGCAGCTTTATTGCTCCATGGTGACATGTACCATACAGTACCCAGTGGTATTTTAAGTACTTCATAGTTACATCAAAGAAAATACTTATGGAGTATTAGGCCTTATAAACCCATAGTCCTGTGCCTTTTACAGCTGGAACTTAAAGTCATGAAACGACTTAGAGGT
This sequence comes from Entomyzon cyanotis, assembly GCA_024500445.1. Classification (NCBI taxonomy): domain Eukaryota; kingdom Metazoa; phylum Chordata; class Aves; order Passeriformes; family Meliphagidae; genus Entomyzon; species Entomyzon cyanotis. The sequence continues at coordinate 9,927,354 of JAKEPQ010001026.1, read as the reverse complement.
ATTTGTGCTTTTGTTTGATTTGGACTGGTGTCCTGCTTTTAATATTTCTTTGGATAAACAACTCCCGTTTTACAGCCTTGCATGGCTCACGCACCCTGTGTTTAACTGAAGGGACTCTGCCACTTGGGGAATTTTGCCTAGAGAATCTGGCAAGAATAACAGTGAATATTCCAATACACGTTTTGCAAAAGAGAGCTGGATATGAAAAGAGAAGTCAAATATGATTGTCTGAATGGAGAGCCTCAAAGTGTAAAGGACTGTAAAAAGAAGAAGTAATAATATTTTGAATTATTTCTTTCCCACTCGCTTCTAGGATGGATTGTGTTACTGTTGTACAGATCCAGAGAACTTCAGAGGAATTGCTTGGGAGTTTTCACAGATGTAACTGAAAACAGAACTTCGCCCAGGCACTGCAATGGCAATCGTAAATCTAGGTTTAAGTCAGTCACCTGTGTGATATGTGGCCTGCAGTGTGTTGAAATGGGATTTAGAGCATTTCATGCTTAGAATGGAGTAACATTTCAGCAAAATATCTACATTTTCATGTCGCATTTCATATTTGGTTCAGAATGACCCTTGTGTTTGAATCCAGGGCAAAGACTTTCCTCTAAGTCATTGTGAAAGTCATTAGCCTGTGTGATTATTGGGGATTCACATTAGTTTCAATTGTTTTTCATTTATTTTATTTTGAGCTATTCAGTGAACATTCAAAGTGATATATTGAAACTGTGTATTGGAGTGTTAAATACCATTTACAACATTCATTGAAGTTTAAGTAATTTCTGTTACTTAATCAAGAGCTTAGAAGATAATTCTGTTTCTACTTCTAAATATAAATATTCACTTTGTTTGCTCATTTTCATTAATGAGTGCCTAGAATAAATTGTGGTTTATTGGGGTTCTTTGTCTCTTATCAACATGTAGCATTCTTACTAAAATCCAGGAATCTTTTCTGTTTCTTTTAAATTGCACAAAATGGAAACATTCAGGTCCGTAGGTCTAATTTGTTGCACTTCCACTTCAAGGCAACAAATTACCTTTAAAACTAAAAATGAAATTCCTCTTTTAGTAACCTCAATTATATGAACGAGCATTTCAGTTTCACTGATGGAACAAAACTACCATAATTAGGCAGACTATAGTTTTTAGTGTAAGGTCACATCATGCTTTACTGAAAATAATAAGAGGAAATGATCTTCAATTTAACATCTTGGTGACTGGCAGACCAGCTGCTCTGGTCATATCTTTGAGTGAAGTGGCCTTGGGAGAAAGGGTGAATGTATGTTGTTTGTGAGAGAACTTAAATTAACCTCATTATATAATTAGTACCTATGTAGACACGGTGAAGTTTTCAGGTTTTTGAAACACTTTTTTTGGGTGGGGGAGGGTAGTTTTGATGTGTGGAATTAGCTGTGCTGAAGTGGTAGAAGACCTGCTTTGTCTTTAGAATAGTATTAATAATAAAAACATAACAGGGAAAGATTTGACTCCAAGATGTTGCTCTCTTCTGGGGATTGTGACCCTTTCTTTGCCAAGTGACTGCTTGGTGAAGCAGTAAAGGCAGCAGGTCAGCCATGCTCCAGTGTAACTGCAATAGAAATCGTGGTTGTTGGCTCAGGTTGGTTTGTTACCTGAAATCAGAAAATATCTATATCTCTCTCACCCCATATATATAAATATATATGTGTATATATATATATATATATCTATATATATATCTATATATATATCTATCTCAAAAAGCACTTTGCATAGGTTCCCCGGTAATATCAGTGCTGCTGGCATGGTTCCTGGCTCCTGGAGCGTACCCTGGCGCTCCTGCTGTTTTAGTGGCAACTGGCAGCCTACTTAGGGAGCAGCATCGTCAGCTGGAAACAATAGTGTCTGATTCTTGTTTGTCAGCAGGGACAATAGCCCTGCTGATGGGCTGCGGAGGAGGAGAGGGGGCTTCCTTTGTATGGCAGTGCGGGCATGGCAGATGGCTAATTGGACATGATAAACCACGGGGGCAATGGGGAAGAAAAAGGAGATCTGCAGGGATTATCGCCGTGTATCCCCCACACTACGGAAAAAATATATTTAAAAGATGTTATCAACTTTAGTGCTTTACCATGAATATATCATTCAGTAATGAAGAAGGAGGACATCCTAACTAAAGTCTTTCCTTGGCTGAAGTCTGCTTTATTAGCTGGGAACAAATCCTGTTACTGTATGGGAAGGTAAGCGAATGCATGGCCCCCAGAGGCTCTGGCATGGCACTTAGGAAAATTAGCAGTGGGTATTTTTCACTGGTCTTGTAAGTCAATGTCAGACTGTTGTGCCAAACAGCATCCAAGCTGAACACAAAGAGCTTTGCCAGCTGTGTTTGTCAGGAGTGGAAAGTTATGAGCTACCATGGCTTGACTTGATAAGAAGAGATGTTCCTCAGTGTTGGAGCATTGAAAAGCTAAGCTGATAATCCAAGATGGAACTTATTTATTTAAATGTATTTTCTTGGTCTTATTAGAGTATACACTATGAGGCCAAAGCCTGAGACCCTTGCACAAACAAAGTTCTGCTTATTTAAAACAGTTTCTTGAAAAACAGAATTAAAGCCTTGAGGTTAGGTCTGTAAAAATGATCAGAGGAGTTGGACAGCTGTCCTATGAGGAAAGGCTGAGAGAGGTGGGGTTTTTCAGCCTGGAGAAGAGAAGGCTCAGAAAAGGATCAGTTCCAGTAAGACAGGAATCATCATTTTTAAAGTAAAAGAGAGTAGGCTCAGACCAGAGATAAGGAAGAAATTTTTTACGATGAGGATGACAAAATGCTTGAACAGTTTGCCCAGAGAAGTTCTGGATGCTCTATCCCTGGAAGCCTGGTGAATAATTTGAGGCAGTGGAAGATGTCCCTACCTGTGGCAGGGGGATTGGACTAGATGACCTTTAAAGGTCCCTTTCAATCCAAACTGTTCTATGATTCTAAAGTATCCCAGATAGTTTTTGGTATGAGATGTGTAGGCTTAGGTGACAGCTTCAAGCTGTGGGCTGTAAGTCCAAAGTTGTGTCCACAGCCTGGTAACAGAAATCGGAAGTTCATCCCAGTAAATTGGATTAATTTTAATTCCCTTTTTTCCTCCTGCCACCCTCTTCCTCCCCCCAACAAGTTAAACGGCAAAAGGAGGCACACCACAATTTTGGGAGTAACTCCACAGAGGAGCTGTAAGAATTAAGGCCAAAAGGGGGGGGTCACAAGCACTGGTGGCTGCTGCAGTGAGCAGCAGTCAAGTCATTGCTGGCTGTAATTCCCTGTTTTGTAAAATGGTATCAAGTGCCTAGAATACTTTGCTATTTTAGTGTCTCCCATAATAATAATGTTATGGCATATAACAGATACATTTAAATTGTAGTAAAAATAAATCTCCAAGAGGTCAAAAATAATAGCTAGCAAGATATACGCAGTTCTCTGTGGACGCAGATTTACTTTCTGTGGAAATATCTGGACTGTATTTCTCTTCCACTGTTTACTACTGTCTTTTCCCACGGGACGAGTTTAGTGGAGACTCCAGATGAAAACTTTCAGCAAGTTGCCTTTGGTTTTTAGCAGGCCATTCAAGTGCTGTACCTCAGTCTGCACAGCTTTTGAAGCTGTAGGTTCTTGAGAGTATTTGAAAGATTGTGAGTGAATGCAACAAAACTTCCAACTGAGCTGTCCTCCTATAGCACCTATGATATTGTCATAATGCTATGCTGGTTCTCTACCAGGGTTTATTATTTATATTGCCATCTCAGTGACTGATTAGTTCCTTCTGAAGCAGATGCTGTGGGAACACTGAACAAAAAGATGATCCTTGACATTGAGCGCTTAGGATAAAAGCTGTCAAGTGGACTCTGAATTAATTTAACCAAATATTCATATTTTGCTTTTGTTTTTAAACACTTCTGAAGGACAAGCCTGAGGAGTTATGGAGTCAAGCCCTGGGTGCAGAGCAGAAGGAATGGCTGAGAATAAGATGCAGAAGAAAGATAGGGAAGAAATGAGAAAACTGTAAGGAAAGTATGGAAGAATGCCATAAAGTTACCTAACAGCACTTCAGAACTGGAGGGCACTTGGCTGAGAAAGGGATCACAGCCTGCATCCTCTGTGAAAGGGAAGCAGATGATGTCAGTGTAGGGACGGTCAGAAGCCAGAGGAAATCACAGAAATGAGACAATAAGAGGTTTGATTGGAGTTGTAGCTTTTGGGATAGAAAGCCAAAGGTGGGTTTTCTGACATGCTAGAGAAAAAAATGGAAAGATTGCCTACATACATAGTGAAAGGAAGGAACAGGCAGAACACGTGCATGTTCCATGCTTAGACTGGGTAAGGCAGGCATAAGAACTATTGAGGCAAAACACAGGAAAAACAGCAAGATTTTCTCTTCTAGATGTCCCTCACCATTGAAGACTGTTATTATCACACTGCAGTCTTTTAATAGTCTTTTAAACCAGATGCCTGCCTTGCTTTGATGCTGTTAAGAGAAGGCGTTTCCATATGAAGCGAAGACACAGAGCCAAAATCCTTGTGTGTTCTGTTTCATGTTTAATGCCTCTTGTTCACAGAAATATGTCATGGAGAGCTGACCTCCTTGGATCTGACTGCCACTCTGCAGCAATTTAACTTTCCTGCTCTGCTTTTCTGTGCCAAGGCAGAGAGTTCAGGACTGATGCTAATTGAGTCAGTCTGAAGCATTCAGATAAATTTAGTCTGAAGGAGAAAGTCAGGCCTACCGGGTAAATAGTAATGATCTTGTGAGCTTCGAGGACTTAGATCTAAGGTGTGCAAATCTCCTGTTAACAGCTTGCTCCTGTTCAACTCAGTCCTGCTCAAAAGTTAGCTGCAATGTTAAATAGATCAGCTATCTCTTACAGATTCCTGCTAGTCTGTAATCTGTCTGCTGCTTCAGGTTATTTATCAAGACCCTTATGAGACCATCTTGAATTATTTGAGACAGGAGAAAGTTTTTAACAGTGTCTTGGTTTAAAACACCTGTGATGCTAAAACTAGAGGGGAAACCCTGTTGGTTGGATGAGTTTAAATCATTTGAGACTGATCCACGTGGTAATGGGAGTTTGTAAAAATAACACTTCCCAGCATGTAAATCCTTATAATGGGAAATTTATTTTTTTTTTTTAGAAGCTGATTGTCTTTATCATTGAGCTGTGCAGTCAGGTGTTACTGGCAGCTTAGACATGGTTGCTGTGATTGGGATTGATTTCAGTGTTTGCTCCAGCTTCAGCTCCATCATGATGTTTCAGCCTGGGGGTCTTATGATGCTCATTAGCAATAGTTCAAACCCAATGACTGGTAGGTTCTTTCTCAGGTAGACAGAGGGCAAGTTTCTACAGCATCCACCTCCAAAATCAAGAAGTGCTTCAGATACAGCAGGGTGAACAATAATTTCTTTGCTTGACAGCCATCCTCAACACCTCTCGGTGTGTAGTGGTAATGGAGATAACAGTAATTAGAAATAATACACAGAATTAATACAGCATTTCAGAACACTCTTTAAAGTTTTGCAGTCTTTGTGTAAAATCAGGAAGTCTCATCTACAAAATGGGGAAAATCAGGAACAAAGCTGAAGTAAGTGGTTTTCTTGAGGTTGTATGGATTTGGTGTCCATTTTCTTCAGAAGCCTGTGTCCTGGTGATGGAGCAAACCCTGACAAAGCACTGAATGGCTTCACCTTCTGTTGGCATGCCATGGGCCAGGAAAAGCACACCAATCCCTTTTTCTTGTAGGATTTTCAAAAGTTCATGCTGAAGTGACAAGTGAAATCAGAGAGATGTGCAACCTCTCGTCTCTTCTTAAACCACTTAGTTTGGGTGCCTATATATGGATGCAGGTGACCTGCTTCAGATAGGTTGCACTTCTTGGCCTTAGTCCTGGAAATGAGATTAACACATCTTGCCTATGTCCACATTAAGAAGTCAAATGGTCTAAAGATTTTTATTACACTTGACCCCATTTTTAAATATACGTAGGTCAGAGCCACAGCTGGTATAAAAAATGGCCCAATGCCAATGACAGCAGAGGAGCTACAGGAATTTACACAGGCAGAAATTTTGGCCCACGTTCAGCTGACGGACTTGTGTGGGAATAGGGCCAAAGAAGACTGGTAGCAGATTAAGGATATTTCCAATTCAGTGTGTTGAGACATCCACATGATTGTGCTCATCACTGTGGTACCCAAACACTGACAAAAGAAGGCACTTGGCCTCTGGGTCCGTTCCGCTCACTCTCTGGTAAGATACCTGTGCCTTTTTTGTAATGAGTATGCTGCTGTGAAAGCTACATCTATTAAAAACTAAATGTAAGAGAGATTTAATGACATGCTATTAAAAAGTTCCACCTCCTAAGAATGCCTTGCTTTCCAGCCTAGGTTTGCTAATATATTCCATATTTCACAGAGATCTCTCCATGAAGAGTGTGCTGTCAGGAGCCATTTACAGCTCTGATCCTGCTTTGTTGTTGTTTACAAGTGCCAGGTTCCTTTTTGCTGCAGTCAGCCACTCTACCATGAAGTTTATGTTGTGGATGTCTCCTGCGAGCATGTTAGTTACTTGGGGCATGGGAAGGTACTTCCTGACTGGTTCTGTACAGCCAAATTTAATAGAGCTATAACCACAGTATATAATTTCCTTTTCTTGGTCTCATTTTAACTCATACATTTTCCTCTTGGACTATATCTAGCAAATTTAGAACCTGTGAGTTGCTATTCCACATGTTTGTTTAACATGGCATTGCCCAGGGTAGACTAAATACCCATGGCCTTCTTCTGAAGAGCACTGACTGATTGCACACCCTACCTTCTATTTGCCCAGTAATGTTTTCCATGTAACATGTGAATGAGACAACTGCAGAGACTTCTAATTAGGTGCTACTTCAAAGAGTAATTTTCATACTGACAAACAGAAAGTCAGGTTGCATCTTCCTTTGGGAATATACCGACAAAGGAAAGTTTCCTCTTTGGAAATTATCTTTAGAGACAAAAGCTGTGGGAGGTATAGCACAGGCAGTGATCACCAGTCTGAGGCCTGTAGAAATTCGTTCGGGAGCTCTCTTCCCCCTGTAAATGCCTGTAGGTTGACCTTGGCTAGTGCCCATCAAGCCACTCTGTCACTCTCCTCTTCAGGCCAGGGGGAAGAAAATAAGATGGAGAAAGACTCCTCATGGGTCAAGATAAAAGCAGCTTGATAAAGAAAAAGCCAAGGTTGCACACAGAAGCAAAGGAAAGCCAAATATTTTAATGTCTACTTCCCATGAGCAGGCAACGTGCAGCCAATTCCCAAGAAGTAGGGCTTTGGTATGCATAGTGGTTGCTCCAGAAGACAAGAGTCATAAACAGCAAATGACCCCCTTTCTTCCTCCTTCCTCTTAGCTTTTATTGCTAAGCAAACATCATACAATATGGAATATCCCTTTGGTTTGTTTGGGTCAGCTGTCCTGGCTATATCCCTCTCAAGACTACTGGTGAGGGAGGGAATGTTGGTTCTGTGAGAGCTGCTCAGCCGTAGCCAAAACACTGGTGTGTTATCAACACCTTCCTGGCTACCAGTGCAAAGCACAGAACTGTGAGGGCTACCATGAGCTGGCAGTGTGCCCAGGTAGCCAAGGAGGTCGGTGGCATCCTGGCTTGTATCAGAAATAGCATGGCCAGCAGGACCAGGGAAGTGATTGATCCCCTGTACTTGACACTGGTGAGGCACCTCAAATCCTGCATTCAGTTTTGTGCCCCTCATGACAAGAAGTAGCAAACCCATGCCCTGACTCTGTTTTCTACATGTCCCCAGTCCAAATTGGCCTCCAGTTTGTTGTACTGAATTTCCTCTTGTCCTGCTCTGGCATATGCAGTGACCTCTGTTTGCACACAAAGTAGTTGAATGTCAAACAGTCAAGACAGAAACTTTATACAGATTAAACTGAAAGTCTTGAAATTAATGGGATAGCATGGGGACAGACTAAGGGTGCAAGCAGGGCTAAAGGTTTGTTTTTTTTTTTTTTTTTTTTTTGTAAATCTGACATGAAACTATGTTAGCAGCTGCAGCTAATGACTCCTGGAGAGATCTCCTGGCTCCCTTTTTGCTCTTCCAATCTCTGTGCGTATTTTCGCTGAGAAGTGTTCCAGGAACTGCATTAAAACCTCCCTAGACGTTACTTTTCCTTTTGGTGTGAGGACACCTTGGAAACGGTGGCTCAGACAGGAGCTTGAAGCAGTTAGATTCCAGAGGAAACCAACTGTAGCAATCTATTTTTAAAAGGTTATTTTGATGAATTGGATTTTATTACCTGATTTGAACTGGTGTTGAGCACCCACGTGTTATATTGCTGCAGCCTGGACCCACAGGAGTGTCCCTGTCTGCTGTTCTGCAACTGCAATCCTATCTGCTCTCTGTATCAGACAGTACCAAATTATTCTCTCTGTTCTCAATCCTGCTTGTCCTGTGTGTCAGTAGTGGAAAGCTGCAGATCTTTTGCTGAGGAAAAGGAAACTTCTTACATTGCAGTTTCTTGGCTGTCCTGTTTCCCTTCAAGCAGTGGGAGTCTGGAGTTGGGGCTGTCATCTTTTATGAAACACTATTACACTTATTTTGACTCTCTTTAAAAGATCATTTAAAAATCCTCTATGACCAAAGATTTTATACAAGAGTTTACATAAGATCCATCCTCAACTTAGTTACGAAGTTACAGATATAAGCACTAAATGAAGACCTTAAAACACCAAACATCCAGAGCTCTTAACTGCAATGAATGAAGTTTGAACAGCCTTGATCCAGGAAGCCAGGGGCTGTTTCAGCATCAGTCCCCGAGGCCTTGCCTGGACAGGTCCTTGCACAGCTCCTCTTAAGATCAGTGGCACAGGAGCGTTACACAGTGGGATTTTGGTGGGCACCAGCCTGGGCTTGTACTTCTTGTAGCAGGCATTCAACGTGTAGAAGTGAATATAAACCTTGTATTCAGTCTCTTGAAACTGTCTCGGTATTTCTGTAATTTCTATTTATATAATTCTACACAAATTCAGTTGTGCTGAACTTGAGTTGGTTCTCAATCCAGGAACAAATGGGAAAGCTGTAATGGATGGCTTTGGATTAGGTATTGATGCTCAAGAAAGCCGTCTACGTGACACACTTTTACACATGGATAAGTAAATGAATATGTTAATTTGTAAGTTTAGGACTTGTCATGAAGGTTTTTATCATACTGAAGTCCTGCTGAGACTCTGCTGACAAATGGGATTTTTGGATAGAAAACCTCCATGGATGAGTAGGTGCTAATGGCTCTGTTGTTGGCACCCATCCATTTGAGGCCCTAAGTGGCACTTAGATATTAGAAGTGCCCTTTTTTTGAAGTCAGGGCTTGAGGTTCACAGTTTTGAAGCTGTTGGTGCAAATAACGCATTCCATAAGCAATTTCTGGAAAGGAAGGCTGCATTTATATGTCTTGCCCAGATTCCTCTTGGGGTAGCTATATTCTTCTGTTGCTTTTCCACGTTTCTTCTCTGAGGTTATGCTTTGCAGTGCTGGTGTGCATGAGTAGTTGCTGAATTTGAATTGCATTCTTAGCACCTCTGTCTTTGCTTTAGTTAAGGTAAAATAAACACAGTCTCTGGCAGCTGTGTCAGGAACAGCACATGCAGACACCATGTCCAGGCACCCCATCCTTCCCGGCTGCTAGCAGAACCGTCCGGGAACACACGGGCTTCCCCTGCGTCACACCCCAGCCTCTGGGCCGAAAGGAAACCTCCTCGGAGCTTCAGCTCTTCCTGTCCAGCTGCACGTGGGCCCAGCACGTCACAGCTCATTGTTTCAGATGGCAAAGTGCGCTGCAGTCTGCAGCATGAGAGGAGATGGAAAATGTTATTTTACAACGTTATTGTTATTAAAGGAGTCAATAAATGGTTAAGCACCATGTGTTGGTCAGACAAAGCTTCCCTACTTGTGCTGTTTGATAAGAGGCTTGTGAGCAAACACCTGCTATGCGAAGAAGGGGAAAGGCAGACTCTGATTGTCTTCAGCATCCCAAATCAACGGGTGCTTTTTCTGGTGCTGACTGGAATTGAGTTCCCAATATCTCAGCCTTCTTCTGCTGTTTTGTGTGTTGTGTTCTTAGAGGGTTAAATTGTGGTGCAGCAGCTGAATTGCAAGCTCTTCTGGCAAGATCTCTCAAGCTTTTGCATCTGTAACTTTCCTTAGGCTCCTTGAGGTAAAGTCTGTCATGCTTTATCTGACAGCTTAATTGATATTTCTAAGGGTTTACTTTCCTGGTGTCAGTGGATCCAGGTGCAGCCAGAAACATGCGTCCTAAAGTTGTGGGTATCCCCAGGTTCCATTTACAAGTGGCAGTGTTGCAATAGGAATGCCTCAGCAGGCAGGCAGTAAATGAGCATAAAGCAGTAAGGAGTGTTGCATCCCCGTAAGGTGAAACGGTAGTAGTTTTTTGGGTGGGAAACGTAATTTGAAGAAGAATCCAGGCTTTTAATTTTATGCATTTCACCTCTTCTGATCTGTCAGACCAGAAAGTTCCTCAATTATTCTTGTTCATCTTAAATATCAGTTATCCCCTGGCTGTGAAAACAGATCCATTGCAGAACAAGGACTTTTTTGCCTTAGAGTAATCCTAAGAGAAAGGATTGCTGCTGTGAAAAGTGAAGCTCTTGGTGTTCTTGTTCTGTGTTCCTCTTGTCATTAAAGCTTCTTGTGTTAAACCATGAGCAGCCCACATCATCACCGGCTTTCCCTGCTGCTGGAGCCTGCAGTGAGACAGTAATCCTGCATTTACCATCACAGTGTCTTCACATACAGTGTGATTTTACAAATCTAGTATTATGTTTCTCTGCAGGAACAAGAGCAACAGCAAGCCAGCTAAACAGCAGTGTTAGCAGAAGTAAGCAAGTATCATGCCATCTGACAGTGCTGGACAAACAGCAAGCTGATTTTTGCCTTTTAATACCAAGGTTGTTGATAAGTTTAGAGGAGAATGTAAAACTCTGGAGATGAAGACCCTAATTCTGTTCTGGCCTAGAGGATGACATTAGACAATTAGTGTTGCTCTGTGCCTCAGTTTCCCTCTGAGAGTTGGGTAATTGGCTGTGGATAAAAAGCCCTGTAAAATAATAGCACTTAAAGCAGTGCATACAACAGTTATAAACACAGAACACTGCCATCATGTCCACTCCATAAATGTGAGGAACTGAGGCAGAAAATGGTTTGCCAAAAGCTGTGGATGTAGCTGGGGCAAGAGTCCTCATTAGACCTCTGGAGCTGGTGGCTGCCTGCCCAGCCTGCAAGCTTCTCACTGCTCATGGCCCTCCGGTCCCCAAGTACCACAGCCTTGGGGGAATGCAGAGGACTTTGGTGTGGAGAACAGATTTAGGCTCATTCCTTTCACTTTTCCTGCTGAGTGAATTGGGAAAGTAATAAATAAAATGTTTTTTATCTAGGAAAAAGGTTTTAGAGCTCTCTGTATTTAACAGTTGTCTGCTAAATAGCACAAAGTATATAGGACAGTGTTGTCCTAATTAGTTTTCTGTCAAAATTAACAGCCCTTGAGTTCAGTAGGAACAGATTTAGGCCAACATAGTGTCTTTGAAAAATTCACAGGACTTTTTGAATATGAGTTTGAAGCTTCAACATCAGGGAACCTCCTCTGAGCAGAGCTTTATTCTTTGTATAAAACATTCTCCCTCCTTAAAAGCCCGCGTCTTAGTGTAATTCGAATCCATCTTATTTTAGGGTATATATTTAGTATCCAGCTGATTTTTTCCCTCTAAAGTTCTTGGACAGCAAGTCCACTAGGAAATCTCAGCATTGCCAAACCATTTTAAGACGTTTGGAACTTCAATTACCTGCTGAACTCTTAAAAAGTAATTTGGTAATGAAAGCAGTGAATGCATTCTGCAGTGTTTAAGGATTGCTTACAGAGATAAAATGGTTTTGGCTGCAGGACAGATAAATACTTTTATGATGAAGCATATGTGCAACCAGTTTTTCTCCTTTTTTTTTGAATGAATCTGAAGAGTCTAATGCTTCAGAATATCCCCAAACAAATTTTGGATTACTAGACGCTGTGTTCTTAAATGAAGAGAAACATTTAATATTTTGCACCTAAGGAACATCTTTTATCTTGATATATTTTACAAAGCCAAATATGTTCAGTCTAATCAAACTTCTGTGAAACAAGAAAATGTAATTTCCCATTTTAGAGCTATGTTAGCCAGCAGCAGGACATGATCTGACTCTCAAGTCAGGCTGGTAGCAGAGATTGCTGGAAGATGATATGCAATGGCGTGCCTGGGTAAGAAACCTGGGGAACAGATTCTTGGAGTCTTTCTATTTTTGACATTGACTCAAATCTGATCCTGGTGCCTCTTGTGGGTGAACAAAAGAAGGGTGTAAAACTGTTTGTCTCCCACCCTGAGTTGCAGATTATTTTTGCATGGGTCCTTTGGTGAGCTCTGCCCATGCCTGGGAAGCCGGACAAGGGCTCTGGTGTGTGTAAAAGTAGCCACTGTAGAGGAAGATCTGAACTGCCATGCTACCATACAGGTAACACATCAAGTTTTTCTTGAGGGAGAGAAACTTCTCAGCTCTTCTAGTGTGCTTCCATTTTAAAATTCACATTTCTGGAGTTAGGTGGCTGAAATAAATACCCACATAGGTCTGGTTTGAGAGGTGATTGAATTACTGTGGGATGCCTGTTTTGGTGTGTGGCTGTGTAGTATTAACAAGTTTATCCTAGTCACCCTAAAATGAAGAATTTAGTTGAAAAATTAAGACCATTAGTATCAGAACTGGGCAGGGTGGTGTGGTGTGTGTGTTAAATTGTGATAATGGAATCCGAAGCTGTTTGCTGTGAATCATACCCTAACTTTTTACACTCCATAGTTTATCTGTGACACTAAATGGAGCCTCATTTGCCATTTTTTCTCCCTGAACTACAGTATCTACAGCTGTGGCCAGATGTGCTAGTTGGCTTGCAGCTGAGCTGGGTTCAAAGGCTTTGAACCCAAACCAGGCTTAAAGTATCTGGGCACTGTCCACATGGCTGGGGGTTGGGATCTGCAAGCGGAGCTGCACATGCAGTCCTTCTCTAACCTAAATCAGTCAAAATGATCTGGGTTAAAGAAAACCCTCCATGCTTTTAAATAGAAAGCCAACCTGGATCATTTTGACACAACCGGGTTAGGGAGCGACTGCGTACAGATATAGCGACAGATTGGAGGGGCAGAACCCAGCTCTGCTGCACCTGAACCCTGAGTGGGACCACAGGCCAAGGAGCACTGTTGTGTGTGAGCTCAGGAAGCTGGACTTTTGTCACGTGCAGTAGTCTTGTTTGTAGGAAATCATGAACTAGTCTAAGGTAGAGAAATACAGCTGATGTTTCTCAGTTTTAGCCTCTGATGGCCAGTTTGCTGCCCGATGCCATCTATTGTAGACATCTATTGTATGTTCCTCCCCAAGGGCCTGATAAGTGGCTGCGTTTTCCCCTAAGGGCAATTTGGAGCAACTTCAAGGTTCTGCTAAACTGTGCATTCGTTCCTGGGCTGTAAGGAAGCTGCTACACAGGCAGTAATTTCTGTAGAACATCAGTAATTTTCAGATATTTATGCACATGACTGACACATGTGTAGTCTTGATATGAGAGATTCTCTGTGGGTTTTCACAGCCTTCTAAAAATGCTGATAAGGGGCAGATACAGCAAGACTTTCTGCAGAAATGGAATGAAAATTCAAGATTTCAGTTCGTAGAGAATAGTATGAAAATCTCTTGGGCAAGTTTGTGTGTGTGTGTGTGTTTGACATTGGACTTGACAGTGAGCTCATTGATTTCTGCTGGGCTCAGACTCAATTACTTTGGTTTAACATCAGTGCATCTGAGAGCAGAGTTAGGCCTGCTGAAAGCATGGATACTTTTTCTTTCCTCTTGGGGAATCTTTTTGCAGTGGTTATGCAGGTCACGTCCACATGCTGTGACCTGTCTTCACAACAAGCCACCACACTCTATCACTTGGATTTAGACATCTCAGATACCTTCAGCCATAAAAAAGTGTTTTCTCACCCTGTCTTCCCTACCCAGGAGATTCAATCCCCTTGTTCCCGTAGCACACACTCTGGATTTCTGCGATCCAGCTCCTCACCAGGGCATTGTGTTCTTGCCATCATGTGACCCGTCCTCTTTCAGTTTCTGGTGGAGGCAACAATAGGAGACTCCTGATTTTGTGTGTAGACTTTTCAGGAGAGTCTATATCTAGTCTATATCTAGAGTCTATATCTATATTTATATCTACTCTATATCTTTATACAGAGATCTGTATAAACAAATGGAGGAAGCCCTGTTGCTGGGAGGTGTGTGGTGCATGGTGGTGAAGAGAGATGGCTGGGCCATTGGATGGGGTGCTCCCCAAACACCAGGGCCCATGTCATTGCCTTTAGTAGTCCCATCTGGTGCATGCTGCAGGTGTGTTGATGATGTCTTGTGACAACTTTGTGTGCTGTAGCCCTCAGGCTCATGACAACCAGAAAGAAAAGACTTTCCCTCGTTGGCAACTATTTCCAAATGCATTCACAGCACAACACAGTGCTTCCTGCAGCTGTCTGAGGCGAAGACTTGACCTCTCCTTGTTTCACCTCTCGTGACATTTACTCATAACAAACAGACCTAGATGTTGCAGTATGTTTTTCTGGGTCATTGAATGCATTGTATGCTTGTCCTTCAAAGAAGAAATACAGCATCTTTCATCTCAGCCCATTAGCTTGTTTTTGCTGGTTATATTTTTTTTGTAGTCTTTTAAACCCAGTCATTGTGGGGCCTTGAGGGGAAGCCATATAAGGCATTTGGACAGTACTCTCAGGCACATGGTGTGACTCCTGGGGATGGTGCTGTGCAGGGACAGGAGGTGGACTTGATGATCCTTGTGGGTCTCTTCCATGATTCTGTGATTCTGTCAGTTATTCATATGGGGAGAAATGAATTGATTCATACTGGAAGCATACTTCCTTGTGCACACACTCAAGCAGGGCTCTAGCATGAGGCAACAGCCATGATCCCAACCCAAAGGGTCAGCTCCAGTGCTGTGCAATCTCTGAGGGGCTGGGATGCAAAATCCCACAGCAGTACTCAGACACCAGTGGGGCTGAGCTGTCCCAAAACAGTCAGGGCTCAGGTGGTTGCATCTGGCAAATCTACAATTTCTCCTGTGTTATGAGTATGTGCTCGCAGCCGAGGCTCTCTTGTCTCCTGCTTGCTGTGTTGTATGCAGAAACAAGTCTACACGCAGCCTACAGGCTGTCTTCAGCATTTTGGAAACCTCTGTGCATGAATGGTTTATCTGCACGTCTGGAAATGAGCTTGATTGACACAAAAACACAGGAAAAGCTGCATCCCAGATGCCTTTGCTATGATTTGGTTGTGTTTTCTGTGAATACTTGGCATTTGTAGCACTGTCTGGTCTCCTTCAAATCATGTACCTGCCTGGAGGCTAGGACTCTCTGAGCTCATGGCTTGAGCTGCAATTGGCTACCTTCAACCTTAGACACTAGTTTTCTGCAACAACTGTCTTTTATTTGTAGGATTTCAGTCCAATTTCATGGTATGCAGGCTGTTTCATTAACCGTTTTACTTGCTTTTTCCATGCCATCTCTGCATCCCAGTAGTGCAATGGTCTCCACATAATCTCATCCTGAAAGTTTTGGTGGTAATAATAAAAATGTCTGTGTTTATTGATGGTTTCAGGAGAAACCTCTTCAGCTTTTCTTGAAAAAAAACAAAATCAGATAATTTGACATGTTTGGACAAAAACACTAATAACTGAAAAATTCTTTTTGAAAACTACTCAGAATATTAGAATAGGAATTATTAGCTAATACATACTGTACATTTTTCAACAAAAATATTACATTTTCTTTGAAAACGTGGGGCACTTTGATCATTTTTCTGGATCAAAGCCATATTTCATAGTGAAAAGAAAGTTTTGCTGAAAATTCCTTGTTCAGCCCTACTCCTCCAACTTGTTCCTTAAGCACCTCCTAAAAAATCATTCTGTTTGCATCACCAGTAAACTACCATGTTTTAATACTTTTGTTCAAAAAGAGGTTTGATAACATATTAACAAACAAACAAACAAGCAGGCAAGCCCATGACCTGCATGTGCCAGAGTTAATGGAGCTGTCAGCTCTGTTCGTGCCATGGTGATTGATGGGTGCTCTGATGGAGTGGCCTCTTCCCTCTCTTTCTGTCTTGTCTGCATGTTAATGTCTCCACTCACTGAATAATGATGCACTTTGATACAGATTTGTCTTATCTTTGTTTCTGAGCACTGGCAGGACTGGTGTTATGTCAGTGTTTCTTTCAAGCACCTGTCATGCTTCTGGCCAGGAGGAATTTACCTGGAGATGAGAATGCCCTCGCTTTGTGGGAGCACCAACCAGTAAAACCAGCTGCCAGGTTGTATTTCAGTGAATCTGCAGGTTGGATACTAGGGGTAGATGAGGTCCTTATCTTGGAGTATATGGGATTGCATGGATGTACATGGATATTCCTGGCATCTTGGGGTGGTTTCAGTGTGACAGAGGTGTGGGTTTGAGGGCATGAGGAGCAATGGGCTGTTGGTGGGCTTTTTGCAGGAGTTTCCCCAGGCAGCTTGTGGGGGATGCTCCTGAAAGTAGAGGGCAGACAGACAGATCTACTCCCATCTTGTTCTTGTGTCTGCTCCCAAGCCAACTTGTGAGGACCAGTGAGGACACAACCAGTGCAGTTGTATGTATTTCCCTTGTGGATGTGTTGGCTGAGTTTTTCCTTACTTGGTAGATGCATTTGACTTTGACATTTTATATACAGGCATCTGAAGCTCGTGTTAACCATAGAAGCAATGTTTCACTCTGTGGACATGATTCCTTGTGGAAGGATATCCATAAGGGTGATTTATTTTTACCCATGAACCACATATCTCAAATTTAAAATACAAGAGGTGTCAATGAATTTAAAATCTTTAAGTGTTTCTGTTGACAGTGAGTTTGGAAACCAGTTAACAAAGGTTAAACCATCAAAAAGCACCCCCTCCAAAAAAAAACCCCAAAAACCCCAACAAATTTTTTAGATCTTCCTAGAAGGAGATTGTAGCAAGACAGGAATCAGTCTCTTCTCCTAAGTAACAAGTGATAGGACAAGAGGAAATGGTCTCAGTTTGCACCAGGGGACATTTAGATTGGATGTTAACAAAATAATTCCTTTGCCAAAAGGATTGTCAAGCATTGGAACAGGCTGCCCTGGGAAGTGGTGGAGTCACCATCCTTAGAGGTACTTAAAAGATGAGTATATGTGGCACTTAGGGACATGGTTTTGTGGTGGCCTTGGCAGTGCTGGGTTATGGTTGGACTCGATCTTCGGCGTCTTTTTCAACCTAAACAATTCTATGATTTTATAATACTTTAAAGAGCTCAGAACTTTTCCTTGCCACAAAGATGGTTCAGATCACTATTTATTCACTTTTCTGTGGGACGAGGCAGACAGGCTCCCTGATGCAATGCACCTTCTGTTTGTCCTACTTGTTATTCCTGTCTCTAATATAGACATTTATGGCAGGGCCAGCTCAGCATGTTATTAAATTCACAAGCCCTTGGTTACACTGTTAGTAAGAATAAATATTTTAAAAGACAAGGGCAATTTAGAGATCCTGGGTTAGGTGTAGGAATTTAAGTAGGAAAAGTCAATTGATACTCTGAATAGCATGTGCCAAGAATAGAGATTTAACAGTGTGGAAGGAAGGGGGCTTCAGGGACATCTGCCACCAGTGTATATGGGATTGTTTCAAACACTGCAAAAGACTTTCAGATATTTGGATCAACTACTGCTGTATGATTACAGTGTCTGAGGAGACTGTATGAGAAGTAGGAAAGGCAAGATTCTGACTAACAAAACACAGTTCCCTGCATACTTTTATAGTTTTTAAAAAAATTTATTTTGGGAGTCTGGTGAGTCAAAGTGGTCCCAGGGCTGCTGTCTTGTGTAGGATGCTTGGAAATCAGTAGGACCTTAAGGGTAAGTAATTCTTTCAAGATTGCAAATACCCTCTCCCTCCCATTTGCTTCAAAGATAAGTCTTGGAATAAAAGAAAATTCCCTGTTTCTATTGACAAATATTGCAGAATATAGCATGAATATATAGTGTATGTGTGGGAAAGCAGCAATTTACCATGTTGCTGCAGTCAATTTTCATGCTATTTGGAAGTCAAAAAGTATTCCAGTTCCAAAAGGACAACAGAGGCTGCAGTTTGAAGCTTTGCTTCCTCCTGCTGTTGTGCAGTATTTATCCACCAAACTGTACAGAGGGCTGTTAGGCACCAAGGCTCTTGGGGATTTATCTCCCTTGCTGGCTTTGTTTCACTAAGGGGTATGGAGCTTTCATCCCTTCATCAAGATATGCTGGAGAGGTTTAGTGTTGTGAATATGCCAGTGCATGGTACAGCTGTCATAGTCCTGCTGCTTGAGCAGAAATTTATGGAAAGAAAAGACAGATACATGTGGTGTTGGGTTATGAGACTGACAGATTTGCTGTCATGTCTCATAGCAGTTTAGGTGAGATAAAGCTGCTTTTTATTTATTTTATTTTGTCATAGAGTGCAAAACTTGAGCAGAAATAAGGGATATTTAACAAGTAAAAGGAGCCTAATTTTCCTGTTTGTGAAAATGTGGAATTTCTAAACTGATTAGAGATGATTAAAAAAAACCATCTCAGCTAAGTGATTCAGAGGAAGCAGACAAGGTGAAAGGCAGTGACAAGCACAGCCTCCAGCATTCTGGGGACAGAGTCATAACCCTCACTTGGGACAGCTTGAATGGTGCTCACCTGCAATGGGTTATCACAACTTTATTGAAATTGTTTCCATGTGTAAATTGTTGTCTTCCTTCCAGCAGCTGTCAAAACCCTCCCTTGGGTAGCATCTCAGAGTGGTCTGATCTTGATGCAGGAGGCCACTTTAGCTTGGGCCCCCTGAGAGTTTGTTGTACATGGCTGATCACACAGGAAGATGTGCTACACCACATGAAAATGAAGCAATTAGGGAAAAACCTGGAAACTGGGGTTTAAGCCAAGATTTTGAATAGTTCTTACCAACTTCTTAAATTTTCTGGTCCCTGCTGGTAGCTCATGAAAAGGAGTTTGGAAACTGGGCCTAGTCCATGCTGTTGTGCCTTTTGTGTTGTTTTTTTGCTTAGTATTTGTTTTGAGACCACATACGTGACTCTTTGGGTCAGAAGCTCTTGCCTTAAGCAAGCCAAGTAATGAAATGAAGGTCAGGGGGTTTCCTTCTCCTTCTCTCTGCCTTCACAGTAGGTCTGCATGCCCATAACCTGTCCACTGAATGTGATTTAGGATGTCTAAGAGGAAAAGGATATTTTCCTGTATGTATGACTGTATTTCTGTCTGTGAAGTAAAATGTGAAGAATTAAAAGGAAAAAATCCATTCATTATGTAATTTCCTCCCCCACTTACTGCATTTCCTTTGAAAAATGTAATCCCTATGACACTTGGATGTTCCAGTGATTTTATTTTAAAAATCTTACAGGTGATTCCAAATATATATTACTTCCTTAGTGGAAAATCAGTTTCTAGAGACCTCTTGGCAAATGTGTCTTTTTTTTTTTTTTTTTTCTTCTTCCTACACCATGGTCTCACTCTTGTCTAATTTATTGTCCAGCTCTTTAGAAAAATTAATGAATCTAGGAAAACTGAGTTTATTTGCCCTGTGCCTGGTTTTGACTAGTCACATGGGCATGACCAGAACCATAGAGAGAACATTGACCTGGTTGTGACTTAAAGCATGAGAAAATGTGTGTTCTTCAGGCGGGGATGATTGCTTTGGGATTGCTCAGAAGAGCTGGCAATAGATACAGCCAGGTCTACCCTGGGCACAACTCAATATAGCTTGTTGGGTGCCTTGGCATTAGTGGTGGTGCTCATGCAGCACAAACAACGAGGTAGTTTTGTCTGTTCTGAACGAGCCAAGAGATAGAAATACTTCTGGTTTGATTCATTAAATATGACATATTGGAGCTTCCACACCAAATAAGGCTGTGGTAATAACAAATGGTCAATTTTTCTGTGACTTGCTGTCCATGGTTTCTTTTATTGTTTATTTTGGTGATCAGGTGCTGTGATAGAGCCATTCACTTAATGTCTCAGACATGCAGCCTAGAGCAGAGAAAATCTGAGGAGGAAAAATAAGTTTTTTCTAAACAGTGTAATTAGGAACTTAGAATGATAAATGCAGCTCTGGCAGTGATGTGTCTCAGACAGTTTTTTGCCCCACTTTGGTCTTCTTGGGGTGAATTCACAACTACTGAAACGTCAGTGCTGTAAAAAGTTATCATGCTCTAAAGCAGCAAGAAGCAATACCTTTGAAGGTTTTTTAAATGTTAGTTATAATTCAGGTTCCTGACGTCTCTAGTTAGCTATTTTCAGTAATCCTCATTTCAGTGAAGTCAATGAGAGCTTTGCACTGCCTTTGGTAAGCTTAGATCATTCTGCAGTGGAGAGAAGCAGAGATTCAGTGATTTACTGAAGCAGGCAGGTCTGCTCCAACCACCAAAATTTTTCTTTTTTTCTAGTCCTGATCCTTTTTTTCACTGCTGTTCTAGCAGACATTAAAAGCAGTAGTGTAGCAGCAATATCAGAGGCTTGCTTAAATTCACATCTGTCTGCTGATGTAGCAAAGCTCTGTGCCCTGCTATCTGCAAGTTTTCCCCAAATTACAAAGTGTGCACACACAGAGAGGCTTCCCTCTGCCTCTCCCCAGTGCCATCTGGGCTTTGTTTATCTGTGTGTGAAGTGGGGGGTTTTATGTGGCCTCCCTGTTGCTGCACTGTCCTGGTGCACATGGCCTGAGCTAACTCACACATGGGATAAGTTGGGTGCTCTGACTCACAGCCCCTCAGCTCTGTGGCTTCTGCCAGGAAAGGGAAAGCTCATCGTGTGCCCACAGGGTTCTGCTCCATCCAGGATCAACACCAGCCCCGGCTGGTGCTGAACTGCCCTCCAGGCCTGCATGCTCCCAATTTTGAGGATGAACAGTTTGGGTACTGTTGGGAAGGCAGCTGAGATGTTCGAGCTCTTATTTTGTGTTTTGTGCTCCAGTGAGCCTACATCTACTCTGTCCTTCATCTGGTTCTGTCCGTTGGAGTTGATTCACAGTTGGGCCCCTCCAAAATAGCTTATGACAGTTCACATGAGCTGAATAATTGCTCCTGTCTGTAATTTTGTCTCTGTACTAAGTCACACAGTGCTTTTTAAACCAATTGAGGACCAAAAAATAAAATGGGATGTTACGAGAGGCCATTCTCCATGCATGACAAGGGGGCTGCTGGTCTGTCCTTCTCATCAGATCTGCAGTGTTGCTCATCCTCCACAGTGCCAGGGCTAAAAAAGTGTGCTTTTTCTTGCTCTGCAGTGCTTTCCCTCTCTACTGCTCTGTGGTGCACTGGGAGGCTGCATAAGGAAAGCTAGAATTTAAATTTTAAATCACATTCCTACAAAGTGATGATATGGAAATAGGGAAATTATATTTATTTGGTGGTTGTTCTTTGTTGACTATGGCCTTTTTATGGTTTTCTTGTGGGTTGTTTCTGTTGGATTTGGTTGGGGGTTTTTTGGTTGTTGTTTTTGTTTTTTCTTCTTAACGATAAAACCCAATTCTGTTTTTACCAAATTCTTTAATCTCCAGTCACACTCTCTTTGATGCAGAGTGTGACCCAAACCGGACTGCAGAGGCTATTCTTGCACAAACTGCAAGCTGTGGTCCCAAACCTGATCTTATTTGAGATCATGAGATCTCACTTTACCCCACACCATCCTGAATTGCAAGATTTACATTAAAGCTGATGAGAGAAATTTATTTAGCTGGATTTCCTGCTTTAAAAGGAACTGCATATTTTGCTTACATGGTTTGACACTGCTGAAATTGTGAGAGAAGTTGGACCTTTCCCAGGGTCCTCATTGTGGAGCGTGCCAGCTCTGCCAGCCACCGTGGGGTTGGCAGTGCCCTCTTGGGAGGGATGTGGTGCCAGGGCATGCAAACCGCTGTGAGGCTGAGGATCCTGGCATCACAGGATCTGTGGCTCAGGAGCAGGCTGCCAAGCCACTAGGGCCCCATTTTTCTTTTGGAAGAAAACCAGGTTTTTAAATACTAAAATGCTGCATTAGGCAACAGCCTTTTTCTTCCCAGCTCTAGTTGTTCCTGACCCAAGAAGGAAGAGAACCATCCCAAAGCCCCTTCTCTAAACAGTTAACTATTCCTCGGACATTTCCCATTCAAGTATTCATTTAATGTGGTCCTTACATCCCATCAGAAGGAGATAGAGCCCAGACAGCATGAGAGAAGTTCATTCAGTCTGAAACAAACCTGATGAAAACTTCCTTGGTTATTCCCTGAAATATTTCTGCAAAAACTACCACGACTGCTTTTTTTAATTTTTAGGATCTGCAATGATTATAAAACTGTTGCTGTCTCCCATTTAGGAAACTGAGTGGAATATGTAATATAAACATGCACTTTATGTGTGCAGCCTTATCGGGTACAGCTGAAAGATGAAGGCTTTGGGCTGGCATGGTCTCCCATTACAGAAGTGTTTAATACCAGCCCAACAGGAGACATAACTGCAATCAGCAGTAGGTAGTGATACAGCAACACTCATTAAAACAGGGTGAAAATTATGTATTGATTAAAAGTTTTGTCATACCCAAGAATGCGACAGATGGTTGATTTATAGGCAGGGAAAGGTTTTTGGCTCTCATTTATTTATTTATTTCGGCAAATCAAACATACTCAATTGCAAGGCCTGGAGAATATGTGTGGTAATTAATAAGTTGACAAAGAAAAGAGGTGATGCTGTGCATATCCTGTGAGTGCCCATGAGCAGGACCAAAACACCACTGGGCCCTGGTGAGTTAATTCACAGAACAGCTGTGAGATGTGGGGAATTATTAGCGTCTCTGTTTTGCAGTGGCACCAACACATAGAGAGGTGGGTGAAATGGTCAGATTTGACAGTGGTTGAGAGAACAGAAATGGATCGAATTTTCTCCTGCTTACCTTCAGGACCTCCTTTCTCCCAGTGCTGCCTCTTGTAAGAAAAATTAGATCC
This sequence comes from Entomyzon cyanotis, assembly GCA_024500445.1. NCBI lineage: Eukaryota > Metazoa > Chordata > Aves > Passeriformes > Meliphagidae > Entomyzon > Entomyzon cyanotis. The sequence goes on along the minus strand of JAKEPQ010001026.1, from coordinate 9,904,206 downwards.
TGTGTCAGAAATGGTTCGAGTTTTGCTTGAGCATTTTGTCTGATACTCTCTGAGTTAAAGGAGGACAGGAAAAGGCTTTCACAGAAGTGGAGCCTCAGAGGGATTGTTGGCCTGTTAACGGGTTGGATTACAACCAAGAAACCAGTGAGAGGCTGGTCAACCTGGCTCCCTTAAGCTTCTCCTCCTGTTGCCTCAAGCAAAGAGAAAACTGTGTGAGGTGAAATAACTCCACTGTCACCCATGGAGTAACCTCAGACAGGCTTGGAGAGAGTACTGGTCAGAAAGGCTCTCTGAGTTGGAGGTGAGAACTGAAGGGAACATATCTGCTTATTTTGGCACTTACAGCACATTTCTGTCAGAAAGATTGTAGAATCATACCTGATGTACTGCTGCAGGTCATAACAGCCTGAGCCTGCTTTGTTGGATTTGAAAGAAAAGAAGAGAAACACTACAGTAATAATTGCAGCCCTTATGAGCACCTGCCAGGCAGACAAGAAAACCAGGTTTTCAGCACCAAGCGTTCACACTGCTGCATTTATGTTAGTGCACTGCCCAGACTCCTCCAGGAATTTACTTGCCTCTTTTTCCTCGAAAGGAAAGCAGAACTCCTTGAGACCATCACTGATAGTGAAGTTGTTACCTTGTGGTTTGATGGTGTTGGTCAGGCAGGTGGTATGTGACAGTCTACAGCAGCAAGTGTTGAGCTCACCAAATGCATCAGGTGGGAGAGAAGGTGAACAGTTCACCAGGATAAGCTATGCCCTGTGGTTGCAGCTCTCTTTTTTTCTTTTGTCTTTTTTGTTTTTTTAATTAAAAACCCAAGCTATTTGGGTGGTATCTGTGTTTCCTGAATGCTGGCATTAGCAACATGTGGTTCTAAAATGTCACCACATAAACAGGAGGTAGTGATCTCCAGACAGCTACATGCAAGTCTTAAGAAATAATAATTTAGCTTTTAAGGAATAATGGAGCATTTGGAGCATATGACTGAGATTTGGAAATTCTACTTTAAGCCATTGTTTTCATCCTTCCCTCAATTATCTGAGATAATTGATTAGTGGGATACCTCAGTCTCCACTGGAGTCCCCTAATCTTTCTGTATTTTAATTTGTTGTCTTGTCTCTGTATCCTGGGCATCCTTTCTCACACTGAGAGTTTCAGAGGGTGATCTTTTATCAGTTAAAGAATACCTACATGTCTAAACAGCTTGTGGATTAAGAACTCTTCAAATTTTTTTTAAATTCTCCAAGTTTTAGTTCCTGATTTCTGTTTTAGACAGTGATGGATGAGTTTTCTCATCATTGCACTGGTGCATAATTCTAAAAGCAAGGCAAGAGGGGTACACACTTTGTTGTTTTTCTGTGTGTATTATAAACTTAATACCCTGTTTGTCAGCTCCCAGCTTCAATTTTATAATTTGGAGTTAGTCAAAGTACAGTTTGTTCAGCATCCTCATTAGGTTTTTATGTTTATAACTGCTGATTTAAACAAACTCTGCTTGCAAAGGGCCTCAGAAATCTTCAAAGAGTATTTACTGAAGGTGCAAGACAACACAGTTCTTCTAATAGTATCATAAATTCAGTAGGGACATTACGCTGCTGTTTTCATGCTAAAAATATTTGTATGCAACAGAAGAGACACTTCCATTTGCACATCTATCAGTTCTTGCAGAGCACAGTTGTTTTCTTCGGATGTTTCTTACCTGCGCACTAATAAATAAACAAACAACTTGTGAAATGGGCTAAGAAACTGAATTTCTCTAAAAATACAGGGAATGCCTGGCCAGCTTATGTGTGGGCTAGATGGTGATACTGGGTAGTGTAGAGGTCTAAATGGTAATGTAACAGATTTTCTAAAATGACAGAAAACAAAGCCACTCTTTTGATCATAATTCTGAAGAGATTGTGTTGCCCAGAGAATAAGTTTTATAGCACTTTCTTAGAAAGCTGTAACTAAGAGAGATATGAAGACTGGAAGTGAAATTCCAGTGTTTTGGTATAATGTTAGGTGTGCAGATGCATTTTGCTGAGCAAACCCAGGCTCTTCAGCGCCACATTTTATTCTGTTTCAGCACTGCTCATCTACAGTAAATCCAGTTTTATCAGGTAAAGTAGTGAGTGATATATTAGACCCACATTTACTGCTTTGGGGATTAAAATCCTACAACAGCACAAAGCTGAAAGGAGTGTGCTTTCCATGGACGTGTGTATCTAAATAGGGAAAAGCAGCTTTCTGTCATCTCAGAATTGATACAAACCAGCTTAGTCACATTGAGGCATCACTACAAGAAGTACAAACCCCATTTTGAATGTACATCTTTGCTGTGTTGGGAAGTACAAAGGTCAAGTTAACCAAAGGAGGTCATGAGGTGATACAGAAAAGATACAGTAGGAGAAAATAATTGAAAACAAGTACCTTCCCATATACTTCATAAGTGGTAAGAGAGGGATGGAGTCATGTCATTAATACACAGTTGAAGTTGCTGTGGCTGAGGTCCGTTCATACAGTGTTGTGTTGAAAAACAGGTTAAAAACCAAACTAAAACAACAAAACCCCCTCTCCCACCAAATTTTTAACCAGTTCAATCAGATTCATTTGCATTGAGTTTGGAAATTACAGGCTTTAGCAACAGAAAGTCCTTTTTGTGCTGACTTTTTCTTATTTTGGTGTTATAATTGAAAATAGAGATGTAGCCTACAAGCAGGATGTGCCAGAGTCCCCTGGAGCTGTTTATCAGGTCTTGTATCTCCTGAGCTGAGTAGGAAGGTCTTTGGCATGTCCCAGGGAACATCATTAAGACGTGGGGTTCACCCAGCCATAATTTAAACCAGACAGTGGACACTACAAGGAATTCTCTCAAGCCTGAGAATTTCCCTGTTTAACTGGGAAAGCTCAACAAGCTCTTATTGAGTCTTAGCGACATTTGAAGGCAACCATCAGAGTCATACCTGCACTGGGAAGAAAGCAAGGGATGTTATGGGTGGTGGCATCTCAAGGAAAGCAGGGCAGCGTCTGAAGTGCATTGCTTGATGATGAGTTTGGCACACTGCATAATTGACAGATCCCAATAGACATCTTTTGAAAATTGGTCCTTTCAGTAGTTATTTTGTATAAAGGTATAAACAGGGTTTGCTTGTCAGGATTTTACATGTGTTTCTCATAAACTCCATGTGCAGGTATCTAAGGAACAGTTTACAACTTAGCAATATGTGAGAATGGAAAATATTATTTTGTTGTATGTACTATTGGCTGGATGACTGAAGTTTCTCATAAAAGATCCAGTGCTTCTGAGGTGCCTGTGTCCCTGAGGAGCCTTCATGCTTGGAAGTGGATATATCTTGTGGTTCAGGACTGACTGCATCCTACACTCTGTAGGAATTTCAAATTTCCATAGAAACTTAAATGCTGTATGTCATTCAAGCTAGACAACTTTTGGCCTTTTGGAAGTTTACAGTGTACACAGCCTGGGTTTGATCCTGCTCTTACTAAGGCTAATGGGAGCTTGGCTAATGGGAGCTTTGCCATCAACTTAATAGGAGCAGGAAAGAATCTGTCACAAGCCATGGATTATTTTGCACAAGTCAAGGTCTTTGCTTTGGTTGTTTTCTTTTTTCTCATTGCTATGGTTTTCGTTATTATTTGTAGAATATATTTTTCATTATTATTTGGCTGAGCTTAACTACAGCTGTGCACTGTACAAACAGGTACCTGGAGAGGAAGCTTGCCCCAAAGAGCTTGTAATGTAAATAGGAAGATAGGGAAAACCTGGCAGGCAAAGAAAGGGCTGTGCAGAAGGGACACAGCTTGCTTGGAGTGGCAGGCAAGGATGAGGAGTGCAGCCAAGTCTCTTTGGTCCAGGTTCAGTGCTCCCAAGCACATTGTTATGTGCTGGACGAATTTTGGATCTATTCTGATGGGATTGAAGGAATTTTCAAATTGATTTCAGCTGGAGCACTATCTGCCCCTTGCTGTTGAAGGGCAGAAGAAGGGACAGACTTTCGTGTATTGGGGAATTACAGTGCCTGTCATCATGGGGAATAGAAACCACACACATCATTTCTCTTTGGCTTATCTAGTCCCATGAATGACCATTTGCCTTCTCAGGAAAGTTGTCCTGATGCTGAATGATAAAATGTGCAGTGTGGTGGAGTGCTATTAAGAGAAACACAATTAATTAATGTTTTTCCTGTTGGCGTTTCAGAAATGCTCGAGATCCTTGTTAAAACAGGAGTTAAGTAGGTCTTCTGGAGTTAAAATGCACCCTTAATAGTTAGTCTTAGTTTCTTCATTCATCGGCTTCTGATGGAGAGGAGAAAATGCATATTTTCATTTGATTCCTTAATCTTATCAGCTGCTGTGAAGTTTATTAATGTCATCCCTGTACTTGTATTTAGTCTCTCTATAGCTCTATGGTTTACATGTCATAGAATCATAGAATGGTTTGGGTTGCAAAGGACCTTAAAGACCATCTTGTTCCAACCCCTGCCATGGGTAGGGACACCTTCCACCTAGAGCAGGTTGCTCACACCCCCATCTAGCCTGGCCTTGAACACTTCCAGGGATGGGGCACTGCAACTTCTTTGGGCAACCTGTTTCCATGCCTCACCAGCCTTACAGTGAGGAATTTCTTCCTTATATGTAATCTAAACCTACTCTCTGTTTAAAGCCATTCCTCTTCAGAAAAAGAGATTTCTGTTGTTTCAGGGGGGCTGGTTTATTCCTTAGAAAGGTTCTTCACCTGTTGAAGAAATGAATTAGCAAAGCCTAACAAGTTCTGGATTTATCTCAATTAATTCATCTAGTCTCTTCTGGGCAATATTCCAGGCTTTTTATTGACTAAAGGGAAAACATGGTATCTGTTTAGCACAGGAGAACATGATTTTTACCTGTGAGCAAAGACTACATTGCCCACACAGGTATATTTATTTTAAATATGTTGGTATCAGACTTTATGCCAGGATAAAAATCCTCTTTTATTTTCCAAGGTACATTTTCGTGCTAAATTTTTGGAGAAATTAATTCACTGTTGCAATAAGAAAGATTACAACCTAATCTGCTTCCTCCCTGTAGTAAAAGCCACCAACATGTACAACATGACAAATTGGCATTTGCTATTATGAGCTTTCTTCTGTGTGTGACGCTATTTGAGAAATGAAATGCTATGGTGTATTGAAGAGCTGTGTTGTAAAAATGCATATGCACGGGGGGTAAAATTAAGGTTGCCTGGGTAACCTTAATTCTGGCATTTCCTGATTTTTGAATGCTATTTTGTGTAACCTTCTCATTGCCTCAGAGTGGTGCTTGCACTGTGTTCTATTTATATGCACACAGTATAAACAAAAATAAATGTTTTGTAATGTTAGTGGTGGATTTGAGCTGGTTATTTGTTCTTGATTTCATGCTGGAGTTGTTTTGTCTTTTGAGTTTGTTTTTGAACATTTTTAACAGTTAATACTCAAAGGAAAATGTTTTGGAATTTGTCTTTCCTGAAGTCAGCTCTTTCCTACTGAACCTGGCTGTGTAGGGGTGAATCAGAAAATAGTTTTGCTCAAGTGGTTTCTGTTTCCTTTGGTACTTTTCTCCCTGTTTTGCAATAGTTCTGGATGCAGCTTTTCAGTGAGCAATATGTTTCTTCTACAGTTTCCCTTTACTAGAGAGATCAGGATGGAAAACATAACATCCAATCAAAGTGATGTAATCTCCAAGGGAAAAGTTTCTTCAGCTTGCTATAAGTAGAAATTACGTTTCTTTTTAGCAGGTCTCCTGGATCAAGCTGTTTGGGGTTTCTAGAAGGGAGTGACTGCATCCAAATGGATTCTCTCCAAAGTAAAATTTTTTTTTTTTTTTTGGCTGTGCTTTTATTAGCAAAAGTTGTTTTAGCTCTCATCCATTTCTAAAAAGATAGAAGAGTGAAGTTCATTGAATCGTTTGAAAATGTAGCTGATAAGTAAGCTTAAAAATCAAACTAAGGAAACAAAGACTGGAGTGTAACCTATGATGTATGGGGACCTCAAGGAAACAAAGATGAATGAAGTGTTTTATTGAAGCTGGGAGCAGGAAGGAAGCAGGTGGGTAGAGCTAGCTCTAAATCAGATAGCAGTAAATATGGTCCAAGTTATTTTTAATATTACGTCTCTGTTTCTTCTAATGTTGGGGAAAGTATTTTGGTTTCCTGAGCTCTGATAATTGAACAGTGAGACAAATGTTCATGTTCACAGTCATGGCTGATGGTGAAATCAGAGTTGCTAGATAACTAGGGGAAGAGCCTGGTCAGTAATTAGTTCCCCTTGACTATCAAACTCAGTAAATCTCATTGCCCTTTGGGACATGAGGAACATGGGCAGGTAAACACCTTACCAAAGGGGTGCTGGGGGACAGTGCTGGGGTAACACCTCCATCACTGAGTTAATGGCTTTTGGCAGCCTTGTGTCCAACCCACTAGATGTGACCTCTTTCTAAAAATGTTTGCTTGTACTGTGATTTAAAATTAACATTCCTCCCCAGCACATCATATGATTTTCTAGCAGGGGTAGCGTGAATAAGAGTGCCTAGGACACTCCCAGTATCAGCTGTTTTAATCTAAGTATGAGTAAGGAGTGGTTAGATGTCCTTCAGACCTGCTTTCCAGGCTGGAACATGCTGTTCCTTTTTCCCATCCTGACCTTTACTACATACTTTGGGCCAAATTGTCTGCTGAAGTAAACACCCAGAGTACCATTTGAGTTTATAGAATCCCAGACAGGTCTTCCTCCCAGTGGGGGCTGGGGGAGGGTGGGGAGTATTTTATCATAACTTCCCCATATCTGAGTACTGCAATCACAGTGAGTTTGAAGTTTAAAAGACACTTATAATAAATCACTATGATATAATATGAAATGCACAATTAAGTCAATCAATCTTTGTACTAATGCCTTGCACTATTGTTAAATGTATGACTAAGGAAATTTAGCGGTTGTGGCCCTAAAATACATGCAAATGATTATGAGGCACGTTTGAGTTATTTCTTCTCTTTGTGGTATCTTGTAATGCAAAGACAATTCCTGTGAGACAGAGGAATTGAATCCTTGATTCAATTTACAAAATGAAATTCAACCTAAATATTGATTTGCTCAGAGTACTGTCACAGTGAGATCATGCAATGACTTGCAGCATTTTGTGCCAGCTTCTGTTTCCATCAAGATCACTGGGAACTTTGTCACCAACTTCCTTGGGAGCAGCTCTGGGCTGTTCACGTGTGCTTGTCATACCAGCACTCCCACTTAGGGCCTGAGGATAAACTGGTCTTGGAGGTGATGGTTCATTGCTCAGAAAGCCAGCAGGGAGAGATGTGAATTTTTTGATGTGAAGTTTTCAGTCACTTTCTGGACTATTTGGAGCCTCAATGCCATGTGGCTGTCACTGCTGAGCTCCTGTATCCATCACAGCTCTTCTGACCAAAGGCCCTTGCACAGATGCACCTTACCAGAGCAGCTGTGCTCACCCTGCCCTGGAAAAGACTAGCATAAATCTGTCAAGCAGTTTTACCTTTTTTACTAATAAATGCTGCATCCACAGCCCAATCAGCACAGTTGTCCTGGTTTGATTGCATTAACATGAAACCCTTGCAGCTGGCACAGCTCTGTGAGCTGGACCAAAGACCTCAGCACCTCCCTGGCCAACGCAGTGTGCAGGCAGAATTGTGTGGGTATTTTGACACCTACTTTGTGCTGCTGGAAGGCTTCCTTGTTTCCTTTTCTCCAGGCCATGCCATTCCCACTGATTAAGATACAGTTCGTTGTAAAGAAATGACATAGACTGGTCTTGCCCTGGAGATCTGCTCACTTCACACAGGTCTTGGGAGTTTGTTACTCTGCTCTACAAATCCAGCCAAAACCCATGAAAGTTGTACTTGTTTCTGCACTGTAAGAACTACAGTTACCTGCATTTATCTTTGCAAAGCCACCTGTATAAACTTCTTGTCTTCAAGTTATGCTCCCAGTGACACATGTACAACCCCAGAGAAGGAAATAGTGTTAGCCGGATGACACAGGAGACATAATTAGTGAGTCATGCATTTACACAGCACTGGACCTGAAAGGATTTGTATTGTGACTGGTGGTGCATGAGCCAGAAAAAAAATAGATTTCACCTTCATGAGGTGAAGTTTGCAGTGGTACTGTTTTACTTTTAACCTCATTGTCATGTTGTAGTGGTTCTTAGCAGCTGTACAAGTCGTGTAGTCCTGTTGTACAGAGTCACAGTGCAGGGCTGACCGACACCACACAGGAAGGCTGCAATCCTGAATGACAGGAAAGCTCTCCCTAAATTCACAACAGTCCTCTGATGAGGAGAACAAAACTTTTTCTTTTTTACCCCACCGTGAAAACATGTGATGGAATCTGAAAGTCAGGAATTCTTTCCATCTACTAATTCACAACTTTTAGATCAACATCACAGTATGTCATGTTGGAAAATTAATAGCTTCAAGCTGAGTTTTGTCACAACATCCACAAATTGCCCTTTACAGCTCAGCAAAAGCACAGACAGTGCTGATTAAGTTGTTCTCCTAGGCAAGTCTTCTGGTTTATTTACTTCATCAGTGTTTAGTTTCTAAATATAATTTTAGGGCCTAAATTTTCACTGTTAACACTTGGATTTACTCTGTTATAGTTCATTTGAAGCCAGCAATGCCACATTGTCATAAGAATGAAGTAAAAGAGAAATCTCTTGCTTCAATCTAAAGAGTTATCGTGTGCTAACAGTTCTAAGGAGAAAGGGCCAATATTTTCAGCACAGCATTCTAAAATCCTTAGACATTTAAATCCATATATGGATGTGTCTTTAACACATGCCTACTTTCAGACATGCTGAATCTCTGCAGTCCTTGTTGGCATAAATGGAAATTGAGATTTTTTTTTTCTAATGCTCATTTAAGGCTTTGGGTCTGCTTTGCACATGTGCATGCCCAGTACTGGAGCATCCAGGACTTAGAGCCAGATGTGGAGCTCCCAGCACTCTGGGCTCGGTGGGCTCACCATTCTCTCTTTCTTTTTGATGGACTTCCTGTATCAGCTCTCAAAATCTGTGAGCAAATAAACCAGCTTGAAAGCACAGAAGACTGTCATGAGACTTTCTTCAAGTCTAGTCAGTGCTTTTCCTTATTATCTAGTTTCTAGCTTCCAGGCCCCAAGGTTGGGGCCAAAGTGGGCTATTGCTGAACAAGATGAGATGTACCCTTTCTGAAATAAGTAGCTTCTGTTGCCTCTTGAGTGTCCTCAGCCTCAGGAACAGCAGACAAGGACCATTTTTGAAGCATGGCTTGGCAGAGAGATGCAGTCACTAAGCTTTCAGGCTGGCTACAAGTTGGTTCAGTTGAGCAATTTTTTAGAAGGCTGATGCAATTATTTTTTTCTTTTTTTCTTTTTTTTTTTGTTTTGCTTGTAAGGGAAGAAAAAATTCATATTCTTTGGGTTTGATTGGAAGTTAAATGATCCTCACTACAGTATTTTCCAAACTACCATGTAATCCAAATAAGTCTGGATTTGACTGCACTCCTGTAAGAGGCTTAGTGATATCTGAGCCATTGTTTTAACTTAATGCTGTCTGGTAGGTTGATTACACCTAGTGCTGTAATGCTCAGAGGCTTGTTTTGCTTGTTAAATTGTGGATAAAGAAGTTCATTTGAAGATGAGATTCCTTTCATCTCTGTTAGAAATTAACAACTCCAGCAATTGTTCATTTAATGAACATTAACAGTTGGTGGCATGTCTCACTGCACGGGCTTTTCAGGTTGTATTCCCAATTGCAATTCTGATCAAGGATCTGTATGATTTTGGTGGAGCTGTGTGCACAAGGTATGATGATATTTTGGATGTTTCACTTCTTTAAGAGCCTCTCTCAGAGTGAGGGTCAAATTCTTCACTTTCACTGCTGCAGATTTACTACTGCAAAAACTATCTAGTATAACACATCCATGCTTCCTCTTGTAATGGATGAGATTTGCTGGCATAATATTCCTTGTTTGTTCTTGGCTAGCAGTATGATTTGCTGAATGATTACCTGCAGCTGCCAGACCTGTATTACATGCCTGCTTACACCTTGTGAAGATAGAAACATGACAAAGGATCAGTCAAAACGTTGACTCTGAAGCTACTGTTAGTAAACTATAACTGTCAAATGCATAGTATTAATGGCAGAAGAATAACTCTGTGCAGACCTTGTATCTTATAGTAAAGAAAGTTTTTCTCAAAATTTTATCATCAACTGTCAGCATCAGGAGAATGTTACAAATTGGCATCATTATAACTGCAGTGCCCAAGTTGTGCTCCCACTCAGATCTAAACAACTAGGGCAAATTCACAGCATAATGATGGAGTTACTAAATGCTGAACCCGATTGTTTCCGAGTTATTACCTTTGTGAATGTGTTCTGATGAAGAAGCTATTTTGGGGGGAGCCATGCACCCCTCTGTCTCGTGGCAGGAAAAGCATGTGGCAAGCACCTGTGCAGGGCTCCCAGCATCAGCCGTGTGTCCTGCTCTAATGCCAAGCCTGTCCTTGAGATGCTGGATGGAAAGGAGAGACAGTTTGCCATGAGAAGGGCTTGAGAATCACAAGGTGCTTAATTATAACATCATCTCGCTGGGAGAGAGTTGATACCAATTTGACAATTGAGACTGAAACCCAAAGAGACTCTGGGGAAAGAGGTGAAATTGATTCTCTCTTGTCATACAGGTATCTTGTCTGATATTTCAGTGACATTTACAGTGATTAAATAGAGAGGATCTGTAAACCTATGATTTAAGGTTTTAAAAAAAATTATTAAAAAAAGGCATTTGGGATTGGGAAGAAAGCTTTCATGATCTCTTTAATCAGTTGGGGAAGACTTGGTACTACACCAGCTCATGAGAGTCTGGCCTCATGGCATCTCTCTTCCTGAAGGAAAAACTGTTCGCTATATCATCTATAATTTGAATTAACAAAAAAATATTGCACACTGGGGAATTGCTCTCTCCAGCCTCACTTCTTTCTGTCATTTGGATGAATTATGCTGTGTCATGTATTAGCATAATATACTCCCCAGCCCCTTGCTTTATTTTGAAGCATCAACTTGAGGGGTTTTTCCCCTTACTTTATAAATTCAGTGCTCTTGCATTCCTGGTGTTCCAGGTCAATCCCATAGGAGCTAATGACAGCATGCAAAGTTAAAATTCTGGTAATTTTTTTAATTTATCATTTGGTGACACCAAAAGCCTCAGAGGATCCAAGGTCTTTCCCAGGTCCTGTGCAGATGCTTGCTGTCTGGCATCCAGATTTCAGTACGTATTTAAGTGCCAAACTTTTTCTTCTGTGCTCTTAGATCCCTCCAGAAATGAGTAAGAATTTAGGGTCCAGATTCATCATAATATGAGACTTTTATTTTCCACTGATTTTAGTAGCCAGAATCTCATACATAAAGACTTGCTAAGCCAGGCAGTGAACATGAAGTAGAGTGTGTGGATGCAGCTTGTGAGGCTACAGTGCATAAGTATTTTGATAACTGTCCATCAGTAAGACCTTAAATTAATGAGTCACATGTCAAAATGCCATTTGAAATTTGTGCTTTATTGCATTAACTGCTACAGCTGAGGTGCACAGTCCTCTTCATGTGCCCTGGCATAAGTGGGGAGCAGCACACCAAGTAGTGCTTATGTTGATCAGGTACTTCCAGGAGTTGAAGGGCTTTTCTTGCCAAAATTACAACCCCTACACCTGGACACTAATGCTGTTATAACTCCAAAACCACATATGGAGCTACTTTTCCAATTGGCAACAGCAGCCTATTTTTATTTGATGGCAGTTGAGCCCTAAGTGGGGAACATGCTATTAATAATAATTTACTAAAAATATTTTGTAGTGGATTTATCATTATTGCAAAATGTATTTTTTCTATTTTTGGAGTAACTTCCCTGATTCCTCATTGCATACTGGTGGATATGGGGACAATGGCCTATGTAGAAACTTGGAACTCATGATAATTTTTTTCTGTGATGACTTTGAAACTGTAACATTGGAAACTTTATGCTGGTTTACCTTCCCCTGGCTTTTTTGGAAACTTCAGCCTGACTCTGGGAGAGCTCTCCTGAGCTGGGAGAGGAGCTGTGGCCTGCACACAAAACTGATGTTTCATATTGACAAGGAGGGCTGAGCTTCAAATGGAGTTAAGAAACCTTACTTAGCAAATCTCTATTGATGTTTTTCAGTCCTTGAATACAATTTCTCAAAGTGCTGATGGGAGGAACTGAGATGGAGATACCGTACAGCCTTAAACTTTTGAAGGGAAATAATAAGTAACTGTGCTCAGTGAATACTGTGCTGATACCCAAATGCAGTCAGTTCAGTGGTTAAGGAGTTTAGTTCCATACTGAATCTCTTCTGTGTCTGAGGTGTAAATTCACTTGCATTAGCTCCCAAATAGGTTCCTGTGCCATCAGGTGCCTCTCAAAGCCTAGAGGTACTTTTGTTGCCACCACAGCAGGGCAGTAGTAGCCACAACAGTGGGGTACACCTGGGGCAACCTCTTCAAACACAGCCTCAAACCTGCAGCCTGGTCATGTTGGCAGGAGAAACAGACTTGTAAGGTCCTGCATCACTCCTGTGTGCACTAAATTTAGAGAGTCCCTGTGTCAGTACAAACAGATTTGTTATTTGTAGGCAAAGGAGGTCATTCGGGAGACCTCTCATTTCCACAGATGTTGTTTTTCCATTAATACCTAAAAGATCATTTGTGCTTCTCAACCTGAACATGGGGCTAAAGTGATAACTGTGCTTTTGCTTACAAAATACTTCAACCAGAAAGAGGAAATGTCTGAATTTGTATAGTCCAGTTTTGAAAAAACATAGGCTTTCCCTTTATAAGAAGAAAGATTTTGTGTTGAAGGAGAAATGAAAAACATTCCCAGACATGGGTAAGTCTCTTACATAAGCCGTCCTTTCTTTTCAGATGCCCAGCAGTAAATGATGCAAATGAAAAAGATACAGTGTGGGGAGTACTATTTCAGTGTAATCTTCCACCTCACAACTGATGCCTGAATGATTTTATTATAAGAACAACATGGTTTGGGGCACAGTGTCAGAAAGTCAGCTCTTGCCTGGAGCACACATTCAAACGTCAGTAACCCCTCCATTGCCAATTGTCCAGAGAAATCCCTCACCCTTATATTGTAAAAGTTTTTCTATGCTGAATATTACCACTGAATTTCAAACACAAACCCACTGAAAAGGCAAAGGCTTTCATGTGGACTGGCTTTTCAGCGGCATTACTAAACAGGCTGTAACATGTGGATTTCTTCCTGTTAGTATAAATCAGTGTTAGGATGCAGTGTTTGTAGTGTGACTAGATCTTACCGGCTTGTCACCAAAAGGCTTTGCCATTGTCACTTGCTTCAGGAGAAGCCTCCAGATGCTCTTTGGGAGGGTGCTGTGTAAAGGAGAAGCATGCAGGGCGGGCTATAGCAGTGGTTTGTAGCGTTGCAGGATTGAAGAGGTGAAAAGGTACTGCACAAGTGACTTGGATTTCAGCTTTCCCCCAGGAAGAGATTTTACTTCACAGAAGAGTGTGCTGTGATGGTACTGCAGGAACAATGTGCCTGCTTCAGGGAGAAAATACAATCCCAGAGAGCATGTGGGGAGAAAAATGAGCATCAGTGAGATTTACGTCATGAAGACATACCCCAGGCAAACTGTCATTGCTTTGTAGTATGTGCTCTCTGCAGGGTTTGCACCAAGCCTGTCTATTTTGGGAGAAGGACTTTCCATGAGTGCCAGTCATATTTAGGGATATAATTAATGGTTACTGTGTGGTCAGTCCGTAACATATCTCACTTCCAGGCCAGTGCAGAAGTGCTGTGCTGAATCAGAGCCTCTCCCAGAGAGTGCCAAATGGCTGTACTGTATGGAAATAACAACCTTCCTAGGACAACGTGGGACTTTCTCACCTGCAGCAGCTTGGGCACCTGCGTGCCTGGGACATGGAGATGCTGACCTGAATTCTCTCAGCCATTGCTCATCATTTTATTTCAAATGTTGAGCTGTCTGGAGTGGATGTTGTCTTTACTGCATATATGGTGGCCAGCTTGAGTTTGGTTGAAAGCTCCAGCTGCTGCAAACAATATTACAAACAATAGTAAAAAGGCAAAGAAGAGCTGCTGCTGGGAGGAGCATAGCCTGTGCCACTGGCCCTGAGCAGCAGGGATGGGGAAGCTGCTCTTCCAACTGTACAGATTGTGTGGACCCTCCAGAGGAGAGCAGCCTTCATCACCCAACACCATAGCACTGCTCCTTGTATTCTGGGAATCAAGTAAACCCCAGGGTGCCTGGGATGAGAGAAGAAGAAGCAGGAGTATGACAAGGAGCAGGAAGCATTCAGCTGGTGTATGTGGAAGGGAGACAGGCTTTACCTTGCCCTCAACAGCACGTGAGGATGGCTGCAGTGAAGCAACTGCTGCAAAGCTGAGGGCTTTGGGTGCTGAGGAGCTGGGGAGTTCAGTGATGATTCAGTGGTTGTTTTCTGATATGTAGCCCTGCTCACTGGCTATGCTAGCTAACAAAAAACTTGATGTTTTCATGGGTGTAAGCATGTTTCCTCCAAAACTATATTTTCTTTCCCTTTCCATCCTCCATCTCTCCGTAGTGCACAGCCCCAGGCAGCAATTGATTCCCAGAGCCTTGGAGATGAACCTCTCAGCACTTTTCAGCTTCTGCACTTTTGGAGCTGATATTAAAACCTTTTGGCTGACTACGTAGGGTGCAGCGCATTTCACAAGTCTGAGGGCATCTTGCACGACAGGGAAGAATTTAAGTGAAGGAAATAGTTTTTCTGCCCAACACATAATTAAACTAGAGAATTCATTGTCACAGGAGGTTGTAGGATTCAAAATGATAAATGGATTCACAGAGGAATTAAAGGAACTCCAGCAAGAAAAGTCTGCAAAACAATTAAATTAGAATTTGTTTCAGAGAAAATTGAAAACTGTTTGGTGGTAGAGCATCCTGGAGAAGCATCACCTGTCAGGTGCCTGGATCTTATACCCCCTTCTGTGAGCTTCCTCTGGTTATATCTGTCCTTCCTGGGGTCAGGCCTAGGGCTGAACAAGTATAGTGCTCTAGCACAGATGTTCTTCAGAGTGATGCTTTCTTCATGACTTTTTTTTTCTTGTGGTAAGTATGAGGATAAAAATCAAAGAGTAGGTAGGATAAAAAAAGGTGAGACCTGTGCATGTATATTCTCGCTGGTCTCTAGAGACCAGCACAGCAAGTCCTCTCTCGAAAAGCAGAAGTAACTTCTGGGGACGTGTGAACACAAGTGCTGTGGTTGTGGACACTGTGTTCCTACTCATGGCTCTTCGTGTGTCCTGTGCAAACTGAGCTTTAAAGACAATATAGAAACTTTTTTTTTCTCCCTTGACTCACTGTATAAGTATTTATTGGCAAATTATTCTGAGCAGCAACACATTTGAGAAAATCTGCAAAGTTTTGTTTGAGTTATCTGTAAACAAAATTAGATGCTTAATTTGGCAGGTGAATTTCTTACTCTGAAGCTTTTGCTGGTCTCTGATTCTGGGCCAGATAGGTTTTTTTGTAGTTGATATTGCTTATGTACCCATTTAAGTGTCATTGTGCCTTATTGAACTCTGAATATGTCACCTATAGTAATGTGTACAGAGCCAATGTGTTTTGTTTTTTATCAAACATGGGAAAATACTGATGTATAAACGTATTGCAATCTTGATTCTTTTACAACTTCTTTAAGCACTTAACAACTGCAAAACCTCAACTTCAAACACTTCCTGCAACTACTTAGGGATTCATTTGAATTAAGATAATTCAAATGTTGGCATGGAACTATAAGTTGGGCTTTAAAAAAAAAATCTTTGCAAAATGAAAGGATTTAATTTTTTTCCTAATAAAAACAAACAGCTGGGTCTCCCATATGGTATTCTCTTGTAAAATATTTACATTTGAAAGGCGCCCAGACTCCTTGCAGTAGAATACAATTTAAACAATGAGCCCAAGTGAAAAAAGATCTACTGTTGTTGGTTCTGATTGCAAAGGTTTTTAGCAAGCACCTTCCTCCTTCTGACCCTTCTGTGCTCAGCATTAGGCTGTCAGCATAGTGTAGGAAGATTTGCCTTGTTGAGTTATTCAGTGTTGCCCTTTCTGAAGAAATAATTTTCATCAAAGCTCAACCTGATCCATGTCAAAGGGTGTGTGAGAAGCAGGATATTGTGAAAGAATTGGGGGGAAAAATGACAGAAGGGAATGTACTATTAGTACATGAAATTCTTAATGGTTCACTACTCTGAACTGCAGAAAAGTTGGCGGTAGGAGAGTGTCCCTGGAAGCACCATCTTTCCCTAGTTAGTGGAAGCAGTTTCCTTGGTTGTGTGGCTGCCAGTGTCTGTCTTTTTTACCCTACTGCACGGATAAATGTTAACTTTCCAGCTGGAATTGCTCTGTTTGCTTTCACAGTGAAAACAGAACTAACCATTCTGGTAATGTTATTAAAAAATACTTGTCATGTCAAAAAATCTTGCTGCCTGTAATTATGTTTAAACATCCCAAACTGAATAGCAATATTCAAACTCAGCTGAAGTATTTGATTAGACTCAGTTAATAGTTACTAATGACTGTGCAGCTTGTATGTAGGACTCGAGGGAGAGAATGGGGGAATTAATGGCAAGCTTATTTGGAAAGCAGTGAATGACTGGAGAGCTATGAGGTCTTGAACCTTGTCCTGTCCATGGAGTGGGGCAGGGAAGGCTTGTGCCAGGCCAGTTTCATGAAGCAAAAAACCTGATTTTGCCAGATTAAGGCAAGATCTTAATAGAAAACAATTTTTCTGTCTGATGAATGCAAGGTTGATGGGAGTTTCTGTCTTCTTGCCCTTTCTCTTCTATTTTTAAAAAAAGTTTCTGTTTTGTCTCAAGCCCACAGCAATCTTTGCTGGCTGTGTTTGTTGCTGATGTTAAGTTCTGCAGATCAACAGGGACCTCAGTCTGTGGCATTTCAGCAGCAAACTCTGATTATGGCTTGTTCATGCTGCAGGACACAACTCCTGAGTTTGCCAGACACCCACGGTAGTTTTCTAAGGCCTTCTCTCTTGGGGAGCTGTATCACTTGTATCACCACCAGTGCTACTAAAGCAATCCATCACTCCCTAATGTAGCTGCAGATTGGATAGTTAAAGGCACTTTTCCCAGAAAAGGTTGTTATCTAGGAGAAATTCTGCCAGCATGGACAGCAGTGAGCACTGCAATCACCCTGTGATGCCACAGTAGGGCTTACTCCGTAAGGCTGCATTTATAACTGTGTTGGTGTAAAATCCCATCCCTGACCAGCAGCTGCACATGGAGGAAAACTGGGTACAGACCTGGCTTTGATAATTAGAGAAATCCATGCCATTTTACTTTTCATTTTGTGTCACTCCAGTTTTACCAAGGCCCCTTGGTGTAAGCTTCCCTGCAGTCCATGAGGATGTAGAAGTGTGTTATGAAGGAAGCTGTTTTACCCTGTCAAAGCCATCATGACATCCTGAAGAATTAGTTTCCAGCACAACTTTGTCCTCCTTTCTGTTTTTTTTCTGTACTTCCCATTCTGAGTGCATGCTCTCCTAGTTGTAGGAAAAGAGTATTTCCCTATTGAATTATTTATCAGCTCCATCCAGTGCATGTTGTTTCTCAGGAATAAATATGAACTCCTAACAGGAAGATAGTTTTATGCTTTTTGGCACTAGCAGCAAGATGGTAAAATAAGCTGCATCTTTTTATTATATGCAATGCTTGGACTTTAGGAATATATTCTATTCAGAAATAATGTGTTGCCAGCACCTTGAGAAAACCCATGAGACTAAAGAATGCTTGCTTTTGTTACTTAAAAGAAAAGGTTGTAAAGATAATGTTTATGACACATCTGATGTTTGAGATAAACTTGTTATTGGGGTGTGAAGCAGCATGTTGGTCTGTTGTTTGCTGTTTTGAATGGAGGAATTCAAAGTTTTGGATTTACAAGTGCATTTTTTTCTTAATTTGAAAAAGAGAATCTCAGTAAGTCAGAATACAAGGGCAGATAATCTCAGTGCAAAACTGATGGTGTCTTTGAATAAGTCCAGATGATGCACTTCTGACACAAATGCTAGAAACTAGTGACCATTTTAAAAGCAGCACAGGAAAGGCACAGTGATTTTATACTGGAAAGGAAAGCACCTGGCATGGTTACATTGAATTCAGAGACCTACATCACCCGCCCATGTGTTTGGACAGGTCTGGAGGAGATGGCAGGAAGATAATAGCAAGTTCAAGGGGTGCAGCTTACAGCAAAAATCCCCAAAGCAAGGTTTTAACCCATTGCTAACTGCTGCTTTTCTCTTTGGCCATGTGTTGCCCTGGAACAGCTGTCGGCAGCTCTGAGCGCACCAGGCTCAGTGCACACAAAAGCTCAGCGACATGGAGGTTATGACCTAATGTTAATGGTGCTGCCATTTATTGTGTGGCTGCCATGGGACTTCCCCTGCTTTGTCTAGGGTCCTGCCTAACCTAATATTCTCTTTAAAAGGCTGCCTTGCACAAGGAAGAATTATGAAATCCAACTTTCTCTTTTATTGTAGCAGCTTGTGTTTACTCTTGACGTGCTTGCTCAGAAAAGCTATTTTTGTCACCGCTGGGGAGAAGAGAGTAGGTTCCCATGTGTCTCGTTTAATCAGAGTTTCAAATGGTTGTTTTCTTGGGGACGAAAAGAATAATCAGGTCAGCAGTCAAGGGATCTTTTTATGTTGATGGTGACAGTTTTTATTCTGCAGGAGTTATAATCTAGATGAGAGAGGCAAAAATACTCGGGGACAGATATCTGGCTCTGTAGAGTAAAAATGTTAAGTGTTGCTGCAAGGCTGAATGTAAGTCTTTTTCACTCGAGTGCTTTACTGTATTCAGTCATGTAGCAGTGCAATTTTGCACCCTAGATTTTTGTCTTGTAAAATCAATGCACATCTGCTTTAAAACTTGCTGTAATTTTTTGCTCCCTACCAATTGGATGGTTCGAGGCATTTATTTATTACATTCTTGGGGGATATCTGTGGTATTCCCCCAACAATAATGTGAATAAATACAGCAGATCAACTATGATTAATGATGATAATAGTAATAATTAAACGAAACCAGTCCTTTGATTTCCCTTCCTTCCTTCCTTCCTTCCTTCCTTCCTTCCTTCCTTCCTTCCTTCCTTCCTTCCTTCCTCCCTGCCTCCCTCCCTCCCTCCCTTCCTCCCTCCCTCCCTTCCTTTTCTTTCTCTCTCTCTTTCTTTCCCTGTTTTTCTTTCTTTCTGTCATCTTTCTATATAGACAATCTCTTATCCACAATAGGAGATAAGAATAATTCCAAAAAGGCAGCAATGATGGAGCATTGTTCTCCAGTTCTAAGCCCTCTGCTAGCAGCATCTGTTCAAATTTGTCTGTGGTTATTAACTTATAGCTGACCCACAGTACATGTTTGGGCAGTCCTTTTCAGGATGGTGAAGGGCAGCAGTGCTCACACATGCTGGCCAATTCATTATAATTAGTTTTGCAAACTGGGAAATTTAGAAGAGCAAAGGTTGATTAAACACAGGATAATCAGAGCTGCAAAATTCAGTAAAATACTATTTGGTTCTAAATGTGCCCAAGGGATACCTAGGGGAAAAGCAGATTATAGATACATCATGGCAGAGACAGTACTATTCAGTCCTGTCCAGAATTATTCCCAATGTTTTTTATTCAAGTATGCAGTTAAACTTGCCCTTTGGTTAGTCAGATTTAATTTGAGATTCAAGTGCCAGAATGAGTAATGTATATTTCAGGTTCTTGTCTCTGTTGTCTCTAGCTGGTGCCTGAAACCTGAAATAACTATGTGCTTGTTAAAATCTTTGTTAGGTTTTCATTCAGAAAAATGAGAAATGGATGGGCAGGAGCAGGAAACATTTAAATACTTTGAACCTCATGTGGCAGTAGAAACAGAATAGAGGCTTTTTGCCAAATGCCTGGGACAGGCACAGGGCCCTGAGCACCCCCATGTACTTGTGATGCCAGCACTCAGCCACATGGTGAAATTCTAGCTCGCCAACTTAGTTTCATTACTTGGAGAATCTGTTTCAAATTTACTTACATAAAAACCCCACAACCCATTAAATATGGCTCATTACTAAGTTTAAAGGATATGTGTAATGGATATTTCTCAAACTTGCAGGTAATGGAGGGTACCCTTTGGAGAGTCACCTAAAATGACCCTTTGCATGTTTAAACCATTTGCTAGCACCACTGTGAAATGAATTATAAGGATATTTTAAAGGAAACACGTATTGATTAAGAGACTCATGGGATCCTTTAGTTGTGGTTCAGATTTGTCACAAGGATGATGCTGTCAAGTGTCTGATGTTTCACAGCTGGATGTTGTACGGGGGAACCCCGTGTTTTATCTCACCAGGGGCACATGAGAGCTCAGTGCTTTGGACAGGCGACGCTGGTGTGGTCTATTGTTCATCATCGACACCCCACCTTTTGAAATGCTGCTTGCCAAAGCTGGGGCATGTTGTGTGCAAAACAAATATAAAATAGGGATCTCAAGAGGTTGCCCTTGCCCAGTCTATCCCTTTCTTCCTGATGGGGACAGTGACACTTGTGTTTCACCTGGCAGCTCCAGCAAGGAGATGGCCACAGCCCTTGCAGTGGCATCTATTTCAGCACTTCACAATGCTCTTTTTGCAAATGTGTTTTCCTAAAACTTTATTCCATTTGAAGAAATTGAAACAGGAATCTGCAAGTTTGAAGCTAACCTTTCACGAATTTGTATGAAAACCCACTCTGGGTCTTTCCATAGTCCTCTCTGATGAAATAACCCCAGCTCTTTCAGTCTTTCCCAGGAGTTCATGTGCTCTGGACCTTTGCACATTTGTATCTCTGGGGAGGTTTTTTTTGTTGTTTTGTTTTTGGTTTTGGTTTTTTTTGTTTGTTTTGTAGGGGTTTTTTGTGGGGGTTTTTTGTGGTTTTTTTTTTTTTTGGCTGGTGGCAAAGTTACAAAATGTTTGCAAACAGTTAATTCAGTAAAATAAAAGGCAAAACTAAAGAATTAATATTTCATTGTTCAGCTAATTCGGTTTGTTCCAGGTGGCCCAGTGCCAATTTAATGAATTTCTTGTAATACTGATGCAAGTTATAGGGATGGTTTCATTTCCTGAATGTCGTAATTCACTTCTTGTCTCTTTATTCTCTTCTGCTTCATTCTATAGTATTTGCTTGCTGCTAGTTTTCAGGTGAAATTTTTGAGTAACTGAGAATGAAACAGAGATCCAGCAAAAGAAGGTGGAAATTTACTGACTGCACTGTTCCATCCCAGCCGCACACTGATTTATCTCTTTCTTCATCTGCAAGCCAGCTGCCCTCTCTGCTTTCTAACTCTGATTCAACCCTCCTTGCTGTTGTTGCAGTAGTCTGGGACATAAGAGAACTCGCGTGTTTCCTTTCTATCCTAAGACTGTTGAAATTGTATCTTAGCTTTTTCTTTGTGTCCAACAACAAAAAATTCAGCCACAGAAATAATGTGAACTTTATTTTTCAGTGTTTTGTGAAAGTAAATCTTGAATCGCTGTTTGCTGACACCAGCCATCCTTATGGCTGTAAATGAGAACAGAATATGGTCCTGTTTGTTTATAGAAAAAAGGAAAACCCACGTAGTTTGGACTTCCAGTGATACTGTCTTTTGGTTGCTGATCTGTCCAATGGTTTTCAAATTATGATTTCTAAAAAGTTACTTATAAGGCATCTGCTGAAGGATTTTTGGCCTAAGCACTTTAGCAAAGTGCTAAAGTGGTTTTATGGGATCTGTATCAGGGTTCTTGACTGTTAGGGCTTCTACTGACTTATCGTTTCTATGCTGATTTGCAGCTCTGGGCTGTGGTTACCTGCAGTAATAACTTTGGCCCTTTCCACTGAAAAAATGGCCCAGATTCAGCACTGGAGTTGCAGAGAGGTTGCAAATCAGGGCCACATGTACAGACTTAATATTTGCAGGAATATGGATTGAAGGCGCATTTCTGTCAGGGGAAGCAGCCAAACAGGACAGAGTGTCGTGGAAGCCAAACGTTTGGGTTGTGCAGTGAAAATGCTCGCGTTGCAGTCATGCTGAGATGGCTTGGAAGAACAGCTCTTACCTACGTTGGCAACAGGATTATGAAAAAAACATCTCAAAAAGCACAGCCCTTTAGGAGGGAGGCAGCAACCATAGCAGTCGTTCAAGCCTCTGAATGAAACAAACTCCTGTGATGGCTGCATGTCTTCCTTAAGTATTCTTGATTTTTGTAGCAAAATATGAGAGAAATTTTCATTAATCTGATAATGTAAAATAAATTTCTGTCATATTTCTGTGCAGAAAAAAAAAAAAATAAAAAGCACTAAACTTCCCCAAACCCAGAGCAATGTCTTGGGATGATAAAATGCATGATGGAGACCTGTGCATGACTGTCCCCTCTTTTGCAAGTTTAGTAGCCACAGGGTGCAATGTGGTGACAACAGGCATTTCCTGGATGGGCCTATAATTCTTAGAGCAGAATATTTTTGCATGCCTCAAATACATTAAGATCTGAATGTCCTCTTTTTATAGCTGAAGGAAACCATCTATCTGGCCAATCTTTTTATTCACTTACTAGCTGTGCTCAGCACTTTCCAATCCACGGTCATCTAAGTGACAGAGAATAGTTAGCTTGGACTTTTGGTGTTGAAAAATACATCTTGTGGAAGGGATCACACACTGTTCCTGCATTTTGGAGCTCAGGACACTCAGAAATGCTTAGGAATCCCCAGGAATCCCCCTAGATATACAGTAGTAACTAATATGTCAGAGGGACTGACTCTGCACCTGAGAGATGGTTGGTGTGGAGGAGCTGATGTTTGCACCTTGTGCATTTCAACTGTTGCACTTTGGAGTAGCCCCACAGATGCTCAGAGCACCCATTTGTGGGGTGTGTGTGTCAGTCATTTGAGCGTTGTTCAAAGAGATGCACTTTGGGTGCCATAAGTCCCCTTGGCAGCACAAATCAAAGCACAGCAGGTGGGAGCACTTGAGAGATTTCTTCTAAAGTGCATTCTGGACCTGTGCTGTGGTGCTGAGGGAGCTGCACCTCCACCTTGTGAAGTGAGAGGCCTCAGCTTGTCCTCTAATCAGTGATAATTGCTACTGTGGCTCTGAAGGATGAATGCACATCCAAAACTCTCCTTCTTTACGTTCTCCTTTGTCAGTGTAACAAGATTTGTTTCTGGCACCATCTGTAAAGCTCCCCCTTGCAGTACAGCCCCTACAGCTCTCGGTGGGGGCTGTGCTGTGCCCCTCAGCCAGGCGAAGTGCAAACACCCAGCTTCCCTCCCTGGCCCCTCCACCTCCCTCTCTCCCGGGGAGTTGTGTGCACACATCAGCACTGCTCCCACTCAAGTGGTTGCTATTTTGGAAAAGAGCAGAGAGGATATCAGCCCCTGTATGGAGCACTTACTGGAAATGCCTCACTGACTCACAGCAATTACTGGGGTATCTGAGGTTAAGGGAGTGATGAGTAATTGAGGTCTTTTTCACTTCAGGGATGCCAGATCCTGTCTCCTTGTGCACCCTATGGAGAGAAGTAATTTACAAGCCTTCACTAAAAAAATTATAATAGAGTATTTTTTTTACCTCAACAATTCTAGCAGTCTCTGTAAAATGTCCCTTTGCATCGATTGGAGGTGCCAGCAAGGGCAGAAAGTGTTGCACACTGCATCCTCTGTGAGAAGGGTACAGGGCTTTACTCTACCAAACCTGCGGAAATTGTCCTGAGACCTGACCTTTTCCTGCAAAGCCCCTCTGAAATTTGTTGTATCACACAGAACACAGGGTTGTGCCTAAATAAGATTCTCGCTGATAATCTTCCAAGAGTGCTCTGTGCCGCTTCTTTATCAACTGGTGAGCCACATCGCTGGCAGACTAGCGATTGATGCCTGATAGCAGACATTCCTGGGAATACAAATCCCCACGCTGCTGTGTTATGCATTCATAAGGCAATTATCAAAATGGGGGTGATCTTGCTGAGCATATAATTTAGATGCTGAATAATCTCTACTCAAACATAGTATCACTGCTGAGTGAAGGATATGTTTTTTGTGCCTGAACATGTAAATCTTCAAGCAGAGAATACAGCCCAGCAACTCTGGTAGCTAAAGCTTGTCAGGACGGTGCACCCACAGTCCACGTCCATTTGCTGCAGTTGCCTCACCTTCCTGAAGCAGGTTTTGTTGAACAAATGCTTAGCAATTATCTGACACTGTATTCCTGTAGATTATTGCAATTCCATCAGATGTACCAGACGGTTGTTCCTCCTTTTCTCTTTACACTTGGTGTAGTTTTCCATGGGCTTTTCCATGTGTCTGTAAAATTCAGAGAAGTTTGGCTGTCGTTAGTCTCTCGCCTGCCTTCCATCACCGACTTTCCTTTCCTTTGTCATGATGCCTGCTGTGCCATCTCCTCCTGGAGGATGCCTGCCACAAGGGACTGGAGCTGCAGCCCATACACATTTAATTCTTGAACTAAAAATACAGAGATGTCATTCCAGTCATTTCTACCCTGAGGCCAGATAGGCTTGTGGGGCTTTTTATCATGTAATGAAATGCTTCCAGTGACACAGTCTAAATGAAGAATAATAACTTATGGATCTTGTGGAAATGAATTCAAAACTGAAATATAATTAAAATTGCTTTTAAAGAAGAAAAAATCATACTGAATTAAAAATAAGGAAAATTTCCTTTTAAACATTCACTTTTCCGGAGAATGTTTGGTTTAGGTCTGATTCATTGAAGTAATGAGAGCCTTCCAGAGATCAATGTTTGTCTAAAAAAATATTGGCTTCCAGTTATGTAGACCGTATGCAACCTGAATGGATGAGACCTTTCAGGGAAGAGCAAGTTTTGGTATCATTATTTAAAAGCAAGTCAAGAAAAGAAAGCTTTGTTTGAATAAAAACGCTTCTAAGCTCTGGACAGAGTATGTGTGGGACTGAAGAATGGCTTGTAGGGTCACAGCTTCACCCTTCTCCTCAGGATCAAGGCAAAGTGACCTGTGGCAGCTCCTGGGTTTAGTTGCTTTATAGGGCTGTGTAAAGTGTGGGTTCACAAGGCAAACCTCCTCTGGCATACCACTTCCCAAAACTTCCAGAACTTGGAGAGCTTCAGATCTAAACCCAGAAATGAGCCAAATAAAAGCATCATTTCCTTGGTGCTTCCTGCCTATGGAGGTTGGATTTCTGACACTATGTTGTTGGGATTAAACCAGGATTAAACCATCATGGCCCTTGGGGTTTTCTCAACCCAAGCAGGGCACTGGGGCGCTGACCCTGGGCAGACCCAGTTTTCTGCACCAGTGCCCATTCAGCCAAAGCCTGGTAATTGTGCAGCCAATTAGTCTTTGTTGGGAGCATCTGTGACAAAATACACTTTGTTTTAATAACAATCATTATTTGAAAAGCCACTAAAAATTAAAACAGATGCAGCCATTATGTAGCTGCTTACATTTGTGTGGCTCTACCGGCTTTCTTCAGTCATGAGTGAAATTGTAGCTTGTTCAGGGAATATGACAGACCCCTAAATATGGTGATCAGGCAAAATATTTTCACCCGGCTGCCTTCACACAGAGGAGCTCACACACGCCTGTGCTCCCAGTGGCTCAGGGTGAGACAACGAGCTGACAGATTTCTGAATTCAAAATAAATGCAAGTCAGACTCAA
Organism: Entomyzon cyanotis; assembly: GCA_024500445.1. NCBI lineage: Eukaryota > Metazoa > Chordata > Aves > Passeriformes > Meliphagidae > Entomyzon > Entomyzon cyanotis. Next base: position 9,878,428 of record JAKEPQ010001026.1, on the reverse strand, counting down.
AGGCAGGGATGGGAGGGAAGCCTGTCTATCTCCCTCTCTTCCCTTGTGTGAATGTTAGGTCTTGGTAAAACTCCAAATTAAAACATAATTTGCAGGTTGTAGTTTTGTAAGCATTTTTGTGCTTTTGAAAAATATTATCCCAGGAATCCAATTTAAAAAAAATCTTCCCTCCACCTTTAGCGATGGGAATGCATTTTCTGGTAATTACAGGACCAACAGTTACTGGTCTTACACTGTTCAGAGGCTCTGCAGTATTTGTCAAGGGAAGAATCCATAAGAAAAAAATGCATCAGCTGAATGGTATGGGAAATTCTGTTTGAAAATGTTTAAGTCATGGCTAAGAAGACAGCATCATCTTGTCACAAAGCCTGGGATGATATTCTTCCATTTTCTTAACATGCTTATTACCAGGTAATAGTGCACTGGTCAGGGATCATTATATCTGTTATGAGAAGTAACTTGTTGAAAGTTTTCAGTGTATCATTGCCTGAAGAATATGAGAGACCAGGAAAGGAGTTAAGTGAGAGAGATGTCTCAATTTAGTACATGCCACACTTACTTTTTCCACATTGGTCCCTATTTGCCCACTTTTTCCACATTGGTCCCTATTTGCCCAAAGTCCCCCTCCTTTTGCTGCACAGTCCATGCCATGAGGTCGTATGAACAGCAAGGTCTCTGGTCTTCAGTTGCTAAAGGGAAAAACAATTGGATTATCTTCTTTTCCTAACCTTCATCCCTCACAACAGAGCCTCCTTCAGAAATCACTCTTCCTCCCCTGTTCCTACTGCCTCCCTGTTCCCGATGACTGTTCCCCTAAGTTTCAGCTCTCAGTAACAACCACTAGTTATGAACATTATGCATCATTGGGAGCACAGGGATAGGTAAAACCAGAGAAACCCTTATTGTGCTCTTTAGCTCCCCTCCAATTTCCTTTCTTGATATTTCCTGCTGTGCCATGCATCCAGTGGTGGCCAGTTAAATCAGTACTTGAGAATTTTCACTAAAATCAGAGAGATGAACAGTGTCATTGATCTACTCACCTGAGGAAGAACTAAAGCATGCCACCAGAATTGCAAGTTAGATATCCTTAGGCACCTATTGTCTTTATTTCCACTTTCTTATTTTCATAAGTCATTATAAAAGTTGGTAACATCAGGGAGATTAAGTGAGGAGATCACACTCCCAAGCAAATGTGAGTGCTGAATATTTGGTTTCCAGCAGCAGAACACAGAGCTGATGTGATGGGGTTGATATCAGGTGTGTGCCAAGGTCTGCCAGACAGGGCTGTCAGCTGCAGCCTCCTGGCAGTGCTGCCCAGTTCAGGGTCTCATTAACCTTTCATGCTGCATCTTCGCAGTGGGAAAGCAGCTTCTCAATTGCTGTTCCTCTGGATGTCAGTGCTTATTAAATCATGACATTTATTAATTAGAAACCACAAAATCCAATAGATAAAGGGATGCACAGGGTGCATAATTTTGGAAAGCTGATGAGGGACAGTAGAAAATGTGTTATATTAGAAGATGTTAAAAGCGAATCACCCAGGCCTTTAAATAAATAATTTATCCTAACCATAATTTTGTAGGGGAAGTTGCTGAGTAGAAACTTTTTTTCTCATTTTTCAAGTGATAGTCTGGGATGCAGTCATGTAAGTGGACTCGTCCAAAACGCAGAGAGACGGTTTCAGGAGGAGATTAAGAGAGCAGGAATTCCTGGCTCTTGGCCCTGCGTTCAGACCATTTGCCCTAACGGAGAGGAGGAAACCACAACACACCAGGCACTTGGTTGGAGTACACTCCATTAAAGAGAGTATGAGACTTTTAAATTAGGCTCTGTTTCAGTGAGGTGCTTTCAGCGTGCACTTAATGTTGTGTGATTTATGCAATGACTTCACATGTTTTCCATGGGGTTACTCACGCTTAATGTTATTTGTTTGCTGAATCAGGGCCTAAATCAGATCTTCTTTTAAAACTTCCTAGTTAATTAGTGATCTCATATTATCTTGTGCCCAGAGCAGTTTCCAAACTGGCATTTTAGAACCTGTGGGTACAGTTAGCTTAAAGTAATCAAGATAAATGTTAGATTTGGAATGCTAGTCCTATCCAAATTGCATGTTAACTAAAAATACTGTTTGCATAAGCACTATTGAATGCAAATAATATTAAAGAACTGCACCAGCCCATGTGGGCAACTTCAGAGATGTTGGAGATCAGGAAGAAGAGAGAGTAAATGAGAAAGCTATTGGCATATTAAAGAACAACACTGATTTCTGTCAGATTTGTGACACAAGGTTTTGTAGTAACTAGGGGCCAGTAAATTTGTCCAGCTGTTGTAACTTGGCTTAAACTTGCAGTCAATTTTTCAGCTGAAGTAGAGGCATAAGATGATGGAGGAAGAGTGGTAATGTGTTTATACTACGTGACAGAAAGTCTGTGTTCAGTTCTTGTCCTTGCTGTAAATGTCCTGTTGGACCGTGGGCAAATCTCTATAAAGTTTTGTGGGCCTCAGATCTGTGTTTTCTGCTTCATGTTTCATTTACCCTTTGGTTGCATATCCAGAGTTTGGGCTTTCCAGAACAGAGCCTGGTGTCAAAAAGCTGAAAAGGTTTCAATACTGCTTCTGGTATTTCCATATCCTAAGATCTAAACACATATTTTCCATCTAAACAAGCTTATTTTAGATATAAAGAACCATGGCAATGGATAGCCATGGGACCTATGAACAAATCTTCCCTAAGGGCAGAACTTTTAGAAATGTAAAGATGTTGTCCAATGCATACACAAGAGAAAAATGATGTTTTACAACTCCACACATGATACTAATTACTTTTACCATGTAATATTCACTTTAAATAATAGTGACATGTCATGCTTAAAAGCATTTTGAACAAGACAAAAGGGCATATTGATCACACTGTAATCCTGTGATGCAACATACACAGTTTGAGCTGTGATCTCGATGAGGCCCTTGGTGAGGCAAAGCTGTGGAGCACTGCACCCATGCAATACTGGGGCTGTAGTTTTTTGGCCAGCAGTTTGCACCTCACTGATGTAGAACCTAAAGTGTGATTTGCAGCTAGAACTGGAAAAATTAGTCTCTGGCTTTTATACCTGTATATTAATCTGGACATGCAGATACCTCATTTGTAAATTCATTCAAATACAAAACCAGATAAATGCTATCTCCAGAAGAAGTTGAGGGTATAAAAAGGTGCATAATAATATTCCCAAAAAATACAAGAATAAACCAGATGCCTGGGTAATACAGCTTGAAAATGTAGGTCTTTAGGCTTTGCCTGAAAGTCCGTTGAAGTTGATGGAGAGATTCTCTTTGCATTACCTAGGGCTTGCTTTTAACTGCAAGTGCATGCCAACATTTCACTAGCATAAAATATGAATAATTGTCAAAGCAGCACATGAAATTATAGCAAACAAACAGGTTAATAAAGAGGATCCTCCACAGATTCTCTCTGTTGTGTTACAGTGCTGGGAGTTTGGAGATAATAGTAGGTGAGGTATAATTAAAGGGCTTTTCAATTTAATGCACCAGAGTTTGAGATCTGCATGGTACATTATCAATCACTTAGCCTGGATTTTATTATGTGCTCTGTGCAGCTCAACAGCTTCTGAGGAATACTAATTTAAATGCTCTGCAGATGAAGAATACAATATTGATTTGATGTATATCCTGTTTGTTTGAAAACAGAGAGCAACATTAGCCTTTGGTCTTTCTCTTGGATTGCAGTAGCCAATACATGACATGTCCCAGCTGTGAAGCAGTCATTGAAATTAACAGTTTCATGGGCAGAACAAGCACAGGGTCCATGGTGCTGTATCCCAAGGGTCTTCCTGACTTTCAGAAGATCAGTACTCCATTCTGCTGGCATTACTATTGGGGAAAAAAATCCCATTCCCAGTTAAATACATGTAAACCAATTAACATCAGTCAGGCTAAAGGGGATTTAACTGCATGGGGGGATTTAACTCCAGGCAGAACTTGGCAAAAATGTGAAAATTATATAAGAAATAAGTTTTGAGCTTGGAAATAACTGATCAGGCTTTGTCAGCATTTGATGGATAATTTTCATTCATCAATCCCATTTTTCTCCCTTATAAAGATTGGTTATAATGATTTGTGGATCAATTTTTTTTTTGCATAAAAGATTTCTTCCCTCAACTGGTTTGGAAAGGACTTTGCTGAACTGTTTGTACTAAAGATGCTCCCTCAGACAGGTAATGTTCAGATGCCAGTGCAACTGAACAGGTGTGAAAAATATATCTGTGTTATAGTAGTAGCTCCAACCAGATGTTCTTTTATAACACATGTACAGATCCTTCTCTTGCATTTAAACACTGTAAGATATCACTAAAGAGTTACAAAAGGTTGTTGCCTGTAGTTACAAAGGGTCTTCTCATGTTCCATCATGAACTGTTCCAACCAACAGAGTGAGATTTTCAGCATTGCAATTAATGAAGAAGGGGTTTGGAAACCTGTAGATCTTTTCAGGCAATCTTTGCTGCTGCCTTGCAGTGTGCATATGAGAACTCGAAGTAGACTATAGCAAGTCAAAAGACTTAGTTTGAAATTTTGTGTGATTTACATGCAATAAGATACAGGAGGTCTTGAGCAAAAAGTCAGTGTTGAGTAACTTAATAGTCTGTGGGAAACGCAGCCAAACAGCTTTAAGGTGCTTTAGGGGAACTAAGGAGGTTGTCAGCAATTGAAAGAGTTGGGAGGTTTTAATCACGGAGAGATGTGTGTGGGACTGTCTTCACCAGTCACTGCTGACCATAAAAGCTCCTTCCTGCAGCCCTTAGGCAAGGCTTTTCTTGCCTGAAGTAGCTGTATAATCACACCTAAAACGTCCCAGCAGTGTTAATGTCCAGCAGGTAATTTCACCAAGCAGCTGTTGGTTATAACCGTGTAAGCATATTTGCGCTCCTGAGAACTCAACATTATTATTGGCTGGTGGTTAGGAGCTTATATCTTGTGTTGCCCAGAAGAGACCAAATGTATTTACATTTCAGCACAGAGAAAAATTATATTGGGATGGTTTAGTCAGCATTTATAGACAGGCTAACAGCTCCCATCAAGAACCACATAAAAAGGCTGTTTCTTGGCGTGGCCCACACAGTTATGTTTGATGAACCTGAAAATGTTTTGTACAGAGAGACCTTGCAATGTTTTGTCTAATTGTCACAAAATACTAATGATATATCCAAGTTGCTGTTGTTTTCGAGAATACAGTGGTAATAGTGAACAAGGAGTAAAATCTTCCCAGCAGAATGATGTAATATGTTTAAATATGTAAACTGTGTAAGTGGCTCTCCAAGTGACTTGAAGGAAGCCTATAAAAAGCAACTGAACATTACCTTTGCTTTCCATGCAGCAAAGGTCCTTCAGTGTGCTCAGGGTGGTCACCAGTGCCTGTGGGATGGTCCTGGCTGGTGCATAGGTGCAGAGCTGCTGCATAATCTCCATTTCTCTGAGGTAGAGACCATGGCAGCTGATGGCTCTGGAATGTCTGTCAAGTCCCAGCCTAGCTGAGTGGGTGACTGATGTTCCTAAACAGCAGTTTAGTGCTGGAGAGAGCCCCGAGGCTGAAGTCATTTATTTATGCACAGAACGTCCTGCACACAGCAGTGCAGTGCTTGGCTCAAGGCACCCAAGGCTGCCTGCATGGGACCAGCTGTCCTGTGCATCCTGGTGACTCTGACATGGATGTGTGCCTGGAGAAACTATCCAGGGGCCACTAAGGCTCCCCACATCACCCATGGTTTCTGGATCAAGCTGGGAGGACTCTTGCTGGTGGTCCCTCCAGGTGGGTGACTCACTCAGCCTTGAGCCATGGCCATATTTGCAGCTGCCCAAGCACCTGAAAGGGTGGTTCTCAAAATACACAAGTTTTCTATATCAGTAATGACTGGAGTGGGCATGTAAGTTACTGGCATGGGAGGTGTGTTCCAGATGAGAGCAAAAAGTAAAGGTATTTGGGAAAGTCTGGGAAACATGGGTGCTATTGTACAACCTTAAGGCAGCACAGGGATTTTGCTGCCAGGAGACATTGGACAGACTTGAACTGGTGACATGGGAGTGACTGAGCATGGGTTCCTGTGCCCTGATTTGTCCACTCCACTTGAGGAATTGCTGTAATACAAATTATGTTTGTTGTAGCTGCTGGCAAACAGTTTCCTAAGGCAGGGACAGACTGGCAGAACAGTTAATTTATGGGTTGCTTTTTTTCTTTGTCCAGTCCATATTCTGCTGCTCTGGAAAGAAAGATGTTTACAATTGTGCTGGATTACCAAACTGCCACTGATGCTATCAGGAGTGATGATTTAGGATTTATTTATACACACCCAATAGGAAGTGATGGACAATGATGTTTCTGGCAATCCTCACCCACCAGCTCTTAAAGGAGCCAGTCACAATTTCACGTGATCAGGATTTCTTGTTGTTGTCTCAGAAAGCAATTAGAACTTTAATTAAAATCAGCACTGTCTTTATTGGCTACAACTGTAAATATCCTGAAATGATCAGACATGTGTCTGCAGCCTTTGGAATTGTGAATAGTGAACAGTTGCCAAAGGTTGAAATGAAGGAAAGTGTTGGCATGCATTTAGAACCCATATAAATGCTAAATTAAATCTTTTAGATTGGATAATAATCTCCATATTTATTTAAAACTATTTTAAGTATATCTGTCTCAAAATAAAGCAAGGAGGCAAAGGGAACGAAATATACTTTAGACAGAACAACATTACTCATCAGACTTTTAACTTCAATGATCACAAGGCTTTTAAAAGACTCTCTGTGCAATACTATAATGTAGAACATATTTTCAGCTGAATATTTAGGACAAATAGAGTCAGTTGCTACAAGTCAGAATTAAGCTTCCAAGAATGAGCTTTTTAGAGGCACTGGCACAGCACTGTGGTGGGGAGAAGCTGGTGACTTCTCATATAGTTCTGTTCTCCTCCCCATTACTGGAGTCCTGACTTAAACCTCAGTAGATTACAAAGTTTGTTCACTTTTTAAGACTGTAATTGATTTTTTGTTGACTTCATATTTCTTCTATTTTAATTTACGTCCTTAATTTAAGAAGGTTTTGGCATATATTAAAGAGTCTTGTTCAGGAGAAACATTGGTTTGAGAAGGAAACTCTACCAGCATGGCCTGGGTCTAAGTGAGTGCAGTTATACAGATTAAATGAATGTAAATATGTCAGAAAACTTCCCCTGTATTGCTCGTTAAAGGTTAAATCACAGGCTCGGTAGCTAACTTCTTGAAGATGTAGAGTCAAGAGATGTCTGCTTTCATGAGGTGTCAGGCTGTCAGCAAAATGGACGGAAGAATCATAGATAACGTGAAAAATGGAATTTTATTCTTATGTCTCTTCTGTTTTGCATCCTTGAGTCTGACAGTTTCACCAGGCCTGCAGGAGAGGATTGTCCTTCACTTTCAAACGCCATCTCAATGTTACACCAAGGATCTCACCCAGGATGTTGTAAAAGCCCTTATAGACCACGTCCTGGTATTTAAAGCTGCAGGATGCTGAGTGTTTGCCTTGTTTGTTGTGGGTTGGGGTTTTTTCATGCAAAAAGGAAACCTCAGAAATGTGCTTAATTACTAATACTGAACAGCCAGTGTGCAGTAAAAATAACATTAGATCTTGGTGTAGTTGAAGCTGCAGAGCTGCTCTTGCTGGTAACAGCCACAGGCTCAGCTGCTCCACCAGGTTATGTCTGCCAAGAGTCCAACTGACTGTTCTGCAGTCTTTATGTACATAGAGACTGTTGCTGTGGACAGAGGTGTTATTAAAAAGGCACTGAAATTATACTTTCTGGTTTTTCCGTCCCACCCGGAAAATGCCCTCTCAGTGCCCATTGCAGAAGTTGGGTGAGAAGTCAGAGGTGTAGCAAAGAAAAGAGTTTCTATTTCCTTTTCTGTCTGTGGGTGCCCTGCTCAGGGCTAGTGGTGGTTGCAGCACAATAGGGCTGTTTTCTCCATGGTAGAAGGTAATTCTTTGCATTAAATATGTGCCTTGATAACATTGGACTAAGTCCAGATATCCTTCTGTCACTGAGACAGGCTTTCTTCAAGTGTAGCCATTCTTCTGGCCTGCTTTTCTTAATCATTGTCATAAAAAGTCCTAAACAGGCCAAAAGCCTCACCTCTCAGAAATGAGAAAATAACAATGGCTCTTTTGGTCAGTGATGTGTTGGAGGAAACAACACATCAGGAAGTTTATTCCCAGGAAAGTGTTGCAAGTAAGCTTCAGGCAATAAGTTTGGTTATGCATAAACTTGATAAGCATCAAAAGAAATAATAGTAACTGTCCAGTAATAAAATAGCAGTAATAGAATAAGATGTCCAATAATGGAAAACTTCAAAATTATTTTAAGTGCTCTGTACTTATAGTTGTGAATATACCTAAACTGAATCTCTGTCTCTCATCTTATCAGCAAAAAAATATCACCAGGTACAAAGTTGTTTAGGGGGGCAATGTTTCACCTTCCTTTCTGGCATAGGGATCCCTTGCTCAACTTAGTCAGCTGGAAGCCTTAAGCAATGTTTTGAACCTCAGGCTTTCAAAAACCGTGGGTGGGATTCACCAATGCCTCAAAAATGAGATTTGCAAAAAGTGTATATCTTTGCTGTTTTTTGTATATGTGTCCTGGTCTTAAGGCCTCTAGGATCTGTCCTTTTAAAGTTGGCATCAATAACCATATTCCAAAGGAAGCTTCAGGAGGTTTGTGGTAAAATCAGGAGCAAACCAATCTCTCTTTTACAGTATGTTAAGTCCAGAATGAATAATAACGGAGAACTGAAGTTTTATGTCATATTCTCTCATGTGTAATAGATGTACTTCCAGATGTGACACAAATGGGACTTGTTGATATTCATCCAACACAATGCACTGATCATATGCTTTAATATTTCACAGATTTTACAGAGATAAAATTTTGGAGTTTGGAAACAAATTAGTCTGGCTTATTTGAACACATTTAAATACACACTTTGGGAACCTGCAGATCTCTGGGTGTTCTCTATTTCTTGTAAGATCTCCAAAGCTAAATTAGACCAAAAGGCATCATTAAAAGCCCACACAACTGCCACAATTGTATCTCACCAACCTGTAATTACGGATAGTTCCCACCGATTTGCCTCACTGACCTCCAATGAAGGCAAATGAGCGTTTATTTGGCACTGTGTTGCAAATTGTCCTGCATATTTCTTGGTGTATATTGACCCTCTTATTCTTTCCGCTTTGTTTCTTTGTTTTTCAGGGAATCACCAGTTGGTAGTATTTTCCTAAAAGTTATAAAAATAGGAGAGAAAAAACTTTAAAAGTTAAGAAAAAATGTGTTGGCAGAAAAAATCCATTTGAAGCCACTGGAGAATTCCTACTGTCACTTGAAATGGCTGTTGTTGGGGGAGATAGTATAAAGGCCTGGATTTTTAAATGTGATTAAGATAAACAAGCAGTGTTTCTTATCCTTGAGCTGGTTACAATCTAATCCAAGCAGCTCAGTGTAAAAGTGCATTTTTGGCCTTAATTGATATTTTTAATAATGTCAGTGCACAGTCTGGAACGATCACATTTTGCTTTGACAGCATAAAGCATTGTGTAAGTTTTCATCCGTACCACTGAACTATAAACAGTGCCTGAGCCAGCCCAGCAGAGCTTGAACGTTTGAACTGGAGCCGGCCTGCCTCGAGCGCGGGAAGGAGCCACTGCTCTTGCTGAGAGCACACTTGTCAATGGTGGCTTGGGGGGACATCAGCAGGGGCTGGGGGCAAAAATTATAGATTATATGGGTCTCATTCCATAAACTGCCTGGCCCTGAACTCTCAGGGAGCAGAGGAAGTTGTGTGTGTATATGTGTGTGTGTGTGTGTGTGTGTGTGTGTGAGAGAGAAAGCCAGGTAGGACTTAACCCCAAGGTACCTTTAAGTTAACTTTCTGTTTGTGGTACAATTTCAGTATTAACAGCGAAGAGAGAAATTCTTTAAGTACCTTTGGATGCTAAAGCCTCTGCACAATGGCCATCGCAATGTATCCTCCCTGGTTATTTGCTTTAAGGGTGTTAAGTCCATCTTAGTCCTTTGTAAGTCTGAGACTGAAGTTTTTGTTGGATCCCTATCTGTGAGCAGTGGCTCCACTAGTGGTGGGTTATCCCTTTTGGCCCTGGAGGATGCTCACCTCCAGCCAAACAGGACTTTTGCCAGAGGATGCTTCCCTCTTACTCAGAGCCACATTGCCCTGTGCTTAGAGGGGCAGCAACAAAAGGAAGGATCTCAAAGAAAACACAAATTCTAATTTATCATATTCATGATGCAAATCAAGTTTTTGTCTGCTTGTTGCTGGCCCCAGGGTGTAGGGAGCAGGGGATGGTTGGGGAAGCTGCTTTGGGTGCTGGAAGCCATCCAGACTTCTCTCTGTTTAGATGGTCTTGGAAAGGTTTGGGCAGCAGAGCATTGCCCCCAGTTGCCCCCATGCAGTGGACCTCTCTGCTCTGGACCTGGCTAAAATGATGGTGCCATAGGTTAAAATACAGTATATTACAGAGAGATTTGTAGGCTTTCTGAAATGATTTCCATTACTTGATCTCAACTCTTCCATTTGTTACCTCAGCTTCTGCCCTGTCCCCAAACCCAGGAGCAGCGAGGGTGAAAATCTACAGGAGGAATAAACTACAGCTTTTCCAAGCAGCAGTTATGGTTTGATTTAGGGATGAGTGGGAAAAAACCCCCACTCTATGAAGCAATAACAAAAGCAAAAGAAACAAAAGCAGAATGCAGCTACATAAAAAAAAATTCCAACAAACAAAACTGGAAGGAAAGATAAAGTAATTTATTGTTTGCTTTTGAATTTAAAAAAAAATTCCAATTCATAATGCTATAAACCCGTATCAGTTTTATCTTACTCAACCCATTTTGTTTATTTGGAGCAGGAAAAGTTTGTCCTTGTATTCACTCAAACTAACTTATTTTTTATTTTTATGTACGTAGTGTTGAAGGGATAGGGCATAATGTTGGTGAGAGCCAAACACCACATGAAAACACTGCAGGATCCTCACACCAGCATTCAGTGAGGGCCAGGCTCTGAGCTACATAGGGCATTTATAGCTCCCACTAAAGTAATTTAAAGTTCTGTCATCCAATACCTTCCACCTATATTGCTTTTCCCTTTAAATCTGTTTGCAGCCTGTCTGTCTTCATCCTTTTAAAATAAATTTCTCAAAACTCGTCTTTGTTTTCAGAAGCATGAGATCATTGTTTTTGATGGTTAAGGGTTTCAAAAGAGAAAGAACACACTCATTTGCTTCATCTAGTTTGTTTACAGAAGTGCGCAGTGACATTCTCTGCTCATCCGAAATCGGTATCTCTCCTTTACAGTCTTTAGTGGCCTAAAATGATAAATAAAATTTTAAAGTTAGTTTGCCCGTGGGAAAACAAAACCTGGGACAAGTTTGCTGTGCAATCTACAAACTTACAGCATTGAATAACAGAGCTGAGAGCAAGTGTTGGTGAGCAGAAGGAGCACAAATAAGACACTGAGGTGACACTGACAGGATAGAGCACATCCACATGTGTCCAAGGCTGGTCTGTGCAGGAGAGACCATTCAGCTATTAGCACCTTGTCCCCTTTCATGTTTTTCTGACTCAGGAGAGGAGGAGAGCCAGGTCATGGTTGGCCCCATCACGAGAAGACTCATAGCTTTGAGTGCTGAGTGTGCTAAGGTTTTAAGAAAACAAGTAGTTTAGATACACGTGTAGCATCCAGGGATTGCTACTGTTGATGTCCTCCTTTTACCCCTTTCCAATGCTGTAAAGCAAAGGGATGCTCTGAGTTTAGTCTTGGTTCATCATTCCCAGTATACAAGTGCTTCACTTAATTCAAAATGTAAATTCAGGAATCTCTCTGGACCAATTCCTCCTTGCTCAGCTGTGTATATAATAAGAAAAAGCAAAATTGGTACTATCGTGTGAAACACGGTGTCTGTGCTGATTCTGCATCACCAGCCAGCTGGCTCCTCAGAAAGAATTTTAGTCCCCTCTGAAACCTGTGAAACACTTCACAAGTTCACACAACCTCAGTGGCCAGATCTTGCCAAGGTTGGCTGGGATCCACACCACCCTGCATGTGGGTAGTTCAACATGCCAGACTCCTCAACAGTGTATTTGGAGCTGGTTGATGATTCTGTATTTATCAAATAAACCTTGTCTGATGATATTAATTCACATCCTCTTTATGTGTCATTGTCAAACAACAGATTAACCTCTCCTTAGTGTCCATGACACACATTTGCTCTGGGATGAGGAGCACGGACAGTTGTGCACAAACATGCAGTGTGGTGTCCAGCTAAAACCTGTTTTTTCATGTGACATTCCTATGTCCATCTTGTTACCTTCCATGCTAATGAAGAAGTCATTAGGGTAAAGTTGGTGCTGATGCAGAGATCGGTGGCAACATGGCTAAGATGTTGACTACACGAGTCTTAATCCCTTGCCCCAGATGCTGGTTTATTTCTTGCAATTTCCCTCCATACATTTATTGCTCCCTCCATCTCAGCACATGCATATTGAATGGCTCTTTTGGAAGAAGGAGCTCACATGAATATTCAAGGCATCCTTACCAGCAGCAGAAAGAGCTTAGTTATGAACACTTACCTGGCAAGGTAGGAAAGGATTACAGTTTGGCTCACTGACATCTTCTGTCTCCATCCAAAGCATGGAGCCAAGGTGTTTTGAGCCTGCCAGTGGTGAAGCCAGGCCTCCCAACAAGATCACCAGAAGTTCTATTTTAGAAATGGTCTGGCTTTGCTTCCTGCAAAGATAAGAGTTTAATATATTAAAGAAAGAAACGTGTGTCTTCCAGGGCCCATAACTCAATCTTGATGGGACTTCTGAGACAAATTTTGCAACTGTCGTCATTCTTTCCATTCCTCTTATAGGTGAATGGAAGAGCTACAAAGCTTTAACAGCAGGGCTCCTTTCCAGTCTTTTTTATGCATGTATCACACAGAGACCTCACAGATCTCTATCAAAAGTCATCTCAGAATTCCATCCAAATTGGCCAATATATCCATCAATATTCTTTCCAGAACTTGAACATGGAGAAGCTAAGTTTACAGGACATTTGGGTACAGTGGATTTTATACAGACATGCATTTTAAATCCACTCCTTGGCCTTTTCCACCTGCTGCAAAAATAATAATTCAAAAAAGCATATTTATGTCAGCAAAAGGTAATAGCCCAGCTCAACTTGCATTTTGGAGACATCTGTTTCACCAGACAGCTTGCATAGAGATCTGCATGGGCTGTTCAGAGGAGCAGCATCTCCCAGGATGAGTGCCTTGTTCTTGCAGGATGCTCATGGCTACAAAGCCCATGGTCTGTCTGCAGTGGGTTTTTCATTCCTCAGTGTCATCTTCTGATGACAGCTGCAAAAAATGAAGACAAGAACTGTTAAAAGGTAAAATACGTCCTTGTGATGTTTCAAATTAACACTTGGTTATGAATTTTGGGGGTTGGGGTGTTTTGTTTGGTTTTTTTTTCTCAAGAAATCTATCAGACAAGCATGCTTGTTTACTGCCTTTCAACTATAATCTGTGATAAAAATGAAGATTGTGTTCTTGGCTCAGAATCAGGTATGGTAAACGTCAACAATGTGTGTGATGTGTGTGTATGTGCATGAGGAAAAAAAGGAAATTTTAAAAGAATGACTTAGAGTGGAGAACGAGAAGATGGTTTGGTTACAGCACAGTAACCCTTTTGCTTCAGACAGAACTGTTGGAGTCTGGTAAAGGGTGGTTGATCGAAGACAATGACAATGAAGTTACTGAAAACATCCAGCAAGTGGGTAACTTCTTTGTTCCTGGTGATGCATTTCCCTAAATCGGTTTGCTTAGAGCGAGTTGTCTGATAAGAGCTCTGTTTGCTGTTTGAATGAGAAGTGGGTGTATTTAATTTGTGTCATCAGAGGTTAGATAATGCTAAGTCAAGGCAACTGTGCTGACAGATGGGAATGCTTAGTCACAACCAACTCCTGGAGGCTGTAAGATCTAAGATTTAGAAGGACCAATACATTTGTTTTCTTACAAGTGATAAGGGAACAAGAGACCCTCTACAGAAACATTGATTAAGTCTTATTTTCTCTCCTAATGCCCTAAAGTTATCTGATCCTTCGTGAGAACTTGTGCCTACTTATCCTATTTAATTTATTGAAATACTTTAAGCCTTTCAAATTATCCACAGGTAGTACAGAAGAACTGAGAGAAGTGTCTACTTCAGCAGCAAAACTTTCTTGTTTTACTGAGGTTTGGAGGAGAATTAGATGCTGACACCAAGAGAAAACCCTGCTGGTATGGCGGATGCATTCATGGCAATTAGTCAAGGAGATATCAGCAGGAATCTTTACATTTCTGTTGTCTGTGACATCTTGAGATTATCCTTTCCCAAAGTACAATAAACTTCAGGAGGCAAAGAATGCTACAAGGAAATTCCAGCTATGAAACAGTGTTTCTTCAGTGTTATAGTGAGGAGAACATAGGGATTTGTAAGAGCGCGGAGACTAATAAAGGTCAGACCGATAATCCCTAGAAGAGCAAATTTGTGCACTTTTTAAAAAATGTTTTTTTAATATTATTTTGGTTTTTTGGTGTCTTTTTATTTATTTCCTCTCTGCTTATTGAGATGCAAGTGCATATTGAATGTTACAAAAGCAGTGGTGCTATTTTACTTCAGGATGATACATTTGTGCCATTATTTTCAGTCTCTTGGTGGAACAGTTTCATAGCACACTTTGTTTGCAGCAGATATTGAGAAATGGACATTTCTACCAGCTTTTATGTCTGTTTCTTTTGCTTAATGATTGCAATGCTCTCCACTGAAATTCATTGTAAAACTAACTTGATCTTAGTGGCAATAGAATTTCACCTAATGTATTGCAGAAAGGTCTAATCATGTAGCCTAGTAAGACACACATTGAATACATTGGCACAAGGATAGTATTCGTAAGGACAGTCTCATAGAGGCATTGTCAATCTGGGTCAGAATTTGAACAGTTTGAACTTTTTTGAACTGACATCTTCCCTCCCAAAAGCCACAGGAAAGTTTCAAGGCCAAATGATTGGTCATGAAAAACTGCATCTGGCTCAGGGACTGGAGTCTGGGCTTCACTCAGTCAGGGTTGCTTAGGGGTCATGAAAGCAAAGAGAAAATATCCTCCATTGTTGGACATTTTCAGGGGAGCAGGAGTGGAAGGGAGTTTGTCTCTAGGGAGGGGGAATTTGCTGGAGAAGAGAGGAAGGAAGTGATGGAATTGCAGGAGGAAAAACGGGTTTATCTGTGGGCCTTGTGGTCTCCTTTGATGATGCACTTAGGGATTCACCACTGGAAAAGCTGTAAAGGGTTGGTGAGTACCCGAGTGTCCCTTGGCATATACACAGGTTGGGGTGGAGCACTGTGTCCAGACAGTCCCAGAGTGATGAACTTGTGCTTTGTTACTGTCCTCTGAACACTTTGCTACCAACCAGAATGGTATTTGGGTTCATTCCTCAGCTTACTCTTTTGCAACCTCAATTAAGAAAGAGTTCAAGCAAGAGCTGTGTACTCAGCTCCATGAAAAGCTACCATGGCCTTGAATCTTTCCTCCCTCTTCAGATGTTGCTGGGGATGCATTCTTTCAAATGCTGATATTGTGTTTCTTCCAATGGCTCAGACTGAGCCATTTTGGGATTGTGGTTAAATATCATATTGTTGAAATTACTGCTGTTGATATTAAATTGGCTGGATGGTGACTCTTGCTTGGGGTTACCACAAGAATAAATTCTTTCTCTAATGACTGCTTTCAGGTTCAGTGCCACTAACATTGTGCAGCAAATCTGTTCTGAATGTGCTTAGCTAAACTTCTTGGCATTAACAGATGTGTTGCTTCCACTGGTGTATACAAAACAGATCTTGCAGAATTTCTTTGTTTTGGGAAATCTGGATTTTTGAAATCAAAGGGGTGAACTGAATGTTTAGAATAGATTTAGATATATTTTCATTCTTGCCCTGTGAAAATATTGTACTGTCTCTTAGATGAGATACCTTTAGATTTGTATCCAGTACTGTTGACAAGATGTCTCTTAAAATTTGACATCTGAGTACAGTGCCACATACAATTTCAGTGTGGAATATTTTCCCCTCACTTTATATTAATTTAAAACCTGTTAATGCCAGCAAAGAACCCCTAAAATGTAGTAATTCTCTGCCAAAGTAAGCTTGGAGATACACAGTGGATAGAGCATGAGAAATGCAATGCTCTGCTCTACTATATCTCATTTGCTTGCTAGAAGCAACATTTCCGTCTTGGTTCTTCTGTTTGTGTTATCTCATGTATGTGGATGTGCTGTGTGTTTGTTAAGCACTCATAATTTTCTCAACCCTGTACGAGATGCAAATATTACAGTAATCCCTTCCTCAGGGATTTCCCAATTTATAAAATACAAAAATAAAATATGCACCTGAGTCAGGACTCTGGTAAGTCGCCCAGCCTAACCTGAGGGGATAAAGCAGCCCTATTAAAAAATGTTTAAGTGAAACTTATGTTCTGATTTTGAAAAAAAAAAAAAGTTTTTTGAGCAGTCAGTGTAAATGGGGAACATGGAGTCTCTGTGCCAGTGTCTGGGTGACGAGGGAACTGTTGGATTTTTCTATGATAGCAGCTGCAGAGCATGAAGCAGCGAGGCAGACTGAGATGGGAGAGGTGGGACCTGTAAATGCTGCAGTTTCTCAAGCACATGAAGTCAAAGCCAAGGTTGTAGGTGGGAAGCTCACACTGGGCTGTGGGAAACCCTCTTGAGATGTACAAGGTTGGATGTCCTTGAGATGGTGGGTGGTGGGGAGGCCTTGGACAGCTCCAGGACAGGGTGGCCATGGCCAGCATTGGGTGTCTGCCTTTGGCAGTGTCTTCGCATTCAGTTCAGAGGTCCTGTGAGGAAAATGCAGCCTTGCACCTTCCAGCAAGAGCCCCTCTCTTCTGAGCAGAGAAAAGCTGGGCTGGAGAGATTACAAAGCTGAAAGTGGTTTATTTTTACGATGACTTTGTGACTGTTGTTTACATGACTGATACATAAACTCTCTCCTATCTCTCTCCTCACTTTCGTGCCGTCTCCTGTAGTCTGCAGCATCTAAGTGGCACTAGTTATGTTTATTTAAAGAAACTTTTATGTTCTGTCCCTCTTACAGCTTACTCCAAATCTCTCCTTTCTTACTTGAACCATTACTTGTCTGACTCCAAAGGGGAAATCTTTAGAATTACTCCTGCTGCCTACAGGGACAATGTGGGAGTCACTGTCTTAATAGACCCTTCTGGAGATTAACAAAAAGCAGTTGCTTAACCAGGGGGAACTCAACATGTAATCTATGCACAATGAGCAATTTTAGGGTGTTCTCTTAGTAGGGGACATTTCTTCATGACAAATGTTCTTCCAGAGTAGTTCACTGTGCATTGAAAAGTGTCAGATTTTTATTTATAATGTGAAACTGAGTAATTTTCTCCCTTCATTAACCTGTAAAAGTGCAATTGCTAGAGGTCTAGCAAAATCAACAGAGTTGAGGCCTCTCTAATAATGACAATCAGTTTCTGGCTTTAACTTGTGAAAAGAAACACAATAGTATTATATGCAAAGCCATTATTAACTGCATAAGTCTTTGTAATTAATTTTCTGCCTTCTTCAAACCATCTTTTTGCCGTGGTCATTTGCATTATAAATCTTTCCTGCAGTGTCATTTGTTTAAATTTTTAAAATTGAATGTAATTAATGTATAAAAAAGTTCATTTGTGCTGTAAACAATGCTTGGAATTCTGACTGAATAACGAAACAGATCTTTTAATTCTTCTGTTGTTACCAGACTACCAAACACTGTCAAGAACCCTCATCCCTAGTGATGGATCTGGTATCAATTGTTGGACAAAGATATTCTTAAAGTTTAAGTTTTCAGTTGTTTATATAGTCTTAGTTAGCTAATCACAAAGCATAATCAGCTCAGCTAAACCTCTGGCATGTTTAGAAATACCTGGGATGGGATGTGCAAACTGCAATATTTATACAGAACAGAAGATGTAGAAAAGGCTTTGCAAAACATTTTGATAAGCAACTGAACAAATTCAGTTTGTTCCTTAGCCCAGTTTCTGAAAGACCACCACCACTGTGGTGATTGAGATCTACTGACAGTTCTCTGGATAATTTTTGAGGCCCAGTGGGTAAAAGACTGAGTATGAATTGAGTTATGTCATTATTAGGCTGTAGAGAAGTCCTATTGTAAAGGGTGGTTCTGAAAGCCAAGCTGTAGAGAAGGCTTTGGATCAAAATGTGTTTTACACCCCAGGGAACTCCTCCACAAGACGGAAACCCATACGAAATGGGCATTGTTAATGACAGTGTTGATTGTACTTCATTAGAGCATGAGGCTGGGAAGCAGTAAATCTGTTGGTTAGTTGGTGGCTTTTTCCTTACTCTGACCTTGACTTGCTTTAACTGTTTTGGTAATTTTTTTTTTACTCTCTTGGATAACCTTTAAAATGATTAAAATGTTTTGTCCTCTGTTCTACTTAGAGTGGTAACACTGTGCTTTACCTAGAGGAATGACATTTAGCCCTTGTGTCATCCAGACCCACATTTCACTACACTGTGATATTCTCATTAATGGGGATGTTTCTGGAAACTCTTAGTCAGCCCTAGGAGGAGGGCACTGTTACTGAACTTGGATACCTACAAATTATTTCACCCTTCAAGAAGCTTGATCTAGCATTAGCATAAGGCTGTTTCAGAGATTGGAGGGGCCAAAAAAAGCTTTTTTGTGACATCATATTATTTCTAGGGAAGCACAAACAGTGTTAAGGTTAGGATGAAATAATTCTGAGTCAAATCAGTGGAAGCTTTGCCAACTGCTTTGGAAAAGCCAAGCCTTTAACATAATGATTAATTAATGAGAAAAAAATCCTCACCAGGAAACTCCAGAAGCACACTTTCTACCTTGAAAGTTCAAACACAGTTTACAGTTTGATGAAAACAAGAGAATGTTAAAGAGCTTGGAGTCAACTGAAAATCAACAGAGCATAAGCCTCTCCCTGGCTGTGCTTTTCATCCCCACTTCAGGCTGTTAACCTGATAGGAACTAATTGATAAGAGCATTAAAAATGATTGATAAATTGTTGAGAGAAGTTGTGCAAAACAGACAGGCCTGGGAAGAGTCCCTTCCCAGCTGCATATCAGTTTGCAGATACTTTCCAGCCTTCTGAGCAACCAATCTGAAAAGCTATTTACTTTCAGACATATCAGGCTGGAGTTCTAGCAGCTGGAGCTGAGTGAATAATTACTTCAATTAAAATACATTCAGTGAGAGGTCAGTGAATATTTTGTGTAACAACATACCTAGTACTTAGCAGCTTAAATGTGTGCAGATTTTTCAGCTGTACATATATACAGAGTGTCACTTCAGGCCAGTTGTGAGAAGCTCAGGAGAGCAGCCCAGAGGTCTGGTTTTTACTTTCTGGTGGTGGATGTGCTGGGCTGAGGGGCTGGAGGTGTGATGGGGGGCAGCAGCCACAGGGGATGTGCTGCCCTGCCTGAGTCAGGACTCAGAGAAAACCTCTGCTGCTCTTGGGCTTGGAGTGCAGACTTACTGACACCCGAGACATTATATATGAACACTGAGCACGCACATGGGCTGTCCTCTGCTATTATTATGCAATAACTGCACAAAAATGCTATTAAGCTAAACATGAAATTAATTGAACATAATATGGAACAGACCCTTGAACTGACTACACGGTCTGTCTGAGACGCCATGGTCTGGTATCCACAAATATGGGTTTATTTCTAGGTCTTATAACCCATTTTAGTTGTGACAGGTAGTTAAGGCACCTGACAGGGTGCTCAGGGAACAGCATGTCCTAACTTCTTGATGACCTACTTGTCCTATTTGTGAAGTGGAGATATTAATTCTACCCATCAAAAGACCATGGAAAATATTCTTAATTTAGAAGCATTTTCCTTTTTCTTTTTTTAGCCTTTCCATATGAATATCCATGTCTGAAAAATCTTTACTCCTTTCCCTCTTTTTGTCTTTCAGGTGAATGGTTCAAATTCATTGAGCCTTCACCAACTGAAGGGCAGATGGGTGCTGCCCAGGTAAGGGGCTCAGGCTGAATTGCAGAAGTGCACCAAGGTCCCAGTAAGACATCAGGGCATCTGCTGTGTGACAGAGTGGATCACACCACTGAGCTTTGCTGCTGTGTGCTGAGTTAAGTAGGGGACTGTGGGTCAGGTTGACTGCCATGCTGACTGCACAGCTTTTTAAAGGAAAATATTTTACTCAGCCATCTGAGGCTTAGAAATTGAGTTAATTTGGCTCTTCTCCCCCCCCCCCCGCCCCCGTTTATTTCTTTCTTTTTTTCCTTTTTCTTTTCTGGAACAAAATCCCGTTTGATACAAAGATAGTGACAACTGGAGAACTGACATAGGTCCTCCTAGAATCAAACCTATGGTTAGTCATACTCTTTATATAGTCTTTCTCATCTGAATATTTTTTTTTTCTAAAACTGGCAGTAGTTAGACCCTGTGATGCAGTCAGATGATGATAAACTATGTAAACTAAGCATTTGAAAATCTCATTTTAGATTTTGTTTTCTATAGTTAGATTTTTTAATGGCAGTTTCTGCATCACTTTTAAAATTTCAATCTCACTGTAGCAATACTGATTATGCATATATATACATATATATATATATATACACACACACACAGTAGTTTTCCAGTTCTTCTTCCAGTTCTTCTCCTTTAGCAGTCCTCTGCAGATCCCTTTTGTAACATCACTGCATAAAGAACTTGGGTTCAGCTGCTGTAGTTCATTAACCTAAATTCCTTCAGACTTGCTGCCTTCCAGAGACAAGTCCCACTTTCCTGTGTCCTTTGTTTCTGGTATCATTTTTCACCTTGCTTTGTAAAAAGACATGGTTTTGGAATGGATTCCCGAGCAACCCAGATTCCTGCTATAATAGACTGTCCTGCCTTCATCACTCTTTGCTACTTTACCAGGCCTAGTATCAATCAGCCATTACAGAAGTAGCAAAGTTACTTTTACCTCCTGAACCCTGATGAAAATGTTCAGTGGCTCCAAGCATAATAGTAATAATAATAATAATAATAATTCCTGAAGAAACCTCTGCAAACACCTACCCCTCATGTTCAGTTTGAGATCTCAGTTAGCCAGGTCTGAATTAATTTAATGCATGCTGCACTGGTAAACTATCATGCTAATTTTTAATATGGGTGTTGCACCATACTAATTTAAAAATTTTATAAATAGGTAAGTGCACTGTGCCAATACAACCAGACTTAAGCAGCCACGTTTTGCCGGCTCATTAAAGTATCAAGTCAGGTTTGTTTGACATGATTTTTCAGTGATTGAAGTATGCACTGAGGTATTGACCGTATTCATCTTTATCAATTGCATTTTGTATTAACTTTTACATTCATCTCCCTGCAGTTGATGTCAGACTCTATAGTTTATAGTTGTCCTAACACTGTGCTTTTACTTTTTCAATGCTGGCACAGCATTAATTCTCTGCTAAAGATTTTTCCCTGGCTTAATTTGCAGGCCAAACTTCTTAGCTGGCTTAAAGACCTTTGGAGTTTGCTGCATTTTGGTTCTGCTTTTCTTTTCCATAGATTCTGCCTGAAAATGTTTTCAGGTTTTGATTACCTGGAGAGGAGTTCATCATCTTTGCATGATGGGGATTCATTGCTCCATTTCCCTCTGGGAACAGTGCTTTTTTCCCTGATAACAATTCAGCTTCTGGCATCTAGCAAAAAGGGCCTACATAATTGCTAGGATTAAAATTGCTGTGATTTCTTTTTCTATAGAAGTTTATATAAAAATCTAAAGTGTACAGAAATATAGCTGAAGAAGAATAATATACTGTAGGAAGTAGATGAGCACTCTGCTCCTGCAGAATGCTCAGATCTAAAATGAAAGTTCAACTTGGCTTCTGGAGCAACATGCTGTGTAGTTTTCCCTTTAAAGACTTTTCCTCCTTTTGCAGTGAAACCTTTTCATATGGGGCCTTTCTTCCTTGAGAAGATCTCATGCTGGTTAATGTCAGTAGACACACCCACGGCTACTCAGGAGGGAGATGTCAGAAAGGCATCCTGCCGGGTTTGGATTCCTGTGGCAAACTGGGTGCCCTGCTCGGGAAAGGGAAAGAAGCTGAATGGTACCTCATGCAGCAGCCAGTCATTTTCCCTGGTTAAAATGAAGCTTTGAATATAAAGCCCTGTACTCCCTCCCCCACAAGCCTAATCAAAATACTTATTTCTTTTGTTTAAAAAATATAAATCACTATTTCATGTACTTGTGCATGGCATAAACTGAAGCTATCTACTTTTCCATTATAAAGACTTCTATTATTGTGACCTGTACTATATTTTCTTTTTGCTTTGTGAAATTTTAGTATTTGATGTTATTGTGATCTGTAACAGCATGGCCAGTAACTTGTGTTTCCTCCTGTCCTGTCCTGTCCTGTCCTGTTCTGTCCTGTTCTACCCAACATTTGTGTACTGTGCTCACCATATCCAGAGCTGACTGTCCTCCAGTGATGCATTAGGCAATCTCAAGAGCTGAAACACATGACAGCATTACCACAGCTGAAAGAATTACTCTTCTTCAGTGGCTAACTGACCACTACCAACACACAGTACTTCCAAACTCAATGTAAGATGCTGTTAACGAAATAGCTACAGGAGCCTGGGCATCTCTATTCAAGAAAGGTGCCAAAAAGGTTACTGGGATGATAAAAAAATAGAAAAAATATATATGGGTACTCGCTGGAAAAAAATACTCAATATATGGTTGTTTATTTCTCTAGAATAATGAAGACCGAGGAGAGAGAAGGTTTGTTTTCCTGTAAATACAGGAGATAATCTATTAATCCACCACTAAAAGAGATTGAACTGCATGTTCTTGGCTAATACAGAATGTCTCAGAATTTCAGGTCAAGTTACATTGGATTAGCAGCTGGTCTTGGAAATTCTCTATGAGTTTTCTAGGAATCAGGAAGTTTAAGTTTGGCCATCATTTGTGAGATTGTTGTGAGCTTATTCTAAGGTCCAGATAGATCCTTTCAAGTCATGACCATTTTCTATTGGACTGGATCAGATGTCTTGGGGTAACTTAGTGTCCTGTGACTTGCAAGCATCCTCTGAATCCTTTCACTGATAGGCCAAAGGAGAAGACAGACGGTCCTGTGACCAACTAAGGTCACATATGCACCAGGTATGGACTCTGCCAACCATTGCTAGCTATTGCCTAAGGAAAGGCAAATCCTTTCCTTAGGATTTCCTTAGGATTCCAAATCCTGGGTTTTGGCCTGTCATCAAGGACTGGTCCTTCCATTCCTACACTGCTGGGCTCTAAATCCAGAAGCTCAGTCTTCAAAGAGTGTGACTGATGTTGCTCAGCAAAGGCCGCAGTTATGGCAAGTCCTCTTGTAGTCCTTCAATCCCTACAGCTCCTATCACAACTGGAATCACAGAATAAACAGGCACAAAAGTTCCAATGACAGCAGCTTTACAGTACATTTAATTGTCATACAGTTGATCATTTCCCTTCCTCCTCAGTGTTTTCTGACTGATGGGTAATTTGATAGATTCAGGATGATCCTGAAAATATGTGTGGAAGACTTTTTGTCTTTTATTTTGTTTTGTTCAAAGAGAAATAATTAATTCCCTTCCTGCTGAACTCAATTCTGTTGCAACTTAGTTTTTATGCCTCATCTTACCACTTGACAGGCAAAATATGTTTGTGTAAGAACTGGCTTATTAAAGCCCAATAAACCAGAAGTAAACCCATTGAATCCCAGTAATATCCTTGCCTAACAAAAAACCAAATCCCATGCAAGTGTCCTTGTTTATTGTTCCAGATTACATAAAAGTTGTGCCAGCCAGTGATGGGAAATAAACTCTTATTTTTCTTTTTATATTTGAGTTTGTGGGTGAAAGAAAAGAGGAAATATTCAGCTCTTTGAAAAGAAATGCCATCTAACCTCAGCTCATGAGGAGGTACAGGCCAGATGTCTGGATGCTGTCTGGGTACCTATCCTGGAGGTCTGTGGGAGGGTAATTTCAGGGTAGAGACAATCCAAATTGTTGGGTGCCAGATAGCTGGATACTGACCACAAATACTCAGTCACATTTGGATGGCTGATCTTTGTGTTATTCTGGGGAGTAGGTGTTTCTTTTTGTGTTTTTCTACTGCCAGAACTTTGCCTTTTTATGAACATCTCAGGTGATGGGGGAGGAAGAGTTGTTGAGTGCAGCAGTTCAGCAGCAATTCCATCACTTGGAGTAGTCTCAATCTGTTCAGGGAGAATACCCTTCCTTTCTCATTATTAGATGCTAATAGCACTTTGACTCTTGAAAACCTTTCTTTGCTCAGGTACTTGGCTGGTATCTGTGAATCGTGGTATTTTATGGAGGTGGGCTGAATATTTCAGTAGCTGCAGAGTACTGTGTTCCCATAGCAATGGAGAAACCTTAGTGCCTTGCACAGGCACTTGCATGATTCACAGTTTGGAAAAGCAATCAAGGGGAAAATGGTGGTAAAGCCTACACAGTCCCAGTTCTTTGGACAATTTGTTGTGTCTGCTCCTTGCTGAGGAGGAAATGCTGACATGGCAGTACTGGATGACTTGATCAAAACACGCTGAAAAGGAAGACACCTGGATATGTGTTTAGATTCTGGCTGTCCTGTCCACAGCTGACAACAGACAAGGTTGTCATGTGGTTGTCCTATTTGTGTCTTCCCACCACACCTTTCCTGAGGAGAGGGAATTTGGGACCAGCATTTTCCTGGTAGTGCCATTTTTCCCTCAACCCTCCTTTTAATCAATAGAGATTAAAGAATCTGTGCATTGTGAATACCAAGGCACTGAGCTGTTGAGAAAAGAGCTGCATGATGGTTTTGCCCACTTTCAGGAGCAGCCAAATTTGGGAGAGGGCCTGACAGAATGAATTGAGAGAGAGAAGTATCAGAATATATTTTCCATAAAATAATCTTCTATTAATTTTATAGCTTCTTTGCTTGATAAAACACAGAACTAGAGAAGTAACAAAAAAGAGAATCTGAATTGTATAGCCAGGTTGTTGTCTTCTGAACCATGGATCTTAACAGACACGCCTGTGCAAGCTGGAGAGTCACTCAAACTTCTCCCTTAACAGGCTCTTTCTGTTTGGCATCGGAGGTCACAGCATATCAACTGGGTTTGGTGGTGGATGGATTTGCTTGGACAGGAGCATGGGGGACTGGATGTCATCCAGTTCATGGATATAGGTTAGGGTAATTTGTGCCCTGTCAGTAATGCAATGGGGCTGTGCCAGAGTGCATTCCTCGGGCTTGCCAGGCAAAAGCAACCATGGGTTTGCCTTTATGAATGTGCAAGGAAGAGATTCAAGTGCTTCTAGACAGCACATCCTTGAGAGTGCTGGGTTAGTGACCTCCCAGAGCTGATGTGAAAACAAGGCTCAGAAATGTCCCTTGGATGCTCAAAGGAAGGCACACCATATTAAACAGTTATTTAGTTAGTAGGAAGGGGCATTCTGAGATCCCCTCTCTGGAAGCTGTAGTCAGCTAAATTGGAAGAGGAAAGAAGGGTGACACTTCAGCCATCAGGGCTATGGCAGCTGCAGCAGCTTTCCAGCGGATGTTGGAAGTTCTTAATTACCTGCAATTATTTCAATAAAGATTTAATATCTTTCTGAAGTAAATAATCTAATGTGACCACAGCATGTAGCTTTGTTTCCAAGAACTGTTAAGGAATTATCTGCAGCTTGTCTGAAGTTGTGGATCTAAATTCCTGTGCTTGTAGATAGTCTCTTCTTGCTCCAGAACACAGGTATTCATGCTCTGATTATTTCTGCAGATACCTAAGTAGTGAAATTAACGGAGTTGATAAGGCAATGGATTAACACCAATTTTTGACTTTGTACTTTCAGGCTTAAAGAATCCTCAAGATGAGTTTCAAAACACTTTTTGTCTCAGGCTTATTTACTATATATATCTTAATTAATTTAAAAAAAAAACCATGCTGAAGTAAGGTACCTTGATTAAGGTCACACAGGAGGGCAGTGACATTACTGAAACTGGAAACATACCATGATTTTTTTTATATAACTTTTTTTTAGGGCTGACAAGAGCCCATAGTATCTGTACTGGTATATTCTCTCCAGTTAAATTAGCTCAGTTATACTGATACTTGGTCTGGTGATCTGGAGAATTAGAGTTTTCTGTCCATTGCTAAAAAATAATGGGGGAGGGGGGGAAAAGCAAGTCTCATTCATTTTGCATCCCATTCCTGAGCTGAAAAAAGGGTTTAGCTTCTGAATTTAAATAACTCTTAGCAGATACTCTTAGCTGGCTGGCTGAAAGAACCTTGACAGAAGTTATAGTAGAAGCAGATGAGAGATATTGAATAGTTTTCTCTACATATAACTTTTGACTATCTGTGCATGTCTGCTGATAGATTCTGGCAAAGACAGTCCAGCAGAATAATAATGTGCTTGCCATTTTTGTATTTAGTGATGTGATATTCTGTGTATCAAATCAGCAGAGGTGACGTTTGAAGCTCTTTCACAGACTGCCCATTCTGTTTCTAAACAAAGAAAAATGCACAATTAGGCCTTTTTACTACATTAACTAATAAACTGCAACACAATGGTAATAATAGTGCCTATTATGTCTCAACTTTCTAACGCTTAACAGGTAAATAACCTTTTCAATTCAATCAGAGGAAGAAAAATAAAGGCGAGGGCCACGTAACTCAGTGAATCAAACAGTGCTAGAGCTGACAATAAAGTTCCTCAAGTTCAGCTCCACGTGCAAGCAGCTGTCAGCTACCAATAATCAACGCTTTCAACCATGACTTGTGGCTTCTGTTTTATGATATGACTAATGACAGTGACATACATAACTGGAGCTCATTTTTAGAGTCAGAGCCATAAACAATTTTAAAAGCAAGTCTTATTAAATGTCTCTCAACATCACCTGCTAGTTTTAAACATTTGGATCTGTTTTCATGTAAATGTTGCTGATCTCTTTGTCTTCTCAAGAAAATAACATGCACTTTTAGGCTTATTCCTGAGAAGAGCCAAGCTGTCATAATCATTCCCTCTAGCAGAAAGAATATGTTTTTATCTGAACTATCAGAGGGATAAAGTTTAGCTTTTTGAAGAATTTGATCTACATCTTGAAATGTATCAAAGATTATTGTGATTTAGCACAGCTTACCTGAACCTTATGAAAGTTCTCCTTTAATGTTCTCTCTGCCGAACTTCTGCTTCTGAAGGTATTTGAGATGTCTGAGAAGCTGAATTCTCTTAACAGAAACATCTCTTGATTTAGCCCACGAGCAACAGCTGTGAAGATCAATAGTTCACTGGTGGTAAGGAATAAATTATATTGGCAGGATTTTTAATCAAGAAAGGAAAAAATGGTTTTAGAATAAAACTAGAAGGTTGATAATGCATTTCTGCTGTATTTATAAAATTTCCTATGAGCTTATGCATAGCTTTGTATAGACAGATTGGTGTAATTCTTAACCCAAGTGACTATTAGAATAAATATTTAATCAAACCACTTACAATGTGAATCATAGAGTGAAACATAAATCTCATGCACAAACTTTCTATTTCTTGCTCTGAACTTTGATGCAATATTTATTGACTTGGTCAAGTTGAATAATTTAGACTAGCATTGCTGGATTTCCTAGAGTTGTATGTACTTTCCCTGCCATTTACCAAGCAATCCTCCCATGGACATACCTCATTTGCCATCTTTCCTCCAGGAACAACTGAAATTATAGATCTCCCAGTATTTTTGATTTCTGCATCATGAACTTACAAGGAGTAAAACTAAAAGCAGAGGCAGTGTCAATAGGCTGCTCAGTAACAAAAGTGGAAGAAAGCAAACCCAGCTGTAATCCATTGATTTATTTTTTGTTTTGAGTGTCTTTTCAGCGGGTAGGCTCTGTTTTTATAGGCTGGTTGTGTAATGAGCAGCATCAATGACATAAACCAATACATGCATTGTTATTGGATCAGAGGGACTTTCAAAATGAGTATTTCAGGAGACTGAGCTGTCCCCAAGCCACCTGTTAGAGAAAGCAGAACAGTTTGAGCATCTGATGTGTGCTGGAGCAGAGGTGCCTCTGCAGCCCATGCTGTGGACTATGGGGAGGCAGGTGTGCCCCTGGGACACAATGCAGCAGGGGGATGCCCAAAGGAGGCTGAGACCCTGTGGGGTGCCTGTGCTGGAGCAGACTCCTGGCAGGACCTGTGGACATGTGGAGAGAGGAGCTCAGGCTGGAGCAGGTTTGCTGTCAGGACTTGTAGACCTGCAGGTGACCCATGCTGGAGCAGTCAGTTCCTCAAGGACTGCACCCCATGGAAGAGACCCACGCTGGGGCAGTTCATAGGAAACTGCCATGGGAGAGACCCCATGCTGGAGCAGGGGAAGAGTGTGAGGAGTCCTCCCACTGAGGAGGAAGGAGCAGCAGAGATGTTTGATGATCTGACCACAGCACCCATTCCCCATCCCCCTGCACTGCTGAGGGGAGGAAGGAAAGAAATTAGAAGTGAAATTGAACCCAAGAAGAAAGGAGGCATGAGGGTAAAATGTTTTATGATTTGGGGTTATTTCTCATTATCCTATTCTAATCTGATTGGTAACAAGAATTGTACTCATTTCCCCAAGTGAAATCTTTTTTGCCTGTGATCATAATTGGTGAGTGACCTCTTGGCCCATGAGTTGTTCATGATGCTGTCTCTCCCTTGTGTAGCTGAGGAGGGGAGTGATAGAGCAGCTTTGCTGGGCACATGGTGTCCAGCCAGGGTCAGCCCACCACAGGATCTCAGATACCAGATTTTGATTGGCAAGTAAATCTGTGCTTTATGCAGCACAAACATACAGAGCAGCAGTGACCAAAGAAAAATGAAATCTGTCTCTTGTCATTGAATTATAAATAATACCTGACATATGCATATAATTATGACCAGGATTACATACACACAGAGAGCCAAGTGAGAACTATAACATGCTTAAAGGACCAGCAAGATCTTTCCAGTCCTGTAGGGATTATGTGACAGCATGTTTATTTTACAAATATGCTTGTGGTCCTAATACGCCAGTTCACGTTCCTTATAAGTTACTATTGTCTTACCTCTCATCTTGACAACTGTTTAACCTGGAGATCTTTAGTTACATTGTCTTGGGGACCTGGGAAAATTCTGGGTGAACGGCTAACCTTCAAGGCCAGGCTGTCATCAGATGCCATGTGTCTACATATCCCACTGAACAAAACACTGACTGTGGCAAGGGCTGGGCAAGTGAAAACATGGGAGAAAAAAAAAGCTTGTTGAGAATGTAACAAAAATGGTAGCAGATCTGTGGTTATATAAGTGGTTTCTTCACTTACGACCAATTACTGTGTGGTTCACTGCTCCTAAATTTGCAACACCTGTACCACTGTCACATCTCTGCTGCTGCAATAAGTGACAGACGCACTGGAGAAAATCCAATGGCCCAACAGAGAGATGAGGAATATGTCTCATTTGCTGTCAGTTACGCTGCTTATTACAACTATTATTGCTGATACTTATCCCTTACACCATTGATATCTCACTTGTTTAAGCAAAAGTACATTAATTTTCTCTTCTGCCTTTTGGAACAGAATTCAGTTAGTGTTTAGTTCTTTTTAGAGAGAACAACTTGAAACTCTTCTGTTCAGAAAGATCCCTCCCTACTTGATGAGTCCAGACACATCCTGCTGAGAAGTATCTTGGTCTCCCTGATATCCTGCATGTCTTGCTATGCCTCTGGTGTGAGCTGCTGGTCAAGGCAGTTGCACAAGGAACATGAGAAAGAATGGAGTCTCCCACTCCTATTGATCTGGAAAACTGATCAGATCCTTGCATACTTTAACTCCGAGTACTTTTGCACCAAACCCACTAATGTTTGCAGTAGCAATGTTAGAAAATCTGTTATTTGTTTGTATTTTTGGTCATGATCATGCAAAACAAATAAATAGTGATTACCTTAAATTTTCTACCAGGATTAGGCAGACAATTTTCTCCTGCAGCCTAGTTGTAGCTCTTTAGGGACTAATAAAAATTATATTATTATATCTTGTTTAAACTATTAAGTAACTTTATCCAATTTTGTAGAGGAAAATATTGTCAGATTATCTGCTTGCTTTGATGTAGAAACTTTTCCTTGGATAAAGCTTTTTCCATTGAAGTCTTATTCATGTCATTTTTATTACTTTATTGTATTCACACGTGGACCCTATTATCAGCTTAAGGATGAAATGGTGCTTCTATATTCCTTTAAATAGATAGTTCAATGAAAATATTATTTATCTTTCTGGAATATTTATTCAGCATTACGAGTAGCATATCTATGGTGTCAGTGTTAATGATTTTGTGCAGGAAGGAATGACATCTCTCTGGTGACCCTAAAGCACTGTGGGTTTGCCAAGTATTATTTTGTAGCACAGACGTTTACTACTGGTTACTGTGGTTCCATGGAAGAGTGTATTAGCTGCAGCATTGATTTTTCTTGTGCTCTTAGACAGACAGGAAAAAAATCTGTTTGATACAATTCATTTGAAGGGGAATCAAGCAAGGTTTTTGCATTCCTCTAGCCTCTGCTCACAGGGAAGTTTGGGTCCTGCCTTCATAGGTGATGCTAAAGTGGTAGCACAAAAAAGGGTAGATTTTTAAAAAAACATGGGATGATGAGCTACAAGTAAAACTTATTGAGCCTCAATATATGCCTTATTCTACTGGAAACTGGGGTGGAAAAGTTGACCTTCTCCAGGAAAAAGTAAAAGTTGAGCTCCTAAATGGAGGATGGTAACTGATGCAGCACCCTGGCCAGGACCTGACCACTGGCCACAGTGCAGGATGCCAGGGAAATACCTGTATTTGTGCCCTCTGAGTCGATCAATTCTGTCACTCCATGAGGCATGACAGGCCTCCAGTGCTGCACTTTAACTCTTGTCACACCATTAGGCCTGGATCTGTCTCCCTAGTTTATTTTTAGAAGTGATTTGGCAGAGAGAGGAGTGCCAAGACTTGCCCTTTCAGGGGAGCTCTGATTATTCCTTTAGCTTTAGCATTCTTGTTTGTCTGTCTCTAATCTATTCTACCTCTGGAGGCATTTCTACTGCGCTCATTACTGTGGTATGTGAGCACTTTGTGCAGTGAGCTGGAGAGCAGAGTCAAATACAAAACCCCCTGGCAGGATTCTGCACCGTATTCTGCCTCTCTCTTTACAGGGAGGTGCTGGGGTGAGGGGGTGGGAAAATGCTGAGCTTGCCATCCCCATTCTGTACCTTCTGTATCTGGCCCCAAGGTGGTTATTGCTTGCTGTGCTTCCTGTCCTACCACAGTGTCCTGGAGGACTTCCTGTGTGGGGGTTTCCACTGGGACCTGTGTGTCCAACACACTGAAATGACATCAACTGTGATGGGACTACTGCAGTTCTGCCCGGGTAGTTCCCCTGAGCTGCAAACCAGGATATCCCACACCAGCAACAGCATGTGTCCTCCTTTGGGCCATTTCAGAGTGATGTGAGTTTTAAAGTCATGATTGTTTTAGAGTCATTTGTGCTTTGGACTACTCCCTTTCCAGCTTGGACAGCAACCTGCAAACTGTGACACTTCCTCTACAAACAGGTCTTTATCTTTTGCCTCTCACAGGCTGATACGATCCTTGAATTGCAGTGCCATCTGCCCGTGCCAGGGCTGATTCACGAGGCCTGAGTGTGTGTTTGTGTCATACATGTAATACCTGGAGGAGAGTGGGTTTTGTCCTATTCCTTGGTGCAGAGGTGAATTGCTGCCAGATATGCGGAGGGGCAAAGAGCCATGCACAGAGAAGTAGAGGCACAACCAGCTCACACACTTGGTGGCAGCTTGGCACGTTAGGGACACTGTTTTCTGTAGCTTTCCCCCTCTTATGTCTGTAGTGATAGGGGGAAAAAACCAGGCTAAAAAGTGCCTGGGTCTCCAGAAGATTTGCATTTCCCTGTGCTGACAATCTACCGTTCGTGGTGCTGTTGAGGTGCCTGTCTTATTCCCAGCTACATTCCCTGTGCAACATTGCAAAGAAGCATACTTTTCTATGATGGTTCAAACACTCTGCTAACTGCTGAGGTGTTCTGGTTTTTCCTCCTTTTGGCAAGGCATCCCTGTGAGGTGGAATACTTCTGTTTTCAGAAGTGATGGAGAGAATAAGAGGTACTCGTTCTCCATCTGCTGAGTCCTTAAATTGTTATTCCTTCATGCTTTCCCCACCCTTCAAACATAAAATTGGCAGAAACAAATGAAGCTGTAAAATAACAGCTCTGAATTAAAGCTTAATTGTGCCAAGTGCTGTTAAAAAGAGCGTTGCCCTCAGTATGCTCTTAACACTTCAGCTGTTACGGTGCTGGGAGGAAAGTTGTTCATTTTTACCTGCCTGGATACTTTGGGGTTAACAGACCCCACACTAGGTCAGTGAGTGTAAAAATCACTGTCTGGAACAAGTGGAAATCCTACTACAAATGCAGTTGAGCAGCAGCAGTTAATAGCCTGGCTGTTAGTGGCTGGATGTATGGGATTGCCAGTGAAAATACCCAGAAATGGGCAGGGCACTGCTTAGAAGGAAAACCTAGTAGGAGCATGCACTGTGCTGCTGGGAAGGGGGTTGGATTTTTACAAGAGTCATCAGAGACTGATGTGGGTGTCACGTCTCTTGGACGAGACTAAGTGAGCAGTGTAATGCTGATCTATCATAAACATTTGTTTAAAGTCTTCCAGGAGACTCACCCAGCTCAGGCAGGGGGCTCGGTGCGTTTGCTGACTGTCAAGCAAAGCTACTTTGTATTCATAGGCAGGTAGCAGCCTGTCTGAAAATCTGCCAGATTTTCTATTTAATTATCTATGAGGGACGTGTCACCATTAGGACTGTTTCCTATTTTGCATTCTTTGAGGAAACACAAGAACAGGCTCCCTCTGCCAATGACAGGCAAATTCAAGGATGCCTGGGAAGAGTGGCTTTGCTGGGGCTGCAGCTTTGATAGGGCTGGTCAGAAAAATTTGGCAGAGGCTGCACTCCATGCATTGAAGCTAAAATATTTTGTAGTAACTGGTCCCAGGGATGTTTTCTAAAGGAATGATTTGGGAACCAGTGTAGACTGTAATTATTTCTGAAAAGAAGGAGAAATGTCTCCATCAGACCTCTCACCTTTTCTGCCTTGAAACAGGTATTTTGAGTGTACTGGTTTTCCTGTAAAATTTGAAAAGATTTTCAATCAAATTATGAACTCAAACAAAAGAAAAGAAATTACCCTTTGTTCACCTCTAGGTTATGTCAGGGCAAGGAGATTCACAGGCTGCACATCTGAGGACTTAAAAGGCCATCTTACATTTTTATTCAGTAAGAGGATGCATGCCCTGTGTGCTGCAGGCTGAAAAATCTCTTTTAAGATCCGCATGAGTTTCGCTGCAATTGAGGTTGTTTTTTACTTTTCCTTTGATTATTTATTGTTGGTTTTCTCTGCAGTAAGGAAAACTGGTTGCTCAGAGCAATAGTCTCAAGTCTGTGCCTGCCAGATAAAGATACATGATTAATTGTCTGGAGTGAGAAGGGTGTCCCATTTAGATGATTAGTTTGGTGATGGTGGCATGGGGCTACAGGTGAGCCAGCTGACCAGCTAAAAACAGCCACCTGATGATCCCATAGCAAGACTGGGCTGCTTACAGCAGGTCTGGATCTGCTCTTAACCTTTATTGGCATGTCAGGTCTGTGCATTAAAGGGTGGTTTATTTGGAATTTGACTGAAATATTAGACAACAGAATAATATGAACAGATCTAGTTATCTACATTCTGAATTATTTAGAAATTCAAATTAAAGGACTTAGATTGTGGTGCTGCCAAGAAGCACTAAAATCCAGGGGATTCAATCAAGAAGAGTGGAGCTCATATTCCAGCTCCACCACTGACATAGTGGGCAGTGCTGGAAAAACAGTTTTTCTTACCTTTTTTCAAAGGTCTCTGTTTTCTTTGGGTGCAGAAGCTAATGTGCTGTGTGCTTGGTTTCCAGTGCCAGAGCTAGGGATTGGTGCAAATGCTTAGGGCTCACCACTACTGAGAATTTGTCATGGCCATCCTCAGATTTGACAAGAGGACATTAAAGAACTCAGAGTCATGGATGTCTTTTGAAAATTCTGGTGATGGTTGTGTGTAGAACTGGAATGGCAGCCAAGGCCTCAGCATTTTTCAGTCTCTCATACAAGTACTGAGGAAAAAGGCAAATTAAATGGAGAAAATGGCCTCAAGGATTTTGGTGCTCTGAAGCAAGTAGAAACATGAAATCTTCATAATTTACAGGGGTCCAGCCTCATATGCCTTTGGAAACGAACTGGAAATACAAGAGTTAGTTACTTATTCTTGCAATTTAGTTTCCTGGTGTACCCTTTCCTTCAGAAAGGGGTGTTAGCAAGTGAGCCTTGGTTCAAGAAATGTATCTTCGGAATTAATATTTTAAGTCAGAAGGGAAAAAATAGAGAAGCTTTACGGACATTCAGGGAAACTTAGGCTGAGAGCAGGTCAAGATACAAAGCAGCCACTAGTCCACCCTTTCCCTGCAACTTCATATTGATGTTATTGGAAAAACACATTAGCAGATGTGCACTTTCCTGAGGAAAGTGCAAGTTGCCATAATTAAGAGAGACATGATGTATTATTTAAGAGTAATTTGCAATTAGTGTTCCTAAGTGCTCTGCTATATTATTAGTTCCTTCTCTCTGTCTTGATCAAATGCAGTTGGATAATCTGCAAATTAAAAATAATCGAAAAATCACTGTGAATACAGCTCTGGCTCTCTGGACCGAAAAGAGCTGGCAGAGAAATTGGAAGTTGCTACTCTGGTTGCAGAGGGTGGGTGGCTGAGCGGTGGTGGAACTCTGGGCATGGGAGATTTGGGAGGAAGGTGATATCTGGGATTTTTCAGCCAGTCCAAGGCAGAGCTAGGAGGGAGGGGATTTGCATCTTGCCATGGAACCCTATTTCTTCAAGTACTTCTCTTCTCAGGATGGGATCTCTGCACAGTAGGAAAAGCAGAACTTTGCTCTCAGACCTCTTGGATGTTTGCTGGAGGAGAAACCCACCTGTCCCCAGGTCTCAGTCCTGTCTGTGGGGAATGTTCCTGTTTCTGACTTTATCTTTGTGCATTCACTGGAAAAGGTCATAATTATGCTTTACATGCCCAGTGATAATTGGGAAAATGTTGATGGTTTAATTGTTTCTCAGAAGGTAGTGAAAAATGAATGTCTCATCCAGCATCCGTGCTTCTCCACAGACACTGGATGAGAAGTTTACATGCTTTGAGACCAAGGAAAAATTTTTACTCTGTTAGAAGCTTTTTCTCTACATAGGCACGAGGCAGCACATGTTGCCACTGTCACATAATGCCAAATCAACAAGTTTCTCAAGCTCTTTGTCACCTTCTTGCATTGCCACATTTTCCTTTTCCTTGGCAGATTTATTCTTGCAGTAGCTATGGCAGAGAATGATCAAATATAATTTATTATGTCAGACATTTCCCCACTGTTTGGGGCTTTAGCAATGTGGTAGGGAATATAAAAGTGTTCAACCTGTAATGTCAGTGCAAGGAATTAAATATTTATCATATGTATAGTATTCCAGGGAGTGATTTGGGATTGATTAACATGTAGATTTGCATACAGGAGCATTAGGAAACCTCACAAAGTGGATCATTCTTTTCTAAAAATACATTCAGAAACATGTTTTGTTTTCAAATTTTCAGATATATGTGTTTAAAAAAACCCTAAAGAACTGTGATTGACATGATCCTGTAATTCTACTGGCTTCAATGTCTGATTATGCTACGTATCCCATAGGGCAGCTGTCTCAAGGGCTTTTTTGTCTATCTATGACTGTCAATCTCTACTGTTTCTGAATCAGCAGCAGTTTTAATTTGACCTGATGTCATTGTGAGCACCTAGTGTTTCAGCTAACAGAGTAGTGGGTGATTTGCATGGTTGGAAGCAGTCAAATAGCTGTGGCTTCACAAATTCTAGTTTATCAGGCAAAACATGCTAATCTACTGTTAGTGTGCTCCTAGCTTGCTCCAATCAGTGGTGGGTTAATACCTCTGTGAAACAGCTGCAAATATCCCCAACGCACGTTTTCAGCAAATGTATTTTATTTCAGTACTGAAGTGGGCTGAAAGTGCTCACATACTTATTGCAGCTCAGAGGATGGGCAGTAAATTGCTGAGCTCTAACAGCTCAGTCATTTTTGGTTATGGGAATGTACCTTTCTGGTTTTATGAAGAGTTTGATTTTTTGTTATAGGACAAATTTTAGTTGGCAGTGGCAAGCTGGAAATGCGTTTGACTCTTTTTCAAAATCAAGTAGAACAACTTCAATATTTTAAAGTGTTTTATATTTGTTGTCACTAGTGCTACCTGGCCATTTAAGCAGAGCCTTCTAGGAGATCATTTCTTCCACCTGGGTGAATGAAATTGCTTACCCAAACAAGAAAACCAGGAGGATTCTAAACCTCTTTTCACTAAGAAGGTATTTCAGTTTCTCTTATGTTTAGGCTGGCAGTTTGTGAGATTCCCACAGAGGAGTTAGACACCTGGGTTTATTTCTGAGCTGAGTCTATTAGAGTGTTTGACACTGGTCTGGCTTGTAGAGCTGGTGCTGAACCCTGCCTGTGGACCTTGCAGTTCTCTTGCAGAGATCTCATCCCACCATCCTGTTGGAGGTTATGGCCCATGGAAGATGTGTTTGTTCTGTAGCACTCAAAAATCTTTTCCTCTCTTGAAAGATAGGAAAGGCTGTCTTTGGTTCCACAAATCTCCACTAATTTTAAAGGGAAATACAGAATAGAACTGAGCTAACTTACAGATATTGCAGTATCTACCTTGCCATCAAGTTTAACAGAAAAATGTGGCTTTCAAAAAGCCTCTTGCATTTAATGGAAGTAAAGAATTCCAATTGGAGTCCCTCCATCATAGCTGTACTCCTGATAATAACAGTTTCCAATATATTTACAACAGTCAGCATGGCTCCAGGTCTTTAAGAATCCTAACTAGTCAGAATAGCCCAAATCTTTTTTATTTAATATTCTCTTCCAGTTTCTTGTCTCCTGGGAGAAGAGTGGGTACCCAGAAGAGTGGGTGACCCTAAACCCATTTGGGCACCTTATATGATCTTATTTCCTGTCTTCCCAACAATGTTGGTTCTAAGCTGTGATTTTTTTTCTTTCTAAAAATTAATTTCAGCCAGAGTTGGGAGGTTTATTTGTGCAAGTGTAAATGTCTGATGCATAAATATTTGTGGTTTCTTTGGTCTTTTAAATGTTCAGAGCACCAGTGCGATAGGATGCTGGGAGTTTGGTTATTAATGATAGATATAGAGATGCTATTCCGAGGATTAGATTAGATTCAAGGTACTACCCACAATGGTCATTCAGTTTCTGACTTTCTTAGGGAATTCAGGCTAATGAGGGACAAGCCTGAAAGAGAATTATCATTTGTATGAACTATCATGATAGGCTAGCAAATTGTTGAATTAGCTGGTTTTAGAGGCCAGGTACCAATCCTGTGGTGTTGATGAAATTCCATAAAAAGGAAAAATGAAAGAAATGGAAAAGAATAAAACATGAACCAAGAGTTGAAATATTTTATGAAACACATGCTAAATCTCCCTGCTTTAGGACTGGTGGCCTACAATGGAGCAGAGCACTGGGCCAAAAAGAATAAATCTTACTCTAAATCAGTGAGACAATTTTATGCACAGCATGAATTTAGAAAGGGGAGGAAAGGAGGAGGCCATAAGACAAAGCTTAGCAGGAACAGAAAGAGGTAGAATATGTCTTCAAGAGAATGCAGTCATAAAATGAAAGGAAAATTGACATAATATGAACAAAATATGATGAACTCACTTTTTTGTGCTATGGCACTTTGTCTTTTCTGTCAAAGCCTATTCTACCATTACCTCATTCATCTGCTGAGTGCTAACCTGTGCTTCCCTTGGTCATCTGTTATTCCCAGATATTTTACTACCCATTCAGATCACCACGAGGCTGGATTTTGCTTCACATTGGCGACACTGGGTTTAGTCCTGATTTATATTGTTCTAATTACATAAAAATCACACACATCATCAGTAACACTCAGTGTTTCTTTCGGGTTTATCATTCATTGATCTCAGACCACTCAGTGGCAGTAAATAATGATCACTTCCAGCACAGGGCAGATGATTTAAAAAAACAAGGGAAGCAGAGAGCACTTGCATGTTTCACCAGTGATCACATGGTATGGCGAGGAACACAACCCAGATCTCCTGATGCCTTGCCTATGAGATCATACTGCCGCTCTAAATAAAATTAAAATGGAGTTCTGCAGTAAAAAGGCAATGACTCTGCTCTGATACCAGTCTTAGTGAGATCAGCAGTGGGCCTCCACTTAATAACAGTGTTACTGCTAGGTTCACTGGGAACACTATTACACTCCCTCAATAACTGGAGAAGAAAGTACCCAAGCTTTGGCTTCAATCTCTACACAAAATGCTGTAGCACACGCAGCAGGAGTGCTCCAGCAGGTGATAAAAATACTCATTCACCTCACAGTTTACATAGCAAACCAAGTATTTGCAATATCCACCCAATTTGTAACTGAAAAAACCCCACTGTTCTTTTCCCTAAGGTGGCAGTGTCCCCAGTTTATCTGTGATTTTAGGAGACTCATGTCTTCCGTGGGATGCATGTGTATCCCACCACCCCTCTCCCTCTCTTTCTGCTCCATTCTGGTTGGGAAATGTGTTTTTAATATTGTGAATCAGAGATTGTGTTTCCACACTATCAGCACCACAGGAAATTCAGCCCTTACTAATAATAAAAAAAGACTTAGTGATTTCAATTGGAAGGGAGTTCAGGACAAGTGCAGTGCGCAGTGTTCCACCTCAGAGATGTGAAGATGTGGGAGCTGGGCAGCAATGGCCATTGGGAAGGGCTTTGGCCATGTGGAAAATACACTGCAATAGGGAAAATACAAAGCAGGCCCAGGGTATGAAGCAGCTGGGATGGCTGCTTAGGCCTGTCCTGGTCGGTCTGGTCAGATGCTCAGTTGGCACAATGACTCTATGGTAATGCTTCATGGAGAGATGGAGAGGCCAGGGTGGTATTGCTGAAGGACACTGAGCTTGTAAGCTTCCCTGT
Source organism: Entomyzon cyanotis (assembly GCA_024500445.1). Taxonomy (NCBI): domain Eukaryota; kingdom Metazoa; phylum Chordata; class Aves; order Passeriformes; family Meliphagidae; genus Entomyzon; species Entomyzon cyanotis. The sequence goes on along the minus strand of JAKEPQ010001026.1, from coordinate 9,839,084 downwards.
CAAAATTATGAATCTGGGGCTCTGTACTTCAAGTGAATGATGTATCCTGTTGACAAAACCATTTATACCTTTGTTTCCCATATGAAAAAAAGGTAGAGAGAAAAAGAGGTTACTGTTTCACTATTTGCAGGTGTACCGTTGATCTGATTTTCCCTGGAAGTATACACTTTTTCATCCTGGATTTTTTTCCACATATTTTTCCATCCTGGATTTTTTTCCCTCCTCTTAAGAAATGTTTTGTATCAAAAGGTTATATAAATTGTTATAGCAGATGTTTAGGCCACCTTGGTGCACATTTGTTTATTTGTGTTGGATCAGTTGGGCTCTGTGTCGTGTGTGGCCCACAGATCCCGAACACCTGAGGCAGAAAAGTTTTCCTTACAGAGAACAGGAAGTCTCTGCTCCATGGTGCACACAGGACCCCCGTTCTGCTCACCTTTTCTGTGTGTAGCATTGGCTAATTGTGGAGGCATGAGGGGGGATCAATGCCTTGTGTCAGGCAGTCTGACCCCAAGGTATCTGCTGATGGCTTCTGCAGTAAAGCTCTCTGATGTCAATTGCAAATGTGTTGGTGCCCTGAATTAAGATGCAGTTTGCTGTGAAATAGTAAACTTAGGGGCAGTGGAGGCTAGGTACATGAACTTAAAGTAGCCTGTGATAAATGACAAGGCAAAGGTGTAGTGCTACTTCAGTGAAATGGAGCCTGGGTTTATACCTTCCGAAAATAGGACTATGATTCATCTTCATGGGTCAAGGTTTGTTTGTGATACAGCAGAGGAATGTGTAGGAATATGACCATGAAATATCTCTGTATTGCACAACTGACCTGTAATATTGAAATCCTGTGGTGGCATGAAGTGACCTTTTGTATTTTCTTGTGCTTCTTTACAGGTGTGCATGGTCAGGCATCCCTTGAAATACTTGTGTCATGATAACATGTTAAATGGATGACAAAGTCATATCTGTAATGGTGTTCTGCAATGACTGACCATTTTGTTTGAAAGGACATATTTAATATATATGCTTGACGTCATTAAAATATTTTAATTGCTTTAAAACAACACAATAGGAACAAAAAACATCTTTGAAGTTGGTGTGGAGTTCTGGCCTTCCTTTGCTTCGGTACTTCAAGTTTATACAGAAAAGAAGTACTGGGTTGCCATGGTAACTGCTTTTTCACAGGTTCACCCTGTGTAACATGCTATAAATCTTTCTTATGTGCTAGATGGACAGAGATAAGGAGGTAAAATCTAGGCTCAGAGTTTGATGTATGGAAAGGAAAGTATAAAGTGTGCTCATGTGGAAGTAATTCAAGCAGTGCAAAGCACACAAATGTGCCAGTCTATCAGTGCATCTCTCTCTATTTTAATTAGTATTCCTCTCTTGGGAATACCTGCTCCATCAAGTTCCCTGTATTTACAGGCCATCCAGTAGAACTGAAAATGTAATGTTATAGCTCTGTCATGTGGCTCATGGTTTTCTTAATAAACATTGCAGCCACCTATTTCTTAATGGGATTTGCTCAAAGCAGACTGACAAACAGAATTTGTGATGACCTCTGTGGAAAATCATTATTGCCTCACCAGGCAGTTAGTGTCCCATAAATCAGTAAGATTTTAACTCTTGCACTCTCCACAAAACAGAGCTCCTGCCTCCTCCCTTGCCCTGCTGGGCTCATGTTTGTGCGGAGGATAATGCCTGTGCTGTGGTGATCTCCCACTGCACTAGCAGATTTTCTAAAAGTTTTGGTCCTTTTCAGCATGTCATTTGTAGTTAGTGTCTAAATCTTAATAAGCAAAAGCTTTAAATTACAGAGGAGTGTGTATCAAAACTGGCAAACATCACTTGGTCATTTTTAGTACTGAGAGTGCAGCACAATTCTGGCGTAAGCAGTTTGTGCCTTGAAAAACTTTCAGACCACGCAGAGGCAGCCAACAGAAGTTGTAAGGATAAAGACAGAAATACAGGGGTGTCAGTTTCCCAAAGAGTGCACAGAGGTGCAGCAATGTAGTGGGGAGCAGAGGGGAGCTGAGTACTGGGTCTGTCTGGCTGTCAGGCATTGCCAGGTTTGTCCTCAGTGCAGGATTTTGTACGTCCATGATTTCGAATGAGACAGAAAACTGAACTCAATGTCTCCTGCTGATTGTAACTTGATGTGTGTTGCTGCGTGAAGCAGGGTGAACACTCGGGAGTGAGAATCTTTTGAGTGAAAAAATATGAAATGGTTTATTAGCATTTGTACCAGATTTCAATGATATCCTGGGTACATACAGAGAAACAGGCAAAAAAAAGCAGTCCTTGGACACACAGTGTTGTGGTGCTACTCATACAGATATTTGAGGACTTTATATTCTTGAGTTTCTCAAGATCACCTCATCTTTTCACCCTTTTCCTTTGTGGGGAATGTGTTCATGGCGAAACACAGCATGGGAGACAGTACATTAAAACATGAGTAACTGGGAACATACTCTAGTTCTCTGCAACAGATAGATTAAAACAATCCAGAATTTCCAACAAAAACCTGGCTTGCAGCACTGTTTCTATTTTTACTGGTAGAAAGAAAGCCTAAGGAGAACCTTGATAGCAAGCAAGTGCATGTAGCTGTTTGTCTTCATCTCTGTCTTAACAGATGCTGAAAGGCAGTTTTGCTAGAACTCTGAATTCTGGATCTGTGCTTCACCAGGCTGGCATAAAGTGAGATCTAACACCTGAAATACTGCTTTCAAGGGTTGTCCCATGTTCCTCTGATGATCTGCAGCACTATAGCACCACATCGATTTTCACCAGTGAGATTCTTTTCGCTAGGCAATAAACTTAGTTGAGGAAATTATCCGCATGTCATAATTATGTTAGAAATGTTGTGGCTAATTGTAAATATTCATAGTGTTTACTTATCCTGGACCTAGAGAGCAGCTCAGACAAAAGCCTAAGATTCAGATTCTACTTACTGAAGGAAAAAAGTTGGAGAGCATCTGATTTTGTTTGCATTGATTGCTTTATCCATTAAGCTTACGTACAGGGAAGCCTTTGAGAATAGTGTCAGGCTGTAGGTGGGCAGCATAAAGAGCTGCTAGCGGGATGCTTTGCTTGTTACCAGACAGGCCATGGATGGGGGCATCAATTGCCAGGAAAGTATTGAACGGTGAAACAAAAGGCTAACCTTGTAATGGGCAGCGTTAGGGGCTTGTTATGGGCCATTTCCTGGACGAGACAGGCACTTTGGCACCGGGCTCAGCCCCTGTCCACACGGGAAACTAAAGTACCTGAGAACCAGAGCCTGCCTTGGCCGTCAGGCTGTTCCTGGCACAGGGCAGAGCCACTTGATGAGACCTCTTGGGAGCTTCTGTGTGTAAAAAGAAGGAGTTGCAGCCCTCACCAGACCCCAGAAGTTTGATTCTTAAATAAGAGTGACAGAAAACAATAACAACACCACCACCAATAAAATAATAATAATAATAATAATAATAGTAATAGTAATAATAATAATAATAATAATGTGCCTTTTAGGGGATAAGGTTGCAAAATGACAGAGCAAAGGTGGTTTGGTCATTAAAGACCTTTACAAGATTCCTGGGTGCTGAGTGTTTTCAACTTTCCATGATCTGGAGTTATGAATTATTTAATTGGCCCCAAAGCACAGAGGGCTGTGCTAGGTCCCAGTTGTTCAATGTGTTAAAGCATTACTTGCGTTTCCTGAATTACCTTGGTTTTCTTCCTTTGAACACAGGACCTGGAGAGGAGACAGTGGGACTTAGCACTTTCCCTGATGTTAAGTTGGGACGTGGCCAGAGTATACATCCAGAGGAGTGGGAAAAATTTCCCAGACATGATGGTTTAGATGTGCCCATGTAAACACTGTCTGCTTTTCCTGATTTATTTGACGATGTCACCTGGATAAACTTCTACAATGCTAGGCAGTACCTTTGAAACTCCATCTTCGGCAGCAAATACTCTCATCCCACTTTTATGCATTTGTTCCAAGTACTTTAGCCACCAGCTTAGGTGATCTGTGTGAACTCACTGGAGTCTCCAGTGGCAGTTCAGAGCCTCTAGGCATCAAATTAGAAGCCACTTCTAAAGGGAGGATTTTTAACGTCTTTTTCTGAAACTGAAGCAATCCAATAATGCTCTTTAAATGCATTGGAGGAGTCTTATAAGAAGAACTCATTCAGTGACTGTTTTGTGAGACCTGGAACAAAAAGGTAAAAAACATCTTCAGTCTTACTGTAGCTGACTATTGCATCCAGATGGAGGATAATTCCAGTTAACTGTGTCTCAGCAAGAAGAGTATAAGGTTTTTAGGTGGTTAGACATTAAAGGGAACAAAGCATGAGGGGAAATTAGTGTCAGAAATGATGAGGATATTGACTTTAAACATGTGCAACAGAGTAGAGATGATACTAATTGTGTAATGGTTGCATAAAGGTGTGCTAGGAAGTGGATGTGAGGCCTTTTGGCTGCTTGAGGTCACTCAGTTTCTGTACTGAGAGTTGAAATTGTACACAACTTCTAACCAGCTTGAAAAGTTTATTGAAGCACTGACAATCTTTTCAGCCTGCTTTTCATACAGGGCATGGCACAGTGAAACTCTTCTCTGGAAAGGGATCTTGTGTTGTCACTGTGCATGTAATACATGTGATTCTTGGCTAAAATGTTTCCTTTTGATTGCACTTCTTGAAGAAGTTCCAGATGCATCCATGATTTTGTTAGTAAGATAACTATATCCAGTTTACAAACAGAAGGCAGCCTCTACTATTGTTGTGGTTGTTTTAATGTATCAATAAACAATTTTGTTTTCTAGAGAACATGTTTTTCATGCACTGAAGTTCACTCATACTGTCATTTCTTCAAAATGGAAAAAAAACAAGTTTGTTTTGTTTTTCATGGTGCAATCATCAAATCATTAACATAAAAAAGGATAAAACAGAAATGAAATGGAAATAATTTAATGAATCATATTTAAAGATTTATCATATATCTGCCTTATTAATGTTTCTCTGCCTTTTTCTTTTCTAACTGAAATCTATGGCAGATTACAAAAACTGGAAAGCTTTTGTTCTTTTCCACCTTCTAGAAAGCTGTATGTTAGGCAAAACATATAGGCACATGGACAAAACTGTTAATGAATTAGCATCTTACTTGATTTTAAAGACCCTATCAGGAGACAAACCCGAAATAGTAAATTATGAAATTGTGTCTTTATATGTAAATTACCTACTACATTCCCTCAGAAGAAGGTTTAGTCCCAATGAAAATTATATGCCCATATCCTTGTATATCCAAAGCATGTAACATAACCTTTCCTTTAAACTCTTGTAGTGATTAAATGTAAGCTCACTGTATTTTTTTGATGTATCCATAATTGATTGAGATTACAAAAGTGTGACAGTAATTCCTCTTTTAGGAAAGTTGCTTTGCATTAATCATTCTTGGTTGTGAGGAGAAATATGGGTGTGACTTTTCAAATTAAGCAGCCACAGAGAAAAATACTTAATGATTTTCTTCAAGTAAATTAATGTTTTGAAAATTATTTTCATTTGAAAGCAAACAGTCTTGAGATCTGGGTTGGAGAAGGAGGAGCGATCTTTTATTTTTATTCTCATTTAATGTTCCACTCTCTTCCTTGGCATTTTTCTTGCACTAAACAAATTAATTAACTTAATTGAATTCATTTGGAAATAGTAACAGAAGGATGACAGCCGCGTTTGTTGACCCTCTCCCTAATGAGGAAGCACTGTGTCATTCAGTAGCTGCCCAGTGCCGTGCGTGCATGGAAGGAGTTCAGCAGTGGTCCCACTCCCTCTGCCTCTTAATGAGCAGAAAACGTCCTCCCACGTCATTCCCAGCCTGTAAATAAAAGCTGCAAAGATGGTCCTGCTGGTTCCCCACTGGGGGTTGCAAGGCCATCTCTCTGGTGCCCGTTCAGGGGCTTTGTTTTCTGTGTCCAGATTGAAGACCTTTTAGTAGGACAAAATTCATTGGAAAAAGCAACCAAGATGAAAAATGAAGACGTTTCCATCTGGAGGCAGCAGGAGGATGCCTTGTTCCCCTGTGCCCCTGCCATCTCTGAGCAGCCAGTGTTGGCATCGCTGCTGTGGCCCCTCCAGTCCTGTCCTTCTCTGGCTGTGGGTATTTACAGTTGCCAGCTCTTCATCAGGCTTTTCTGTGTGTTTGCACATCAGTGTGTGTGCTGGCTCCTGATTTTTGTCTGGGCTTCCAGGTGCAACTGCTCTGTGAAAAGTAGTTCTGTGCACCTGAGTAACAAACATCGTCTGGGACAAGAGGTTTACTCAGAGAGATCCAGCCAGTGTGAAGTTTTACTTTATGCTGGGATCATACAGTGAAAGCTGACTACACAGAAGCCTGAAATAATCTCTCAGGAATTTACTCTTTTTACTTTCATGGATCATCCTTTAAAAAAAAAAAAAGATTTTTTTTCACCTAATTTTAAAGCTGAAATGTTATGGGGGTTTTTTGTTGGTTTTTTTTTTTTGCTTTCCCGTATCTACTCAAATATCTAAGGAGACAGCCCAGAGGTCAAGAATGGGTGCAGGAGAGTTGGGGGCTCATCCTTTATGGCACATCCCCTCCCTCGGGTTCAGGCTTCCTCTCCTCCTAGCTGCAGACGAGCAGCTCAGTTTGGCTGCGTTGGAGCAGCAGTGCAGGCACAGGTGAAGACAGTTCCTCTCCCACATCAAGCCTCCCGCGGAGCTCCAGAGGTCCAAATTTGTCTCATCATTTACGGTTTCAGCCTGGATGTTGAAAACATCTGCTAACCTGTCCACAGACATGAAAAAAGTGGATTTATGTATTGTAGTCAAATTGATTTAAAGGGGTAAGAGTTATTGCAAGACAAGGAGGGATCAGCTGTTCCTCCTCGCAGAGCGAGAACCACCACATGGCCGCAGCAGACTATTTTTGGCAAGCACAGCTGAAGTGCACTAATGCACGTGTTTCCTATGAAACACGAGGGATGAGCCATGAAAAATGCCAAGCAGCCCTCCAGGAGCAAGGCATGCTTGGTTTTCCTCACTGCTGATCCCAATTCCCCCAGGGTGCTTCGGTTCCCAAGACTTTGGTTTGCCACACTTCCCCTGTGCAGCAAAACACAGACACACATGCTCCGAGTTAAACCTACTCCTAAGTCCTATGTAACTCATTAAATACATGCATATGCATTTAAATGCTCTCCTGAGTGACACCCTCACAGCACATGCCAGCAAACACATATTTAATTTCATGCATTTGGTGAAATGTTGATTTTGTTTTATTTATTTTTGTGCTTGGTGAGAAGGAAAAGTTCTTTCTATTTTTCTGCAGCCTTCTTTATAGCGGGTGTTGAAAACCTGGACTCCACACCATCAGTGAGGAGCTTTGCTACCTACTAAATCTAATTACTTCCTGCTGTGGTTTTTAAAAATCAATGGTGATTTCTAAATGAGTGTGCTATATAATAAATTAAATTATTTTAACAACAGCTTGTATCTTTAATATCTGGCTGCATGATAAGAGGTGTTAGCAATTGGGCATGATGTGTGGAAGAAGAGACAGCATTCCCAGTGTCCAGTATAGCTTTGACAAGAAACAAGCAGTAACATTTATGCACTGGAGAAGAGATGTGTATTCCGTAAATGAGATGCCACCATACAGCCCCAGCTCAGCAGAAAACCTCCTGGCTTTGCTCAGATGTTGCATGAGCATGGCTTTACTGGAGCAAGGCAGGATTTTGAGATTTCTTATACATTTTTCTTTCCAGTGAACACCATGTTCACGCACCCTTGCATGAGGTGTGCAGTTTCCCTGTTAAGACTGGGCTGATCATTATAGTCTTAGTTCAGCAAACTTTTGATCATGTTCTGAACTTCAGCAGGAAGTTAATGGGCATGCTTTGATGCTTGTGGGTTCATCACTGCCCCTCTGATTTGGAGCAAGGTCCAACTAATGCTGACGCAGGACTAGAGCTACCATACTTCAGGTGTGTCCAGGTTTGTCTATTACTATTTAAGAGCTCTTAAATTAATACAGGTTGGCAAGTTTGTACCAGCACAGGTTTTGGCTTGGGATCTCCATGGGGAGAGATTAAATGCTTCTGCATTTCTAAAAGTTGTCTTACTCTCCTAGTGAGATTTTTACATTTATCTGGTAAATTCAGCCAAAACAATAATGCCTTCCAGGTCTACAGGCCCCTTTCACTGTTTGGCCTGAATGTGCAATGGGGTTAGTGAACGCCATAAATGGACCTGTTTGAAAGTATTGTCCCCAGAAGGGTTTCTGAGAAAAGTGAAGGACCAGACAACATATTTTTGTTCTTTTTAAATGGTTAAGAAATGAACCATAAAACTGTAAGCTAGTTTACTTTAGAACAGGAAACTTCTTGGAAGCTTTGTCCAGTGCTGTGATAAGAAAACACCTGGAAAAATATAGTTTCACTGTGGACAAGCAGGGTGAGGGCTGGCTGGGGGATCATGCTCAGCCAGCTTCTGGGGACACTTAGAATATTAGAGGAAAAGCATTTTTTAGAAGAACTGCACTTAGGCCTAATGGGGAGAGACAGCTTTTGCAAAAAGGTCTGCATGGATGAGCAGTAGCAGAGGAGCAGTTGTGTGCTGCTGGAAGCTGGCCTGACGCCAACAACAGATCACTGCAGATTCAAAATTCAGAATTGAAAGGGGTCGATGGTGTGGAACCCTGTGGCACAGCTCTGCTCAGCCTCACCAGCTGGCGAGGCAGCAGGGTGGGCAGCAGGGCAGATGTGGTGGGAGGCTGGAGGCTCCCAAGCCCCAGGCCTCCAGCAGCTGTGCCCCTGCAGCTGAGGCCCATCATGCACATGGGACCTCTGCTCCCCCGGGCTGGCTGCTTGGGACTGACAACCACAGGCTGTGGTAGAAGGAGTCAGAAGTTCTCTCAAGATATCATTGCCTTTAATAAAGCAGTGTAAATAGTGAAGATTCTGGGGATTTTGTTTTGCAGGTGGTGGTGGGAGGGGTTTGTTCAGGTGCAAAGGTTCAAAATGAAGCAGTGTTACAACTTTCCTATTTATTTTTTATCATGCCAAAATGAGAACTATATGGTGGCCCTGATGTCTTAAAATCTATACTGAGACAGATGCATGCAGTTGCATATATTTATCTCTTTTGGAAACAGGAGGGAATTCTTCTTGCTTGTCTTTAAAGGTCATTGTCCCTAGTCTGTCTAATAACAAAATATTAATTAGAGTAACTGCTGTAATCCTCGTTTATCCCTGACAGTCTGCTAAAGCCTGCATAACCCTGCCGGCTTACTGCCAAATTTTAGTGAGAGCAAAAGATGCCTTGGATTTGTGGTCAGGATCGTTTCTTGTGCTGTAAGTAAATGAAATGATCAAAATGCACAAACAGCGTCTGACATTAATTGCATGAAATACAGTTCTACTGAGAGTTAAACAAAAGAGAAATTCACTGCTGGAGACTCCTTGTCTTTAAGATTGATGCTACATGGGACAACAGCCTTAAAATTCATTATTTAAAGTTCATTGGAGGCTGCTGACAGGGGAGGCCATCTCGATGAAAGGAACTCTTAATGTAGGATTTCCTAGTTTCCCAAAAAGGGTTGGGCTTTAGAGGAGACTGTGTTAATAGTAAGTAGATCTTTTAGGTTTTCCTTATGTTCTCTGTAATGCCCAGGAAATCTGTGCTGCTGGCTCATAGTCTCATATTCAGAAATAAGGTGGTGCAGGTATAGTCAGCTTGTTAGTGCACTCTGTTTAAAAAATGACATTTCCATTCCTGTTTGGAAGCAAAAGCACTGTGAAGCTTATTAGAGCTCAATTAACATAATATATTGCAGTTACTAGTCTCAGAATGATACCAGACATCCCCCTCGGAGGGGGTAAATTGAATCCTGATAACTGGCATTTAAACAAAACTGGAAACCAGCACTTAATAATAGGCAGTAAAAATACAGAATGTAATTGTTCCTCTTCTGAGTTCAGCTAAGTCTGATTGCAGATGAAGAATTAACCATAGACTTCCATCTTTTGTTAAGAAGAAGTAAAAGACAAAGAAAACCTTTGCCTGAAATAATCATTACACTTCATAACATGGCTTGCTGTCAGTACAGAGATTAGAGAGAAGGAGGAACGTTTTACAGTCTTAGCACTTGATGGACGTTTATGGACTTTATCAGGCATTTCTTCCCAGGCCCTGCTCTCATTTTCTTAAAGGACAAAGATAATCATTTTTCAGTCTGCTACAATCTCCTAGACCTCTTAATATGATCCTTAACTGCTAACACAGGGGGAAAAAAAAGCGTGTTCCAGCTAAAGCCTTAAACAGAATTGTCTGTGTCCTCTGTAACATGATGGGAGAAAAATTAGTGTTAGGTTAGTGCCTCAGAAACAAAAATTCAATGACTATTATTGCCCACAAATCAATGGGATTTTCAGTCTTCTGAACACAGCTTTGAGTTATGTTGGTGTTGTAACCAACAGTTTATGTGAAACTCTTTTTCTCTAAATATCTGTTTTTATCATGAGCCCCAAATCATGTACTTTTAAACAAAATCATTATTACCGATACAGGAAGTCTTAGGACATTAAAGTGAGTTGCATTTAGTCTGTTCTTCCTCATGCCTGAAAGCGAGGCTGCCGTGGCAAGCTGCCAAAGCTGGGTCCATGGATTGGTTTGCTCTCTGGGTTTAGTTCAGTGCAGCAAACTTAAGTTGGGAATGATCCACCAGAAAGGGGTCGGGTGGAACATTCTCCTCTTGCTTCACCCAGCCATGTCTACCCATTACAGACAGTGCTACTAAGAACATTCAGCACAGGCAATTTTGGAGAACAACCCTTGATTTAAAATATAGTCCCTGCTAGAAAGTGTCAGCTGGAAAATTTATCACTTGAAAAGGAAAGCTGAGTTGCAAGACCTGCTAAAGATGTGGGGATCTAGGAAAGAGAAAGAACGGTGATGGGTCTGAGGGTACTTAGTTATTTTCATTACATGTAAAACACAGCTAAAATAACTTACTGGGATTATTCATGTGTAACCTGAAGTAATTATGACAAAGAGCTGGCAGGCAGGAGCTGCCTTCACAGGCCAGTAGTGTTCACACTCTGCACCACACTTTTCCCAGGTCCTTTTTCTCCCCAAACTCACATTCAGCAAGATACTTGTGGCCATGCTTACATCCATTAAAGCTCTTTTAAACATATGATTAAGTACTTTATTAAATAGCAACCTTTGCTGAATTGGAACAGTCAGTGCCATGTCAGCCTTTCTTGTGACCTGCTGCCTTTGCCCCATGCTCAGGGCTGGGTGCCCTCAGCAGAGCCCATCCCCTTGGCCATGCAGCAAGGGGTTTTGAAGGCTTGATTACTGCTTGTAAAGTGATCTGAAATCCATGGAAGGAAGTTGTCACGGGAAGGCAACATATTGCAAAATATGTCTATTTTGATGTACTTGTTAATAGGTTCTGGGATCCCTTGGAGATGGAAAGTGTTGCATAAATGTGAAATTTCAATTATTTAATGTAGCATTACTCATGCAAAGGTACTGCAGACCTCCTTCTATCTGATTAACATCTGTGCTGGTTAATTTCAGCTATGTTTAAATATTGTTATTGGACAAATTGAAACTACAAACAAAACCCAATTTGTAGTTTTATATTGATGGTAAGACTCCTTTATTATTTTTTATGTAACTTAATAAAGATTATGTGCATGTATTAATTATGAATAAAACTGTACAATGGAATGGGTCATGAGTGGCCAGTATTTCAGTGATTAAAATAAAGCACAGTGGAAAGAATCATAAATAAATCGAGACCCATTTTTAATTAATATCAGCCTCTTTTGAAACATGTCATGCAGGTCTGAGAGTGGTGCTGCTGCTGTCCATTGCAGTTTAATAGCCTCCTTTGTGTGGTTCCAATTTGCATGAGATTTACTTGGGAATTGATTCTTCTCCAGCCCTGCTAGCTGCTATTTTGGGAAGACAAAAGGGACCAAGTATGGTGCTGTAGCTCAAGCACAGGGCAGGATTTCAAGAGCTGCACCCCAACAGGCTTTGTATGGCTGTCAGGCTGCTTTGTTTTCCTGAGCTGCTCCAGTCCAACCGCTGAGTTTGTGAGCTTTCTGTCTTACAGAATAGAAGTAATAATAGTTCAATTATTATTTCTAAAAATAGAAATAACAGAAAGTCCAATTTTCATTGGACCCCAGGCATTTAATAATCTTTTAATGATTTATGCAAGTTCTGAAGATGGGGAATTGCAGCTTGTTTGTAGCAGGTGAAGCCCAAGTGTCTCTCTGATCTCCTCAGTCCTGCCCTGGCAGCTCTGTTCTGGTACAAGGAGCAGGGCAGTGCCTGAGCCCAGCTGGGGCAGCTCTTTCCCCACCTGGGAACCAAGCTGCCTCCCCAGTGTCCTGCAGGAAGGGTTTGAAGTGACCCATGTAGGAGGCAAGGGGTTAAGGATTTACTAAAGAGGGTGTGTGACTGTGTATTTTATATACTGCAGTGTAGCCACAGCTCATAGGGCAGGCTTGAGGAAAGGCTGTGACACAGAGAAATCATCAGTTATACCCATGGCCTTTCCAGCCCCAGGGTGCTGGGATTTGGAGTGAGCAAAGAGGACTTTGAGCCACCCCGCTCAAAGCCTTTGAGCTGCTCTGCCCCACTGGCTGTTACAAGCTGCAGGTTCTAACATGGTTTTGCACCAGGTGACCTTACTCAAGCGGCTCCTCATGGACAGCTGATTGCTTTTGTTTCCACAGGAGCTGCAGCCTTGTAGGTTTTACCTGTATAACACTGGCTGAAGCTCATTCCTTGTGTAGGTGTGACCATGGCTGAGTGTGCACTTAACACCAACTTGGCAAACCTGTGAAGGTGTACAGGTACAGCACAATAATGTCAAGGCAGCATCCAACAGAAGATCAAATGTGGGAAATGTAGTTTACACCATAGCCCTTGGCATCTCTGTTAATTTGCAAGCAAGGGTGCCAAGCAGTGTTGGTGCTAAAGTGATTTTTGGGATATAACGACCTATTTAGCAGCATTAGCATGAAAAAGATTACAAATTTGAAGCAACTGAAAAGGTAAAATCTAAATAAACAGAAAGAAAACCTGAGGGTGTTGTGACAGGATTTTTATACAGTCTTCAAAGTAGAAATATATAACTGTAGCACCATCTGAGTCTCTAAGAGAGGCCAATCCTGCATGGTACAAATTCCTGTAGGAAGCAGAGCGTCGGTGGGAGCTGAGATGACAGAGCTCCTGGCAGGATGAGACCAGGAGCTGGCATGTTTCACAAGTGGCTCTTTTTGCTGTTAGCAACCAGCTCTTCTTTGACGAGTAGCAAAATAAAATGAGTGATGTGCTTTTTTGGTTCAAGGAAGAGTTTTAAAATGTGATGGAGAGCTTCCAGGATAGGAGCAGCACTCCTCCCTTATCTTTGCTTTTGATGTGCAGCAAAGATGAAGGCATTGCCTTGAAATAGTCACTGTGCTGGGCAAACAGGAGAAGATGAAAGGGAAGAAAAATCCTGGTTTAGACCATGGCAAAAACAGTGTGCAGAATAGCCTCTGTAAAATGTGTCATGATAGGAAATCAATTTTGAATTACACTATGTGACGCATACTGTATTTTCCATCCTTCATTGTAATGAGCAAGCACACCCTTACGTAATTATGGCTTTTTAAGAGATTGCCTTTGGCTGAATTTACTGCCAGACAGATCTATCCCATGGCATTTAAACTTCACTATGCTATGAAATGTGCAAGCTGGCTGAAACGGCAGGGAGGATGCTTGTAAAACTTCATGCCAGTGAGGACCATCTTTCTTTTGTTCCTACACCTCATTGATCTCTTGCAGTGGGTGAAAACCAGCACAAATTGGTGCCACAGATCTCTTGCAGGAACTGAGTTTCACCTCCCACTTGTTGTACTGCAGCAGCAGCAGCACTGCTGTAACAGGAAGAAGGGGTTTTCCTTAGCACTGAGTTCCTCTGTCCACAAATCATGTCCTGCAGGGAAGGCAGAATAGCTGACATGGCTGAACATGTAAAGATGGTGACAATGATTAAAATAACTCTGCATGAATTGGGAAGTGAGGCTCATGCTATCTCTGTGGAAATCCCCAGACAGTTTAGATGTGACTGGCTGCAAGTTGTTGGCATGCAATGTCTGCATTTCACATTCCTCCTCAAGGTATTTGGGCACGTTTTCCCGTGTTACCCCTGGGTTGAGACACAGCAGAGGCCCTGAGTGTGAGCCTGTTGGGCTCAAATGGGAAGGGAGACACTCATCTTCCGTGCACATTTGCTTCCTCAGCCTGGCAGCTGTGGATCAGGTGCAGATGCAGGTTGAGATGGTGTCTTTCGGCATGTGGGCATCCTTCCATTCCAAAAGCCGATGGATGGATGGATATAAGTTCATGGAAGCCAGATATTGCACATGAATAATAACTTTCAGAGGCTATATTGGAACTAGACCAATGTGGAAGGAGCACTGTACTGCCTGATTGCTACTCCCCAGCAGGTAAACAAATGCACTTGCTGTTGCACTGGACTGTCCTCTTCATCTTAGAATGCATTCATAATTGACAAGACGAGATTTTCACATTTTCTGTATTTTTGTTGCTAAGTTTCTTTCTACAAATGGTGTGGTGAAATCCCCCTCTTTTTTAGAAACTGGATTACTATTTAATGAATATGAACTACTTCTCAGCTTGGAAGACATTTTCAGCAGTGCTCAAACTGAAATTCAGTGATTTATTTACTTCTAGAAATTGCTAGCTATCAGGAATTCACCCAGGAATGTCAGAATGCTTCTCACAGAGTCATATCATAACCCTGCTTAGCTGCATGAGATGCCAATTCACTGAAAACCAGAAAAACTGAGGACCCATTTCCTGGTTTTGTACAGTGAATTTAAAAGATAATTTAAATTAGAAAAGAACTCGTTTTGTGTTTCCATTTTGAAATCTAAACTGGACCTGGTTGGATTAGTCACTGTGTTTGCAAATTCTTTGAAAAATGTTGATATTTGTTCTACATTGTCCATTGAAATGAGGTGGTATTTGCTGGGTCTGAGATGGATAGAGGTTCCCAGCATGGAGCTTTGCATTGACAGGCATACAGAACCATTCAACATGAATATTCTCCTCAGCCCTGCTTCACTGGGTCTTTAAGGGTTACTTCCTTCATGTTGAGAAGGTCAAAACACCATAAGGAAATTGAACATAACTTCTTGACATTTGAGATCGTGAATTTTCCTTTCAAATTAGAGCAGTAAATTTTCAAGTTAGTAAGAATAAAACTCTGAACCCTTCAGATGGTTTGAGGAGGGGGGCCAATCTAATTAAATCCTCCAGGTCGAGCAGTCCTCGCTAGTCTGGTTTGATTTTGATGAGCTGTCTGAGCTGGTGTGTACAGAAGTGTGCTGCTGTTTGTTTTGTTTCCCAAAGCACAACTGCTCGAATCCCCCAGTGACAACAGCAGACCTGGATGTGCTCAGCTGTGGCAGATTGATTGTCTTGGTGCTACCCTCAGAGCCACTGGCTGTTTGCACAGCATGTAGGGATGGATATATATCACTTTGTCCCTTAGGAATGCGCTGAGCTGAAGCTCCCCAGCAATAGAGACTGGGGGGTGCTTAAGTGCAGATCTGGTTTGCACCTGAACTTTTCCTCTTCTCATCATCCTCCCTGTCCCTTCCTCACCCTCACCTTGTCTCAGCTGTTCCAGAGGGCTGTAGGGTCTGTGTTTCTAAAGGGAGGGAGTCACGACTTTGGTTTGCTTGCCAGAAGGACATGGAGGCTGTGCAGGGGTGCTCTCTCCATCTGACATGCTGTGATCTCTGGATCAGGAAGGAGAGCCATGACCAGAAGCCAGCATCTCTCTGAGTGTGCTCACATGAGGTGGCAGTAATTCCTGTACTGTAACATAAAGCTAATTAATCACCATCTTATTGAGAAAGCCACTGAACTTGGACTGGGGAGTTAATCAGGACCAACACGTTGAATGTAGTTCGCACTGTAGCATTGAGGGCATCTGGCATGGGGGTGCCAGGTCTGTGCTGATACCATGGTTTAGCCTCCAGAACAGCGTGGCTACATGCAAATTTCTCATGGGAAATGGTATATGGCCTGTGCTACCCTGCTAGGAAATCCTTTAGGAACAGACCAAGCCAAAATCCTGCCAGGCGACATTTATTCAACAGCAGAGAGCATTGACTTCCAACCTGCATTTAGTTTACTCATCAAATGCAGCCAGTGATGTCACGGAGCTTCTGGAGGAGACAAGAGGAACTGGCTGCTCTCCAGCTCATGCAGACTCCAGGAGGCCAAACTTCCCCAGAATATCCTGCAAGATGGGCAGGGAGACCAGAGTTGTCTAAAGAGTATCATGAAACCTGTGGTTAGACCAGTCTGACTAGGATTGAAAGAGCTGCACCAATGCAGAATAGCACAGTTATTTTATTAGAATTTTCCCAGGGAAGCATTGAGCAGTCAGTGAGGGTGTCTGGAAGCAGAAATAGGCTATTTGATCTGCTAGTGTAAACAAGCAGTAAATCTAAAGCCAAATTCAGATCTGGTTTGCAACATGTAATCCACCTTGGCTTAACGAGGGTTAATGAGGTCTAACCCTGGGCTTGTAATGGGCCCTGAGAGGTTCCTTCTCATCTGTAACAGACCACGGATTCTGCTTCACACACTGGAAGTTATTTTGACAACAGCGCTGGGTCCAGAGCCAGGAGATCTATTTGTTCTACATAACAGAACTACTTTCCAGTTTATGTGTGTTTTACAGTGCTATTTTGGTTAACACTGGACTTATCCAATCAGTCTCTTCCAGTTCCAATTTCTGTATGTATTTGCAGTACAATTGCATTGCAGATACAAATATGGCAGCATTTCTTGTATCACTACTGTTTCCTATATGGGGTTCCCCCAGATTTTGGGTGGGTTCTGTTATCCATTCCTACGCAGGTGTGTTCCAGCTCACATCACCACCTCATCCATTTGCCCTTACAAGGTCTTTCATCTGTGTTTGAGTAAAGCAGAGAGTCTTCCTGACTTCTGGTCTAACGTGGGAACCTATGGAACAAATATTGAGTTATATATTTTCCAAGAACTACTTCTATCTACTTTCTTTTATGGTGTCACATCTTCGAAGATTTTAATGACTTTTTGTTTTCTTTTTAAAGACAAATATTTCCTTTCCTTTTACATGCTTCCTGCAGCTTTTCAGAAACACGCAGGAGAGTTTGAAACACCAGCTGTTTCCTTTCAAGATCTCTTTGAAGATCTCTGGGCCATGTAACTCCTTATTCAGCTCCTGGGTAGCTGCAGGGTCCACGCTCCATGCAGACAGCAAGGGAACAGTTTCCAGCCTCTCAGTCTCACCCAGGAGTACCTGGGGCTGACTTGTCTCTCACTTGTGACATCTTGGTCATCCCAGTCCTACCATGGTGAAAGCAAATGACATTCTCTGTGACTGTCATTGATACAAATTCCCGTTTCTCAATCCCTGTATGATGTGCCTCCATGTTAAAGAGCAGCAAGGCAAAACATGAGCAAAGTGAGAAAATGCATTCCTATGCAATTTGCAGTCAGAATTTGGATACAAATTACATAGGAGAGGTGGAAATTATCACAGCTGGTCTGTTTTAAGAATAAAAGGCTACAGCAGGTAAAACGTGCTCAGCCTCCAATGACTTTAAAGGCACCTGCTGAGGAAATGTAGGAGTAGTAATGCTGGACTTGGTCCTGGAAACATTCCACTGTAGTCTTGGGAAGACTGTAATGGTTGCCAGTATAATGTCCTGACTGGCCCCTGGTACATTTCTGGGTATCCCCTGCATTTGGGGTCATTACCAGGATGCTGAAGCTTTCCCCATGAGCACTACTCCCATTCCCATGATAAAAACATGCCTTGTGTCCCCAGTGCATTGACACTGCCCTTGCCTGGACACAGCCCACCATCCTGGGGTGATTGGTTCAACAGAGGTGGCCATCCTTCCCTACCAACTCGGAGCCAAAATCTTCATACAGCCAAGAATGAGCCTTGAGATGTGTTTGATGCTGAGAAGTGGAAACTTAGTCAGTCCATGAAGGGACCTAGTTCTGTCCATCCCTCCCTTGGTCTCAGAAAAAGGATTTAAGGTGCTGTGGCTACCTCTGTGCAGTTCCAGCTCTGCAGCTCAGCCACCAATGCCATCCTGGCATCAGAGCTCTCTGTGAACTTTTGGTCATCACAGCGGCTGGGGCTGGCTGTGTCCATGCTGGTGTATCCATCACCACACAGTGCAGGAACTTTTCCCCTGAATGACACTCCATCATGAAGAATATTAGCACCAGGTGTAAAAGTAAAGCCCAGTTAAGAAATGTTTGTTCTAATGATGCATTCGTAGCATTGCTTTTTTTGCCCTCAACAATGGTAATCACATGGCTTTCTGGAAGACCCTGCAGCTAAGAGATAACCATGGCCTTTCTATTGCAAATATGCCTATGGGTAACTTTTTATGCATATGCAGACTCATTAAGCCATCTGTAGAAAATTAGACTGCTCACTGCATAATTGTTTGCAGGCACAGGAACTGGGTTCATCGCCTTTCTAACAAAAATTGTGTATCTGTCTAGAGAATGATGACTTCATGTTAATTTGCATCAAGGCTGTGGTAATGAAGAAGGCTTGGTGAAAATGAAAAGCAGACTATGAGAACCTGGCATCAGAAGTGAGCTACTGATAGCATAGTCTTATTTTCAGTTCATCTTGAGATTGTGCTGTGGTAGTGCTGGGAAAGTGTCAGCTCCATACTTGTATCCTGAGAACATCAATCTTTTAAAGATCTATATACCAATACTGATGCTGTCTTCTCACTGCTTATACTGTCATATACATGCAGTCTCTCTTTTTTTTTTTTTTTTTAAGCCATTTATTAGAATTTTCTTTTTTTTCCTTTTCTTTTGGAAGGGAAGGACAGTCCTTTACCTGAACACTTGACTGCTGGATTGAGATTGAGATGGTTTCATTCCCAGCTTTTCCTCTCTCCTATACTGCAGTTTGTTCATGGCATAAATAGGATTGTGTTTCTTCTCTTCTCCTACTGCGTGTATGTTGTTTTTAGAGATTGTCTTGTCCTTAGGGAGTGTTTCCTCCTCAGGTTCCCAGCGAATGCAAGAAGAGGTTGCCAAAGGAGGGGCTGGCATGCCCCTCACCCCAAGTGCAGCCTGGTTTTGTTCTGCTACAGAAACCTCTAGATGTGAGATTGCTGGAGGGCAAAGCTTCCTACTGTGCTGGTGACCACAGTGCACTTTGGTGTCTACTGTGTGTCAGACACCCAAAATTTGGGATCTTATGTTAGTCAGCACAGAGGTTTGAAATGTGTTGATGGTTACGCCACCAGCTTTTGCCTAAACTGTTGAAAATCTTCCTTCATGCTTCATGCTTTTTTCCCAAAGTGTTCACCCTCTAAAACAGAGGTGCTATTTGGCCTAAATATGTTGGTTTGCTGCTAATGGCAAAACTCCCCTCTGAGGAAACTCAAAGCCCCCCATGGATCTCAGCTTTCTGAAGGTGTTGTGGGTGGGATTGATAGATCCTACTTCAGAAGTTTACAACATTTACACCTTCATCTGGGCTAATCAGGAATCTCTTTGTTATTAATTTTGAGATGTAGACACTACTAGAGAGTGATGCATGCGATTTCTTTTTAGATGTCTTTCAAATGAGATTAATTCTCCCCTATATCATGCCATTTCTCTGTTCTCTCCTTTGATTCTGTTGTAAGCCATTTGCAGCCCATGGAACAAAATTACCAAATGTTGGCCTCTCCAGTTGTCTTCCAGCACTGTGCTGCAAAGGGGGAGTTTGCACCTTCCCCAGCCCCATGCAAAGTGAAGGCTCAGCAGGAACCAGGGAGTTACAAATGCTCCAAAGTGTGCTGATCTGAAAAAACAGTGATTGAAACCCACTACTGAAGGTATTCCTGAGCCCACACAGTGCTGTAGGGCTTTATTACTTTCTGTGCAGTGCACCTGTGCAACCTGCTGTATTTCTCTCACTTACTTTTCTTCTGCTTTACTCAACTAGGAAGCCTCTTTGACTGTGAAGGGAGCAGTGAGAGACCACAGCAATGCACACTCTCACTCTATGTGCTGTTTGCAGCGGAAAGGGAGAAGCTACTTGAGATGGAAACCTCCTTGTTTGCATTTTGCCACCACACACAGCTGTATCTTACAGTCAGGGGAGCAGATATTGCATATGGGGCACTGATTTATTTCATACCATGCTCTTGTGAGTCAACCATGGTCTGAAGTGGAAGCGCACAAATCAGGCAATGCCATTAGGGGTCCTTAATAAATATTAATTTAAGTGTGTGCTTTCCTGCTAAGAAGGTGACTGGTGAGCAGAGTGCATGCTGGCAGCTGTGCACAAATTAAGCTTTTCCATTTGCTGAGCTCTTACATGGCCACAAAATTACATGGGGAGAGGAGATGCACCAAAGTGGGCAGATGCACCTTAACGTCATCACACCACGGAGTCTATCCAGTCTCTGTAATTAACATCAGAAGTGTCTTTGTTTTTCATTTTTAGTTTTTGATCTTTTTACAAGTGAGACTTGGTCTGGTTTAGTAAACTTTAGGATGTGATGATTTGCCAAAGTACATAATTGACACAAAATCTGGCAGTTTTGCCAGCAAGAGAACACATTATACTCAAACATAAGCAATTATATAGCTTCAATTTTTTTTCTCTTATTTGCAACTTTTAGGCTTTAATCACTTAGAAAATAATGAACAATTTTATTCTTATTTACCAAGTTACTTTTCATTCATAGTTTATAACAAACTTGCTAAGGATGGAAATTAGATTTCAGTTAAAATGCAGAAAACCTGCACTGTGAAATTGCCTTGGTATTAGTTAAATAAATCTGCTTGTGCTGGTTGAAGAATTTGGGGTTGTTTACTAATCCAAATATACTTGTATTTAAAAATGTTTAAAATACTATTTTTAGGCAATAAACTAGACTGATCATTTTTGGGCAACCTGTCCTTCCAAATTATTAGGTACAAGTTTTCCACACTCATTTCTTTGTCATGTATCAGCGGGGGAAAACAAATCTTCCTGTTGTGTTTTTTTTCCCCAATATTCAGTCCTTTTCTTGTTCCTGGGTGAACTGATTACACTGACTTTACTGAACAAAATTAACCTAATGGATCATTCCATTGAGACAGTAAATGTTTCAAGGGTGGCTGAACCTGGCCCTAGTGATAGATAAAGCAGTATCAAAAGGAAATAGATGCAGTAGATTTGATTCCAGACCTTGAAATGTTAAAGTTGCCTGTAAAACTGTATTTAACCAAATGCATAACTCAGTCATTCCTAGGTCCCTAATGATCAGTTGGTTGTTATTGATTCCCAGTGCTATTCTTGATCTAAAATGGACAATAATTGATTTTAGAATGGTACATAACACATTTAAACAAGGTGAAAGTTTTTTTATGTCCAGAAATATTAACTGAGATTCTAGATAAATGAATAATCATATGATTTCAGAGTTGAATGTAAGTAGAAACTGAAAGAGTTCTTATTGTTAGCAAACATAGCTGTTGATTTTAATACAGAATTCTTATTATTTATCTTTATGGTTTGTAAAGCTAAGAATTGTTTATAAATTGGAAGTCAAACACAAAATAAGTATTTTATATGCAGAAGGAAAAAAGACATGTAAATATATTGGGTTGGATTTAGTTGAGTGAGGTTATTAAATTATTCAGTTCTTCATGTGATATTTAGATAAATAAAGTCTCATTTTCCACTGTGCAGCTGATCTCATTAAAGGGAAAAAACCCCTTTAATGTTTAAACCATCCTCTAATTCTGAGCAAATCCCTAAGAATGTTCTAAGGAGAGAGAACTCTTAAATCGCTGGATTTTGTATCCTAATTAAATCTCTTGACAGCTCTCTGCATTATGTGCAGCAGTGGCTCAGTGCGATACAGGAGGTGGAGTTCAGCTTTTCATCATTCTCCCTTTTTACAAAATAAGGCTTATATTTCCTTTTTCATTCTGTGTACTGAGGACCCCCATTTCCTGGTGATCCAAGTTCAGTTACTCCTTGGAGGTGTCTGTTTTCTGGGTTTTTTCCTTGGCTGGGAAAGGGGGATTGTCCAGAGGAGGGGTAGATGTTTCTTGTACTGCAACAAATTAGGAGGAGGAGTGGATCCATTTCTGAACTTGTCTTAAGAACCAAGTATGGGATTTGACTGATAGATTTTAAACTATAAATGGATTAATTAGAGTGTGACTGAGATCATGTATAAAAATGGAGCAAGCTAATTAAGTCTGAGCAGTACTCCAAATGCCTTTTGTACTGATGACTGGAGATCAAAGGCTAGAGCAAGTTTTTTAAGATTATATTTCTTTAAATTAATAAATGAGCCTTACTAAAGGTGGACAGGGCATTCTTTTCAGTCAATTCAGGCACGTTTTCTACCTGGTTGATATGCTTAGAAGTGCCTGATTTTTAATTGATGCTTGGGTATTCAGATATATTATGCATCCATGCATTATGGCAGAATAGATTTGTACTTTCGCATTTTGATGCTTAATTTAAGAGGAAAAATTTTTCTCCCATGCCTTGGGCTCAATTGTCAGAGATTCTGGAAATTTTATTATGGATGGACTGTAGCTGCTCCAATTCAGGAATTGCACATGTCCTAGTGATTCCAGTCAGGTACTCTCCTACACTCTGACCTGCATTGTTGCTGCTGCCTGCTCTCCTTGCTTTCTGTGGCTACAGATACACAGCCAGATTTGGGTTTGTGAACATATGTTGGGGCCAGGTTATAGTCATCTTGTTATGGATTCAAGGCAACACTAATAAACAACAAAAAGCATCTTGTTTGATGTGCTGAATGCCAGCTATGAGTGTGGCAATTAGAAAAATAAGGGCACTCAGCTCAATACAAAGGAGCCCTGAATGCCAGTCAGGATTAGGAGTCTAAGTGGCACCTTAGCTTTTCTTTAACACTCCATTGCTGTAGTTTAAATAGAAATGACAATTTCCCTGAGCAGAACAAGCCAAACCCAGATACATCCTTGTGGAAGTCAAGAGACAGCAGGAAGGAGGAAGGACAGGTGTACACCTTGCTGAAAACTTTGGCATTTCCACAGGCATGTGATTTTGGTGTAAATTTTCAGCGTTGAAGTTGAGGGAATTTTTTTCTTATAGACAAGAAAAGGGCAAGGAGGGGGCTACTAATTTTTGACAACTCAATTCTAGACTGAGAGGTATGTCCATGTGAATTTTTAAAAGAAAAGAGTAGGTTTTTGCCACTTGTGGGGATGGCATGGATAAAATGATGTCTTGAGGTCCCTGGTTCTGTTTTTCCCAAGTATGTCCTAGAAGTGACCCTGCCATTCATAGTTACACCATTGAATTAATGAAGCTTATTCCTTTTCCTGTCCTGTGCTTCAGCTACCAAAATTTAAAGGATCATTAAGGACAGTGAGAGTCACTGCTTGATGCCCTGGTGAATGTGCAGAGTCTCCTGCTGAGGGTGTTGAAAAGCTGGGCAGCAGATAAGGTTTATAAGATATTACTCCTGGTAATCTCACCCGTCAGATTTAGTCTGATGTGCAAAGATTTGTGAATGGGATTGAAGGAGGATTTTTTGTCCTCCTGTATGGCTCAAGGTGGAATGCTGTTCTCCAGTCTGTGGATGGTTTGGAACATCCCTGTTGCTTCCCATGCATCACAGCACAAACTGCTTCAGTCCATAATGCCCTTAGAGAAATATTACCTTTTCATGACAGTAAACATCACTATGGGTACTCCAAAACAGGTTTTATTGACCTTTGTGACCTTTTCTTTATTAGTATAATCCACTGTAGAACTATATAATTTCAGAAATGAGAGTAGCTGCTTGCTGGAGGCTTGAAAGCATCTCCTGTAACCAGGTTTGACCAGCAACATAGGAAAATAGGAAACAGCTGTTTCCTCCATGTGCTTTCCTCCTGTATGAAGAATGAGTTGATGTTTTGTACCTTTCAGCCCTCAGCACTGGTTTAAGCCAAGAAGGATCTCCACCTCCCACTGTGCAGATGGGTGCTCTGCAAGCACCTCTTTCTTTCTCCAGTTCAAAATGCAGCACCCAGCAACTGGTTGCAGACCATGACAGTGGGATTTGGACACAGGAGAGCCCATGTCACGGTGGTTTTTAAACCTAGTTAACAGCAGAGGGGACCTTTGAGTATCCAAATCAACAGCAGAACTCTTAGACTTGGAAAAAAATCCTAAATACATCTAAGGACAGATCTGTGTACAAAGAAGTGTAAATATTACTTTGTGTGTCTTGCCAAATCCACTTAAGCAGCTTTCCTAGATCTGCAAGCAGTTACTATTTGGAAGACAGATGACCACCAGTCAGTGTTGAAGCCATGTCTGCCTTTCTCCGGGCCTAACTAAATGAGATGATGCCTCTCAAGCACTTTTATTTGCAAATAAAAGCTGCTCAAAAGCATGTTATGGACAAAGAAAGAATTCTGTGGACAGGGAGATGGGATATATTATGTCTGTTCATAGAAATTTAAACCAGGTTATTTGGCAGGGCATACATAATATTGCCTGTATTATGGAACCCTATTACTGTATGTAATATAAACAAATCAAGTGCTGTTAGATAAAAATGTTATTATCTCCACTATTCTAACAGCAGCAGCCATTCTGCCCAGTTCAGGTGCTGTGAAACAGCACTGGAGTTGCTCTCCAAGCACACAAAGGCAGGTAGGTGGCAAAAAGCTGTTTACTGCTCAGTTGCTTGTCACATACTGAGGAACAAGTCTACAGTAAAGTCTTGCATTTAGGTAGCTAGTATAACCAAATTGTAAATTTGGGGTGGTAATTCCATTTTTTGCAGAGATGTTAAGTGAATGTGCACTGGGGACTTTGAAGTTTTCAGGAGTTACACTCGAAAGGATGTTTCATTTGCTTGTAAGAGCACAGCATTACTCAGCCCCTAGAATCAACCATGTCACTCACAACATCTTAGATAGGTGGCAGCCAAAAAAAACCATGCCGTGGATGCCATGGGTGCCGTGGGATCTGGACATACAACACATGCCATCTAGGAAAGCAGAGCAACACACAGTGAGGCCACATTCTGTAGAAAACCAGGTATCTCACAGATATGGATGGCAAAGCAGATGGCTTCTTCCACACAAAAGCATTTCCAAAAATTGTCTGTCTCAACTCCTAGTGGTGTTGCACTTCTATCATATAGGCTGGTAATCTGACAGGTTTATACCAAACACATCTATATATGTGCATCTCTCTCTTTCTCTCTATGTATGGATGGTATAAAGATACATTTACACACACATGCTCAGTTTTCTCTGAGGCTTTCACAACTCTGACTTTTGTAAGTGGCCTGTACAATGCATATATAACAGAAGTTATGTATTTTTTTTTTTTTTCTTGTTATCTGGAGAGTTTCTAAGCACTGCTGTCACTGTCATGTTGGAGCAGTGCTGGTGACTGGGAGGTTGCTTTAACAAGATAGGAGCAGAAATCTGAGTCTTATCTGTGTACCGAATAGTCAAAGCAATTTGAGATTATTGCATGGAAGATGTGATACTTAATGCAGAGCACCTCAGGTACAGCTTTTGAAGCCCTGAGCCTTTATCATGGTTTTCAACCTTCTAACTGAATTTAGGGTGCAGAATATTTTCTAGGTCTTTGATTTGCAGCCACACAGAGGCAGAAGGAAGCACAAGGATTTAGCCTGCCTCTCTCTTCTCAAGGCTGGCACACAAATGGGGGTGCCCTAATTATGCAAACATTACACCTGCAAAAGACATTCCTCATTTGAAATCTAGCCCTGTCTGAAATGCAAGACAGAAAGGAAATCTGGTTTTGTCAGTGAATTGGGAAAATGTGGAACTTAAGTCAAGGGAACTGCTCTTATATGTGCTGCTGCTGTTTGTCTTTCACAGGAATAAAATTTAATGTGAATATGTTTATTATTACCTCATAAAGCCAAGCAGCATTTTAGAGCAGAGTAAGAAAGTATCTTTGATGGATTGTTTCCCCCCATTGGAATGAAATCCCAGTGAAAACAATACCATGTTGAAGGAGTCCTTTGGGAAGCGGAGGATGACGAGGCTGGAAAGCCTTGTGCAGTTTCACATTGGTCTGTAAATAAGCTCACACCTCCCTTCTGGCTCATCCTATCTCTATCCACCTTGGAAGAGGTTTATTTTTAGGACACTATCTGTATTTATATTACTGTCTCTGGAACTAGAAGCAGTTCTTGTACTAACAGGATTTACTTTTGGAACCTGTTGAAGCTGTGGACATTAAAAATTAGAGTTGTCCTGTCCCTTTCTAGAATTAATTGGATGTGAAAGCCCCAGTGTACTTCACACCTTCAGCTGCTTATAGAGGAGGGTGATATGAGTGATCTGTGTGTGCTGGAGTGAGCTTTGCAGCTGAGAGAGAAGCACAGGAAAGTGGATCCTGCTCCTGAGGCATGTAGGCTGCAGGACCTGTGTTCGTCCTCCACCTGTATGCATTGCTCCCGGTGAGGTTCTTAGGGGGTGTTTTGTGATGTCAAAACCCACAGTGGCTACACTTCTCTGTCTCTGTGCCTGTAAGACTTGAACATGGATACAGATCACTTTGAAGTTTAAAGGGTAACTTAATTGACTCAAATGGACACTGTGTCTTCTTCATCCTTGATCTCTTCAAAACACTTTGAGCTCCCCCAATGAAAAGTGATTAAAAAGTGAACAGTATTTTCCTTCCTGTTCCTTATTTTTCTTAGTGATTTGAAGGATTGTTTCTGTACCACTTGGCAAAAGTGGTCTCTCCACTGTCTTTACAGAAATATAGGCAATTTGATTAAAAACCCCCCAACAAACACAAATAACCTTCACCATTAGTCATCAAAGGTGTTAATAAATAGAGCACATAAATATTGCATTGACTAGCTGCCTCAAATAGCACAATTCCCACAACATAAGCTTCATTATAAGGATTGACCTGTCTCTGTGTGTAGAAATTTTTATGGAATTATAGCATGCCAGTCATTACATGGGGGAAGCAGCTTAATTTACCTGGAGATGTAAGACTGGGGCAGGGGAGGGGGGAGGCAAGTCCATTGCTGCAAGATTCAATGCCCAAAACAAACAAATCCCTCCCCTCCACATGAAAACCATTTATAAAATGAGAAAATTTAATTAAAAGACTGAACTTGGAGGCAACAGCTGAATCAGATTTATAGTCTGAAGATCTAGGACACTCCTGCATCTCTTCCATGTGGATCACTTATTTGGTAGGAAAGGAATTTTTCTGATGTAGATGGTTTACTATTATACAACTAACATCTATGAAGCAACTGAAATGGAAATGGTAAAAAACCCACCTAAGAACCTAGACCAAAGAAATACCCCAGAAGCAGTTTAGAGCAGCAAGATGTCTTGTCCCAGCCAATGCAGAAGGTCAGCTTTGGTTGTGATGTTTTACCTTGTGTGTTGCTGCACTCCCATCTGAGGTCACTTTTCTGTTCAACCTGTCAGAGATGCCCATCTCCTATCAGCAAATTCCTGTAGTGTGGAAGCTGGAGATGAAAATCTAGGTGGTCCTGTCCTCCACCTGTCCTTAGCAGAATATTGTTCTTTGGTATAGTTATCATTTGCTACTTCATAATGTTTAAACTGTGTAAATGGCCTTGCTGCTGGAGATTAAAGTAATTTGAAAGTGCTGTCTTTCAAGGTGTTGTGCATCTTTGTGTCTATTATAAAGTCAGTGGGAGTTGATAGCACTAATCACCTCATAGGAAGCGTTTGCCGTCAGTGAGGGTTGGAGTTGTACATTACAAAGTCCCTCAGGGAAGGAGTCTGTCATGATTTATTTGTCTTTGAATCTCCAGAGTCCCCTATGGTGCTGTATAAATAACAACATCCTTCTGGAAATGCCATTTGTGCACCCTTCCTAGCTAACCCACTTATCTTAAACTTCTTTCCTACTGTTAGGCTTGAAGGTGCAATGTTTGTGCTCTCAGGAAGTTGAGCAGGGGGTGCTGGCAGAGATCTGGGGCCCCCAGCCCAGCAGCCTCCCCTTCAGCACCACACTGCAAAGTGGCACAGGCCCAGGGACTTCCCCTGCCCTGGGAGGACACAAGTGCCTCACTTATCATTAAAAGTTTAGCTGGAAACTAGTTTATCAAAGAGGTGACCTGCAAACATTGGGAAGAATAAAGAATTTCAGGACAGTGTTTCAAATGTCTCAGACTGAGATGGTGGGGGATGTGTCATGCATTGGGGCATGCCTGTGTCATGGCATTGGGGCAGTCCCTTGCCCTCCACCACTGAATATTGCTGCATGCTGCCTCTGGTGTTGTCAGTGTGGCTTGAATGGCAGAGCAGATCAGCTCACCCTCTCCTCAGCATCCTGCCTTCAGCCTGTGCTGGGCTGCCATCGTTGTTGGATCGTTGGATTTCTCTGAGTGATCCACACACGGTGCATTGCTGCTCCTTTCCACAAGCCTGATCAAGCAGATGTGTCCCCAGGTGGGAGCGTGTGAGACTCACTGTCTAGACTAGGCAGAGAGGAGAAAAAAAAGATAGAATCTGACATCTGTTCAGTGTCAGATACCCCCCTTTTTCTGCTGCTCAGCACGCTGACTGAATTACAGATTTACTGCAGAGATTGAAGGCTCTCCCTGTTAACACAGCCGAACTGATGCAGGTTTAGAGGGCTAATTTGCTAGCTCTTCTGGAGGGAAAGGTCATTCCTTTGCTTGTAGCAAGTGATTCCAGCAAGTACAAAAACCCTCAGAGCAGCACTGCTGGTGCATTTGGTGCTGGCAGTGTGCAGGGTGGTGAAGCAGGACACCAGCTCCTGGAGCAACTCAGGTGTGTCTGTGAAAATGCATATGATGCATCTTTGGAGTTTGCATTTTTATACTGACTGTAGTGGGGCAGGGGAGGAATTCAGGCTCAGCACTCTGCAGTTTGAAAACAAACCAGTGGGAAGTTGCAAGTCAGGATTAAAATTTAATAAATAAATTTTAAAAATAAATTAAAAAATTTAAATTAAAAAATAAATGCAACAATACAAGAAAAAAACACTGATAGAGTTGGATACAACCTGACACCCTGTTAGTCAGGGTGGTGGTAGCAGTCCAAGTAAAGTAGTTAGGTTGAAGCGGTGATCCTGTGGAAGGTCTGGTCTCCACCTGGAGATCCAGTGGTAGCTCTTATCCTCTGGGAATCCAGTAGACAGAGCTGCCTTGTGCAGTTCAAAGCCAGGTTATATCCAGGTGGGAATGCTTGGCTCCTCCCCCCTGGGTGGAGCATCTCACAATAGGATGAGATAATTCCAGAGTCATGCAGTTGGTTCTTGATAGCTCATTAACTGTTATCAGGGGTGAGTTACAGCAGGAGATAACAACCAGTGCCCCACAGCTTGTGGAGGTGGTAATAGAATAAATACATCTATATTGCAACCTCGGATAGGTGCCCATGTGCTCTCAGGTAAGCAGGGTATGTCACAATGCAAGCCAGGCACTCACAGTGCTGTCTAGAGCAAATCTGATTGCTGCTCACCACCCTCAGCTCAGGACAGGACAACCTTGTGGCACTGCACTGAGTGCAGCCACTCAAGAAGCAGTTTTTCACTCAGTTTCAGACATTTTGAATTTTCCAGTTAAGAGCTTTCCTGGACTTGGTTAATTCAAATTTTTGATTTTACACTCTGCTGTGGTTTCCTCCAGGGTAATGTGGAGGTTGAGCAGAAGTACTGTTTCTTTCTCACCATACCAGCCCCACTGTTTCAGCAGGGGTTAGAACTCTATAAAAGCTTTTATACATGGATTGCAACGGGATTGCTCTACACTAAAGTGCTTTCTGATCAATGATTATCAAGGTCAGCTATTACTTGGTAGAGGTTTCAAACCTACTAGTTAAATTAGGAATTTTTTTAGGGATGCAGTCCTGGAAGTACTGCAGATCAGGTGTGTACACTCCTCTAGCAGGAAAAACTTCCCATCTAATTCAGAAATACATCTGTTTTTCAGTTTTTTTGCAGCTCTTTTTTTCGCCTCTATTACACGCTCATCACCAATGAAAAGAAAGGAGAATCTAAAATCCAAAGTTCACTTCTGTGGTCAAATAATTTTTTGTCCCATGTGAATGAGTTTTGCTGCTAAATGCGTTATCTGCTGCAGGAGACAGAGCTGACAGGGCCTGGGCTGGGAGTTTGACTGTTAAATCCCACCGACAAGGCTGTTGATGACTTTGACAGATAGCATGGCTTTTATGTTGTGGCTCAGCTCCACATTCAGATTTTCTTACCCTCATAATATTGAGATCTTCTCACGAAGAGATGCTCTGACAAGTTGAAATATTATTTCAGTGGTTGCCCGCCAAATACACCTCGTATCCAAATTAAATTCTTTTGGCTTTCTCTAATTACATGATGAGCCAAGGAGGCCTGTGAGCTGTGCAGTGAGGGTGGAGGGACATTTCTGTTGATGAACCAGCCTGTTGCTGGGGTTTTTCAGGGACTTGTCTTTAATGTTACTCTGCAAAGATGTCAGGACACCTCAGAGTGAGGGTGCATCACAAGGTGATGTGATATCTAATGTGTAAATGCAGAGAAGGGGCCCGGGGATAAACTGTTGTGCATTGTACACCTTCTTCCATGTGCTGAAGAGCCCTGAATAGCAGGGCTCCATCTCTTTTGCAAAGGAATGGGCTCATCCATGGGTTTTGGAGACACTTCTTCCCCAGCAGCCTGGCAGCCAGACCCTGCACAATGCTTCCTCTCCCCGCATGGACATTTCATTGGGGATCATCTCTGCCTGTGATGTTACTCATTACTTCCAAGGTAGCTCACAGCCTCCTCTGATCATTACTTTGTCTTGGATTTTGGAGGACAGCAAAAAGGCTGCCTTTTTTTTTTTTTTTTGGAGGGGGGTGGGATTCAAATCTGCAAAGTGCTGAGTTTTATTTAGGACTCACTTGTGGCAGTGAATGAATTAAAGTCATGGTGATGCAGCTGATTTATATGCAGAGAAATGCATAGCAATATCCAGTGCCAGGATTGGTGCTTCTAGGTAGGAAAGGATTCCAAGCCGGGTTTTATGGCCCCACCCAGCTTTAATGCAGGGCTGCACGGCCAGACAGGGGCTCAGTGGTGTCTTTCCTTCCTCGCCTCCTGTTAAAGTGTCAGCCCCTCGTGCTGCACAGCCAGGTGGCAGACTAGATGGCTCCTTGAGGAAGCTGCTTCCCTTATGATGTGATCTCTCTCCTTCTGTGGGCCAGATCCTCAGCTGGGACAAATCATTACAGCCCCCTGGGTTTCACTGCAGCAATGTGGAATTACAGCTGCTGACTCCAGCTGCTGAGGATCCAGCCGGTACCAAACAAAGAGCCCAATGGAAACCTTAGCTCATGGAGACAGCTGCCAAAAATTCAGATGAACAGCTGTAGACCCAAAAGCAAATCTGGGCTGTGATGTCATTGCTTACTGTTGTGCCACTGAACCAGTGCTTTAAATCTGATGCTGCAATAAATAACAGTGAAAGTGCTGGCTACACCTGCACAAATCCACTTCCACACCCAGGGACTCAAAAGGCTGCACAGACATACCTGAGGTCAAAATCTGGCACTCCCCTTTCCACCTTGTGCCTTTTCTGTCTACTGCTGGCTTCCTTTGACAGGCTCCACCTGCCCTTTGCCTTTTGCCTGGCTTGGGTTTGGTGAGCATCACTTTACCCCCACACTGCCAGTGGACAGCCAGTTATGACGTGTTTATTCTTGATGAACTGGTGAAACACTTAATTGGGAGAAAAGCCTGCCAGTCAATTTGGTAGGAATGGGGCTGTTTCTCATGTTGTGCCATTGGTGATGTAAAATCCATGAGTTTCCTCACACCTGCAGGAGAGGCCCTGGGGCACAGCTTTGTGCATTTGGAAGATGCCCACCAAGCTGTGATGAAGGGCTCCAGTGGATTTCAGCACGGCTTCAGTCCCAAAGCATGCAGGGTTTCTGGCAGCAGGTTTCTTCCAGCATCACACTTTATATATATACATAAACATATATATATTGGATCTCACTTAGTCATGAGTGTTTTTCTTTTACAGGAAGGAGGAGATGCATAGAAAGGAAATGTAATGGCTGCATATAGGGAAAATGTTACTTTCTTTGGCTTTAAAAGTTGAGTTCATACAAACCACAGGAATATTCCTCCTCCCACTGGGAGAGTCAGGTTTTGTCTGGGTATCATGTCATCTGTCCGTATTCGTTTTGGATCCAGGAGAAATTATTAAAAGTGATTGAAAAATCAGGCTTTGAAACAGTTGGTATGGAAGTGTCAGACCTGTCTATCACCTTCCATCAAAGAAGTCTTGGCACCTTTCTCGCCATCTGACAATTCTCCTCACTCTACTTCTGTAAAATAGAAATGCTGGCTGCTTTGGTGGGGGAATGCAGCCTAGTCGATACCAGCAGATATTCCATGCTCACGATGTGACCTGTTGGCAAGCAGTCTTGATAGAAAATTAATCCTTTTAAGAGAAAAGTAACGAGACTGGAGGCTATGGCTGTGGCCTGCAAAACATGTTGGTATCTGGGATATGGTCCACAAGTTTTTTTCTACTTTTTGTAAAGGAGGTGCTTTCTGTTCTCCATCATTGGCCTCTTTGATTTCTTTTTCTGCTGTCACTGGTGATGCTTTCTTAATCAACATGCTACACCACCATCTAGGTAGATTTCCTTTCAACTATTTGTTTTCCAGCATTATCCCCTTTCTCTTCTGTTCTCAGAAGTGAGTGATTGACCTGTTTTTTCATTCCTTTGTGTTTCTGCATCAGTCTTTTTATTAGCAGGCTGAAGTGTCACTCACTAATCTAGGAAAACAGCCCTGTCCCAAAGTAGCATAGCCATATGCCTAAGTGCCTTCTTGAGTTTAACACTAAATCCATTGCCTTCTCCCGCAGTCTCCCACCAAGAGAAAGCTGTTTCCAAGCTAGGACTGTGGTCACAAACACGGGGCCACTGCAGGATCAGTGCACAGAGTCAGTTTGGCAGCCCCAAGCTGGGATTTGTAGCTCTTGACTGCTCAGCTCATAGGTGGCTAAGCGACTGCAAGATGGGAGCAGCAAATTTGGACTTGGTGCTGACACAGCCTTTCAACAACCAGATCATGGGTGCAGAACACTTCTATATGCAATAACATGTATACAGCTTTATGTTCAATAAGGAAAATTAGCCCACATGTTATTTTCCCTCTGGAACTACTAAGTTACTGCATATCTATACTGTCTTCTGCACTTGCTCTCATTGACTATAGAGAAGGTGCTTGTCTGCTGAAAACAAATTCAACAGGATTGACTTATTCATTCTGGATCTGTCCTCATTGCCATCTCCTTCAAGAAAAAAATAGGTCTGTCTACGTTGACTCCTCCTGTGATTGTGTGTCACTTTTTATTCAAGTTACTGCCAGTAACTTTTCCCAGTGCTAAGGCCAGGGTCAGGGAGCCTGGTGTTCCTCACGTTCTGTCCTGAACCTGAGCTCACCTGATCTCTAATCTGCTCCTCATGGGGAGTTAAAGGGCTTCCTTCATACAGGTTCTTCAGGCTATTGTTCCTGCCTTGCTGATCCTCCTGACCTCTCCAGAGCATTGTTTGATTTTAATTGTTCTTATCCCTGACATACTTGCATGTTGCCTGGCATTTCATTAATTTTTCATTTTCTGCCCCTGGGAAATTTCTCTTCAATTTTGGCATGTTTCCCTCATTCTCTCTGCAGAACACTGAGTCAAAGAAATTATTTCGTTTCCTAGTAATATCCGCCTCATCTGTCATCAAGAGATAAAATTACTAAAACAATGAACAAAAGGTTAAAAAAAAGCTAGATGTGTCCAACTGCCAGATTATAGGTCCTTGCAGTCAAATACTGGTTGTGTGTGTATTTTCCCTGTATGCCTTCATATTTGCCTCCTGCCTACTCCCTCCTCTGTGCTGAAACAGCTTGGTTTGTTCTGATCCATCTTTCTTGCCTAAAAACTGGGGTGGAAACCTCTCCTGAAAGCATCAATTTTGCTGATGGGACGGCTGAAAGGTTTTTGGAGATACCTCTTTGTTGACTGTTATTAAAAGGAAATGTAGAGTGGTTTGTAACACTAGATGTTTTATTGGGATGCTGGGAGTGGGAATGGACAGCCTTTGCATCCTCAAAGCATGCAGGAAATGCTCAAAACATTGGGTAGACAGAGCCAAAAGTAAGCAAGAAGTGGGTCTGCTTAGCAGAAAAGAGGAAATTCTTGGTTTATTATTATTCATATTGTAAATGAAAGTGTTTTTCTGGGCCAGCAGATTGTACACAGCACAATTACTCTTATTATTACTGCTGAGAACAGGGATCGGCAGGGGAATATACCCCATTTCTGTGGGTACAGAAACTCCTCTGGAAGGCAGCAGCTCACACAGGTGGGATGGATGTAGTGAATGACTGACAGCTTCCTCCAGTTTGCCCTCTGGATCCTGAGGCAGCAGTTGTTAACAGTGTGCTGCAGGTCCCTGTGGAGGCAGGCATTGGAGGGAGAGTGGCAGGGCCGGGCTGTGTCCTCTGCTGGGTGGTGCAAACCCGGAGCTCTTGGGTCAGTCACACCAGATGGACACTGCTCAGATGTGCTCTCTCCTAACTGCAAGTTAGCTGAAGGTCTTTAAATCTTCAGAGATCTTCAAGCCTCTGAAAATTACCTTACAGGTTTTTCACAAGCATTATGTCCCAAGTTAGTAAAATTGAATAAAACGTTGTCTGAGTCATCTAAAATTTGTACTGGGGAGCTCTTGTTCAACAGAATGAGACTATATGTTTCAAACAGCTGTCAGGCTGAAGCTTGCTTTTATCCCAGATGTGTGAATTTCCAGCAATGTTATTAACTGGATTGTTCATCATCAATGCTGTATGAAATTCCTTCCTGCTATTGCCATTGATGGGAAAAAAGAAAGAAAGAAAAGGCTGGGTGGAGTGGGTGTTGCAAGGTGTATTCTGCTTTCCTAGAGTGATTATAGAATAAAGCTTCTGACAAAGCCAGACTCTGCAAGTCAGTGGGTGTGTTTCATGTGATAAAGGAAAAGAGGGTGAAAGGCCTCAAGCTATTTGTCAGTTTGGAGAATTATGTTTTGGGCTTCTGGGAATTTTGGTGGTAATTTTAAAGGTGGAATCCAAAAAGTATAGAAATGTGTGATGGCTTCGTGACATGTTAGTACCAGCCAAAGCCACCAAGTCACCAGTACCCAATGGGAAAAATGAATTTTTCAAGCCTTGACAGAAAATGTCTTTGTGTTTTGCATTTGGGCTGCAGTTCCATTTGAACTCTTTGAAGATCTTCTCATCTGTGCTCCTCTGGGTTGGGATTTTTGCTTTTAAAATGTGACAAGGAACTCCTCCTGCTTGAAAAAGGGCCATGACTGTGTCCTTATAGTGCATTGATTTTCGTATCGTTTAAGCATATGTAGAGCAGAGAAATATCATGAAATCATGGCCTTTATTTACAGACTAAGTAAATATTGGTAACCATTAAGTTTATACCATGAAGTCAGAGGAAAGACTTCTGTCCAGTCACTGATTGTCCAGAAAGCATGTGTGTGGTCTGTCCTTTACAGCCCATGGCCATACTCTGTTATGAATTTGCCAGAAGAATCAGTCTTTTTAAAAATGTGTGTTTTTCCAAACTGCTATGGGAGCAGTCCTAGACCACTTGCTATTCCATAACTCAGGTTAGTAAAACACTGTAAGTTTGTTTTTCTCATTTTAACTTGATGACCTGTGATGAACAAAAATTGAGCAAGCTATTCCAGTTCATTTCCCATGTGCATTTTAATTCTGCATCCAATGCAGGTTGCTCCATCAATTTATATTTTTCTCAGATCAAGAGCTGCTATTTAATTTTTCCAGGTATTTCAGCTGTTTCAAATTTGCTCTGTTAAATGCCCTTTAAAGCATCAGGATGACAGTTAGTCAACACTTGGAAGGCTGTTTTATGAAAAATTTTGACATTACCAAATTTGTTTTCTTTCAAAACTCGAATAAAACCAACCTTGTTTGAATTTCCCATTAGAACAGAATTTGCACAGCTGGAGGTGAAATACCTCCTTCCATCATAATTAAAAAGTGTGAGAGGGCTCAAAAGTGCTACAGGAATCAAACCCCATCATTGGCAGCACAGAGGGAACTACTGCTTTCTAAAAGAGAAGGCAAATAGAGGTTTTGAACAGAAGATCTGAAATTTAAATCCATCTCCATGGTACCTCATTGCTGTTGCTTCATTATATTTAGCTTCAGAGCCCATCAAGACCCACTCCTTGTCCCCACAGATGTGGCAGATAAGGACAGGGACCTCTTCCTCTCTTTCTCTTGTGTTTAAATGTACAGCTCAAGTGAGCTGTAGTATACATCACCAGAAGAAAACATATGGCTCCTTTTACATTTTTATTCAGGGGAGTGGGGATTCTAAGGTGACATTTCTGGTGATCTCTAATGAGCAGCTTTAAAACATGTGCTTGCATATGTATCCTCTAGTACATAATATCTACATCATGCAGAGGTGCCACACGACTTCCCACTGTAAATGTCATTAGTGTCTTGTATGTTAACAACCCTAATTGTTTTCAGTGATCTGTCCTCAATTGTTAGCTGAGGACACCAGCTTTTAACACGAGACATTGCACTAATTGGCTGGTTTTCACAGATTGGCTAAACCTTTGGCCTTTTGAAGTTTGTGTGTGTTTGTGTGTGTGTGTGTGTGTGTGTGTGTGTGTAATCTTTGTTAAAGGCATATAGATGATGAATGGAGCATTCAGCTGTGCTGGCATCCTCCAGCAGGGACTATGGACCTCAGTGGTTACTACCAGTGAGTTCCCGGGAAGAGACAGCCAGTTGTTAATGACTCTGGCTGCACTCTCCTTTATGTTCAGAAGCTCCTGGAATAAAAAGACACTACAGAACCTCACAGTTTATAATTTGTGTGAGCCCTTGTTTAGCTTTGAATTATTTGGAACCTTACTTCTTGGAATCTGGGATCACATTATACAAACACACTTCAGCCATAAATTCTGCAGACTTGCAAAAGTGGTTACGAAAACCAATGCTCTGAAGTGGTGAAAGCCCTTCTTTGGTGCTTTAAATGGTGTCTCACTTATTTGCAACTAGTGAAATTCAGCTATAAAAATTCTTTTTTTAATGGAAAGAACTTCTGTAGTAAATAATCCTGCCATCTGTAAAGCAATTCAGAACAACAGTCATCTTCAAAGAAACGTGACTTACACATTTAATGGCAAAAGGAAATTCTGTCCAGGAGACCAGGAAAAACAATTTAGGGGACAGTAAACATTTCTCTTGCTGATCAGCTACTACAGCAAATCTCTTTGCTGCCTGGTTCAGCAGTTCTCCTGTCCTATGGTAATTTTGTCCTGCCATATGAACCTGATTTGAGGTCCCCTGAGCCAGGCTTGTAGTGGTGATTTTCCTGAGCACAGTGTCACTCCATGCTGCTCTGTGGTGACAAATAGCAAAGCTGACAGGAGATGTTGGGACCCAGGGAGAACCCTCTTCAAATTGCTGTCCTGGGGTCAAGGGATGCCAGAGGCTGGGGTGGGACGTGGAGGGAGGGAGCCCAGCATGTAAACACAGTGTACTGGGCAGCATCTGCAAACAGAAGCCTGATGAGCCAAGGTTCAGAGAACTCTTCTGTTTTTAAAG
The DNA here is from genome assembly GCA_024500445.1 of Entomyzon cyanotis. Taxonomy (NCBI): domain Eukaryota; kingdom Metazoa; phylum Chordata; class Aves; order Passeriformes; family Meliphagidae; genus Entomyzon; species Entomyzon cyanotis. Next base: position 9,801,332 of record JAKEPQ010001026.1, on the reverse strand, counting down.
TAATAGGGAAAAAATGTTTGGTTTTGGCAGAAATTTGGATTAAATTCCATTTCCATCAGCCTGTGTTAAAACAGAAATTGTGACTCCCTCGTACTTGTCACATAGATTTTTGTTTTCCAAAGAAACAAAATATTAATAGATTCTGAAAGTGTAAGACCTTGTAGTGCTTGTGTTTTGATTTATGGCTTCTAATAGTGAAGGAAGCAATTCTGTGTGAACAAATTATTCAGAGATCAGAAAAAGCTGGAAGGCAGGGGAGAGGGGGGAAACAAGAGGCCACTAAAGAAATTTGCCTGAAAAGGCACCTAAAGTGATTCCTGTATCCCAGTGGAGAGCTGGGATAAAGTGTGTGGCACTGAAATGTGACTGAGCCAATCCCAGATGTATGTTCAGCAAAGCAGAAAGAGGAGCCAGAAATGGAGAGCAGAAAGGCTGTTAAATGTGGGGGAAAGGAGAATGTTTGGATTTTTTGGGGGGAGAGAATTTTTTTGTGTGCTGTGCTGCTCTCGCAGCAGTGGGAATTAAGAGGCTGCCTGGTACCACAGCAGGTCTATTGAGGACTCCAGTCTCAACCAGTGCTTTAGCATTCATGATACATAGACTGGACTGCTGACAGTCCATTCAGCAGGGCAAGTGAAAAGGACAAAACTGCCCTGTGTTCTGCTCAGCTGCACTGCTTTCTGTTTTGGAGTCATAGAAAAACTCTGCTCCAACAGCAAATGAAACTCACATCTCTTACTAGCAGTGGATTAAGCAAGCCTGAAGTCTGGGGTGGGATGCCAGAATGTTCTGCTTTCAGAATTGCAGGTTAAAAGAGTTTGTCATTCGATAATCCAATCTGTACAATTCTCTTTAATCTCTTTTCCTAGTGGAGTCATTAAGTACACAGGAATGTTTGGCAGAGAAGTGATGGAGTGTGATATATCTTATTTTGGGAACTGACTTTCTTTTTTAATAACAATGAACATTTTTTCCGCCCATCACTTTTGTGACTGACACAGGAGATGTAGTAAAACTCCTATTCAGAAGAAGTGTTAGGTCAACCTGCAGCATTTCCTACATACACAAACAGCTAACAACATTGTCTGGGTAAACCCCTCAGCTTTACAGCCAAGTGCTTGTTTGAACTTCCTAAGCATATTGAAAGATTGATCTTAATGTAAACAGGACCTGCTTGCAGCACTGACAGTAACACCTTACTTTAATGGGAGCAGGAGGAGGATGCACAGGGGATCCAGCAGGCTGTGCCTGATATGACACTGAGATGAAATTTTGCCAGTGGAAGCAGATGTTTTGAGAGTTTATATTTTCAAATCACCCTTCTGGAGCCTCCTAAAAAGAAGCAAGGTTTAGAGCATGCTCATCCCTTCTCTTATTGAAATCTCTACTCTTTAAGCAGTCTCTTGCAGTTGCTAAGAAACTAGGTTCCCCAAATGGACATTCCTTTGAAAATCCCGGTTTATTGTCAGAAGTATTTGTGGTATTTCAAAGAAGGCACAAAATGCTCGATAGTTTTATGTTTTGTTTTGGGATTTTTTTGTAGGTGGGGGGTTTGGGGGGTTTGGTGGGGGAGGGGTTTGGGAGGGTTTTGCTGTATGTGTATGAGTTTTTGTTGTTTGTTTGGGGGGTTTTGTTATTTTTGTTAGTTTTGGCTTGCTGCTGTAGGCAAGAACAAAAAGTACCATCTTTTCTCATAGAGACACCTGACAGATGAGAAATTTGGCAGAGGAAAGGATGTCCATCATCCCTGGGCTTATGAAGATGCTGCTTTTATAATATGAGAAAATTGATCCATGTACACAGGGCCAACATAACACAATCCCACCTCACTCAGGTCTCTTTTGCAAGCCTGCATGGCTAATACAGGTGAGCATGGACCATGAGGACAGAACAAGGAGCATTTTCATCCTGAAGCCACGTCCAGCTTTTGCTGTTCAGGCTCTGCTTTTTCACTGCCCTGTGTTTCTCCATTCCAGGCCCAAATTCTTGCAATGAACAGGCTCCAGGAAGAATTTCTGGATGGTGAAGTTGTTCTTGTGGTTACTGTGGCAAGGTGACCAAGAGGTTGGCTCAAATGGGGCCAGCTTGAGCAGCAGTGAGTGTTTGAGCAGGCTGGGGCACTCATTTCTCTTGCCGAGAAAATGGCTAATGGCTCTGCCAAGCTTTTTAATGTGGTGGCTTATCAAGTGCATTTATAACTGCTTATCTGTACATTCCACTGCTCTTGGACATGAAGACATCCTCTTGTGAGCTGTCCTCAAAATCCTTCTCTGCTTCTCCAGGAAAGTGAAAAGCCATCATCACCCTATGCACTAATGTGGTTTTGTGTTCTTCCCTGGGAAAACAACCATCCTTTGAGCCTATCACCAGTCTCTAGCTTGCTCCATTTTTTGTTTAAAGACATATTACCTTCATAAATAGAAATCAAGGTCCAACTTCTCTGATTTATACACTCCACCCTACCACCTGACCCAAAATCTGCAGTGATTCCATGTAAAGATTTCCCATCTCTTTCAGTGGGTGTTTCATGCATGCGTTGTATGTACTGACTTGGCCTTGTAATGATATGCTTGCTTGCAGTATGTTATTTAGCTGCTAGTTATCTTTGTGTAGTGTAGAGAAATTCAGGCAAGATTTGCTGCTTGGTAAACAGGAAAGCAGGGTGGGAACCAAAGCCTTTTTATGCATGTCAACTCCTTTAGGTTTTTTCTACAACAGATATCTTCTGTTAAGAAAACAGTGTCTGGCAGGAGAAAAATAGGAACAAAATGATCATGGATTTTCAGCTTGGACAAGAAATTGGATACTGCTTTTTTTCCAGATTCTGGATTTGAATATTATCTTGTCTGGAAAGGTTTGATGAGGTTTTACTGCCAAATATCTGCATGTTCTTATAAACCCCACACCCTGTCTTCTGATCACCGTGGAAAAGTGGATCATTCCAGCCTGTTTTATGTCCAAAAAGGCAGTATATAACTTGAGCAAGTTAGCCCAAAATTAAGAAAAATGGCTTGGATGTCACTCTTCCTCATCTGCATGAATTTACAACATCTATTTGAACTGGCACTGATTAATAGTCTTTAAAATAGAACAGGGCATTTAATTGAAGAGGAGTGACAATATGCAAGGAATAATAGGCTCTGAGAGGAATGAGGTTACATAGCTAGATGTTTTCTTTTTCTTTATAATTTGCCTTTGAGCTTAAGTTAAATTTCCTTTTCTGTGTATGTAAGATAAGCAGTAGATATCGGTCTTGTTTGAAATTATTTCTTGATTTCATTAGGTGTTTAAATTATTCTGGAAAAAGAGAGGCTCAGGCCCAGTGCAGAAGTCACACTGCCTGGACTGTAACGATTTGTAACGACTGCTGATCTGTAACGATGCATCTGCTTCAGACTCATGGATTCCTGCCATGTGCCTCAAACTCAGGGATTCCTCCCTTGGTTTCCAGATCTCCTGGCTATACTAGTTTCTTCTCTTTAATTATTTTTCCTTTATTTTTTATAAAAACACTTTCCACTGTCCTATCATCCCTAGGATGTCCACTGGCTGTTGGGTGACTCTCATAGAAATATGGATATATTTAGACAATATGGACATATTCCCACCTGTGCATCCAGAGAGAGAGTGCTGTGAATTTTCTGTTTCCCATGAGTTGGGTATTGAGGCATAGCTGTAAATGACAGCCCAAGTAACCAAGAGGTAAGTTGCTAGGCTGTTTCCAAGCAGGCAGAAAGGGGAAGAAAAAGAAAGGACACTCTTGTTTAACAAATTATTCTGAAACTTTTCCCCATCATCTTAATTATTAGTTCCTCACTATTTCCTTCCATAAGTAATTATGAAGAAGAGCAGTCATAAATTATAACTTAATTTGCCCCAATTAATGTTGAATGATCAGTGTGGTTTGCAGAATAGAGTGATTCAACTGCACTAATGGATCGTGGTGAAAATGGGCTTCTGTCACGTTATATAATGCTCTGTTATTGTCTTTAGCTCAGCCCATGAGATGCTAGAAAATCTCTTGTTTGTGCTTGCTTGGAAGCTGGAGTCTGTCTCGGATTGCCAAGCAAATTACGTGGGTTTTCTTCTCAATGCTGCTTGACAAAGTCCAAACCAGGAAATGGCTGGATTTCTTACTCAAGGTTTATCTTTATGGCAAAAAACCAGTATGAACTCATAACAGATAAGTGTATTTGCTATATCCTTCTCTGAGATCATGATCTTACGTACTAATTTTCAGAACTATCAATTTCCCAATGGTTTGACTGAGATCTGCAAAAGCCATTGATAAGAGTTTATTTCCTGTCACGGGACTAGACTCTGTTTCCAATTACCATCTTACAGCTTCATGTGCAACAGATCATTGACTATTTAGAAGACAGGATACAAAAAAAAAAAATCTGTATAAAATGTACTTCTTTTAACTTGTGCCACATTCAAATTTTCTTCTTTTGACTTTTAATCATGCAATTTAGCAGGATAATATTTTCATTAAAAAGTGAATCTTCCTGTCTCCCTTTCTCTTTTTTTTTTTACTCATTGTCCTCATTTTGACTTATTATCTGTCTGTTCTTGCCCCATTTCACTTTCATCTGGAAAGGTCTGAGCCTTTCAGCTGGCAGTTCTGCACTATCACACAATATTTTTCTTCTAGGAAAGTCCTATGTATTGCATTAAATTCTTGTAAATTCCAGTTGGGTTAAAGGAAGATCATAGGATAGTAAGATTAGCCTGTTTTCAAGAAATAGTCTATATCTGTGACTTGAATAAATATGTATTCAGCCTGAAGAATGATGAGCATTGTCTCTCAGATGACACACGTTCTCTGACAGGAAGCTTCTAGAAAGAGATACGGCTCCAGCCTGGAGAGATTGGAGATTACTCTCTTTATGACTTCTTGACTGCCTTTCAGCACAAGTCCCCTCATAATGAAATCTAGGTCTTGGCCTAAAAATGGCCTTGGAAATTGGTTTTGTATGCCAGAAGAACACGTGGCTGGGGCCCACTGTCATGGAGATGCATCTGAGACCTTGGATGTATCTGCTGTCTGGAGGAACAGATTTGACTCTCAGCTACAAGTCTTGGGTGAGACCTGGTTTTCCTCACAGGACAGCAGGATGAAGGATTAGTCGTTAAAAACTTCATATAACATTTCTCTGCTGCCCATTGTTATTTTTAATTCATTTTTGGTACACATTTCTTTTTAATTTCTTTTGCCACATTATTGGTTAGTTGACCCAATTTAAAATCCCAGACTCCATCAAACCAAGCATTCCAGATTAGGAAGCTGTGGTGCTTCTGATGAGTCTTCTCTTTGGCTTTTGGTCTAGATGTCTGGCTGGAAGTCTGGGAGAAGGGGGAGTCTGTCTGAATTCTCTGGTTTTCAACCACATGTCCAACACTGCTGACTGCCAGCTCCCTGTCCATGTCCCGCTTAGCACCTCTCATGCAACCATATGGGACAAGCATTTTAAATGAGAGGTAATTTGGCATCATTGCTGGATCACCTGACAAACAACTGATTACTCCGGATTTCAGTGTGTAGGTTTTCCTACTGAGGACCAAATCTTCATCCTAATTTCACTAGACGTGCCACACAGAGTTGGGGCATATGCCTTAAAAGTTGAAGGTGATGGTTTTGGTAACCAAGTGTTGTTGCTTTGCAAAAACCGTTTTACTGAAGAATTGTGCTCATTGCCCTACACTGCAGCTCCTTTCTGCAAGTGTGTCAGCAGCCTTCAAGCTCATAGATGGAGGAGTTGTGTGCTCCAGTACTGAGGCAGTTAGGTATGTGGTTTCCTGCTTTATTTTCAAATCTGCCAACTTTTGGAGCTGTTATTGCTCAGAAATTTAGTGCAGTCTTTGTCAGATATAAGGAAGACACGAGGAAGAAGGGATCTGGGCTAACACCCACTCTGTGCTTAAATGCCTCTTCTACCAACTAGACTCCATACCTTCTGAAGATCACCACTTGCTGTGGTAGGAATGGCAGATGTAATGAAACGTTTGAAAGCTCAGAAGATTGAGAATGTGTAAACACACTTCTGAGACAGGCACATTTTTGAAGTGTTCAGTAAAAATACCTGTAAACATCGGCAGCATGGGGGATAAGCAAGTGCCTGGTTTGGTCCTGGTCTGTGTCAGGGGAGCCCAGGCCATGCATGGCACAGGGCTCTGTGCAAGGGAAAAGGCTTTCTCCTGAGCCTGTGATAACCCCCTGCATGACCTCAGTGAGGGACTTGGCTTTCTCATGCCTCTCTCCCTTCACCCACACAGTAGATTTACTTCACTCTTCTCCATGGCGGCTGCTCCAGAATAGGAGCAACCCACCTCAGATGTGTGTGTTGAAAGCTCAGGGATGACTCAGACAAGCTGGTTTTCTTTCTGAATGTCTGAATGCAGTATTTGCCACTCTGATTTCTCACTTGCTTCACTAAATATTTGCACTGAGTGCTGGGTTGCACCTGAAGGTTTTCACTGGGTCAGAACAGGGCAGTGGGGCAGCTGAGAGTAGCTCTCTCTGACCACCATGTGCTGGAAACGTACTGAGACTTGCACTGATGGGAAATTAGATTGCACTCAGTGAAGTTCAAGCAATCAGAAGACTAATTGCTCAAGACTTCACTTGGCAGCAGTGCTAATGTGTGGCACTTGAATATTTTCTCACTCTTTTAGAGATGGACATTTTCTTTCAAGAACAGCTTTATATCTTTGCTTTCTGCCTTTTAACTTCCCTCTGAGCAAACCGTACAGAAAAAACACCCACTCTTTGCACTGATGGTAAGAAATTTTCTTGGCCAGTGGAAAGACAAGATGCTGCTTCCAGGCTCTGTGGATTCTCTCAGGAGGCAAGGAAACATGCTGTCCCCAGCATATGGGTGCACCAAGATGCTGGAAGACTGAATGATTTGCGTGTGATCACAAGTTATGTCAGTGGCCAGGACTGAAAACCAAATGTTTCTGACTAACCCTGGTAACCATTATCCTTCCTTATCTTGGGACCACGAAGGAAAATGTCAGAGCTTCCTGGAGATGAGAGCTGGTACAGCAAGACCCCAGGCAGAGCCACATGGAGCTGGGGGAAGGTCTCACATATTGGGCCACCTGCAGCTTTTTTCTGCCTCACTGAGACATGGGTTACTTCCTTCACAGGCTTTCGGAGAGGGTACACCAAGGAGGGGAAGGCCATTTCCTTCTGGGGAATAAAATGCATGCATAGATCCAGTGTTAATTTCTAGAGAGTGTCCTAAAACAAGCCACAAAAATGGATTGGGACTTGTACTGATGTCTGGGTATCTCCATCATCTGCCATTTTTTGGCAGGACAACAGTTAAATGAATGGTTAGGAACATCCCATGTTTATAAGGCAGTAACTGTTTCTCGGGCTAAATTAATTTATAAGCAACTTTGAGTAAGATGTACATCCTGGGGCTTTTAGCCAACAGATTGTCCATGATGGCTTTATTGCTAGGTTAATGTAGCATACCTCTGTTTTACTCTTAGATGGATATGCAGTCTTTTTTTTTCTCATACTAAAATAATTTAATAAGGGAAAGATAAAAAAATGAAATGGGCTTTCAGTATCAATTTAATCTGCAATGGGCTTTCAATATCAATTTAATCTGCAGCTATCAGTAGTACTGCACACTACTCATAGCTGTGGGCTCATTCCCTGGTGTCCCTGGAGGCTCTGCATTGTTGCTGGTGTGCCTAAACACTGATTTCCATACTTTCAGCTGTCTTGGTTTGCTTTTACATTTAACTCAGGTCTGGATTTTCTGGAATGTTGTAGTTGTTGTTGTTGTCTGGAATAGTTACAAATTCCCATAAAAGGCTGCTTTTTCTTTCAGATATCTGAATTTACTCAACTTAGATTCCAATTTAATTTTATTTTTCATGAAAATCCAAGTAACTGCAACATTCTGTGCTGTAAATTGCAAGGCAAATCCATTTCTTCTTATAAGGAATTAAAATAATTTGCAGAGAGACCATGATGAAGGTTACACAGAATTGTGAAACTGAAGGATGGTTTCAGCAGGGTAAATCTACCTTTCTCTGAATACTGTCAAGTGCTGCTTCTCTCTGCATCAACATGACAAAGGACAGGGTTTACTCTAAAGCCACTTGTACTGTGAGGGCTCAGTTTTCCCTCCAGCCCCAAGCATGTCATTGTATGCCATCTGTACAAGGTCCTTCCCCTGCCATGCAGCAGCCCTTAGCTCCCCAGGACTGGGCTCAGCTTGGAGCACTGGGAGAGAAGCTGAGCTCTCAGCCTGCGAGCAGAAACTCGGTGGTACCGCTTGGGAGCTATTTGCATTCTCAGATGAGGATGACTCAAACAGCACGAGCTGTGACTACTGCTGGGAAAATATCATCCGGAGGATGGAGTGAGCCACAAGTACACCCATTCCTTCTCACTGTGCTTGTTTCAGAGTCCCCTTGGCAGTTTATGAATGCAAGTCAGCAGTGGCTTGTTGCAGGAGCAGCAGCCTTGCCTTGCGTGACTGTGAGTTTCTAAAATCTCCAGGCAGATTTCATCATCATGGGCAAGACCTTGGCTGGGGCTGGGTGGGAAAGGATTGGCAATCGTCTGGCACTAAAAGGATGCGTGATTGATGGCACTCCTTGGGAGTGAATATGTCCTAAGCAGCACAATTAGCATTTGAGGCTGCCCTTGCTTAGCTTACACCTGAATACATAAAGAGAGCCAGAGAACAGAAATACATCTCTCAGCACCATTAACAGCCCTAATTGGCCTGATGTTACATTGATCACAGCGATCCTTAATGATGAAAGCCAGGCGTGCTGCTTTCCAAATCAACCATTTTACACTTAGCTAAAAATGTTAGCATTTGGATTTAATTAAACACCCTTGCTTGTCCTTGTTGGACGGAGATAGCAAAGGAAGGAAAGCCACAGAAAAGCTGCAAGGATTGCCTGGCAGGATTGCCCTTGCAAGCAGGCATCTCCTGCCTATGAAACCAGCATGGAAAGGCTGGGTGTGTAAAACTGGCTAATATTTTGGAATGTTCCTCTGAACTCACTAACTCAGTACATCTGCAAATGCTGGCCACGTTCCCAGCCTTTATTTTCAGCCCACTTTTCCTGTAAGCTCTTATGCATTATCTCTTTGGTTGCCATCAGACGTTGTCATTAACTCCCAAAGGCACAAGGATGGAGGAGGCAAAGCTCAGATCCAGATGGTGTGGTCAGCATCAGTGCACCTGTACACGAAGGCATGTTTTGTGACAACTGGGTAACGGAGCAAACATTCCCTCAGTTTACCCACCACGAGTCTGTGTTTCACAAACAGCTCAAAGCTAATGCTTCTGCAAACCCTTTGCAAGGCTCCAGGTCACACTGGGATCCACAGAGCAGCCCCATGGCTATGTTTGACTGGTGTCATCCAAAACCAGTTGGCACAGGAACCCAGAGGAAAGAGCTGAATGTATTGGGGGATGAAATGGAACTCATAGGAGACATGACAAAGAGTTAGAGGATGTGTGTGTCAATATGGTAGGAAGCTAATCTGTTCCTCTGCCCCTAGAACTTTTTGTTTCTCTCAAGTACAGGATAATGAGGCTCAGCTAGCTGGTTACAACCTGTCGGAGTTGCCGTGAGGGAAAGCTGCTAACCCCTACAACACTGAGGTTTACAGACAGACAGCTGGGGATTGGTTAAGTAACACGTGTGCACTTGGGTCTCTGTAAGCAAATTGGCCATGTCTGTAATGCTGTAATTTGCAGCTGTCAAATAGTTAATGTAGTCTCAGCCTGCGGACTCCTAAATTTTAGTTTAACATGCAGTTCTGCTCCGACAAGTGCCTATATAAAAATAACACCTTCCTACAGAAATGATCTGCTATCTGTGTGTAATCACATGCAAATCTGATTAATTTGCTGACTAAATTAAGGGGAACAGTTTTGAAAAATGGATGTCTAAAGTTAGGTACATACTATTTATGTACCGAAATATGCAGTAAGATTTTAAGTGGTACTTAAGTCTTGTCACTTCAAATTGCCCTTGGAGTAGCTTTTCAAATCAGATTACCTTTCTGGAGCCCTGAAGCACAGAATTAGATAAGTGGGTTTGAAAATATTGTCTTCATTTTTATTCCTTATTATCTCTGTTGAAGCTGGAAATACACAGCTGCTCCAGGAGCAGGCAAGCAGATTTCTTTTTCATTCCTTTTACAATCATACAAGCCAAAAAGATGACAACTTAACTTCTAGATCCCAGCATGAATTTGTAGACCTGGTAGTTGGAAAAACAAACCAAACATCTTTTTTACTTGTAAACTGACTGCATTTGATCTGGAAATCATTGAGATGCAATAAACATGAACTCCACGATCCTGTTTTTATGGAGTCAGTTTTCCGAGTAGAACCACACATAACAAAACAATCATTATAGTTGAATAGCAATGCTTGTGAAAAGGACCGGATTGAAAACACTGATGACAGAAGCCTTCTGTTTATCCCTGGAACAGCAGTGACAGTGGTACAGTAAGCTACAACACATTGTTCCTCAAAAAATTGACACCCAAGGGACTAACCGGTGTTATGGCACAGGTGCACTGTTTTGCTGGATCACTGATTTGTAGCAGTGGTAGGTGCTCCTGAGCTGCGTGGTGCTGAAAGTGGTTTCAGAGCCACTGAACTGGTAGTGGTGACTTAGGGCACTTCACCTCACTGGCACTTTTGTAGCTATGCTATTCCTAAACATTTCTTGGAAGCAAAGGGGTGAGGAGGCAGCTCAGCTGCTGTTGCTTGCTTGGTCTCCACAGACGAGCTCACTGCTGTTCTCTTGATTACTGCTGGCTGTGCAGAGCTTGGGCTTCCACCCCTCCCTCCCCCCCATCTTTTTATGCTGACATCTGTCTGTTGGACATCAAAGAGCAATCTTTCAAAGCCAGAAAGTCATATGACTTACGGAACACTTAAGTGATGATCTGCAGAAATGTGGGTGAGCTCTCTCCTGGAAGAGGCATGCTGCTGTCGTGATGCATTAAAACAGCTCTTTGTATTTGGGCAATAACAAAGATTCATTTGAAAGTATTAGCTATCATCAGGGCTTGACCTCTTCAGAAAGTATTCTTTAGTCAGGGTTTTAAAGTGGATTTGGAAAGATAATTATTCTTGTCCCCGGGTAGAATCTGGGCAATTTATGTGCTCAGCTGACTTGCCACTTTGGCTTCAAAGGATATTTATTCCATGAAGTGCATGGTTGTGCTGTGTGGCAGAGGACGATGGTAATGGGCAGATCAGATAAATGCAGACAGAGATACTGCTCAGGGTGATACATCCTTAATTGTCACTAGTCTTATAGCAGGCAGTGTGCTCAGTACTGTAGCACTTCAGTGCAGGGGAAGAAGACACTGTTTATCTCTTTGGTTTTTTTCTCAGTGTGTGAGTTCACAGAACATTTGCAAAAAAGCATCGTCTCATGGCCATGAAAAGATTGTTTGTCTGTATAATTTAAGGCAGTATACCACTCAGAAAATTGAATTTTGTACCTCTCCTGCCTAATAACTTTCTTTTTATAGTATTTCAGTATGCACTTTTTTTGTTCCCAAGATGTCATTATTGCTTTATCCTGCAACTTTCATTAGTAGCCAGTGTCATGTATCTTGGCTTTCTGGAGTTGCTATAAATGGATATCACAACATTTGATAGGGCTTCCTAGGAAACGTGGTAGAGAAGGTAGATGTATTTCCACAGGCTAAATTTTCATCAGATCACATAATTCAAGCAGGCATTATCAACAGGATATTTTTCTGGCCCTCTCAGTCCCATGTATATATCCCAGATCTCTGATTTTGGGTCAAATCCTGCAGTGGGATTCACCACCAGTGGGATGAGGTATAAAACAGAGATCTAAAACAGGTATAAAACAGGGCTCATGAACATTGCCATGATAGGTTACTCAGGAGCAAAAGCTCTGGCTGGAACATCATAACTACCAGTGCAGGATTAAATATCAGGTTTATAAAAGGCTGAATGTCCTGTATCAAATACCTGGCCATGACACTTGCACTGTGCCATCAGTCAGCTCCCATGTAATATGGGAAATGAAATTATGTGTCTGGTTGTCTCCCACCATAGCTAGCTCTGGTCACTTTAGGCACTTTGGGGTAAAAACGGCTCTCTGTGATGTGTTTGTGCAGCCCTGCCAGTGCTGCTGACTGGACCCATAACAACGCTGCAGGATGCAGACGTAGGAGATGGTGAGGGGCGTCAGCACAACTACTATTTCCCATGACTGACACACGCATGTTGCACCAGCTGGTGGTGGCAGAGGGGTGGAAACAGATCTTCTTAATGTGCACCTGCTAATATAAATTAATTATTATAGTAATGAAGCCAAAGCGTGATGAATCTGTTCTCTCCAGTCCATCTTTCATTCTGCTTTTCTTTGTAAGCAGGCAAAAATCATCACTGCATTTCTTTTCCTTTGTGCACTTAGTTTGCCATTTCTGATTTGTCATCACTCCTAATGTTTCATTGACTTCTCACTGTGACTTGTTGTTTATTCAACGCAGTATTAGCACAGTAGTGCCTAAGAGTGATTGAACAACTAACATAATAGACAAGTCATCCCAGCAGCAGAGCTGGAGCTTGCAGGAAAAGGTCATGGAAACCCTGGGCTTAGTTGTAGGTTGGAAATGCAGGTATAGTCTGTCCTTCTATAAGAAAAGCTAGGACCCAAATATAGGAAGGTGCATGTGGTTGCATGTTTGTGTGGGAGAGCAGGGATGCCTAGCATGAGATGTTTGTGCAGGATGGATTCCTGGCTGGGGAAAAATGTAAAAATGGGTTATTAAAACTGCTGTAGCCAAAGAAGTGAAATCATGCCAGCAGTAGGAGGTGTAGGAGAAAGCAGAAACTGTTTTCACCTCATCTCTTATTTACTGAAGGTATTAAATGTCCTTTGGTTGACTTAGCTTGGTGTTTAGATTGGGGTCTGCTCCTCAGTGTTGTACTTGAGGGAGGCTCAACAGCTGCCTGTGGCAAGATTCTACAGGCTGCAATAGGTCATCTCAGATCAAAGTATAATTTCCCTATCTTTAGAAACCTATCTAATAAACTTTGTGGACTATTACTGACATGTTGAATGTGACAATTTCCTCCTACCTGGAATTGCTGGTTTTTGCAGAGCATGCTGCTCAGTGAAACCACCAACCAGTAAAATCCCTTCAGAAGAAGGGAAAATGTATGTGGGAAAAGGATTTTACAGTTCAATCTGTGAAATGAAAATATCATTGCCAATATATTGCACTTCTGTCACCTCCATTGAAAGAAAAAATGCAACCTGGCAGTGGGCTGGAAAGAGGGGCCCCAGATTATGTGCCTGTGTTGAAGGGAGGAGCTGGATGGTCATCTGACTCCAGCTGTCAGGGATCTATAGAGCAGCAGCTTGCACCCTCTGGAGATCAATCAGATCTCATTAACCTGTAGCCAGTTATTTGTGCAGCTCTGAGCTCCCATTAGTGAAAAGAAGGCAATTTGCTGCGTTTAGGTGATAATCTTTTAGCCTGTTCCATAAAGAAAGGTATGTTTTGGATGGAGAAGATATTCCTGGTAACTCTGGTATCCAGAATCACAGTCCAGTGGGTTTAATGGTGGATTTGGCAATGCTAGGTTAACAGTTGGATTCGCTGATCTTAAAGGTCTTTTCCAACTTAGGTGGTTCTATAATTCTGTGATACATAAGATGAGATTGAATGCATACCCTCTGTCTTTAAAACCTGCCCAGTGGCTTTTTGTAACTCTACCTTCTGGTGAGTATCATTTCAGCAAATTTAAGGGCTGCTTGTCCAGAAAGTGATCCAGACAGCTCAATGAGACTTTAATCCCAGTCATCTCTTTATATGTGTCCTTAGCTGGAACAAACTAAAGGAAAACTGCATTTTCAACATATTGGTGATCCTTTTGAATTCAACATTACAATAACATCACAAGTTATTAGCACAAAAATGTCAAGCTTCTTACAGCACTAGGTCTTAGGGCTATAAACATTTATACTAGCATGCTAAAGAGATTTGGGCATAAGGGGCCATACTAGCATCAGGGAGCAGCTGAAAATATGAGTAGGCTAACATTAGATTAAACAGAGGCAGGCAGTAATTTAATTGGCATTTATACATTGAGAGAAGGAAAAAATAGTAAGTTAAAAAAAGAAATGCAGCTAGGAAGCTTTTGGAAATCAGGGAGGTAATTTGCTTTCCAAAATGATTCACAGCATCTCGTGTTAGCTAATTAACAAAACAGCGGGTTTGTGAATTTGACTGCAGTGGGGTTAGGGCTCTGTGGGCTCAGTTCTTGTCCATGTGTTCACTGGGGTCTGTTCAGCCCCCTCAGTGCTTTTGCTCTGCTCTTTGGCATCTGGGGGAGCCTGGCCTCTTTCAGAGGGCAGAGTTACAAGTGGCTGCACTCTGCGATAGGAGCCAGCTGAGGGTGAAAGGGGCAGGTGGAGAGGCAGAAGATTATCCATTGACTGGCATGACTCAGCCATCCATAAAATGATTTTCATTAATGTTTAATGTGTGTCAAAAATGTCAGCATCCGTAAGAGAGGCACATAAATTATTTAGTCGTGAGTGTCTTGCCTTCCCCCTCCCGCTGATGTATGTAAAATGTTTGCCCTGGTTTTGTTTGGATTTGGGATGCTGTTGGGGAAGTTAAAGTGATTGCTGTTACACCCAGAGTGTTTCCTGGCCCGGCCCCCGGAGGAGCTGCTGCCGTTTCACAGTTCAGTGCCTGGTCAGAGAGGTCTGGGCAATCTGAAGTCAGCTGCGAGTGGGTTATGCACAGGCTCTCTTGGTGGGCTGGGGTTGGTTGTAGATTGTTTGCAGAGGAGTAGACCCTGGGAAACTGCAATAAGGACAGAAGAGTGGGGTGTGACAGGAGATCCTGCTCTGCAGGTAAGGGCTGTAGAGAGCGGCTCTTGGAGAAGCCCAGTGTCACTGTGTAGCCTGTGAGCCTCTCCTGTGCCCCCAAGGGGCCTGCCTGATGTGCCCCCAAGGTCTGCTTGATGTCACATGGAGTCCTTTCTGCCACTCTTCTTGCTGCCTTGGTTTTGCTGAGTTTGTCCAGAGAAGCATCACCCAGAGACCTGCAAGTGCCCTGTTTGAATGAACTGTGTCCTGCTCAGGGGTGGGAGGAGCCTCTGCAATTCCACCAGGGCTTTGGCCACTCTCCTATTTACCCCTCTGAAGGGAGGGTTTCTACTTTTGCCTGCCCTGTGTCAAGAGCTTAGGGCTGGATCTTGCTTTATCCCTAACCAGGGAATTCGTGCACAGGAAGGGAAAACTCCCCTTTGAATTGCAGATTTAGGTTTTCTTTTATTCCTTTTTTTTTCCTCCTTTTTTTTCCTTTTTAAAATCAGCTTCCCAGGACGACACAATGGCTGCAAGCTGAAATCATAAGCCCTGGCAGAAAGAAAGAAGGACCAAAGGAGATGAGCAAAGGCAGAAATGTATCCGGTCAGATGGGATTTGAGGTCACGTGAGACAGGGGAAATGTAAGCCTAATTAATTGTGAGGTGCTGGTTTGTGAATGTTGAATGAACCACAGTCAAAAATGACTAATTTAAAACCCACTCCGACACTCATATAAAACATAACCATCCTTCCTGGACAGAGATTTTTCTGAAGGCAATGGGAACTTTGTCAATTTGTGCATGCGTTTGGACAGGGCATGTAGAACTGTCAGAAAAATTAAAAAGAGAAAACATAGAGTGTCTTTAAACATGGAGGAAAATGCAATTGCCGTGTTTGTTTAGGGTTTTTTTTTATTATTTTTTAGGGCAGTCACAGGCTTTGGGACAAGGATCTCAATTGGCCTCTAATTAAAGTTGCTTTCTTACTGTCTGGCATGAAATCCCCCTGAGAGGCAGATGTTTGCAAAGCACACTTGGGGCACTGGCATATGGTTCCTTTGTATGGCTGGCGTTTCAACAAAGTGCCTCCTCAATGTTGTACATAATTAGATATTTTATTTTATTTTTTTGTCCTGGAGAAGTTACTGGTGGCTGGGGACCTCCAGGATGTGAGTGGGAGACTTTCTGGGAGACGGATGGGAAACCCTAAGCATGTCACTGCTATGTGACAGGTGCTGGCAGATGCCTTTTTGCAGCTTTTTGGAAAAAGCCTGTTGACTAAACCAATGCCAGTTAAGAGAAATTATTCCAACCTACAGAATTTAATAGAGGATGGGACCCTGGGTTCCCAGCCTCTACAGCTTCAACGAGGGCCTGCATCCTTCCTGCAGCAATCCATCAGCAGCTCTAAACTTTTTATGGGATTATAAAATTCTGAGGAATGTTTCCATAAGAAACCCAATTGTAATTGAGAGGGGAGTGAAATGAAAAAAAAATATTCATGCACACTAGGCCTGGATGGAGACCATGGCTGTGTTTAAAATGTGACTTCAGATTACAAATGGCCCGTAGCTGTTTATTAACACCATAAAAGACTGTTGCATCTGGGTGGTCACTGATGTGTAGAGCAATCTGCAGATTGCAAGAAACTTAGCCACTAAAAGCTCAAGGTGCTGAATATACTTATTTCCCTTTAGGGCAGCACATCTATCCCTTGTACACTTAAGAAATAAAACACAGGATTTTATGTCAGATGATCTAATTTTTCCAGTTCTCCTAACGTCTCCCATTCCTTCCCAGAAAGCCCTTTCTGGGATCACCAGAGCGAGTCTTTCCTACTGTTGTTGCCTCATTTTTGCCTGTCTGTAAAAGTGCACTGCAACTGTTCCCTGCCTCAGAGAACTCAGAGAGGTTTTTTCAGACAAAATTAATTCACGTTTGAAAGGTGCTTTTGAGGTCTGTGAACCTGACTGTGCTTTACTAATGTGGGCAGTCATTATTTCCGTTCTTTAGAGAGGAAAACCAAGATCTGGCACAGTTAAAACAGCTTGTTCAGGATCATAAAGCAATTTAGGAGCAGAACCACAAATAGAGCCAAGTCTTTTGGCTAGCAGTCAGATGTGCTATCCACAGGGCTACCTGTAACGTCTAATTATTTTTCTAACTGTAGGAACTGAAAGATCTCAGCCTGATTCCAAAGTCCTGATGAAAATAAAGAGGAAATGTGCAGAAGATTGACTCACAGCCATTGCATTCTCTTAGCATCTCTGTTAGTGTAATGAAATAATAGTAAAATGAAATTAGTAAAATCCCCCATGGATGGAGTTGAAGGAGAGCCTCCATTGCAGATTGTGCATAAATCCAGTAACCTTCTGATGCTTTGAATGGTTTTGTGCCACTTATGAAAAGGCAAAGCCTGGCTGTCAGCTTAGGTGGGATGCACAGGGTGGGATGTTTTGGGCTTCAGATGCTGAACACGGATTATTAGAGGCCACACGTGCACACAGGCTAATGAATTTGCATGCTTGCTGCAAGCTGCTCTATCTTTCTCGAGGCCTTGCCTATTCTTTGGCTCGCTTTCAAGCTGAGGCTACTGTTTAAATGTGTGGACATTCAAAGGCTGTGCTGGGAGGCTCAATGCTGCCAAATACCTCGTGGAAGGAATAACAATTTTGGCAATTAGCAAGGTCCCCCAAACCCCAGCCCTGCATCTCTCAGTGTTACAGGCAGGGGAGCAAAGGGGGCTGTGCTGGCAGGGGCTGTCCCTGTGCAGGGATTTAAGCAGTGAGAAATCAGAGGGATCAACCTGTTAGTGTGGAGGGCGAGAAAAACAGCCAGACCTCTGACATACGCTGGCAAAACTTGGAAGTGGAGTTAGCCTGTAGTACTGCCACTCAATAGTTGTGGCCAGAAGGATATTTCAGCAAGCAGGAGTGATGTGTAATTAATAAAAAGAAGGACAGAATAAAGAAACACAGAGAAAATAATAATAGTCTTGGACTGAGCCTAACTATTACATATTAACCCTACATTCATATTTTCATTTTAGAATAAACACAGCAAGGTAATGCATGTGACTTTTGTCTCAGCTGGGATAAAGGGTGTGGCATGTGGTGCAGTGGGATTAGTATTTTATGCAGGCTGTTTGGTGTCCATGGTTCTTGCAACTTTTGAAGCTATGGCATGGATCTGTGTCAGTCTGCACACTGCACACTGGTGGCTGGAGAAAGCAAACAGAGGAGGATGGAGGGACGAAGCCATCATCCTTGCCCCAAGGCTGTGGTGCTAATCCAACCTGCCTTTCACCCTGTCTCTGCCACACTCCAGCCTGCAGTCCTAAATGCTTCCCGTGAGACGAAGTATTACCTTTTATTGGTCATTACAGAGAAGTATCTAGTGCTGGGTTAATCTTCAATACTAGTTGGTAATTATATTTACAGCTTAATTTTTTTATTCTCTCTGGTGCTGTCCTTAGATTCAATTCAACTGAATCCCTCCTTCCTCTGTAAAATCAACTCCTGCTCTTCTGCTGCCTGCAGTGAGGAAGGATGGCAGGAGAACCTTTCAGGCTCCTGGGCAGCTCAGGGCACCAAAATGCTCTTTCTTTGCATCAGGGATCAGGCTGTTGTCTGCAGAAGAGCGATCGGCAGATGCAGAGTGTCCAGCCTCATTTATCTTTGCCAGATGGTGCTAAAATACTAGTCCAGAGCACATGTTGCTTCTATTCAACCAAATGCTTGTGCCATGCTGTGGCCTCTCTGCCTCAAACCAATGAGCCTCAGCCAGCAAAATCCCAGCGGCAAAGGCCCCAGCAGCCCTTGGCTAAGCCCCTCTGCATGGCTTGTGGAAGATCATGAGAAATCAAACTGGGAAGGCTCACAGCCCTGCGGGGACAGACAATAGCCTGCAGGAAGGGGAGGAAGGGGTTAAAGAGGGTTTAGCACACACAAAAGGTAAATATTTGAGGCATAAATGCAGAAGGGAAGAATAATGGAGAGAGAAGGGCAGGAGGAGGAAGCCAGAAGTGTAAAGAGAAGAAAAAGGAGGATTATATTCTGCTGGAAAACAAAGGGATGTTTGTATGAGAAAAGCTTTGGGGAAATGAGGGTTCAGCTCTGCACAAACTTTCCGTCTGACACTGGACAAGTCAATCTCTCTGTGTCTCAGTTTGCAAAGACTACAATGGGAATACTAAAGTCTCCTTTGTTCTGCCTCTCTCTGCTCACATCAGACGTCCCTTCTGTTTGTGGGTGGTAGAAAGCCAAGATGCTACAGTACTGCAAAGACAAATAAATTCCATTGAGATTTTGAGGGGGTAGGGAAATAAAAAGGTAGGAAGGCAAATAGGCTATGATACACCTGGGAGATAAATGCCCCAAAAACTGGGGTGTGGGAATGGGGGTATAGAAATACAGGAGAGGCCTTTACTGGGGGAATAAGAAATATGGACCAGATTAATCCTACTGTTGCATCCTGGACTCCACTGGAGTTCCTCGAGGGATGGGTTTAGCCCAAGGAGTTCAGTTTTGTTTGGTTAAAGAAACTTTAAGCCAAAGTTTTTAAATAGTCAGATCTGTTCTGAGAACTATGAGAATGTGGGCTGCCTTTCCTGAAACATTGCATGGGACTTGGGATGATCAACTCTTGCTGAAGGCATCAGGAGCCAAGTGATTAAACCCCATGCAGTGCTCTGACAGGAGGCCTTCTTCTTGCCTACACACACTTTTTTTTTAAGTATAGAAAGTATTTCCATATTTCCAGCAGCTGATCTTTATTTGAAGCCAAGAGCTGCATTTTTCAGATTAGAACTGAAGCTTTTCTAGGAAAAGCCACTCGGGAGCAGACCATTGCTCCATCTAGCCCAAGACGGTGTCTCCAACAGAGGCCCTGCATTCTGCTTAGAGAAAGAAATCCTAAAGCTCACAGGGCTCTCTCTGGGGATAATTTATTTTTCACTCCAAGAGTTAGAGCTTGGCTTTCACTTCAAAGTCTGTAGGCTTACGTTCTTTCCAAAACTCTTGCTTATTTTATTAATCTTTACAGTTCTCTGGAGATGTTTGTTGTTTGCAGATCTCCAACCTGTTCAGGAAGCCCCTTGAGCTGCTGACCTCCATGTCCTTCGGCAGCGAGCTCTCCAGGCCAACTGGGGCATTTGTGCAGGGGAAAAACACATTTTCTCAATTTCAAGATTGCTGCATTTACCATGGAAGCATGCCTTAAGCTTCTCAGCTCACCCATCTGGCTTCTCATTACAGCATCTCATCAAAAACTGTGAGCTACTTCTGCCACCCAGGGAATCCCTGCTAGGAGATATTCTGTGCACGTGTGATTCTGCTCTGCCCTGAAATGTGAATCAGCCATGCTGAGGATCCACTCTTCATTCTTCAGTGCTTCCAAGTTTACAGAAGCACATTATACAGTAAGCTGCTCAGGCTGGCATGGTGTGCTTTCTTAATAAAAAAATAAAAGTAATAAAAGTTTGTGGTCAGTCATAGTGTCCCTGCTCTGTGGATAGCACACCTAGCCAGGATGTGATGAAGGTGTGAGGGGCTGCAGGGTGACAGGGTCACAGCACTGTGCTCTCTGTGCCTCTCTTTTGGTAAGGAGGTGATTGCAGTGTTCCAGTGTCTTGGCAGACCATGCAGGTAGACAGCAAGAGGGGCTCTGTTGTGTAGTCCCATGTTTATTAGGACGGTGAACCAGCAAACTAATGCATGGACAATGGCAGGGTGGCTCAGTGCTCAGCCTGCCCTTCCTTCATCCCTCTGTCCTTCTCTATCCATCTGCTGCAGAACGGCTGTCTGAGAGGGGTAATAGAGAGGTGCAGGGCAGGCTACAAAGCACAGCCTTTGTGTACATGGGGCTCTGCAGCAAAAATGAGATGGTGTTATGCAGACATGGCCTGGGATCCAGCATGCAAACAAACAAAACAAATGTATTAGAAACAGCTGGGGAATAGGAAGAAAATGAGCATTGTTAGGGACATGCTTATAATAACTTACGAACTGGGGAATGCATCATTGCTATGCTGGGCCCTCTTGGAGACAGATTTGCTGTTGCTTTTGGAGTCTTTCTTACAGTCATTGGTTTTCCCATTTATGCATACCTTGCCCCAGCTCTTGTTGGAAACCTGACCGCATCTCTGAGGTCTGGCCTCCAATGCAAGGATTTTGTCAGGAA
This sequence comes from Entomyzon cyanotis, assembly GCA_024500445.1. Classification (NCBI taxonomy): domain Eukaryota; kingdom Metazoa; phylum Chordata; class Aves; order Passeriformes; family Meliphagidae; genus Entomyzon; species Entomyzon cyanotis. The sequence continues at coordinate 9,780,273 of JAKEPQ010001026.1, read as the reverse complement.
CTGGAGCAACCTCTGGAAGCACTGGCCATGGCCTCATCTGTGGGTCATGACTGCCACTTGGTTGAGCACGTGCATTGCTTTAGGCACTGATCTGCCTTCAGGAGTTTCCTTCCTTATCCCAAGGGAAGTTCTGCAGCTCTTGGGACTTTCTGTTTATTCTCTGATTGTAGGACAGGCTTACAGTTTTCCAATTAATTCATCATTTATTTTGGAGTGTGTCTGACCTGTCCTGGGCAATACTGTGAAAACGGAAAGTGCTTCTGCGGCAGGGTCCCCACTCAAGTCTTTTCTTGCCTCTCCTGAGCATGGTCAGGACATTGGGGCTGTTAGCAGAGAGCCCCTTGCCTGTAGCCTGCCCTGCTGCAGCTCAGAAGGTGACTGTCTTTTAAAGTCATGCATTTTTCTTCTGGTTTCCACGTGTATTTCCTGTGTGAGATGCAGTCCTTCCTTGTAGGAGAGAGTCTGAAATTGGCCTTCAGCCCTCAGTATAGTGGGTTCTTGCTAAGAAGTCCTTATGGTGTGCTTTACATACGCCCACTGGCTTTTTTTAGTAATGTTCAAAAAGATTTCAGTTGTATAGTGTCTGCTGCACAGTTGGGTGCCTAAGAATTGACTTTGCCATTTTCTTGACAAATTTAACAAACACTGGCCAAAACTCAACTTGCACTGACACTGCAGATCTTACAGCTGGATAAATTTGGCCCAGTACTCCACTTGAGTGTCTTCAAACCCTTGTGATGTGTCTCGCACATTGGCTGTTCCCATTTGCTTCATGGTTGGATGAGATGCTTATATTCCAAATGTTGCCTGTGGCTGAGCAGTTCCTACCTTTGATGTGAGAACTAGCCACAGTCTGGGATCTGAGAGGTTATTCTTTTTAAGAGAATAAATTAATAGCAAAGTGTCATGTTTAACAAATTTCCTGCTTACATGAACACAGAAAAAGTTCAGCAGACAGGACTCCTTTCCCTGGTCCCAAAACACGTTACTGACACAATGCACTCTTTAGGCATCCCTCGGGACTGTGCTCCAATGCCTGTTCATGTTGCAGTTACATTGCTGTTGGCCTTGCATTGAATTACCTCACTCCTTCCAGTGCTAGTTTTCACTAGCTGTAGGCTTAGCTGGTGAGCTTACACATCTCCTGGAGCTGAGTGCCACAGAGGTGACACCCGAGAGTGAGTGGGGACACAGAGAGCTGTAGCCTTTGGTCACCAGTGAGGGACATATTTACATGTACAAGATAATCTTGTTGCACAATCTGACTGTGAATGGCAAAAACCAGTAACTCAGCCATAATATTACTAACACTTGTAGTGCAGCTGCAGGTGAAAATGGCTGTTTTGGTCTTCATCCTGTCTGTTCCAAATGTCTGCATGGATTGAACCACTTTGCCTTTGCAGGCTGCATGTTGGAAGCAATAGATGACAATATAAAGGGGGTGCTTTTATCCCCAATCCCACTTGCAGACCCAAATGGTCAGGTATCATCTGCTGTGTTCAGCAAGGAGGGTGTGATGGCTGCAGCAATGCTGCCCTGTTTCTAGAGGGCTGCTTAGTGAGAAGACTTTCTTGCCCTGGCAAGGACAGTGGATGCTGTCTGCCTGTGAAAGGCAGAAAGTAAAAATGCAGGGTTTCACATGTGCTATATTCTTTGGTGAGTAGGAATAGATCTAAGGCCATATTGAAGATCACTTGTCACTATTCACTAGCCAGTGATGGACGACTTATTTTTCAGGGGAACTGCAAAGATGTCCTTCAAACCCACCTTTTGTGGGAATAGCAGTGTCTGGCTTGCTCTGTGGTGATCCCTTACTGCTGGTCTTTTACAAAGCAGAGAGATGCTGCTGGTGCCTGAAACCACTGGCAGTTCTGTTCCCAAGAGAGTAAAAATCTGTGATTTATTTGGTGAACATTTAGGAGACATGAAGTAATTTGTCAGTGCAGGGAAGGCAAATGGCCTGTGCAGGTGTGCTTAATGTGTAATCAAACAGCATGAATTACCTGAGGATGTGCTGGGGCTTCAAACTGGTCTACAACTAGGGAAAACTTTGGCTGGATTGTAAGGAGCATATCTTCCTCTGAGTGTGGTCCCACCTTGAGCCATTCCATCTCAGCTGTGCTTGCACAGCAGAAAGGGGGAAAGGGGAAAGGCCTTTTAAAGCCAGCCCCTGTGCAAATCTGTCTCCAGGGCTGATGCAAGATGGGCATCTCCCAGGCTTGATAGTATGGTCTGTGAAAGAGGCAGCAGGGATTAATCTGGTTGCTTGGTGGGAAATTTGTTAACCTTTCAGAACTTCTGAAGGATAGAGTGATGAGCTGATTCCCTGTGGTTTTTTTTTTTTTTTTAACAAACATACCTTTATTGATGTTAATGTTGTTTGTTCATTAGCCATTTGGGTCTGTTTGTTGCTGCTTTTATGCAATTTGTAGACTTTCTGCAGTCTGATTTTGAGGAACATGGCATGTCCATGAAACTGGGAGCAAGAACATGCTCTCTTCTAATGTGACTTACCTGTTTTTCTCTGCTTTGCAGGCTCTTTTCGAAATGACGGTTTAAAAGCTGCTGATGTCCTTCCTATACTGAAGGAGAAAGTGGCCTTTGTGTCAGGTGAGCACAACATTCCTTGATCCCTCCAGCCCATCATGAGCACTGTCTGCCACATCCTGGTCCTTATGATGCTGCAGAGTCTTGAGAGACTGGTTTCATGTTTGGACTTGGTAGTACTTAAATTTGCTTGTCTGCTAAGAAAAAGGCTGTATGTGGACCAGGACTACCCAGTAATACTCAGAGCATTGGAAACTGGTTCATGTTGATTTTCTTCATATTCTGAGACACAGGTAAATGAGCAGCATGGATAGGATGAAAGGCAGCTTCTTAGCTCCAGCCCAGATGTGGGCTGTCTCAGCATGCAGGACACATCAGGGATCCTGCTTTTGGTTCAAGGTCAGTGAAAAGCTTAATTCCTGTATGTGGGAAGCACTCAGACAGATAAATCACTGGTATTCCATTTACAGTCCCAATCAACTTGCAGTTAAAAGTACCATTGATGCTGCATTTACATAATAACTCAGATGCTCAAAGTTCTCCTGCCATTCTGTACAAAGATTTACAGCCTTCATTCAGGAGACAAATCCCGAGGATCTGTGGGTGGATGAGGACTAGACAATATGGAAGAGGCTTTGAGAATAGCTTGGATGATAGTGTTTCTGGCGTGAATTACAACTTGTCAGTGAGAGGGGGAAGAGAAACCCTGAAGCAATCATAATTTTGCATGAAGTCGCTCAAATTGGCAGCATAAACCCAGGGTATTTCCAGTGGTAGCATTTCTGATGATTACAAACCATTCAGGCTGCTTGCAATGAGAAAATATCTATCAAGAATAGCCAGCTCCCCTTGTTTGCAGTCTTTGCTTTTCTGTTTCCTTCATCTCCACAGTAGTGCTGGCTGCAGAAGGGAGGAGGGTAGCAGCAAGGCTGTTAGGTGCCTGGACTCTTCCTCCTTGGATCTCTCCCCAGGCGCTGGTGTTGAGTGCCCAGGCCCGTGAGGATGGGGCTCATCACCCTGCTGAGCTGTGGAGATGTCATCCAGGCAAGAAAAGTTTTCACCTTGACTGATAGCTGGTGTGAGATGTCTTCCCATGTAGTAACAGTTAAATGACCCAGGGATCACAAGTCCAGCAGTGACTTGGGGAAACAACTTGAGGATCTATAAATGCTAAACCTTCTCATCAATGACATGAAAATCCAGGAGTCTGAGGGAAGTTTCTGAGACACCAAAAGTCTTGTGTGAAAACCCAAGACTATCCCAACAGTACTCACATGCAGGAGCACTTTATCTGACACTGAAGTCTCATTCTACATGTCCTGAAATGTTTTATGTGGTTGGCTTTCACTGCTCCAAAGAGGGGAACATAGTCATAAAAACACAGCATACCTGCACACTTGTTTGAGACACAAAAGCTGAGCTGGGTGCTCTGGGGAACTGAAGGGGAGGAATTTATGCAGGGACTGTACTGCAATTTAGTTCTTGGCTCCTGCTGTTGCTTTGCATGGAAATGACTGCAGGATCATTTGGTAATTCATGGAATATTTAATAATGACAACCTGTCTGGATTGTTTATGTAGCCCCTTCCACTGATGGTGCCTGTGTTCAGCTCTGAGCCAGAGGGTCTCACATCAAATCATCAGCTCGTTAGACACTGTCCTGTGCCAAGCCTGCCTTGCGGAGGGGGGTGTTAAATAAGCAGCGCCAGCACAATCCCCCGGGCTTTCACACCATGATCTGCTGCAGGCAGGGTACAGCTTGCTCCATATAGACTCACCAGCCTCCAGACTTGGATCTGCTCAAAATGTGCCGTTCCTGACACAGCTAGAGGTCCTAGGATTTACACCTCCTCTCCATGGTCTCCAAACTCAATGACTTCGAGCAACAGTTGCCAGGGGCCTTTGCAGGCAGAACACTCTGAGCTGCTGGTGATCACTACAATAGCCCCAGCATCACCTTCCAGCCCAGGGTGTAAGTACTGCCCAAGGTTTCCCTGGACTGTCGTAATAAAGCCGATTAAGGAAATTATTTTAGCATTTCAATTGATGGCTATGTTCTTTTAAATGGAAATGGAATAATTTCCTAGATTGTGCTTTGAGCACGGAAGAGAAAATGTTTGACAAGATAGAAAAATCAAATAGCTGGACTTTGGAAGATCAACAAAAAAGGAAATTCTATAGTAAGCACAGACTCTGAGAGCACATTGTGTTTTAATCAGGCTTCCTTGAGGAGCAGGAAAGTTTTATTGAGTCTTCTTCAGAGTTTAATAGTACAGTTAATTTTAACGATAACAGTACAGTAAAGTTGTCAAGGGGGTTCCCCTTACACCAGCAGAATTTATCAGCACACACAAAAACTCTCAGCTGAACATCTCAGTTACATAGTTTATTGCTTTTCTCATCAGCTGTGGCTCACCAGCTTGTTTGTCTGTGATTCAACAGGAAAATTGCAGATAACACACCAGACCCTTCAGGCAGGGGCTAAACCTTGCTCTGTGTTGCAGGGCAGTGGACGCTCCACACCTGGACCCCGAAAAGCACCAGGGCAGAAAAGGCAGGGAAGGGAGAGTGGCTGCCACCTGCTCAAGAGCAGGCGCAACAGGACCTGCCTGCACAGCCGTGCCATCTCAGAGGAGCACTCAGGCTTTCACAAGTGCTCTTAATTTCAGAGTTGACATACAGCTCTAACTGTCTGGGCATGGATTCATCCAGCCTAAATGCTCTCTGGGGCTCTGCGCCTGGCACTTCCCCTCGGCGGAGTGAGCCGGCAGCGAGCAGCAGGCGTGAGGCTCTGCATCTGCATCCCTGTGCCGCAGGGAAGTTGAGGGGTGGTGGATAATATCAGGATTTTTTCCTGGAACTGGTTCTTGGTTTCTTCCAGTGATCTCATCTATGATCTAGACTGAACCTGAACAAAGTTCACATACGTGTCTAAAGAGTACCTGAAAATCCCATTCCATAACTCCTATGCAGAGTGGGGTGCATCCCAGCCATCCACCACTGTCTGATTTCTTCCATCGCTGACCTCCTGGAAGCAGATTAAGCAGGGGGCTGGCAGGGGGGAGGCTTTGGCCACCTGCTTGTTGTCTAAACCCTAATAAAATCTTGGCTTTGCCTGGGTGGTTCAGTGTGTTGCTTCCAGTGATGGAATGGCTTTGGGAACCATTAGGGAATGACTTACAAGCCAGAGGCTGATTTTTGTGTTCTGAGAGGGAGATGAACACTGAGGAGAGGAAATAAAACATGTTGTAGATTATTTTAGGTGCTTTTTTTCAGTGAGAGGTGGTGAAATATTTTGGAAACTGGGCTTATAGTCTTTCTTGGGAAACACAGACGCTGTTTTAGAAGAGTGGTGTAAACTGGGGCGTTGTTCAGCTGCTTGATTGTATTTATGGGAGATTTTCTATTGATCAGTGCAATACAGAACGAAGTGTATGAACTTCCAGGAGAGGGAGGGGAATGTGTTACCACGTTCCCTTCCCATGCATGGAACTTTTCATGCACTCAGGCTATAAAAAGCTTGTTGACTAATGTCACGGGTCTCGCTGAAAGCATTTCCCCACATCCCACCCAGAAGAGTTTCTCAGGATCCTTCCCGGTGTTTCCGCTCCTGGAGGGCTCGGAAGAGCGGTGGTGCGTGGGCTCCTGCTGTCACCCAGGTACTGTCTGCTCATCTGCCGAGGCAGGAGTACAAAGGAGGAGGCTGGCCAGGTTTCTGAGAGGGTGGTTGAGCACGGGGGAATCAGCAGCAAAAGGCAGAAGGGTGTAATAAGCTGGTGAGCTGCTGCAGCTGTGACAAGCAGAGCTCCCAGCATGTTTCTGTGCAGCTGGAGGTTTTTCTGTGCACTTTGGGCACCGTAAGGGCACAGAGCAGGGAGAAGTGCATGTGGTAACAGCTCAGCCATCTCCATCCTTTGGTAGCCCCCTGTCCCCAGCCCCACATTTCGGGAGCAGCCTCCTGAGCTGGGTCACAGCAATGTCTCAACCTGACTGAGAGCCTTAAGGAAAAGCAGAGATTTTCTGAAAGGTCTTTCAGAGGAGGAATTTCAACATAAAAATATCTAAAGAAAGGACAACTTTGCAATTAAGTTCCACCAAATTTAGGCCAGCAGGGTGAAACAAAGAGGAAAGCTCAGAGAAGGAGACACTGACCTTCCCAAAAACTTGTCCAAAGACACCACAGCTCACTTAGTGCCAAAGGTACCACATGTGGAGTTGCATTTTTTTCTTTTTTTGCAGTGGATGCACTTCACTCTTCAGAGAAGGGGTTGAAATGAGACCCCCAGTGCCTCTGGGTACTGAAAGAGTTCATATCCTGGTTTCAGGAGGTCTCAAATGCTGATTTGTGGACACTGGAATTTGTATTGGGTTAGGAATAAAACTAAGCAAAATATTTAATTTTTGAATGATGTAAACATTTTGTATTTGCACAAAAAGTTTTGATTTAAATTAAAAGTTTCCATTCTCATCTTCCTCTGGAATGGAAATTTCAAATGAAACATCAACAATTCTGCATTTTTTTACAGAAAAATAGCTTTCATTTTATACCATTCCCTTGTGTAGTTTGAAATCAATGGATATTCCAAATAAAAGGGAAATCTGCTATCAGAAAAACACGGCATTCCTTGACTATTTCCTCATACTTGTCTCATATGAGGAAGGAAAAGAGTGTGTGATCAGGGTGAATCTGGCCTTTTTGTTTCTCCTTTTTCTGTACAGCTTCCAGCACTGTGCCCTGTGGTGTGAGTCTGTACCACCATCAGCAGTGACTGGCATTGCCATGTGCTGTTCCCTTCCCTTGTCCAGCAGCAAGAGGAGTGTTTTGCAGAGCAGTGGTTTTTGCAGTGGGGTGTTTTGTTTTAGAAGATTTGGGGTTTATTTTGTTCAGTTTCTCAATTGTTAAATATACACGGCTATTCCCCTACATCTACAATAGAGGACACAAGATCAACAAACATTGTTTGTAGCTGGGGCAAAAGGCAGAGAATTTTAGTGTCAGTGTTAAAGAGGAAGGTACAAGTGCTCCCCTGATACTTCTCAGCAATCCAGCTACTTCTAGAGAAAAAACAAGTTCCTCTGTATTGTCTCTGGAAGTTTTGCCTTCCACACTAAGAAAGTATTCCTTTCCTTTTAATGAGTCTCACTTGTCCTTAGTTATGCCTTCCTGGAATAATAACTTTCTTTTTGGGAAATGAAACTATTTCCCCCCGGGCTTATTGGCCAGGGTACATTTAAAATTAAATAAGTACCCCAAAATACTTACATAAAGCAGTGAAAATTAATTACAGGCCACATCAGGTGGTCTCTTCAAATCCATGCAATGGCTTTGGGTGACTGCAGAACAAATCTACTTGGTAGGAAATGGGATCCTTCAGTGGCTGCACTGGGCATCCCATCTGCAGCCTCTGACCTGCTCTGTCAGGAGAGCTTCTGGTGAGAGCAATTAGCCTTGGTTTTGGAGTCATTAACCCTAAATGTTATGTTGTAAGAATTTGCCATTAGAATTTGATTTGGGCAATTGGCTCTGAGATATGGATGCTACAAAGAGCAGCGCTCAGGAGGATCAGGCCCTGGTGATTGCACTGCAGCTGTGTTAATTGGCAGGTGGGCTTGTTGTGGGAGCTTAAGTTTCCATCACTTGACTAGAATCACCTGGTTGGAACCAGCTGAATTGGAGGGTGGTCACACAGCTAATCCTATGTATGACCCTTGCAGCAAATTAGTCCATCTTGAAGCTGGAGGAGTTTTAGTATAGAAGTCTGCTCTCAGTAAGTCCAGTAGCAAGCAGACTCACACAGCTCAGTTATGACAGGGAAAGGAGTGTTATTTTAAGACTCTGGATACCAATTCCTTGATACTTTCCTTTCCTAGGAAGTCTGTCAATTAGATTTAGAAATCCGGAGTGTATTGTTTATCACTGTATTGAGGTGCCTGACATCAGCTGAGCTCCGTCTGTCTCCTAGTTCTCTTCGTTATAATTCATTTTTTCACCATATTTTGGACTAAAATTCATAATGGGGATTATTTCAGCTCCTCTGGAAACTCACTTATGGTCTCAGCAGAGTCCACAACATCAAGATTGATCAGCTTATGATCTGCAGGGTCAGATGAAGCAGCACATTCATTTGAACTGCAGCAGACATCTGAATGGGGGCCAGAGACACTGTGTGCTGCTCCCGTTTCCGTTGCTGGTGTGCTGCAGGATGTTAGACAAAGTTCTTGGGAGACTTTACACATGTGGACATTTGCCTGTGTCTCTGGATAATCCTGGTGACTTTTTGCTCATAAGGAAAGTGCAGAAGGAAGCAGAGGGTTTCAAACCCTTAAATGTGGATCACTGCAAGCAGGTAAGGATTGTGGTAGAAGGGCTGATAGAACTCGAAAGGTGCAGCTTGAAAACAGAGCTTGATAAAATCATTATCTGCTGCATACAAGAACTCTGCATTAACGGAAACTGATAATTTCCTGTCCTCAATAGGAATACACATAGCTGGAATTTCAGCTTATTGTGTATTAACAGGCATGGATGTGCTTCAGGACTTGAGACTGGTAAAACCTGTACACAGAGGTCCTATCAGTAACACTTAGGGGTGGCCAATTTCTCGTCTTACCTGTGGGCAGTTGGGGCCACCACAGACAGAAACATTTGGCCCCACCACTAAGAGGTGTCCTGGTGAGGCAGCTGCCAGAACAGGGATCTTGTCACTCTTTCCTTCTGGCAGCAGGCCTGACTGGAAAAGTTGTCATGAGGAGGCCACTGACTGTGCTGCCTGCCTGCAGGTTTTCTGAGGTTTCTTTAAGATTTTCTTTTAATGTGGTATGCAGCTCAGTGCCTTGTGCCATCACTGCAATGTCCCCTGGATGATTTGTGGAGGAAAAATGATGTGATCCTCCTTCTGGGAATAAAACCTGAATTTAGCCATGGGTTCTTATAGGATAGAAGAAAGGGAGATGGGAAGAACTGGCAAGGAAGCCACTGACAGGAAAGGCCATCAACAAACAATTTTGTAGGAGAAATGCAAGGCATATATGGCTAAATATTTGTTCTCAGTGTACTCTGTGCCCTGAAGAACATGTGTTTTTCTAACTCTTTTTTTCCAGAGCACTAATAACCAGACCATCTGTTTGCCTCTCTAAATCAGAGCAAAGCTCATGAAAATCAACTTGAAAAACAGTAAGAAATTATCAGCTGTTTGTTTTAGCATTTAATAACTGTAATTAGCAAACCTAATGACGTGTTTGATTATTGCATCCCATGTCTGTGAGTCCAGGGGGAGGCAGGAGATGGGACTTATTGATTACAGCAATTGAGATTCTTTGCTTCCTTCTAATTTTTATTGTCTTATAAAACAATGTGCTGAGTAGCTTTCTGAAGACTGTGTATGTACAATTGGTGTTGAGATCATGGCTGACTTGGGGCAAGGTTTGTCTACCTGAGTGGATTACTAACAAGCAGAGACAGAGTTTCAAGCACTGTGAAGCTTTAACACAGTGGATCAAGTCAGAAAACCTCATTTCTCCTCCTGATTCTTCAAGTGACTCACTGTGGGATCTGGGCTGAACTTCTTCCCCTCTCACTACTTTACTATTCTCCTCAGTAAAAGGATAATAACAAAGAAAAGGAATTGTTTAGACAGACTCCCTGTACAGCCAATGCCAGAAGATTTTCTTCTTTTTTAGTATGTGTTGCTACTTCTCAGCAGGTTCTGTTATTGGAGATGAGCATCCTTACGTAGGCATGTTTGATGGTGGCAATACCACCTTTAATCTGCCTAGAAAAACTGAGATTATGGGTTACCAAATGTAATGAAAAGGCTACATATTGTCGGTATTTAAGAGAGTAAACCACATTTACTGAACTCTGCAAGTCTGATGATGAATTAAATATACAGTGGTTTGTTCTAGAAGAAATCTGATGTTTCTTTATTACAGGCTCTTGATAAAATTGTAAATTATATAGGCATTCATAAAAATTAGGGATTTCTCAGTAATTTGGATTTCATGGAGTTGAAGGAAGCAATTGAAGGATTCTAATAAGTACACTGTACTTGTAATAATTTCACTCTATTGCTCAAAGCCTAGAGCTGTACTTTTATCACAAATGAGAAACATTTGTTTCTAAACTTAACATATCTTGGTATTTTACTCAAGTCTCTTTGTTTTTCTGTGCTGTAAGATGAGAAGGAATCAGTCCGGGCTCTTATTTATCCTTCCATCATCCAGAAACGTCCAACTGGCTCATCATGTAACCTTCCTCCTCCAATGAGAATTAACCCATTTTCTCTGGTCTGTCCTGGTAACTTCTGACCCTGTGCCTGAGCCTTATTTATCCTGCTCCCCTGAGGACAGTTTAGATGAACTGTTGAGGGACAATTTTTATCCTGAAGCAAAGACAGGACAGGAATGTTCTGGATCCTGTTTCCTCTTCTGTAGCTGAAATCCTTGTGTTGCTGTTACTAAAAGGGTCAAGAATTTTCTGCCTTAACATTTTCAGCCTACCAGAATTTACACAGGTTTCCTATTTATTTATTTTTTAGAGCTCACTTTGGTGGAATGGTAGGTGTTAAAGGGGTCCCTGACCAGAAACAATTTTTGGTTTACAAAGCCAAGGTGAATGGGTAGCATCAGAGTGATTAGTGCTGCTGGGCTGTGGGAAGCTCATGGCCCTTTCCAGGTGTTTCATATCCTGGGAGAGGATTATAAATGTGGGCTTGGATGTCTTCTGATCTCAACTCTTACTGCTTTTCCACGTTGTACAAATATTTAAATAATTGGGAATGGAGGAGGAGAGGGAGGCTGAATGAGTAGCGGGTAGCATGTACTTCTGGGATGCAGTTCAAGTTAAGGTCTCTGCTTCAGCAAATATCTGGAAGCTTTTGAAAGCCTTGGTTACATCTTGATATGATGGGAAAGTTTTCAAAACCTTGAAAAGCTTCTTGTGTTGAAAAAATATTTCCCTCCAGCTTTAGTTACTGTATTGGTTTGCCATTCTATAGGCTGGCTTGCTTTTCTGTTGGACACATCATGCATGATATAATGGTTTGGCATTGATGTGGTGTGTGAAATAATCTCAACAAAGGGAGAAAGCATTTGAAATGAGAAAGCTTTTTTCATAAAAGGGTCTGAAAATTTAAATGAGTTTATTTCCTTGTAAATGGAATCCTTTTTTACATTATGCCCCCATTTTTTCATGCTATGTGGCAGAGGCATGGATAAGCCAAGGTGACACTGAATTCCTCACCTTCATGATGTGAAGCCAAAGGCAAATAGAAGGCACAGAGATTTGGGTGGAGATTAGGCAGGACAGTTTTTGTACTCCATATGTACCCCTGTCTGCCTGAGGGCTCAAAATAAAGATGACATCTGTTGTTTGCTTCTCCATTTGTATCCCTGGACAGATCAGACATGGCCTGGTTCCAATGGAGACTTGCACAATATAGCCCTTCAGGTGTATTGCATCCACTGAAAACATGGGAATGTGCAGGATGATGAACTGTGATGTGGGTACCAGTGGCATCTCTATCTGTATAGATGAAGTTTGTGCAATAGACTCTGTCTTGTACAGGCAGCAGCACTGCAGAAGACTCTTTAGACAGGTCTTAGCAATTAAAAATTATCTTTATTTTAAGAAAATTTTATATATAGTAACAAGAATGTGCCAATAGCACAGACTGCAGGTGTCCCGAGTTCTTAATGAGAGAGCACAGCATGGATCAGTGCCGGAGATCTTCATGTCCTTGTGTAGCTTTTTCTTCTTGTTGGCCAAGTAAATTAGCTCAGAAAGCACGTGGTTTTCCTTTTTCAGAAGTGATATTTCTGTTAAAGGGATTATGCTTTCCATTGAGAAGTGCAAACTCATGTGAATTTTTACAGCTTGTTTGCGAGGTCCTTGCAGTTCCATGCTGCTTCATGCAAAAAGCAAAAAGTTTCATGCTTTTTGAGCTGTAGTTTAGCTGTAACTTTTTCTTACATAACAAAGATGTATCTAACAACACACAATTCCTGGAAAAAATCCTGAGATAATATGTGGAGAAAGAACTAAACATTGAATGAGGCACTAGATTTCAGTTTCAATCTTCTTAAACTTTATTTACAGGAGAGAATAAAATAAGGTGCTGTAGAATAGATGGTATTTGCCCCTGTATTTGTGTTTGTATAGTTCAGCGTATTCAGAGTCATTCCTTTATGGCTAAGCCTTTTGACAATTGTTGTAAAAGATGAAGGACCAGACACTGACAGTTTAAAAGAAGTGGGTTTTTTTAAGACAGGAAAGCTACAGGAAAACTCCCCAAACAATTATTCGGATTGCCAACAACACTTTATAAAGAGAGAGCTTAGCAGACATGAACTTCTAATCAAAATTTCAATTTTAACAAATTACCTGATGGATTAGAACATTGTGCTGCATAAGCATTACTGGGATATATTGCTTCAAACTAGCAGGACGTAGTAAACTATCTTGGAATGAACAGTGCAACACACTGAGCAACAGTGAAACATGCTTTCACTTTCTTGGTGTTGACCAGTTTAAAACTATCCCCACAGTAGGATTTCATTAGCATTGCCTGCTTGGATTTGCAGCTATGTTAGATTTTATGGGATTAGGTAAAAGAAGAAGTGCTAGTAGCAATTTTCCTTGTGTGGGCTTTTTTTTTCTTATATCCCCCTTTGGAGCTCCAGCAAATGCAAGCTTGTCTTCCTCTATTAGGCAAGTCTGAAAGCTACAACGGGTGTGCAGGCTCTTAAATGTGCTGTAATTTATATTTATCAAGTCAGTGCACATAGTTTTTTTGACGTGTGCTTCCTGCCTGATTTTCTAACAATCCCTTATTTTCCACAGGTGGCCGTGATAAACGAGGTGGTCCTGTCTTGACCTTCCCAGCCCGCAGCAATCATGACAGAATAAGGCAGGAAGACCTTCGGAAACTTGTGACTTATTTGGCCAGCGTGCCAAGGTAAAGCTAGAAAGAAAACACTTCAAAGCTCAGGGTGGATGGGTGGGTGGGGAACTTGTTCTTGGCAGTTGCTGATTTCCAAGTATTAACATTTAGTACCTTGAGTTCTTGGGGTGGAGGAACAAAAGTGTTCCCTTCCTCCTCCTGTGTGCGCTCTGGTGGTTTTTATGGCACACGTGGCAGTGCAGGAGCCCCAGAGCGGAGGCAGTGGGAGCAAACCTGGGCTTCAGGCTCCTCACAGCAGCAAGGAGCAGCTCTCATTCTCCATGTTTCTGTGCAACTCTTTTAGGGGAGTGCAAAGGGAGGAATGCTTAGAGGTCTGCAGTTAAATATAGCAAGCTGGAGAGAGCCTGCTGTCTGTTGTTGCTGTTTAATACCTTGTGGGAGGTTCAGGAGAGCTGGGGTAGGGGACTGTAGTTGCTGGGGAGGAGAGAGTGCCTGTAGAAGGAGGCAGATCTTCCTGCTACAGCACTTTCCAGAGATTTCTCCAGGCTGGGAAAGGAACATGGGTGGACTCAGGAGGAAGCTTTCAAAGAAAGTAATTTCAAATTGTTCTGAATCTAAACCACCACCTTTCCCTGCATTAGTCTCTGTGGCTCTCTTCCAACAAGCAAGTCCCCATCCTTTTCCCAGGGATGCTGGAGGAAAGGTGTATTGCTAGAGCATATTTATCTTTTCAACCTTTGGGAAATCATTTATAGGGCTCAGTGCCCAGGCAGGTATTTCTGATCCAGACTCAGAAAGTATGAGATATGTATGCCCTCATCCAACTTCCTTTTCCTATTTTTAAGCTTGCCAAATATCCTTGCCCAAAAACCACTCCACCAGCTATTGAGGTGAGTGTTGTCCCAGGGCAGGTGAGGGGCTGAGAAGGGATGCTCAGGGTTGCAGTAACACACCCTGTGCCACCCAGGAGCTCCTTCTGTTTTAAACCCCAGAACATGACCTGTTTAAACAGGGCTCATGCTTTGGCAAAGAGTGTGACGTTAACACGTGAAGGGGAGAGGGGTTGGCTGCATCTGGAAGTCAAGAGATAAGGGTTTTGGAAATGCTCTCAGGTCCTTAAACATGCAATGTGCAGAGGACAAAAGCTGTGTTTGGTATGGAAGAGGGTTAAGGGTTGTTTGGAGATTTAATCACTTGGCCTCACAGTGAGTGGCAACTGCAGCCATGAGTACCAGATTTGCCAATGCTTGTTTCCTAGATGTCATAAGTCCTCTAGTGATGCACTTTTTGCTCTGTTGGACTTTAGGTCCTCCAAGTTTTACTAATAAGTTGAGTCTGTTTGCTTTTCTCCCCACCCTATCTCATTTTATCCTCTAGCTAGCTTTATTTTCAACCATATTGTAAGAGAGATTACAGACCTGCTGTGGGGCTGGGGGAGCAGTAGGTCACTCCCTGGGAGTGTGTGACCCAGGGCTTGGCAATCCTCCTCCAGCTGCTGCAGTAATGAAACTGGTGCCCTACATCTTACCATTTCTTGCATGGTTGCAAGTATGAAGATATGACACTGCTTTGGGTTGCAAGCAATTGCACAGCAAAAATGACCTTCTAATGTGGCAATCTTTTCTATAATTGCTCTTCCCTCATGGAGGTGGCAGTAATAGAAAGATACATCCCTTCTGCTCCCCACCGTCACACAACTGAATCAATTAACTCAGTCTTTGATGCTGCTTTTGGTTGCCTCACTCTGGATCAGTGCAGCAGTGATTTTTCTCTGATGATGCAGAACGTGGGGTCAGAGCTATGTGCTGAAGGAGCCAATACAAGACCTGGCTGCCTGTCTCTCTAGAAACACTAAAAAAGCCTTCTCTTCCTGGTACTCACTGCAAAGCCTTGTTCTGTCCTGGTATGTGAAGCCTTAGGAGGATGTGTCTCTAATTCTACCAGAGAACATCCCTTCTTCTGTGGTATAATCTCCTGTCATGAAAATGTGCCCAGCAGTGAGGGGCTGGCTATGCATGGAGCACTTTCACTGGCTTCCCAAGCATCCTTGCAGATTGGACCTCTGGAGATATTAACTGGAGTACTGTCTCCTTCTTGGGCTATTTGCACATTGAGAGGTGCGGAGCAGAAGGCAGCAAGAATGATCAGAGGTCTTGAAAAGAGGCCTGTCAGGGAAGGATTAAAAGGGTAGAGGTTGTTCAGTGTAGAGAGTGAAAAGGGTCTCTGCAAGCATGTTGTGATGCTGCAAAAGGAAAGGTTTTGTAGGGCTAAGACAAACAAATATGTTACACTGAAGCAAGTGAAGATTAGGCTGAATATGAGGAAAAGATTTCTAATGGATTCCCATTAGCACTGTAAGTCATAATTTTTTTTCTTAAGTCCTTCCATTGCTGTATAGACAAGGCTCTAGTGTTGATATAAATGTTATGGAGAGGGTATGACAGATCAGGAGGTTATTTCTCCCAGTTCCTCCTCGTCCTGTTTTGTCTGGTGCAACAGCTGTGATCTCGTTGCTGTAGGAGGGAAATGTGACCACAAACTTCATGGGTTTGGGACGTGGGATTGTCTAACCTGTGTGGTGTAAGGAAACACTGAAAAGTCATTTTCCCTAAACATTTTGCTCACTTTAACAAGGGCAAGCAGCAGAGCTTTCAAAATTATTTATGTTTTGAAAACAAATATATGGAAGGAACAGTTGGAATTCCTATCACTGGCTCTCAGTTCATGTTTATTCCAAGATGAGTGCTGTAGTTACTAACTGCATCAGCCATCCACCAAAATAAACAATTTCATTAGCAGAGACTCTGAACAGGAAGTCAGAAGAAACTGCTCTGATGTTGAGTGCTAAAAGGAGAAGAGTTTTCTGTGCTAGCTGAAAAAGTAGAAATTCTTTAGGAAAAAGAGCCTGTAATTTATCATATTGACACCAGGATAATAATTCTTTCTTTATTCTCGGTGCATTGGTTTCTGAGTGAGACAGATTGCTCTCCACGTTGATACTATCTGTCACTTAACCCTTGTTTTATATCTTAATGGAGGGGGCAGAGGTGGCACAGTGCTGGGAGCTTGGAGCAGGTATGAGATTGGTGATGAAATGTGATGATAGATTAGGGTAAGTGAAACCAGGGTCTTGCTAGCAGTTTTCAAAGTTTCTGATTCAGCTTTCTGCAGTTCCTTCTTCAAAACCAGAATAATAATGTGGGCTTTCTGAAAGCAGCTATGTGTACTTGAGTTAGAGCAGACTAGTGAGGGCTTTCATGCAGCTGGGAGTCACAGTCAGGCAGGTGCCTGCAGGCAGTGGGGTTTCCTGTGTGGCTGAGGATTACTGCCTGGGGATGAAGATCTAGGAACACAGCTTGTTCCTATCCTGAAATGGTAACCTTTCAGTCCATAGTGCCTGGGGTAATTTAAGGCTCCTGGAAGGTTCAAAAGCCTGATCCTGCAGTTTTGGGTATGAGGAGGAGGTGGTGAGTGGGTATCTGACACTGTAAACTAATGCGGTCCTGCTTTGGTGCCCTATGTTGGTTCTTTCAGGCACATCACAAGGTCCTTTTCTCTAAACAGTTCCACTGTAATTAGTTACTAAGAAACGAGGACATTATTCTTTAGATGTAAAGATAATTGCCACGGATGCCAAGTTTCTACCACTCTGCCATTTTCTGCTTGGTTTAGATTTGCGCTAATGTTTTCTGGGTAGGCAAAGCTGTATTTCTTGTGACTCAGGATAGCTTCTATTGACATGTAAATTTAAATGGATGCAATGTTTAGAAATTTGGAGGGTGTGACTGAATCTAGGATAACATGGTATTTATGATCAGGGGAGCTGAGGGAAAATTTTCTGGCCTTGCTGGGGATTTTATATTTTAACACCAGTGCAGTGCCATCTATTCCAGTAGACTGAGCTTTGATTTATATGTGTGTAAATGAAACTAGCACCAGGCCAATCTCCTCTGCGAGCCCTTTGGAATTACGAATTAAGTTATGCGTGGGCTATAGGAGGATAAAAAGGAGACAGAATATTATTAGCCTGAGTTATCTCCTCACATGGTGAAGCAATACGATGAAGGAAATGTTCTCTGTCAGCTATAGTGAACCTTCCGGCTGAACACATCAATCTGTTCTGGAGCCAAGATAAGCAATCTTCTGTGCACTCTGCAGAGGGGGAAACCCGAGATGCCTCAGGGGCTTGTGTTTTTAAAGACATCTAATTTTTATTTGTCCTCTGTTCAAAAAGCTGCTCAAATGTTTCCCTGTTCTGGGGGACATCCAGGCCTCATAACAGCAGCAAAGTGTTTCCAAGGGCCAGCCCTGTGTGTTTGAGCAGCCCCTCGGAGCTGCCCAAGCTTGGTGAAAGGTGCCAGGATCAGTAAAACAGCTGAAGTGCCCCTAATAATTAGTTCAATAGCTGGGGCTTTGTCAAATTAGAGAAACAATAGAGGGGATGGCAAAATGTAGGAATACTCACCCACTCTTGGATTTATTTTAAGCTCTTCTCTGGTGACCTGTGGTACTGTATATTAGCTCCTCTGGCCGGGAGTAGTGTGAAACTCATTTTGTTGATTAATAGGAATTAAACTCTAGAGCTCTGCTTTCTGTTATGTGATCTTAGCACAGAAGGAGCTTTTGAGGACTTTTTTTTTTCCTGGAGGCTGTAGATCTACAAAAATAACCATCTATTTAAAAAATAACACCAGGGACTTCTTACTAATTTTAGTAACTAAATATCTGGTGCCATCGATAAGATAATTATTCCACCATATGCTTGTATCAAAAATACAGCAGTAAAAAATGCAGTGAAAATCATGAGCCTAATGCAGATTTAGTATTTTCTTTCGATATAATTTAACAAATAATCACAAGGTATTTTGGAGAAAGGGGTTCATTAGAAGTAAATAACTGACATGAGTGCTGGTGAATTTAAGAGTGTTTTGCTGCTCTGTAGCCAGTTCAAATCCAGCCTCTACTATGTGTGGTATTGGTGTGTGATGTTTTTATCACTCTGGTAGGATCTGGGGGACTTCTGTTGAAGTAGTGGTGGTCTTACCTTGTTCTACTAAAAGGCTTCTGAGTTCACAGCTCTGTGTTGCTTCCTGTGTCCCCTTACTGACTACCTCAGGGCTAAGTTACATGTTCATTGCTTGTTGGAAATCAGCACTTCAAAAGTGGATCTCTGATTTCCTTTCAGCTGTCTTAATAACCTGTTGAGACATTTTATTCCTAGATGACTGGACAGTGGCTATAATTGATGTTGAAATTCTGTAGCAAGTGTCTACAGCTGCAAACTTGGACACTCCCATTTACCAGAAGCTGCTAGAAAATGTGGACTTCCTAGAAGTGCAGAGGGAGTGACAAGAGCTGTCAGAGCCTAGGGAGCAGGAGTTATGAGAAAAGATTGAAGGTGTTAGGGATGCTTATGTCAGAGAGGGAAAGTAAAGTGATGTGTTAAAATACACTCTGGAAGCCTGAGCTAAAGTAAATAATTTAGTCTCAGTGTGCATGAAAAATGGGGAAAAAGAAAGTGATTAAAATCACAGGCTGAAGAACTGAAGCAGGTTTCTGTATCCTCCCCATCCTGGAGACCCTGATAGGAGGTGTGTCAGGAGGACCCAGGTCTTGTCTCTCCTGTCTTGCAGCAGAGGCATGAAAACAACAGTCATTCCAGCTTTTGTGACACTGTTTGGTATAAAGATGTGGGGTTTTAAAACAGATGCACAATTTTAATTGCCTATGTTTATTTTTAGTCCCTGATTTATTTTTATTTTTAAATCAGCCTAAACCTAAGGCTGTGGCATCTGTTTCTAAATTACTTCCTGCTCTCACTGCCTGTTGCTGTTTTTCTGGACAGCGTAAGGTCCGATCTTGCACAGCTCTGGATCTAGAGCAGATGTCTTCTTTTCCTGTCCTCTGTGAGAGCTGAGAGTGCTCCCTAAGTGGTTCCAGCCTGGTTACCTGCTCAGCCCTGCTCTGCTGTCCAGCTCCATAACAGTGCAAGTGTTTTCAGACTGGTTTTGTGATGAGCAACACAAATAGTTTGATACAGAGCTTTGCAGTTGATGTACTGTGAATTGCACAGCTATGGAGCCTCTTCCCTCTAAAGACTAATAAAAGGCAGGGAGGGTAAGCTGGGCTCTGCATCTCACTTCTACCAGTGATCATCGATATGGATCTAACAGAAGTCTCTCTCTATTGTGAAATAGAAGCAAATGAGATTAACTTAATGTTAATATTGAAAGAAGCTCGTGAAGATTTCATTACCTTGTTTCAGAATGTGAGTTTGGGAATTGAAATAAAATAAAGGTTGATGTTCTTTCAAGAGTGAATTCCTTATTTAATGTAAATTCCTTAAATACTTACAAAGGGATTTGCCAAGTATTTTCTGAGTTGTTTATCTTGTATCCAAACATTTTGTACTGTTTTGGAAGACCTGAAAATCTCTTACTGTTTTTCCCCTCTAAATTCTACAGTATTTCTTTATGCTTAACTATAGCTTGCTCCATTTAATTATATTTTAATTGTATTCCAATAAATAATTGAAGTCACTGATTGCTACATGTAGAGAAACTGGGATTTCAACTTGTCATTGTGTTTTTAAGCATTGTATTCAACACTCAACATCTGCTTAATTTTAGCCTATAAATCTGCAATTGAAAGCAGTTAATATGAACGAATCCCTCATTTATTATGTCTGAATTATTTCCAAGGCAATTGTTCTATTTTACAGTGTAGGGGAGGGAGTTCAGTTTTCTCTAACTGCCAACCATACAGACTCATGCTGAGATTTCAAAGTTATATTGGGCTCTTTCTGGTTCATCTAACATCTCCAACACAAATTCAACGGGTTAATAATTTAAAGATTTAGGACTGCAGAGGGTAGCCCTACAAACCAAGTTTAACATACAAGGGAAATGCACAGGTCTGGAAGAGAAGTTCCCTTTCCTGGCACTGGTCTATTTTCCAGCCCAGTGGGAGCTCAGTCATACCTTCTTCAGTGGAATCAGTGGATAGGGCTTGTGGAGGGCACACATCCAATGAAATAAAAGGTCACTGTTTCACTTTGTGCTCTTCCCAGACAGCAAAGTAACTGTTTCTACCCAGTTCAGGTCCAATGCTTTTTGGTTTTACTGGTCTGGCCTTTTTTGCTTCAGCCCTGCCCTCCCAGATGCAGAGTGTTTCTCCTCACCACAGGCAGTGCATTCAGGCTGCAAGTTCAGAGCAGCCTGAAGGATGGCAGTGAGTGGATTCCTTCTCACAGCCCCCATCCTCCCCTGTCCTCTGTACTGAAACCAGCCGAAAGGTGCTGCTGCCCAGCCACAGCTCTGCAGCACCACCTCACCTGGCTTCTCTAGTTGTTACTGGGAGAGAAGCCACGGGAGAGCTGTTAAAACCCTCTGAGCATGGTCAGAGGTGCCTGTGGGAGTGCTTCCTGCTAAAGCCAGGGCCAAGGGGGCTGACCTGCAGACAGCTACCTCCTGCAGGGGTGGTGATTCCGAGCAGTGGCATCACCTGAGTCTGCTCAAGGTTTGGTGGGCTTTGTCAAGGGTCTGAGCTTTGCTGAGGACCTGAGAAAACCTCCTCTGTCTTCTCAGGGGAGCCTCAGGTGCTGCTCAGCTCCCCTGGGTGTGCTGGGGGTTGCTGATTCTGGCTCTCTCACACAAGATGGGTGCCTGTCCTGTGCAGCCCCTCCCTGTGTCGCTGTGTTTCTGTTAGCAATGCTGTAGGTAGTACCTCACTGCATTTCCAACAGAGGATTCTGCTCGCATTTCTCCAAATCTCGAGCAAACAGCAAAACAACCCCTCTCACCATGCCTGCCACCACTGCTGGGGATGCAGGAGCCACCATGGCCTAGTGACACCCAGTGGTGCTGGCAGGGTCTGAGGCCGATCCCATCCCCTGAGTTGTCTCACGTAGAGCTGAGCTGCACACTCTGCTTTTTGAGCTCTGTCCAGGCCCTTGGTCTGGGGATTAGATCAGCATTGTTCCTCCTCCTAAATGGCTTTTGCATGTTGGTCGTACCGGCATCTGCTGCCTGGAAGAACGAGCTGAGGTGATGGAGAAAAGGCAGAAACTTGTAAACTAGGATATATTCTGCACCCATTCACTGGTGAGGGAGCTGGTGGGCACCACAGCCTGCTATAAATTTTATGTAGAGCATCATTTTCTCCATCCTCTTCCTCAGTGGCTCTCTGACAAGTGTTTTGTGAGTCTCTGCAGCACGCCTCTCTAGCCTGGCCTTAGCCATGCTAGCACTGGTGTAAAGCTCTTGCATGTTCCTCATGGGCCTTTTAACCATCAGACCTGTGGCTCCACAATGCTCCAAGAGGTCCAGGCAGCAGTGACTGGGAGAATTCCTCTGAGAAGGCAGGCTTGTGCTAATGTGAGCAGTAATTCAGAAAAGCTAAAATTAGCAGACAGAGAGGTTTTGTGGAAGTGTCTCGCTGGCAGCAGAGCTGGCACAGGCTGTGCACAGTTCCCTCCTGAAGCTGTCAGCAGCCGTCAGTGGAATATGCAGCAGTTCAGCCAATCCTAAATTTTCTTTTAGGTGATCTCTTTCCTACAGTTTTTGCAGAGACTGTAAAATAATTTTTGTCTCGTTCCACTATGGATGCTTGTGTTCCTCATCAGTAACTCCAGTATGTGCTATATCCTTTTCACTATTAGAAATTATTACGATTTGGAAGTGACTTACGCCATCTCTTCATGGATGTCGTTAGAAGCAGGAAAACAACTGCTGTGCTTTTTAGTCTGCTTTGTAATGGGCATATTGTCCAAGGTATCTCAGTGTCAATGGAAAGCTTTTCTATACTCCCATGGAGAATGGAAGAGACCTTTACTGTGTGCCAGTATGAAGCAAGTAATGGGAGACACAGAAATGGAGTTGTCTCAGCCTAGATGGACCGATCCTTTTCCTCATTGGATGCATGGAGGTGTTGGGGATGCTGCTCCAAAGTCTGGATTCCCCAGTGCACAGCTTGGGTAGGACTGAGGCTATGTTTTCAGAAATATATTTTTAGCTGTATCTTCCAGTGAATGATTAAAACCTTATGCCATTGTGCTGTCAGTCAGTCAGTCACTGTTAAACCAAATCTGTCAGACAAAACTCTCAAGAACATTGAATTTCTACAAGTTTAATGAGAATAGACAGCTGCATCAAGAAAAGAGGCCTAGTTAGTGTCCACAGAAAGGGGAAGGTGGTCTGAACTCAGCTCTTCTTAGAGACTGGAGGTGTGGGGGTATCTCCAGAGCCTGTAAGGAGGCACATTTGTTATTAACCATTAGAGTCAAGGAGCAAACCACTACCTAGGGTTTGGCAGTTTCCATGCCTATAAAAGTACATGCTAGTTTATGGCATTAGAAAATTTGATCATATTAAAATAGAACAATGACCAATTCATGGTAACATGTGGGATTGAGCTGACTGATGTTCTCATAGCATGGAAAGTATGGCTTGGGACTGGCAAAATTTGTCTCAGAGGTTGGGATGCTCAGTTCCCTGTTGTTTTCAAAGGGAGCTGGTATCCAAGTTTGGTAGACAGTTGTAAATCTCATCAATGGTTTCTCCTTGTTTTCCATAAGGTATTCCTAACCAAGTCTGTGGTGTTTTATGTCTTCCTTGTGGATCCTGGCACTGCTTCAGAGTTCCCTGTGGATCCTGCAGCACTGTGTGCAGCAAAACATAATTGTAACTCTATGGCGTGAGACTGTTGGGCTACTTAGATTAAGAGAAAAAAGAAAGAGAGAAAGAAATACTTTATGCAAAGTAAAATCATAAATAAGAAAAATAATTCTAGACTCTCTCCTTTCCCCCCAGGAAAAGGCAGCCAAGTGTAATTCAGATGTGCTTTTGGCTCAGCAAACATTGTCTGGTCAGCAACGTGTGCCACAGTGTACTTTTCTGCTATTAACAGGGGAGCACTGGTTTCCCTGACTGTGTACACAGAGCTTTATTTTATGTCTAACTTTAAAGAGAGTCTCTAGAGAATTTTCCAGTGACGTAAGATTTTAGAAAGATCCTTTGTGGTACTTCACCAAAAAGGCAAAGCACCAAAAAAAGCTTTTCCTTGTCCTGAAACTGTTTTCAGGGAAATCTTCTGCCTCTTAAACATGCCCAAACTACAATGCAAACAAGAGAAAGTAGGAACCTGCTGTAAGCTCAATGCTGTATTTACAAGGGACATCTTTGCTGAATGGTCCATTTGGTTAAAGCCATTGAATAGAATTGTAATAGAGCATGGGCTTTGTAGAATAATTGAATCTCTCTTGAAAATTGTAGCAGCAGCAGTTCATCTCCAGCCAGATTCAGGCTGCTTCTATATGCCTTTCCTGTCCTTTTTCCCCATTTCACATGGGAATACAAGAAGAATTGACAGTCTCTAGTATTAATGCAGTGTTATTAGAAAACTTTCACTAGAAGGATGTTAGGTTTTATACTTTATGTATTTAAGGGTCTGCCAAGCCAGATGCTTGTCCTATTGATGTTGTCATTGAGGATTGAACAAATACTACTTTCTGAAGTTCAGTTTGAAAGAATTACTCATTAAAAGTAATTATATATAAATAAAAAAACACCCCTAAACAAGTTATTAAATGTACACATTTAAGGAATAGAAATAATATGGATAGCAATACAGCATTAATACGGAGATGGGTGGGATGCTTGGCAGGAACTTTATGGCATTTTAAAATGCACATTGTATTCACACATGGGGTTGTGATACTTTGGAATTCAAGGGAGGGTTTTCAGATTTTCCGTGTAGGTTGCCATTCCGCAAGGCATGGTTCATGGCTTTGGGGTTCTTTAGGCATGATCTGCAAAACCCTTATTTTCAGGTCAAGAGGGAATGCTGTGTTCTCAAGTGCTGTTGCATGGTATTGAGCTGCTCCATGGGCAAAAATCATGTTCCACTGAGAATACAAAGGGTTTTTTTTTAACCTTAGAGAACTCCAAATGGGCTTCTTGTACATCTACTATGCACCAACAGTTTGAATATCACATGGAAAAGGCATACATACTGCCTACACACTACACAGTTGTGGTGGACGGAGACCAGTATTTGTTAAATTATACTGCTATAAACTATATGTCTAAAATAGTTTCCCATCATTTCTCTTTATTTGCATGTTAATTTAATGCTAGTGAAGAATTAGCTACAAGAAAGGAAGGCTTCTGTTCTTTCTTGACAATGTACCATCAATGTCCCTTTTTACAGTGATTTAGGAGGTCTCCTTCATCTCAGTCTTCTCTGAGTTAACAGATGACTGCCCTAGAGGCCAAAGTCCTCTGTTAATGCAGCAGTGCAAATGTTTCCTTCCATTGCTTTTCTGTGAGTCAGTCCTAATTGGACACTAACATTTCATTTTCTTTTCAGTAGACTTAGCAGCTCTGCTTAGACCACCAAATAAGGACAATGTTTATTAGCAGCTCTGCTCATGTGTTTTGTGAGTTTTGTGGATGGTAATCAGATGGAGCCTCAGGTTTAATTTAGGCCACCCATTTAAGACACATTTGCACTGAAGTAGGGGCTGTCCTGAAACATCAAGGAAGACATACAGTCAGAGCTTCCTGAACTTTAGTTTAGGACTCAACATTGAGTTATTTTCTCCCTTGGTTTAGCTGTGTAATATGTATTTACCAGTCCATACAGGAGACACCTCATAAATGTTTGGGAAACCGTACTAACTGATATTTTTAGATCTTGAACATAGAAAACCCTGAGTGGTTTTATTATAGATACGCTGCAGGAGGCAGAAGTACACATCCCTTTAACAGTGTGCACTGATTAGACCTCTAATTTCTGGGAAGCAGGGTCTTAAAGGTGCCTTTCCCAATACTGAATTGGGATCATTGTGTAGGAAACTGGCCATGTACTGTGTCGCTGCCTGACCTTTGAAAATGCAGCTGGAAAACCTATCTCATTAGGAAATGTACCATTTTGCTGTGGAGCAATTCTAGGGGTTAGAAGAAGAATTTAGGGGAGAACAGTAATCCCAAAGGTGCCTGATTAACTAACGGGTGATCTTGCACATTGGAAGCATGGCTGAAAAAGCTTCCTTGTTAATAAACTGTTAGTCTAAAAATTATTCAGATAGGCAATATGTTCTTTTTCCTTAAGATCTCTTTTTTTCTTTTGTTCTAAAGACAGGACTAAACTCTTACAACCCTGATTAATCACATTCAATTTTGTGGTTATGTCCCCTTGTTTCTCCGTTATTCTCTTTCTACAACATTTGTAATTTAGTTCAGAAACTGCATCTGGAGAAGCAAACATTTCTGGGATCACAGATTAGTTAAGATTTTGCTCCCCGCTGGAGAATTGTGGGTAGGAGCTGCAATTCCATTCCAAAATCTAATTAAAAATCAGATACATAGGAAAGCAGTGAAAAATCTTACCCATAGGAAGAATGTCTGGGAGCTCAGCTTTGTTAATGAACTGTGAGGCTAGGAATCAAATACACAAGGAGTATGTGCAGGTTTTTTAGGGTTTTATACTTCTCTGTTCACAAGGCAAAACTCAACTGTTATATCATTCCACACTTACCATGCTTACTGGAAATCTCAGTTTCTCTTTACTTTCGGGAACAGCCACCCCGATCATTTTGCAGTGTTGGATGTTAACTGTAGGTGATGGGGAAATAGGGTTAGCTAAAAAGGTTTCCTGGGATTTTCATTTGGGGATGAATTCTGTTGGACACTTCATCTCCATAGTTTTAGGGACTGTTACATTGTATCTGTGTGTATTAGCATCAGCAGCACTTACCTGATGACTTGTTGGGCACTACTAATTATATGAAAAAGGCACAATTTCTTTAAAAGTAAAATCCACCCAATATCTTGAGAAAGAGGCCATTTGAGAATCCACCTGCTCTAACTTTGACACTAAGTTTAGAAATTTTCATCTTAGCAAATAAGATGCTAGTTTTCCTCGTAATATATTTTCTACATTCCCAGGGACTCTTGGAAAATTAAAGCAGGAATGTTTGAATAACATACAGAACAACAACAAATTGGAGCAACATAAAGCAAATGAATGTATTGGATACAGTACCAGTGCAAAGCTGTCTTGATCTCCATTTCTGGGCTTTTGAAATTGGTGACAAGTCAGTAATTCCAGAAGCTGAAGTCTGTCTTGTCAATACTGTGCTCACATTGCCCTTTGAGAAGCAACTGACTTATAATTGTTTTACAAATGAAAGCACATTTCCCCCTTTTTTTGTGGGAGGATACAAATGCACAAAAAACTTTAACTGTGTTCATGCTGCCTTGAAAAGATGCCAGAAGTCAAATATGTAATTAGGGATTCTGTTAAAAGTCTTAATTCCTATACCTGTGAACATTTTTTTGGCACATAGTTCTTTGAGTCCTTGCTTTACATTATCTGTTGCTTTTCCTTTTTCTTATTCTCTTGGCCAAGAAGTAAGTTCCTTTTCAGATCTGGGATGTAATTTTTTCTTTGTCAAAATCCAGTATGAAAAGATGGTTTCCTCTCCTTTTGTTTTTGGGTGAAATACTCTAAAGCATTATATTAGACCCTGTTTTATTTAACACCTGATTACTCGTGGCAAATCTCTTTTAAATCCTTCATAAGTTTTACATTTTAAGATGATACTTTAGGTTATGACAGCATTCTTGTAATGTAGGTTTGTTCTTGCAGTGCTCAAATTGAATATTTCCAATGCTGGGATACTTTTTTGATCTACGTCATATAGGTTCAAATATTGGTCAAGTTCTAAAAAAGCTAATGAGAAACTATTTTAGGTAGATAGGTCAGAGAGAAGAGCAAAGAAATCATTATCACCAGATGATGTAATAGGATTTTTTTTGGTGGATTTTAAGGTAGTCGGAAAGAAATTAATAGGTAATTTTATGTGTTAGTCTCAATTGATTTATCAAACCATTAGTTCTTCCTACCTTTGATCGGTGCCTCCTGTGAAAATTACAGGATTCCCCTGTTGGTTCTTCCAGGCTACAGCTGACTTCAACAGAATCTGAATGAACTGGAAATATATATCTGCTCTGCAAACAGAATCAAGCAGCAAATTAATCTCAAAATAACATATTAGAGAGGCTCTTTCTAGGCAGCCATTACCATCCTCTTAAGCATTTCCATAAGTCTCATACATAAGACAGAATAAAGATATTTAGTCACTGTCTAAATTGCCAGGGGCATAAGAAGGAAATCATCAAGGTGGAAGCATGCATTCACCATGTGTGCTCTTAGTCACAAATGAGAGGAGGATATCAATACTTTTTCAGGCATACACATTAATTTACTACAATAAAATTGGAAATTGATGCAAGAGGTCAACCAAAGCAGTAAAAGGCCTGCCTGGCCTGCAGGCGTCTACTTACCATGTCCTTTTTCTAATTCTTGTTTAAGTACTGTGATCCTCCTCCAGAAAAGCAGTCAAGTGTGATCATAAGTCCATCCATATCCAGCAAGTGTAAACATGTGCTTCATGCACTATCTTAATTGCTTAATCAAGCTCCTTCTATTGTGAGGCACAACCATACAAACAGGAACCAGATGGAAGATATTTTTATCAGATGGTCCACAGGACTAAAGAAACATGGTCATTGAACATTGCTGTCCTTAAAAACCCCAGTATTAGGCTACGACTGCATCCATGCAACATCCCCACAATGTGATAATTCAGGCAGCAAGCACTGTCATAAACCCAGACTCAATCTTACCTCTATTTTCAGATCCCAACAACCTGAGCTTGCTTAAGGGACATAAGCACACATTGATAATTATTTTAGGACAGTTTATATCAAAGGAGCTTGAAACAGTTATTTACATTTGGAATCAGGGGTGATTTTTTTAGAGTCATTAATTTTGTGGATAATTTTAGCAGTGGAATACTCAGTTTGTATGGCATCACCCTCAGAAGAGACCAGTGCAGTATTCTTTTTGGTTTTGAGTGGTAGGAACAAGTCTGAGTGTATTTGAGCTGTTTTCTCTGCTGTTTGTCAAGCATGTCATAGCAAAAGAGGTTTTAACTTGTTTTTCTTAGTTTTATGTCATAAAGCACTTAAAATTATGTATTAAGCAAGTGCTCCTGTGGGTTCTACAACAAATCCCCAGTAATTGCTCTTTTGCAGTCTTTTCCACTATAAGGCTTTGAGAATAGTTTGATTATGCTGTGATCACTGCTTTTACTCTGCACAATGCTAAAAGAGCAAAGTCCTTGATTACAATTGCAGAAGTGTATATTTGGCCAGGCACTTGCCCCGTCCTAATTGACAGCCTGAATTGTGCAGCATGGTTATCAAAATGGACAAGAGCTTATGTGAATAATTCATGGCTTTGACAAACATCATATCTGCAGGTTTGGTGGCAAAATTAGCAGCAGTGAAACGGTTAAGAATTCTGGTATTTAGGCTGTCAGAATTGGGTTTTCAGTTAACACCCCAATAAGATGGAGAGTGCAAGTTCATGTTCTAGTCTCATTGTTTCTTCCACTGGCTGCAGACTCAGCAAGACAAATGTGCATTAGTTTATATTGTGAAGGCTATCTTTGCAAGCAGATGGGCTAGAAATCTAATTAAAAAGTCCAAAAGCTTTGATTTTGGCAAAAAAATAGAAAAGTCTGTGGGACAACCCTAAATCCTGTGAATTAAATGGATGTTCTATGTCAATGCCGTTCTATTGTCCCAGTTTATAAATAAAATATGAAGGGCTCTACTTTCACATAGACCCATAAATGTGCTCATTTATGACTTTAATAAAGCATGTGTATTCAGTACAATTAGATAAGCATATGTATGGAGAAATAAATGATTCCTATATAGAATCAGCACATGTACAACAGAGAATATATCCCAGCAAGGATAAATAAGCACATGGTTAGATTATTAACTGATGTCTCTTAAGCTTTTGTAAATTAACCATGAGGCAGCCATGACTATTTGCAATTTTTCTGCAATTGTGGAACTTCGCTGTGTTTGAAGATATGGTAAATATAACACATTCAATGGAAGAATGTATTGGCTTCAATAAGGAAAAGGTAGCACACATAAGAAGGGGTAGAATAGCTCAACAAGGTTTACCTGACTCAGTCTCATCCCTTGGACAACAGTGCTCCAGCCAGGTGTAAAAAATGCATAAATTGTGAAGCTGTAATTGAAAGGAAAATAGCTACATATTTGTGTTATCTCAGCATCAGAGAGTCACACTTCATATGCTTTTCTTAAACTGGGGGATGTGTCCAGTGTGAGGTAGAGGTTTCCAGAGCAACTGGGAAGTGGTTAGTGTTGATTCTCATCGGCTGTTTTCTGGCAGGGAGGGGAGGGGTAACTGTGATGGGGAGGGGTTCAACTTGCTGCAGAGACCTGCTGCATTAGGCCCATTTCTTCACAGGATGTTATACTGGCATTAGTTTAACTCACAGGTAAGAAACCCATTAGTCTAGAGGAGTAGATGTGGCCAATGAGGTATGTTTGATGTGCCTCTTCCAGGTCAAATGAGTGGCTCAGTGTCAGGCCAATATTCTTAGGTGCAGTATTTCAAGAATCTGCTCTCTGATTTTCATTACCATGGGCTTGCTGACATCTACAATAAATTGTAAGTTTTCTGACTAGCAGATTCCTATCATTCCTATCCTGGCATATGTTAATTTGTCAATATAATTTTCAGGTCTGTCAGCAGGAAAAGCAACACCTGGAGTATGTCGTTCTTGAGATGAATAAGTTGATGCTCTTTTTACATTTGGCACTTGTAGATGGATTTGCCAGTGAAGTTTTATTGGGCTTTTGATAGAGAAGCAATATAGCTTATAGGGAAAAGGGAGCAGGCGGTTGAAACTGGGCAATTACTTTTCAGAGCATTTATGTGAACCTGCTTTAGCTGATAAAACAGTTCCTTTGGCTATTCCAGTTAGAGGTGACTGATAGGAATAGGTACTGATAGAGTACTGAAATTATTTGCAATTGTGATGAATGTTCAGAATTTTAAGGGAAGCAACGTTAAAACTGCATTGCCATGACAGCAATGTGAGTTCCCATCAGTGGGGGAAAGTGCCATAGTATGATGGACTGTGAACCTGAGGAGACCACACACTGGCACCTGAGGAGCTCTGCCTCCTAGAAAGGTGAGAGAATTTGAGGATGGAGAAATACCTCAAGTGATCTTGGGAAGACACTCAGAGAATGTTAGCTCAGAGACTGACTCAGCTGGAATTTGATGTTAGCTAAGAGACTGACTCAGTCGGAATTTGCACATTTATTGCCAGGATTTTGGCTGTTGGAGTCACTTTTGCTTTCCAGAAGCTTTTTGGATCCAGCTTTCTCACTCTGGTTGTCAACGGTGTCTTTCAGGTCTTCTACCACCTTTGAAATACTGAGTTATCAACCTGTTTGTGCTCAGTCAGCTCCAGTGATTTTGATCTCTCCCACATTTACATGTCCACACATAGAAAGGGATGATACCTCACATCCAGTGGCTTCGTTGGCATGGCTTAGCCACACAGTGAGATAGCCTGGCCCTGCTAGGAGGCAGAATAAATTGGATGTGAGCTAGATGTTTTGGAGCTGGGCTGGGAATAGCACATCAGTTTCCCCTGTCTCTTGAGGACTCTGTAGAAAGGGCTTTCTCCACTCTCAATGCCATCATGGTAGTTTTGTAAAAGAATGAGTAAAGCCTGCTGTATAAATGAATACACAAAAATTGATTTTACAAGTGTATCTTACAACATAGATTGATTTTGTAGCTTCAGAGCAAGTCCTTCTGGGTGTAATACAACAGGCAGTGTTCACCCAGCCTGGCATGGCAGGAAATATCTATCTGATAAGTGACTTATTTTAGGTAAATCATTGTGCCTACAAAGACTTTGTTTGTATATGGGTGGAGTTCCCAAAAAAAAAAAAAAAAGAAAAAAAAAAAAAAAAAGAGTACCACTCATTTATTAGTCACGGTCAGTCCTCATTGTCCAACCCAGGGAAAAAGAGGCATCACCTTTTTAATTGTGTAATTCTAAAGAGAACTGAAATTCTCTTATAGTATCAAAACAAACCCACAGCAGGGACCATGGAATGTTTCTGAGATGGAGTACTCAACCTTTCTTCCTAACAGATGCACTGGAGTGCAGTGTTTGCCCTTATGTGCATGGATTGTGGCCAAAATCTTGTAAATCTTAAGGAATAGTTATGCCATTTTTTCTGAGAAGACATTAAGTGCAAAGCGAATCTCATGCTGAACTCTGCACTGCAAATGGGCAGAAGCAAAGTTAGTTATGGCAGAATCTGCTGTTTTGAAGTGCAGATATTTAACTGAGGAAAAATCAAAAAGATTTAAAATTTTCCCACAAATATACCTCTAAAACATTATGCCAGTCAAAATATTTTGATAAATTTCAAAGTTTTTGTCCTCTTTTTTTTGAGTAGACTAATAAAAAAAAGGAACAAAATGAAAAAATAAATTAATCTGAAAAGGTTTAAACAGAATATTTTTCTCTTATAAAAGCCATTCTTTCAGTTTTAAATTCAGTAATACTTTCATAAGAACCTGCACTCATTGTGAAATATCTTATTTTGAATTGATGTGTAACATCTCATCTTCTCTCCCTAGTTCCTTATTTTAATTGCAGTTCTTCTGTAAATGGGTGTGCATTGCTCTCCTGCACTGCCAGGAGCAGGGTATGGGAACTGATGAGTGCTTACTGTGAGAGATGTCAGTACTATGTAGAAAAAGTGATTTTACTGTCTTTGCAGAGGTTTTTTTTCCTATCGTCATCTATGAGCTCAGTGGAGCCCTGGATCAAAGGTGCAAGTCCCAGAGTGGTTATACCTGCCTGCATCAGGAAGGAATTTGGCATGGTGTCTGACTCTGGACATTATTGGATTTTACCAGGTGCTGCTGTTGACTGTCTAGACCTACATTAATCATTCCTTGCACGAGCTGAACATGTTTGCAGGCTTCTTTATGCTATAAAAGGTCTTTCCCCTATGGGTTTCTCTGCCTCCCATAATGCATTTCAGGGAAATGTATGTATTTGCAATCTGGAGGGTTTCCACTCTGGGGTGACTGTGTTTTATGGTGCTGACTGGAATTCCTGGAGCTGTTCACACCGCTCTGTTCATTCACTTGTTAAGCCACTGATGTTGTGAACGGTTAAATTAGGATGCCATGTCTAAGAGCCCAAGCACTCATTGCCCAGATGAAGTATCCCTTTCCTCATGTGAAAATCTGGCAGTGCTGACCACAGACTAAACTTCATAGTGACTGCTTTTGAAATGGGCTTGATGGTCTCCTTACTTGAACTGAAAAAAAAAACAACTCATACTGCAGGCAGAAAGATACATTATTTTCTGAATCTTAGTAGTTTGGCTGTGTTAAGCATAACCATATATATTTATTTCTCCTCTGGAATACAATGGATTTGAATCTTCAGACTTACTTCCAATAGCCTCTACTCATCCAAATCTTTTCAAGAATGGTGTGTTTATATTTCAACACAACCCTAATATGATTTTTTTCCAGCAAATGTCAAGAACATATAATTTTCATTTGGTAATGCATTTTTGTTTGTTTCTGCTAAATCATCTCAAATACAAGACTTTAAATGTTCAAGAGAGAGCTGAATGGTACTTACTGTTCAAATATTTCTTTGTTGTAGTAACAAATCTTTAAATGTAGCCCTGCTTCAACAAAAACAAAGCCCTGATTAATTTCATATTTATCACAGCAGCTGTTTCAAGGAAGACCTGCCAGATATTGATCCAAATATAGTAGACGTGCAACAACAAAAGGGGAAGAGGGTAAATGGGTTTAGAAGAAGGTATCATTTACCAGCAGAAACTTAACAGGCATGTGAAAAATTACAGTATTTGTCCTTCGCATTTGGCTTTAACATCTGCGGTCGTGCATTTTTTGGACACAGCTGTGTTTTATATCTTTGCTATTTGAATGAAGACAGGAAGCTTCTCAAATAGTGTTTATTTGCCCAATTAAATAGGAGGCCGAATGCCTGCAGAGCTCTGGGTCCCAGATCTGGTTTGGGCTGTAACGATGCAGATCAGGATTTTTACCTGGGTAGAAGAGAGTACAACACAAACGTGCTGAACCCTGCCAGAAGTACCAATGGGACCTGCACCTCTCAGAACAACTCCCAGGAGCTCACGGGATCATGGTTACACGTTAGAAAGAGGTTTTCTTACACCTAGCTGGTGTCTGTTCTTCCTAGCTTACATCATTTTACAACAGAATTGCTTTGAGCTCAGAGCCATTTTTCTTAGAAGTAAAAATCGAATACCAAAATGAGTTACTTGCTTGAGAGTAGCAGGAGAACCCATCTGGCACCATTTAGCTTCTGCCAAAGTATTTGGGTTTTTTCTGCCTTTCTGTTTCCTTCCTGTTGACTTGGGGCCAGAGGCAGGAGTTGAATGTGGATGCTGTGCAGCCCACACATCTGCATTCTTGTGCCATTCCCAGTCACACCTCCTGTCCCCTAAGAGCAGTGGCTGGAAACCAGAGACATGAGGTTTGTCTCTGCCTGGACCTCGCTGGCTCCAGGTCTTTTTACAACATGTCACTGAAATTTCTCTTGATCACTGCTTTATGTCCAGCTCAGGCCAGTGTGAAACTGGCTTTGATTTCTTTCTTTCTTTTGCTTTTTAAAAAAGAAAAGTGGGAATGAGTGATTCCTTTTCAGTGCTGAAAGAGAATAAACAAATTTAGGTCACACTAAGGAAGAAAGGATGAATTGGAAGTGGAGTCTGGGTGGCTGTTTCTCCTCTAATTGCAAAAAAAATTTGTGAAACCAAGTTTGAAAATGTAAGAAGGAAAATCTAGGATGTAGACTTTCCACCTACAGTCTTTTGGGTAGCTGGAGTTCTCTAGTGGAAGCTTACTGTGAATTGTTATTCCAGAGTAATGGTGCTCTTGGGTTGTGCATCACTAAGTTCCTCCCCTGGTCTCTGATATAGCAGCACACAAGGGAGATGTGAGGATTAGGAGTCAAAAGTGTCCCAGGATCTTTGAAAAGACAGTCTGTGTCATCCCACTGAGCAGCCACTGTCACTGGGGGATGTGGGTGACAGCTCAGACTGATTGTGTGACAGTGCAGGAGCACATCCATTAACTGGGATAACAAGCAAGGTAAAGTTTGCTGAGAAGTATTAAATAGAACAAAATATTTTAATAAATAATGCTGGTTCAGGAGTGCTTGGCAAACAGGTCTACTAAAAAGTATTTTATCTGGTCCTCTAAATGTGCTGGAAATTATATTATGAATATAGGTACTGCTGTTTCTATAGACAAGGTGAACTTCAGGCTCAAAATGGTGATGTGAAACCAAAGTATGAAAGTCTTTATGTGGTGCTGATTATGAACCTCTCTGTCTAGTTTCATTTTCAAGCTGAGTAAATAAACCACACACAAAATGAATAAAAAGTTGTAATTAATCAAAAATATTAACACATAAATTACTGAAGTGATCCTTGGTGCATTTTGATCTGGAAACTAGGCAGCAGAGTTAGTCAGGTCTCATATGAAATGAGGCCTTTGGGATACCAGTTTGTGCTTGGAGGTTTTCCCATACCTGTTTTGCTGCTCTCCCTCCCCCTTTTCCACCCTCAGCTTGTGAACCAATTGGCTGACTACAACCACATTTGTCAAAGGAACAGTGATCTCAAATATAATTAATTTCCTGCAGATTTTGCACTTATGTATTGATGCCTGAAGAGCTACTTGTTATTCTGACAGTGTCTCCTGACAAGGTTATGCTGTACACCTTAAAAGAGATCTTGCTCTCGCTGTTAACAAATCATATTTGGAATGAGATGCTGGACATGTCAGATC
The DNA here is from genome assembly GCA_024500445.1 of Entomyzon cyanotis. NCBI lineage: Eukaryota > Metazoa > Chordata > Aves > Passeriformes > Meliphagidae > Entomyzon > Entomyzon cyanotis. Next base: position 9,745,031 of record JAKEPQ010001026.1, on the reverse strand, counting down.
TGTGCTTTTAGTGGTCCAACAGGAGTGCTAAATGTGCTGCTTCATCATTAACTCATGACTGCAAAATGGGAATGGAGATACTATATTATTTCAGCTAATCAAGTGCTGAAGCTTTGAAATGCCAGAAGCTCTGGCCAAACCATAAGGGTGAAAAATACACATAATCAATAGGTATCTGAAAGATTAATCAGAAAGCATGAAGTCCTTAAATTCGTTTGGTACCCAGCAAGCCAGCTCTTGCCAAAGAAAATACAATTTAGAATGTGCCTGAATTAAAGAGGAAATTTGAGAAAATAACCTTATGAAAGTGCCCTAGAAACCAAAATAGAGGCATTTATTTTTACAAAATTATCACATCTGCTTCTGAGTCCCAATTTTATGCCTTTTTTTTAAAATCAGATAATAAGTACTGTTTTCACAAATATTCTGGAGTATTTTTATTAGACTTAGAAGCTGGTCTTTGTCTTTGCTTAAAAGCAGTGGAGCAACTGAAATGACTTATCAACTATCAAATACTTTCTGCTCACCATTGCAAATCTAGTCCAGATGAGCACAGCCAAAGGTCTGATGGATTGTCCAAATACCTTGATTTGAGTGGTTTTTTTCAGTTTCTGGTCAAATATCAATACTGGAAAAAATTAAGCACCACAATCAACATTAATTGCCATACTAAAGTGGTTAGTTGTGCATAATACAAATGTGTATTGATGTATCATCTTGGGAGCAAGGAATAAGGCATGTCTTGCTTGGAAAATGTGGAGGAAGCTTGATTGCTGCTGATGCTTTCCCCGATCAATTGCTAAATTGGGAAGGGTTTGAGTTGTTGCTTTTAAGCAGTAAAGTTAATAAACATGGCTAGACTGTTCAAAAGGAACCTCGGGTCATTTCCTCAATCCATGCTGAGGTAACTGAAGAAAAATGACTGTCAGAGATGACAAATTGTTCCAGATTGCCTCATCAGAGTTTATCGGAGCTTCATTATGTCTAGGCCAACTTTTTTTAGGACCCTGTCAATAGCTGGAAATACTTGGATATTGCAACTTGAATTTTGGCCTTTTTATAATATGTGTGTTTGTTGGGGTTTTTTTTTAATAACTTGCCTGTGAGGTGTCCCCACATTTATGTAAGCCTTTTGTACTTTGACATTCGTGTTCAGTTTTGGTTTTGCAGACCATTATTACTCATTATTTTTAATTCCCTGGATTTACATTTATGGTTTCCGGAAAGGTAATTTATTGGAATTAATTCCAGACAGCTGAAGACTGTAATATGAGTCTAGGTAGCTGGAGACCTCCAGCAAGGCAGGCTCCCTAAACAAACACAGCATGGCAGATGCTCCCTGCCCTGAGGAGGTTACAATCTAAATGATTTTATCTCCCACTTCTTTCTTTGATATATTAGTACCTGATTAGTATCTGGCTACCTGTTTGTGCAGGATAAGTGCTCTTGAAGGCACCCTCTCCACAGCAAGCTCTGCAACTGAAAGTAGAAATGATGAGCAGGCAGCTTTCTGTCTTGCAACAATTTAAGCATTGTTAAATAATAGCTTTTGGCAAGCAGGTTTAGAAATCAGGTGCTAATTTTCTGCAAAAAGTCAGAAGAATGTGGAGTTATCACTGTGCTGGGGGGATCAGATGGCGTAGATGAGACTAGAGACCCACAGATCGTGTTACAGGCTAGTACCATGCGTCATATTAAACAAAAAATTGCAAGCAGAAATACTTCTGCAAGAATGTGGGAAACACTTGTGAAACAGAGTGAGATTTTCTCAAAATGATAAATACCATTTGTATGTTTCCTGCACCAGAATTGAAAAGGGATACACACCTTTGCACTTTTGTATTTCATACAGGGGTTCACATGCCTATGTGATGGATGAAGTAGGGAAATCCTCTTTGTAATAGAGAGCTCCAAATTCTTTGGAGTTTTGTATTATTGCTGTAAGAGTTGTGACATGTTGATTTGTTTTGAAAGTAAGAATTCTATGATTATTCTTCTTCCTTTCCTCCCTTTCCATTGCTTTTTCCGATCAGTTTCAGACTTGACAATGTACTAAACTTGTTGGAAATTTGGTCTAATTACAAGGATTTTGGATAGCGCTGATAGCGAATAACTGCTTGTTCCAGGGAAAGAATCGAAAAGCATTCCCAGCCTGGTCCTCAGGATCATTGGTTATTCTCCTGTGTCCACCAGAAAAAGCTGGGGAATCATTGCCCTTCTTCTCCTAAAATCATGCTGTGAGTCTCCAGAACTGGACAGTAGGGGTTTGGGGTGTTGGGCAGCATTTTTTCACACACGCTTAGGCCTGACATGCTGATGAAATGGGTGGCAGTGCTGTCTGCTCCCTCCACTGCTTCTCTGCACCTCACAGGCCTGGAGAGGCTGTAAACCTTCAGCAGACAGACTCCAGCCCATAGTTACATTTCTTGGTTTCCTGGCTGAAATACCTATCTTAATGCAGGCTGAACTTCTAGTTATAGTGGTCTATAATCAAGGGTGTCATGGTGTCACACTGCCTATGCTCTACAGCTGGGGGCAGGGCTTGATTTTGGATCTGCTTGTGTCTAAGATTTTAGTTCAGGTTCATAAACATGAGACTTAACTCTTTCAGGACATTTCTGTTCTGCTTACTGAAACAAGTTTTTATGTTGCTCCTCAATAAGTATTAACTTACTGGTTTGCATCAGATTTGGTAAGTTGGCAAGGTGGCAGTGGCCACAGGGAGTTTGAATGAAGCTAATATTGTCTATGCCTTGCTGTGGTTGCAATGGATGGTGGTGGTGTATTTATTTATTTCTATCAGAAAAGACAGATTGCTTACCTGTTACTTGTCTGCTGTTCGAGCTCTCTATGCGTCTGTATAGATCCTGCATCTCTTTGTCAAGTGTTTGAAGAAATCCTTGGAAAGCTTAGTTCAGTATAACAAGGATCAGTGATTTGGCAGAAGTTCCTGAAGACCCTATAAAGCTTTGCAAGAAAAATAACACAAAACACAAACCCCTTTCTATTCATTGCTTTCTGATTTGATTCCTTGTCTCAGCTTCTTGTTCCAAAAGGCAAGAGGCGGTAGAACCACCAACAAAGCTTCTTTTACAGCCTTTTTTTGGCATTATTTATGAAAGGATCAGATATCTGACCTTTCAGCAGTAGGTAGAAGGAGAATAAAAAGATCTGTATTCCTGACAGTGTGTGGAAGTGCCTGGTCTCCCTGGTTTTTTCTTTGCACTGGCTGTTGTATGCAGTCTGCTCTGGATGTGCCAATAATGTTAAGGCAGAGGACCAAGCTTGTTGTCTCTGACTGCTCCTGCCTGGCACTATGTTGAGACTGTTAAATCAGCAAACTCTGTTAACAAATACTAGTCCAGTGGGCCTCCTATGAAGAATATTCCTGTCCTTGTTCCAGCCCAGAAGCCTAGTTGTAAGCTTTATAGAGTTGTTTTCCATTGAGTATGTAGAAGACGGATCTTACTAGCAGAAAGAGTATTTTAAGAAGTTAAAGAGGTAGAGTGTAGTGAAAATCCTCCTGTGTGTTTGTGCACTGGGAATATTTCTCTGGAGGCTAAACAGTCTTACGATTTCTGCATTACACCCATACCTCTTTTTCTGAGGATAAATACTACTATGTCCCTTGAAAAGCTATGCTGAAGGCTGCCCAGACTTGACTTGAATTGACATGTCCTTTTATTCCTTCTCCTCTCTTCTTGTGAGGAAAAAGAAGAGATGTGTTTGGAAGCAACTGTTCTGGTGGTGTTGGGCGCTGTGCATTGCCAGTGACCAGCCAGATAACTGCTTTGGACTGCTGGGAAGGGAGAAGGACAGGCTGGCAGAAAAGTCTGACTGCAGATTGAAAAAGGTCGTGCAGCATTTGGAAGATCAATTGTGAGGGGAAAGGGCCCCAATGATAACAGTGCACATGCTGAGTCACAAGGGCCTTCCTGTCAGGGAGTAATTGCAGGCACTTCTCTGGAAATGACACTTTTCTGGAAGTGAAATTTTTTAAAAAGCCCTTAAAAGGGCCTCTAAAAATGAAGGCACCCAAATTTACAAGTGGCCAGCAATACTAAGGCACAGGATCCTGCTTCTTGACGTTGGCTGTGGGTTCAATATGTTGAAAGCAGAATCCATTGTATGTACGTACAAAGTGCTTCTATGCAGATATATTTGATTCTGTTTTCAATTGTGTGAACGTATGTATGTTTTTAGTGAATATTTGAAGTACATGTGTTTGGAAAATTACAGATTAAACTGTAATCTAGACACTTGAAATTCATGTAAATTACATTATAGTCAATTTGATATAACTTTTTGTATAGACTTTATACTGTTCTACCTTTCATCTTTTATGTTAATAATTCCTTGCTTTGCTCTGAAGCACCAAACACCAGCAATACAAGTCAAGTGTCAGTGCAGCTGCCCACAATATTAATCATCATTATATGCTTTTATTCCTGCAGCGAAGATGTTTGCAAACGAGGATTCACTGTTATTATCGATATGCGGGGATCCAAATGGGATTTGATCAAGCCTCTCCTAAAAACCCTTCAAGAAGCCTTTCCTGCCGAGATTCATGTTGCCCTGATTATAAAACCTGATAATTTCTGGCAGAAGCAGAAAACAAACTTCGGCAGTTCCAAGTTCATCTTTGAGGTGAGAGCCACACAGAAATGCATGGTAAAGCATTAGCTCTGATAAGAATTTTTCTGCAGGTGAAAAAAACCCTGTGATTGAAACAAAATATACATCTGAGGGCAGGTGGCAGGAGTGGGCTGATGCCCCACATCAGGTTGTTTTCTGAGCACACTGGTGGAATGAGCTGCATGTTTCATCCCAGAGGTTCACATAGTTCATTTTGCTGAGAGGTTTCTTTTGTGGTATTCATTTTTGATGCTGTTGCATTAAGCCTTTCCTTTGTTTCTCATAGGAAAAAAAACCACCTACAACACCAAATCAGTCAAAATGCTAAAGATACAGTTTTCTAGATGGAAATGTATGAGTTTTTTTGTTTACCTCTACTCAACTTCCACTAATGGCTTTTTTTTTTCATAAAAGACATTTGCTAAATTGCCACCTCTTTCATTTAATTGAGATTTACAGTTCAGGGGTAGCATTAACAACTCATGTGAATGATAAGGTGCCTCAGGCATGTCCTTTGAGAAGTAACCAGTATAAAACAACTGCATAATTGAGGGGACTTTTACTAACTTTGTTGTTGATGAAGATAAACCATCTGTGTTCTCTAGAGTACTCAGTTTTCTGTGAATTTCTGCTTCTTATCCAAAAATAAGCAAAACTCAGGTGCATGGAGCGCTCATACATCAATCATGCCCTGCCATGACTTAGTCACATGTTGTTGTTTAATAATTCACTGAGAAATATTTATATTGCTACATTTATACTGTCTTACCAATCCATTGGTTTCAGAGAGACACAAATTTTGCATCTCTGCAATGCAAAAGAGAATTTGGCTATAGCTCTTAATGTTTACTGCAATGGAAGACTGTATTTAAGTATCTATTTAAGTTTTGTTGAAGTCAGCATGATATAAATGTGTCCTTATTTTCAACCTATTCTTGCAAGAACCCTTGAGTTACTATGGGGAATTAGATCGGTGTTACTCATTAACACAATTTTACATTATTATCACATTTTAAATGCTTGTAAATTTTCACTCCTGTTTCACAAAATCCTGTCAACTCATAAATTTTGCTTTGATTAAATAAGTCTTTACATTCCTTGTTACCTTTGAGGACTCAGCCATCAAAATAACTTCCACTTGCTCTCCCATATGTGCCTTTGAAAGCAAGGCTGCCCCCAGGATGGGTTTGTTACCTCCAGAGATTCCTCACACCCACTGACAACCATGCTCCTGGCAGAGGCAGCTGCCATCACAGTGCAGTGACACTGGCAATGCTGCCTGTGGGGAATGAGAGGGATTGCAGCAGTGGGGAGGAGAAGGGAGTTGTATGGCTACAGAAGAACATGGAGCAGGAGGGAGTCTGTACACAGATTAGCAACAGGATAGTTTTTGGGCATGGGGAGCTTCTGTTTAAAATATATATAAGGGCACTGAGGGGCAGTCCCATAGTAGCCCAAGAAAACACAGGATATGAATGTATATCCAACACTGAATTTCAATTCTCCAGTGCTTTTGTAAATGTCATCCTAAAGCTTCAAAGCCTAGAGGTAAAGTAACAGAGTTCAAGTATGTGCTTTAGGAACATTTGTTTGTTTTTAAAATTAATAAATACTTTCTGAAGGTTTGATGTATATTTTTATTATGTAGAGTTGTTGTGATGATAGTAAAGAGTAAACTGTGATCATTCTTCATAGTTACAGCTCTGAGTCTGTGTCATTCAAAAAGCTCTGGACTCGTTTGCTGTACATGCTGGAACACATTAAGGGTATTTTCATTTTGTGTGTGTTGTGAGTGCCTTTGAGCCTTGGTCTGTCCGCTGGGCTGTTCACATGGGTGTCCAATGGTTCACAAATTTTTGGACTGCAGGAGGAGAGTCAATGCTTTCACTGTCTGTTGGACCACCTGCAGACACTCAGAATCATAGAATGGTTTGAGTCCTTCAGTTCCATGATTCAAAGAAAGATTTCCTAAGCTGTGGTCCACCCTGCAATATTAGCACTACAATCAAGGAACTTCTCTTTTAAAGGATTCTTTGGGGTGCTGCTGCTTACCAATGAGCTCAGGCTCTCTCATAAGAACTGTGAATATAAAATGAGGTCAATGTGGCCCATGTTGATTTGATTAATGTGGGGCAGCTCACAGGTACCCTCTCTGCACTGAGCTGTCATGACAATTTCCCACAGCTCAGATGAAACACGAGGGCCTTGGAAGGAACACACTGCAGTGAAAGGCACTGGAAAGTCTCTGTTGAATTACCCAATCCACAAACTCAACAGTAACCAGTGTCAGTATTAAGGCCACATTTCTCTTTTGGGCTTAATAGAAGCATGGTGTGTGTGCCAGAGCACTCTAGAACCCTTAGTGGAGGCTGATGAACTGGATTTTGTGGGGTGGGACTCACACAGTGGTTCTGTGTCACAGTCCAGAGTGAAGCATGTACACAGATCTTCACCCAGAAAGAGAAAGAAAAGTGTTTTGTTGATTTATGTGGGTTCCAGAGTTTCATGTCACTTTGAGGAATGGACCAGCCAGCGTATTTAGCATTAATTCACAGGTGCCTTCAAGATTCTTTTCTTTCTCCTTTAAGAGTGTAAATAGTGGACAGCACTTTTAAAATTGGTTTCAAGAAGAAGGATGAGTAGTGCCTGGGAAGCAGGAAGCACCTACCTGCCTCACTAAAATTGCTTCCATTAGAGTTTCAAGAACTATTCAAAAAATCAAACCTGAATAAAGAAAATTTCTGCAGAATTCAAGAAATGAAAAGCCTTTCTACTATCCCATAATGTCAAATTCTGTCCATGCTTAGAGCAGTGCTCCCATTAGCTTGACAAACTGCAGGAGGCTGCCCAAGTGTTAGCCATGAAGAGAAGTATTTCCCTGACAGGCAGTTAAACTCTAAATTGAATTATCTTCAATATCTCAGTGTCCAGGTCAAGAGGTTAAAAAATTTGAAAACCCTCTGAAGCTACATACTTACCTTCCCCTGTTTGTTTGATCTTCCCACTGTCCTCCTTTTTTCCTCAAAGCAAGGAATATTGCAAAAATATTTTAAAATAATCTTTCTCCTGTGTTTAAGTTCCATACAATCTCAATTTTAATATATTGCAGAATGCCTAATATTTTTTGATGGATACAAATTGGAAGAAAAAGCATATTATTAACCTTTAACCAGTGGCTAGCCTACTATTTTGGACATAATTCAGGATAATGTTCAGGACTTTAGGTATTTTTCTTTGTAGATGGCTTTTACAAGAGTGCTGTGATTATCTGGTGCCTCTTTTTCTGAAGAGCACAAGCTCTGACATTTGTTAGAGGCCTGATCTTTAGGGGATAGATGTGCAGTCACTGATGAAGATACAAGCCTTTAAGAGCTGCCAGCTTGGGTGTTAACATGACAGCACTGAAAATCTCTAGTTACATATGAAACCCTATGCTCCTAATTTCAGAAATAAATAGTTCATCTAAAACAAATGGGAAAAGCTATCAGTTGCTGTGTCCTTAGACTGTAATCTGCTTTCCAGACACTCAGTGCTTTTCTCTATCACCAATTACTGAGTCTGAATGAATTAAAACAATTTCACATTGATTGTGTATGATTTGCTGGCAGTACTTTCTATTGGCAATAAATTCTAGTTGTTAATACTTCAATGACATTTCACTTTTACATTGATTTTGGCTTAATTACATTAGGAATTGCTAATACAAAAGAGTGGAAAAAAGCCAGCTGGAATAATTTGGAAGAAGAAACCCAGCATATTCTCTGTTATGGCAGTCTGCAATACCTACTTCAGTTCATATACCTGAAACTTTTGCTCCTGTGTAGCCACTAGCTGGGGTGTAACTCAAATAGCAGTGTCCCTGTAATACCATGTACCTGTTTAGTGAAGAACCATGCCCAGATATCCAAAAGCTGCTGTAAGAAGTCTTCAGTGTCCAACTGGGTTGATGAAATCTGTGGAGAAGCATTTTCACTACATGTTTTTGATAGTCAGGCCAGCTGAAAAGATAGGTATTATTCCAGTAAATATCACGTCTTTTTACAAATAAATAAATAAATAAATGCCATTAACAGCAATGTTTTCTGTCCAGTTAATACACCAAAATTAAACACAGCGATTGACATCTTTTACAATGTTCCTTCAACTACGTATTGATGAGGAAAATGCTCTTTTCATGCTGTTTATGGGTTGTGCTGTTAATTCTGATTGGTTAGTCACTGATTGACATGCTGTCCTTCTCCCTTCCTTAGACAAGTATGGTGTCCGTTGAAGGCCTGGCAAAGCTTGTAGATCCTTCTCAACTGACGGACGAGTTTGAAGGGTCCTTGGATTACAACCATGATGAATGGATAGAGCTGCGCGTCTCCTTGGAAGAGTTTTTCAACAGTGCCATCCATTTATTATCAAGGCTGGAGGATCTCCAGGAAATGTTGGCTAGGAAGGAGTTTCCAGTCGATGTTGAGGGCTCAAGAAGGCTGATTGATGAGCACACGCAGCTTAAGAAAAAAGTAATCAAAGCTCCTGTGGAAGAACTGGATCGAGAGGGTCAGAGGTTATTACAATGCATAAGATCCAGTGATGGTTTTTCTGGTAGGAACTGCATTCCTGGAAGTGCAGATTTTCAAAGTCTTGTGCCAAAGATCACCAGCCTTTTAGACAAGCTGCATTCTACCCGGCAGCACTTGCATCAGATGTGGCATGTCCGCAAGTTGAAACTGGACCAGTGCTTTCAACTCCGGCTTTTTGAGCAAGATGCTGAGAAGGTAGGGAATAACCTGTTCCTTTTTTCATAGGTAGGGAATAACCTGTTCCTTTTTTCATAGTTTAAACAAGACTCCATTACAAGGGTGGCCAGTTTTTCTTTAAATGGCAACATGATGTGTTCATCACAGGTGTAAATGTCATGTTGTCAGCAAATATACTTCATGTGACTTGTAAACCAAATTCACCAAGGTAACTGGTGGATGTAGCAGGCGTAATAATATCCAAAAATAACTTGTCTGTGTCACTTTTGGTGAAAGTTAATCTGCTTTTCTGTCTCACAATGAGTATATTTGGTAGACATTAGCACAAGAATCTAGCTTTTTTTGCAAGCTTCTTTTACTAAGCTTATGAATATATTTATCTACTTGTCACAGAACCGAAAGAAGAATGATTTTGGGGTTTGATTCACTAAGATTATTGTTTGCACTTGGAGTTTATGGGACATTTCAAGTATGGGTTTCAGAGAATTTACTTTAGAAAACTGTGTAGAGCTAAAGCCTTGGCTTTCTTAATGCAGAAGCACTTGGCACCTTCTTACGTGATTTTGTGAGAAATCTTTTCTGCACATTTAAAATTCCAGGCCACAGAGGTAAGGTATTCTCAGTGGAAGGTACTGAGCTCTCAGTCTCATGTTTATCTATTCTGTATATCCATCAAAAGCACCAATCTCTGAATGTTCTCTTCTTAATGTATTATCCAGTTGTTTCACTAATGTGTCTGCCTGGATGCACCCAGGAGGAGTTGCAGAAAAAAAGCAGACCTCATCTACAGGGGGATCTCATGAGGATGGTTTTTTTTAATCAGGTACTAGTTAGCGTTATTTTAAAACATCATGGAGAAGCTCATTGCTGAAACAAACCTAATCTTCAGTAATGCAGAACAAGACACATGACATTGGTTTTCAAGGCATGTACTAAATATCTCTAAGACTTGCTAGGACTGAAAAAGCTCTGTCATTGTATAATCAATCCTCCTGTTGGGAAAACTGTGAATTCAGATGAGTCCCTCTAAAAGAAGAGTCACTGCAGCATCACTAAAGGATGCAGAAGAGCAGAGTTTTAATTCCAAATGCTACAATAGTAGCATTCTCCCTGTTCCTTATGTGTCATATGCTATATAAGGAGGCCACTCACTTCTGTCCTTCCCAGCAGTGGCTGTATTTCAGTCAGTGCTTCACTTTGGATTTTCAGTTTCTTTGGGTTTATTCGGATGACCACTGCTTATTAATTTTATTTTTTAAATTTATGATTATTATTATTATTCTATGATATTATTAGTAAATTATTGGTATTTAGGAAGTTACTATAATTAATAATGTTATAAGCTGAAAGACTCTCAGATCAAGTCAGTGTTGAGAAGTCCTTGTTGCCAAGCATTGTTCTGTGGCATTGAAGAAGTCTCCAGGGAGCTTCCTTTCTATCTCCTGCACAGGCATGAAAGGATGGTATGATATAAGTCTAGGCAATGAGACAGCAAAGCTCTTTGCACGTGTTATTCTGAGGCTGAATGTGAAAGGCCTAGGCAAGTCAACAAATAAATGAAGCTTTTGAGGTGAAGGAAGAAGCAGTGATGATGTGATTTCTGCCTTTGTAACACTGGATGTCTCAAGCAATCCCAGTTTGAAAAAAACAGGATTCTGCTCTTTTCTACACCTCTTATTTATCTTCCTCACATCAACCATACACAGAGTCAGCTTCTCTCTGCTTTGGCTCTGCTTGCCTTTTCTTGACTTACACATTTTCCCAAAGAATATAAAATATTTTCTTGTTTTATATTCCCATATCTGTGTTTTTAATCTTCTCAGTTTGTGAGTCCCTAAAATTCTTCTGGGAAGGGCTGCAGACCCTTTAACATCACATTTTGTGTGTGTAGACTGATGTAAAACAACGATGTGCTTTTCCTCTGTAGCTGCCTTTCTCAGGTCTCTGAATTAGTCTGATCACCTCAGACTGGAAAGTACTTGTTTCATAAAATGTTCAGAGCTAAATCCAGTCTGAGTGCTGTCTCCACTATAGAAACAGCCACCCATGTGTCTGTGCATTGAATTGTAGGGTTTCCAGGTACTTCCATTTGCTCAGTTGCACTCTACTCAGGTATGGAACAAGAGCCAGGATACTCTTCATCTCCTGGGGAGAGACACAGCTCTTTCTGTATAACCTGGATATGTCATTTAGTTCTAATCAAATGAACAACTCTAATAGCCTGTGAAAGCTCAAACTCCAATATAAAATTCTTAATGTAAACAAGGTTTTAGGGTCTTTTAAAATATCTCTGTATACTCATTGGATGATATTTCAGGAAACCTGTTCTAATGAGAAGAAAATGGGCAAGGACTTTCATTTTCTGGACATCTCTGATTTCAAAAATTTAAGGTGTCCTCATTGCCTGAAAAGTTCTTTAAAATGGGATAGGGAAAAAAGGGACACAAGGACAAAAATAGACAGTATTTTAAGGAAGGTTAATTTTTTAATCCTTTTGTATTACAATACTTCAGATGTTCAAAGCAAATCAATTCACTTTTTTTTCTCCTAGAGATCCCCTCTATTGGAACATTTAGAAATGGCAGTCACTGCCTGGACACACGAAATATTTAAATTACAGTCATCACAACTCACAGAAGTCTGTATAGCTGTGTGCTGAGCAACTCCTATTATTGCCAATATAAACAGAGGGGGTGGCAGTCAGCCTGGGCTTCTCCCACTCAAATCAGTGGGAGAGAGTAGAGCTCTCTGTGGAGAAACTTTGTCCCCAAGTCAGGCCTTTAGGGTTTTATTTTCCTGTACTGGGGCCAAGGGAAAGAAAAAGTGGGGCTATCACCATAGGCACAAGCAGTGCAGTGAGATTGAATCTCCAGATGGAGACTGGAAGCTCCTTGAAGCTCAAGTCAGCAGGCAGGTCAGCCATGTGGGGAGCTTTGGCAGAGGGGTGTGAGGAAGTTCACATGCTGTGCAGTGCTGACTGTAATGATCTGCTGATAAATAACACATTTCAGCTGCTGGCGAAGCCCTGACCCTCACCGTTCAACAAATTTATTCCTCACCAACTAATGTAGAAATACGTATGTACCTATATATAATTTTGAAACTAGAACTGAGGCTTCACTGTGTTATATTGGGTAATAGGGAAAATATTTTTAGTCACCAGTAACATTAAAAAATGTATCCCAGTCTAAATTGAATATTGCTTGAAACAAAAAGCCCACGATTAACATAGATCCAAGTATTAGAACTATCTGAGAAATGATAATAGGTCGGTGGAAATCTGGACAGGGAGAAGGATTCAGGCAAGAGTCCACATGTTTTGCACTTGAATAAATACCAAAAAAAGACAAAAAATTATGCTTACACTCTGTACTTTCCAGCTTTTCTGGAAATCATTTGTAACTGGCACCCAATTTGACTTTTGTAGGAATTTCCACATCATTCTGTGTTGGTTCCACACCAATTTTACTACCCCAACATGTATGCGAATGAAAAACATCTATCATGATGTAATCAGCATTGTCCATGTTTGTATAAACAATACAGTCAGCAGCTGGACTGAGCTGAGGGTGTGCACTGTAAGCTCCTCACAGCAGAGCAAAGAGCTGTTCTAACACCATGGGGATGAGCCCCAACAGGAGGCAGAGGGGGCTTGGCGTGTTCTCTCTGTCCTCACCTCCCCTGCTGCTTCCTGACTTCCTACACAGTCCACTGCAAAAAGGCAAATTCCAAAAGATGGAGTTATAAAATGCCACGAGTGAGTTTCATTGGAAGTTTGCGGTGGGAGAAACATTTTATTTGGATCAGGCCAGCTTTGGAGAAAGTCTAGTGGCAAACCACAGGCCACATCTAGTCTTCAAGGAGCAGTGAAGTAGCAGGCTTACAGTCAAAACCATCAGCCCCATGTAAACCAAGGCTTCCCTTTGAAAAACACAGCTCTGCCAGTGATTTTCCCTGTGGAGCAGGCGATGGGAAGCTGTGCTGGCTGCCGGGCTGCCGTGGTAGTGCTGCTCTGTGGGTGTCTGCAGGGAGAGGGAGCAGAAAGCTTGGGTAACTTGCAGCTCCTACTCCAAAGCAGCTGTAGCTTCCATTTATCAGGTGATGTGACCAGCCTGGAGCAACAGAAAGATTTCAGTGGGTGCAAGAGAGTTTGGAATGTGATTAACAATGCAAAGTTCATAGATAGAAGACAGGTTTGGAGGGGGGTATAAGCAAAATGGTTAAGAGGAATAGGGCGCAGTAACAGCTGCAGCAGTTCTGCCTCCTCCTCCCTGTGCAACTGTGGGCACTGAGGAGCAGACAGTGCCTTCCCCCCTTCTCACACCCACTTCAGGCCTCTTCCCCAGTCAAGTCTCCTTAAATAAGGGAACTAATGTGTTAAACTCAGCCCCCATGGAGTGAAATAAATAATGTGGCATTTGGTTTCTCCAAGAGGAAAGTCACAGATACATCAGCTGTACCAGGCTCCTGTCCAGTGTCAAATTCCAATTCCTAATGAAAGTTTTGGGAAGACTTCTATTGATCTTCAGCATAAGCACATTATACCCATTAACTAACAATATATCCATTCTGAAGTCCCAGACGAAATTTAGGAGATTCTGGTTTAGAATGTCACTTAACACCAGGCAGAGATAGTCTGGAAAAATGCGGAGAAGCTCTAGCTCAACAACAAAGTCAGTGGGGGAGAAGAGTATCCAGGAATATATAATCCAGGTATTTGAACCATGCTCATACTGGTTTTGGGGTGTTACACCTGCCAGAGTTTCATGTTCCTCAGAAAGAAGGAATGTTCTGCAAGCTACTCTTTGTCTAAAAAGATGCAAGATGGCTTTGATGGATAATAGAAGGCAAAATGTGAAAATTTATGCTGTGGCTTAGGTGGGAAAAGATGGCTTTAAAGAAGACACACTGATATCTTGAGGTTTGAGAGAAAGGAAACTATCTGTACATTTGTGATTGTATGACACCCACTTTAACTATTTTGTACATTACTTCCCCTCATGCTGCATTTAAAAATTCTGATGCTGTATGATCTGTAATAAAATGCACTACAAAACTGATGATATGATACTTCTTGCTAATAGGAGGCAGTTTATTTTATTACAGTCCATTAAGTAGAGCAATTGTAGCCGCTCCTTTAGTCAAGGGAAGCATTTCTTAGAAATGTGTCTTAGCTGACTTTCTGGAAAAGCAGTGTAAGAAAGATTAAAAACCAATTTTGCTTCCTTTTACATTCCATATCACCTCTAAGTTTTCTTATTTTAGCAGTGTCAAAGACCCTGGAAGTGGTGCATAGAGCAAATTTATAGAGTTTTCCTGTTTGCAACATGTCATATTAACCCTTAAGGACTTGCATAATTCCATCAGGCACAGCACCTGGGACAGCCTCCCCTGACTGAGATAAAATCCACTTAGTGAAGGACCATTTCCCCTCTCTTATTTCACTGCTGGAAGCACTTGGTTTCTTTGATCTGTGCTATGTGCTGTATATGCAATTGCCTCCAAGATTCTATGTGAATTATTGGCTTAGAAGTGACTGTAAGAGGGATGTGTCCCAGGGAGGGAGAATGGGAAGCCAATGAGGAGAGTACAGAGAAGGTGACAGAGGAACCTATCCTATGTGAAATGAATACAAGACAAAGGAATTCTGGGGAGGTGGTTGTTTAGGACTGAGGAGGACAAAAGAAGCACATTAAGAGGGGACAGAACCACAGTCAAGATTAATAATGAGAGCACATATGACGTACATATGCCCCATGTGCTGTTTGACCATGAAAAGGATTTGTTTCTGAATGAATGGTATTTAACAGTTAACAGTAATAATCATACAGGCATAATAACCATGGATTAGATATGGATTTTCATGTAGGATTTAGATTTCATTTAAGTTATGTGAATACTGCATTGGTGTGCAGAACTCAGCATGCCCTGGATTTTCCATCTAAGTACTTACAGCATGGATATCACAACAGCACAGTGAGTGAGCATCGCAGTAAGGAGCTTTCCTGGAGATTTTGAACACGGGGAGTGTTGTTAGACCTGAGGTAAGCTCCATAAGACTTCTGCAATAAAAGGAGCCAATAAGCTTAGTGTCTTCAGCCGACACATTTGACTCAGGGTCTAAGTGAGACTCATTTAAGCATGTTTCTGTCATCCTTAGCCTATTTCAAGTGTCTGTGCAGAGAAAGGACAGGGTCTTGGGGTACAGATACTGACTGGGAAAGGCACTGAACTGGCTCTCTGTGTTTGTCAACATGCAAACATGTGTTTGCAGAGAGCCTTATAAGAAGTATGATCAAGAAGTTACCGCTGAGCATAAATGAAATCTCTTACCCATAGTTCCAGAAAAAGAGTTCTCAGAGGATCAAGTTGGTGGTACCTGCCCCTCTCAGCCCAAAGCAACTACTTCTGTCTTCAGGTGAAACAACTGGGTTTCAGACTAGTTTTAGCTGTATCCCTTATATAATTGCACTTTGGTGCTCAAGGTCTCCCTGAGTTGTCTGCTAAAAAAGACAGAGGCCTGGTCTTGTAAAGCAGAGAGAGTCTCTGCTGCTACTGAAATCAGTAAAGGACTCAAGGTCTCTATCAGAGGTGCCACTGGCAGCCCCAAGAGAGCTGCAGCAGTGTGGCATTCCCTGGTACCAGCTACTGGTCTGGCTCCAGCCCTGCTGATGGCAGGGTCAGCCGTGGCCACCCACTTATGGCAACGAGACCCTGTCTCCATCTGTCCATGCTGGTGTCCCCATCCCAGTATTCCTGTTATGTGAGGTCACATTTGCAACATTATGGGCAGCCTGATTTTCCAGAGCTTGCAGTAGTCCTAATATAAGAATAACGAGCGTTGAAACCAATTCCTGATGCAGTCAGTTTTTATTTTTATTGTATAGTATAAATATACAGATCTCTACATTTATGGGTCTGGAATGGACAGTGCTCAAGAGTCTTTGACTTCAGGCAAAGTATTTTAAGTTGCCTTAACATCTTCATCTTTTTTCATAAAATGGACTCTTGAACAGAGCACGTAGTGTCTGTTCTCTCCTGAAACCTTGTTTCCAAATCTGGCACCTTCTCTCCCATTCTGCCAATGAAAAATGCTTTATTTTGTAATCTGAAGTTTCCCTTAACATATGGTGCTTTTTTTTCTACAGAGATTCTCACTAGACAACTGTTCATAAAATCAGGCTTGGGATGCCAGTGTTGGGAAGGAAAGTCAGCTATCAGCCTAAATAAGCTGCCATGTGAATAGAAGGTTGGTCATCATCTCATCCCATGCTTTGCACTTAAGCCCACTCTGAAAATAAAACAAAGGGCAGGCCCCATGTTCAGCATGAAGAGTTTGCTCTGACATAGAATTTCTAATACCAGGCAGAACACAGAAAAGAAGTGCAGATAGGTCCCTAAATTGTTGAATTGGCAGACACCATCTTACAGTACCAGATCATAAAATGTTGGAAAGATGATTATACAGGTGATGTGGAAAGGAGGCTTGAATTGAGACTGTGCTGGGTGCATAAATGATAAATAGTTGAGTGTTTGTATGACATCTAACATAGTGAGGTCCTGAATCTGACTGGGATATTGGTTGTTTCCAACAAAGAAATGAAGACTTGCAGTTTAAAATGGCCCTTGGAGATTTAAGGGTATAAAAACATTTGTATAGAATACAGATGTATATCCACACAGGATTTGGATTGCTTTGGCTTATACTGGGAATATTCTGCTACATTTAAGCTGTTTTGAGCAATAACTCTTCTGATAGCATCAATCAAGCACAGACAAAGGATCAACACAGGAAGTTCATATCAAAGGGGGAAACTGTACCTCTATTCTTAAAAATCTGTGTATTTCCGCAGATGAGCCTATGCCAGCTCTAATCACTTTTATTTAATTACTTCACACTTCTTAGAACAAAGGAGGCTCTAATAAATAGGTGAGAATTAAAAGCACGTAGCAATTACTCTATTGTAGCAGGTTTTAATTAATTTTCAGTGTTTATTCAAATGCATTCTTTATCATGTTTCTTTTCTGTAGCATTTGAAAATAATTGAATTTTTGCTACTGAGTACTGCTTCTGCTTTGTCTTGAAGCACATCAGTGCTTGTCATGTGTAAGCCACAATGAGGTGTTCTGATGCAACTGAATAAACAGTATGATGTTCTGAATTCATCTTTACTGATTTTTTTTTTTGACTATCAGTGGTGGCATAACAGGCTTGTGGATTTGTCTTATTACTGGTTTACCTGGTCTCAGAATTATTTTTTTAAAACAAACCAAATAAAAGAATAAAGTTTGCCTAGAAGCAGAAAAAGCATTATAACAAGGGGGGCTGTGCACAGGGCATGTGTTGACAGTTCCTTGTGATGCTGTGAGCTTAGATGTCATGTGCTAAAGAGATTTCATAGTGGGATCAGCACCTTCCATTTTGGAAGGCTCTGAGAGTGGCAGCTAAACAGTGTCAAATCTGCCATTTCCCTCACCTAGTCATGGACACAAAAAAATCATTGGGGAACTGTGGGGGTAAATCCTCTTCCGCATCTATAACAATAAATTACTTGCAAAACCCTTCATCTTTAAGAGGAAGATGAATCCTGCACAGGCTGCATCTCAGTGCAGGAACCTGTGTGCTGGGACTTTCAGCCTTTGCAGGCTGCAGCTCTGAATTAAAGATGCAGCAAGCTGACATCTGCTCGCTTTAATCGAAGTTGCCTCCTGACAGGTTGCTAATGCCAGCCACAATTTGTTGCCCCCAATCTAAAATAAAGAGTTGCTGGAGCAGGAAGTAATCATGGTGGGCTCTGTGGGAAGTGTTCATTACTTTGACCACTGCTGGTCACCCTTCTTGTTCTTGGTACCTGTAGGAAAAAAAAACAACCAGATTTTTGCAAGATCAGATCATTATAGAAGTTTTTAACTTTCCTCAAAGCACAAAGAAAGCTCATTACTGCTAATTGGACTGTAAAAGAAAAAAGTCTTTATTACGGATGTTCCAAAGGAGCTGGCAGCTTTTTCACCATGTCAAGCTTGTATCCTGCTGCTTTCCTATTTATCAGTCAAGACCACGGAGGGTCTTCCCTTGTGTGCCAATAGCATTGCAAATGTTTGCTTTTCTGCCTTTCCATCCATCAGTAGAAAGCATGGGGACAAAGCTAATAACCACAGGACAAATTCACAGGTACACACCAACTGCTTTGTGCTGCTCCTACAACTGAAAGCAGCTACAAACTCCATTTTGCCATCTGGTTTGAGGATGTGTGGGATTGCCTTGCCTGCTGAGCAGAGCAATACAGGGATCAGGATAAAAATATATCAGAAATTCTCTTCCTGGTGGCTGTTATTTTCATGATGAATGTCACCTTCCACTGCTGCAACCATCATTTCTTTCTCTGTGGCACAGGGGGCAGGACCCTTTTGCAGCCTCCCATTGATATTTCTGTTTCTCGTGCAGCAAGTCTGCTGGTGGTTCAACAGCTCTGAGGGTACAAACTTCCTCCCTTAACACTTCCTTGACGCGAGTTCAGACTCCAGAAACAAAGCACATAGAATCTTCTGAAGGCATTTGCAGTAATTTTTCAGATGTGGACATCTGTCCATCAGGAAGGGCAATCATCTGCCAGACATTGATTTCTCTTGAGCTGGATTGGCTTTGGAGCAGCAAAATGAAGTGCAAAGGATGCAAAGTTCAAAGCTAAAAATTGAGAATTAAAAGCCACAGGGGTTAACGGCCTTGCCTCCTGTCTCACAGGAAGCCTGTCCTGCAGTGGGAGTCCTGGTCTGATGTGTAAAATAAATACCTCAGTGCTTTCCTTCTTTATTAATTCATTCTGCCCTCAGCTGCCAAATCCTGTGGGGTTTTTTCCTTTATTGGCAGCTAAATATGCTGCCCCCACAGCACTTGGAATTGAACCTGATCTGTTTGATGGGAATGTAAAAACAATAACAACGCCTCACTCCACTGCAGCAGCTCGGGACGAGGAAGAGTTGCGTGTTTCCTTCGTGCCGAGTGTGCCCTGTGGCACAGTTCCAGCGTCTGGGGCTGCTCTCTGTCCCATTCACAGTGGAGCATCCAGCACAACCCGTGACCTCTCAGTGTAAGAGGGCACAGCACTACCCCAGTGCTGGCGTAGTTCCTGCTCTGTGTTTCCAGGCTCTGGCAGCAGCCTGTCCAGCCCTGACTGTAAAGAAGTGGCTCAGCAGCCGCTGCTGCTGGAACTGGAACATGGTGTGCTCTGCTATTTGTAGTTTCCTGCTGGATACGCAGTTACTATTCCTCTTGCTTCCTCCATGAACATTAGAATGGGTCCAAAAATAATTGAAGGCAGCATGTTCTGATGGAATATTTTTGCATTTGCAAAAATTTCCTCTTCCTTTTGCTTGCCAATTTTGATAGGGGCATTTTGAGACTGTTTCAGCATCTCCAACTTGGCACCGCTGGGAGGCACAGGAATGCTCCCCTGATCAGTATGGCACAAAAAAGAGTTTTGGCACCTGAATACAGACATAAAACTCATTTTTAAAGATGATTATAGCATGTTTTAACCATAAAGTTCTGCTTTAGCTAATGAAGACGAGAAGACCCAAATGCTCTAAAGGGCAACAAAGCCCACACATCTAGAAAAAGAGAAGAAAGCTGCTTTTTAAAAAATTTATTACTTTGATCCTCAAAAAGGTTAGGTGATAGGAGACTAGCTGTCAGGAAATAATGTAATTAAACTGTACATGAGGTTCACAGACTTATTGTGCAGCATCTTTCAGATGTAACCATGTGATTATTTCTAAATTAATGTCTTCCTGGCCTGGCTGAAATGCTTTCAATGGCTCACACTTGGCAGAGCTTGGGGTCTTAAAAGTGTGTCTTAAATTATCCTTCATATCTATTTATAGGGAACAGATAAAGGTGGGTGTGCATCTGAGAGGTTGCCTTCTCAGGGCTTGGTGAGGATTGAAGAGGAAAAACCAGGAGCGTGGTTTGTGGATAGTTTCCAGAAGTATCAGTGTCATTTTAAACCAGGTTGCTCTGATTTTTCTTCTTACAAATCATGCACATTATAGAAACTAATTCAGAAATATTTTCTTGAACTCTCATGTCTTGTAAGACCCCTCTGTAGTATTTGGCATGAGAGTCCTGGATGCATCATGTCCTGCACAGGTGCTGAGGAGGTGTCACAGACGAAACAGTCTTGACTTGAGGTATTTTGCTCAGTTTAAAGCTTATGAACACAAACTTCTGATCTTGATTTGGGTGTTGAAAGCAAAAAGCAGGACACACTGCCATAAACACCTACTTTTCACTGGCTTAAATTTCCGTCATTTTTTTCTTGGTTTATATGCAGTCCATCAAAAAATTTTTTGGTAGGCTGGTGGGCCGTGGGGCATGTCAGGGATAATATTTGTGTAAGTTTGTTTCTGCTGCTGTTACAGCCATTCTCTGATTCTTAATTTTTTTCTGTTGTTGTTTCTTAGAGTTCCTGCCCTGGCATGGTCCACTCATTCCTCAGGTGTGACCCCACAGTGTGTCTCTAGCCCTCAGCAACCATCATTTTCTTTCCCTAACAGCTTGTATCCAGATGTTCTCTGGCTGATGGGTGTTTGGGCAGCATGGTCAGGCTCTGTCATGTGGTGGTTCTCCCTGGTGGGGCCTCCCCAGAGCTGGTAGGAATTGGATGGTGGTAGCTCAGGAGCTCCTGACAGGCCACCTTGTGAGATCCAGGGGCATTGCTGAGGGGGCAGTGAGACAAACTGCCAGCTGTGGAGCCACCTGTGCCACCTCACTGGCTGCAGACACTGTCTGCCCCCCTCCACAGGTCTGCCAGAGCAAGGGGAAACATTGAACTGGTTCATTCATGGGATGGGGGAACAGCTGGGGCACAGGGGTAGGGAGGGCTGGGCACCCCAAACTCCAGTGGAAAGCTGATATCCTTGGCTTTCCACCCATGCAGAGATCCCAGCACCAGACATGAAGCACCATGACATGTCAGGAGTTGAAAGCTGTGGTCACACCACAGCTGCATCTCTGAGCCTCAAACACTGTGAGGTTGGTAGGGGAAATGCCATGATTCTGGTACAAACCAGTAAACATCTGTCTGGCTGCTTTGTTCTTAGTGGCAGCTATTTGGAGTAGCAGGAATGCCACACATTCAGCCAGGAATAGAACCAGGGTCTGTAGCAAAGTCACCCAACTCCTACAGCATTTTCAACTGAATGAAAATTTCTTCTGGAAAAGAAGAACCCTCATCTGAGGATCTACTCAGGTATTTTCATAATTTACACTGTGTTTTCCATTCATGTGGCTGTTTTCTGTTTACATCTTTTAGTATTACATTTCCTATCCAACCAATGAATTAATTTGCACTCAGACAGCAAGCAGTTCTCTGTAGATTATCTGTGCCCAGGAAAGGCCATTTCCATTTTAAGGAACAGAAAATCCTTTCCAGGAATGCCTGAGTGTTTGATGTTACTAAGTGTGGTGGAAAGGTGCAATATTTCAAAAAGCAAGCAAACAACACAGACGTATAAAATACGCCCAGGTGTCATTAGTCATATTTATGTGTTCAGGATCTGTAATTTTCTCCCACCTTCCACAATAAAATTCTTACTTCTCTATTCAACATTGTAGGAATCACGTGCTTTACTTTGTGCATGGCTGTGGCTTGATATGTGTCAGGAAAAAAATACACAGATCTCTTACTCTGGCATTTAGTAGGAACATTCAATGTGAGTACGTTGGAAATGGTGCTCTGCTATAAATACAAAGCTATTTGTCACGTCACACATCTCGCTAATTTTCTAGTGGGTTGACAGTTGGGCCCGTTGTCTGGAATAATTTAATGTGCTGTAGCCTTACTTACTGTACTCTATGAATCATATACACAGATATTCATAATGGAAAAACTGTGTTCATGCAGCATGGAGGTTTACACAAATACAGCTGTGGGTCTGAATCTTCAGCTGGTGTAAATTGGCCTCTTTGGAACGACACCAATTTAAGCTGGCCATGGAGCATGCCGAACACATGTGAAAGGGAAAGATCTGGCAGAAGTATTGGCTTGTCCGTCACCATCTGTAAACATGAGACAAACACAAAAACAAACACAATGTTGTATTTGGGCCCTGGCTTAGAAAGCATTTAGATGTATGCAGAGTTCTATTTTAAAGCTACAAGTGCTTTGATTTAATTAAGGCTGTATTTATAGAGTGGCAACGGGAATTACACCAGATTGGAATTTTTTTTTTTTTTTTGAGATGGTTTTAATAAAATTTGTTGATTCATGGAAAAAAATTAAATGTGCTATCAAAATTTTCTTTAAGTCCAAAATTTATTCTGGAGTCATTACACTTCTTCCTGAGAACAGCCATTTTCCTGGTGACCCCCAGGTACCCCGCTGTGCTGTGGTCATGGGGCTGTGTCTGAGCCTGGTGACTCTCACTGGGCCTGATCCTGATCTGCTGGTTGACTTCATGGCTTAAGCTTGGACTTGTCACCAGAACTTGTGCGATGTCTTCTTGTTTAAACCTGGTTGCTGTCAGCCTTAAACCTCAGGAGCTGTGGGACAGGCTCTGGTTAATGAGGGCCCTGTTCTACCTGCTGGGTCTTTGTTTCTGGCTCCTTATCCCTTGGGGAGCAGCTGGCCTGGACAGCCAGCATCAGTCCTCTGTTCTGCTGAATTTAGCTCAGAAGCTTGAGTGGAGGGGTTTTTCTGTATTCCAGGTAGATGTCCTGATTCTTTAGACTGTTGGCATTGCCCATGTGCTCCATCATGTAGGTGATGCACTTCTGTTGGCCTTTCCCAGATGTAGGTGACCTAGACACATGGCTGGTTCCAATTAAACTGGAGTTTTGGTTCTAGTCTGGAGACATTAGGAGAGTTACTTGATTGCCTCTTATAAAGTTAGCTCACATGCAAATCTTTCCTGGATCATGCCCTTGCATGTCAGTGTAGACTGTGTGTGTACCACAAATCTGTTGCATAGTATTCTTTTTTGTTCAAATACTAGCTAAATTCAATTGCAAAAGATGTGAGAAATATGCCTTGATTTTTGTTTAATTGAGTTGTTGTGAATACTTGAACTCCCTTAATGAGATAGGAATAGACCTTGTAGCTGGAAACTTTTTAAACCTCAAGAGAAGCACTCTGGCAGTTACTGTTCTGCGTGTGTTATTATTTTGTTTATATTGTGGAAACATATAAAAATGAGCTTGCTTAGCTTTAGATGCTCTCAGAGTGGAACTTTCCACTTTCTGTTGTAGATTATTCAGTTTTAACACTGGCTGGACAGTGTTGAAAATACAAAATGCACATGGACTCTTAAATGGATGTCTTCTTAATAAGCAATATATGCTTATTCCAGCATTTCCCAACCTGTGGATCATAGATATTAAGTTCCTTAGTAGTCAGTAAAGGTATTTGATAAAACAGATTTACTCTTTGAAGACCTTAAGTGGCTACAGTGGTTGCCTTGAAAAAATTTATGGGATCCATAGATTGGAAGAGATTGGAAAGCATTAATCTAATAGGGATTTCATCTGGGATATAATTAGTTATCTACCTTCTCAACTACAGGCAAGACATTCTTTTAGATTAACTTTTTTTCCCCCTCTTTGTTAGCAGCATGTGAAGGCAGAGTGAGACAATGCATTTATGACTACCTGGACTTCAAAACCCTGCCTCATATTTTCCCTAAGTGCTCTTGAACTTGCTCTTATTCAGAACATCATCCGAGTTTTGCTTGTCAGAGCAAATCACATAAACACTACTGGTCTTTGTCAGTATTTATGCAGGGAACTACCAAGAGAAAAGATAGTGAGGCAAAGCAGAAGGTACTGATGTTGATCCAGCAGCTGTTGCTCTCCCATTTTTGTATCTCCTTTTCTAGAGCTTATGCCAGAAGCACTGCACAAGTTATCCTAAATGATGTCAGCTGAAGTATTTCCAACAAAAAAAAAAAAAATTCAACATTTCACAAAGACCTATTAGGATCTTAGTTGGGCCTGAACCAAAAACAAGTGCAGAGAAAGGCTGTGTATCTTAAGAAGCTTTAAAAGAGCTGTGCTCTGGTAAAACAAACTGCAGGAGAGACAGTGAACCCACCCAGTCCACACTTGGAAAGGTTAAACACCTGGGAGAACTTTTTCAGCTTACCTGGAAATGCTGCCCTAAGAGTAAATGTGTCTAAACTGGACATGAGCCTTGTGTAGATCAGAGAGTATATGAAGAGTTCAGTAACAGGAGCAGAAAGTTTTGGAACTGGTTCTCATAGGAGGAGCTGAGCTGTAGCACTTCACTAGTTTTCAGGTGGAGCTTCATCCCTTTATGAAAGGAAATTTTATCCCGTGGTTAGCAGCCAAAAGCAGTGAGTGGACTTGACCTGAATGTCCCTTTGGAACCATTTTCTTCATATCTATCCTATATTGTTCTTCAAGATGGTGTGGCTGTAATAGTTATCATTTTGCCCTTAATTAACCATATGAGTTTGATATTTATGGCTCAGAACTTAGAGAGAAGATGATTTGCTACAAGCCAGTTCATAATTAATTCCAGCCCTAGTATAGTGTTCAATAGATTTGGGATTTACTATTTCCAGCATGTATAAACAATTTCATTAATAAATATATTCAGTTCACTGGCTGCCAAGGCCATGAGGGCTGTAATCCTCCCATCAATACCACTTGGCATAGGGTGTGCTGCCAGCCCTGTGCTGGGCACCTTGTCCTGTGGTGCTCTGCACCCCTGTGCTCAGAATCCAGTGCTAATGCTTCTCAGTGAGCTCTGAAAAAAGCCAGAGAGCAGAGGTTTTTATCTGAAATGATGTTATAAATCGTGTTTTAGCTGATGTAGAGCTGGACTGCTCACAGCCTGCGTTCATGCTGTTCCATATCCGTGTGTTTCTTGTCTGTTCTCAAACAGCTGTTCTCACCCTGTACTCACTAGCCTGCCAGATGTTACAAATCCAGGGAAAATATGGAGTCACATTCTCCCTCTGTAGGACTTATTCATGACCAGCTTGAGACCTGCTGCTTGGTCTAACACTTAACCTGGATTGTCTAGTAACTCATCAACTACAATGACAAAACATGAGGTTAAGAACTCATTGTTGCCAGCAGGACTGATGCTGGAGATGTGATCTGATACCCTGATCTCAAGTGAAGTTGCCTCAAGACCACATGTATAATAATTACTGGTGCATATATGGCCACTAGTGACAGTGAGGCTAGATGCTTTAGCATTGCATGGGGAAGAGACCCATTGGATCATTCTTAGTTCTTCTGACTCTCTCATAAAAGACTAATTTCCTTAATTAAATGTAACACTTAACATTCTTCAGCATATGCATTCAATTGCCTTTATGCATTGTTAGAAACAGGACTACAAGAGATAATCCCATTGAAAGTTTATCTTCTGTTTTAAGGGTGCTTAACCTCTCCCCCTGCTTCTTAGTCAGTGAAAAACTCCTAAGTGCTTAAGTGGTCTCCACATTTATCTACAGCAATGTGGAGAAGTGCCAGTCTGGGAGACATTGAGGACAGTTGGTTCACGTGCTTTTAGTGATGTAATGTCCAATCTTAGTTACTCTGTGCTGCTGTTAAGTGTGAATTCATGACTGCAGGAATGATTAGAAGGCTTGAGAGCAGAACTATTTCACTGGCAGTCAGCATGACTCCAACTAAGAAGTAAGTCACAGGAATAATTAAAGATCCATTGATTTTATGATAATCACTAGACTAGGTTTGTTAAGACAGTCTTTTTCATGGATGGGATGACATCAATTGATACAGTGCTGTATAGCAATGTTAGAATGATGCAGGAAATCTGTTTGCTGAGACACTGTATCTGGTTTAAACTGATCTCACAGGACACATTCTCCACATGTTAATATCTATTGTATTAAAAACTCATTCCTTTGACAGGGAAACTGACTTGTCAAAGGATCTTGAGCATTTTTCAAGGAGCCCAAGTTAGCCCTGTGAAACTGGAGCAGTTCTCACAGGGTTGAGAGGAATAGCAAATGTTGGGTCATTGCCATGCTCGCATCCGTAATGGTGCGTTGTAATTAAACAAACGAGGCAAAACACTCGCTTCAGGAACACAGGAAGCATCAGAATTTCTCATGTGGAAAACAAGTTGCACTTGAAAGCTTTCAGGAAATATCACTGGTAATATGGGCCAGGCTAGACCATGTTGACAGACCTTCATATGGCAACCTCCACACGTTGCAAATTCTCACAGCACCATCACAACTCACCTGGTATTTTCAAAGCCTCAACTTAGAGTCATATTGTTATAGGAAAAATGTTTAAGACCATTTTAGAGTTTTTGGTCAAAGAAAAAAGTTTTAAAACACAGTCCATTTTGTCTCAAAATCAAATAGGGCCCCATTTTTAGATATTTCTTTCTTTAAATACCATCATTGTTAAGAAAATTTTCTGACCGGTGGTACTGTGTAATACTTGCCAATTCCATGCATCCTTGATTAGGAGGATGAAAATAAAAAGTATTCTATGATGCCAGACCTGTGCAATAAAGAAATTCCAATACTCTCGTCTCGGTGCTTGGGAAAATGTCTACAGTTAATTAGGCATTAAGCAGAAATCCATGAGAAGTCATTGAAGGAACCAGCCCTGGAATCAAAATCAGTGTGGACAAATCCAAGCAGTACCTTGCCAGGCTGTGCTGTTTGGAGGGGCAGGTTGGTATTTCTCCCCAGCACAGGACTGTGCCCTGCAGAGGCACCAGTTCATCTGGAACTTGTTTGGGTATCTCACACACACCAACACATTATTCAGGGTTGGCATGTCTGCAGTTTGCAAAGCCCTGGCTGCTGGGTAAAGCAAGAGCGATTGCAAATACTCATTTTTATTCATTAAGACTCGAGAGCAACAAAAGATTTTACAGAGCAAAGGCATCAATAACCCTACTTTAGACCATAGTGAATCTGCATCTTTTTTACTCTCCACTGGTTCCTAGGCATATTGCTTGATTTTTTCCCAGCTCCAAACCACATGACACTCAAAACTCTTCATTCTCTGGGCTTTTATGGGAGATGTGAGAGAGTCGGGATGAGAATCCAGATCATACTGATAGGGGATAATTTCCTATGGCATGGGCCAGCTAAAACCAACGTAGTGTCATAGAAAGATTCAAAGTCTAAACTGAAATTGAGTCTCTTTCAAAATCTGCTATTGTCTATAGATAGAATTTTAAAAAAACATACTGTTTTGGAAGGTGGTACATACCTCATCATTGAGGTCTATTACTCAGTGTTGCTCAAAATTCTTGAATGACATCCTTTAAACTGTTGTGTATTTCAGTTGATTTAATAAGACAGAAAAAGATTTATCATCTCCTAAACTTTCTTTCTTTTTCTTGATAGTTTAATATTTATTTTAAAAGGGAGAAGCATGGTTTAACTTAAGCTAGGTTCTCATCCAGCAATATCTGTATAGATTAGATGAAGAAAATGCTTCCAGTCCACAGAACAATAGATTACTTGTTTAAATTACTTGTCTTAAAAAGATCCCAATTCAGCTTTGCTGAGCATAAAATATTAAATTTACTGTTTATTTTTAGTGGATTGCTGCCAGTTCTCTTCTCCCTGACTGTCTTTAGATTGTTTAAAACATTTTAAAAAAAGTTCTCATCAAACATATATTTACTTACAAGAAATCTCTGTTGGTCTTTCAGCAGAGACATAAAATCTTGTTGTTGGGACATGAACTTTGCTGTAACGGAATTTTCCTTTATTACCTTTATGTCTTTCCTCTCTCTTTTTTTTTTTTTTATTTTCCTTTAAGCCCACAAGTGTGACAAATTGTGTTGTGTTAATGTTGCTTATTAAATCTTCATAAAGTGTGAAAAAGGAATCCAGTGAGAAAGCTTTAGATGTCACTTCAGGTGTAGTAGGTTGTTTCATTCTGTTTAATTGGCAGTAATGTTTGAAAACCCTGACCTCATCCTTGCAAAAACTGTGTTACTTGTATTTCCTGAGAAAATGGTGATAGGCGTGATTAGCTCCATTGGTACAAATGAGAAAGTAACTCTGTCACTGATACTACTTTGGACTTGCATCTTTGTAACTTGAACCAATTTTGGCCTTTAGGATCATTTATCAACACAAAATACAAGGCTAGTGTAGGCTCTATAGTTGCAAGTGTATTTTTATAATTAAAAGATTAAGAAATCAGGCATATGTGACAGATTTTTGGGACCAAGTCAGTGTAGTGTGTCTGGTGACACTTGGAATGTTTATTTGCCTTTTGTTGAAAGGGATATTCAGTGTTATTTTTGCAAATCCCCTGCATACAGCAGAGCACTGCCATGCTGGATCATGTGCTCAGCATGAAGTGTTGTTTTTCCTGCAGGAATCATAGGTGACCCATGCAGGGCTTTTTCTCTCCT
This sequence comes from Entomyzon cyanotis, assembly GCA_024500445.1. Classification (NCBI taxonomy): domain Eukaryota; kingdom Metazoa; phylum Chordata; class Aves; order Passeriformes; family Meliphagidae; genus Entomyzon; species Entomyzon cyanotis. Next base: position 9,716,260 of record JAKEPQ010001026.1, on the reverse strand, counting down.
CTCAGGAGCACCATCTCCACAGGGAATGGGGAACTGACCCTGAGCAACCACAGCAACATAGTGCCTGAGCAGTGGGCTCTGAGTGTTCTTCAGCAGTCACAGGTCAAAAATGGTTATGCAGTGCTAAAGAACAAACCAGCTCCTTACTGAAGGATATGTAAATGTTATAACAAAGATCTGGACTGATCTTTTGACCCTAAGGTGGTTACTGCATCACTGCCGTTTCACCTTAAAACACTTTCTCTAACACCAGGGACTGTACTGACCTGACTTTCTGCAGCCTCTATCATTAGCTTTTCTTTTCTTGTAATGAATTAATGAGTTAGAGTTTTTTTATTATTATGAAGAAGAAGTCCTTAGTAATGGACAGTCCCCCAGCTTGCTGGGATGGAGATAAGGGAGCATGATTTTAAAGGGGTCCTGCAAAAAAAAATGTTTGCAGAAAAGAAGAGATCTGAGAGAGTGATTGCCTGCAGAGCTGTAGTCAGGAGTAGAGAATGAAAGGTTCTCCCTTTGAATGCATTTAGTCTCTAACACAGCACAGAACAAGCTAAAACATAAATGCACTATCTCTTAGCTGACTTGTGACAGCTTATAATGAATGGACGTGCTGCAGATTGAAATGTCACACTGATGTGCTTCTGAATAAGGAATGAGTTTCATCAGCTTTATTCAATATATTTCTATCTGTGTCTGAAGTACTGAACAATCCATTTTGCTTGGGAATACATTTGGAAGTGGAAGAAGTTGAAATGTGTGCTCTCTATAGATATTAATAAAATACTTTTATTCTTTTTCTCTCTTCATTCCCAGAAATAATAAGTGGAAGATAGGCTGGGTTCTGGCTTTGAAATTGGAAAGATCTAGAAAATAAAAGTGTAGGAAGTCGACTGGCTATTTGAATATAACATTTGGAAACTTTAAATATGGACAACAAAGAAAGGGATTTGAGAAAATCCCATCAGTAATATTTATAGAATTTTTGGTCCATTTGTGGATTAAAAGTACTTTATGAACTGCTAGATCTTTGGTCAATGAAGAAATCCCTGATTATAGTTCCCTCTGCTGACATCTTTCTATATAAGAAATTCCTGTTACTTACAGAAAAAGACTATGGGATCAAGCTTGAGGAACATGCTTTAGGAATTATTTTTCCTGACCTATCATTCTGTTAATAGTGAAATTTGGTGATAACTTCAATGTTTCCATTGCTCAAGAACAGTTTATTTTAATGAAGATCATAGGTGAGGTGATTTTGTTTGTGTTGCATACACATCTATCTCAAAAGAGGAATTTTAAATTTTGCACTGTCTCTTATTGTTTCCCTCCTTGTCTAACTATTTCTTTTTCCCCTCTCTCTTGTGTGAATGCTTCTAGATGTTCGACTGGATCAGCCACAACAAGGAGTTGTTTCTGCAGAGTCACACGGAGATTGGAGTGAGCTACCAGCACGCCCTGGACCTGCAGACACAGCACAACCACTTTGCCATGAATTCCATGGTGAGTTGAGAGCACAGTGTGAGCAACCCAAGGGTGAGGATATGATCAGCACAGGAACCCAGCTCCAGTGCAGAGGGCACTGTGCACCTGTGAGAGGTGATGGAAGGAAGGTCAGGTTGGCTGTGGCAGCAGCAGAATGTTGCTCTGTCCCCCCAGACACTGATCTATGGTTACTTCCTTGGCTTAAGAGCAGCATAGTCCTGTGGTGTTTGTTTATATTTTGGAGCGCAAATATGATGTTTTTTAAGTTTCTGACATTTCTTTGACTGGGAATTAATGAGAGCTGTAGGTGGCACCTTAATAATTTATGCTTCTCCCTCCACACCCTGCTAAGGTACTTCTCAAAACCTTGAAAAGGAGACACTAATCAAGCTGTCAGTTGTGGCCACCGTGGGATTTTGCATTTTTCAGTTGTTAATTGGTCAGAAATTTTGAATGCAACTCAATTTACCTTTCTTTAAAAAAAAAAAAATCATCATTATACCTTTATAAGTACTTTGCTCATTTTCTTATTTTCAGACATAAAGTCTTTGTTCTGGAAACTGCCCTGCTTTCAGCACAGGAATGAAGACAGGATGTATTGATGTTTTGATTATTGCAGTAGGATAGAAGAATGCATGTATACCCCCTGCTGCAGCTACACAATGCAGAGATGAGCCCTCTCTGAAGGCTCTCTGTCAACTACAGCAAAGCTTGCCCTGAGTAAACCACTCCTGCAGGTGAAGCTCCTCATGCTGTGCAGGGTCAGGCAGCAGCTGCACAGGGCTGACACCTCAAAGGTGGCTGAAGTTGATGGTGTTAGTCATTTGAGAGCCACACCTGCTCTGCTGCTTAAGGGCAAAGTACTGGTGAGCAGCTGTCTGAAACGGGAAAAAGAGATCCCAACTACCCGGGGAAGTTAAAGACCCCACACTGCTTTCATAAGGTTACAGGCATTAACCCTGGGATTCTGGCCAATTCCAGGTCAGGTAATTAACTTCTCTGACCTGAATTCCGCAGGCCATTGCCACCTAGCTAGCTATTCCCCACTTAGAGCACTGTGCCTCACTAGGGCACTGTGTAACAGTGGGAGATGAGAAATGTTTATAATGACCATTAACATGTTTATTGTGATTATATCTGAGCAGAGCACTGAAAACCAGGCTCTAGGCACCTGATTGTTAAACTTGCCATCACAGTGCCATCTAGCAAAATCCAGGCTAACACTGCCTCCATGTAACACTGCTTCTCTCAGAGTCCCAGCAAATAAATGTGCCCTGGAGGTTAGTGCATTTAAATTCATTTGGCTTATGAAAGATGAAAATTTGGTCATAATTCTTCAGAAATATCATTAGAAGAGTCAAGCTGGAGGATCTCCCTTTATCCTTTTTTGTGGTACTAGCTGGTATTATTTTCTTAAAATAACTGGGAGTTAAGCTTGGAGAGAGATCATTGCCATTAATAGAAAATTAACAAGTGGCGGGGATTGGCCACCTAATCAAAGAAAAAAATATTTTCCTCCATTCTTCTTCCATCTGTCTCCAAGTGCACTTTTGGGAATGAGGAATGCAAGGAAGTGAGATGTCACTTTAGGTCTTGGGGGGGGGAACCCCAACATATAACAAATAAGCCAAATGCTCCCTATAGGAATATAACTAATACAGCTATGTTACTTTTCATGTGCTACTTTTCTTTTAGCTGTAGTTGAATTTTACAACTGGAATGCCCTCTGATGATGGGGTGATGTCTTCCTTTTGGTTTTGGATCAACATCAATTCATACAGAAAACAGGAACAGTTATTCAACCTAAATTTTCATTTCAAAAACTTCTTGTGATGTGCTCTTGCAGTAGGAACTGTCAAGAAAAATTCTTCAACAGATTTCAGTTGTCAAAGAGAGATTAGATAGTGAGTTGTGGTATCATTATTGGCAATATGGCAAAGTCAGGTTAAAAAAGACCTTAGAAATTCCTCATAATCAGAAAGGTTTCTCTAGACTTTCCCTATTGCTGAAAGGCCTCTATTTGGGTTATACACCTGCACAGTGGCCTTTTTAAGAGGGTATTTCAATGCCAGGCTGGGAAATGAGGTGAGTTTTGCAGCCTGAAGAGACTGGCTTGTGGAACTAAACAGGGCTGCTGTCCTGCAGAGAGTGGACATCCTATTTTTGAAAAAGCAGACATGGGGATATATCAGGCTGAAAGCACATTTGGAAAGTAGCAGGGAAAGGGTAATAACGTTAGGATATGGCTACTTGAACTAACCTGGAGCTGCTGTTCTTGTGTGAGCATAGTGCTGCACTCAGCAGTGATGTACTATTTTTTTAAATGGAGTAAATTCTTTACCAGAAGGACCTGGAGTGAATCGTGGTGTCCCCAAAAGTCAGTATTGTGAAGATGAGGGTGTTGGCATGCAGGACACATCAGCTTGCTGCATTACAGTGTTGGGCTGCATACAAGTAACTCTGTAAGTGGTAAAGCATGCAGGAAGAACCAGAGGACATCATTGAAACTAAAGTGACACTTTCCTCTCATGTTATTATGCAACATCTTATTTCAGTTGTTCATGCTGCCATTTGATTTCTGTTGGAGACTACTGGAAAATGACTACTAGGTATTATTTGATAATATTTATATTGCAGCAAGAGTAGGAGGTTTAGGCCACTGTTATAGCTCCTGTACACTTTCAAAGAAAGAAATGGATTTTGCCTTACTGTCTGTTGCCAAAAGCTCTGCTCCTACAATATTAATATACATAAATTGCTTTTGTACCTCAAAAATATTCTTGCATTAAATTACACCCTGAGAAACATTTGCAAAGTTAGGGATGGGGATTAAGCAATGTAGTGCAGAATTTATTAGAGAGGGAACTCTAGCTCTGGTGAATTTACTATTATATAGTTGCAGATAGGTACTCATTAGTGTTTATAATACAGTATTTCTCAATTTCTTCATGTAATACCCTTGGCTGCAAAAAGAAAATTACAGGAATTTGTTACAGTTTCTTTAGCAGAGAATGGGGAGATTATTACTCTCAGATTTGTTTGCAGTCCCAGGTAGAGTACTGTGAGCCACACAACTCTGAAAACTGAAGATTCTGGAGAGCTTTAATAAGATAAAATAAGCGTAAAATTCATATTAGATTTATAGCTGATGAGTCTACAAGCTCTCTCATGCTAATTACAAAACTCAGATATTTAGTTACCATGCTTTGGGCTCAAGACATGGAGATTGGTTCAAGAAGAATGACTTTTCACACACAGTCAGATGGTGATTAAGTGTTCTGTTTGTTAGTTGGGGGTTTTTTGTATATATACACATATATAAATCGTTTTGTTTCTGAACCTTGAGAGTGAGCTAGATCACACTGCAAACTTTTTTTTTAAATGGGAATGTGCTTTTTAATTGTGATTTTGCTAGAAATTTGATTTGTCATTTAGCTGGATCTTTTTACATGTAATAAATACATCAGTCCCAGCAACTGTTGGGTTGAGAATAGTTCAGCTGTCAGTAGTCTGAGTAATAAAATAATGAAATATTGAATAATTTTTGTTGTTGTTGTGGGGCTTGGGGTTGTTTATGGTATTGGATTTTGTTTTGTCAATACATTGAAATCAGTATTGAATGAGAATCTGGAGGAGGACCAAGTAGCTAAAGAGGGCTGTATGTTTAGCAGGGAAAAAGCCTTCAAACTTCAGTGGAAGTTGGATCAGACCTTGGATCTCTAAGATTTGTTTTTATTGATTGTTGTTTGAGTTTTTTCATTAAGCTGTGCCCAGTGTCCTTAAGGCCTGGCATAACTTAATAATAGTTAAAATATGGTCTTCAGTTCCTCTAGAAAATGCACACTCCTAATGTTTATTGGGTCATGCCTTTTGTTGCATGATCTTCCTGTACATCTCTATAGGCATGCTGTGACCAAAGCTCCTTCTTGGAAAAACAATTTGCTACTCTGTTTGTTACAATAATAATTCTTCCTTTTGAATGATCAATGTGGGATGTGGGGAAACCATATATTTGAGGTAATAAACTGTAGTGTGATATTTTTCTTTCAGATAAGGACCATAGATTTTTTTTTCTGTGATTTAAGGCAGTGCTTGTTTTCACATCAGTTTCAAAATAAATTATGTTACTCTTTATCACAGCTGTATAATGTTTATACTGAAGCAATAATACTTTTCACAAAGATGAGTATTTAACTCAGACCTTTTTCAAGCAATATCAATAATCTAATAAATTCACTAGAAAACAAAACCTCAATCTTCCAGTATGGCACAAAACATCCTGGGTGTAGCTCTGCACTTGGATACATGGTATACATGCCACTTGCTCTGACTAAAGTTATTTGTATTTCCCTTGCCTGAACTTTTTTATGTCTGGGTCTGATAACTTGCTTCAATTATGAGTTGCTACTTTCTGTGGGGCATGCACACAAAAATGGGAGTGTTCAGTGCTGATACTGCTGCCTGTCCTGCTGGCAGGGAGTTGCCTGCCTGACACCCCACAGAGATCCATGCTGTTCTAAATCACAATATATTTCAAACACATTACAAATATCATGTAAAGGCTAATTGTGTCTGCTGAAAACTCCCAACATCTGTCTTAAATGAATGGTATTTCTCTGTATGTAGGCTGAGCTAAAATACCATCCAATATTACACAGGCTACATGTAATTGGTCTTGTTATAGAAACTTAAAGGTCTTAAAGATATTTCATGAGGGGTTTTTTTGTCACTGAAACATTCTGCTTTGGATTTATGTGTTAGGCTCATTTCACATATGGTTTCTAAAGTCACAGTAACACCATGCAAACTGGTTTGATTTTTATTTTATTTTGAAGAACAATCCTTCAGCAATCAAATTTCACTTCCAATTAATCTGCAGAACCCTTTTCTTGCAGCCCACCTTTGCTGCTTGCCATCACATTATCTCACCTAGTCCTCTAGGAAATGAGATTAATACAGCCAAATTCCTTGCAAATTTAATGCTTTCCACTGCTCATTTTTCTTTTGTGAGTGTCAGGCATTCTTTTCAAAAATGTATCATAAGAAAGTGCTGTCCCAGCTAGGCTTGGAGGTTTAATTAAGAGGGAAGGTCTCCCAGCATGCCCACAAGATGATCAGGGATGAATTGCTGTGTTTCCCTGAGGGAGATCATCCCACAATTGAAACTCCTGTGCTGTCAGTGCTTATTGCTGAGGCTGATAGTTCTCACCCAAGCATGTGCTGAGACCTTGGCAGTGCTTGCTGCACGGGAGGGACAGCTGTGTCACACACACTGGGGAGCAGAGTCAAGGCCTTGGTTGGGTGGCAGAAATGGACTGAAAATAGGTGGGCAAAGAGGGGAATGTGAACATTCAAAGCACTGCTCAAGGCTTTCCTAAACTGAGAGAATGTCTTACTTATCATGGTGCCGATGTGGGGAAATTTTTGTTTCGTTTGCCAGTCTGGTAATTTTTAGAAGGCAAAAAATCCCCGTTTTTGGACTGACGTTTCAAATTTGAAATAAAGACAATAAAAATTAACTCTAACATGAGGAGTGCTTTTGAAAAGTCTGCAAATATATGTGAAATAAAGGTTTTTCAATGCTGAAGGATATATATAGCCAAAATTCCAGTGTATTCTAGTGTCATGACTACAGAATGTCAACTGAGGTACTTTTATTTCTAGACTTTAATATATTGTTTCCTCATTATTTGACCTATTGTGGTCTTATATAGCCATAAATGAGTGATCCCTTGCAGTCCTCTTTGGGGACACCTCTCAATTTCGAAAGAAAGATGAGGTTAGGTTAGATTTAAAGTGAGACCCTCCATGCACCTGCTATCATGGATTTTCCAAGCCTAAAGGAAAAACAAAGTCACAGACATTAGTTGTTCTACTGAATTTATTTCATATTATGATTGAAACATCTATAAAATAGTGACACAAAAAAAATTCTCGATTCACTCAGCTTATAGAGGTGAACAAACCAAAGGGAAAGGAAAGTTTAACTTTGTGAAATGTCAAGAGATGAATTTTGTCAGCATAGATTTTCCATTTTACTCAGAACATTACACATTGGCAGATAAAGATAAAAAAAAAAAACAAACCTGGCTTAAAATGCTTTTCTTCTTCAAGGTGAAAAAGAAATGTCTTGCATTTTGTGGGTTGTGGTCAGTTAATTTTTTTTTCCCTGAAAGTAAGCTATGGATTGCCTTGAAGACATACTGCATTTTACCCCAATCTGGAACAGCAATACAGAAGAGCACATCACAGGTGATCCTACACTTGAGTGCATTTGTTGCTCAGAAATGAGCAGGAGAAGCTCAGGAGTCTCTGTTTTCTGAGCCTTTTCCACTTTTCTGCACTAAGAACAGAGGTGTGAGCAGGTAATTCCCAAACTGCTCCTTCCTTCCTGCTGAAAAAGCTGTGTCATTAATGGGTTGGTACACTTCCATGAGAAATTCTCATATAGGAAAGAGACATTTCATCCTCATCACTATATAAAAATACAACAGACATAACAATGCATAAATCTCTCTGACTTAAAAACCAGGCTTTCAGAACATCTGCTGCAGTTCAGCCACATTTACCCTTACCCTCCTGCTGGTTGACACATCTACGCACTGGAGCTGTTGGGAACTAAGGAATTCACAGTTGTTTCCTCTGTGCCCATTGCATCGCAGTGGCCGAGATAATTCTGCATGGAAAAAAATAAATAAAATCAGGATGAAAACAACCATTTTTTGCATGAAATCAAAACTTCTTTGGGAACTTTTCCTTCAAATACAGCAAAGTTCCATGATTTTGGCACAACTCGTCTAAGTTTTAGCAACTGTAGTGATGCTGCACTACTTTCCACCAAAAGGATTGATCTAAAATGTTGCAAAATTATCTTGGCTGAGGTTTACCCATGAAGAATTTCTGGTAAAAAGGCTTAAATATTTTGTCTGATTTCCACTTTCTAACGTAGAGGGACACAAAGAAATGTTTGACGGTGGCTGGTGGTCAAAATTTCAAATCTCTTTTTAAATAGTATCTTTTTTTAGTATACTTTAAACTCTGGAACAATTTTGATTGTTTTCTCTAATCGTACTGAAAAGGATATTTATTTCTTTAAAATTAATCTAACAATTTTGAGCCAAATCCAGTTTCTAAGAAAAGACATTGTGATAAGGGGAAAAAAACCTGAAGGCTGGGTATCACTTTAGATCTGTGTTATTTATGTGACAATTGTCACAGTCATGGTTCTACCAGGAAAAATTGAGTGGCTCAAAGCACTGGGGCCCAATCTTTTTCACCTTTAGCACCTACAGTTGTGATGAATGTACTTCATAGTTATCCCACACACTTTGCAGACATACTTTGCCCTGCTTTACAACTTAGTTTGGACCTGTGCCTACCTTGGCATGCTCTGTTGCATTTCATGTTTGGATTGGCAGATACCTTTCCACATTTTGCTCCCACTCACTCTGATGAGATCCTGCTCCAACAAACACTTCCATCTCTGATTTATTATTTGCCCATGAGTAATGCTGCTAAAATCATCAGGGCTGTCTCTGTCCTTGTGCAGGAGGGTCTTACAGATTCTACTCTCAGAAATTTCTATAGCCCCTTGGAAATAGTGTAGTGAGACAAGAAAGCAGTAGTAAGTCAACAAAGCAAAACATCTCAAATTCTGTGATGTTCCTTTCTTCTGCTGAGGAGGAAAGAGAAAGCAAAAATGCTTACATCAAGTGACTTTCCAGAAATCTGCAGGACAGCTGTCATTTGTCTTTTGATGGTGCATTGTTGTGTGACACTCTCATGATGGCTATTTATTTTCAGTATTGCATTCCTATGCAGAATGGGGATATTGTAATGCAATTACATTGCTGTCCACAGCTCAGTTTGAGTAAAAACCATTCTTCCACTTCTTCAAGGCTGAATAAAAACAATAATGGAAAATTTTTATGAAAGAACAGAAAGTATTACCCTTTTAGAGGCTTTTGAATCCTTCTAAATGCAGAATGAAGTTAAATAATATAGCTCTGCTGGAGAACAGCTTAAAATAGCCTGCAGAAAAGATAGCATTTTAACTGAAGGTTATAATGTAATAGACATTTCTATGGAAACACTTATATTTCTATAGAATATCCTTATGAGCTCTTCTAAATTCTATAAGACTTTTTCATTTGTTGACACTACATGTCTATAAAGGATTATCAGGCAGTTCTCAAAGGGCATAAAGCAAACCTTTTACTTTCAATATGTGGATACAGCATCCAGAAATATGAATTAATGCAAGAGAAATATCAGGCATAAGATATAAGCAATGAGTATTACAGGTGAGTAAATAGCTAAAGTATGGCAAAATAGTTTTACATAAACAAATTCAAGGAGAGAGGGGGAGATAACTGTTAGATAATGGCATAGATGTACAGAAAGACTCCAGAGGGATGTGTTTTTAGAGTGCAAGGTAGTATGCCTGCTATTCACGCATTTTTAAGCAGGTGGTTGATTGCTCTCACTGAACTGCTTGGCTTTACTCCAACTGATGGTGTTTGGAATGTGTAATGAAGGCAGAAGGTGGTCACAGTTCCTCCTTCTCTTTATTTATGTGTGCTTTTTAATTTTCAGAATGCCTATGTCAACATCAATCGAATCATGTCTGTGGCATCACGGCTCTCCGAGGCAGGCCACTACGCTTCCCAGCAAATCAAACAAATCTCCAGCCAGCTGGATCAGGAGTGGAAGAGTTTTGCTGCAGCTCTGGATGAACGCAGCACCATCTTAGCCATGTCTGCTGTCTTTCACCAGAAAGCTGAACAGGTGAGTTGCTTTTGTGAGAGGCAAAATTGTCCAGTGCTACCTCGATAACGATGATGGTGCAATTATTACTTGATGGCTTTTGGCATATGTGCAGGAAGGCTGAGAGCTTTGTTCCTCGTGGTTCAGTGTCTCAAAACCCAACAGTAACATTTCCACCCCAAAAACAGCCCATATGCCCTGGTGGGTAAGAAACTGTGTTGTCACATTAGTAATGAGAAACAATCTGATCATAACTGAAATGCACTGGTGGAGTAACAAGCTGTTTTATTTCTAATATTTCATTAGTGCTGTGGATGAATTCAGGATTATTATGGTCAGGAAAACAGTATCTGCACTCATATGGATATGTGGTATGTGCAGAGGAGCACTCATACATATGACAGACCAGAACAGCAGGGAGTTTCTAGGAGCCAAAGAACATTATTGCTTATGAAAATTATAGAATTCATTCCAACACTTACTCTTACAGTCCTCTCCATAGCCCCAGACTTTGTTAGACCTCACCAAGCAGAGATTTCAGAGAGAGCTGTAAACATCAAAGAAAGTTTTCCATGTCCCTGAACTCTATTTTGTGGCTTTAACAAGTACTAGAATGGTTCCATAATTCATAGCTAGAAAATATTTAAAATGTCACTGAGTAAACCCTGTAGTATTTTTTGCATCTGAACCTGGTCCACCTAATGATGATAGTTCAACTTCAATTATATGTTGATTATATTCATTTTCCAGTGACAAACACTGCTTTGGGGCTCTCTTCAGTATTGTTGTGTGCTTGGTTTTTCCAAGTAGTTAATACCAAAGCTACTAAGTGGGTGTGCTTGATGTTTATAAAACAACCCATACTTAAAGCATCTGAACAAGAAATTGTAAGAGCTAAGCCAGAAACTGTTTCTTAAGCCAGAATATATGTATAAAAAAGGTTAGCTTAAAGAGTAAAGGTTTTCCCCATTGTTTGTTTCTGCCTGTGGAATTACAATGGATTTTTCTTTATTCCATGTTTCCTATTGACAGCAGGCAATAGCATAGAGCAATTACTCACCCTACTGGGCACTTACTCATGTAAGCACACTCAGTGCCTTTGATGAGACTGATAATCTAAGAAGATGCCCAGTGTGAGAAGTTTCATCTCCTTACAGTGGGCACCGTAGTGATGAGGTGTAGTCTTCATGTCAATAATTGGTCAAATTATATGATGAGACATTCATAAACAAAAATCAAAACAAGAATCTATATGCAATCTAGTCACAAAGAAAATGTTGAGAGTTTATTAATGAATCAAATATTTTTTTGCTTTGTTTAGGTTTGGGGTGGTTTTTACCACTTTTTTTTTTTAATGAGCAATCCCCTATTTTTCTGAAGTGTCAGTCTTGTTTGCTGTTTCTGAGGAGCTGCTGAGGTATTGTGCAGCATGAAAGGCAATAAACCAGAAAACTATACTGATCTGCATAGCACCTCTTCCCAACAAACTGAAGTTTGTGCTTTCTGACAGAAACCAATCTCTCATTACCAATAGACAGGAGAATTTGCTAATTGTGACAGCAATTGCTCCTCACTTGCAGTAAGAGAAAATTCAGTGGAAGATAAATGCTGGTGTGAAACATGAACTCAGACAGCTGCAAAAAAGAAATGTGGGTGTCACTGTGTCCATGAGCCAGGACTAAAATTTCATCCCTGCCTTAGTAACTGTGGTAGGATAAACCAATGACTTGAGATAATAATTTGGTCATTTAACCTCTGTATAGTATAAATAGTGAGGTGTTTGAGATTTGGTCTGTAACTAAGTCTGTTGCCTATCAAACATATATCCCAAATGTTACTTTTTATTATTTGGCATCAGCCAGACTCAGATCAGGGCTTCATTATTTTACAATAAATAGGGCTTACTATGAAATAGGGCTTTGTTGTGAAGCAAAGATATAGATAAACCCACTATTTCCTCTGTTGCAGATCAAATCTATTTGTGTTCCCTTTGTTCTCTCAACAAGGATAATCTTGCTGCAGATGCAGCCATTTCTCCCACAGTGTATCCCTATTTCCCTCACACTGATCTCTGGTGCAGATTATCATTCCTTCACCAGTTCAATAAGCTGCTACAGTCTCTTTGTTCATTCGTTCCTATTGATTGAAGGTCTCTGTGATGCCAACAGGAAGCCAGTCTGCTAGGACCATCATTTTTCAGCCTCTGGCACACCCCAGCCTGCAAGGGAGTTGTTGGCTAGGGACAGAGATTTATGAAATATCCATAATATGCACACTGAGCAGGAAGAAACTTGTTTTTTCAAGGTCTCTTCCTAACGACCCCACACAGAAAACTGCACAGAATACAATTTGTCTGGCTTGGAAGGATGAAAGGCTGAGTCAACCCTGCTGAGAATTGAACCTCACATCTGTCTTCATGTGCCTCAGAATCACAGTGCTTTCCTGGCTTTTATTGCAGATACATGTGGCATGTATGAATGGGACTCAGCTGAATGAATTCCTGGATGCTTTATTTATTTTTCTTCTTTTTTCTTTTTTTCTTTTGTTTGAGCATATACATGTGTCCTAGGTTGCAATATAGATGTGATTAAGTATTCTATTACCACCAGCTGTGGGCCGTTAGCTGCTATCACCTGCTAATGATCCACTCCGGAGGACAGGCAATGGGCCATCAGGGACCCACCCTGTGATTCATGGGCTTATCTCATCCCATTGTGGGATGCTCTGCCCAGGAGGGAGGAGCCAGGTGTTCCCACCTGGATATAACCTGGCCTTGGAACTGCCTGAGCTAGCCCTGTCTACTGGGTTCCCAGAGGACAAGAGCTACCACTGGATCTTCAGCTGGAGACCAGACCTTCACAGGATCACCACTTCAACTGGACTACTTCAGTTGGACTGCTACTACCACCCTAACAGGGTGTTAGGTTGTATCTGACTTTGTCAGTGCTTTTCCTTGTATTATTTCACTTATTTTTAATTTCAATCTTGACTTGTGATCTCCCACTGGTTTGTTTTCAAACCAATACAACATGTCTTTCTTAAATTTTTTAAGCAGAACTTGAACATACTCAACCATCAAGAAAACAGCAAAGAAAAGGAAAAAAATGGAAGAAAAAACAAAACAAACCTTGCCAACTACCTAGCCTCCAGCTAGATACTCTTCAACACAAGTGTTTGATCAAAAGCCAGTAGACTAAACTCAAAACAACTGCTTTGTCCAGGTAGAGGTACCACTCAGCAGGTTCAGTCGAGGTATTTCCCAAATGCCCTATCATTCCACCTGCTACAAATTGTACTAGTTTGAAAACCAAACAGTGGGAGATTGCAAGTCAGAATTATAATTTAATAGGAAAATTAAAAGATAAATGCATAATACAGGAAAAAACCCTGACAGAGTCAGATACAACCTGACACCCTGTCAGGGTGGTGGCAGCAGTCCAAACAAAGTAGTTAGGTTGAAGCAGTGATCCTGTGGAAGGTCTGGTATCCACCTGAAGGTCCAGTAGTAGCTCTTGTCCTCTGGGAATCCAGCAGACAGGAGCTGCTTGTGCAGTTCAAAGCCCAGGTTATATCCAGGTGGGAATGCTTGGCTCCTCCCTCCTGGGTGGAGCATCTCACAATAGGATGAGATAATTCCATGAGTCATGTGGTTGGTTGTTGATAGCTCATTAACTGTTATCAGGGGTGAGTTACAGCAGGAGATAACAACCTGTGCCCCACGTGCCTTAACAGCTTGTGGTAATAGAATAAATACATCTATATTGCAACCTAGGACACAAATCCATTGATTGATTGGGTTTTTTTCCTTCTTTGCTCCTCCTTTTTTTTTTTTGATTTCCCCTCCCCTTCTCATGCTAACATGGAGATATTCTAGAGCAAAAGAGAATCTGCTTCTCTACCTTAATGTATGTCTGAACTGTTCAAAGTGTCAGGAGGATGTAGGCAATGTCTTATCTCTCTGAGATTTCAAGAGAACTTGCTGATTTACTCCAGATGAGATTCCAGCTCAATAACCTCCAGGTGGGGGAAGCACCCCTACCAGGTGTCCTCCCTGTCTTGGATGTAATGTCTGAAGGTGTGTTAAACTGTTCATATGATGTTCACTCTACAGATCCTGTCAGAATGAGCAGATGAATGTTTTCAATCAGGCAGGAGAAGTCAATCAATTAACACTGGGTCAGAGTCTCCCCTCAGAAGTGCAGGAGCAGAATTACTGTTTAAGGTAGTAGGTGTTAAGTGTACACACTAGACGTTTATGCTGATTCTCAGAAAAGAGACCTCTGCCCAGTTGTTTCATATTACTTTACTCCCCATCCAGGAGGTTGACTGTTCTCATCTTTCAGCTCAGCCTGGATCTCTCTAAGCACATCCTCAACTCCTCTATTGGAGGCAAGAAAATGAAAAAGAGAAGAAAAGAAAACGGGGAGGAAAGGAAAAGTCAGTTAATATTTATAAGATGCTGGGCTAAGACCAAGATAGATAGGGAAATTCCAGAAACACCAACAGGAAATATACAATTAGCTTCATACAAAAATTAAAAAAGTTCAGTGTAGCAAGAGGACTTGAAAGTCACTGAGGAAAGTGGCTTCATGACTTTTTTCCCATATTTCCCCACAGTCATTCTGGAGCATGAAAGCACACTAGAATTTTGTTTTAAATTTTTTGGGTCCTGGAGAACCACCGTGGTTATCCTGCAGCTTCCACACAGAGCCAAGCAGGAAGCAAGAATGGTGAAAAAAATATGGAGAAATGCAGAGTTCTAAATGTCTGAGCTGTGTTTTGGAGCAACCGCATGGTACAGCAGAGCAGTCCCTGAGGAAAATTAGTAAGAAGTCTGATAATACTTGATTACCTGTTAGAATTTGCATACAAAATTTGCAACTCTGTGTTGCGGTGAGTTAGGAGTAAAGGTAGGTCATCACTTTAAAGTTACTTTTGGAATGGATCAGAGGCACAAAGGTACCGTAGGGACTTCTTTATTTTTTATATTTTTTCTTCTTAATCTTTCCTTAAGCGTTGAAGAGCATGAACAATTATTGTAGCCTGTCATTTCAAATAATTTTTAAGCAGTTTTTATGTTCCCAAAAGGAGATATTCTAGTCAATAAACTAGTTATGAATTTAAGCTTTTCATTTAAATGGTATTGAGTTCCAGTACAGTAATGACTCTTGTTCTAAACTAACAGTTCGAAATTTACAATTTTAAAGGCAACTTCTAACAACTCAGTCAAATGGTGATTTTCTGATAAGAATTTGCTTCTAGCACAAAGGGTTACATTTAAATCGTTTTTTCTCTGCCACAGCGTGTGACAAATAATAAAAATTAACAAAGCTGCTCTTTTCAAAATATCCAAATCAACAGTCCTATGGCCTGAACTAACACTTGCAGCAATTCTTAAAAAACCCCATTTGCTCTTTCTCCATGACTCTGCACACACAGCACAGACCTCTCTGCACTGTTTTAGAATATCAGAGTGAAACACTGACAGGCTGCATCTCTTAAACCTTTTTAAAACAGATGATGTGAACTGCTCTTGCCAGTGGCAGAAGCCAAATTAACAAAGTAATTGTGCCATTGTCTATATACAAAGGATAGATGCAAGAGAACAAGGTGGACATGTGGTTCTGTGCATTGGATCTTCTTGAGGCTTCTCCCACCTACCGTGCAAATCACAGTCTGGGGAGGTGACAATAGATGAGTAGCATGACTGTAAGAGCTTTTACTAAAATTGGTAGAATTCAGCAGTTTTGAAAAGAGCCATAACAGTGTGATTCCAGCAGCAGGAGCACTCATCTATAAGGTGTAAAGGTCTTTGGTTCACTGTTTCAACCAAGAGGTTCATGGAACAGCCCCAAAAGGGATTGATCT
The DNA here is from genome assembly GCA_024500445.1 of Entomyzon cyanotis. Lineage (NCBI taxonomy): Eukaryota > Metazoa > Chordata > Aves > Passeriformes > Meliphagidae > Entomyzon > Entomyzon cyanotis. The sequence continues at coordinate 9,700,144 of JAKEPQ010001026.1, read as the reverse complement.
CAGCTCTGTGCTCTTAAACTGCATAGGAAATTATGTGAATTCCATTACTTTGGCACAAAATATGATGACTTCAGCTTTATGCAGGGTTGTTTGGGGATTTCATCTGAACAGATTCAACAGATCATAAGTCAAACCAGTGCAAGAGAGCCTGCCATCCTTGCCCCTAGCTTTCTAGAAAGCACAGTTGTTGCTGTTGATTTGTACTTTGTAGATATGAACATTTAGGAATTCATCTTTGTCACCAAATCTTTGTGCACTGAAGTATTTACAATGCAAACACTTTACAGCCTTGATTACACAGCAGCATGGTGAATAGCTTTACACTACCAATAAAAAAGGATGCTGATGCCAGAGACAGAGTTGAATTGAAATTCTTTGCTTTGAATCTCACAGCCCTTCATGCTGCGAGTGAGTGCTCTACTAACAAGCCACAGGTGAACACTTCAGGAGGCAACAAAGCTGTGATCCTGGGGTGGTTTTGTGGCATTACACATTCATCCTACAGGGCACTGCATCTGTTATATAATTTGCTGTTCTATTTTATAAATAGCCCAAGGTATGGCAGGCTGGTTTAACAGAAAGATGGAGGAAGAGAAAGCATTAATGAGAAGTAATGAGGTGGCGTTAGGCAGTTTGTATGGACAAAATATGAACATGTGAGCTGTGTCATTGAACTAAGCCCTGTTAAAAGAAAAACAGGGTGAGACTCTTAGGACTAAATTCCTCTTTTCTTTTACAGAACAGGCAGCACCCAGGAGAGCTTCCTCAGTTTGCTCTGCCAAAGTGCATCAGCACTACTCTGGAGGCCTTTAAAAGTGGAAAAATATTTTTTTCCACTCCTTTGCTCCCCAGAGTGTTCAGTTTCTGGCTGGCTGTTAAGGCTTCCAACCAAGGTGCTAAACCATATCAATTGCAATGGCAATGCTGCTTTTTTTTTCCCCTCCCTTTTCATGGACATCTGCCCACCAGGAACTGGACTGAGACCAGCAGATCATTTTGTGCTGGCTGCCTAGCAGTCATCAGATGGTAATGGTATCTGATCACTGCTGACCTGGGCCAGAAGCACATGTGTGACCAAGGGGCTTAAAGCTTTGGCATTGCTAGTAGCAATCCCACCGAGCTGGACCTGGGTTGGGAACTCCTTGAATACAGACTGTCAGCCTTTCACTGAAGTATTTGTCAGCAGTGATTCTAATGGGAGTTTTCTGTTGCTCAAGTGAGTAGTTTTAAGGACAGGTAAATTACTGAGGGAAGACAGACAGATGAGACAGTGCCAAATGCAACTGGAGCTGTCATTGTGTCCTTTTGTGCTTCAGACTGATGAATTTTTTCTAAACATGTTGCTGCCTCCCTTTTTGGAATGAAGTATTGTAGCCACCCTGACGGTGTGCAGAGGCTTTTAGAATGGGCATTTGCTGAGCCTGCTTAAATGAGCATTAATTTTTAATCCAGAAGATAGAAAACATTCATTTGTATCTAGGTGTCCTTCAAGTACTGAGAAGGTGACAGAAATGTGTGGTTCTGAGGTGCCCAAAAGGACTCCTTTACAACTGCTGTATTATTCTCAGTCATTGCTTCAGTCATATGTGGCACTCTACAAAGTTTTATAATGCTGATAAGATGTTGTTCCATGTCACTGTGGCTCATTGCTCCTGGAATTGTTTCAGTTCCTTTCAGGTGTGGATGCCTGGTGCAAAATGTGCAGTGATGGAGGCCTCCCCTCAGAAATGCAAGACCTGGAACTGGCCATCCACCATCACCAGACCCTCTACGAGCAAGTAACACAGGCCTACACAGAGGTATGTGCTTCCCAGAGAAAATGTGAGTACCTGCTAAGTGGTAACAGACCCATGACTGCATTTAGGAGCTTAGCTTTTCTAAATGAGGTAGATTCTGCTTTCCATTTCTGCAGCTCTTTCAACTATGGAGTCAGACCTAATCCCAGGCTCTAGTACTTGAACAGATCACAGACCTGGTGTGCAATCCACAGCTAAGTCTTCTCCTGCACTAAACCAAGCTGCTGGCAGAACAGGCCTTCTTCCTTCTGAGCATTGAGTGGTGCTCTTGCTTCTCCTTTGGGTAGAGCAGTGCTGGAGGGAGAAGGTACATGCAGGTGTATTCCTTTGGCAGATTCCTCTCTTGCAAAGAGATTTCCTCTCCATGTCTCTAGCCAGGGTGCATTTGTGTTCCTCCACCAGTGTTTCTTGTGGATGAACAACAGGACAAAAAATTGAGATGCCCCTACTGGGGACTGCACTGGTGTGGTACAGATAAGGCTGGGAGGGAGGGAAAGGTTTCTCCGGTCGGACTTGAGCCTGGTTGATGGCAAGAGCATCTTGTTCACTGTGGCTTAACTGCACTTCACTGTCTCTTCCTAGAGGAATGATATATTTGCTCTAAACCCCATTTTTTTCCCTTAGTGCAAACTGTAGCTGTTTCATTAGTCTTGTCACTTCCAAGGCTCTGGAGGTCTTCCTGGCCCACTATAAAGGATGTCTGTGGATTTTCACTTATTCCCTAGCTGTGTCTAGAGCAGCATGGGATGATTCCACTAGCACAACAAAATCTATGTTTTGGTTCTCCCAAGGTCACATAACTTCTTTCGGAAGCATTTGCATTCTGCCCATCCTTTTATTACCATAAAGCCAGGAACAGCACCAGGTGATAGGAGCATATATGTGTTTTGTGTCAGGTGGTGAACTAAACTTGCCAAGACAGTCCAGCAGCAGTTGTATACTTTTCAAAATAAGTGAGAAAGGGTCAAGTTTGCTTTGACAAATGCAACACTGGCACATGACACCTTACTGGGGCTCCAAGTCATGTGGAGTGCAGGTCCATTCAGCTGAAACAGAGTATGGGAAGCTGCTTCCTATGTACTCTGCAGTTATTTACTGATCTAATTCCAAATGTGTTGAATACTTAAAAAATATCCAAGAATTTGCCTAAGACCACCAAATAGTCACAAATATGAAGAGATTTGACTCCAATTTTTGCCAGTATGCATCTCAAAGGCTCCCTTGATTTCTCTGAAAATGCAGCAGATACACAGTGCTACCACAGACAGGGATGTGGCACAGCTTGCCAAAAGACACAGGTTTGGGCATTAAAGGTATTTGCTAGCTTTGAACAAGCAATGTAAAATACAGCAATAAATGAGACATGGAAATCTTTGAGATGTGTTTTAACTTTGACTGATAATGTTCAAAATTTGAACTGGATAAAAACGTTCATTACCCTATTTTCTGGCGAGATCAGTAATGTGATTGCACACAAATACACTTTTCAGGAAATCTTGTAATTTTCACTGCAGTTTGTTTCAGAGGGAAAAGAGAAAAGCAGGCTGAGAAGAGAGAGGAATTCCAATTAGTGTCCTCATTTACCATTTCTATTGAACAAAGTATTTTAATTTTATAATCTGGAACTGAAAATTTTTTTTCAAAAAGCCATTTTTAGAGAATCAATGCATTTTTTTAGTAGAAATCCGTTTTTTATGGTTCCATTTGTCATTTTGCCCCTGCAATATGAAAACGGTCCAGGAATGTTCCAGAAAAATTAATTCTGCCATTAAAAAATCAGGTGTTCTGATTTTTTTTTAATGCCTGAAGTCTTTACATCTGCAAATATCTTTTAATATGCTTGAAAAAGGTTACATGTGTGCAGAGGGCTTTGCATTTACCAGCAAACTTTGTAGCCCATTGAAAATGGAGGCTGGAGGTCCCTCTGAGCTTTTCCCAGGGAAGAAAAGAATCAGTCATATACTAATTTATTTTTCACTGCCACTGAATGAAATGCAGAATGGAATGTCACACTTCTCAACATATAGACATACTTAGCAATCCAACAAAGAAAGGACTCTCCCTTATACAGAATATGAATGACTCTGCCATCTGTGGTTTTCTTAAAATGCCACCTCCTCACAAAAATAGGCCCTTTCTTGCAAATGCCACCTGTCACCAACCAGCGTGCATCAGGAATTTTCTGTGCCCGAGTGTCAGAATGGAATACAGCCCTGGGATCTCTGTGTGCAGCCCCAGCAGTGCAGGACCTATGCTCCTGCTGAGGGACACAGCAGGCCCACTAGGAAGCAAAGGCAAGTGCTGAATGTGTAAGTACAAGTCAAAAAGAGATGTTAAGACTTCTTTCTACCTTTTTGACTGAAATAAGGAAAGCACACAGCAGAAAAAGAATGAGCTAGACTGTTCTCTGTCAGCTGTTGGATATTTAAATACCAGTGCAGTGAAGTATATTTATTTCTTCACTCAGGTAAGCCAGGATGGAAAAGCCTTGCTGGATGTCCTACAGCGTCCCTTGAGTCCTGGGAATTCTGAATCCCTCACTGCCACTGCAAACTACTCCAAGGCTGTTCACCAGGTGTTGGATGTGGTACATGAGGTCCTGCATCACCAGCGACGCCTAGAAAGCATCTGGCAACACAGAAAGGTCCGACTACATCAAAGGCTGCAGCTCTGTGTTTTCCAGCAGGATGTTCAACAGGTAATATCTCTACTGAAGAGACAAAAAATGACCCTTTCTTTGCAGCCATAAAGATTAGTGACTCATCCAGAGGCTGTTGCCATAACCAAGATTTCACACACGGCTCTACGTGTGCTAGAAATATGCAAAAATCCTAAAGCACCTTTCAGTATCTCTCAATTTCATGTTGGAAATCATCAATAAGTCCATTGAATATTGATCAGTCCATCCCCCATAAGAATGGAACACTATTTTCAGTAGTTAGTTTGTGACAAGTGAGCAATTAGCTATAGGTATTCTACTGTTCCTGAGAAAGTGATGTTTAATAGGCAAAAGAATTTCAAGTGTGAAAAGCAATCGAACTGTGGTGTATTTCACCTTCCTGTGTGGAAACAACATAAACTGATAGTTTAGTGGTGGTATTTAGATGATTTTAGCACTATTGCCACTTGTTACCATGGAGTCCACATACCTGTGCTATGAGTTTGCTGGCTCAGATGGAGTGCACTCCCCAATGCTCAGAGCCCACCTCACAGAAATACAGTTTATACAGCACAGGTTTGTCCCTGAGAACTTGGCTCCAGGTGGATAACTTTTCTGTCCCAAAGGAATCCAAATGCGTACCACACAAGAGTGTGAATGACAGTAAGTATGAGGTGCCATGTTTGTAGCTGCCAACTATGCAAGCACAATCAACAGATGTTCCAGGGCTCTGCTCATTTGGGATGGTGTGGTTTGTTTCAGGGCCCCACTACAGCCCAAAGCAGATGTTGATAGCAATATGGTACTTGCTTTAAATGAAGAGGCTGAATGCTCTAATGATGTTTATGGAGCATTCTAATGTCCCTGGGGTTTTTTATGCCATTGCCTTCCTCCAAGTGAAAAATGAGGCAGAGACGGAGTGACAAAGCTGTCACATGGAAAATAGACATGAACTAACAAGGACAGGAGGCAGGCAACTGTTATTCAACATGCAAATCTGTGGTTCTGTTTGTGCCATAACTGAAGTGCACCAGCCCAGGCAGAGCTGTAGCTGTAGATGTCCTTTGCAAATATTTATGACCATTTCTTTGGCAGTCCTCAAAAGTTTGCCAGTATTTCTACCTACTCAGGTTTTCCTCTAAAGCCACAAAAATATTCATGCCATATATATAAATAAAACCGGGACTGAATGTAACAGATGCTTAATTTAAGCAACTTTGCTTTCATTATGTGTCAGCAAACATACTGCATGGTAATGAAATTCATAAGCTATATAATAAATAGAGTATATATTTGGTATTCAGTTAGAATACTTTCAGCAAACTATATGAAGTTAATACAGTTTTAGGGCTAAAATCTGAAAAATCAAGGGGTTTAAATTCTGATGGCTTTATATTTTTTCTAATTGTGTTATTTAATGTCAATAAGAATCCATATTATCTTAGGTATTCTTCATTCCCCAGAGTGATTTACACTTTTGTTCAGTCTTTCCAAAATGAAACTTTCTCTCTTACATCTTCTGAATTCAGTAGAAGTGTTTATGAGGCTCATTCATGAAACCCATTCAGACTTTTACTTCCCACACATGCAAGGCAATGAGGCTGTGTCACTGGTTTTCAAAAGGATCAGGTCTTTGTACATACTGTGGCTTTTGGGGAGAGAAAAAGAAACAGGCAGTAAGAGTCTCTGGAGCACAATCACTTTAGAGAGCATTACTCTGTGTGAGTTCTGTTGGCAGCAGTCTTCCCAAATTTTTCTCTTAATGGGTAGTTATTATCTGGGAAGCAACAACTTAATGACAGACATGCTTCCATCCTAGAACACACTGGAGGCATCTCTTTGTCCTACTTAGAAAGTAGAGAGGAAGAGATGAATCATTCTGTTCACTAAACATCTGTACTATTCAACATAAATGCTTTGTAACTCATAAATGAAATTATCAGCTGAACAGAAATATGAATTGTAGATTCCATGAGGAGGAGGTCTGAGTATGTTGATGGGGCTTTTTTTTTGAAACTAATCACCTCCTTTATATCTGTCATGCAATTCCTATTATGCTTATTTTGTTAAATGCCCATCAGCTGGCATATGAAGCTGTCTACCTGTATATTGTCACTGGTCATGAGCAACATTTATCTATAATAATTTCTTGCCTTGTCAAAATTTAATAACCTTCAACTGAGTTCCCCCTAGTTCAAGTCTAAAATGAAGACACGTGGGAGAACAAATCCTGACAAGAGAGCCCTGAGTTTATTAGACTTCTTTGTCTTCTAAACACGTAATGATACAGAGTAGTTTCTCTAAGGAAGATACTCCTCTCACACAGCTCACAATGAGAATGAAGCAATTTCTCACAGGTGCAGTTTTCCCTGTCAGGATGTCTGTGGCTCACCCTCTCCAGCTGTTGTCCAGTGCAGTAAAAGATCTGATGAAAGATGATCTCTGTGGCAGAGCTTGCATTCCTTCACTTGTTCATCCATACCTTTCTTGTCATGTCACCTGCTCTGCATCAATCTTGTCTTACATGTGGGTGTTAATGGGGACAGGTTTTGTTGTGTTGCATGTTCTTAATACAGACTCAGCTATTATTTTGTGTTCCCTGAGTCTGATATTAACAGCCCTATTTAGCATCCTCTCAGTGCGCTATTAACAGCATCAATAGATTTTGGTAAAGACATCTCCAAGAAGAGACTCTTATAGATCCTGAGAGATCAGTAATACCTTGTCCAACTATTCTAGTTAGTCTTGCAGAGGGATTGAGTATTTGGGCATGGAATACCAAGAGTGCACAGAGACGTCTTGCAAAACTGATTAGCTGGATGAAGGTTTTGTGTAGGCCAAGTGAACTGGATTTGAGGGTTAAGTGTGTTCAAAAGGGCTCATTCATATAATTTCCAGTTATTTTCATCTGCACCATTTTCAAGGCAAGACTATCTGCTGTATGTACTAATGGCATATCAGGGCTATATTCTCAGGGAGTTTCACGCTGTCAAGGAAATACTTCTGGTTCTAGCTGGGTTTCAGTTTGAACTGCACAGAATCCCTACAGTCATAGCATAACTGAAATACAATTTGTGCTGTATAAAAAAGTGTAAACACTGTGGATTGCCATGTTACAATATTAATGTAAGAAATGTTATACGCTAAAGCAGCATTAGAAATAATCACTGCCATTTTACAAGACCATTTGCTACTACATCGATGTGTTAATACAATTACATCCATTTGCACATGTGAACCAAGGTAAATAATGGTGTGCTGAGGATGGTGAGTTATGAATATACAGTGTTTTAAAGAAAGGAAGAATATAAATAGTGTGAAACTGCATTTGCAGCCTTCACAGGAAATAGAGCACCATTCACACAAAAGCAACAGCAGTTAAGAAAATTTGTGAGCTGCCATGAGGTTCAACACAAGCAGGAACTGACAAGGAACTCTTTTAACACCAAAAGTATTTAGGATCATCTTAAAAATGTTGGGTTGCTGAGTATGTAAAATACTTCATTGCTTCAGTTGTTTTTTAGAAGTTCTTTGGTTTCAGATAGGGAAGAACTGCATTGTTTGATCCTTTTAGAACACAGCGGTGGGAGGAGGTGCTGAGACTCTGTCCTGCAAGGGAGGAGAAAAATTCCTTGACTTTCATGCTGATATTTTATAGTTGCTGCAGATGCTTCACCCCATTTTTTGTACCTTTTCCCTTTTGCCCCTCTCTGCTCCGGGTCTTCCCCTTCTGCAGACTATTTACCATCAAATTATCACTATTTCCATTTCTGTTGAGATTTGAAATTTTTCTCGTGTTGTCTCACATTTCCACTGCTTTGCACTGTTAGGTTCTGATTAATCCTGCCAGCCTCTGCATGCATCTTTCCACTCTAACATGTTCCCTTTGTCCCATGAACAGCAACACTGTGAAACAGCAAGGGTAACAATAGGGTTGTAGCATGAGATGTTACCAAACAGCCTTAGAAATTCCTGAAGCTTGTAAGGCTGTTCTTCACCCCATCATCTCCCCATCCCCTTTGTTTCATATGGGCAAAAATTTTGCCTGAATTCTCTTCTCGATAAATTCATTAAGGTGAAGCATACCTGTTAAAGTAGAAGGAGAAGGGAGACCCATTGGATGCGTTATTGAACAGTGTTGAGTTAGCTGTGGTGGCTCTGTGTGGCAAAATGGAACAGGTCCATCATGCCAGATGAAGAGCAGTGATCAACAGCAAGATGACACTGACAAACATTTACTGGCAAGAGGGTAGGCAATACTAAGAAAGCTGGGACTGTTGCTTTTCCAACTGCAGTGATGTCTCAAATCCTCTTGGTTATTGAGAAGGTCAAGCTAGACTAGTGTCAGGTTCATCTGATTTCTCTAAATTTGGGATTTGCCTTCTGTTGGCTTCATGCCCAGATACATTAAGGGACATAGTTTTGGTTTCCTTCCGTGGTTATCTGCCTCTGGTGATGGATAAAAAGGCCATGTGGCCATTCTGATATCATTACATTTACCAGCTGCCATCATTGAGGGAGACTGCAGAGTATTGAGGAGAAAAGGCTGTCTCTCTTCATAACCAAGCACTTTAACTTGTAATGTGTCTGGCTTTTACTGGCAGAGAAAACAGATCAGGGCATGATCCTGACATCATTTGTATGGAAAAATGTCCTGCCAACATCTGTCTGTCTCCATACACTATCTGAGAATGCTGATGTGATACATGTGATCTATGTAGTCCATTTGCAGAAGAATGCTTGGATATTTGAGGCAGTTTATGTTTCATTTAGCTCTCACACAAGATCTTAGAGGATTAGGTCTGTAGATTTCTCCCCCATTTGCATGTGTACATTCAGTTATTTTGATCCGTTCAAGGCAGTGAAGAGTTCTCCAACATTCTGTAGTTTTCCAGCTTGTCACAGTTTGTTTCAAAGACAGAAGAAATGAGACTATATATCTCCTTTTATGCTTTGTTTACAATAATACCTTCACTGGATCTTGTAAAGCAAGAAATTGATTTGTAAACAATTGCTAAGGAAAAGAACATTATAATTAAGTCAAGATTATATTTACTACCAGATGACTTCAGCCACAGCACCCTGCATGAATACATCACATGCTCTGTGTGCCATCTGAACAGATTTAGCCTGTAAATAACTCCCACTGTCAATCACTAATTAAAACATTATAATTCAAAGCATCCTAGAGAATTTCCACAACTCCTTTGGTAAATAGATGAAATCATGAGATGCACTTAATGTTTGTCACTTATATGTTTACATTTTCAAAGTATTGCAGCTGTACTTTCTCTGAGCTTAGAGGTGTATGTGACCTTACCAGCCATAAGTGATAGTGAGTAGAGGTTCTAATTATGTTTGCATTTCTCCCCAAAAATAATGAAAAAGGAATCAATACTAGTAAAACTTCTTGGCAACCTTCTCCAATGGGGTGCAACAGGAGAGAAAACAACCTTTTGTCATCCATGACTAAGAGATAAATACCTTTGTTCTCACTAACTCTGTCCTTCAAGCACTTGGTGAGGCCACAATGTCCTGGTTTGTTATCCAATATGAATTTCTCACCAGACAATTTCGATGATTACCATACAACTTTTACCTGCAGAGCTCTAAAGGACCAACTTAATACTATGTGCACGTGTTTCCAAACTGACATACATTGCTAACAGCCTCTGATGTAGCACTTCTCTGCTTTATAATTTATGCAGTAAAGGATGTACAATTGTAGTAAAAGGGTTTTCTGTTAGCTTCCATCCACTCTTCATCACAGACCATGTAATAAAACATTTTGTCAACTGCTTTTTCAGGGCAATTTTCATTCCATTCCTTAATAATGACAAGACCCCTTAAATAAGAAGCATTGCTGAGTGACTTCATTGTGTATTTTGAACTGTTAAAAAAGGGCTGTCAGTCCTTAATTTTAGCCCACAGTGGCATGGGATTATGCGGGAGTTTCAGATGATTTCTACTGACTATAGATGTCTCACTATGCTCTAGTGGTGACAGAGTATAGAGTTAGAGCACCCAGCATAGTTACACAACCCCTGTTATTCCTTGACCAGGTTGTGTTGGATTTGTTGCACAAGGCAGCCACGCTAGGAAGGAGAATATTGCCCACATATTACTTCAGTTTCTGGTGCTTTCGTAGGGATGTTTCTGTAGGTCTTTTAGCTTGCAAAGACATGGAGCATTTATAGATAGTGCTCTCAGGGTTGTCCAACACAAACAGGACAGGATTCTTGGAAAAAGAATACAAGTGAAAGAAGTAATGTGCATTTTTCCTCTTTACCAATAACTCTGTCCTAGAAATCTGCCCTTTGAAGGACCACAGCAGAGCTTCCTGAGTGAGAGTGCAAGTACTGTGGCTGTTGGTATAGAGGCAGGATCTGTGTTTCTGTCCAGGCAGTCACATTTGTACCCTGTAGCCACTGATCACTGTTTGGTATAAGAACACCTCAGATGTCTCAGGCTATCAGCCTAAAATGGAAATTGCTTTACATACTTCACACTCACATAAGAGAAAGGGAGCTCTGTTCTAAATTTCTGACAATGCTCTTAAATTTAGACCAGTATTATTTTTTATTACTTTTGTGCCAAAATTCTTCACAAAGAACTATAGGTTTAGATTTTCCTTTAAAGATATTTATTCTGGAAATCTCTTAGAGGTTGCTGATTAACAATACACTATCCTCTTAATAATTTGATTTAAAGTATAACTTGAAATTATCTGGAAGCAACCTTCAACTCTTTCTTCCTTTACATAGTTATTAAGACAAGCAGACAATTGTTCTTTGTGCTTTTAAAGAGTTGCTGATGAAAAAATAATAGTGATCACTTTTTAATTTATACACAGAGCAATAGTGCAAGCGATATCAAACTTCAGGGGCCAGATTCAGTTACCAACTGAAGTTTACTTAGCACTGATGTATGAGCAGTGCAAAAGCACTTTGATGAGCTTCACAGCTGTCTTGGGAGATAAGATCTAAAGAAATCTGAACCAGCCAGCTTGATCTCTGAACCTATTGAAGTGAGAAGAGGAACTGAAAAAAATTCCTGTGTCTGTCAAAAAGTGTTTTTCTTATTTAGAGTGCTGTCTGTCCTTCAAGAGCTTGTCCTTTCAGATGGTCTGTTTTGCTACTCCTTGAATGGCAAATGTTTGGATTCTTAGGCTAAGAAGCACTTGTGGAAACCCTCTGAAATCATATTGATTCACTGAGGATTTAGATCTATCTTTCAGTGGATAAAGAGGAAACAACTCATAGTATGAAGTAATGGAGAGGTGATAGAAAGATGCAGTTGGCACTCTGTAGGTAGATGTAACGATCCATGGTCTGTATTTATCCTGCCTGTCTTTAGAAGCCTAACTGAATCATCCAAGTCAGGAGCCTAATGCAGAGTCTCCTTTTATAGTCAATGGAGAGACACTGACGCCTCCAGAGAACAACTCTAATTGTACCCTGGATCCTTCCCTCTCTTATTGCAGACTGTCAGGGAAATAATGATAATGTAGGCTCTTCAGACAAGACTTCAGTTCACTACCTAATGTTGGGTGAGATGTATTAGGATGCAAAAGCCCAAATCCTGTGTGGTGCCAGTCTGCTGGGCATACAGTGTCTTCCTGATCCCAGATTTGCTTTGCAGCAAACTGCAGGGAAGTCAGTCCTAGGCAAACCGCTAAAATTTGCTGTTACACTTAAACAGAATTTGCAGTCATTATGTGTCATGTCCTCATTGTCTATTTCTGTCCCAGGATTGTTTGCATGTCAGCATTCCTGAAAACATCATGTTTAGTTTATTGTTTCTGAAAGGCATTGTTGGCTCTTAGTGTCATGGCAAAGGAGGAGAGAGAATTAGGCTTGTCTGTTACTGATTAGCCCTGCAAAAATAGGAGGGAAGAAAGTGAAATAAAATAGAGTTTTCTCCAGCTATATGTATATTTTTTGAAAGCAATAGAATGAGTAATTGTCCTAAGGACATGCAGAAGAATAAGGTCTTTGAGTAGATGTAGACTGGAATGCCAGAAAACTTTCTGCCCTGTAACTTTAAGAAGTAACAATAACAGTAGTGCTTCTTGCTCATTAAGATTTCTTTCATTTCAGGATTATGGGTTTTCTTAAAGGTTGATGCTGAGCAACCTGCCAAAGGTCACTGAAAGCTTCATGACTAGAACTTTTCATGTCAGGATGTCTGATTCACAAATCCCTGCTCTAAATAATCAAAGTCATAGCTACTCCAGTTTTACCCCTTTTGGAAAGATCTTATTGGATTTATTGGATATATTGGGACTATCTAAAAATGAAAGTCTGTTATGCTAAGAAATAAGTATGCTATTTTAGGCACTGGTTTGGGAGTCCAAAATAGTCATTCTTTTCTACTCCATTTGTTTCTCTTGATCTTTCCTTTCAATTATCTCCTCATATGGCCTCCCAGTTTTCTCATGGTCCTGCTTATCACTCAGTGATCAATCCTCTTTCATATTGCTTTTGACTGATGGCCAACAAAAGGTATTTTCATTGATGTGAGAAAAAACCTTGCCAGACAACAAAGAGCATAATGAAAGCAAGTTCCTAATGTATAACTATTAACACTTTCCCCATGTTTTCTTCCACGGAGCAGCTGCTCAGCCAGCTGGTTACTTTCCCCCTCTGAGTAATGAGTTAAGCTCATGGTTTGAAAATATAATGTCTTTTTGGCTAGCAAGAGCCAACTTAGGCTGAGCTGATCTGACACCATGACCTGTCTCTGCCTGCTGCTCCTCTCCATGTGAGTGATTCCCCGTAGTTTTCACCTGTCCTAGCAGCTCTGCCTTGCTCCATGCCACAAACTGCTTTCCCTGGCTGTGCTCTGCAGCAGCTCCTTGCTCTGTTAGCATCTCCTGTGGGCTGTTCCTGGTTCTGGTAGCTGCCTTACCAAAACAACTTGACTGTAGAGTTCTGGTATTCCTGTCCTTGCAACAGAGGTTGTGCACTATTTTGGACTAAACTCAGCATTTTAGCTCACAGGAGACTTTTAGGCAACTTCTTTTGTTTCATATTCCTCACAGGGAAGTCTTACACAAAGCTTCATGCTTGTTTTTAGAAGTTGTAACCTGGATTGTAGTTCTGGAAGCTATTGCCTAGGCTGGGGTAACCCTTCAGGCACATTCAGACAGAGCTGCTTGGCTCCAACTCCTGTATACTGTTACAGCTATAAACTTCTTTTATGTTACGCTATGGTTCCCTTTTAACAGAAATGTCTTTCAAATGTGAAAACATGCAAACCAAACACATTTCAGGTCTATCCATTGGTCTTTCACCTTTCCACTCCCTTTGTTTTGAAAGCTCTTGACTTGATTTTCTCCTGCCTTCCGGATTTTTTTAGATGAACGTGTATTAAGGGATGGAGAAAATTACTTTTATTTTTGGCTTCAGTAACATATAAAACGTTTTGACCTTCAGATGGTTCCCGTCCCAAATAAAGAGGAGAAGTTGTAGGGGAGGGAAACGACAAAATGAAACTTTTTTTTTGTATTATTATTTTCCCTCTCCCTCCAACAAAAAGTAACTTTAAACAATCAAAATGTGTTTTGCTTGTGGTTTCTGCTTGTTTACCTCCTCAGGTTTTCAAAGTGCACAAGGTGTTAAGAAAGAACAAAAGAAGGAAGTTCAGGATGAGGGGATGCTGTAGCCCAGGAGCCATCACATCAGAAGAAAAACAAGAAAGAAAGCAGTTTTTATTGAAATTTTCAGTTTGGGAAGAATTGATATTTTGTTTAAAAAGGTGCTCATCAGGAAAGTCCCCAGACACTTCTGCACTTCATTCTGCTCATGGCTCTCACTCCTGGAATCATTTAAGTGTCTCTTCTTTTTTCTGAACAGCTCAAGGTTGTTCCTTGCTGAAAAGGAATTTCATAAGTCTGATCCTTCTTGCCCATATATTCTAGGTTTTTTTTTTTTGCATTACCAGTCTGCCATGGGAGTCTGGACTCACTGTCCATTTACAAACAGCTTCTCACTGCTGTTATCCATTACCTCCTTTGGTGTGTCTGTAAGGTCATCAGCCTTTCACCCTTTGAAACCCTAACAGGATCTAAATCAGCCAAGTCCTGTGTGTGTCTCCACTTGCTATCAGGTCTGCAAATGCTGTTTTTCTGTTGCTGGGGTGCCAGAGAAGCATAACAGGGAGTTACTAGAGGTAGGAGGAAACACAAGATACTAAATAATTATTTGAGGAATTAATAAAATCTCAAGTTCACATGGTCACAGCAGAGTTTGAGCATTGTTAACATACAAGAGGTTTCTAATAATTAGGATATTGTTTTATCTCTTCTAAAGAGCTGTAGAGATCCTGTATGTAAGTGCACATGAGGAAGAAACTGGGGCAGACATTGAGCATGCTCAGGGGTTTCTTTTCCTGGGAACTTCAAAGCTTAAGCTTAAGTGATGGAAACAACCATAGAGGAAAATGAAGTGGAGATTTGCTTGACCAAAAAATCAAGAGATTTTCAGCTTGCCTTTGCTTCAATGCTTACTGTGCCTGGGACAATGTTCTTCCCATCCTCTTGAGCTGTGAGAGACCTGGGACATTCTTTTAGAAAACTCTGATTATGTCCAAGCAAACAGCCCAGATGGGGGGAGCCAGACCTAGACTAGAGCTGGCCACAGCCATTTCTGACCCAGCAGCTGCATCTGGAAAAATGATGTGACAGGGCAAATATGGGACAAGAAAGGGAAACCTAGGGAAAATGTCTTAGCCTCAGAAGGAGCAAAATCACTGTTCTAACTTGTGCTATGGACAGCAAGCAAAATTGTCTATATGCCCTAAGTAAGAAAATATTTCTTTATTTCTGAACATTACCATTGGTCAGAGTCCGACAGACTTGATTAATTGCATTGCTAATTCGTCATGGTGCAGCTAAGTGCCAAGTATGATTCCTGAGAACTAGAGAAAAAACTCATGAACAGCAACCCAGCAGCATAACTGCAAAAGAAATAATCTACCTGTCAGCCTGGAGAAGCTTCATGCAGAGCACAGCAGCATCTTTCTATGCTGATGCAGAGCACATTTTCTGTGTCTTGCACAGAAGGAACATGCACAAATGTGGTTATTTATAGCTTCTCCACCTACACTTAGCTTTGAAATTTTGTCTAAAAGAAGTTCAGCATTTAAAGAATACAAAGTTTTTAACTTGAAGATATATTTTTTCTTTTCTTGATTTCCTTAAAAACAATATTCTGGGAACATCAGTAACAATCCAGGCATTAAGGAAGAAACATTAGTTCTTCATTTGTCTGTCTATTGTTCTCTTACTTGGAATGTTTTTAGAGAGGCAGTTGCCAAATTTTATGAAGTAAAATATTTAATCAAGAAAATGAAAGATAAGTGGGGTGCATTTGATGAATGTGTACTTTACCAAAGGAAAGCAATGTTAAGTTAAAAGAAGTTCCTTCTTAGGGTAAGAGAGGCATGTGCGTATTCCCACTCCCTTTTGGGGAGCTTGCATCCCAGATGATGGTATTTAGTGAAGGGGCAGGCTGGGGCTGGGTGACCTCAGGCAATTCAAAGGGACAAGTCCTGCACTCAAAATGCCCAGCCTACACCCAGCCAGCTCTGCCAGAGCCCAGAATTGAACATGCTGTTTCCAAGAGAGACATAACTAAATCCTGCATCTCACTAATTACTAGAGCTGGGATCAGCTCTTTTCTTTACTGAGACGGTGGATGGGACCAGAACACATGGTATTCTCACTCTTCTCCAAGCTGGTATCAGTTTCAACCCATCATGATACTTTTATAGACATGAGGAACTGTACAAGTACATAAAAGCCATCTGCAGAAAGCAGACATGAGGTTATTTTTGCTAAATAAGCCTGTGAAAAGGTAAGGAGTTCAGGTGGAGCAGCTCTGTGGGAGGAGTGTGTTCCTCATCATTGCCCATGGAGGGTGTCATATCTGGGAGCAGACAAGTAATTGTGACTGTTGTCCAGGTCTGTGGGTCTACAATAGTGTGAAAGTTCTTGGAGGTGGGTGGGGAATGGCAGAGCAATGCTGCAAGTCCCCCTGCATTCCTGAGCCTCTGCTGGAAAAGTTGTGAACAGTCTCATTGGTGTGCAGGCCATTGCTATGGGAGATATTTAGGATGTCTTCACTTAGTCATCCTGTTAACTCTGCAGCCCTTTCATAACCAGTTTGCATATTTTTGCAATAGAAACTTCTCAGAAGGGGGTAGCTGGGGGAGTTGTTATTCTGCAGTGTTTTCCACTGCAGAAGCTGTCGATGAACAAGGATCCTGCTGCAGGGACTGTCTTCCCTGGATAAACTCCTAGAGCCGTGTTTCCAGATGGGCTTGTAGGATATCTGTGGGTGCTAGAAGCAGTGAGAAGTGTGAAAAAGACTATATACATGTATTTTTGCATATTTAGGTCTTTCCTGATGCTCCTCTGGACCCACATGTCTCAGTAGTTGTATAATTTACTCAGATGTGTTCAGCAGTGTCAGCTGTGCTTTGTAAGGCTGCCTGCACTGCAAAGAACAGAACATGGATGTTCTGGTTTTGACCAGCTAGTGGGGGTTTAAACTACAGAGGTTAGATTTTTGTTGTTAAAATGAGAAATTGTGTAGAGGTGAAAGTTCCACATAATGTCCAGGAAGCTCATAAAAACACCTACAGTCAGACTTCATAGGGACTTCTTTTTTTTGGTTGAATGTAGACCAGGGAATAAAGGAAATTTAAAAAAAATGTTTTAATTGGCTCTGCATTTAATTCCCCTCGTTAATTTAGTTGCAGTATGCAGCAAAATACTGATAGGTCTGTAAGGTTGTTTTTCCCTCCAAGGGTAAATGGGACTGTATGTTTTTTCTTTTGAAAAGACCTCTTTAATTATGTGGTGGTATTTGGAATAGCTACAATTAGAGAGCAAAAGCAGGGAGTGATTAAAAACTCCTACTTAATAGCAGCTGCATTAGTTCCCTGGCTTTTGAAAGAGACCCAGGCACAGCTGAGTCCAAACATATCACACAGAGAAATTGTGGTGAAAAGGAAAGGCAAAATGGTGGTCAAGATTTTTTGACTGACTTCAGGGAGCACAGTCTGTTGTAGTGTTTCAAGAGAGCTCTTCCTTGAGAAAGGATTAAAGAAGGATCAAAATTCATCCTTCTTGTCCAGTCTTCAGACTATGTTGAGTGTAGCTCTGTTCACTCAATTTCACCTTCAATCAATCAAACAAACAAACCCAAAAACCCCTGAAATCTCAGATTGCTTGTCTGGTGATAGTGGGATACACCATGTCTCAAGACAGTTTGAAAGAAGTGACTTACTACTTACTGTCTGAGCCGAATTAAATACAGAAGAACTTGGTAGGCTGGCTATATAATTTTCTAAAGATGAATTAGTCATTTCTATATGGACAGATCAAGGTATGGTATTACAGGATTTATAGGTATATGCTCAGTAATTAGGCATTTGTACCAGAGTGGTTTTGGAGCAGCTTACACCTGATTTTAAAGCTGTGCCTTTCAATGGATTGCCTGTTCTCTTTTGTACAGCTGCCATCACATTGCTTATTATTTATAATATTTCGGTATGTTCCTTTAGTGGAAAAGGTTCTTAGAATTCCCGACCAAATTTGGAGCCACATATTGCTAGAGGCTGCAAGAACTCAAAGTGGAAGGCAGCTTTCTTCCCACTTTTGCTGTCAGCCTTGCTTTTTTCAACTGTAAATGTGATTAATGTCATTTTAGAAAAGCGAATGGAGGCAGGGATGTTGAGTCATTTTCTGAACTGCATTGCTGGGCGTTGAACCAAATCACTCCAATTCCAGTCTACTTTTGATGTGAACTCTTTGTTTCTTTTTGCTTATTTTTTAAAACTCTTGCATGATTTGACATATTTAACCAAAGACAGTGAACAGAGTAAGGCTCTGTTTCCTCCCATCACTGCTGAGCTACATCAGCAGGGCTGTGTCTGTTCATGGGGACTGCACTTATCTGCTTCAACCTGAGAGCTACACATGTTCACAAGTTGCTACATGGGAAATAGAACATGGTGTTGAAATGTGTGTCCAGAGACTCAGATGCTGCTGGATGCACAACTAGATCCTGTCTTTTAATTTGACAATCATGGGGTCTTTGATCCACATTTGCTGAAGGCAGTTGAAACTTTGCTGTGGCTTTTGGTGGTAATGAGACCTGAGTTTTAGAGTCAGATGTAGATGCCTGTGGAAACAAAAATAATTTAATGGGAGCCAAAGTTGATGTTTCTAGTTTAAACATGAGGTGTGATTCCCGTCTTTAAAATATTTTGTAAAAATACTTTATTGTGCCACCAACATAAATTTATAATGAAGAAAGAAGTGAAAAAGGGAGCTCAGTTTTTATTGAGAGGTAAAAACCACAGATGAGAATGAGTGAGTTTTGTTTTGGGTTCTATTATAAACCATTAATAATAGCAGGAAAAGCCAGAGGATAAGTTCCTTTGTATTTCAGTGTATTTTCTCAGCTAGACCTTTACTTGACATTACCCTGCTGTGACAGGGCCAGGGATAATAGGGAAAAGGAATCTATTTTCAGCAATGATTTGGAATACAAAAAGAAACTGATTTAAATCAGACTTTGTGTGTATTTTATTCATTACAGAGGATTAGTATTTCTTAAGTCTCCTTGAGCTGTTGTGGGTTTGGGGGGATTTTTTGTTTTGTTTTTCTTCTGATTCTCAGTGTTTGTTCTGTTTTCCCTGGTGCTGTTGCTGACACCAAGTTCTCCTGGAGGAACTGGTAGCAGGTCTGAGGTTGGGCTGGCCATGCCATCCTGCACAGAACAGCATTATCCACTGCAGGGAATTCCAATGGATAGAAGTTGACAATCCCACCCTGGCTGCAGCCTTTACTCATAGTCAGTGGTCCCCCTGGCAAATGGGCAAAGTATCTCTTAAAGGCCCTTTGGCCTCACAATAAGGGAGTGGTTTGTGGGTAACCTGAGCACACATCTTTGAACTGTATTGCTCATAAATGCACATATACTGTGTGGCTTCTAGGTCTACTAGAGGAAAATGAAGTACCTTCTGCCAAGAGATTCTGTCTTCTATTTGCAAAATCTAGTACATCCTGTAAGTGTTCCTAACTAGGCTTGTACAGTTTTGAAGAGCTTTGACAGAAAAGATTGGATTTTGTTGCTGTGCAGTGTAACAAAAAATTTACAATAAGCTTTGGATGTAAATTACAATCTGAAACACGAACCTTTTAACTGCATTTCTTGGTTACAAAAAGCAGACTTGGCAAACTCAGAGCTTCTGGAATAGGAGTTTCAGACATACAAGGCCTTGGAGTTATTGAGTATTCATAATAGCAGCTACAGAAAATGTAAAGATAAGGTTTTATTCTTGTGAGTTTGAAGTGCCATATGAATTCCTGGTATCACATGAGAATTTAGTTAGCCCATAGTATCTCAAGACCAAGCAAAAAAGCACATGTAGTGGCAGCTTGATACTACTTGGTTTCATTTCCCTACAACATTTTAAAAGCTTTATCCATGTGTTTAAAGTTAGGCAATGCTTATGCACCTATTTGAAATGGAGCCTCATTTAAAGCTGAATAAACGAGGTGAAATTGCTCTGGAATTTATTACAACTCTGTTACTGAAGAGTTAAACTCACCCTTTGAGTCATACCAGGTTTGTACTGTTTTGAGATCAAGATCTAGCTCTTAACTGCTTGAAGTGTAAAATGGTATAATTTGTTTTCAGTTTTCAGAGCAACCTAGTTTTGAGTCACTATGGCAACAGCAGTGGGTCTTGGGTTAACAAAGATTAATGACTCCCTTGGCCAAGGCTTCAATGGGTCACCTCACTCAGGAGTAGTGAAACTGTTCCACATGGCCTGGGTCAAATGCAGAAATCAGGGTGCCTGTCACTGCTGGTACAGCACGCTGCATCTTAATCACAGCTCACCCTTCTCATCTCTTCCTGTTGCATGAGGACAGGGCTCAGTGGCTGCTGTATGTGAGCAAGCCTCAGTGTTCAGGCTGCCTGGGAAAGTGGAGTCACCATCCCTGGAAGTGTTTAAAATACATGTAGATGTCTTAGGGACCTGGTTTAGACCTAGGGCTTGGCAGTGCTGGGTTAGCAACTGGAGTCAATGATCTTGAAGTTCCTTTCTGACTTTAATGATTCTGTGATTCTTACCCGTCATCCTCATTTCATCTTCATTCATTTCTGCTAAAAGAAATGTAGTTTAAAAGATGTGAAAATACGGAAGTTTTTCAACCAACTTCAACAGCAGATGTCATTTCTTAAAGTAATGGATTTACTACTCCTTTGACATTTTGTATTCATGTAAAATGTGTGCAGATCGTGAGGACTTGCTAGGAAGGAATTGGTTCCCAAGTAGATTTTGATTTAAATTGGATAAAGCTGTGAGATGTTTCTTAGTTTTCACATTTCCTGATTAGGAAAGATACCTTTCTGTAGAAAGAGACTTAATTTTCAAAGTGCTACATTGAAGTGTCTGTGTGCCCTTTTAAAATAGAGCCCCATTGCTTTTTTTTAAATTATTATTTAAAAATCAAATTAACTTTTTTAAAGTTTTTAAGAGGCTTGACCTTAACTCCACTAATGCAATCATCTTGCCATATTTCCATCATACAAATTAGCCCAGAGGAAGAGCAATTATCCCAGAACTTTGCTAAATTATTGCCTGATTGCTTCTTCAACCTTTTCCCTCTAAAACCATTCTTCCCTCTCTTTCTTCCCATGTTTTCCTACAGTATCCCATACAAACTATCAGCATTCCCTGCAAGTGGACTCAAGTACGTTTTTCCTGACCTCACCTGGGCAGGATTTGTTTTGACAGTTTAGTTGTGCCTCAGGCTGTAGACTTCCTGTAGGCAGGAGTTCAATCCACAGCAAAAAGGAGTGTGGAGAGGCTCTGCAAATGGCTCTCTTCACAGCACCAATGCTGTGCTCACATGAAACCTGCCTGAATTGCCACTGTTATTATTTTAACAGTTACACAGATCATTCTACAGGGACAGTTAGGGCTATTCTTCCTCCAGGTGGCATTTTGGATCTTGTGGTTATCCAGCCATATAATGATTGTAATAGCCAGCACAGTGAGCCTGCTGTAGCTGTACTGAGTTTTATTTCATTTTCTCAGTGCCCTGAGTTTGCTGCTTATTTTGTTGGATGTGTAATTGTGCCCCTGAGGAGATAAGGAGACAGGACATGCACATCATGATAGAAAATAATGTTACTGCCACTTTTCATTTTAAACTAGTGAAATACAAAAAACAAAACAAAACAAACAAACAACAAACAAAAAAACCCCCAAAAAATCCAAAACCACCCACAAAACAAAAACCGCAAGACATTAACATATTTTTAGCAGAGAAATAGCAGAAACAGCTACCCTGATGAACTTTACAATAGTGATTGTGTCAGTAAGGTGTAGGATGGGAATTTGCCATTGGTGAAGGTAAAACACCAAGACTATTATCCTCCAATTCTTCCAGAAACTGTCTGTGAGCTATGATGCTTCCTAGGTGATTCCAGGGATGGCTGCACCCATGCTTGGAGATGTCTTGAAGTTTGAACCCAGCCATGTTATCATTAATGTTATCAAACATTTAAACAGTTATCAAACTGCAGGGTCAGGCAGGGCCAGGCTTTACTGGGCAGGAGCTGCAGAGCTGCAGGAGAGCCTGGCCCCTGTCTCAAGCAACTTTCAAAGCAGTGCAAGTGCAGCAGTAAATGCACCCTAGAGAGCTGGCATGTAGTGGAGTTACAAAATATATTTTATGTTTCACAAAACACCTCAGATGATGGATCTATCTGTAGCACAGTATTCTAATTCCAAAGAACTCATGACTTAGAGCCCTTTCCTAGCTAGCAAAAAAATACAGGTTGGCAATAAAGGACAATTAGGAAATTTGAAGATTTAATTTGAAAAACACTCTTAACTGCACTTTTAATGGCATCTTCAAGCTGCTTAAGTTTTTAAGGGGTAATTAAATTATTTGAAGTAAGTCACTGTAACTTCTATGGCTACCTGTATCTCAGGATGCTAATTTTTGGCTGTAAAGTTACACAGTCCATGCTCTCAGTTGAAATGTTAAATGTTTGTCTTGAATTATTACACAGTTGTTCCAGTTCTAAAGACATTTCCTTTCTTCAGGGTAAGGGAGAATTTCTCCAAATATGTTGAAATGTAGATGTTTACAAGTGCTGATGATTTCAGGTTTGACTGTGACCTTTCAGAATTGTTCCTGCATTTGCCACAGGCTGACTGCTTACCAATTCTCATTGTTTGCACTGAGGAATAAGTGCTTTGTGTCCATACAGGTTTATGTTCTTGCTGTTGCTTTATTCACTCAGTTATTCCATACCTCAGTTATTCCGTATCTCAGCTTTTTAAAGTGCCAACTTTCTGTGTCTTTCATGATGGAAACAAAAATGTGATAGTTCTCTATGTTTGCAGATTATTGTGAGCTTCTTAGATCCAAGTGCTTTATATAAGGAAAAATATATTATCTTTATTATCACCTTAATAAATGCTGAGGATTCTTTTGTCAGTTAGGGCGATCAGGTTATTAGAGTCTCATCCTGACATGCTGTCTTTTGCCAACTTCCTGGGGCACCTCAGGAATTCACTTAATCTTTTTATATAATATATATAATGTATATATGTAATGTTTGTATTTTCCCATCTTCTATGCAAAATGAAATTATAGCATTTATGTATTTCACACAATGGTTGTGAAAACAAATTCATTGTAATTCATTGATTACTGGAGTGGTCAGCTATGTTAACATGTGTTTCCAAGAACAGAAAACACTGTTCAGCAAGTTATTCTCTAATTACTACTTCAATGCTATAAGCATGAAAAAGTTATTGGAATAGTTTTCTATAGAGTTACAGTAAGTGGCTATCAATTATTAATAAATAAAAAGCACATACTGCATACTAATTTAATATGAAACATTGTTTAGAGTAAAGTCATTTTCCATTTGAAAAAGAATATTAGATGAGAATTTTTTCAAACTTGAATTTGGATCTGCTTCCATGTTTAATAGATATGTTGAAAGCTCCTGACAAGAGGAAAGAGGTTGTTAATGGGATTATTTGCTGACTGTTAACACAAATGCAAGGAGACTGGCCCCAATAATTGTTATTATAAGTCATATAGACATTCCTGGTCAAAAATACATTGCAGAAAAGCTCTTAGCAGACCAGTTGGCAAATGGCTGTCAAACAGTTTGAAGAAATGTATTTGGGATTCCTTGCCCAGAGCAAATGGGAGACAAGCTGGTCAGAGAAAGGGAAGCAGGAAGTGATGGCTGAACTGCCAGTATATCTTGTCCTGCTTCCTCATCCCCATGGTGTCACTTGTGCCAAATATGTGTTGTCCCTGCAGGATGTAAAGTGCTTTGAAAGCACACTTAGTGAAATTACTTTTACTACATGGATGAAAACTATGTTTTAAGCACAAAATATTAATTAAAAAATGCTTTTCTTTGTGAAGAAATAGGGTCGGAACATAAATATATGTGGATAAAACTTTGTACTTAGGTGAAGTACTTACAGTACTTTGTACTGTTAGTACTTAGGACATCCTATAGAAAGGTGCTTGGGATCTACATTACAAAAAAAGCTTGGAGCCCAGGTGGTTTAGATTCTGTTCAACCAAGCCACGAAATAGTTTTACTTGCCTGAAATAATAAATAATAACATCTTCAATTTCTCCATTGGTAGGTTTCTGGGCTTAATCAATAATATCTGTGGCACTGTCACTATCCTGGGGCTGCTTGCAGTGTCTTGTCCCTTCAGAGTGGCAGAAGTTCCAGCTGTTGTTTCCTGGTCCATCAGCATCAGCCACAATGAGGATCCAGAACTCGCTGCAAGTGCAGGGCTCCTTGCTCAAGAAAATCCCACCTGTTGTAGAAATACCAATGCTGTTCAAATACTATGTATTCCCTTAGCTTCTGTGGATTGGGAAGGAGATGGAGAAACAGTATCAATCTTATCCTGAAATTTCTCAACCTTACATTGTCAAGTCTGGGGGTTTTTACCAGTTTGTAGTAGACCCCAAACAGATTTGATCTAAATTCTAGTGCCAGTGTTATGGTGAGAAGAAACTCCACATGGATGGTGCACATAAATAGGCCATATTTTTAGAAGAGAATACTCTCTAACTCTCAGTATATCAGATTTGTCATCCAATTTTCCATAAGGATCAGTTACATTTGGGACACAAAAAAAAAGAACCTGGAAGAATTGGAGGGCGCACACTGTCAATATTTTATGGTCTGCAGTGCAGGTTTCTTAACCATTTAATTCCAGTAACTCTGATAATGCTTTCTCACCGCATAAAATAGATTTTACTTGATCCCTCCACCATGCTTTTGGACTCCCTCTTACACTGAGATGTGAAATCAGCTGTTGCTGCTTTGCAGTTTACACAAGCTCATCAGAGGAAGGTACTACCTGTAAAAGATTCCAGATTCCTGATTGTCTTTCCCCAAAAGTCATTTATGTGAAAGTAAATATTTAATACCTGCCAGGCTCCAATAACTAAGCTACACTTCAAAACAAATTGAATAACAAAAATTCAATAAACCTAATTTAGCAGTAGTATCCATGAGCATTCATCTTCTCTCCAGTTAGAAGGGACTTTGACAGAGCTGCTTGTGTTCAGCCACATCAAGCACAAAGCATTCCTCTGCACTGTTCCATCCTCACCCTAGCAGGGTTTCTCTGTGCTGCTGAGACAAGAGAGGTAACTGGATGTTCTTCTTTTCTGGCAGGTACTGGACTGGATTGAGAATCATGGGGAAGCCTTTCTGAGCAAACACACAGGAGTGGGGAAATCTCTACACAGAGCACGAGCGCTGCAGAAAAGACATGATGATTTTGAAGAGGTAGCACAGGTAAGAGCCTGAATCAGAGTTTTCTGCTGGCTGGATTTTTGGTACTCCTTTTGCATATTTAGAAAAAGCTATCACTGATTTGGGTCACGCTGCTCTCTTCAAACATTTGGAGCTGCCCAGGATCCTGTCTCCAAGGCTTGAGTGTTGGCATGCACTCTGCAGAGCTGGGTAGAGGCAGGACTTGCAATCAGAAAATCATCACACTGGGTCGATGAAAGGTCTCCAAATCCATGAGAAATTACAAGCAGTTTATGGGAAAGCAGCACAAACTGTTGGGACATAGAGGAGAATGGTTATGAGCAAGAGTGATACAAAAATCAATCGTAACTCCTATGATGGAGACTGAGGGCCTTGAGCATGAGGTGGGAAGCAGCAACCAAGAAGCAGGGGAAACACCAGAGTGTGTTTGCAGTAAGGGCAAGGACACTTCCATTCCTTCTGAGAGTACAGTGCATTGTGTGGAAGGGATTTTTTTGTTTTGGAATGAGAGAAAGTAATTACAGGTAGACATTGTAATTGTTATTAATTTTCCTCATAGAACATTGTAAGCAAGGTTTTTCCAGGAATTTGATATGAACCCAAAGTCTTACAACTATTTCTCAAAGTGGAGTCATAGTAGATGTTTAAACATACATCCTGTCCTTATTTATGGAATTTAAAAGAAAGAGGACTTTTGATACGTTCTTCCATGGATTGAATAGCTTTTTTTTGGATTTTTTCCCCCTTAAGTATCCATGGTCAGAAATTACCCAGTCTCAGCTGTGGCTGTCAGATCATGTTACACCATTTTGGGGTAGATTTGAAACATCCTCTAGCTGTAACTGATAATCTGTAGAGGTACTTCTTCTTTGAGTATTTCAGATAAAATCCTCGTTGATCTATGCAAAACAGAATGTATCAAATGCTTTGCCTTCCTGATGCACACAGGGCAGGTTATTGGTCAGATGTTTCACTGTGACATAAGATAAAAATTTACTTGACTTTAGTTTTGGTTTTCTACAGAACCTTTCCCATGTGCTGGCCTAGTTTAGTTTAAGATATTTCCAGTAACAGGGACATACCTCTTTCACTGTTTCCTCAGGGAAAATACTTCACTGCCTGATGGCAGCTAGTGACAAGATATTTTTTCTTCTCTCCTTCACAGTGAATTTAAATTTCTCTCAATTGCTTTTTTTATTATTATTCCCTTGTTTATATTCCTGTAGTCTTGTTTATCTCTCTTAAGGAGATAAATCCCAGGAAATGGGATGAATTAAATACCCTGAAATATCTGTAGAATGTTGGCATGTCTTCTCCTATGTGCTTCTTAAACATATTCAATGTATTTAATTCTGCTAATATGTTCTTGTTCATCAATCCCTTGAAAATCTTTCCCTATCTATATTGTTGGAAATCCAGATTACCAACATTCTTCTCTTCATTTGATGTTCAGCTCTTGATGGAGTATCCTATTGCTTGGCTTGCTAATGAACCTCAGTGTTACCTTTCAGCTGTGAAGGGAAATCCTTACACACCATTGACAAATCACACAGTCTGGAAGCAGCAGTTCTGCATTGGCAGGTTTCTAAAATTTAATGGGACCACCTGTGGATTTAAGCTTTCTGGTAATAGGCCTGAATTTCTAAAAATATAAATTTCTGCAAATTTATTAAAATGGCTTTTAGGCTGGAGATTGCAAACTATAGTTCTAGAAGGCCTCATCCAAAAGCACAAGTTAGTGCAAGTTTTCATCCTAAAATCAGTATTAGGGGCCTTTCCAGAATGAGTGCTTGAGTCAGCTGTTACTGGATGCTATACAGGGTAGCAAATGAAAATTAACATCATGTAATATACAGGAGCTGAAACGAGGAGATTTCATGTCCTTTGTGTTATTAAAATACTTTCTAAATCCCCCTCCTCTGATACATTATCTTCATAATTGCAGTTACATCTCGCATTTTTTGGATCATAGTTAGCATTTTTTCTCCCTCCTCTCTGAGTACTACTTAACTAGAGATGTAGGAATCAAATTATGAACAGGTGAGAAGAGACAGAAAAATAACATGGTCATGACAGTAGAGATGAGAGCAAGCCATATAACTGTCTGCACAAGGAAACAACAGCTCATTTAAGGTTTGTTCCCCTGGCTGATGCCATTTGGAGATACATCCCTTCATCAGGGCTGAGGAACCTTACAGTGTGCAGTTTGCACATGCAGGTGCTAGGGTAAGTCAGAATATAATGATTTTGCTGAAGACTTTCCTAACCTCCCTCTTAGGTCTCCTTCTCTACCATTTCAGCACATCTGTCTGTGAATAACTTGAGACACATTTCCTTTCACTTCATGAGGCCGAATTCAGAGCAAATGAATCTTGTTCACTGGGTGAGCACATGTGTTCAGATGAAGGTGGGTGTTTCAAAGGGAGAGGCAGAGGAAAGAGAAAAGCCTAGTTTACATGGTTGTAGAACCACATGGGTACCTCTGATTCCTTTACATCTGATGGGCAGAATCAATGAGTGTCTCATTGCTCTGCATAGACTGTTGTGAACATGAAATTTATGGTGCATCCTAAATACAAATAATTGACACAAGTTGAACCTAGTTCCTCCCCAACAGCTCTGACAGGAGTAGTTTCCTCTGGTGCATTCACATGAGAGTATCATTGCTAATTTATGAGGCCTGTCTGCAGTGTGACACTGGAATGTGGTGCTGGCAAATGGACATGGGGACACACAGTGAGGGGAAGTGAAAGGAATCTCAGGCTTTATCTGAGGTCAAGGACTTGAGAACACAATCCTTTTTGCTTTGGAAAGAGTAATAGTGAGGGTAAGAGGAGAGGCCATAAATTTATCACACCTGGAATTCTCTTGCAGAAGCTTCTAGAGGGGTTGATTTTGCAGTTGGGGAATAAATCTCCTCTCCACTCTGATTATGACCAATTTTTATTCTCCCTAACTCCCTTCTTGATGCTTAACTCTTTAGAGTGTGTTGGAAATCAATTCTAAGTTTAAATATTTGTTATTTTTCACAGGACTTATTCCAAATATAACCCAATATAGTCCATAGTAAAGCAGATATACCACCATCCTAAACAAACTGTTGAGTTTGCCCATTCCCTTCATCAGGATGTTAACTGCTAGCTTTAATGGCGATAAAAAGGATTTTGTTTGTTTTTCTTAAACAAAATCATATAAAAAGTGTTCTCCTGACACACCTGGTGAGATTGACAATATAAGCAATATTATTTGCTATTGGCAGTTCTCTGATAAAAATGCTTAGCCTGCCATACAGTATAAATTTATTTTCAAAAATCTACTTTCTTTGGCTCTGATATATTTTTTCTTATCTCTTGTTGTTTCAGGAGGGCATTTGCAAAGGTCAGACTAGAAGCAATTTTCAGGAGTCTTCTTGACATTTTTAACAGGGGGCAAAACATTCCTGGTTTTGCCTCACTGCATGTGAACCAGAATCTTGTGTTGGGATTGCTGTGCTGAGAAATGCTCTGATTGACTGACCTGCCAAGGCACTAGATTGAGAGGTGGAACGTGCTCCCTCTATGTCTGATTAGAAACTCTGCAGATTGATAAATCTGAATGTAATGATCCAATCAGGCATGGCCCAAATAGATCACATTCCTGCATACAGCTGTGCTCAGAAAATGTCAGTGATTTTATAGCGCTGTATTGTGGGCAATAGGAAATGTAATTTGGGGTCTCCTGCTCTCCTAGCTGCTGTTTAGACAAAGCTCTGGCAATTTTTCTGCCTGTATTTATACTACATGGAACGCACAGATGGCGAATGTTTGAATTTGGATTAGAAAGCCTGAGCTCCTGGGAGGGAGGTTGTTATCTTGTATGTACCTGCAACTGTTTCTGCCAGTGTGAAAGTGCCAACCACGGCACAGCCCTGTGCCTGCTGTGCACTGAAATTTTGTAGCCAGGCGTTATCAAGATACCACCAAAGGAATATCACTCTGGATGGAGCTATGGTGTTCCAAGCCTCTTTGCTTGGCTGGAATTATTTTTTGCAAATCAGATAACTGTAGTCCAGCCAGTTACAGTTGTAAATCAAAAGATAATTTCATTTCAGGCTCTCTAACTTTTCCTTATTCAGGGCTTTTATCCTGAGGACAGCATGCCTTCCAGTTGGAAAAGTCTCCCAACACTTCAGCACTATCTGGCTGAACTGCATGTGTTGGAAGCTCTTCTCCTGTTCTCTGTATATGAAGAGATACAGATAATTTTCCTCTCTTCTGGCATTCCCAGCAATCAGAGGTTAAGGTGGCTCTCTCAGCGTCCTCCTTTGCTCACAAAGAGCATTGCTGCCTTTGTTCTGCTGCAGAATTAGGAAAGGTCCTGGAAACTGCTCTGATAATCCCTTGCATTCTGCTCTCACAGGTCTGAGTGGTTTCGTGAATGCTCTGAAACGAGCATTTCTGTACCTTTCTGCCTTCATGAGCTTTTCCCTCAGACGTGCTGTTAAGATTTCCTGTCGTCCAGGTTTATCCATGTTTTGCCTGGCGAACCAGTGAGGATTTCCACCTGCAGATGGCACTCGCAATGCACTGAAAAGCCTTGAGACTAATGGGAAACAGAGCCGATGTTTCTCATCCAAACTAACCAAACATTGTCTCGCAGTGAAATGAAGCAGAAGTGGAAGCTGGCTCGCTCCCTGTCCCATGGTGTTCTCCTTCCCCTGCCAAAACCCACGTTTTTCAAGGTCACCCAGAAAAACAACCCCCCTAATATTTTATTTTGTTAAATGCAAAGCTGGGCGGTCCATGGTTTCAGTCAAGGTGATGCTTGTCATCTGTGTTTATGGGATAAGCTGCTCTCAGATTTTTGGAGCTGTTCTCAAGGCTCTTAGGCCACATTAAGCTCACAGCTACAACTGGGGTTGCATTTAGTACCTGTGTGTGTGTGTTTCCATGCAATAATTGGTGTATTTTTCATGGTAATCAAAAGGCACTGATGTTTGCAAGGTGAAATATCTTAACAAAACACATGTTCTGAACAGCCTTAGCTCAAAATGTGTGGGGTTGTCCCTTCTGATCCAACACAGTAAGAAGATTGACTGGAGGCTGAGTGTGGCAATCAGAGTTCATGGGGTTTGTCCATTGCAGCAGATCTTGGTTTAGCCCTTGTGTCTAAAACAGTTTTCATTAAGTTACAAGGATCTTCTATTTCTGCCTTTGGAAGTTTTAGGGAATCCATTTTACCAAGGTATACACACAATGCAGTGAACTACTCTTAAATTATTACAATGAAGAAGAGCCAGACAAAATGTGAGAAAAATGCTGGACTTTGCATTTGGGAAGTCTGGCATTTGGGAAACCAGTCAGTTTTCCTGTTCTTGGGTACCTGTGCTTGCCTTCCTCCAAGACAGCTTTGGAAGACGGTGATTAAACACCTGAACTATGGCTTTGTACCATCAAACCTAACCTTATATGTACATACACAGTTCCTTTAAGATTCAGCTCTTCCTTTTATTCATCCCAGGAAGGTAAATGTATTTTCTGTAAGCCAAGGCTTTCAGCAGAGACCTTGAAAGCCAAGGGCCTGTATCAGCTATAAGAAATCAAAGCTCGGGTGATATTCATCTAAGAGGCAATTTGTTCTCCAGTATTCTTTTTTGGAGTATTCCCTTTCTCCATTGCACTGTTCCTAAAATACTGTCAGTTCAGAGTTTTTGAAAAGCTTTTGCAGATGGAAAAACTTTGAATGCAAATATGTTGAAAAAAATATGATTGATTGTCATGTGAAATATCCAGATGATCCAGTAAGAAATTTTGCAGGTAAAAATGATATTCTGTGATCTCCCAGTCCCACATAGTTTTGCTTGAACTGCTTTAAAACTAAATGTGGTAATGGAAGTCAGGCCAAAGCTGAATTGCAAACAGCTACTTGTTTGGCCTTCAGGATAAAACCCTAGTGCTTTCCCATACAAATTCCAGCTCTGTTGGATGTTGTTGTTCTAAAGTTTGGCATGAAGTTCAATACTGATGTAAAACAGCTAGGGATAAATAAAGAGACCATGTTGATAATGAGCACTTAGGAAGCATTGTCCCAGGGTGGTTTTTTAATAATTATTTTGTTTTACTTTTTACAATTTTGTGGCCTATCTGGCTGTTGAAAGGAATAGCTTGCTGGGCATACTGGATTTTTCCCTTTAGGTTGAGTGACTAAAATCTTATGTAGGATGAAATATTTAGCCAAAACAGGGAGAAAGCAGACAATTAAACCTGGTAAGAAACATGCTTAAAGTTGGCAATAATAACTATTTTCAGTATTGCCAAATCTTTTTAAAAATAACAAAAGCATGAGACAGGCAACAAAAAATCAGGCGTACTCTTATTTTCATCATCCTTTACATGGCCATTAGCAAGTTCTGAAGCTATAATCTGCATTTTCCTGTTCATTTATGTAAATGTATTCACTTCAACACAAAGAGAAAAAATGCCCACTGGCAGCAGATTACACAGGCCTTTGTACCATGGTGCAGGAGCTGCAGAACTCTTGGTTTCTCCTCCTGGCTGGCATCAGGCTGCACCTGGCAGTCACAGACAGCAGAGATCAATGGAACTGCCAATACATGGGCTGTCTGTGAAGGTTATCTTGGGGCTGCTGGATCCAAAAACTTCTAACAGCATACCTAGGGGCTAGATAGTTTATCATGGGAGCCATGGTATGACTTTGTGCATGAAGTCTAGGAGCCTCTGGGTGACTTGGAACATATCTGCAATGCAAGAGCAGAGATACTGAAATGGTTCTGCACAGCCTGGGCCAGGAACCAGAAAGGCTGGGAAGGGCTGTGCAGATTGCCTGGGTCAGATGTGGAGCTGTGGGGACTCAACTGCCAGACCTAAGTCAGAAGCAGGGCACTTAACACATGTTTTCCCTGAAGATGTGTGAAAGAAGGACTCTTCAGAGCATGCTGTGGATATCAGAACCATGGAGACTCCGTTAGCAAGGGCTATTGAAACTGCATCCTGGCAAATCTTCTGGAAGCAGTGGAACTGAATTGGTGGCCAGTGGTACTCTATGATCTAGTGGTAGCAGGCAACCTGTTTTTAGACAGGCTCTATAATGGCACAGAAATCTTCCTGGCGTTTGTGTGAAGGGCTGTGTCTATTATGCCATGTCTTTGAGTTTGCATTTCAGTGTATTTCTCCTCCAGCTCAAGGTGATTTTCTTTCCTATTTCTTCTCCTCCAAAATCACTTGACAGCTGGATCTTTTCATTAAATCTCCAGCAGCATGATTCACAATCTAAATGCTCCCTATAAAATCTTGAGTCTTGGCAACAGAGTGCATTTTTTCACAATTGCCAGGAGCTAGCTTCCTATCACTGGTTTATTTGGGTAGGTTTATTTTTGCGTCTTTAAAATATGTTCCTTTAATTTCCTATAAATGCATAATGCTGTTCCCATGGCAGAAAGGGAGACAATGAAGCTATTTAAGAAATATATTTTTTTAATTCTGGAGGTTCTGGAAAATAGAATTTCTATTGTGTGGTGAATTCTGAGATTTTGAACTAATTTCTTTTTTAATTAGAAAAGACAGCCAATGTTTCGTAAAGAAGATAAATCCTGGAATTTGTTTCAAGGTCCAAAATTTCTTAAAGAGAACACTGGAAAATTATTGCACTGATATGTTATATAAACTGAGTACTAAAAATATATTCAGTAGGATACTGATGTATCAACTGAAGAAACCTAGAGCTGAAACAAAACCACTGACAATTTCTGTGAAATATACCCATTTAAAAGAACAACTGCTCTTCTGACTGACCTGTCTGTGTTGATGAAAACCATCATCATCTAAAGGCTTTTGAACCTTTCTGGTCATTTTTCTTTGTGCTCTTCTTATTGGCAGATCCGTAGGTTATCAAACTGTACCTTATCGATTCCAGAAGA
Source organism: Entomyzon cyanotis (assembly GCA_024500445.1). Taxonomy (NCBI): domain Eukaryota; kingdom Metazoa; phylum Chordata; class Aves; order Passeriformes; family Meliphagidae; genus Entomyzon; species Entomyzon cyanotis. The sequence goes on along the minus strand of JAKEPQ010001026.1, from coordinate 9,666,901 downwards.
TTAATTGCAGCAATGTCCAAGTCTCATTTGTAGTGATGGTGGACTGGTACTTTTCAATTTCTTGTAGCTATTGATAACGGGGAGGCTCAAGGGGACAAGAGTGACACTGTGAATTGTATCAGCATTCCTACTTTGTGATTCTGTTCCAGTGCAGTAGAAGGAGCTGCCCCAGGCTGTGCTGCTGCCTCTGGGCCAGCCAGTGAAGGCTTTAGGAGAATGGCACAACATGAGCCACAGCAACTGCTTATGACATTGCTGCCAATCCCAAATAGGCTGCTTTGAAGATACTGGTAAAAAGGATATTTAATGTGCATTAAGCCAATATCAGGGATTTGTATGCGGTAACAGAGCAAAATAATTTTCAAGGACAAATTTTAAGCATTCATTATCACTGTGCAAATTTTCTGGAAACAGATTAAGTTCCATTAATCACTCTGCTGCACAAGATTTAGAGCAAAATCACACTTCCAATTTCAGATAAATTGCTTATAATTAACTTTTTCTAAAGAGTGGAGAATCCAGTTTGATGGTTCTGCACTGCAGAGAAGCTGCTTGGCAGCGTCATTGTCCCTCTCTTCTTTCCCTATCATGGATCCCTAATTGTCCAGATGAAGAATGTTCTCTTAGTCCCACATCAGGTGTTTGAATTGTCTAAAAACTACACTTGCATTATGAGACTATTGCAGAGGCTTTATACTGATTATGTATAAATTGATAGTATTCAACCAGCTTTTTATTGCATATAAACCTATTTTTAAAATTTATTTCCCTGGGATGGTGTTCAGATCTCAATTTCTCCTCTATAAAGATAGGGCAACCTCAGTGGATTTACACAGTTCTTTTGGAATTACACGTGTGAATAGGGACAAAAATCCTAATGTGTGTATAAATAATTCACTTGTTGATTCAGTGCTTGTAATCCAGCCATTAATATTCCCCTCCATAACTGGGGGCTGTGAGGTCTGGTTTTGCATAACCGAGTCCCCAAGGAAGCACTGTTTTGTGTCACCATGGAAATGGCATCTGGTTTGAGGCATTTAGGCACCTTTGTTTAGTGTCTGGTTCAGAGCACCACCACAGGCAGAAACACAGAGCCCTCTCCTCCTTTGCTGAGCTAGGGAGAGAAATTCTAAGATTGACATGAGAAAAGCAGGCAGAATCGTCCTTTTCGTGCCTCTACTACATTAAAAATTGAGCTTGTTTGGGGAGAAAGAAATTGCAGAATTTGCAAGAAGTCAGGAACTGAGACAGGAGGTGTCTCTGAACTGTCAGTGAGCGTGTGCACACGTGTTAGTTTAGCATGACTGCCTGTTTTAGTATGCAGCTGATACAACAGAAACCACTGCGTGCTCCAGAACAACTGCACTGGCTCCTATTAACACTCAACTCGTTAACACTCAACTCGTTATTATTGTGGTGTTTTCTTCAATGCATGAGATTTTTGTCAATGCTATTTCTTTTCCCTGTGCAGTGTAGGTAAGTCTTTGTGACATTGGTGAGATCCACAGCTTTGCAGCAAGCAGAGAGCCAAGCCTGCTGTTTCCTCCTCTGGAGTAATGTTAAAGCTCAGTTCAGAAGTGCACAGAGTAAAAGGGTGGTTGTGACTTGTTAATATCAAAGAATGGGAAGTGCAGCTTTCACATTAAATGTGTCAGCTGAAGCAAGTGCATTGTTGGGTGGAATGAAGGGTGTTTCTGCTCAGAGAGGAGAGATGGCTGAGAGCACTGGGGTTCAGCCTCTGGCTCCTGGTTGTTTTGCCAGGATTTATATTGACAACCAGAGCTTGGATTTTTCAATGCCCACCCATCAAAGTTGAGTGCAGGAAGGACTGGAAACCTGCAGTGCTCCACAGTGGCAGAGAGGGGTCTGGTAAAATCTCAGTGTTACGTTCTGTTGTCTTCTTGGGTTTGTTTAATCTCAAAATAGACCTAATTGAAACCTTTTAAAAATCAGAGGTGGATGTTGTGGCTCAGGCAAATACTACCCAGCTGGGGATCCATTCACACCATTCCTCCTTTGGAAAAAAGTAACCTTTTCTGACTGGGGGTTGAAAGCTGCTCCTCCCAGTTCCAGGCCCTTTCCCAAAGGATTCACAGTTTTATCTGTGCCAAAGCACAGTTTCTCAGTGCACACTGAGTGGTGGGCACTGCTCAGGCTTCACTCCTCTGTGATGCACTGAAAACCAAACAGGGGAGAAGCAGCCCCACAGCAATGCCAGGGCTGTGCAGCCACGCTGAAATGCCAGTCATCTCTCCTGAGTGTGCTCCCCCTTGGGATGGGGAATTGGGTCAGTAGGTCATTTAACCATTGCAAATTTAGGTTTTTTATAGGCGCATGTAAATGTGGGACAGGAAAAAAAAAGATATTTCCCAGCACAGAGTAGAATCTGATTTGTGTGCTAACATGGGGATGTGAAAAAATGAGATTATTTTGGGATGAGAATGCTGGAGGAGTGTGACTTGCTGTTTGGACCTGCTGGACATGCCTTTAGGGTGGGGGCAGGTGCCCAAATCCTACTGTTTGGGGTTTGGCACAGGGACAGCAGGCAGACAGAGATCAAAAGACAACTCAAAGAGAATTTCTCTGATCTTTGCTTTTGTCTCATGTCGTGGCCAGTCTTGTCCTTTGAGGGCTGATTTGGGATTTTTGAGGGGGATTGGATAAGGAGAAGAAAGGACTCAGCAACACTAAATAAAGAATACACTAGAAAGCTCTCAGGATGGTTTAATAGTAAAAAACATGGCAGATGTTGATTACAGACGCAGTATCTCATATGCCTGCAATATTCATGGAGATATACTACTTGCCAAAAATCAGTACATTTTATAGCATGAAAATTTCTGGTGGGAACGCCTCTGTACCAGATCTCTCACTGTAAGTCATTATTAAGATATATTTATCTCAGATCATGTGTGGCCCCCTAATAAGAGCCAAAAATAAAACCATGGTATCTTTCTAAATCTTTGTTGTGCTTATGGATAAGCTGAATTGAATTTCATTCACACAGTCGAACACGTTTTTAAAATGCACCCCATATGAGTGCTTTCTGGCCAACATGAAACATGTTAGTTCCTGTCTGGAACTTTTCTAAAGTGTAGGAATAAGTCTGGTGTAAAATAAATAAAATGGTCTTTTACTTCCACGTTAGTGAAACCTCCTTCCATCATTCCTCAATGTAAGTATGCAATGTATCTCCCTAGGTGTTACAGGAGATTTTAATATTTTTAAACTTCAGGGAAGACAAAGCCTTTAGTCCATCCTGCTTTGGTGGCACCTCTGAAGAACTAATTTGGTGGGTAAGCCATACAGACAGTTCACATGTCAGAGAAATAGCAGTGGTGAAAAATTGGTTTATAAATCTAATAAGATTCAGAGAATGGCTTCTACTCATTTGAAACAAATTCCAATGTGTAACCATGACAGAGAGATGAATTAATGTTGACAGTGAAGAGATTCTGAATCCAAAGGGACTGTCTTGCTGACCTGCTTGTGAAGATGCTGGGCTAGAACAAGGACATGAAGTAAAAAGTTACTTCAACTTTAACTGAAGCTGGGGGAGACTGTTTTATTGTTGTAGATAGCAGAGGGACATTCTCCATGCAATTATCTGAGGTCCAGAGAGCAGGGAGATGGGGATGGGTGTTTCTGAGTGGTGGGCAGGTGGTGTGTTACCATTCCTGTTCACAGAGTATGTTGAGAAACCTCCTTTTGCCAAAGGGAAATATCCAAATTGTGAACGAAACAGAAGTGTTGATGTTTTATTCTAATCGTGTGTTTGTCTCTGGCAGGCAGTGTACTGAAGTGTGAGGTTTATTCTGGAAGGAAAGTGATTTTTTTTTTTAAGTGATCAATTTTTAAGTGGTTCTTTGCTACAAGTTAAATTTTACCAGGCAAATAAGAGGGATGCAGGAGAACACCAAGGGGTTCAGGCTCCCCTCTGAATCTCGAGGGAATATAGACAGTGCTAGGATATGGCACCACAAGATGCCTTCACTGAGAGCATCTCCTGCACCACTCCCACCTGGGTTGGTGCACAGGAGCTGATGCAATGCAGCATGTCAGGGAGGAAATCTGTATTTCAAAGGAGTGGCAGCAAAAATTTAACTAAATCCTGAATCCTTCCTCAGGTAGCAGCGGTGCACTGACCATGCTAAAAGGATGTGGCATATCTTCCTCAGTATTTTTTCTGTCAACAATCAGTTTGCTTGTCAGAGGTAGCCTTTCACTTACGGGAAAAAAGAGTTCACTGCGAGCTGGAGGTCCTATGATGCATTAGTGGTGCACTTCCCTTTTTGCAGCAGCCTGTGGTGTGTTTGTGTCATATATTACCAGACAGAAAGAATGATTGTTATGTGATGCATATGCAGCACTGTGTTGTGCTCCAGACTGCCTGCTCTCAATATGCAGCTGTGTAGGAATTCTTAAACTGAAAGCTCAGAAGCTTGGTCAAAGTTTTGTCAAATTTTCTTCCATTAAACATTACTTCATTCTATAAACAGTCCCATGTCACTCTAAGTGGTCTTCAGGAAAGATGCTATAACCTATCTCCACCTTAATGGAAATAAGAGCATAGCTGAGTCGGGGTGGTGGTTGTGGGGGAAATGGAGAGGAAATGCTTTGCTGTCTTAAAGTAGGTTTTATTAAAAAATAGGCACAGAATTCACATCTTCACAAGTTTATTTCTGCTTCTGTTTTTAAGGCAACCATAATGCCAGTTGTACTTGGTGCTGCCTTTTCCCACTGCTGCTGACAGTCCAAAACCTTTTAATACTGTTGCTGTGTCTTTGAAATCTCCAAACCATGAGCATGATATTAAACCCAGAATGCCTGGAGTTATTTCAATTCCAGAGACCAACCAGACTTGATAAAGCTGTCATGATTGCACTCGTGTCTGTAGGGCTCAGAAAAGATGTGAACTGAGCCTTTGGGACAGAAAGTAATACCATGCCCTCCTGGATTGCTGCTCACCTTGGAGCTCCTGCATGTTTATTTCTCCACCCACCTTCCCTTTTGCCCCTATGATAAAGAAGTTGTGGAGCTTTGCTGTGAACCACCTGGGTTTTTTGATGATATTAATCATTCAAGAAGCTTTCAAAAGGAGCTGTATTTCACTCCTGACAGTTTGCCTTCTTGTGCTCCCTTGTCATTTTCACAAAAGAAAATGCTTTCCTCATTTTTGCTGAATTTCAAAGGCTAAGTTACCATAGAGTCACTTGAGCAACTCTCAACTGTACACTCTGCAAGTTACTCAGTCATGAAATTGGGCAGTGATAATTCTGTTTTAGCAGTGCACTCACTGTGCTGCATAACACTGAGCACTGTCAGCTTGGTTTCAGGTTTGCTACCAGAACTACTGTTTCGTTGTCTTCATTGTCCTGCTTTCCTTGCTGTTGCTCACTTTCACATTCCTGTTCCTGTACAAGGATGTTTTGAAAGTGAAGGGACTGAGCTATTTTCCTTTATATTACCAAGGATAAAGTACTAGAATAAAACCTAGCCTATAGTCATCAATTTCAGATATATTCCCTAATTCTTATACATCCTTGTAAAGAATGTAAAATATTGAAACAGCAGGAGGAGTATTTCATCATCTCATTTCAATATTCTGTTTGGATATGCTTCTATGAGAAGAGCAGTATAGTGGCAGAAAGTAAAAATTAAAATACTCGTGTAAGCACAAAATGAACCTGTAATTTGTACATGTAATTTGCTTTCCCAGCTGTCCATGTCTCTTCATCTCAGGATGACATTGAAGGTGGCTGAGAGGTGTAGATCTTTGCCAAGCATGCTTTTGTTCTTTGTGTGTTTGTAGTATGTACACACACATGTGTCTTCACATACTTATTAATATTGGATGTGATGTATGATTTTAAATGTAATTTAAAACATTATTTCGCTATATATTTCACTGGCATTTCATTGAATAATGGTTGTGATCACACTGGAGTTAATTAGCATGATTGTGGTAATGGGAGTATTTTCTACTTGATGTATGAGTGCACTCCTGATTGAGATGAACAATTGATGGGATGAAATACACCATAGCCAACAGGTTTTTTTTAATCTAAAGTAAGCGCTCAATGTGAAATAGCACAAAGAGGAATTCTTTTAGCTAATGTATTCCCAGCTATTAATTCTAATCTTGCTTATTTATTAGTTTGAAGGTCTAAGGTAGCCTTTAATCAATTTATCTGGTGTTTCAGCAGTTGATGTAATGTGTAAGTGTCACTCTTTTAAATTCAAATAATAAATTCATCTTGGCTTTTATGTGAACCCTGAGGGAAAATCATAAATAAAAGCAACAATACGTGGAAAAATACCTGGTTCTTCACAATGGTCAGTGAGGATTCTGGGTTGTATCCAGCTTGTCATTCCTGGGAATATTTTATATCTAATTCATACTGAAAAATGCTGGTCTGCTGAAGCATAGGTGACATTCCAGGCGTTATGGTTCCTGACTGTGTTTGCAGATAGATGCACTTCTGACAATTGTAATAATGCCATTGAAATTGTCAAGTGATACTTGGGCACACATTCACATTCTTGCACTCACTAACTTACCTGAGACCCTTATTTGTTCAGAGTAGTTATACAGATGTGATTAATTCATTTAGAAGTAGGCATGTTCTTGCATGTTCATCAAAATATGAATATAACAGGCTGTAGTATTTGAAGAGTTCAAACTTCAGGAAGAACAATGCAAGGAGAATTGGGGTGAAATTATGGCAAGAAAAACTGAAGATGAATTGCCATATTTAAGGGAATAACAGTCTGAAGAAGAAGGTGCTGATGGAAATTTCATTAGCCTGGATATTGTTTTAAAAGGTCTGAAGAGGTTTCCATTCTAGTGTGTAGTGGGGACCAACCTTGTACTGACAGAGTGAGTGTTTGCATGACCTCAGAGACATGTTCTGCCTGTAACTTCTGTAACTGTAATTCCTGGTAAGTCTGTTTTGAATTAGAGCAACAGAGCACAAGTAAGAATATAAGTCTTGATTTGATTATGTGCAATTCAAATGGAATAAAATCACAACTTATATTAGATCATCATATGCACTTAGCCTTTGCCCTACTTAAGGGAGGAGGAATTTTGACAAAGATGGATGCCTCCTTAAACCCCAGATTTATTTATCAAAGAAATGTTTCATTGTGGTCACATATTTTAGCTTTAGAATATCAAGTTACTAAAGATATAATTCTCCACAAAGTCCTGACTCTGAGAACACTTAACCTCAACAAATACTGGAGCTAATTTTAACAAAGTAGCTTGAGCAAAGGATCTGATAGCAGTAACTGAGCTTCATAATTAAAATAACAATAGTTTATAAGGCTTGACAAGAACTGCAGAATCAGCTCCATAATTATAATTTTGCCAATGTGAATTGTGCTGTAGTTTCGTTGGGGAAAAGTTCTACCCACTGTCTATGCACAGAACAGGTACTAGGTCTCCATAGTCCTATTTTTAGCCCTTTACAATTTTTTCACTCCTCCTGTGATCTTGGGTAGATGGTTAGAAGGCTGACCCAGTTCTCCCTGAAGTCAGTAAAATCCTTTTTACTGTTTTCAGTAAGAGATGGCTCAGGCTTTGAACTTTGTCTCGACATCCCAACTTCCCAGCAGGAGTGCTGATACAGAGATTTCGTCTTTGGTGCTGAAGAGTCGAGTCACGACTCTAAAGAACATAAAGAAGATATCACATCAGAGAAAGCCTAATAAGTCTCCTAAACTTCAGCCTGTAGGCATAATATGGGATTAACATCACAAGTCTTTAGTCAAGAATATCAGATCTAAGCTAGTCGTTTTCTCTCTCTAGCTGGTACTTACTGGCCTCCAGAGATGCCATCTCTTCCATGCCTTTTTCATGGTAAAACCCAGGTGACAAAGTTCTCTGGATCAATGCAAGGAACCTTGGCCTGGAACTGCCTTGCACAGCCCCAGAACTTGATCAGTACAGACTAGTGCTGCCTCATTCCCCTTGTCTCAACATCTGCTTGGGAAGTGAAGTCCAGGGTATATAGTTTGTGTTTAATGTGATCCCTCAAATATAATATACAGCTGTAAAATAGTGTGCAGGGGGAGATCGTTCTGGAAAAAAAATTGTCTGCCCTGGACTACCTCTAGATGCAGCTATTTTCAATGTAATCAGCCTAGAAACACAGCAATAAACTGTTACACATGTAGTTCCTAGGAGTAGATAAAAACTACATGAAATAATTTTCTTTGAAAGCACACGGGCCAAAACCAAAATGCTGCACTAAATTGATTGTTGCCTTAAAAATGTGGGGAAGAGCACAAAGACATATAGATAGATAGATAGATTTCCTTGTGTTTGCAGATTTTGTGATTGAAATAAGTCATTGTGCAAACATTGGTCTACAAAGATTATGAGATTTGAGGTGGAAGCTGGTTTTGTGCATGAAATGGTGCAGAACTATGAAGGCATTACATGCTTTCCTTCATTGTAAAACATAATTCTCTCTTGGATTCTCACCCTGCCTGATCCAGGGTTATGTCACACCAAAAAAGTACAAAGTGGTTCAAACAAATAAAATAAGTGTCTGTACCCCAAAGTGCTTATTAACAAGGGAGCAAGCTCAGGATGAAAATGTAGAGTGCAGGGAAGCAGTGCAGCATTATAGCACCAACCAGGATGAAGCACTCAGGTTCATCAGTGCTTTGGTTCAATGCTTGAAGACAAATAGATAAACATGAAAATATTTGATATGTGTAACAACTTCTGATACGATATATGTGTACTTTAAGCAAACAAACAGAAGTAGAGCAAGCCCTCTGCAAATGAGTAACCTCTGGCTTATTTGGCCTGTGCTGTGTGTACATCTCGACAGCTGACAAGAGAGGACACTCCTTTCATGAGCACATCAGGCTCAGGGGTTCAAGGCAAGGGTGGGTAATTCCCAAATTGCAGCTGCTGATCTGAAATGTACCTAAATCTCTTAAATCTGCAACAGAGAGCTGGAAATCTCTCAGCACGAAGCCTTCCTTTTAGAATGGCAAGAATATATCCATTAGTTGTTTCTCCTGTCATAAACTGCACCTGTTTTTAAAACCCAGACACTTACCTGTGACCTCAGTGGACAAAGACAGAAAAAGAAGTGAGCAAAAATTTCCCCATACTCAAAATGTGTTGTGTTCAAGCTTTTTGTGCATGACACATTTATGCAAACACATCCAAAATTAGGTATGAATTCTTCAGGGAAGCATCCCAGTACACTGACAGTGCCTTGTTGCAGCCCAGAGGAAACACTGAGTGTGGCTCCTTCCACACCCAACCAGCTTCCCTGCAGAAAATCACTTTGCCTTTGGAGAACTTTGTGCAATGCAAAGGGGCTGCTTCTGGACCACTGCATCTTTTATTGTCTGTGCAGTGAGGCCAGAGCCTCTGCTGAGGCCAGAGCCTCTGCTGAGGCCAGTCTGCTTTGTTTCTTCCCCCAAAGTCTAGGGCTCAGCCTACACCCTTTCCACCAGCATGTTTGCATCTGGTCATTGCATCAGTGAGCTCATCCACAGGTAATTCAATGTAGCACATGTTGGAGTCAGTAAACTTGTAGTGGCTTTCAGCAGAGATGGATCTAAATGTGTTAGGGGGCAAATGCAGCAAAGCTGTGTTCATACTGTATTTCAAAAAAGGTGTTCTGTGTCCCCAGTCTGTGCCACAAAGAGAGAGGGAAGGTGTTTACAAGTATAGTCAATGCTACATATAAAAGACTTCTGCTCAGGGAGCTGGACTGGTGGGTGAGCTGTTGTAGTGGTAATGTGTGAAAAACCCTGGACTAGACATTGAAAAATAGTGCTAGGTTTGGCATCTACTCCAAAGACTATTGGAAGAGGAACATTCAGAATAGATGCTGTTAAGTGAAACTGGACTCTAATTTAGATCACATTAAATGGAACATTTTTTACAAACTCTCAGCTAAAGAGGTTTCCAAAAAGTTATTATTAAAACATAAAATTTTGCTGCTGTTAACAGCCTAACCATTATAGCAGTAGCCTGAAAGTAAGGGAATAAAAATTTACTATCGGTAACAAAACTGTCTCAAATATGTTCTTCACAGTCAAAAAGGAGAAATGCAAATACCGGATATTTATAGTCAGCCCTCAGAAACAGGGAAAATGAACAGTGAATGAGCTGTTTTCTTTTTGCTTTTTATAGCCAGAAATATTTTCCCCCATTGAACACTTGGAGGTCAGTATTCGATCTCTGTATTGAATATTTTCTCAAAGAACTGTTGACTGCAGCAGGATATTATCTAAGCAGGAGCAACATGGCTTGATTCATGGCTTTTCTTTTTGACAGTGTTCATGTAAAGCTCAGAAGTACGTGTGTGTCCACAGTGTCCAAAGGTATTTTGTGTATATACATCAAGTTAATGCATTTTTAAACTGAGGAGGATTTTGACAAGGAAGGTGCTACAATTCTTCCATTGACGTGGAGGTTAAAATTTAGTGGGAGCAGTCTTAAGCCAATGCCAAGCAGTTCTAAAGATGTAGCTGATATCTCTGTCTATCCTTATTTTTGTTAAGTGTTAAATACCAAAGAGCTATTGGCCTCATCTTGAGTGAAGAAAGCTTTTATATGACAGCAAGGGCTGGCTGTGTTTCGTTTGCAAAACATAGCTGACTAAGGCATAGCTCTATAGTTCTGGAGAGGATGACTGCACTCACTTTCCATTTCTGCTGTTATGAAACTCTCCAGTGTATTAGTTGAGTGGTGTTTTCCAGAAATGTGAAAAAGAGAGAGAAAGGATGGGCAGGTAGCTTGAAACCTGAGGTAAGTTGGACGGAGTTCCCATCTCTTACTTGACAGTCTGACATGTCTTGGGTACATTAATTCACTTCTGGGTTCATCAGTTCTGTAAAGTGGGAGTCATACACCTCATATCACAAAGGCCATGGCTGTGGGGTAAATCTATTCAGGACAGTGCAGTGTTCAGATTCTTATGTAATGCAGGGCAGGTACATGCCCTGGGCAAACTGGAAATGGGCATTACATACTGGCAGCTTGCAAGTGAATCGCATGGACTCCATCAATTCAGAAATATGATACAGAATAGTAGACAAGAGGAAAAAACATAGAAGAAGCTTGTGAGAAAACATGGTCTATCTCACAAAAGTCAGTGAAATGCAAATATTCCTTGGGGCTGAGACATCTCTGGCTGACATGATTACATGCTGTAATATGAGAGCAGTTGGGAGGCCATTGCAGCAAGCTGGTGGCTGAGTGTCACATGAGGCACTGTAGCCCTCTGAGCTGGTGAGTCCCACTTGCTTCATTGCATTATCTTTGAGAAATTGCAGGGAACTTGGAAATAAACAAGCGGGAAGTCCTGTTACTGTGCCTGGCAGGATTGGGTTGGGGTGGTGTGTTTCAAATAAGAAATTATTTTATGTGTACTCAGGGATCAGTCTACGTGGCTTTATACGTTCTCCTTTCATAGATGGCAGTGCCAGTAGGAAATACTGCTTTGTTTTAAAACTCTGGTAATCACTTGCTTTCATGCCTTAAGGATAAGCAGCCTCTTTCAGGGGTTCACTTGCCACAGTTGCATTACTCATACCGTGTTTCTTGCTTTGTTTGCTGGTAGAATACATACACCAATGCAGACAAGCTCTTGGAGGCTGCAGAGCAGTTGGCTCAGACTGGGGAATGTGACCCTGAAGAGATCTATAAAGCAGCCCGACATCTGGAAGTTCGGATTCAGGACTTTGTCCGGAGGGTGGAACAGAGGAAACTTCTGTTGGACATGTCAGTCTCCTTCCATACCCACACCAAAGAGGTAAGATGTGCTTGAGGGAATTTTGCTGTGTATTGTAGAGTGCTGCGAGAGGCTGTCTCTGAAAGCTCAGATCACAGAGAAAAGACATTTTCACCACACAGGGCTGATATTATCCAGTTCATTTCATGCATATGTGTAATCGTTGTAAGAGGAAATAAAATGCAAATGAAATACATGAATGTTACAGTACACTAAAATATAGGGACAGCATATCTAGTGCTTAATTGCAACTGGAATGTATTGTTAGAAAGCAACAATTCTCTTGTAAGAATGCAAGTTGATATTAACACATTAAGTATAAACATGCCAGCAGCATGATCCTCTTGAGGATTCCATTTGAGTGTAACGTTAATTAATGTATCCAATATTATTATGTGTTACTAGAAATCTTAAGTTGTTTAATGAGGCAGACTTGACTTTTCAAAACAACGGTTAAAGAAAAGACAGCCACATACTGATACAGTGAATCTGTGAGGACCTGAATAAATGCTGTTTAGTGTAATTGAAAAACATCCAGAGATAAGACTGTCTTGCCAGAGATACAGTGGACAGGACATCAAATGGGAGGCCACTGGGGATGTAATTAAAGCATACTTCACATTTTCTGCAGTCCAAAGACCATTCAGTAGTAAGTGACTTAAAGATAGGGTTTCTGCTGAGAGAGATGGAATTAGTCAGGATGGTTGTTTTCATGCTCTGCAGCATTTGTTTGTGAAAACACACTTGATCAGGAAGATACTCTGAGAAGCTGAAAGCTTTACCTGTGCCCATTGATTTACATGTTACAAACAAGTTGCAAATATCAGGCTTCAACGTATTGGGGAGCCCCTGAAGCAGAAGCTGCATGCACACATTTGTTTAGTTGTGTATGAAAAATGGAATTAAAGCATGATCATAATAGCTGTTGGTACATGAAGGTTTTTCTTTTACATCCTGCTTCTGCAATATACTAATATGTAGTTAATTTTCAGCTTGTGGATAATGCTGCTGTTCCCAGTTGCTCAAACACTTGCAGCTATGTTGGTTTGCCACTGGGGAAACTTAATTGGTTATTTCCTCAGTAAAAATTATTTCATGACAGTTTTCTGCTGTGATTAACCTTGATTCACCTATGCAGGTGATGACGAGTAAAAAAAAGATAGTTACTGGTATTGTGTAGCCTAATTTGGCTTTGGGAAATAAAGCCTCCCTGTATGAAGGGTTTGGGATTGCAGTGCTTTTTTACTCCTTTTCTTCTTTCACAAGAATGGAGTTTTCCTGCTCTGCACACCTGGTTTTAATGAGCTCTGTTTTGGTGAATAAAAATACAGATGTATAAAAGAATCACATTTTTTAAAAATTCTTTTAAAAACCAGTCTTTTGTGATAGCATCAATGCTGCTCTCTAGATGTTGAGAGTAAATGCTAAATCTCTGCCTCATTAATGTTTTCCCTTGGGACAGATTGGTTCTGTGATGTCTTCTTGGAAAGTTCAATAATTAATTTGTGTCATTTTTAAGGAGGTCCAGAGTGGACAGACTCTGGGTGCCTCTCTCCTATAAAAGTCCCTTCCAGCCAAAACTATTCTATAATTCTGTGATTCCCTCTCCAGAGGGACAGTCAAAGGAGCTGTAGCATTGCTGGGAAATGCAAAGTCAGGATGGACACAGGAATCCACATCCATCATAAAGAATGACAGCAGTTGGGTTGATAAAGTTGTTCAGTGTCCCTCAAAGTCTGATGATGCCCAGGAGCTCTGCAAGGGCAGCTTTTCACTTACTTACCCCTATGTTAATTCACTCCTGTGGGGGCCAAACACTCTGATTTTCTCCAGGTTCAGTGAATTCCAGTGTGTGCCACTACCTGGCTCCTTCAGTGACACATTTCTGTGCTGGCTGAAGCCACACAACTCAATATCTCTGGGTTTTTTTGACAAAACAATTAAGTGAGAAAGTTGCTGTGGTTTTAGTGTTTGTCTGCCAGCTGTGGGGATCCCCACAGACACAGTGAAGTAACAAAATACTGCCAGGGGAAATTGGCACAAAGGGCAAAGCATTACAACAGGAGAGCCTCAGCACGTGTTTGGATCTGTATTTGCCTTTTTTATGCTATAAATAGGTTGGCTCAGGTAGAAATGAGTCACTGCTTGGCCTTGCTTGGCCCTTCTTGTGTATTGTAAAATGGCAAGTTAAATAATGTAACTGTCATTCTTCCATATGAACATAAAACAGGTGAATTTAAATAATAACAATTTAAATCACAATAATAACAATTTAAAACACAATAATAACAATTTAAATCACAGCAGATGGCAAGGCAAAGAACCCTTTTGCTGCAGCAGCAGCAGTAAAATAGTGGGAGATCTGAGTTCCATTGCTGCTGTTTACCAAGAGTCACCGTGCTCACACAGTCCTCCCTTGCCTTCCTACCTGCCATGTTGGACCTAATGCTGGACTTGCCATGACCATCCAAACTCATCACCTGGGAGTGTCTTGGAGTGAGGAAAAAGCAGTTTGGTTGCCATGTTAACCTGATTAACACCAGACATATTTTGCATTATTCTAGAAGGCATTATCAGTTAATAATACCCATGATTATTAATGTCATCCTTTGTAGTTCTTAAAACCATTTCTTAAACCATGAACAACTCTTCCTCTTATGTCCTTGGAAATGAAAAAAAATTCCTTTCAAATTTTTTTGGCCCTAATGCAGAAACTATGATGTAGATACATCTTTCATCTTCACAAATTCTCATTATTTCATATTGTGTTAATCTATTGAGACAGGACTGGTGAAAGGGTGAATTAAGTAGAAAGAATCATTCTTACACTTTTTCTTTTTTTGGAAATATTTAAATATCTTCTTGCAATGAACGTTTCTTGTGACAATCTTCCTAGCATAGCTGAATTGTGTTTCTGATGTGGTAATTCCCAGGTGTGGATGAGTTCATTGACTGTGAACTTCTCACTGCTTCACCCGTACTCTGCCCACCTCTTCATCTCCACATGCAACTGCTCAGATTTCCAGCACCTGAGAAACTTCTAACAGCTCCTAGTTTTAAAAAGTGATCTCGTCAAAGAAATGTTTCCTTTCGTAGTCAGTCTTCCTATAATTTCTTCAGGACAATAGGTAGTGTTGAATTAAGTTGAATTAACTTAAATATAGATATCCCCATGGGTAATGTAAGTTCAGAATGGCTTTTTTATACTACAGTAGACTTGAATCACTTCTTATTTAATGTGAAAGCATTAAAGAGGATCCCTTCTGCTAAACACTTGGCTATATAGTTGAAGGAATATGAAAAACACAGTCAATCAAGCATAACAATAATTTTGATGGGTTTTTAAAGTTATTTTATTTAACAATACTTACAGTAGGCTGAAACAAGGACTTTCTGGTGTGGTAATAACACTTTAGAGGGATAAATTGAAAGCAGTCCCCTAAGTGATTGTTAGTGTCATAATTCTTGAGTAATGCAGCTGTCCTGTTGCCATGCCTATAAATGAGATTTTGTGTATCCCACTATCCTATAGTATTCATTATGCTCTTCTAGTTTGTAGTCAATATTTTCGTACCCTTTTGGACAAAGACATTTCTGATGTTGTGAGCAGAAACCTGGTACCCCGGGGATCAAATCCAATTATCTGTATGGCAGGGTAAAGTTATAAATTACTATCACTGGGATAAATGCATTCAACAGACTTGTACCTGAATAATTTCTCTCAGGATTAAGTGTAATTGAATTCAGGTTCTTTCTTCAAATCTGAATCAATTATTGTCAGGATTGTCAGATCTTGCACTTTTATCACAAATCTCATGATAGCTGATGTTTTTCTGTGAACTTTTGGCTTCTAGGATCAAATGATGATACAGGATTCTTGGCTGCCATTTGATTTTGTTTAAAAGAATATTTTTTGAGCCTCCTGGAGAAGAGGTTGCAGATGTCATAAAATCACATCCTCAAGACTCAAAACCCTCAAGGCATATAGGAAAAACATTTTTTAATTCATTGTGTGAATCTTAATATTTTACTGTCTCGCAGTTTTATACTTAAGGTTCTGCAGTGTACTTTACATTTCCAAGTATTAAAATGTGGACAGAAAACAGCAATGTCACCACTTCTATATCATTAAGAGCTTTTAAAATCCTCTTGCACAATTAAATGATGACTTAGTTTTGTTGTGTTATTGGCTGAAAATGCAGGTGCTAACTTAAGAATGCATTCTTAAGGAGGAACTTCTTAAGGAGGAACTTCACTGAATTTGATCCATTTATAGTATATGGGCCTTAAGTAAAATAAAAAGCAGTTCCGCAATTGTTTCGTGGTTCTTTGGGGCATGAAAAGCATGTCTTAGCACCACTAGGTTTCTCATTTCTCAGTGGGCCTCAGTTCTGTGTTGAGTCCCTCATGAAAAGAGCAGAGAGGCAGAGGATCTGTTTTCAGACCTTGTGCCCTGTGCTTTGTTGGCCCTTGGTGGGTCAGCAGAGCAGGAGGACAAGGTGCTCAGTGCTGGCACTTCCATGAGCAGCCTGCCATGTCTACCTGGCCCACAGAATGGGGGATGAGTATGCTCAGAAAATACTTAATGTTGGGAAAAAGGAATGGCCAGGTTCTAAACAGGTTCCTATGGATATGTGCTAACTGGAACTTGGCATAGATCTTCTGAGTGACTAAATTTGGGGAAATTTTCACAGGAATGACATAATGTGTATTCTTACCATCAGGGCTAAGCCCTGCAAAATTTCAAACCCTTGCTTAAAGGCATGGAGGGTCTGGAGCATCTCATTTGAGCAGAAATAAAGTTACTAACACAGGAGTGGGTTTTGTACTTTTTTGTCCTTTCCTCTCATTCTGGACCTTTTACCTCAAAATTCATCAAGTGCAGCCTCAGGCAGACACCTGGTATGGAAAGTTTCACTCTGAACATCTTGTCTGATAAGCCCATGAGAAAGTGAGAGCTAAGTCCTGGACCATTAAATGTCAGACCACTTCCTGTATTATAACCTAAATTGTTTGTGGTCAGCAGGTCACCTTGGTCACCCCACAGATATCAGTGGGGTTACTCAGGTGGGTAATGGAGTGGGTTTGCCCTGTCAGTCAGGAACAGTAAGTGTTTTATTGCAGGCACTGCTGACTTAATTTCACTTGATAACCAAGACCTGTGAAATTAAATTTTCTCTGCTTCAGTTGAATATTGTGATTAGGAGATTATTTCAGTGTAGCTCACTAATTCTGACAGGGCTTGTTCCTCACTTTGAGGCAGAGCTGCTGGGAAGCAGGGAGCAGAAAGCTCATGGGGCTGAAGTTGGCTGCTATTGACTCCCGTCAGAAGAGTTGACAGAATGTATCTAAGTTAATCATGGAGCAAACATGACACTGGGTCTGGGATATATCCTGTAATCCTGTCATTCTCTGTGAATTGACCCAGGAATCAAAGTTACTGTTACTGAACTTAAAAATTTGTTGTTCGACTTTTACTGCCAATATTGACTTTTCAGAGCAATCGCCCACTAGATAATAAAGATCTGTGATGCAGGGGATATTCAGTTTAGCAACTCCACTTGCTGGCAACTTCTGGAAGTTCTGAAAAGGTCTTGCTCTCTGGACATGTCTACCACAAAATGTTTGTCTGACACACACATTGCTCCTGTCCTGGACAACACCTTTGTTCCTTTTCTCATATTATGTCCAGATTTAAAAAACAAGGTAAACATAAAATATTAAAATGACCCAAATTGGCTCTGTGCTAATAAAATATTCACTGAGTGGCCAATTCACATCCCAGCACTTCTCAGTGTTAGAATTAAGCACTATGTGCCTTGTTCAAAAGCAAGAAATTTTGTACATTCAATGGGATAATAATAACAGCTGAGATAGACACACAACAGCATGCAAAATCAGTATCTGCCCCTCCTCTCTGCAGGGCTGTGAAACATCACACCTTAGACTTATGCCTCTTATGAGTAGGAACACAATTTTTGCTGGGAGCTGAATCAGTGTGGTAGTGGTTTTAGACGGATGGTTGGACTTTGTGATCTTAAAAGTCTTTCCCGACCTTAATGATTCTCTCATTCTGTGTTTCTAAGTCACTGCTGTTTTGTTTTGTTTCTCTGGGTTTTTTTAAGAAGTTCTCAGTTCCTAGATATTCTCTTATTCCCATCAGAGGTGTATTTGCAGGCAGAAATCAGAGGATGTGGTAGAAATGAACTGCCAGAGCTGCCCATACAAGCAACACATGTGCTCTCCCTTGCCTGGGTGGCAGATTCCTCAGACAAGACAGGTCACTTGTCAGCTTATCATTCTGATAATTGTGGCTGTGGAGAGGGCTCTGCTGGTATAAAAAATGTTATTTTTCTGTGAGCTATATAAAAGTGCACTCTGGGTTAGCAGCCATCAGTTACCATGAAGCAGCAAAATAAAAGCAAACCCCCTCCAGCTCCAGAGGGTAGACTGTGGCTTGGACCAAAATGCAAACATTCACCAGTCATTGACTTTGGTGTGTTTTTTGCAGTTAAATCTTGTCTGTAAAGCTACCAGAGATCTGGGACTGAGGAACCAGGACAGCTGGGGTAGTGCAGGGTGCCCTTCTTTCTTGTCCATTTGTTGCCCAGAAGCAAGTTTTTTTCATGAAGGATTAAGTAGCTAGGAAAGAATAGAGCTGTGGTATCCTGGCAGCACATCCTGCTCTTGAGCAGGGGAGTTTGAAGTGCAGCCAGACCACTAGTGAATAAAATTCTGCCATCTGTGATGGCAAAAACTTGTGAGACAAAATCAAAGTAATAAGAATAAAATGCTTGTAAATGCAGCCACATAAACCAAATATCAGGAGGTCAAACCTGTGCATGGAAGAGAAGTTCTTTCCATCACTCTGCCATGTGCTAGCCAAAGGATTCCTGTAGACTGCATTTAAGTTCATACTTTGTTATCCACATTTTTCAAGCCATTCACCAGCATTTTTATTGACCAATGGCTCCACACAAATATTGCCCTTGGCTTTTGAGGACCTAGCATGTGTTTTTTGTGTTGTGGAAATGGGTCTCTAGCCTGTAAGCCTCACTCTCCAGATAACAGTGGTTCATGCTGCAGCTAAAAAGGAGTTTTATGAACATCTTTAAATAGGATGTGCTAACTCCCATAAAGTAGCCTTTTATTAGACACATTTCAGCCCATTCTCCTGATTTCCTGAAGCTGAGGAAGATGAGCTTCTCCCAGTTCCCGTGTGTGGGCTTTAGAGCTGTGTACAAAGGCAACAGATAGGGCAGCCAGTGCCTGCAGTAATTTGTGTACTGAGTAAATCTTCATCAAAGCCATACAGGGACAATCCTGTAATTCGCTCACCACTCAAAAGACACATTCTGTCTTTCACCTGAAGTTCACATATGCACTAGTATCTATTTTACCAGTTGAAAATGGTATCAGTGGAGTGGCTCAAATCAATGGATCCAACAAGACTGATTGGTTAAAGAAAAGTCACACTGTTTCATCAGTCCTTAACAAGTTTCAGAATGATTCAGAATTGTCACAAATTATTTATTTCTGAGATTCCCAGGGCATAGTGCACAAAGCTGCACAAAAGGCTCAAAGCACCAGATCAGGGTAAGACTACAAGTGACAGATACAGCCAGTCACTGGGAAAAGCACAGAGGGAAGAGGTGCTGCAACTTCCATTTGAGAAGTGAGAGATGTTTAGAACCAGTGAACCATACAGAGCAGAATGTACTGGTACCTGCATTTATTTTAGTAAATTGCTGCATTTGTAGCGTGGGAGGCTTCTCCTGCTCCTAATTGTGTGGAATCACACTGGCGTAAAACTGAGTAAATCTTCCAATGTAGGAAGAATTTTTCTAAGCCTATTACCACTATGAGCAAGTGCAGAATTTGATTATTACAGTTACTGAAGTTAATTACACCCAGATTCATAATTACAAATAACACACTAAAATTATACTAGAAGAGGAGCGTGTTTTTACAATTCATGATGGTAGCAGAAGCAGCATAGAACATGTACATTTGATTCTTCAGTTATAAATCAATTTTCTCTCCAAGAGCAAATAGTCCCTGAATTACATTTACATGACCTTGGGCTGGGGATCTACACACTCCCTGATGTAAGCCTAGCTACCCACATCATGTTTCCCTTGAGAGGAGATTATTTTGTGCTATATCAATCTGGTCCATGCAGGACTTGGAAAAAGCATCAGATATTTAGGCAGTGCAAATCCTTTTGCCATAGGCAAGGTTACTAATTAAAAAGCCTGAATATACAGAAGCACCAGATGCAGCCCAACCAAGGATGAATGTCAAGAAATTGGCGAGGAAAAGGGAAAAACCAAGAAAGAGGTTAGGATGAGATCAGATGGCTTTTTTTCACAGAATGTTCCCTTTCCACTTGTAATTTCTTCCCAACCAG
Source organism: Entomyzon cyanotis (assembly GCA_024500445.1). NCBI lineage: Eukaryota > Metazoa > Chordata > Aves > Passeriformes > Meliphagidae > Entomyzon > Entomyzon cyanotis. The sequence continues at coordinate 9,646,717 of JAKEPQ010001026.1, read as the reverse complement.
TTTGGTGGTATCTGACAACATTAGGTCTTGCGGCAGGGAGTCTCATAAGCTGTCTCTTACCATGGAAGTTGCATATTGTGGCATTTCATATGCAGTGTCTGGTCATATCCCATCCTGTCACATTTTATTAGGTGTGCTGTCATTATGTGACACTTTGCTGGTGGCATGAGGTCAGTCTGCAGCTCATCATTACAGACTTTGTTTTCTGTGTTTCTGTTGACATTTCCTTGAGAGCTTGAATGTGACTTCAGACAATGTTGTTGAAATATGTTTCCAGTTCACAACAACCATCAGTTCTTTCAACTGAAACAGGACTTCATGCATTCTAAGTGTGAATAAATATCAGCCGATGCAGGTTAATTGTGCTGGAAAGTTTTATCTTCTCCACCGTGTTGGTGTGGGGAAATCAAAGTAGAACAATTCACTAAAGTCTATGCAGTCAAGCTGGATGCACCACAGCATTTGAACAGGTGCTTAAACATAAGTGGAGACTGAAGTTCCGCCATAAATTAACCTGAACTTGGGATCTGTGTGAATTCCTAATGTGTATTGTGAAAAAGCTAAATGTTACTGCTCATAGAATAGGTTTGTGTAAGCCTGGGATAGTAGCAGAGGAAAATAGGGTTGATAGACATCTCTCTCTGGAGCAGTTCTGCTTGTGTGTTTTTGGGGTTTTTTTCAGCCTGCCCTTGGCTCTCTGAACACTCACATTGCAATTCATGGAGTGCCACCAGGGTCCCTGTATGTCACTGAATTCTTCTGCATTCTGCTCTAGTCTTCATTGCTGTGATGAATGTTCTCTTCCTGATTTGTCATGAGCATCCTTTCGGGACCTGCCCTGCAATACATGATGCTTCTCTGACATAGTAAAGGGGTAGAACATACACCCTGGGAAGTTTCTTGTTTCCATCAACATCCTTGTTTTGAAGACTAGCAAAAATGCTGTGCAGTGGTAAATCTCATGGATTGAACTGCCTGGTTGTTTGCTTTGCACTGCTTTCATTACTCAGTGCTTTTAAACTGCTTTTGAGGGGATTATAACTCATCTTTGTCATTTACAAATAGCAGCATATAAACATTGGGTGTTTAATAGTTATTCCAATCATGCAGGCAAGATTTCCTTAGCCATCTCTGTAAGTTCTAGATTTTGTTAAAAATAATTCCTTGCTCTAAGTGAAAAGCATTAATTGTCAGGTAACAGGCACAGGTGTCCTTCAAACCTCCAGTAAATGGTCTTACTAAGTACTTGAGTAAAATGAAGGGTTTTTCATCAGATTAAAGAGGGGGGAATAAAGAGCTGTATTGTCTCTTGGATGGAGGGAAACTGCCTGTGTTTTATATCCAAGAAAGACGCATAAGTTGTTGTTAAAAGGGATGAAGGGTGCCAGATGCTCCCCCAAAAGAAAGGAGGGGTGTGATTCTTCTTTTCCACTGTTCCACAGAAAATAATTAGTTCACTTGTTTAAGGCCATGGTTACCTTGATAAATAAAGCCTCAATTTTGGAGCCTCTATGGACCTTCAGCATGACTCTCTTAGGGATAGGTGAGACTTCAGTGTGGCTGACAACTATGACATTTTCACATGTACTTTGCCTGAGTCAGATTTGTGGCTGGATCTCTCTGATAGACTTAATTCAGGTTTGGCCACTAAAGCATTGAGAACAAAACTTATTTTTGAGATACTTCTTTATTGTTTTCTAGGATTCTGTATTTTTGGTTAAGCACATGTTAAGTAATACAATGCAGAGGTTACCTCCTTTCCTGGACATGTGCATCACTGTCAAACTTAGCGCATGTCACCACAGGTGGATGTGGAAATACTGTGTTTATATTTGGAATAACTGCATGTATCTACATACACCCCCTGCACAGGATCAAGTGGTACCTTAGTAATAGTATGAAGTAAGCACGTGAATGGGACAGGTGCTCACAAATTTTGTTCATGCTAAGAATAAAATACATCAGTTTCTGCAAACATGAACTAGAAGTTGTGATGTGCAATATGTCAGATTTCAATGGCAAATGGGAACATCTCATTCAGTCTAAGCTACGTAGCTTAGAGTAGGTCACAGCATGGACTGGAAATGCTCAAGGTATCCAGTGATTTGGAGCTTTAATAGTCAGGATTTTTTTTAATCAGTCAAATACTTGCATTGGAATGAAACATCAGGCCCTAAGAAGGACTGATTTTCCTGAGCAGTGACAACCAGGATGTGATTTCTGTTTTATTATTAAAAGCTGTTCTGCCTGTGGTGTTGCAGTGACATGGAGTTGGTCTTTTCATTGCTGTGGAATTCACAAGTGGGGCTTTGTAGCAATTTATTTCAGGTGCTACTAGTTGTAGCACATAACCTAGGAGGTTTTTGAGTCGGCTTCCTATTGTGAATTGTTCCTGAAAAATCTTCATAATCTTATTAATATTGACTGATTCTTTGTATTAGGGTTTCCCAGGGATTGGTGGAGTCTAAAGGATTAAAGGCCTCTGAGTCAAGGATGACCTAGATTCTGATAGATTTTACTATGCAAATCCTTACAGTCAGAGGTCATTACTGGAAACATCTGAAGCTAATATGAGTTAATATATTTGAGTGCTCTCTGAAATTAATGAGTATTTTGGTTCCAGGTGAGTAAAGTACAGTTTCTGTTTAAGTATTTCAAAACTGGTTTGATTTAGAAGTCTACTCAAAAAGTGGAATAGTATCTTAAATATCCAATGCTCCTTCTGAAATGCTGGGTTCTGGAGACCCTTTTGAAAGCAGGATTTTTCTCTGAAGGTTGGAAACTTTCTCCTCTGCCCTTTATAACATGATAATTTTAAGAAAACAGCAGATTCCTAACAATGAACAAAAATCTTAATTTTACTTTCATTTTTGTAAAGAAAATTCTCTGAGCATTTTTTTGTTAAGTTGAAAAATTAACTAAGAACTGCAAGAAATTAATAAACAACTGGCTTTCCCATTTCAAAACAGAAGGATGATTTATACGCGTAGCTACTTTTCTGTGCTTACAAAGTACACTATTACTTGAAGATCTGATAAGTAGAAGTATTATTCCTAAACAACCTGGTCCTTGTCTGTTATAGTCCAGCTGTCCCTACTGTTTGAGTGGGTGCGGGAATTGGATCAAAACCAGGAAGATTCTCATTGTAATTAATATATAAAGGCATTGATGCATTTTCCTTTATGGTAGGCTTCCCAAAGTTCAGCATGTGGACCTTAGGACACAAATTAAAAAGCCCTCTATTTGGCTCTTATAATATGTTTTCATTTCTTCATTTATTTCACAAGTGTATTTACTTATATTTGTTTCCTTTATTAATACTTGCCCTTTTATACTATGCCTTTTTGCTAAGCATGTGGAAATATGTAAATATCCCAAGCGAAGACATTCCATTTCAGGCCAGTAGCAGGGCAGGACATTATGATTATGCTATTTATGAATAAACACAGGCGTTTACCCAAAATATTCAAAGCTGAGTCTGAAAAGCCTACAAGTTAGGCATATGTTTTAATACTTGTTTTTAGAGGTCTCTCAAGCAAGAATTCAGTAGCAGAGGTGGGGACAGAGTACAAGGAGCTGGGCTCTCCCTTTTCTCGTATCATGAGCATGCTGGGACAGGTTCTAATTCTGGTGGTTTTGTTTTGGACCAGGGTGATATCCTTGAAGTCTGTAGCACTTTAGTGACTGGCCTTAGGTGTTGACCCTGGTTGTAAGAAGCTTTGGCAGCTGGAGCTTTAGACATCCCCATCCTCCTCTCGCTTCATGTGGACGTGCACAATTCAGTGTCAGAGGAAATGCTGTAGGATGGGGATCCAGTGCAACTCGTTTTGAACACAAACATTCTTACCAGCTCTTTGCCACCCACACACAACGTCCTCGTCCGCTTCACGTGTGTCCCAAGGTCCCTGTGGGACAAAGCTCTGCACTCCCTGGGACAGAGGGAGAAGCCACCGCCGGCACTGCATCCTTTGACATCTCCCAGGGCGCTGCTGCTTCTCGCTCCGGTACTTCGCTGCTGCATCCAGCGAATACCAGCAAAATGTGGGTTAATGGGGCAGGCGTGGCACAGAAACAGTCTCTGGCGGAGTCATTAGGGTTTGCTGGCAGGCTGCCAGCCCGGTTGGTGCAATTTTACACTCACTTTTCAGCACAAGCTTAAAGGGGAAACCTCCGTTCGCTTTAAGCCTTTACAGGCAGCGAGAGGCTGCCGGGGCATTCCTGCCCCTGGCCAGACCTCTGATGAACAGCTGGCTGGAAATTCTCATCTAAGCACTCGCAATGATTTGTTACAGTGATTGTGGTTTTAAAACTGGTAGTCAGGACTATTTAAAATTAATGGATCTGCATGGGGTTGATTGGTGTTATTGCTGTCTGCTATGTTTGGATTTTCCCAGAGTTAAAATTTAGAGTCTGAGTGTATTTTGGGGAGGGGGTTTAAGTGCTGGAAACAAAAAAAAAAGCAAAAAACCCCAGCCCCTGGGAAAGCACAGTTAAGCAGGCACAGCTAGACTTCAGTCAGTACCATACACACATACCAGAGATTGTAGGTTTGTCCTGCAACAGGCTTCAGCTGCATGTGAAATTAATAGCAGCTGATAGTGCTCAGCTCCTGAAAGGGTTATGTTATCACAGCTGTAGGAGATTTTAATTTGTTTCTCATGCAAAGAGTTAGTCAGAATAAAATAATTAGTTATTGTTTTATAATAAACAGAAATCAAATTTTTTTTCCAAAGTAACTGCAATTATATTTAGCTTACTTTCTTGCTTTATATGGAATCAATAACAAATGTATCTTTTTGGTGTTAGAAATGTTAGGTCAGTTTTCCTGTGAAACGTGCAGCCCTAGTTAATGCCTATTGATCTGGAATTAGAGAGCAAAAGGGTTAAATCTCAATCCCTCTCTGATTTATATTTCCCTCCCCTTCTTCCCAGCTGTGGACATGGATGGAAGATCTGCAGAAGGAGCTTTTAGAGGATGTCTGTGCTGACTCTGTGGATGCTGTTCAGGAGCTTATCAAGCAGTTTCAGCAGCAGCAAACAGCCACCCTGGATGCTACCCTCAATGTTATTAAAGAAGGAGAAGATCTGATCCAGCAGCTCAGGTAAGCATCTACCTGGGGGACAGGTGTTCAGAAATCTGATGCATGGTGTGCTTTAGGGGTGCATAAATAGGGAACTGCAAGCTAGGATCAGTTGGGAGAGTTTGTTAATTCTTTGCTTATTTATAATTCTTCAGATCCTTTGAGTGTTTTATTGAAATTACAAGGAGTGATTTGTGTGGACTGATTAGAGTAGTCTGTGGATCAGCATGGGTTTCCTGTTTGACAGAGAGATTATTTATAGGCACAGGGAAGTGAATTGAGCCAAATGTGTTTGAAGTGAATATTTTTAGTTGGTATTTATAGAAGATTGTTAAATGGTTGTGAGCTGAGGCCTTGTGATTTATATGGTTATTCCTGATGTAGGGTAAGTGTATTCCTCTTAATAAAATACACACGTGTCTAACAGTCTTCAATGTTTCATTTTGCATGCAGCACCCTTCTATTTATCTTTGTCTATGTGGGGTTTATTCATAGTGTCAAAGAGGCTCTTATACTGCTGGTTCTACTAGCACTATGAATTAAACCAGCTCATTTTTGCCTTATTTAAAATACTTGAAGATACTAGCCCCAAGAATTTGGAAGTGGTGGGGGGGGAGGGTGTTTGGGTTTTTTGTGGGGGGTTTGCTTTGGCTTTTTTTTTGCTTTCTCAGCCTGAAAGTATCATCAAATGAATGTTTGTAGAGTAGGCTTATACAGAATTTGTAAATGTGAAATCTCTATCATTTGTTGTTTCAGTGGTTTTTTGTGACACCTTTAGCTTTGTTGACAGCAGTGAAGTTTTCCTGCCTTTTAGGGATCTTACTGGGCACTGAACCAAGTCCAATACATCACTTATTATTTAGATTTTTGTATTTTTACAGGTTGCCCTTATCCACATGTACATGGTGTTCATATTCTGTATACATTATCATATGCAAATATCCCAGGTCATATGCATTTCACCAGACCATCACAGAGAGTTAGATCAGCCTTCTCACCCTGAGCTTTCCTAATCTGACTCCTTTAATTCCCACATGAGAAGTGCAGAAAACCATAAGCTATGATAGGAACCTCATAGGAAAAGCCCAAAATGCTCTAGAGTAGAATGGGCAATGTGGGATCTGGTGGAGCTCTGCCCTTAAAAGCCCTCCTGGAGTCCTTAAATATTTTACTACTGCCATATGCTAAGCTTTCATCTACTAAGCCTTTTTCTGTCATTCTGGATGCAGAATTTTCTCTGCTGTGTAAAAAAAAAAAAAAAAAAAAAAAAAAAAAAGGAGGTTTGAAAGGACTGCTCTAGGCTTTGATTGTCACTCAGCCCTGGGCAGCAACACTGGAGAGCCCATGGAGATTCCTACTCTTGCTGTGTGTGACTTGCTGGCATCACAGGGGGCGGCGAGGGACCTGAGCTGTGGTATTGCTTGCCAAGATTAGAGTTGGAGGGGAAGGATCAGGAGTAGACATGGGTAGGTTCCATACTTCTAATCATCTCTGCTGATGAGCTCAGTAGGAAGGAAACGTGCTGGGTTTGGTATGTGAGCTGCCAGAGGGGAAGGGGTTTTAGCTAAGAATGTGTGTATGGCAGGTCAGTCAAAGGTCTGCATGGTAACTTTCTTTTATGCAGAGAAATTTGTTTGCAATGTTTAGGGCATTTCTGTGAGATAAAATGGCAGTGAAATTCTGGACTAAAGATTTTTTGTTATACTTCCCAACTGTTGGAATGGCATTACTTCAGTTTGAACATCCATCCAGGAGAAGAGGCTGGAAGGGACCCTGTACAAGCTCATCTGGTGGAGTTTGGAGTGGTCTGTGGGGCTTCAAAAAGTGTCTACATTCAAAGAGTCCTGGTTCTGGTTGTGGGATTGGCCTAAAGGCTTTTTGCCTGCACCTGAGCCAGCAGGGAAGTGTGGAAAGTGGCCACAGTAATACCTGGAGCTGAGAAGTCAGTGGAGCATGGGGAAAAGGTGAACTGCAAGGTGGTGTGTGAGACTTCAGCTTTTTCGTAATGGGAAATTAGTCAGTTCTTCATTTCAATCTTGGAAAAGTGACAGTGGCTCAGCTTTGAGACTTTTTCTTTAATTGATGTCATGCTCAAATGTTTTCAAAATAGCAAGGCAGGGTTTGTGGTGGTGCTGTGGAACAAAGAAATGTTGGTTTTGGGCTCTGGCTTGTATTCTGGGCAGTGAGCAAGGTGGAACAAGGTGAACATATTTGTGGAAAGAGATCCCCTGCTTCTAATGAATTTAATACCAAACCCAGAGAGAACAGCTGCCAAACCTTTGAATGCACAAAAAAGTTTGCAGCACTGAACTGTCAAGATGAGCTGGTTCAAGTGTTAGATTTGAGTGCTCTGACTAACTGCAAGGCCTGTAATGTGATCCTGGACTCTCAAAAAGTGAAGCAAAACAGTGTGAAAAAACCTCCATGAAGCTGCCTCTGTGTGTGCCCACTCTTAACAGCTTTCGTGGCTGTTGGCAATGGCAGAGAGCTCACAGATAAAGGAAAAACTAGAATTGCTGCAATCTTTCCTTAACACAGGATTTCATTTCAGCGTGGATCACCTTGTACCTGCCATGAAGAAGAGATGAAGATTGCAAACGCTACAACAATGAAGAGAATGAAATACACTGCTCTTATCGAGCATGTCATAACACAGGTTAAAAGCAACAAAATTACTGGAGCTTTGGAAAGTTTTACATTTCTCGTTCTTATCTTAGAGAGAACAGATTTTGGTTTAGAGAAGATCATTTGTGTAATAGCACTCTGTGTTTCTATCAGATAGGCGATGAAAAGCTCAGCTGCCTGAACTAAATACCATGCCTGGAACTGCTCTTCACAGAAGGTCTTCAGGGCCTCAGTGACTACATCAGGAGGCCAAACCTGTCAGGAATAAAACAGGCCTGCCTGGCAACTCTGTACATGTCATGGTTCACATTGGAAACACTTTTCACTCTTCCTTATCAGTGCTTTCATGAGGTGATTGCTGTTCTCAGCAGTCAATACAGAGCAAACCTTTTGAGCTGCACTTCTAGGGGTGCTGCTGGGGGCAATATTTCTGCTCATCTGTGAAAGGCAAAACAATGACTTGCTCCAGTGAGATGTGAAAGAGGAGGAATGTTAGGGGCTGAAAAAAAAAAGCCAGTGAAGAGTTAGGTATCTTTCCTTTTTTACAGTAGTTCAGCATATAAGCTTTAGATAATGGGTATTTCTCACTGAGCTTTCCTCCAGTTAAAGCACTGAAAGTGGTTCTAGGAGCACAGTGTTCATTTGAAACAAAGTCAGTAGCAATGTACTGAGTCCAATTTTATGTTCCCCAAATTTTGTCTTGGGGCTTTTTTCCCAATAATTTCTTTGAATTTTGGAACTCTAATCCATAGCCTTTCAAAGATTAGTAAGGATCTAATATTTATTATTTCCCATAGTTTCTCATTGCCAGACAGAGCTAGAAATATTGTGGCAGAAGCATGCAGTCTCAGAAATGGTTTTTTTTCTGTAGGGGGATCTTTCTCTAACCAGACTAGGGGTTGTCAATGCCTTATCCAAGACGACTCAAAAAAAGAAAAGAGATTACTACTCTTAAACTTGTGTATTGCATCAGACACTGAAAAGCAAGTGTGGCTTGATTTGAAGAGTGAAATGTTTAATGAAAAAGAATTTCTAAAACTAAGTGTGTCTCTATATCCCGTGAGAGATTATTCAACACCGGTCTTGAATAATTCATTGAGTAATTTAGATAATATATGAATAGTAATAATCCTGCATCTGTGTGAAGACTTATTTCATGTCCTTTTATAGAAGACAGGTGCTGACTGAAGGAAACAGAACTTGATTAGATGCAGCCTCAGATTAAGCTGTAGTTTCAGAATCTCTAGTTATTTTCATTCCTCCTTCCTCTGTACAGCTCTAATAGGGAGGCAGAAAGAGACCCTGAGATCACCAAGAATGTGAAAACAGACTGACAGAGTGGGGCAGAAAACATAACACCTGAAGAGAGAAATATTGGTGTAATATTTCCTTACAAGCAAGGGAAATTGGTAGTACTTGCTTTAGAATAATGCTGGAACATCTGAAGTTCAGTGTATCAGATATCAAGTATTTGAGGGAAAAGGTGAAACACATTCAAAGAGCTAACTACTGTGCAGTTAATAGTATTCTGTACTTTTAATTTTGTTCTCCGACTGAAATGTCCAGGCAAATGTTTGTTCGTTTCCTTTGAGGCACATAACAAAACCAGAATAATATGTGTGTTTTGTTGCCTTAGAACCTAAAAGGTGTGTTTTAAACACAGCTGAAATGACCCTTTGTAAGTGCCTAGTTCAGCTTAAAAAGCGACTGTTAAAGGTTATGCTTGGGGGTTTCTCTCCATTCTGCTAACTGACAACGTTGACATTAAAACTGACTGCCTGTTGTTTGTGATGACAATTTGCACAGGTCTTTCCCACAGTGTATTTGATAGGGCTTCCTATTGTCTTGGTTTAAATATACCAAACAATGCAGCTGCTGTCATGCACCTTTGGGCAGGTTGGATGGAGAAAACCATTGCATCTAAATCTTGTTTTAGTTGATGTGCCAAAGCCAAGATTAAATTTTGGCTTCAGAGTTTCCTTTCTGGCTCTTTTGAAGGTTGAGGGACCTTGTGTGGAACATTCAAGGATAAATTTCTGTTCTTTGTGTCTGCAAAAGATATTTATCCATAAAACAGTCACTGAAAAAAATTTGCTGAAGACATAACAGACTGTAGGTGAGCCTATTAATATACACAAAGGACAAGTAGAAAAGGAACTGTCGGGGCTGTCCTGTGCCTGTGCTAAGACTTCTTTCAAGTACAGCAAATGCCCCTTTTTTTCCTGGCCCACCAGTTAAAGGGTTTGCTCCCTTCTGCTGCCTGTAAATGGAAAATGTAATTGGAGCAGTATCTGACCTGTCACAGTCACATCTCATTTCACTTCCCCCAGTGAAAAGACAAGTCAGAATCTCTCTTGGAGTGTCTGCAAGGTGTGTTGGGGGGTTTTTGCACTATATTCTGTATCCATTGCTGTACTATACAATCCAGAGGATAGCAAGGTATCCCTACCCATTAGGCTAAAATGCTCGTAATTCTGATTCAGTTAGGCTGTAAGTAGTAAGACAAATGTGGGAAATTAACTGGTAAAGGTCCAGGTGGCTAAATAGCATCTCTGAGTTTGACGTGAGTATAGGCAGGAGCAGGTGACCCTGTAGGGTGATTAAAGGTGATTGCCAGCCAACCTCCTCAAGAGAGCCATTGAGATTGCTGTGCCATCTCCTCCCCTGCCCCTCCCAAGTGTGTAAGGTCACAGTGTCACCTCACGAGAAAGGATGGTCCCCCTTGTTCAAACTTTGTGCTGAGCTCGGGAGCCTGAGGATTTCGGCAAGGAGAGATGAGTGTTGCACACTGCTTCCCTCAGCCCTCTGTGCTTGGGTTTGCTCCTCAGCAGCACGCAGAATCACAGATGTGTAGTTCTTGCTCTTTTGCCTGCCTCAAAGCTGAGCTTTAACCCTGCTCTCTGCCTTGCCACAGGGACTCTGCCGTTTCCAACAACAAGACCCCACACAACAGCTCCATCAGCCACATCGAATCCGTCCTTCAGCAGCTCGACGAGGCCCAGGTACAGATGGAAGAGCTCTTCCATGAGAGGAAGATTAAGCTAGACATTTTCCTTCAGCTCCGGATTTTTGAGCAGTACACCATTGAGGTAAGAGCTGGCTGCATGACCTGGGGGGTAGGAGCTGTGGGAGAGAGGACATGTAAACATACCCTGTGAGGGTGCACCTTGAGCTGTTCGATTGTGCTCAGCTGTCCAGTGAGAGAGAGTTTCAACCATGCTTTAATTCAGACTGTTGGACCTAAAATATGCTTTAGGATAAACTGCCAGAATGCACTGAAATAGGTGCATTAACTGACTATGGTGTGAATTTGCCTGCTTTGCAGAGAAGCTTTATGAGATGCCCATGTTATAACTCTCTGTTGACGTGAGTCACTCAGGGATTTGAAAGCTCTGTGTCACTTATTAGTGAGGTTTGTCTCTTCAGATACAGATACATGTCTGTCTTTAAACCAGAGTGAAAACCATGTTATGAAAAAGGGAAGGATATTTAAAAGGTGGGCGTTTTAAACATTACAGTGGATTTATTTTAAAAGGTAAAAAGTATTAGAGGGAAAAGTTAAACGATGTTATGTCCTCATTAAAAAAAAAAGATCTTTCAGTTCTGTTTTGAGATCAAAAGCACTCAATGGAAAATTCATCAAAACATTAATAATTGGGATATTCTTGGACTGAGAAAATTTGAAGAGACTCCAGCCAATCTCAGTAATTACTTATTGCAGTTCTGATAGTATATGATGGAAAAAACCCCATAATGTATATGAACTTGTACACAAAGTCCATGAGATGTGTGTCAGTGTTTGTGTTCTTTCTGGGTGTTTTCCTTCTGCTGTATCCCACTGGTAAGCGTTCAGTTCAAGGAGCACCTTCAAGTGTTTGGGGATGATGCATTCCTGAAGGTATTGTTTGTAAATCTGCAGGTAATCCCACAGTGGGTACTGGTAACTAATGGGAGCCTCAGAATGCTGCGGTATATTTTGTGTTTAAGACATGGCACGGTGAATTGTAGTGGAATAAAAGGCAGGAAACAGGTGTCCTGTTTCCGAGAAGGTGTCCCGTTCTGTAGCTGAATGCCAGAGATAGGAATCAGTGAGGAGTGTCTGAGCTTTCCTGTTGTGACTGCACAGTGAGGTATGTGACTGCACAGTGAGGTATTTCACTGCAGTCTGTCCTACAGTGCTTGTTAATTATGTAAATTAGAACAGTTTCACTTACTTACCAGTTATATGCAGCCTCCTTACTATTGAGAGGCAGCATTTTTTTGTGTGTGTGTATAAATAGAAATGTATCTATTTCATGTCAGATACTACTCTTCTAGCAAAGTATATTACCTCCTATATTTAAATAGAAGATACTTTGATACATGTGGTGTGGCAGATATTGAATAATTGAGTGTTTTACTCTAAGGATGTAAATGGGTGTGGATGCTGTACTTGAACATACCTATAAGTGGCATCTGTGTTTTTTAAAAAAATGAAGAAAAAGAAGAAAGACATAACCAACATGTGCTTCTGGAGCACTCAAATGTGTTTGTAGACAGTATGTGGTGAACCCACGTGAGTTATTCTTTAAGGTCTCAGCCTGTTTCACTGCAGATTCAAGGTGTGAACCTATAATTGTGCTGATTTAAGTAAAAATCTTTTAAAAATGCAAATCACTGTTTTCAAATTCTTTTTCTTTGTAAATAGTCTTTCAATTGAAGAGTGTCACCAGCAGGCTTTACTTTACTGATGGGGCAACCCAGGCATCAGGAGAGGATGTAACTTACACTATTTCCCTCCTCATGGGATACCAAAATGGAATACTTTGAGGATGTCTCTGATTTGCTTCTGCATGAATCCTCCTTCTGTATAGTCACAGAATGGAGTGGCTGTGATACATTAGATATTTAAAATGTGCTTCACAGTCTTCTAAAATCAGATTACCTAGAAAGGATTTTAAAGAAAATCACCACTGAGTTGTCACAGTAGATTTGCTATTTTTTTATAATATGAACATCTGAATTCCCTCTGCAAGATTAATATTACAGGGAAATATGAGAGCATGTTTCATATGGAGTCTGTGGGCAGATTATTTTATTTAGAAAGCTCCCTCTCTCAGGAAAATATATTTTAGAATAATTATGACAATTTCTACTGAAAACACAATGAAAAATATGTTCAGGTCAGTATCTTAAATGCCCTAAATACAGTTAGTGCTTAAACAAGAAAGGCAGTTTGTTGGTAATAAAACAAAGGCAGTTTGAAATAAAATGTTGAATAACACATGTATGCTATGCATTTCAAACAACAGCTGAACTGGCTCAAATTGACACAGTAATGGTGCTTAGAAAGTAGATTGCAGTCAGTTGCCTCAGCTGTATAATAAAGATTCCTAGTCAGGAGGAAACTGTTAAAAGAATTAACAGAATTATCTCACACCATTGTTGAGAAACAAAAAGATTTTTTCATCACCATAATTTAAAAGCATGTAGTATTTCTGATGGTTAACTATTCCAAGCTATTGAGGGGAAAAAAGATGATGACACTTAAAACAGGAAATGAAGTATTTTTTTCTACTAAAGACAAGTAGCTTCAGCTATGACTGGAAATGTATTTAAGTTTTAATTTTCCATAATAGCCTAGATCCTGCATGGATTAAGAATAGTGAAATAATGTGTACCAGTATGATTGTTTATCAAATGAATTTCTCCTTTTCTAGTCTAGATAAGCCCCCTTCCATCTGTCCAAAGAGCAGTGGCATATTGAACACATCCCTAGTGAAGGACCTCTACCTGCTGCAGCTATGTTAATCCTCCCTGCACTCACTCACACAAGCTGCCGGCAAATAGTGGGCTCTCCTCCTCCTCCCAAACTTGAACACCTTTCTCCTCATTGCTGCTTCTGCCTTGTCAAGCACCGAGTTTCCAATTTCTCCCTCTCAGGTCTGTTCTTGGGTCTGTTGGTTCTTGTGCTCCAGGGAATCCCTTGAGGTGAGGATCCTTCCCTGGCAACTCTGGTGAGAGGAAGCTTTGCATCTCTCCAGTGGAAGCCAGAGGGATGCAGCTGTGGGAGCCCATCTGCTTCCAACAGCTTTAGGGACGGCTGTGCATTAGAGTTTAGCCTCAGAGAACAGTTACATCTCGTGTTGTCTCTTTCCATCCAGTTTTGGTACTGAACATTTTCAATTCTGTTGATTTTCCCTGCTTTGACTCTCTCTCCTTTCTATTTAATATTGCAAACAAAGTATTAGGATTTCCTTTAAAATTCACAAATGGCAAATGAATGATTTGCCTTTTTGTTTTGTTTAGGAAGTCTCTGTCTTTTGTTCTTTGGAAACTTCCCTGCTTTGACTGTTGTCCCCAGATATTGAAATTTCTGCCATAGATCACATAACCCATTCCTCTGGCACTCCTTCCTAAACTTACACTGTGCCCATCTGTTTTGTAGCCCTTCTGGTTTTTGAGCTTTTATATAATCTTTGCTTCTTGACAGAGGTTTGGAGTCCAGACAAACTTCAGGATTAATGATTACTGCACAAGCAACACTTATTTCCCTCTATTTAGGCGTTCTTGATTTTTGTACTTCAGTGTAATCTGTCAACTATTGTTGCATTTTGTCTTCAGGAAAAATAATTTCCTTTAAGAGAAGCCACCTGCCTATTTCTTTGGCAGGGCAGACCAGCTGTGTTCATTTAGGACTTTTAAGCCTCACAGCTTTTATGTTGTTCTCGAGTCATGGCAGGTTTGGCAGATATGAATTTGGGTACAAACCCACAGGCCCATAGCATGTCCTGCCTGTTTTTTCTTGCCCTAATCTCATTATATTGACTGATATTTACACTCTGGGTTCTTGGGCTAAGTTATGAAATCCAAACTATGGCAACACCTGGAAACAGACATAACAGAAACATGAGAGAGCCTGGCTGTTCCTATGGGAGGCTGTTCTGCCCTAAGTTTTAACACCACAAAATGACAGCCCATCCTTTATTTAGGAAACGTGTCTAACTCTGATGCCTGATATGTTTTATTCCTTTACCAAGCCACTGTGCATTTCAAAACAAGATGGGATCGTTGGGATTGTATGGCTGGTCTCTCTGTATGCTACAGACTTCAATTGAGATTGTGCAGCCAGCCAGGTAACTCGGGAGATTTCCTGGAATGTGAATGTGGTAGCTGATTTGCTGTGAGGAAATGGGGAGTGAGGCTGGAGGGTTGAGGGCTGGCAGCCATCAGCAGCAGTGCTGGCACCACACTGAGTGTATTACACCTACGAAGCACAGTCTTGCTCTAGAGTCATAGCCTCAGCAAGATCTGTCAAGTTTGTCCCTTGCTTCAGAAATAGTAATTTAAAGGGTTATTAATCATTATTTGAATGAATGTGAGTGTACAGCAAAATGCTGAGTAAATGTATTAGAACCAAATGGTAAAATGCACTGAGTTGCAACCCTTAAAAAATTACTCTGCACATTTTTCCCTTTAGGTGTTTGTAGAGAGATTATCAAATTCACCTGGAGGCCTCTATAAAATGCTATGACTGAGAACAGGAGTGATCTCAGCCAATACACCTCCAGCAACATTTGTTGGTTACGTCAAAAGAAACTTCCTTCTCCCTTTCCCAGAAGTGTCCAGCTCCTTCTCTTGTGTGTATTGTTTCTTTTCCTACAATGTGCAATGCTAGACAGAATTTGTGTTCTGTAGTCTTAGAGTGATGTGGTTCCTACACCGAGACAGTCCTGGGAGGCATAAAGGGGGTTCCCACTGTACAGTATAAATTGGATCTTGTATGCTCTTTATTTCAAAAATCCCCATGATCGCTAAAATCTTCACCTGCTGGATATCTAATTTTCCACCATTCAATTTCTTTGGCTCCATTTCACCTTCTAATTAAATTTTTCAGCCTTGATTTCTCTTGCTGGCTCTTCTGGCTGTTCACAGCCATCCCTGAGCATGAGTTTAGGAGGAAACAGGAGCCAGCTTTCACAGCAGCTTATTTCACTGTTATTTACAACTCATTTGAGTGTCCTATTCCAGGTTTATAACACTGGCAGAATCTTTCAAGAGCATTAGCTGTCTGCATAAAGGTACAAGATGTTTAATAGCCCTCTCACAGACTTAGAGCTGACACTCAGGTGTGAACTTCTTTATTAGAAATAAGTGTTACAGAGATTTTGAGATAGATTTGAAAGAAAGAATAGTGGAAAAAAATTTCAGCCAGTTATGTTCATAAGCTGGAATCCTGTAGTGTTTCATGCTTAGTGAGCTTTTGTTTTTTTTCCCTCTATACTGAGTTTTTCAACTGCATGTCACTTCATTTTAAGGAAAGGAATGCTCTAAGCTGTTCTGGGCACCCTGTGTTTTGGAGCTGAATTCCATTGTTGCTCCAGATATTTTTGGGATTCAAAGGAGTCAAAAGCACTGGAGCAGAATCATCATTGTGACAGTCCTTTCACACTTGAGTTGTTCAGGTCCCCATTAAGCCAGTGTGGCATCTCTGTCTGTTACAAAAAAAATGGGGTGACAGTGTTGTCATTTTGTACAGCATCAGCCAAAATCAAGGCCTGAGAAAGAGGAACAGCAAACTTTCTGCTTCTTTGATCTGTAGAAGTGACAGTTCCATTTACCCTTTCCCACCTTATTCTGCTTCCAGACCCACTTACACTGCCGTATCCAGGCCTCTTCTCCTTCAGCCTGCTCTGAATCCTGTCACCTTTTGGCATTCCTGGTGCCCAGTCTCTGGTGTGTGCCTTAGAGATCTGGTCTCACCAACTCTATTATAACTCCTTTCTTTCTGCACTCACAGACATTCTCTCTGCATCCAGGAGTTAGAATTTTTTTTATTTCTTCCTGGATCATATCATAACTCTCATCTCATCCATCCTCACTCTGTTCATCCCAGCTGTATGGCTGTCACTTTCCTTCTCTTGAAATGAGGTAGATATTGCCTTTTCAGTACAGATCTGCTCTGTGCCTGTATGACTGTTCTTCCTGTCCTGGCTCGCCCCCATGCTCTACCCACTCTTCTCACCTTTGCTTCTCTTCCTACTTGCACCATCATTTTTGTTGCAACCTGCCTCCTACATTGGCTTATTCTTCCCAGGAATCTTTACTCTTTTTCAGATCGCTCTCAAGCCCACTCTCTTTGTGTTGATAGCTTGTGGTCCCATGATAGAACATTCTTCCCTCCTCCTCATATGCCCTTCCTCAGCCCTTACTTAAGAATATCAGCTCCTATGTGATTCATTCTCCATATAGCATTTATCTTCTTTGACTTGATTCCTCACTTCCCCTCTCCACCTCCTTCAACTGGCAAACAAAATTTTCTGGTTGGCATTAAACAACATGACTTTAGGTGTTGAACGCTGAATTAAGGCCAAACAAGCAGCATTCAAGGCTCAGCAGCACTATTTTGTAGAAAATCTCATCAGCAGGAGTATTTAAAAAAAAAATTTAAGGATTTAGATAAGAAATTGTTGGAGAAGTACAATTGCCTGCACAGCAGCTGCTGCAGCCCTGGCAGGCTCTTTGGCCTAAATTCTCAATCAAGCTGCAATGTAGGCATGAGATGCCTGGACTGCTCCTGCTGTTATTACTGCTACTGCTTCTCACCTGTGTACCTCCTCTTGTACCGCTCATTATTCTCCAGGATTGAAGAACATGTCCCTCTCCATTTGGCCATGTTTCCTGATGATGTTGCCACATGATAAATCCAGGAGGAAACAAATTCGGCATTATTGAAGCAGTGGGAATTTGGATATATTAAATTGCTGCTTTAGGAGGGTTCCTGCCTAAAGAGTATGTGGTCTAGACTCTGGTCAGTGTGTCTGCATGAAAAACAGACCTGGCTGCCATAGTCTGTAGGTCCATAATTGCTCTGTGACAGTCACATGGAGCTCAAACAAGCCCAGCATTTGCTCTCATGTTTCTTCCCTTTCTCTGATAAGGATATATCAGACATCTCACTTCATACTCGATAGGGTTCACTACCAGCATTGCTTCTCCGCTGCGATCACAGCAGCAGGAGCATCTGTTTCAAGTGAAGAATGACAAAATGTGCTTCCTAGGCTCATTGGAATCAACAGCTTGGTCATGTCTTTCTCTCATCAATACTTTGATCTTCCTCTAGTAATAGGGAGCTGTTTCTTGGTCACTGACCTTGTATGACCCACAAAAAAGGAGGGTGGCTCCTTCTAAGGAGTTGGATGAAGTGTGGCTGACAATGAGTCATTTGTGCAGATTTCCTTGGAACAGTGTGGGAGCCAGGGGATAAGTTTGCTGCTTGTTCTGGTGTAGACCTGAGCACTGTTGCTCTCACAACCCTTCTGCATTGATGCAATTTCTTTCTCAAGCCACAGGATAACAGAGCAGAGCTCAGATCTTCTATTACAGGAGAGCTTCCCTTCTCTCACTTCTTATGAGGATTGCTGAAGTCTATTTAGAATCACAAGCACTGGGAATTAGAGTGAATAAAGTACGAAGTGCTGTCAGTCCTTCCCACCAAAAAACTAGCACATGAACAGAGCAAACTAATCAGCCATTGTTCTTTGTCAAAAGGAAATAAAACAAGTTCATGGCCAAGTGAGCTTCATTTATGAGAGAATTCCTGACACAAGTCCGGTGCTTGTGTCTTCCCACAGATTAGGAGACAGGACACTTCTGTTTGATGCAGACCAAGTTTTATGAGAGATATCAAGGCTTGACCGATCTGTGAAAATAGCCATTTTTTTTAACTTTAAAAATGTATGTCTATAGTTAACAGAGCTGCCTAATTAGATCTTCTTCCTCAAGAAAAATAAATTTTACCCATACCCAAATCAAACCAGTAAACTCAGACTCTGGCACCATTTCCAAATGGTCTTGTTTGAAGTACAGAAAATGCTGGAATTTTGAGGCATTGTCTGTACAGACAGAAAAGGAAATGTCTTAATGAGATATGCAAAGCAGCATGGTCTCTGGAATAGGGCACCAGATTGGGATTCAGGAAACCTGGGTTGTTATCAGAGCCTTACTATTGCTTCTTGCCTTAGTGTGCTTTTGATTCCCTGCTAGCCATCTGTTTGTTACTCAGAGCAATGTACCCAGCCTTCCTGTACCCACTTAGCCTGACAAATTTGGTGGTGTTCCACCTCTTGCTGTGCCTGATTCCTTCCTCTCTTCCCCTGACCCAGCACATGGGATGACTGTCACTCCTTCATCAGGACCCACTCAAAGGCTGCTTCCCTCCTTCCTTCTTCCCTCAGCTGGTGGCTGTGCTCTTGGCCTGGCAAAGCTGGCACTTACTCTGACTGGTTTGTTACTACTGGACATGTCTGACTGCCCAGAGCTGCTCAGGTGCAGGCTTAGCCTCTCTTCCTGGCCCTGACAATGTGACATGGAGCACCATGGGCTGGCCTTGCATCCTGCATTGTTTATCAGCTTGTGTCCTCACTGCTTGTACCATCACTACCTCTTTAATGGGAACCACTGATTTGATCTGGGCTGTGTGGCTAATGGAACAAAATCCCTTTTAGCTTCATTATTCACAAAGGACAGGTAGATATTTAGGTGCAGCTCTTTCTGTGTGTGGAGCCTAGTTGAAGCTGGTTGCCATCACAAGCATGAGCAGCACTGGTTCCTGGAATGGAAATTATTGTGGATGTAATGGTGAAAACAATACTGATCAGTGTTCCTTCTGCAGCCGGATGAAGTTACCAAGAGAAAGTTCTTCTGATTCACTTGTGTCACATGCTTTGCTTTTAAAAGGAGCAGAAAAGAATTTACATTGAACTTTACGTTACTGTCACGACTGTAGGAAGCTGCTCTCACTCTGAATTAATTCTGTTGTTTGTAGTTTGAAAAGAGGTCAAGATCACCTCAGTTCTGATTACTGTTAGCTGGGCATCTGTCCCTAAATGTAAATGTATCTGGTAAAACTCTTCTCCACTGTCTACTTTGAGCAGTTCTTTATAACTGTTAAATTTGCCAATAAGTCTCCACAGTTCACGGACTCCTGCTGTGATATGTGAATGAATGAGAGGCTGCTGGAATCAGGAACGGGGCCAAAGACAGTGTAGAGATAGCTATTATTTAAAGGTAATTGAGTGGAATGAGCAAAGGAACAAGCTGAAGAAAAACAGAAGCCCCTCAGGACATCCACGCTCTGCCTTTTACCCTGCAGCTGAGTCCCAGGTTCTTCATTGAGTTAGTCTGCTTTTCTGCTTCTCTCGAAAAGAGCCTAAAATGTGCATTTCTTTCATTCTAGTAGTACAAAACTGTGTGCTCCTGTCTATTCTAATGTGAGAAAGGCTGAGAACTGGTCCATTTGGGTCATCTTCTTAAGCTTGTGTTGGATATAATGTATGCCTTCTGAAAGGAAAGCTGAATGGAAAATTTTGAATCCTTCCCCTTAGGAAGTTAAGCATCTCACTGCACACAGCTCCTGAAGAGCATTTTAGTTCGAAGCACAGGACTTTTCACTGCATCATACCGTGCACAAGTGGGACTGTAGATACCTACTTTTAGCTCTCCTGAATCTAGTTATGAGGAATTGACCTAATAATCAGAATTAAGGCATTTATTTAATAATTTTAAATCCTTTTAAGACTTGTATTCTGCACCATAGGACTTAATTCCCATTTCCCTTGTCCCCCCTCCCTCATTCATTGTCACTAACACATTCCCTCTTTTTTGCCTGTAGTAGCAGAACCTAGGTTGAGGTGAGACTGGGCTGTTTAGGTGGAGACTAGATCTTGCTTTAATTGCACAGGCAAAAACAGAGGACTTTGATACCAGCTGGTTACTGTAGAGAAAGATGTAAAATGCAGAAGATACAGCAAAAGGACTGCTAAAATCATCAGCCTGTGTGTCACAATTAGAAAACACAGAAAGCAAAGAAGATTTTGCACATTCCCAGGAGTTACAGGCAGGCCTTTGGTTACAGCCAGGTACCATCTGTGAATCTGCAGATGATTCACCTAAACCTTGAGTGTCATGTTTCTGTGTTGTGCATTACGTCTGTGATATGTAACATGTAGTGTGTTGCAAAATGGTTTTAGAAACATTCAGGCCATTTTAGGACTGTGTGGTTGTAAGATGTTTTGTAATTCTGGCAGCATTATTTTTTCATTTAATTTGAATGTGTTCAGAAACATTCCCTCTGCCATCAATGAGAATATACTGGGTCTTCTCTTCCAGTGTCCTTGGGGACGTGTAAGGGAAAGGGAAGGTGACAGAATTCTTGTTGGACTCATAATCTTTTCACGAATCCTCACCTAAGAAAAATATGAAGTGTGACCATTAAGTGGGCAGGATCTAGAGTGCACTGAGGCTGTGGTTTGAAGGTTTCTGGATCAGAGTTAAAATGTGAAATATTTTCTGTTTCCAACATTGTTTGAGAGTTAGATATCTCATTGATCCTGGGTGAATACAGCGTCTGTCTTCTGCCCATGAAGGTTACAGCAGAGTTGGATGCTTGGAATGAAGATCTGCTGAGGCAAATGAATGATTTCAATACTGAGGATCTCACTCTGGCGGAGCAGCGATTGCAGCGTCACACGGAGCGGAAATTGGCCATGAACAACATGACCTTTGAAGTCATCCAGCAAGGGCAAGACTTGCACCAATACATCATGGAGGTCCAGGCTTCAGGTGAGCAGAACTATTTGATCACTATTTTACATGGAAAAAAACCCAGAACAAAACAAGAAAAGGCCCAAGCCCCCAAAATAGATATCAAGCAAAAATACCACAATATGTATCAAATAAATCAGCTTTTAACGTAAGTGTGGGCAATACCATTTTCTCCACTCCCAGAACTTTTCCACAGGTTTTGGGAATTTTGATTCATGATTTTGTGTAAAAACCTGCTGTTTCTTTGACAGAAACTCATTGAGGAAATGAAGCTGACTTTCAAGTTCCATTCAGGAAGTTTCCCAGCTGCAGGATGGAGTTTGTGATTGACTCCAAATCAGATTGAGAGGGGAGGGGAGGGCAAGACAAGCTCCTTGTACTTGTTCCAGCTCAGAAACAGGCACTTCAGAGTCATGAGCTACAGATCCTTGAGCTGGGCAGTCAGACCTCAGGTCTGGATGAAGTCTAGTCATTCTAGACTCCTAAGCTTGTTCATCTTGCTGCAAATAGACTTTATTGAGAGTCAAACTGACCAGACGTGCTGGCTTCATTCTCTGCAGACTCAAGTACCTTTTCCTTGTGCTCCATTTCAGGGCGCAGACATGATGAGGGAAAGAGAGGAGTAAGGGGAGAAAGAATCCAGTTATCCAAGAGTCCTCTGGGAAAGAATCCAAATATGAGAGCCTTGGAACCAGTCATGAAATGGAACTCTTGTTTCCAACCAGTTCCCCTTGGAATTATTTTGTGTAAAAAGGGAACATGATAAACCATACTGAAATTCTTTTTCAGAGTGTACTTAAAAGTTGAAGGTAGCAACTTGGGTGTAAAAAAGCCCCTTGAGATGTGCTCTTGAATGAAAGTCTTGATTAATTTTGATAGGGAGTCTGTCTGATTTTACTCTGCATCTCAGCATAAGATCCTATTTCTAATATATCCTAAGAGTCAGGATTTTTGTATACTTGCATTTTGCATTTGGAAAAGAAACATCATAATTCAGATTAATCACTGCATAAAGCCCCAGAAAGAATTTTACTTGTGAACTGCTTTAACCTTCTAAAATGTTTGGAAAGAGTGCAAAGCAAGAGCAGTTCCTGTTCTTCCCTCCCTTGAATAAAAAGGATTTTATGGCTTTATTCTTTGGCAAACATTTTACCTCTAGGCACCTACCTTCAAAACAATCTGGCAGTATCCAGCCTAATTTGGCAGGCTGCACTCAACAGAGCTTGAGGACTTCTTCAAGAGTGTGTTGTGAACTAGATGATTTGGTGCATTCTGTGAGCCATGTGTGTGATCCTCTCTGAGATCTGCCCACACGATGCCTGGCCCTGTGCTTCAGCCTCCCTGCTTTCTGAGTTAGAAAACTCATCCTAAGACATTGGTTAAGATGTTTGTGCTCCTCTTTTTGTTTGTTTTTTCATCCTGAAGGAATCCATGGGAGGTAAATAATATGATCCAGAACAGAGCACAGTCAAGAGCCTCAGTGATTCATTTTTAGAAAATAAAAAATAAATAAATTCAGTGTTTGTCAAGAAGTTAAAAACAACTTCTTTTGGATTGCTGACAAAAGGTTAGCAACTCAATGAATTGATTTTTAAAATGTTTTTGCAAGATTATCTGAGATGACTTTCTGTGAAGCCTACCCAATAAAAATCCACTGCTCCCAAAAGCAGGGAAGCAGAAGTCCCATGGGGATGTAGAGTAACTGTAGTTAATCAAAGGTAATGGCCACGTCTGCTATGCATGGAATGCTAAATGCTGGGAGAATGGAAAAATGAGGGGAAAAAGATAGCACTTGGGAGCCTACTGCTTCTTACTTCAATAAAGAACAGTTATACTTCATAAAAAAGTGATTTAATTTTACTCCCTCTTCCTGAATCCTTTGTCATAGCTGTTCAGTGCATAGGGTAAGGGATGATTATTCTTAACTGCCAGAGCTGAAAACTTGCAGGGGTTCTGGGAAATCGGCTGCTATTGCTGCTTCCTATTGTGCACTGTCACCACTGCTACAATCAAAACTCAGCTGTAGCCACAGAAGATAAAGCCAGGAAAAAATGGGATTTTCCAGAGCCATTCTACCTAACCAGCCACCCTTAATTGACCAAGTTTCTTCTCTTCCCTATAACTCTCTTTGATCTTTATTCTTTTCAACAAGCCACACAGGAAACTGACTTGATTTGATCACTCCGTTGTTTGGCTTGGAGGTCTTTAAGCCAGCAAGTCTGTCAGATAAAATTACATCCAGGTGTTTCCATTTTTGATGTCTTTTTCACTTGTAAGTCTTGTGGAGGTAGAAAAAGAAGGTTTTAGACATTTGTCCGTGGATTTTTGCATGTCTGGTGCAGACTTGGAGCACTGACCCTTACTAGGCTGTGGAGTGTCTGGAAATCCCTGTGAATATTCTCACGTTGGTACAGTAAATCCAGTGGTTCTGTGATGCACCAGGTGAGGCTCTGTGGATATTGAGGGCAACTGTGCAATCAGGTAGTTGTGCAAGTCCACTATTTCCAAAGTTCCATACAGCTCAGGTTTATTTTCCTGTGATTGCTTCCACTACTTCGACACAGCTGAATGAACCTGGATTAGCCATCAGAATAATTAGTTTATTAAGAAATGTTTGGTTTTGTTAGGGAGTAGGTAAGATTTGGAAGTCAGGTTACATTTCCTGAAATTTTGCAGTACTTGCAAATCGTCACTAAAATCTGTGTTTCAATCCGGAAACTTATTTGCATGTAGAGAATATTATAACAGTATTCCCAACAAGACTGGAGTTTTTAATAAGCCAGCACCTTTTATTTCAAGGAACCTATCTGCTATTTCTCCTGTTTATTGTAGCTCTACTGCTGATAGCAAAGCTAAATATGTGGGTAAATAGTCTCAGAAATGGTTATTGATTTTTTTGGGTGCCTAACTCGATATGTTTTTGTATTTCCAAAAATGACATCTTGGACATTTCTGAGAAATCCATTTCCCGTGGAAAGCTTAGGATAATAATTCAGGAGTGATTTAACACTTGGCCAAGCTGTGGTGATGACGCGCTCAGGTAATTTATTAGCACATGTACCTTAGTTAGTCTGATTCTAGGCATTAAAAGCAGTTACACTCTAATAGCTGGTTAATTGATTGCACAAATTTAGTTTATTAATAAAGTCCATTTGCATTGTCAGTATCATTGTCATAATGAGCCCTCAGTTGGGAGTCTCTAATGGTTTACAGAGCTCCTTTTTATATCTTAGACAAATTGCTTCTAAGTCAAACCTGCAATGCACTCTAAAGCTGAAGCGGGGAACATTTATTCAGTCCCTACCTGATATGTGTAAAATTCAAAGTCCTTTTGCTTCCTGGTCATCAAGCTAATGTTGTTCACCTCTTTTCTAAGTGTTGCATTGCTTTGAAGGGAGGTGGAAATCAATTTAATTTGGTTTGTGATGTCCATTATAGTTAGTAGTAACTGTAGTTTATATTGCAAAGATGAGAATATAAACTCTGCTATCACAGGCTCCTAATATTTCAGCCTAAAGCAGGTTTAAAGCAGTTGCAGAACAGTTTTTTACAGGTTAAAAAGTAATGCCCCTTCCCTAGACTGGATTGTATCTCACATTGCAAACAGTTCAGGTGTCACTAATGTATGTTTTATAGGATGCCAGGTAGTGTGGCTCAGTACTCTTTTCTGGAGGATTTTTAAAAAACATTTTCAATTCGATTTCATTCCCTTGACATCTGCTGCACTGTTTGAGACATTAGAAGAAAATGGCAACCAAGTTCACTTTATCAGAAAGCCAGCTGTGCTTTTCTAGCTGTCAAAACACAATGTAAAGATAATATGTATGAAATTATTCTGGAAACAGGGCTTTCAATTTTGCCAACCAATACTTGAGAAGAAAAAGTGCTCTCACC
The DNA here is from genome assembly GCA_024500445.1 of Entomyzon cyanotis. Taxonomy (NCBI): domain Eukaryota; kingdom Metazoa; phylum Chordata; class Aves; order Passeriformes; family Meliphagidae; genus Entomyzon; species Entomyzon cyanotis. The sequence goes on along the minus strand of JAKEPQ010001026.1, from coordinate 9,621,533 downwards.
GCATGCGCTGGCACTGCAGAATAAATCTGCGTGACATATGACAAGCAGGAAAGGGCAGATCATTCATCATGGGGAGCACACAGTGCCCTTGGATAGCATCCCAGGCAGTTCCCTGGTTGCTGCTGATGAGTTAGCACGATCAGAACTGCACCAGCTGAGTGTGCAGGAGGGAAAGCTGTGCATTTAATATCCAATAGGTGTGGTGAAGTCAAGCATACAAAAAGGCATCATGTCCTCAGGATACAGAACCATATGCAGGCTAATTGCCGCAACAATGCCTGGTGTCTGGCAATTGAAAGGAACTTCTCTCCCAAGAATAGAAACATATATTAAATTTCCAGTCTTAAATGGGAAGCCAGGGGCCATTCCACTTTATTTGGTAATGAAGGAACTGTTTTGTTTTGGCTGGGAAAGGGAATAAGCCAATCATTTGCATTCCCATGTGCTTTTTCTGATAAAACCAGAAACCAGGAGAAAGGGATAGGGTTAGTAATAAGGTCATATTTATTTTGTGTGCTGTCCTGCGTAGATATCACTGAATGAAAGTCATGAGTCTCTGAGGAGGATAAAGGGGGTGGTAAAGACAACTTTCTAAATAGGTTTTAAAAATAGTGTCCAAGTCTTTTTTTCAGCAGCTTCTAATTAACACATTTCTTTTTTAATGCTGTACTATTCCATGAAATCAAGTGGCTTTGGAGGAAAGTGCAGTGTTTTGTCAGCATTACTGCAACCACATTATTTTTATATTAGGTTCCTTATCCTTCCTGCTTTGAGGCCAATGGCAAAATTCCAGTAGACCTTAATAAGGGAAGAGTTGGGTCTTTATTAGTTTGTAATCCCAGGGACTGCAGTAACATGGGATGACATCATATTTTCTCCAGGCTAAACCTTCCCTGTTGCACTGGTAGCGAACCGAGTGTCAAAATCACATCAGTGTCACCCAAAGGAAGGTGTGAATTTTCATGTAATCACCACACACAAGGCTCATGGTGTCATAAAAGCATTCAGGCAGTAGGAAGGGCCTCAGGAAGTTTCTATTTCAATCTCCTGATCAAGTCTGGGCCAGCTATGAAATCAAACCAGGCCTTTAAAGGGTTTATCAATTTCATGTAGGATGCAAGGGACGGGGATGTGGTACCAAGATACCTTTTCTCTCTGCCATGTGAGGATTGGACAAAAGTGAGTCTGTGGAATAATTCAGAGTGAACTAAAGTCTGATTTAAACTAATTCATTGTTAATGATCCTCTACAAGCATCCAGATGGACAAAAGTTTTCACTGTGGATTTCCCTGCGCTTGTAACACTACTATAGATATGGTGGCTAGAGTTTACTTCCTGTATTTCACTTTCCTATTTTTTTCCTCATCTCTTTTTTCTTCTAGGGTTTTTTTTCAACATGCATTTCTGAAGTATAAGTCAATGAATTACCCTAAAAAAGGGAGGTTTTTTCTGTATTTTTAAAAATTTGATCTTCATGCAGGTTTTTGAGCAAGACTGGGCTTAAGACGTCCTGCTGGCCAGATGCTGATGAGTCAGAGGAGCAGTGATTACCAGAGAAACACAACTGTAGGAAAATGTAGTGATGAAGAGTAGGAAGCTGGGAAAGCGAAATATTACATGTGAGAAAGTTTAGTGAGAAAGAATTACTCAGAGAGTTGCAAACCACTGTGTTAGTTGGCAAAAAAATTTGAAGCTTACATTTATGCACAATTGAAATTTCAAGTCACTGCAATGATCTCTCTCTCTCTGCATGTTACAGGCATTGAGCTGATCTGTGAAAAAGACATTGATCTGGCAACACAGGTTCAAGAACTGCTGGAATTCCTTCATGAGAAACAGCATGAGCTGGAGCTTAATGCTGACCAAACTCACAAGAGGTTAGAGCAGTGCCTACAGCTGCGGCACCTCCAGGCTGAGGTCAAGCAGGTGAGAGGTTTTTAACCATCCATGAGGGGTTTAAGGGGGTTTCAGCCATTCCATACATTCAGACTGCTGAGCCAGTGTCTGCCAAGTGACAAACCTTTAGGTGGGCAATCTAAATCCCCCTTTCCTGAGCAGTACTTGATTTGCTGACAGGTTACAGAATGGCCCTTTGCAAATAAGGAGGGGCTCTGTTCCCCCAAGTGTGTATGTTTTTGGGTTAGTTGTGGGAATTCTGTGCAGAGCTAACCCCATAGCTTCTCAGCTGGAGGAGCAGTCTCAAACTCCCAAGTGTTCTTGGAATATAACTATTTGATTTGTGACCCAGACTTAAGCTGAGGTGGAGAACAAGCCCAAAGCAAAGGAAACTGAGCTGTGACACAAGTATGACATTTTAGTAGTTTTACCTTTTCGTTTATTGTTATATACCTGTTGACCTGCAGAAATCTTTAACATCTTCTGGTGGTTTAAAAAATTCTGTCAGTGGTCTCTAGATCCTAGGACTTGTTTAGCCATCTTAGTATTATTACATTGCTTTCTTTCAGACTTCATCCTAGCATAGGCAGTCATGTTCTGCCTCCCTTGGTTTTCCCTAGTATTTAATTTGGATGCCTCATGTTTCTTTGTTTTCCTTTGCTGCACAGGATAACGTTACACTTCCTGCTTCCTAGCCCATAGGTGGCTTCACACTCCAGTGTATGTCTGGATTTTAATTGAATAGTCTTGATTTCATCAGGAAAACCAAGAATATTTTTCCAGACAGCTGAAATATTCAGTTTTCCATTTTACTTATACAAATAGGTGGGTTGGGGGTGGTGTTGGGAGGGGTGTCCAAATACCACATGGTGTTAATGAAGGAGATCTGCTTATTTGTTTATTTATACACACAAACTCTCTCTAAATGCTCAGAACATATGATAATAAATATTCACTTTTGAAGACAGAATAACTGAGTGATGCTTTGTCTGAATTGTTTTATCATTGCTGGCAAAAAGGGATCCTTCACTCTCAGCTGGCAGCACCAACATCAGTGCATACATTTTCTTTCAAAGTCCACTTGGATATGAATATTTTGCAACTCTACCTAAAAGAAGCATAGAACTCTCCCATTTTTTAATTTATTTTTAAAATGTGGTCATTTTGCATTTGTGATTTTTTGAAGATCAACTCCTCACAAAGTTCTGAAGCTCTGTAGAGTGCTTTGGCTTTCTTACAAAAAAAAAAGGAAAACAAACCAAGCAAAACCCAGAAACACTCTGATATTTATAAGCACCATCTTAACGTGACTATGAAGTATATCCTTTTATCATAGATTCCTGGAGTTTCTTATACACAGCTTAACTAAGGTCGGAGGTGTGTGTGATGGATTTATGATCAAGTAGAGCCATTTTAACTTACTACAGGAAACAGAGTGGAGTTAAATGTGTAGCAGAAAGGCTAAAGATGCAGGTTACCCACTTGCCCCAGATGAAGTGCAGTCACTCCTGCAAGCCTTACAGTGGCAGTGCAGTGCTTCCTGCAGGTACCTGATGTTATTTGCCTTATTACCAAATATCTGCTGGTCCTTAACTATTTTACAACCAAAATCTACCCAGAGGAAGTGGTTATAGGACTGGGCTATCTAATGCTTATTGTGAAAGAACAGCTGCCTTGAATTAGTATTTCCTTAACAGAGCTTGGGACCATCAGAGACTTTGTTATTATGTGACCTCTCAGCAAACCAGTAGTGAAAAATCATTTTATTTATTCAGCTGAATACTGAGGCCTCCTGTGCTTGTTAACCTATAAATTACCACAGCTACAGTCTCCCTTAGAAAGAGGCAAGGTAAAATGTTTCTGTGTCCTCTCTATTTGGTTTCCTGTAGATGAGTCATATTCCCAACCATTTAGTGAAATTGGGAAATATATTGATTTTGGCTTGTAGTTCATCTCCAGGTTTCCTTCACTTTCAGTTTAGTGCATCTGAGATGATGGATGATCTCATTACCAAATTGCTCTTTCTCTTGTGAATGAGTTGAGATGTGGCTGTTGCAAGACACCTCCTGTAGCTGTGTTAAGTTCTGCTGACAGAGTAAAATTGGTCAAGGCTGCTACATGTACATGTGTTTGCATTTTGATATAATGGCTCATGGAAATAAAAAGTCTTTTAACTGTCTCTATCCATTTAAGTTTCATTTACCAGAGATTTCTGCTTTATATCATATGCACCAAGGGTTTGAATGCCAAGACAATGAATTGAAGTTTGGGGCCATTAAAGTGGAACAATTCCAAATGAGATGTTCTGTGAACTGCTTTGGAGTGGAAATAGTAAAGATCAGTAATTCACCAGCTCTTTGTTATTGAGAAAGATCCTGCTCAAGCCTGATTTTCCCTCATTTGGATCCCACTCATTCCTGACAGAAATGACAGAGCTTGGATTGCTTACATAAAAGAAATAGCAGAATAGATTTGTGGAGATCAGTTTAAAAAAACAAAACTCAAATGCTGTGCCTGCAGCTGTTTGGCTTCCCTATCCCCTCATTTTATCTTTGTATGGCTTGGGCTTTTTCTTTTTGATAAGTGTTGAACTTGACCTAATTTGCTCCAAGATATCCTCACAGTGCCCCACTGTATTTGCTTTCCAGGTTGTTTTGAAGTATATTTAATCCTTTTGATGTGCTTATTATCCATCTACTTTTGCTTTTTGGCATTAGATTTGCTTCAAAATGTATGTGCCCAAGGGATGAGGGGAAGTAATCATTTGAGAGACACCGAATATATTTGTTTTTTCCTAATCTAATATCAAATAGCTCCTGGAAAATTGATGCAGTTTTAAACATGGCTAAAATTACCAGAAGCTGCCCTTGCTGGTGGTTGAGTCTGTGTCGGTAAAAGTTTTTCTAGGAGGCAGCAAAGAGTTTGGATGTGTAAAAGATTCACTTACATTGTATTGTCTTTTAAACTTAAAAATCTTTTCTCATCAGACTGAACAGGTATCCATAGTGGGGCCTTAAGTCTATTTTAGAAACACGAAGAAAGACATTGTGACTAAACTGAGCAGTAGACAAAAGCACTGCATGATACAGAGCTCTCATTTCTTAGGGGTGATTGCACAAGGGGTGCCTCAATCTTTATTTTTCCTGTGAAGTCTGACACTGTGCTCAGTGAAGATGGCAGAGTTCCAGGGAAGAAATGATGAGTTTTAGAAGAATTTGGTACTATTATTTAATTACAGAGAATCCCTGTACAGGAGCATAGCCTCTGTAAAGCAAATTGGAGTCAAAGGTGGGAGTTGTTTCAGAGCTGTGGTGGTTGCCCTGTTAAACAGCCCATTCCAGGGAAACTGTTCTCCAGTGACAAGTGGCTTTTATATAAGATCCTGTAAAACTGTTTCTTCTTCTCTGTTATAAAAAATAAAAAATTGTTAGGCTGTATAAGAAAGTCTTTGAAAATTTATTTAACTCCAGAATTATGTAATCACTGCTTCTGTAAAGCTGATAAAATGTGTAATTTGTTGGAAATGTCTGTTTAAAATCATCTTTTAGGGTTGGCCTGTCTGCACATTGCTAAATAATGGTGAATCTATTAATACACAAAATTATTGTAGAAATGCCTTGATGCTGTATTAGGAGCTTTTTTATGTATTTTAACAAAAATACATTAAAAAGATATTAAGCATTATATGAGTATATCAGTTTGTGAGGGGATCTTGTAAACCAGATACAAACATGCAAATTCTCCCTTCCAGCCAGTTCTCTGTTTTAAACCAGGGACACAAGGAATGTCTCTGCAAGTGACTGTTTTTTGAACTTCGACTTAAGTAACTTTGGTTGTGCAACTGAATTTTTTTCCTTACTATATATAAACAACACACACAAGTAAGAGAAAAACATTACTATGAAAATAGCTAATGCAATCCCAGATGAGGCTCTGACATTTCAGTGCAAGGCTTGTGGAAGTAGAAAGGGATCACTGTGTAAATTTTTCCAAGCAAAATTTGCTAGTGCTTCAGTGTCCCATGGGCCTGGAAAGGGAAATGTAGGAGCCCCACAATGAGTGCTAACCCCACACTCTGGGGGAGGGAAAGAGGGGAGCTGCTCAGGGGTGGCAGCAGCCTTGGTCAGGAACAGTGCTGTCAGCATTGCTGGCTCATGGGGTCCATCAGAGTTTGGCCTGAGCTGCTGTCCCCTGGATATTTTTGAGTGCAAGACACTTGTGCAGAGGGATGAATGTGTATTGTTGACACTGGAGGAAACCTGGCAGACTGGTTGTGTGGTCCCCCTTCCTAATTGAGTTGCTTTGTTTTAAGACTTGAGTTTCCATGGTTTTTTTTTCTGATGTTTTACTATTTAGAGACTCAGATATTTGTGTGAAATCTGTGTCAAACTGTCTGTGACACTTTTTGAAAAAATCAGCTGAAATGAAAACTGTTTTACAAAGGAAAAAAAATGCTTGATTTTTAGCATACCTACTCTGTATTTTCTACATTCCAAATGGTGCAAACCAGGCTGTACTGCTGTATGTAAAATGTGTAAGCATGCCTTGCCTCATGATGTCCTCAATTCAAGCCTTTCCCACGCACAGTGATCCTTTGGTCAACTTCAGTGTTTGGTACCAGGCAGTTCATAACAATGTAGGATTCAAGTCTGATGGATTATAGAAAATGCCAGCCAATACAATTGCCATATGATAACTTGATTGCTTTTCCTTTAAATGCATGATGCATTTCCCACAGGAACAATTACACCTGCTGATGAAACAGAAATGAATTAAATGAAATCTTCCACACTGTTGTACTGAGCAGAATGTAATTTCCTGCAAATTAGGGTCAGCTACATGTATGGATGTCTCCCTTTTTTCTTCTAGGAAAAACTCATTTTCTTACCCTACAGGGAACTAAATGGCACTAACTAGGGTGATGCATGTAGGGATGAAAAACAAAACAACAGAAAATCCCTGATTCTTTCAGGCATTTTAATGGATCACTTAAGGAAAATGATAGTACAAAAGGGAAATTGCTATGTAGACTATTGCAGCAAAATCAATTTTGGAAATCATGAGCTAAATTTAGGGCAGTGATTGAGCAGTCAGGGATTTCTGTACATCTGTGAATTGAACTCAGCAACTTTCTGTCTTTACTGGCCTAATTTGACACCTTCACAGGTAGAAAATAGGCTTTGAGACAACGTAGGAAAGAACTTGCATGTGTGTTCTGGATGCTAATTTGCCAAATACGTGTCTTAAAATAGCAGAAAATGTTGCTGCTTAAATGAGTGAGTACAAGCTTGATAGATTAATTATGTACATTTAGGATGTGATTCTGTAGTCATTACAGCATGGATTGCATGTCTACAAATAATTTGAACATCTCTGAAGTAAAACCTCTTGATTAAATACAAAATGCAAGACTTGACATTTTTCCTAGCTCTCAGTGCAGGTGGAAACTCCAACTGCATCTTAACTCCATGCCAGATGAAACCAACTGTGTCTTCTCCCTCCTCAGCCCTAAGCTCAGACTTTTGTGTGAAAGAAGCACAGGCAAGTGAAGCAGAAAGGTGTTGCAACATGTATGATTCCAGTTGGAAATTTGAAAAGACGTTTAAATTCAAATCTCCCTCATTATCCTTTGTGGTTTTGCCCTGGGGTATTTGCATAGTGGACTATTCATTTTTGTGATCAAACCTTGGGGATGAGTGCTCTTTGCTATCCAAATATTTGTGTAAATTGATATCAATGTAGTTTAATTATTCAAGCAATAACTTTTTCAGTAAGGTTTTTGTCCTAAAAATGTGCATCATTAAGGCCTCATCCTAGGATTTCTTTCTCCTCACAGATTCAGCTTGAGACCACACTTGTTCAGCCAGGCTGAAGCATTTTCTGCTAGGTGACTACACAAACCCCAGTACTGAAGCAACCTTTCCTTAAACACATCCTTTTATTTGCAGGTGCTTGGCTGGATCAGGAATGGGGAGTCAATGCTGAATGCAAGCCTTGTCAATGCCAGCTCCCTCTCGGAGGCTGAGCAGCTGCAGCGAGAGCACGAGCAGTTTCAGCTGGCAATAGAGGTAACACCAACAAGTTAACTTTGTTTCTCCTTCCCAGGTGAACATCATAGAAAAGGTTATCTCATGGGCATCAATCATTGCTTTCTTGAAATACGTGAAGGAGTAGAAGCTTTATAAAATCAACTTATCATTAAACTCATAATGTAGCCAGAGGCTAATAGTGAAATAAATTATTTATCACCTGCAGCTAATTCTTCTGCTGCCAGATATCAGCTTTTCCGTTCGCAAAAGTGACACGCACGCATCTCCTGATAATTTCTTTGATAAAAAATTAAGAAGATTAAAATTCATAAAGTGATCTGAAATGGGGAAAGTTTGTCAAGTCAGTTTCTTCCCACGTCCACAGTTTGCACATCATCTCACAGCATTCATTTGTGAATAGCTTTGTTACTGGATAATGCTCCCATACCAATTCATTTTTCATTCAACTTTCCTTTCATGAACAGCAGAAAAAAAACTCATTCAAATCCTCAACCTCAAACAACTTTGATAAAAAGGCAAGAAGGACAATTTTTAAAAATTGTCTCCTAAACTGCTGTTGTCCCTTCTTGGTCTGGAGTCACAACACATCTTTAACCTGGCCCTTGAGAACTGGTTGTGAGCCAACCCATGTGCCTCACTCACAGGGCTGGCAGGAAGAGTCCCTGCTCTGAGCAGCTTTCCTTTGAATGAGAAAGTAGTGAAGGGCTTAGGTCTGCCTGGAGTACAAAGGGGAGAGTACAGGATTCCTAGTTAAGCTCAATACTTCATGTATCTCTGTTATTATGAGCTAACCCTACACTCACAGGGTGTGCTCATGTCAGTTGCTAGAAAGAGGTTCCATTGCTTTCTCCTGTTCCAGCTTAAAAGGTGTGTCTACTTCCCAGATTATGTTCTTAGCCTTTTACAGAGCAAAGAGCAGGCTTCAAAATCCCTATATCCATGAAAGCTAAACCAAACTTTAAACTATGAAAGTATGGAGATTGAAGAGATGCCTGATTGGGGTGGAAGGTGGAGGAAAGGGGAAGGGATGTCTCCTGGTGAACTTGAAGTAAATCAATATACATTATAGTGTTGCTAATAACTACAGAGTTTAAATCTCAGCTAATGACTTATTTTGAGCCAGCTCCACTCAGAGTATGGAAGGAGCAGCTGTTGCAGCTTCTAAAGGAAAAGGAAGAAGTTTTTTATCAATTCTGTATGAGCTGACTGCTACCAAGCTGTGCAGACCACATCTTGGCAGCCACCACCAGGCAGCAGTGGGGAACAAGACCCCCCCTGGCTGAGTTATCACAGCTTCTGGCATTGGGGAAATGCTTGCATTTGGTGGTAAATGCAAATCACAGAGGGAGAAGAGGGTTACACCACAGTAAGGGTAAAATAAGTTTTCAAAAGGAAAAAACTCTAGATTAAATATTTAAAGTATTTAAAGCTCAATATGGGGAAGAGATCAGCAAAGCACACAGGGCAGACCGTTCTCCAAAAGCATTCTAGATGTGGAATTGATTTTTCAGTTGAAATCCTTTAAAGTCTATTTCAAACAAGTATTACAATTTTAACATCAGTAAAGCAGCTGGATATTAAATTTAACCAGTTGTTCTTGAGCATCTTCCTAAGTTTCTGCCAAGTATTAATCCTTCTTGTTTCCTAATAGCTTTTTCTACATTGCATTATTCATCAGTGTATTACCAGATGATTTCAAGCTTTTTTCCAGGTTCATGGCTTAGATCATAAAGCTATCACATGAGAATTTGTCAGCAGCAGTTACAGATGGGACGTAGCACAGAGGAGTCTGAGAGGTTTTAGGGCTTCTGTTCAGAAGATTAAAATCAAATACTGGACTAAACCATGTCTGAACACAGTTACTCAGGAGGCTGTGAAGGGCTGGGGGCTATTTTAGCAGCTCACAGGGGAAGGGTGTAGCCATGACTTGGTAACTCTGAGAGGAGATTGGTGTAGGCTGGGGAATGGGGCCGATAACTCAGTCCTGCTGATAAAGTGGTTGCTGAGTAAATTGGGGAATGGTGGAAGGAATGTTTGACTCTCCCCAGCTCTGACCTTAAAGGCAGTAGCATGTTTAGTCTCCAGTATAAGTGAACTGACTTTCAGAAATGCATCTTGTAGGGGCTGATATCTGTGATACAGTTCATGCCCTGTACTAAGACATCTTCATATCTTCTGGGGTTGACATTTTGAACAAACACACAAGTAAAGCTGCTGGTGCCAGGTAAACTGCCTGGCAAGAGCCAAATTAGGGGATTAGGCCCGTAGTTTGCCAACTGTTTGGAGTTTGCTTTTGGGTCTGCAGACTGTGTGGGATGCAGTCAGAATTGAGGCTGGGTGAGAGCTCAGCACAAGAGCTGCCTGCACCAGGCTGTCAGAACAGACCCTGGGAGCACCACCCCGTGTTGCTGCCCAAAGGGCACCAGAGCAGCCAACCCATTTTAGCAGTGCTTACGTGTTCCAAGCTTTAATAACATGTTGCAAATGTGTGTGAATAACTGAAACTAAAATGCTTTGCAGAAAGTGACTGTTAACTGAACATAACTCTCTGAAAATATTTCACTCTCTCGCATCCCCATGCTCACGCCTCGCTTCACCTTTCTACCATACATCTGGCACATCTGTACAACCTCTCTTTCCTCCCCTCATACACAGTCCCTCTTTCATGCCACTTCCTTACAGAAGACACACCAGAGTGCCCTGCAGGTCCAGCAGAAGGCCGAAGTGTTGCTGCAGGCTGGACATTACGATGCCGATGCCATCAGAGAATGTGCCGAGAAGGTGGCCCTGCACTGGCAGCAGCTGATGCTGAAGATGGAGGACAGGCTCAAACTTGTCAACGCCTCTGTGGCCTTTTATAAAACCTCTGAGCAGGTGAGCTGGACTGTGTCATTTCTGGGCCATAGCAAATCGAGTCTGAATCAGTAAAAATTCTGTCTTTGACAAGTGTTGTAACAAAAAAATAACCAAACGCAAACCAAACCAAATACAGCCCCCCTCCCCCCAAAAAAAAGACAAAAAGAGAGTAGCAAGCAGTTTGTAATAAATTTCATCTTAAAGTTTTCAGTTTAGCAATTCAGTTCTTGAAGCTGTTATTTTTATTGGGGTGTTTTCAATTTTCCCCTTTCAAACAGGAATAATTTTTGAAATCCCACCACTTTTGTTTCAAGTTCTCATGATACTTAGTTTTGAGGAATACAAATCTGCTTTTCTTTGAGAGCTGCTTGTAATTAATTAGTTGTTACTTTGTGAGCATTTCTGGCCAGCGTTTTCACTAGTAGTTAAATACCACCACACCAAAAAAGATGTCAAGATTTGAAGGGATTTCTCTTAAATCCACCTGCAACAGATAATTACAGCAGGAACCTATTATATGCTAGCACAACTCTACTTTGTTCCAGGTGTTCATGAATTGCAAAACACATTCTAGTTGGCTGCTGGCCGGGTGGGATTATTCATCCCTTGCACAAGCAGGTGCCATTTATATTTGTAGTCAGTGAGAATTAGTGTCACAGTGTGGCCACTCAAGCAGCCTTGCCTGATGTCATTTACTGCAGCCAGGCTGTTGCTGTTAGCATGGACACTGCAGGAACCTGTGGTTTGACACAAAAGGCACCAGTGATTGACATGACATTTTCTGTTGTTATTATCACACAGTTAGGTCCTCAATTTCAGAACCAGACATGGGAAACTTTTAAACACTAGATATGTCATTAGGGAAAGAATGTACTTTTCATTAACTTGGAGGCTGTAGATGATCCTTGGGCCACTTTTTGGTGTCACTTGTTTAAAGTATTTTTAAGACTGTTTAAGATGAATTCATTCTTTGTAATTAATGTCTTTCACTGTGAAGAGTTTCAAACAGATTTACAGTCCCTGATGCCCTCAAGATCAAAATGAATTACTGCTGATGGAGTGTGAGAAATGAAAACTGTTAAGGGATTCATTAGAGCTTTAGACAGTTAATTGTGCTGGCCAAAATATGCAGATCCAGTAATGTATCAATTCAATCTCTCTTCCTGTTTCCAAGTCTCAGACAAGCATACTGCAGTGCCCACCAGTTCATTCACTGGTTATGTCTATTCAGCGAATGTGTAGGGCAAAGATCCTTCAGTCTTTGAATGCTCATGAACTCATACTGCAAGCCTGTCATCTTCTCTTGGGCTGCACAGCTGATCTGCAGTCCTTAAGGGTCTGCTCCCTGACTGCATGACAGGGGAGTGAATAATTTACTGGGTCCTGAATTCTCTGAGTATCTAGAAAAAGCAGCTGAAAGAGCAGAGAGAGTGTCACATCCAGCCAAACTTTTTCATGCCTGTCTTCCCCAAGTATATTATGTTCTTGATGTAAGTGGTGAAGCCCTGGATTTCAAATAGCCCAGTTTCTCTCTGACTTCATTCACTTCTCTCATCATCTTCACAGAAAGATTATATTTGCATGTGCAATTCTTTATGGAAAGATGTGGATCCCAGGCAGTCCATTTACTTTCATTCTTTAAATCACCAAAGTCCAATAGAATGTCAAGGTTTTCAAGAAGTAAAATGGAAATGTTCTTCTGTGCCTGACTAACACATGGAACACTAGCTCTCCACTAAATGTTTGAGAGTGAATGCCGGTTTGCATCCAAGCAAGGAGAAAATTTTTGACTGCCAAATGCATAAGGTCTTTGCATAATACATAGTGCATAAGCCTGGCAGCAGGATCAGTTGTCAGCTCACTTTAACTCACCAGTTTTAAAATGGACTTTGATGTGCTCTCAATCAAAGCTGTATGAAAATGGCCTGTGGTAGTGGGGATGATTGGTGGGTAATGCTAGAGTGTCCTCCAGACTGTGCTCTCAATCACATGGGGTCCCCTGAATTATAACTGTGCTCATATGAAAGCTGCAGGAGTGATCAAGAAAATTGTGGACATGGCTACCTGGATCCCCAGCAATAACTGACTGGGTCTTGAGTCATCTCAGCAGTGGAGTCTGTAGGAAGAACCCTCTGGGAAAGAAGAGGAAAGTTCCAAATGTCCTGGAACACTTTTGCTGTGTCTGCCTAGGCCACTGAGAGTATTCTCAGGATCTGCAACATAAAAGACTCAGCTTTGTCTGAGGCAACTGCATAGTTTCCATGCAGTGTTGGTTTATTTACCTCATTTCCACTGTTCCACTATTCTACCAAGATAGAAGATACCTGTGTGAGCCCTTTACAGTGGAGCAGCTGCATCCACCTAGATTGTGACACTGATTTGATGTCTGTTGGTTTCCATCAGCCTTAAAAAAGCTGTATAGGGAGCAACTAAAATGCAGTTGAAGAGAATCAGTTCCAGCTTCAGATTTTTTTAAGCATGTGCTTTTCTCTAAGTATATATATAAGTCCCTTGACTTCAGTAGGATGTAAACACATTCTAGAATAGGCATTGTTTCCTGAATTATCCATTGGGGCTGGGCTGACCACTTGATTCAACCTTTTGTGGTTCCTGCCATTATTCATTAGACGAGAAGAATGATTTATCAGCCTTAAACAAGATAAATTGTATCCCAAACAGCAGAGATCCCTAGGAGTAAGAAAAACACCTAGATCATTCTGTCTATGGCCCGTTTTATGCCCAGTTACCCCCATAGTACAAAAAGGTTGGATTTGAAATGTCATTGGTCATAGACTTTTACATAGACTAGATAACAGAGTTGTTGTGCACTGGGCATGTTTCAGGTGTGCAGCGTGTTGGAGAGCCTGGAGCAGGAATACAGACGGGATGAAGACTGGTGTGGAGGCCGAGATAAACTTGGACCAGCAGCTGAGATAGACCATGTCATCCCTCTGATCAGCAAACATCTGGAACAGAAGGAGGCTTTCCTCAAGGTCTAATTTTAGTTCTCTAATAAATCAGGAAAACTCTCTATTATGTAGGCAATTTAGAGCAGTGCTAGTAAGGTTGAGAGGACGCTCTGAGGGGTAATTCCAGTTCAGCTACTGGCTGGCTTTATAAACCCTAGGCCACTTTTACTTTGTTATAGCAGGGTTCATAAGCATTATTATCAGTGCATATCTCAGAGAGATGTCATCAGGACCACTTAGGTGGTGTTTGCATTGCACTTGCAAGATGTTAGTTGTGCTGGTTCAAAGTTCAAATTCTTAAAATTGCATTATAAATGACAGGTATTATATATCATTTTGGTGTTGGCTTGTACAAACCATCCAGTATTTCAAATTTTGTCCTCCAAGCCTATAAGTGAAGAGCTAATAATAACTGAAGCAATTTTGTCTCTGCAAGGCAGCACCAGGATGGAGACAAAGATTTCTTCCTGCCTTCCAGGTGCTGCTTTGGAAGAGCTGGGGAGCTGACAGGCTAACAAGTGAACTGTCAGCCAGCCTCCCACCTGCCACTAAAACTGATGCACAACATGCAACTACACTTGCAGTCAAGCCTTAAAAAATAATGCCTCTAAGTTTGTACATTTTTTGAAACTATGAGTACTTTTCTTGAGAGATGGGTTAGGTTTGGTTAGACAGAAAATGTGTGAGGTGCCAGTTCTTTACAGTCAGTTGGTTTATTATTGTCATTAATTTGCCTTAATATATAAAATGAGCCACTATATTAAATATTGCTCATGTTTTAATACATCAGTGAGACTGTTAGTTTATAAACAGAGCTTATTGACTCTTAGCTGAAGTTCTCATCTTCCCAGATGAAAGAGAACTTCTCTTTGCAATACAAGCAAGGATTCCCTTGGTTGCCTTTGCTTTCTTTGCTCATCTTTGCTGATTCTGTTGGTGGGGCTGTTCTCCCTAGGCCTGTACCCTGGCCCGGAGGAACGCCGAGGTGTTCCTCAAGTACATCCACAGGAACAACGTCAGCATGCCCGGAGTGGCGAGCCACACCAGAGGGCCTGAGCAGCAGGTCAAAGGTGGGTGCACTGCACAGGGACAGCACTGAAGGTTTGGGTTGCCTCTCCCTCTGCTGCATGCTCATCCTAAAATCTTCTGAGCTCAGAAGGCAAGCTCTGTTCTAGCATCATTTCCTTTACTGGATCACTCTGCAACTACATAGCTTTGTGGTGGTTTTTTGTGTATGTGGTTTGGGGTTTTTGGTTTTGGGTTTTTTTTTTAAGCAGCCCCTTTGAATCAATGCTTGTTTTTAAGAAATGTGATCTCGGCCTCTCTGCTTTTGGGAACAAGGTCCAGGCAAAGTGATTAAATTCAGCATTTCATAGCTTATTTCTGTATGCACCCAAAGAAACCCTAGTCATGCAGATGTTTTCCTTTGCCCTACAGCCATTCTGAGTGAGCTGCTGCAGAGGGAAAATCGTGTCCTTCACTTCTGGACCCTGAAGAAGCGGAGATTAGATCAGTGCCAGCAATACGTTGTCTTTGAGCGCAGTGCCAAGCAGGTAGTGTGAAAACCCCACCTTGTCTGTCTACCCCTGGCAGTGTGTAAAATGTCCTGTATTCATGTAATGCCTCTGTGTGGGGCTCCTGTTGCAATCTCAAATTGTATTTAAACACTGTAACTTTTGAAAACATGGCAAATACAGATTTTTTAAACAACTTAAGACCATTCCAAAACCCAACAACGAGATTCAGTATTTTTGTCACGTCAGATTAATTCCTGTATTTGTTCATTTGTTTGAAAATAGATAGAAGAGCAAACCTTTTATTGAGCTATTTCTGAATGAGAAAACTGCTTTCTCTGCAAATTTATGTTTATATAGGTAGAATTCCCTACAATGCTTTTTTATTCCTAGGAAACACAGAGTACTGTTTTTAATGCTCTCCCACTTGCTTTCATTATTTTATTCTTTGTATGTGTTCTTAGAAAGTGTTTTAGTGTACAGAGTATTAAGTCCTAATGCCTTTGATATCCTTTATTTGGAAGTGTTTTAGTGTTTGGTTTTGGTTTTTTTTTCAGAGGATTCATTCTTGAAATACAAAGACTGTTTGTTTTGTTTTTCCCTTTGGTGTTTTTGACATTCACAGGCCCTAGACTGGATCCAAGAAACAGGCGAATATTACCTCTCTACTCACAACTCCACAGGGGAATCAGCAGAAGAAACTCAGGAACTCCTGAAGGAATATGGGGAATTCAGAGTACCTGCCAAGGTAAACAGTGACTTTAATCTAATTATGCCATCTGCTTTACTCTGTATTTATGGTACTGTTTTAATGCCTTAAATCTCTGTAATAATGTTCTCTTGGTTTTATAGTTGCCCTCTAACAATCCTAACCGTGAAGATAAATGTCTTTTGAGAACTTTTAGCAAGACATAGACACAAAGAGGAGGTTTTCTCCACCTTGGTTAGTACTGGTTATAGAAAATTTTTGTTCTGATCAGAAGGAGGAGAAAGTCCATTTGCATACAGAGTTCACAGCAACCTAATGAGACATTCCATCCTCAAACAATCATTCCAGAATGGTATAGAGTGAGTAATTGATCTGAACACATCCAAGGTCACGTTGGACTCCTGGTCTCCTTCTTCTATCATTAAAACCACAATTTGTCTCATTAATTCCAGCTGGGTTGATCACAGATGACAGTTTATCTCATTAGAAATAATCTGCTGATCCCAACAAAATACTTTAAATAGATGAGTCTTTAAAGTCTGGGGTGAACATTTCTTAATACAAAACTGCATTACCAAGAATATATTAATTTATATGAAGCAATTCTGGGAAATCTGGTGGGGTTTACAGAGGAATGGTGATTGGATCTGCTTCAGACAAATTAATTCAAACCATAGGTAATTCATAGACAGTGAATCCACAGGAGTATTAACAGTCTCTGATAAGGATGTAAATGCAGAGTTGGACTGAAGGAAGACCATGGCTTGGGTATTATGCAGCTGCATTTCACTCTGTCCTGAAATTGATCTTCTGTAATCCTTAAATTCCTTGTTAGGCAGTCCATGCTTGTATGGGTTTGATTCACACCCTTTGTGGTGTTCTTGTCCCCTTCTTTTAGCTTAACTTGCATGTTTCTGCAAATGTGGGATAACAAGCAGTGGATGGAAGGTAATTTAATCAGACAGGACACATACACCATTTTTTTAACTGCTTCTGAATTCTAACCACCCATAATTACTCCACCTGAAATTATATTCTAGTTCATAATCTAATTTTTGCCAGAATAATCCAAATTCATAATGAAGTTTCCAAACCATTTTGACTCTTGACTTAGCCTAGGATTGAATTTTAGCCCTGGTTCATTATGAACCATTACTGGCTGTTTGTTACAGTGACACATGTAGTCTTGCTCCTTCAGGCTGACCTACTGCTCCTACTGCTGACATAGAATATTTTCTCTGCCATGTGCAGTCTGGTAAATGCATGGCATCCCCAGTCTGGTGTTATTCGCAAATTAAGCTGTAACTGAAAGCCTTCCTGATCCCAGTAACTTTCTGATCAAACCAATTGTTTTGAATGCAAAATCACCAGTAGCTTTTGGGAATGAAATAGCCTTTAAATTCAACAGGAAGTTAGATTTTTACATCTCCATACCTAGCCTTGCTTAGGTACTCATTTAATTTGTTAGGATGATGTCTGATTCAGCCATTAACCTATCATGGTGGTAAAATTTCTTGAATTTAGTTTTGTATTTGACATCTGCTGAATGGTTTCTGCTCTGACGTGTGTTTGTCCATTTGTGGTCAGATCACTGATAATGTCAACTATCTGACAGTGTGTCTTGCTTCAGGCATGGTAGGAAGTCCTTTCTGTCTTTGACAAGAAGCTTGCCAGTGCCTCATTTCTTGGGATAGATTTGGAATCAGAGCTAAAGTTTATAACTAGATCCCTTGTGCCAATTTTAACTAAGGAGCAGTCAGAGCCTAAGTGGAATAGAAGAGACCTCTGGAAGGTTTGGGGACTCAGTGTGTGCTTTGGAGTTCAGGCATCTTTTAGCTGGTAATGTTCTAACAGGAACTAAAATACCAAGGGAGGATTTTATAGTAGACCGTGAATTTAGATTTAAGTTCTGTTTGTTTTTGAAACAGAGTATTAGTGACTCAAAATCACTTCCTGGGCTGAAATGTGGTGTGTTAATGACCTTCCTACACAGATCTCCAGATCCACCAGGTATAGACTCAGAGTAACTTGGTGTATTTTATGAGGCATATTTTTTAAATCTTGTCTTCTACTCCAAGGCTCACAAAAAGTAAGCTTTTGCTTATGGGAAGGAGGCATGTCTAACTTCCAACATGTTTTATATGTTTGTATCTGTGTGGTTTCAAAAACTTGACTTTTTCTATTTTCTGCAGCTTCATAAGTGTCCTTATAAAAATGTCATTCCTTTCATGTTTTACTGAAAAAGTTTAAAGTGTCTGATTCTGTATAAGATGAAGTACAGACACTCTTTAATGATGTATAAAAATTGTGATCTTCTTTTGACTGCTGTGTGAGTTAAAAGCAAAGGAAATAATAATAAAACATAACCAAGGACCATATTTTGGGCAGCAAACAAAGGAGAAAGTGAAGCTCCTCATCCAGCTGGCTGACAGCTTTGTAGAAAAAGGACATATACACGCCACTGAAATTAGGAAGTGGGTCACCACCGTTGACAAGCGCTACCGGGACTTCTCTCTCAGGATGGGGAAATACCGCTACTCCCTGGAAAAAGCCCTCGGAATCAACCCAGAGGTACTGTGAGACTGTATCCTGATGGGGTTTTGTACCAGAGTCACAGAGGAAGATGAAGCCTGTGGTATGAATGCTGCAGGTTTTCGCGTGCCCACTAGAAATGCTGAAAACTCAGCCAGCCCACCTGGCCAAGCTCAGAACTGCTTCTGGAGAGAAAGGGTTAGAGGGTTTTTTGGTGATAGGTCACTGATGAGAGGAGGAGGCAGATGGAGATCAGAAAGATTTTCTAAACAAATATTTGCACCATTTTTCAGGAGACCATACAGCTTTCATGGGGCAGAGGGTGGGGAACACATTATTTGACTAAAAGTCTTTTAATTTTGGTGTAACCCATAAATCCTGCTCCCACGCCACTATTTTGAGTCAAATTCAAACTTCGGCTGTAAGTTTTCATTCTCTTATCCTTTCACTAACATAAGCAATTGTTCCCCAACTCATCTCTGAGCTCTTTTAGGTGAAATAGAGCAACATGAGAGACAAAAATTAGGATCTCCTGCTATTCACTGGCCATAGTATTAAGGGAGAGTGCTAGAATCAGGAATGCTCAAAAACCTTTCGGTCAACGATTCTTTGAAATTAAATATGAAGAATGAGGAATAAATTCCCTCACACCCTCATGATACTTTAACTGGACTGTTCCTTGTAGGGTCTCTGGTCTACACAGAGTTCAAACCACAGCCTAAAAAGGTATTCAGTGATAAATGGCCATTGAAAGTTGTCTCTGCAAGGTGCTCTACTTTATCAGACTATTTTTTATGAAGTCCCATACTAGGCAACTAATTTAGATATGAAGGAGTAAGGCTGTTTAGACTTTTTTATCAATATTGATTCCTAGTTAGGAGTAACAGTGAAGATTACAATAAATATTGTTGATTTTTTTTTAGGATTTCTCTGTCACCTTCTTCTGCCTTCTCACAGTGGTTCTACTTCTCTCTGAATTTCCTTTTTGATATTATCTTACTTTTGTCCCTTCTTACCTCTTTGATCTCATGAACATGCTGCACTTTGCACAGCAGTAGGTTTACAATGAAGTTAAACTCTGTACTTTTTTTCCCCTAGGACAACAAAGACCTAGAACTAGATATCATTCCAGCAAGTCTTTCAGACCGGGAGGTAAAGCTGCGAGATGCAAATCATGAAATCAATGAAGAAAAAAGGAAGTCAGCCAGAAAGAAAGAGTATGTTCCCAAACACTCCACACACTGCCATGGCACATTATCTGCTAAAGAATGATTCTGTGGTATTTGCATTACCAGAACTGACTGACAGTCCTATAACTCCTTCCAGCTGCAGGGCTGTTGAGATAAGTCTAGAGGTATAGGGCAGGAACTGTTAATGTTAGAGAATTTCAGAGTATAAAGGTTGAATTTCTTTTGGTTTTAATCAGAAGTTTCTTCTGGAAAGGGAAAGTGAGTCAAGCCACTTGGATTAACCCTGATGTTGTGGAGTTGTTAATTTCTTTCTGGTTGTATGTAAAAACTAAAATGAGCAGGATGAAATAAAGAGCATCTTTAGATGTCTAAATATTATGTAAATGTCAGTGACACCAGAGTTCACTTGAAGTTTAGGTTAAAATTGTGGTGAGTGTAGGACTGAGAGAACTGGAAATTGTTCATACTGGAGGAAATACTTGGAAAAGTGCTTGTTGCACTTAAATTTATAAACAGTCTATTTTCACAGTATTTTGTCTTAATTTTTTGTGTAAGAATATTGGGAAAGTATTTGTATTTCAAATTCTTCTCAGCCCTCTGAAATTCTTGCTATAGTGCATAATTGAAAAGAAACCATTTCTACTTTAGGAAACATTACACTTGGTCTGGCTGTGGTGTATTTGCAAAACATTGGGCATTTCTACTTTGAGAGGCTCAGCCTTAGGCACTACAGGTGCCATTATTGCATTTTCCAGCATCTGGATTTTCCCTGGTGAGATACCAAGCTGTTGAAGTCTCTTCAAAGTAGTGCTGTCTCCCAAATCTGTGTGTATTGCCACTGAAGGTAAAGTTTTAGGGTGACTTCCCAGTGACTGTCAGCAAAGATCCAAATGTTGGTGAATCACAACTCCTTAATCCTGGGGGGAAAAATTTTTAAGAATCAGCTGATTGTTAAGGATGGGCATGTAGATAGTAAATCTCACAGACTCAGGGTTGCAGAAATACAGCTTAATAGGATTTTATGCAGAAAAGATTTTTAGAAAATAGCTCTGTGAGGGACTGAAGTATGAAGTGGCATTTTGGTCATGGACCTGAAAGGTGCAAAGTGAAATAGCTGAAGGTCTAGGGTGGAAATACCCTTATTCATTGAGACAACAGGAGGATGTTTTGTTTTCTGTTCATTGTACAAATGCTTATACTGTCCAAAACACCTAAAATACTTTCTTTTTTCCAGATTCATTATGGCTGAGCTGCTGCAGACAGAAAAAGCTTATGTCAGGGATTTACATGAATGTTTAGAGGTAAGTTATGGCCCAGGAGGTCTCCACTATTTCCTGGAAGCACATGCTGCAGTGGTGATGTTCACTTTACTGCTCAGGCTGTGCACATTGATTCATGGAGCATTTCTTCAAGGATTCAAATATATTCCTTTGAATCATCTCATGCTAGAGAAGCTTCTGGATTGCAGAGTCAAGTACCTTGCCTAGCTGTCCAGCAGGGTATTCCTGAAGTGGATTGTGTTATTCAGGGCAAAAACCAGAGTGTATTTCAGTGAAATCTGTCAGCTTTCACATTCCTGCAATCTGAAAGAGATTTTTCTGTATCTAATGCTACTGAAGTGGCAAATCTGGCTTATCTTTCAGTTGTTTCTGCCTGCAGTTTTTGGACACCATCAGGTGGACAGAAAAAACAGGTGGTGTTGACATGTTTCTGCTTTTTTTCCTCAGACAACTTCAAACTGTCAGCACTTTGAATTTCTCTGGAGAGCTTTCTGTAACACTGGAAAAAAAAAATTTTTTAGCTTGTTTGTTTAATCTCAAAGTACATATTTCCTTTTCAGCCTTTGCCTTTGGCAATAAAACAGGGAGAACTGTTATTTTCCACTGCACTTTTTCACAAAACTAAGAGTTTCTGGTGTCTTCCAGACCTACCTTTGGGAAATGACAAGTGGAGTGGAAGAAATACCAGCTGGGATACTTAATAAAGAACACATCATCTTTGGCAATATTCAGGAGATATATGACTTCCATAACAAGTAGGTTTTCCTAACAGTTCTGTTAATGTTTAGGCACTTATGCATCTGCAGAGAACACTTACAGTACAGTGCACACAAGAGTGTAAATAATTGATCCAGATTTGCAAAATAATGTTTGATTTCTTGTTTTGTTCATTTTACAAAAAATAATTGCAACTTAGTTCAAACTTCACCTTCAGCTGATTAACAATGTTAAAGTCATATTATACCAATGCTTTGCAGTCTGATAGATGATTTCCATCTCATAGCATGAGATCTAGACTGAATACTTGCTTGTCAAAAATATGATCTTGGAAAACACAAAGGGGAAAAAATGGAATTGTTGGCATGAGCTGGGTTAATAAGTAGTTTTCTGCCACTTCTTGGAGACTTTCTGTATTTAATCTGTAAGTAACAGTACTCCATCTTGTTAAGATAAGACTGTGTACCAGATCAGCTTAGAGGGCATTGTTTCCATGGCATAATGTGAGTGCAACAACAGTTATAAACTTAACATTTAGGGTTGCTGAATCCAACAAGTTCAGCCTGAATTTCAAATCTGTCTTCAGGTTACACATCAAAAACCAAAACGGTTTTAAAAACTAATCTGAGAATCCTTCCCGGTTCAAGTTCTGGGTCATTTTAAGTGCTTCAGCCAGATAAATGTGTTTCACATACTCATAAACATGGCCCAGCAGAGCTGCCATATGCATGCTTTTGTGCAAGCAGCTTCAAAGCATATCAGGATAGTAGATTCAAGCTATGTATTACCTTAGAAAAGCCTTTAAATAATAGATTAATTGACTTCTAGCCCACAAGATTTGCCCTGTCATACAAATATTCTCCTCCCATTTAAATCTATGTTAAGATCACCCAATTGCCTTCCCACTTCCCCTCTCTGTCTATGCTGCTATGTTTTGGTTTTGGTGACCCTGACTGATGCCATCTGATTACCCTCCTTTTTGACTTTCCTCTCTTCCCAGCTACCATCCCTTCAGCCCTCAGTCATGTCCCACAGCTTCTCACAGCTGTCATTTCTCCTTTCTCTGACCCCTCCTCCTGCAGCCTGCTGGCTCTGTGTAATCCTTTTACCTCTAAAACTTCTTTCTAGCAATGCTAAAATAAATTTACCCTGTCACCTCCACCAGCATCCTCCACAGCCTTCTCCTTTGGCTGGTGATGTTCAGGCATCCTCCAGCCTGATTCAGAATCTATGTCCAAAGAAGGGCAACAAAGCTGGTGAAGGGTCCAGAAAACATGTCCCTGGAGGAGCAGCTGAAGAAACTCTATTTCACATTCCTTTTTCCACCCAGGCATTGTAGAGGGCTCTATCTGCAAAAGAGGTGTCACTTGTGGTACAAGTTATTGGGAGAGAGTTGATTAAAAAAATATGTGTTCTGGAAGTTTGCTACTTACCTATGAAATGTTGAGCTTGTTTAAACTGTTGTTCTTTGTCTAGTGTGCTGAGTCAGGTGCTGGAAATCTGGAAGCTTTAGGCTTCTGTTTTTGCTCTTCCTCTGAACCACTGCACAGCAACTCTTTGAAGACCTGTGTTCAAATATCACTTTGCAGTCGTGAGCACACTGACTCCCTACTAGGAATTGCCTCTTTTTCCTTTCTAGTGGAGTCAGGCATGACTGTACTCAGAAAACAAAGCACACCTTGGCAAGAGACACTTTTTCCACTGGCTGAACACTTGAGTAGCCTCATAATCAAGATACAAGTATTGATCATTAGCACTGATTAACTCATTGGTTATCCTGCATCTCCTGGGTGTTTGAGTGTAACTAATTACATTGGTGTCTTCTTTTTCAGCATTTTTCTAAAAGAGCTGGAGAAATATGAGCAACTGCCTGAAGATGTGGGCCACTGCTTCGTCACCTGGGTAATGAGGCTGCTGCTTCTCATTATTTATTCAAAGTAATTCCTCCAGCACAGAGAGGAACAAGCTGGGAATAGGTGCAAGGGTTATGTCCCCAGTGATAAATGAGATTAGGAGCTAGTCTGGAACTACAAGTGCTTTGTCCTTCACCTGCCCCAGGGTGAAAGGTTCCTCCCATAACCCTTCTCCTCAGCAACAGTGTGAAGGCTTTCCAGAGCCTCTCTCCTTGTCCTGCACTGACCTGCACAGCTTTTACCTCTGCTGGATTCTGTTTAGCAGAACTTCATCAAACCAAACCTGTTTTTAGGGGTGACATTCATTTCCCTATGAAAGGCCCTAGGAAGACAGATGTTTAAAATCTTAATATACCTTCCTTAAAGAATTTTAGTTATGCTAGGAGGACTCCAAAAAAGCATGAAAAACATATTTTATCGACTTTTTTTTCCTCCAGAAATTAGTGTCAAATGTCTGAGCTACCATGCTCTCTCATTCCATTATGCAATGCCAGGATGATTTCCAGCAGGACTTTGAAATCTTGATGCAAAGTCACTGTGAGCGTAGGAGGCTCTGGGAATTGGCTATAGTAATTCATCTGTATGAAAGCTGTTCTCTTTTCAAAATATTTACCAGTCAAGTCAGCCATCTTTGTGTTTTGTCTGATGATTTTATTCATATATCAAAGCTAGAAATTAGTATTTTAAGAGTAATTATGGAATATTTTCACTTATCAAAAAAAATGAGCATGTTTGGATGATTTCAGGTGGGCTTTTAATTTAAAAACATGTCACAAGTCTTGATGAAATGGGTTCAGAAATATTGTTCACAAAGAACAGGTTACCTGTTTAGGAAAGATGAATGCATTTATGTACCATTCTGTGCAAAATCTTCATGGTACTTTTAGGATACCATCTCAGCAAAGGTACATGTCCAGAGTTGCGTGTATGTTTACAGACATGCATACAAAGCTGCATGCCCAATTTCAGCATCCTACCTGGAATAAAAAGTGCAACAGCAATAAAAGGAAAACATCCTCCTCTTTTGTTACGTCCCTCTTTTTGAGACCAGAGCACAGTAATAAGAGGCAGGAGTGCATAGATGCTTTCAATTTCTGCTTAAAAGTAAGTAAATTAGGAAATAAAATGCAAAAGATTCCTAGCACAATATAAAATTTGAGCCATTGATGTTTTAATCAAGGTAGGAAAGGCAAGTCTGGGCCAAGTGTCATAATTTTCAAGTAAAAATGTTGGCTTGAGCCAGTTTAAGCTAGGTGAGTCACTTGCCGAGTTTCTAGACTAGCTTTATCTGCAAGGAGGTGATGGAGACAACACTGCGTGTCTGAGTTTTGATACCTTCAAACTCTCGTGTAACATCATTAGAGCTCTCAGGAAATTATTTCACAGCTAGATTTAGGCCTTCTCTCTGTGATATTTGTTAAAGAATGCCTCCCACAGCCCTCAGAACTGCTCAGGTAAGGTATGAACCATAAAGTCTTCTGTTCTTAATTCACAGTTCTTGTGTTGCTTGGTGGCAGGGTGGGGGTTGGTGGTGGGTGTGTGGGAGAGAGTTGTCACCTGTATTTATCCTGGTGTGCCTTAATAAATAACTGTGGGAGCAGAGAAATAGCTTATCTTGCTTTCCCCTTGATGTTTGTTTTCACAGGCAGATAAATTTCAGATGTATGTCACCTACTGCAAAAACAAGCCTGACTCCAGCCAGCTCATCCTGGAACATGCAGGGACTTTCTTTGATGTAAGCTGCATTGCTGTTTGCCTTCCACACACCTGGTGCAGCCGAAACACCTCTTTTTTACATTTTAGGAGTGGGTTCCTTTCTGTGCCTTGGCATTTGGGTTTTTCATTCTACTGCAAATATCACATGCTGTGAGAACTGATAGGTTGTGGTGTGATGTGTGATCTTCATCAGTGTGGTGAGGCATGGAGGCACAAATTCTTATGGGAACCTCTGGGCATTTTTCAGACCCAATCCTCTCTAAAGATCTCGTTTAGATGTAATTTCTGTTTCTGGGTTTAGTTGTGAATTGAAAATCTCAGATTCCATAATATTTTATGACCTGAAGTCCCCAATTCCAAAATGAGAGCCTGTTCTCCTGTTCTACAAATTCTGCCCAGCCTATTACACATTTACTTCATTGTGCTGATAAGGAACTCCATTGACTCCAATTAGATTATTTCCCATACAAGCTCTACAGACAGTGATAAATGCTTTTAGGCTGCAACCGCAATTTTGTAGGCTGAGAAAAATCTTTAAAGTTTTTGAGTACCTTTAAACTAAGTTCCTCCTCTTATTTAACCTCATCCATTTTGCCATGCTTGTCTGCTACCTTAGAGCTTTAATTAGTTGCCTTTCTGGAAAAAAGGAAATGTTAAGGCCTCTTTACTAAAGCATTGGAACTGTTTACAAATGTAATAGGACGAGCAGGATCCAAGCTGTGATGGAGTTGGCAGCTGACCTAAATCAGCTCCTCTGGGGTTTTTATGTGCCAGTGGTTATAGCATTTCAGTCTCACATGAGCCACAGCAAAAGTGATGAACACCTTTTTCTTTTGCCTCGTTACCAAATGGTCTAAAAGTCGAATGGAATTGAAAGGGATTTTCCAGGAGGTGGCGCTTGAGCCTATTGAATGGTTTACTCTGGTCGGCGACTCGGGGAGGGTCGGAGCCACCTTAGGTGTCCAGCAGTGTTGTTTGCACAGGTTAAAAGCGTTTCTTCTGCTGAGCATTTCCACTCAAACTCTTTATATGGGTTGGAAATCTGCCTGACACTGCTTAGTAGGGAATATTCATGTGCCAGCATCTGCTGTTTTGCCAGGGGGAGGTGTTTGCCTTCCACGGGTGGTGGGCTACCCAGTGATGCCTGTGCAAAAAGAGAAAGCTGACTATCCCCCCAAAAATCCTCAAGGAGGCACTCAGTCTGAGTGACTAAGGTAATGCAAAGTACCTGTAGAACCTTCTTATCTTGATCTTGGAGTGGCAGTGGTTCAGTGGCAGCCTGGCACAAGGAATACAGAGAAAATAGCTGGTTCTTTTCTTCCAGGCAGAACCTGGGATTTCCCAAAACACTGTGATGACGAGAGTGAATTATCAAGAAAAACACCCCTTAGTAAGAAGCCTGCTTGAAAATCACAAGTGTAGCTCAAATTGCATAAGGTTTCATAGAAAGCCACTTTTCTGTGAAACCTTGTGGAGCTGCAGGGAGAATGTCCCTTCCCAGCAGTGCACTTGTCTGATTAACAAACGTCACTCCACCAACCCACCATGTCTCTGCTCAGTCTGACCAGGGAGCATCCTGAGAGCATCTTGCTGAGAGCATGGCCTGCTGTTCAAAAAGCTGGGGAGAATGAGCAGTGCTAACCTCCTTCCTTGGATCCTACAAAAACAAGTGTACTTTGCCAGCTCCAGGAAGTTCACAGACATGGCTGAGGTCTTGCTGGCTCCTGCAGTTATGAATTGAGTCGCAGCCATGTGCTCTGCAGGCACAGTTCCTGTGTGAAGTCAGCCATGACTCAGCTTTATGCAAACTCCATCAACCCCCAAACAGAGCCCCTTCCATTTTGGGTCTGATTCATGGCACCAGAACTATTAAAGAAAAAAAGCAAACAAAACCCAAAAACTTGTCTAGTAAAAAAACCCCAAACCAACAAACCAAAAATCTGTTGGCACATTGTGTGAAAAGTGGATGCTTTTGCATCCCAGCATTAAGACAAACACTGGAGCTAAAAAGAAGTAGTAACCTCCCTAGTACTCAGCAGAAAATCAGATGGTATATAGAAAGAAAATCTCTGTTCTTGGCAACTCTTGCGCCTTCATCTTCTATAACTTCTTCACTTTACAGTCTCAAATTTACCCTCCAGTAACTGGTGAAAAGTCCCACTTCCCTTTTCCATTTGCTTCCTTAGGAATCAAGGATTTCCTGGTGACCAGGAGCAAGGCAAGGCATGCTCAGGGCCTGGCAGAGACAGAAGGGTTTCCAATCTGTTCTATTTCAGCAGAGAATCTGCCCCTGTAGGACATGAGTTTGAAGTCTTTTAGATGGTTAAATATGTCCATTAGGGTCCTGTAGGATTTCCAGGAGCTTCTAACTCTACCTGGAACATTTTGGGGGAGGCAGTTGGACTCTTTCTAGCCCCCAGCAGGTGCCTGTCTCAGATGTCTTCAGAAATACATGAGCACATCACACTGTTCAGCCCAGACAGTTTGGCTGATGTTCAGGTGACAAAACAGAAGTGTTCAGTGCTGTATCATAAGGGTGTCTCCCCTGGCCCCCAAGTGCCACCTCAGAGCAGAGCAGGTCTGTCAGCATTGTGTCAGACCTGTTATTCCCATGTGGATATTTCAGCTACCCCAGGGCTCTCAAATGGGACTCAATGCCTATGTTTAGACAGCTAAATTACACCCTATGCATGCAATTTAATTTAACGTCACTTCATTTTAATTGAATGTTGAGACTCTGCTTTCAGCCTTCATAGCTAGGGGAAACCAGATGACATGACAGGTAAGTCATATTTAAATCAGAGCCTGTTTACTCAGCAGAACCTCAGCCTGACTTGCAGAGGGACCCTGCAGTTTAAGTGGCCTTAGGGGGACTCTTCAGTTTATTGCCAGGCTCTCTGAAACCACACTCACTTGTGTGTGAGCACAAAGAGAGTTAAAAAACTAAACATGGAAATGCAGGGATCCAGAGCTAAAATTAGTTTTGGGTGGTTCTGTCTGGCAGGGGGTTAATAGTTTTCCATGACTGACTGCTGTTTTTATCCCTTCTAGGAAATTCAGCAAAGACACGGGCTGGCCAACTCCATCTCTTCTTATTTAATCAAGCCTGTCCAGAGGATCACAAAATATCAACTCCTGCTGAAGGTACCTCAGTGAGCTGCACACTTCAGCTCATGCAGAGCACTTCACAGGTGTAATGAGTATCTTGTGCTTAAGAGAATTGCTTATGACCTGTAAGAATGAGTCCCCAGAAATCTTCCAAGTGCACAATCTCCCTCGAGAGCACCTTGGTTTGGCTTGCTTTATAGTTGTTCCCATTTGATCCCCACTACTTGTGAGCGGTGGGCTTTGCTGCAGTTCAGCTTTCCCCTGTCTCTGAAGCAGTTGCAGGCACCAAGCAGCACAGCTGGGTGTGAAGGCAGCTCAGTGGTCAGAGTTTGTTCATGAATGTATGTATTGCTTCTCAGGAACTGCTGACCTGCTGTGAGGAGGGCAAAGGGGAGCTGAAGGATGGTCTGGAAGTGATGCTCAGTGTCCCAAAGAAGGCCAATGATGCAATGCATGTCAGCATGCTGGAAGGTGGGCAGAGGCAGGGCAGGGAGGGACTTACTGATAAATGAAGTTTGTTTCTAACTTGTGGTCAACGTTAGTAGAGACTGACTGTAGCAAAGCTGTTGTTTCATCATAATTTTTCGGTACATCCTGGCTCTTTTCTGATATTTCTCCTAAAGTCTTGAAAGAATAAAGCTGGCTTGGAAGTTTTGGGGTGGAGGTTATTTATCTATATCTTCTGTGTGTGTATTTATGCACATATGTGTGTGTATGTACACATATACATATGCAATGTATGTGTACATATATGTTTAGCTAAAACATTGCTTCTCCATTAAACGAAAAAATCCCCTCCTGAAACAGTATCAGTTTAGCTGCTGGCAGCTGTAACAATTATTGGATGAAAACATTTCCAAATACTGTTTCAACATTTCAAAACTTCTGGTTTTCTGAGTCAAAACAGCTTGTGTTTCAAAATGTTAGCATAGTTATGCCAAAGATTTAAAAAGACTCATTAAATGATATTTTAAAATTGCAGGAAAAAAGTTTGATTGGCACAAAGTGAAGTCTTTTATTGGCTTATTATTGTGTGGAGTATTTCTAAAATGTAAAAATTTTATTCTGGACTGAGATGCTTTATTGTGTCTCCCACATTTTCTTGGCCTAGGAAAATAATTTCTAGCCTGGCTTGAGTAAAAACAAGAAACAAGCAGAGAACTAAAACAAGTGAAAAAGGGATCTGGTGCCAGTAGCCAGGCAGCAAAACAAGCCCAGGTGATTAAAACTGCAGGAGGGCAAACTGAATTTGTAATGAAGTGCATAGGATTTCTTTCAGTCCTGTTCTGTGTACGGTAATCACCACTGAAACCTTCATAATATTAATTTTTGAGTAATTATTACTACACTTCAGCAGCAGCCTCATTTAGCACATACAATATATTTTCCCCAGATGAAGTAATTATGTCATTGTAGTAGAATAAAAAAGGAAAAAGAAAAATGTTATCACTAGGACAATGGATAACCATTATTGTCCTTTCAGAATATTAAAAAAAAATTACCCTTTTATTTCAAGTCTTTGCTGCTGTGGTGTTTCTGTGAATTGCTCATCCCAAGAATAAATACAAGCAATTGTATTTTGTGTTTTTAGGGTTTGATGAGAACCTGGATGTCCAGGGAGAGCTGATTCTTCAGGATTCCTTCCAAGTGTGGGATCCCAAGTCTCTCATTCGGAAAGGCCGTGAGAGGCATTTGTTTCTCTTTGAAATCTCTTTGGTGTTTAGCAAAGAGATCAAAGATTCTTCAGGACACACAAAATATGTTTACAAGAACAAGTTACTGGTAGGTGTGGCTGCAAAGAAAATATTCTGGGTGTTGTGTTTTTTGTAGGTAGAAGCAGAGTTTGGGAGGCTCCCATGTCCCCTGCCGGGTCGGGGATACTCTTGTCCCTGGAAGGGCTGGCCCTGAGTCCTGCAGGGGAAATGCAAGCAGGGTCACTCAAGCCACTCACTTCCCTGCCACCCCAGTGGTTTTCTGCTTCTTTTATCTGTGTATTGCAAACAGAGATAAGATCCCTTTCCCCCATCCATCCCAGCCTCCCCACTTCTTCCTACAAGCCAAAAGTTTTCTGGACTCATGAAGCTTCATATACATGAAATCTTTCATCATCTCTCCTCCACACTAGACCTCAGAACTGGGAGTGACTGAACATGTTGAAGGAGATCCCTGCAAATTCGCTTTGTGGTCTGGACGAACACCATCCTCAGACAATAAAACAGTGCTGAAAGTAAGTATTTTCTGTTTGTTTTCTTTGCCTTTAGCACTTCTAGTTCAGGCCTTGGGAGCCCTGAATGGAAGGTCAGTTTCGTCCCATATTCACATGGCTTCCCTGTCTGCCAGTGGGGTCACACCTGCATCAGGAGCAGCTGAGCTCTAAGGCTTCAGTAGGAATCAGGACACTTGTGCAGCCTTGCTGGGATTGCAACTCCTCTTGCAGCCTGGGTTGAGCAGCTGCACACTGGCACAGGGCAGGCCTCAGGGTGTTTGGCTGGGAGCTGTAATTCTCTTAATCCTTTGCCACTGGGCTTATCAACAACAATCAACCTCTTCTGCAGACCTCCAGAGCTGACAGCCTTTTCTGTCAAGTGAGTCTCTGCTGAAGAACTCATGCTACAGTTGTTTTGTCTAAGGAAATCCCAGCTGTGCACTGATAACCTCCTTCCCCTCTACAGAGCATGCTGTATTGCTAGCATTAAATATATTTATATAGAGCTTAGCTGCTTTGCTGTTGCTTGCCAAGTAGGTCTGGTCAAAATGCTCTCAGTTCTCCTGGGGTTACCAGGTGCTCCAGCAGATCCAGCAGTGCAGCAGAGAGGACAAACAGTTAATCATGGCATTCATCAGCCGACCATGACTCCCCCACACAGGAGGTGACATGCTGAGAACACGATAAAGTCTCTGTCTTTCTGCCTTGTGAAACTTTAGGCATCCAGCATTGAAACAAAACAGGAATGGATCAAAAATATCCGGGAAGTTATTCAAGAAAGGATCATTCATCTGAAAGGAGCTCTGAAAGAGCCAATTCAGCTCCCCAAGACACCAGCAAAACAGCGAAACAACAGTAGAAGGTAACTTCAGTCCTTCCCTACAACCTGAAATCACTAGTGGTTTCTCAGCCCACAGCAGTGTAGTGTCTGTGGACTTTTTACTGGGTTTTACTGTAGTCAAAGCAGTTTTCATTGTCTTTGCTTTTTGTATATT
The DNA here is from genome assembly GCA_024500445.1 of Entomyzon cyanotis. Taxonomy (NCBI): domain Eukaryota; kingdom Metazoa; phylum Chordata; class Aves; order Passeriformes; family Meliphagidae; genus Entomyzon; species Entomyzon cyanotis. The sequence continues at coordinate 9,589,882 of JAKEPQ010001026.1, read as the reverse complement.
GTCTTGGCAAAAGTAGCTAGAAAGCTTTTTTACAACATATGTACAAAGATCTTTTATTTTGTACTCCAAAATATAGAAACATTAAAAATTCTTCAAAGTCCAAGGTTATAGTTCTTTCCTAAAGTAGATTTTATATCTTCATATTTGAGTAAAACCAGATTTTTTTTTGTTTGGCACATTTAATTGTTTGACAATGGAAATCATAGTTGATCCTGACAATATATTGAAGACTATATAGTGAAGAATCTGTATTTCATCAACAAATACAAACTTGTTTCAGCCTGTCAAGTAATATAAATTTTTTTTTTTGTCAACTTGTTTCAATCCTGCATTAGATAGAAATTGTAGATAATTAATCGTTCCTCTTCTGTTATGGCATTCCTAAAAGCTACCTGTAATTTGAGCATTTCGATTTCCTTGTCAAATTTTATCTGTCTCTTACTTCAGGCAATGTTACAGAGACATCCAAAGCATAAATAACCAAGGTCACTCAGGAGACCTGTAGCAAAGCAGAAATCCAGACATTTCCTCTAAGAACATTCACCAATACAAAAGTTTTCTAGTACAGAATGGAGATACCATTTTTCTCTTTGTCTCTAAACATGTATTTTGCATTATTTAAATATTTACTTTGAAACACCAATAAAAATTTATGAGAACTTTATCTATATAGCAAAAGGGAAGAAAATACCCTGTGTTAGCAGCCACTGAAAGGTAAATATGTAGAGCTCTAAACTGTCTTTATCTATGTTTGGATAGCATTTTTATGGCTTTGGATAGCAGCTTTATGGTTAAATTTCTGAGGAATTTTAAACAAATGTTCTGATTATGTGTAAACCCAAACCCTGTGGCTGAGGGTGACATCATTCTAAATTGCAAGAGCTACACAGCATCATGGGCTGCCTCAGTGAGGTAATTTGAGCACAAAGCCAGCTCTGTCCTGCTGGCTCAGCACTTCTCCACTCCACCTGTAAAGCTGTGCTCACTCCAAAGTGACGTGTTGAGGAATGTCATGGTTTCCCTATTACATCTCTTGCAGAGATGGAATAGATGATGCAGACAGCCAAGGGGATGGCAGCAGCCAACCTGACACCATTTCCATTGCCTCCAGGACATCACAGAACACAGTGGACAGTGATAAGGTAGGACTGAAATGGGAAAATACATGGCAGCTAATTGCCCCCAGGAAAATGTAAGTGAAAAGCAGAATAGAAGGCGAAAGAAAGGAACCTGTCTTCTACTGAATGAGTTGAGACTTGTATTCCCCTTTGCTGGGTTATTAAAATCCAGTCTGTTTCTGTGTGCTCGTCAGTACTGCTGTTCTACATGGTATCCTCTCTCTTACTGCTGCTTCTTTGTGGTTAATACACAGAGGTTCAATCGGCTCTGAAGAAACAGCCCAGAGCAACCTTTTCTTGCCTAGTAAAGCTTGTCCTGTGAGATGCAGCTTCTGAATGAGCAAACAGCTGGTTATGTTACATATTTACCCTCTGAGCTGAAATCAGCTGTTAGAGGGAATGCAGGTACTTACACACGAATTAATGCAGCAGCATTGGGATCCTGGCTGGTATCTTGAGAGCCTGGGAGACCTACCATTTCCAGAGACTGTGATTCTGGACCCCTCTCCTCACAGACATATGGTGGAGCATATGGATGGCCCTGAGACATGCTAGATTCTGTTGGAATGCTGCACACTGTCGGCATGTATGTACTTGTCTTTTTACTTGTCAGACAATCTGAGCCCAGATCCCCAGCTCCACTAGGATGCCTCTCTTGAATTTGTCACCATGATACCTCCAGCTGTGGTCTTCCACTGAATTAGGGGTTTATTATAGGAGTAAATGAGCAGTTAATAATTACCTTAGCTATGCTGATGGTGTTTGTCACATCCGCTGTGAGAATGCCCATGCTGTCTTCATGTGTTGTTTTGAAATCACACGTAACTTGAAAAAAGATGAATTCTCCAATGCCTTTATGGATTTATCTGTTCGTCAGGGCTTTAATTATGCTGCCACTTAGACAAGGTAGAAGGGTGTCTTCACAAAATCAGAGTCCAAGTGTTGGTTGTCAAGTTCACAGGTAAGGTTCAGTGCAGACACTATTTTGAAATCTGGACTCAGATGCAAATGAATTACCTTTATGAAACTGTCTGTTGTATTTATCTTAAATGCATGTCCCCGTGATTTTACTTTTTTGTCCAATAATGTGCATTAGAAAAGTATCAAGCCTCACAATCCAAAGGCCACTGTAATGTATGCAAATACTTCGTCCAATGTCTGAGAAGTCTTCAATCCACATGGACTTGTCTTACTTTCTGTGTTTTTCACATTTATCATTCCTGATAAAAGGCCCTGACTCAGTGCAGTACTTGAGCTCATGCTTAATTTTAAGCACTCGCCTAAGCTTTGCTCATTTGCCCCCAGCCCATTGGCTCAGTTGCATGAATTCTGGCCATGTCCAGGTAAGGTGCTCCATGTTGCATGCTGCAGCTGCATACGAGGGCTATGGTGCCAACACAGGCTGTGTACCTGAAAGATAGAGCATCGTGGCAGGAGTTGATTTAAGCATGCAAGACTGGAAAGGGTTGTAGGAATTTCTATTCAAAACCTTGTTTGAACTGAACAACGAATGTGTATGAGATAAACTGAGTAGAGATTGTACAGGGAAAAAGTTGTTACCACTGGGGAAAGGGTTGTGCCATGCTTTTAACATTTTTTTAAGGTGGGTAGGTTCACTTGCTGACTTAAGGCTGTGTTTGTGTGTCCTCCTACAAATTTAATGAACAGAAGCAAATTTGAGTGTACAGCTAAGGCTAAAGATTACTTGTATGTATTTTGTTGTGTCTTAAGTAGCAGTGTATCATCCTTAACTAGAGAGGCAGTTCCTGTGGAGCAGTTTCCTTGTCGCCACTGATGCTAATGCCAGGATACTGTGGAGAATTCAGCTCCTATATTGCTGCATTATCATGTCTTTGCTCCAAGAAGAATGAACTCTCTGCACCTCTTTATAGTTCTCTCAGTTTTTCTCCACAATGTTACCCAAATTACTGGCAGATGAAGCTGAGCTGCCTTGCCTCTGCTGAATTGGCACAGTCACACCTATGTTCAGTCTCAGCTCACATTCGGCTCACCTGCTGGCACAAAGCCCTCAGCACATGTTGGCACCTGCTCTGAGGACACTGTCTGTCAGCAGATCCAAAGCTCTGAAAGTACTCCTACTAGTGATGTTTTACCACATGGGATCTTTTTCTTCAGTGTGTAGTTGAGCTTTTCTTCTAGTAGGGTCTGAGGAAATGTTGTTGACTGGGAGGTTTTAAGTTCTCACGTGGACTGGTGCTAGTTACCAGCACTGGAAGACTGGCTCATATCATGCTCTCTGGGTAGATTTTCTTGGCAGAGGTGGCAGTGCCTGGCACACACTGTAACATACGTGCTGTAGTTAACTTAAGTGGGGTTTGTGGCAGCTCTGATTGGAACAGGGTTCAGCGAGCAGTGGTTTCCCTGCCTATTTACCTCCAGCAGAGTCTGCATAGTCAGAGTTATTCCCATGAGTTCAGATTCAAGCCTAAAGGCCTTTCACAGCTGCAGCCTCCATGGGTGACTTGTCTGTGACCCAGTGAGGTCTCCATCCAGAGGAGCCAATGGGAAGAGCTCCTACCTTTAGAAACTCTGGCTGTTCACAGCAGCCTCATCTGCAAACCTGTGCCAAGAGCTTTGCAGTTCCAGCAGTATGTGAGGGTGGCAGCAGATTAATCCTGCATTGGGACCATCTATGTGTTAATTCAGTGCCAGAAACAATTCTCAAGTAACACATAAGAGCTGATATTACTCTCTGAAGCCAAAAGAATTCAAAGATCTAGCTGACACATTTTGTCCTTTCCCTAAACCTTGCTATTATGCCTGAGGATTGCCTAATGCATTAGTAAAATGTTCAGACAAGAATGTCAAACAACATTTTAGACAAAGAAAATCCCAACTTCTCAAAGATTCTCAATTTCAAGTAGCACTTCTGCTTAACAACACTGCTCATGCCTCAAGTCATGTGTATTGCTTTCAACTTATTTGTGAGTCAGCTCCTCCTGAGTTGTAAGGAGCAACTTCTGTCTTCTCTCACCATGGCCCAGCCCTAGGGCTAAGCTTTACTTTTGCATTTCAAACTCCTAAAAAGACAAAAGGTTTCTTTGTTGCTAAGTGGGAATGAAATTACATTACTGTAAATTCAGCAAGGATTAGTTTTCTCTCTGAAAGAAAGACATCTGAATGTAGCCACAACATTTACCAGGGGGATCATCTGGTGCAGAGGACAGAGCACTTTGACTGGGGGCTGAGTCCTTGTTCTGCTCTGTCACTCACATGTTGGATGCCATCACAAAGTACATTTGATGGCACATTGCCCTTTTCTTTTTTTCCTTTGTTTGGATGAGGTATTTGCAGGGGGAGACAAATTCTTGCAAACATCACATTTGCACCTTAATTATGGCATTGTCCTCTGTTGTCCCAACACCTGATGCAGAGCTGAATTTGGACCTGTTATTTTAGCTGTTATAGTAGCAGACTCTGCTTTGAAAATATTCTGAAATATGTGCTTGACTCCAGAAGTGTTGCTAAGCCTTTAAATATGCAGGCTTTCCTGACTGCAGGCAGTGGTCAGGTGATTAAGACTCTTCAGATTAAAAAAAAATATATAATATCTGTGTCTGTTTAAATGAAATGCCTGATTAAGTAGTTTCTTAAATCTTGATATTAGTATTTAATATCTTCAATTTCCTTGGACTTTTCTTTCTGGAAAATATATAAAGCAATTATCCCCAGGCTCAAACATTTCATTTTCATTAAATACTATCTTAGTAGAAACACAGGCTTCAAGTAAGGTCTGTAGATCTGCACCTTTGTAAAATGAAAGGAGAGAACATATAAAATGTTTATTTTTCTATTTTCAATCCATGACTTCTTCTCTATGCAATCTATAATCTAAAATATTTCATACATGGGAAAAGAATTATTTGGATTGTCATTTGTATTGTGTAAGTTTTATATAGAGGGGGGAAAAGTGGGCTGATGACCCAGACTCAATACTAAAGAATCAATAGATAATGAATACAATTACAGTAATTGTAATTCCCATTGAGCATCCAGGTCGGGTCCTAGGTAAACTACTATGCAAAATTTCTTCATCCTTTTCCAGAAGGCAAAGGAGACAGCTTTTGTTCTATACAGTAAGCCCTCTTCAGCATGCTGTCTAAAAACCTCTCCTTTGGGAGAAATCCTTGCCCTATTCACTTCACAGCAGACAGGATTTCAGTCTTTATATTTGGATTCAAAGCAGTGGGGAATTGCATAAAGGAAATGTTACATGCAGGGCATTCTCATTTGTTAAGCCCAGTGAGCTGTTGGCTTGTGAAACAGCTGTTTCTGGCGATACTGGTCCATCTTCCAATGGCCTCCTTTTTGTTGGCTTTTCCAGAATATTGAGGAGAAAAGTTCTCATTTCCTTCTGTTGTTTTTGGATGTGGAAAAAGGCTCTGAATGTGAACTGAAAACGTTTTACTCTCTAAAAATAAATCTACATTATACACTTTTATCTTTTCCACTAGATACTAGACTCAGCTCATCTTTCAGCAGTCATACGACTGAGATGTTGACCTCTTCCACATTGGTGGTATTATATAAAATCTGGGAATAATCATTTTTCTAACAGAAGGTAATTTGTACAAGAGGGGAGATTTTAGAATTAGGGCTTGTTGGAACCAATCACTTAGGGGAAAATTCTCTTTTCTTGAGAAGCTTCTAATTAAGGTAAAATAGCTGTCTCCCTGCAACACTGTTGCTGAAGCAGGGAGTGCTCACTCACTGTGGGTGAGCTCTGTGTTGAGTCACATGCAAGAGACACATTTCTACTGCAATACTGGAGGAACATCAAGGGATGGGATGTTGGCCCCCAGCAGTGCTTGTGTATGGCCAAAACATGTGTCACCATGGACTGGAGTCTGTGCAGCACCTGAGCAATGAGACTGACCTGAACAGCAAACATCTGTCAGTGGAAAAATCTCCCTGCCAGGGCTTCGTGGGTGCTCTGGATTACAGCTGGTGGGAAGGAAGCTGGAAGGTGCAATATAAACTCTGTGGCAGAGCCAAGGGAGAGCAGGATCATGGGAATATGGAGTGGGTGGTGAAGCAGGGAATCACTTAAATACAGAATCAGGAGTATTTAGAAATCTTCCTGTTTTCTGGAGCACTCTGATAGGTGCCAGCAATTTATCTGCCTGGCATTGACCTGCAGAGGTTTCTTCCTCCAACCCAGATATTTTACTCTTGGTAGATTGGATTAGATTAAATAACTGTGAGTTTCTAAAGGGCAAAGGAAGGGATTGATTTGGTCTCATTTGTGTAAGTGTTGTGGTTATTCTGCCATTGTCCAAGCAAGTGATGTGCCAGAATTCAGTGTACTGTCTGGAGTGCTGCTGCCTTGCAGTGACTGATGAGTTATGGGACCGCAAGTAAAACTAAATTTATGTAATAGAAAATGACTGCTGACTGTTAAGTGAATTTTTCCTGTGAAGGTATGATAAAGAGGAGTGAATTATGGTCCCAGTGGATATATTTCTATTGCTTGAATGCTGCCTAGCATTAGAGTAGTTGTCACACTGAGTTCCTACTGCCCTCACCTGTGGAAAAGGGAAAACATGATAGTGATCAAAGGAAAACCTGACATAAAACATTTTGGCACTTTAATTAGCCTTCTTGAGGGCTCACTAGCTATAGGTGGTTAACTCTTTTCAAGATACTGTCATGTAGTAGCAAAATGTTTATCTTACCAAGGAAATACATTGTTCAGCCAGGAGCTGACATCTCTGTCTCTCTAATGATAGTTGCTTAACATTTCCTTAGGCTTTGGGAGATTGCCTCTCAGTTCTGGCTCTGAACCTTGGTTAGGACCCCTGTAAATTCAGCTCTTCCCTGAGAAAATATACAAATGTATGTATCTTTTTTTTTCACTGTGAATGGTTCCCTGAAACCGAAGTCATTGAAATGACATTTGGAGCTGATAAAATGAGACTGGTTTATCTCTGCTGGCAATGCCTTATTTGGCATGAACTTGCCTTTCTAATCATTGATATTCAGTAATATTACTGTGGCGCTTTTCTTTTTCTCTCTTTCCTGAGTAAAAGTAAGGACTTTGCCTTTGCTTCCTGTATTTCTTATCAGGAGTGCAGCAGTGCCAACATCATGAAATGTTCCAGCTTTTGATTTGCAGAGCTCTACTTGTCTGTCTAAATTTGATATTTTTCAGTCTTTTGGAAAATTAACTTGAGGCTCTTGGAATGAAATATAAAACACTCAAACAGGCAAGGTATAAATTACATTTTTAGATTTCCAAACTAAGTCATCCCAGGACTGAAGTGCTACACATACTTTGAATTGTGCAAACTTTCATGGGCACTCACAGAAAACTCTGAACCTCAGAGGAGATCCAAATAGTAACAACCATTCCTTGCTCAGTGTTGGGCCTATGCTCTGCCTTGGTGTAACTTAATTTCTGCTTTGGGGACTTGGCTGATAGGTCTCACAATGCTGTATTTGTCTGTACACCAGTCACTATGGCTTGTGGCCATACAGAAATTTACCCACCTGCCATCTGCAAGCAGTCATTTGACGGCTTGTTTTTTTAGTGATTTATTATGCACGTAGCACAGAGTCTCCAGCTCAGGTATTAATACTGGCTCTGCCTACAATACACATCTCCCAGGACAATTCTGGGGCCTTTGGCCCGTTTTTCTTCTGTGAACTTTGAAAAAATGGACTTTGGTCTTTCCCGGATTGCAGCCAGATTTTAAAACAATCAAAAAAGTAACTCTTACCAAACTTGATTTTCAGACAGGTTTAGTCCTGGTTTGAATTTCATGTTATCTTTTCTGGCACCTTTTTCTAAATGTAACAGATAGGTGATCAGGAAAGTTAACTCTGAGGAGAGCTCTGTCAAGGATGCAAGTGCTGCTGACAGTAAGGACATTTGCTTTCTGTTGCCAGCAAGTTTTTGCTGCAGCTGTGGGTGGAGACAGCACCAGGCACAGGCTGTTGTTTCACAGAGCCTTCTCGGAAAAGGTTCTTTTGAAAAACAAAATAAAATATGATCAGCTGCTTTTTAAATATAACACTTGCTGGAAGCACTTGCCAACTTCATAGTAATTGTTCAGGAAACTTTAGAGAAAGTCTTAACCAAGTGGTGGTGCCTTATTCATTTTTCCTTGTACTGCATGGCTGGACAATTCCCCACACACCTATTGAGGAGATGGTGACAATGGATGAGTTTCCCCAAAGGCCCCTTTTTTTTTTTCTTTACCTAGTAGTTGAATTTTACCAAGAAACTTCCCAGAGATTTGCATGTTTCACACTGTGAAAATACAGCAAAACCAAAACATCTGCAGTGCCCATGGAAATAGCAATCATGTTGTTCATTGGGTAACATTTCCAGGAAATAGTTTCATAAAAGGCAGGCATGAAATTTGCCATGCATCTTAAATATCTCAGCTGGGATTTCTGAAAGTGCTATTGAACTTCAGTGGGATTTCTGCTTTCAAAATTCTTGGACACTATTCTTTCCTCAAAGGAAAGCCATTCCTGTGGTGGTCAGTGCAGGGTCACTGCTCAGCACTCACAGTTTATTTCCAGACCAGTGCAAGAAGCAGCAGATATTTTCTTAACACCTCTCCCAGGTTTGGCTGGTTTTTGGGGTCTATAAATAACCACAGATTTGAATACAGATTCAGTTGGGTGATCAGATGCTGAGAACAGATTCAACTGAAAGTCCCTGAAAGTGAAGTCCTACAGAAAGGGGTTCTTCAAAGATGTCTTTTCAGCATTTTGCTCCATGAGTAACTGGCAGTTACATCCAGGGCAGGTAGAAAATGCTCCATTTCTTTTATAAAGTGCATTGTTTTGTAAAATTCGATTTCTATTGCTATCCATTTCCTAAAGAACATTTGCTATTGACTTTTTTTTTTTTTTTATTTAGGAAATAAAATTTCCTAAAAGTATTCAGTATTCTTTTAGTCTTATTCTTATATCATTTCAATCTAATGCATCCTTTGGTGGCAAATAAGTAAATCAGTAACATTTGAAAATATAAGTCAAGTCCCTCTATGATAAAACAAGGGTCTGGAAATCCTTCAGACTGAAGGTCTCCCTAGAACACTGTAGGTAGAAATATCAACAGATTCCTGTTGAGGGTAATTAAATGCCATTTTCGTGGCAACCCACTTGATCTCTATTCCTGCAAGCAGTGTGAAAATGAAATTCTATTCTAATGTGCTGATGGAGACATTCTCCAGAGAGGTGCAAAGCACACAGAGTTCATATAATCATGTAGTCTTAGTTCATATATGAGTATCCTAAATCCACTGCAAATGTGGTATCTCTCAATCACAAGACACTTCTGAAGCACATGTGATCCTGCTTAGGCAGGATGGCTGTAATTTTAAAATGTACAGAATAAGGTGGAGAGTGCAGCCCTTTAAATGATGGCTGGAAACTCAGCTGTGGACAACACTGTGGTCTTAAATGACAGGAAATAAGCTCCATATCAATAAATCTATATTACTGAACAAACAGAAAAAGATATTTTGATGCCTGCTGTGAAGAAAGAGGATGTTTAAGTTATGGGGATGTTTAAGTGAATGAGTTTGATGGAATTAAAACAGACTAAGAAGGAAGGAAGTACAAGTAAAATCCCTTTATTTCAAAGACATCACCAACCCCAGTGATTTTAAAATAGAAGGATTAAAATAAATTATCGATTTGCACAGAATTATTAAAGGATATTCTGGTTTTCAGCTCTAAAGAGTGACCAGCTGTTGTTTGACTTTCATAAATGTGCTGTGATTTTCAGAGTCGTGTCAAAAATTTGTTGCCATTTACCTTACATTAGAAAGTGAGTTGGACTTCAGATGGCAGAGGAGTTTCTGTCTCTGAGCTGATCTTTGGCTGATTGGGAAACAGTTTAAATTGATTCATGTTGGTCAAAATTAGCATTTTTTTCTGGCAAAAATGGTTAGACAAAAACATATATATTTGAAGAGATCAGGTGATTGAGTTCCTTTTTCCTCTATATCCGCTAATGTGAGCGCGAGCTGAACTGTAAGTCATTAAAGGCCATTTCCTCAGTATTGCTTATCAAAACTAACATTGTGTTCCTTCCCTTTCCCCTCGTGAACGGTTCCTTTTCACCTTTGCTCTTGCACCTCTTGCACAGCCGAGGATGCAGCCCTTGGGGTGACACTGCTGAGGTGATTCCTCACCGCAGACTGACCTGTGCCATCACCTCTGAAGGAGGTACACAGCACCTGCCCACACCCAGCTCCCCAAAAATCTGACATTCCTTTGGAAACCTGCCTGCTCAGGACACAGAATGGAAACTCCTGGCTCAGCACTGTTTTGGTGTTGCATATTTGTCTGTTGATAAAAGGGACAAAATGGTTAATTAGAAGTGGATGGATTATGGGGTCCCCCTAAATGAGGACATAAATAGGAGTTGTCCATCAGTGTTCTGGAGTTGTCTCTGTATCCATTCTTGGGCTGCTAGATCATCTAAAGTGCTTGGCTTGGAAAGAAAGGAGCAAACAGTATTCAGAACTTGTTTTTAAAAAGGGCATTTTTATTATTTTTTTTATTTCATCTCAAGTTCTCCTTTCTATGTTGTTCCTCATCTAAATCTCATCATTCTCCTCCTGTTCTTCAAAGAACTTGAGTTCATGTTTATTTTTCCTGTGCTGTTGTTTTGAGTTGTTTCTTGGGTTTCATTCTGGTGATTACAGTGTGTTTGTTTAATTTGGATGTACAATATAAAATATATCCCTCTGGAGGAACAATATGTTTTCTTTTTGGCAGAGGTTTTTTTTCGTTTTAGAATTCTTCATTTGTGTGTGGTTAATGCTTACTAGAGGTGCCAGGTTGGCTCAAGAAACTTAGAAAACCTTGGAACAGCATGGTTCCAGGTATAAAGGGCATACAGGGGTAACACAGAATAACTGTCTAGAAATGAAGAAAAGTTTAATTGAGATCAGAACTTAGTGTTAGGAACTGACCTTTGAACAACACTAAACTTGATTGATCAAGGACATTAGAGGACACTGGAAATCATTCATATTCAAAGTTAATATTAGCAAGAAGTTTGATATTGGAAAAAAATATGTTTGTGAAGGAGGAGGACAAAGGAAAAACAGTTCCAAATTCCTCTTTCTTTCATATCAAGGGGATCAAATCAGAAAATACAGATCACAAACAATATTTATAAGAGCACCTTTAATTCAGGCATGGAGGGTTGTACTGGTGAGTAGCAGCTTTCAGGTGGATGTTCAGAAATTCTGTCGATGGACCCCTCCTTTCATTTAGCAGCCATTGCCACCTCACCTCTAGTCTGAGTTATGCCAATGTGTGCTGGTGGCCTTGTCCACATTTGGCTGATTTTGGTGTGCTGAATTTATCAGTTCCTGGGGATTCATCAAGACTCTGTGTCTCCAGAGCTCATCAGTTCTTGGGAAAATCTCACAGCCTGCTGTCTCAGCTCATACTTCTCTCTTCACCTTGCTGTCTGCTGGTAAACAATTCTCTATCCAAGCCTTTATGTAAAATTCATTCACACATTCTCGTGTGGCATAGCCTCATACAAGGTAGAATGCCTGACTGTGGGCAAAAAGGGAGCAGCCAGACCGTGAGATAATGGATTTTAACTCTTTAACCCTCAGTCTTTGTGTTACCTGGTTGAGCATAGCTGGGACCATGGAGGACCAGGAAGTATCAGAAGAACACAGGTGCTGGACTGGGGGGCAACAGAAGGAGGCATGGGAACATGGAGGGCAAGCCACAGGGAAGCACAGAGTTGGGCAAGTAGCTGAGGGAGGTGAAAGTTTTCCTGAGAACTGGAGGTGTTGCTTGTGAGGGGACTGGAGGAAGAGATCACACCACACAATGGATCATTATTTTGTCTTCTCTTTCCCCTTAAATCCCAGTAAGGGTTTACCTCTTCTCACCCCTAGGTCAGGTGGGTAGGAGAAGGCTTTGAGTTATGGAAAGGGCTATTCTGGTTGCTCCTGCTTGTCCACAAGCTCACGGCCTTTTCAGTGATCTGAGGCTGTATTTACTCTGGAGCCAAGTAATTTTGTTTGCAGGATGCCCCAGGAGGCCCTCCCTACCTTGGAGTCAGCATTTTCCCCACCTTGTAAACCACATGCATGCCTTGCTACTGGCAGCTGACAGAGAGGAGAGAGATATCCAAAGCTTCCCCCAAGCCTCCATTTCCAGAATCCAAGTGCTGCTGCTATCCAGATCAACTTTATTTTTCTATTGGTATCTTGCATTAATTTAAAACCCACCAACAATCAAAATTAATCTCTCCCCCCTCAAATGTGTGTGGGCAAGAAACAGAGGAGTGTGAAACATGGCACAACTCCACAATCCCTTTTCTTCCTCAGTTCATTTTCCCTGACATTACAGCATCACTTCCTGACCATAGCTGCAAATAAACAATTATTGAAAGAGCAAGGCTGGACCACATATGCATGTTTTCCACTGGCATGGAGAAAATCTGTGTGTTGATTGCTGATTATTTATTTTCACAAGAGTCAGTTGGGTTTGTTGTTATGTCTTTAGGGCACCATCTCTCAAGGTGCTGAGCCTTCTCAGCTTGCAGGAAGAGTTGAGGGTGGGAGTCAGCTGTGCCCCACAGGTCCTGGGCCTCAGTTGGCATTATTATTAAAAGTTTTCCAGTGTTGATATTTACTGCATGATCCCGAGGAATCAAAAGGAAAGGACAGTAGGGGTCTACCCAGAGGAAGTAACGCTTAGCCAAGCCATGTGATTTTCCTTTAAAACTGGAGTTGTTAAACCATCAGTTAGAAGTGTGACATTTATATACAGTAAAGAAAGGAAATTGAAACACACACTGAGAAACATCAGCTTTCTGGCTTGCTGCAGATAATGCAGCGAGAGCTGATTTTTGTGTGAATTTAATTCATTGTCCTTAGAAAGGTGAAGGGTGTGCTCTCTCTCCTAAAGAATGGGCAAAATGGCATTCAGCTGACTGGTCATCCCAGACAGTCCTCTACTGTGCAGGCTTCCAGTGTGTGCTGGGGCACTTGAGAGGCTGAGGGACCCTGTCCCTGAACATCCCCAGCAACAGATCCAGCTTCCCCCAGCTTTGTACTGGCTTAAACAGCTGCTGACTGCAGGGGACAGACTGGGGGCTGAGGCTCTTGAATGACCTTCTGGCTTTTGTTGCAATGGCTGAGCAGACTGTGGCTGCATTCCCCTCCCTCTGCCTCTCAGATATAACAGAGGTGTAAACCAGGCCTCCAGGGGTTGTTTTTGTGGGTTGTCCTTTGCAGTCTCTGAGGTTTCGCATTCTTTCTTAGGTCCTGGCCTCAGTGCTACAGGCAGTTATTTTGCAGAAACTTCCTCCAACTCTGAAGTTCTGCTGCCCTCTCCAGCAACTGAACCTTTGCTATCTTTTGCCTTTATGAAACATCTGTCATTCAGACTTCCTGGGAGAGAAATTTGAGGACTGAGAAAGGACTTTAAAAATCAACCCTTTCTCAGGCTCATCGAGTTCCTGCCTTAAGACCTTTTCTTTGTGTGATGCCCATGTGTTATTTATGAGCACCTGACTGCTCATTTCCACAAAAAAAGAAAAATAAAAAGATCACCTTGTTCAGGCTGAAATGCAATTAGTTACGTGGCACTGCAAAGAGCAAGAAAGGTGATGGTGAGTGCTCTTGTACTGGGTTAAGCAGCTGCTAAGGTCAGAGATGCAAGGCACAAAAGGTAAGTCATGTGAAGAAATGGAAAGAGAACAGGATGATAAGTAAAGCAGTTTTATTTCAAGTGAAGGAAAGCACCTCACTGTTCACCAGGTGAATATCTGGCTCTGAGCCTCTCATAGCTCCACGCCCCATCCAGCCTTTCAGGAATCCATCAGCTGCTCAGGGTTTTGTATCAGTAGGAGCAGGATCTGCCTCCAGCCTTTGAAAACACTTTTCCTGTGAGGGGGGAGGTAAAAGAATGAAAATAGCTAAGTAAGAGCTGGGCTGAAGCGGATGTCTTTTAAACAAATATACAACTTATTTTCCATTTGCTGGTTCCCAGACCTTGACTGTTGTGAGAGAGAAAGAGCAGCACTGCTGCATTTCAGGAGAACGAGGATGTGCCTTCCCAGGTGCAGATCTGAAAGGTGACCACTTGCATCCATGAACCTGGAATTTTTGTTGATAGGAGCAATACTGTAATTGCTAAAATTGATCCTAATGAATGAGAGCATTTGCATTTACATTTCTTAATGTTATAACTGATTAATTCCCCAAAGAATTCTTCTGGGCATCCCATCCCTATGTAAAGACTATGGCTAAGTGGCTTAATAGGATAAGTGCTTTATAAAACAGCTCTGTAATATTTTAGTTGTCTCTTTTCATTTCAGTAACAAGCATAAGGGAAGCTAATGTCTCAGTACCCAGGGATTTGCAGTCACCATTAATGGCGATAATTCCCCTCATGGGAAACAATAAAAAATACCATTGCAAGAGCTAGAACACTCTTCTAGCTTTGCATTTTCATCACAACAGATTGTGTCTCTCTTGCTAAATTTCTTTGTGCTCTAGAGGAGGAAATAAAACTGGCAAGGAGAAGCAACTTGAAATTGTTAAGATAAACTCATGATGGGGGACAGTAAGGGTTTCTGAGTTTCCCAAGGCAGCATCTCTATGATTGAGGAAAATGAAATAAAATCGTGGCCACTATTAGCAGTTTAGTGAGTTTAAAATGAGTCCTGAATGATGGCAGAATTAAGAAGAGTTTTTGCCTTTTTCACATTATCATCACTAACAGAAGAGGTCTCACTTGCTGTTTGTTCTATTTTGATGGTAAATCCTGTCCTAACAAATATGCTGATGAGCTGTAAGAGAGAAACTAACTTCACTTGCATGGGATGTCTGTCACATATTCCATATTCCTAGATCTCTGACTACTGCAAAGCAGTCAGTGTCATTTTATGGCAGAGAGAACCAGGTCACAGAGCAGCCATGTGATCTGCCAGAGGTCTCACTGCTGCCCAGCATGAGGAGAACTCCTGTTTCAGTCCCACTTCATGCTGAATCCACTGGACACCCTTTCCTATAGGAGGTGTTGTGGATGTTGGTTGTCAGGTTTGTGGACTCTGTCAGACACCATTGCTCCACCAGGGGCTGAGAGAGAATCTCTTGCCTACTTTTTTCCAGATACTTTATGTTTTTAAGAAGTACTGGGCAAAGCTTAGTTTGACGCTTTGTAGATCTAACCCTAAGACTTTAACTATAGCAAGAACCTTATTTTGTTCCTGGAACCTTTTTTTGGGAAAAAACCTTTCAGGGGCTGAATGCCAGGTTACAAAAGAAATGTGCTGTAAGAATGAGAACATGCAAAGGAAGGAGAGGCCTTTAAAAAGCCGATTTAATGTTATTTCTTCTTTCCTTTCAAAATACAGAAGCAGCCTGTGGTGCTCAGAAGCTCTTAGAATCTGGTTTTCATGTCTTTAAAATATGCAGCACTGGAGATTAATACATTGGTTTAGTTTTTAATGACGGAACCTTGGATTTGAATGTTTGCTGCAAACTCTTTTATTTAAATGCTTTCTTATTTATGGCGCCATGCTTAGAATGTTATGCATAGCATTATCTGACTATTAACTCTTGTGACAAGATGGATTTTAGGATTAAATGAATTGTGAGCATTCCTTTTAAATTGCTGGAGCCAAAGGGGCTGGGAGTGTAGGAGTGTTAGATTATCCAGCTGCAGCCATTCCCCCTGCGCAGCCTCGTGACACATTGCAGGGTTCTGGTGGCTGAGCAGGAGGGAAGAAGTCACTGGAAGCAGCTCAGATTGCACATCCTCAACTCACCACACAGGGTAGGTGACCAAGCTGTTTCATGAGCAGCAGGCAGAGAGGGAATGGTAGCCTTGATTTAGTACAATAAAAGCTCCATGCTGGGCATATAGTTACTGTCCTTTGAAATCAGTCAGATTTGAAACTTTCATGCTTTTTTTGCTAAGTTGTGATTGCTATGCTGAGTTTTTTGCTTTGCCCACCATTATGAGCTGGTGCAATGTGCTAATGCAAATGATTACTCCAGGAGCTGTCTGAGGGTCAGCATGTTTCCATTGTGGTCCCAGTGATCTTTTTGCTGCAGAGAAATAGATGGTTTCTCTTTTCTTAACTGCAATAAAGCAAAAATAGAACTCTCTCATGTTAGAAGTGTGGTGTTAGAGTGCACATATGAGCTGTCTGCATTCAGCTGCCTATCCCACCTGCGCATTCCCACCTCCACTTTTGGAAACCAATTCCAGGCCAAACGCTTTCCCTTCTAAGCACGTGAGGACTGACTTTAGTGGGGCCTGAATCTGTGTCCCCTCTCAAGCAGATTATTGCTTTGAAATGAGAAAGTTATGAGCCTCCTGTTGGCTTTGAGCCAGCACTAGTCTTTTACTCAAGAAGGAAGAGTCATGGTGACATCCAAAGATAAACATTTCCTTCCTGCTGTCACACCTGTTTCCTTTGACAAGTGCTGGCTGCATGAAGAGCTGCTACCATTTACAGTCAGCTGTTCCTTGGAACAAGTCATCCTCTTACACACCTTTCCAGCTTCCGCTGAAGTGTGTTCTTGGGTGATTAAGTCTTATGCAAACAAACTCTTGACTGGGTGATCATTTCCTTACCTGTTTCTCATATTCCTCTGTTATTCCCCTGTCTGCTGCACAGCATGCAGTGGTTTATTCCACCTCCAGTTTTTTAAAGAAAACAAAAAGAAATTTCCTATCCTTCATTTTTCCATATGTCTAGATCCAGCTTCATTGTTACCAGGAAGTTTGTTCGCTGGTGATGGTTAGTCAAGGAATTGTTTTAGCCCCACCATCCAGTTTTAATTTTAGTCAGTGGTTTAGCTGGTAACTAGCCCAGTTATTCAGGTCAGTATGTCTCAGTTGTATCAGGCAAATATATAGGGTTTATAATATTACAGTGACTTCCAATACAGCAGAAATCAATGTCAGCTTGAACGTCACAGTTGGGTGAGGCTTTTCGGTTAATGGAATGGAAAAGAACAGGAAAAGAGAAGACAGAAAAGAATGAGTAGCTCAGTTCCACAGAAATGAAATCAGGAGATGTGACCTTAGTAAGAAAGACCTAGCAGAAGAAGGAATCACATGAACCTGTCTCTTATGTCAGTGGATAAATTGGGCATGTTTGAGCAGAAGGGGTAATGGGAACAAGCAATACTGTCACTTTTTTGTCTGTTCTATAGACTTGAACAGTAGTGTGATTGTTAGGTCTGATCTTACCTGTAAAGTGGAGAGCACAGGGTGCTTGTGAAAGCTCTTTGGTCTGATTGCTGAGGTTGTTACTCTGCAAAAATCAGAAACTGTCAGGCAGTATGCCTGGATAGCAAGAGGTGGGAATGAGGCATTGTGCCTGAAGTGCAAACGGTGGGGAGCAGCAGGATGGGAACAGCTGTAAAGCCTAGGGGCTGGGATGGGGAAAAAAAAAGGAAGTGAGGCATGTGGAACAGCCCCAGGCAGTGGCTGGGTGCTCATCTCTTCAGACCTGATAGCATCAGGTCCATGCCCCACTGGGACTAGTTGTGCCCAGGTGGCCCCAATGGGTCTTGCTTTTCCGAGAGGAGCCTGGTGAGAGCAGCCCATGGCAAGGGGCCTGGTGGGACATGAATGTTGGCTGCAGCTGAGGAGGAATCTGACACTCACCAAAGATACCAAGGAGCCTTTTGGCTGAGATTCCATCTCTAGGAGTGAGAGAGTATCATTTAAAAATGCTCTTGGTGCTGTTGTGCTAATGTCTTTCACAGATGAGTAGGAGAAATGGTTGGAAATACTGCCTTTTGGAATAGGCTCCTTGCAAGCAAATGACATACTATGAGTAATGAATGCATTTGACAGCAGAGTTTTTGATTTTACAACACATTCATAACACCTTGGAGCACTTAGTACCTTGTTAACCCAATTAGCATACTCTGAAACTGCCAAGGCAATCTGAACAGCTATTAATCACATGCCAAACTATCCAAGATCACGCTTTGTTATTACTGCACAGGCAGCTAGTAGTGGATTGGGAAAGAAGTAGGGATTTAAACGTCTAAATGCACAGACAACTGGTTACAGTAAAGCCAGATAATACTGAATCAGAAATTAATACAACAAAACAAGCCATCATACCATAGACTGTCCTGCCTCACTGGCACTGGAAGAACTGTAGTAGTGTGTAAGTGGAAGTTGCTTGTCCTGAAGCTATAAAAAGAGCCCTACATGATTTGTGCTGAGCAATGCTGATGGTACCACACCAGCCTGGAGGCTGTGCAGGTTTTTTCTAGCATGGCCCAAAAAAAGAAACACAACTGCAGCCTGCAAGCAGATATGCACCTACACATGACTGAATGTCCTGGCATTGAGCAACTTCAGATTATACTCACTGTGAGTCATTTCCAGTCTCCAGGGTTCAGGGCTAACATTAAAGTGCAGTTCAACTCTCAGGCACAGGTGATCCTTGACCTCTGTTGCAAGACAGCTTTTAAAGCTGTTAATGTAATGGGGCTGTTTGGTCCTGTCCAGGAGGAGCAGGACAGGGGATCTGTGTCACAGTTGGCTGCATTACCATGTCTGTTAGGGAGCTGCTTTCCATATCTGTTCAAGTTCCCCCAGCAGAGTCTCTTACACTAGAAAAATGTCTAAGCTACAGCAGTGAAGCTGGTGTGGTTTCTACTGACATAGAAATGGGTATCTCAGTTCCTGCATGAGATATACATAATAAAAAAGATCCTGAGAAACTTTCAGAAAGTGAATTTAACCTAAAATAAAAACAGTGAGAGGATTCATAAGTGTTAGGTCATTCCACCTCACCTGTGAGCTGTTTTCAAAAAATTGCAAAAAATTGCAGTTTTCAAAATCTGCTGTCTCCTTTGTAGTTAATACCACTGAATTGCAAACCTGGTATATTGACTCTACAAATAACAAAGAAATTACATATAAAGAGCATGAGTTAATGATATATTAAACTCTGTTCATGTAAGTAATGCAAGTTAGCACCTGTTTATAGAAAATAAAATTAAGCTAGCTTGATTTTTTTAATGAGGTTATAATTCAGGTAATAGAGGAAATAGTGATAGACTTCTGGAGGCATTTGGTTTGGGCCATGTGATATTTTTATTAACAGAGCAGAACAATAGAAAATAAACATATCATGTGTTAAATGATGGAAACCTGGCTAGTTGACAGATACAGCTAAAATTGAATTATTATAGGGCAGACAACTTCATGGAGAAATCCTGAAGAGATTTATCCTTACCTTTGTGATAGGAGAAAGTTTAAAAATAAATTTTCTAAGGAAAAAATGTTTTCTTTCATGTTTTCCTCATCTGTTTGTGCTCTGCCTGTAACAACTTTTGTACCCATTGGACAAATTTCAAGCAACTTGGCAGAAGCATTTGATCTCAAAAAAAAATTCTGTGGAAGTCAACATAAGGATAGGGAGAACAACCAAGAATTTGCTCTAATTAGGAGAAATGCAGTCCTATGAACACATGTATTTATGGACACACACATTACTGGAGACCTCATAGATGCTTGACCCTCAGGAAAAGCTTCCGCTGTAGCTGGAGATTGACCACGCAGCCCAAATCTGTGGGAAGCTGGCCTGCACTGGGTCTGCTCCATGGGGATTGCTAGTTATGCATGAGAAGCCAAAAAAATTAAAAGTATGTCACTAATGCCTGCAGCTGGGTGAGCAGTCAGGAGCAAAAAGAACAGGCTGCTGCTACAAATAGCTTGGCTGGTTTTCCATAGGTAAACAGTACCAGCCCTAATTACTGCAGCTCTCATTGCCATGCAGGGAAGGACATCAGCCACTCTTTTAGGCTCAGGAGTCAGTAGTGGTGTTGAGCAGATTGGTGACTTCCCCAGCATTGAGGTGGCTTTTATCTTGCTAGAAATGTGGTAATCCAAACAGCATGTTTCTTGCAAAAAATAACCATTACTTAAATGCAAGCTCGTACTCGGTCTCGTGAAAACACAACTGGCATTACCCCTGTTTCCAAAACTCAGATTATATATAGGAGAGTGGAGTAGTCCAAGTTAAACATTGGACAAGAAAGCTGGAATTAGAATGAAGACTGTCTATGTCCCAGGCCTTCTCCTAGGTTATTTTACCTTCCATATCTGTGTGTTCCCATCTTTAAGTGGCAAACCAATCCATGTGAACATAGAAACAGCACCTTTCTTACATGAGGGTTTGTAAGAGCTTGGGGCACTCAGTGCTCTTGAGACACAATTATGGTCTGCTCTGTTGCTAACGCTTTTGGATTTTAATTATTTTGAAAACACATTTGTAACAGCATATACAAGAGCAACAGGGTAATAATAACAATAGAGCTATGTTGTGGTTTTGGTATAAACTCTTTGGTTTGGAGTTTACGATTTATGTGTTCTGGAACTGGATTATTGCCTTATTAAACAATGCGGCAGCCTTTTCTCATTTATTTAGCCATCCATTTTTATTAGGGTGCTCTATAGAATGCCTGCAATAATATTATAAAGGTGCACAAGGTTCATTATTTCACAACAAGTGACTAGCCAAGACCATTATTATTTTTATAACAGCCAGGCTTTCTATTGAAATACAGTTTGGATTATAACCTTTTTTTCCTCCTCCCTCTTTCTCTTTTCTCTACCCAAAGCCGAGATGTGCAATTGTTCCGTTTCAGACTGCTTTTCCACTCCCCTACAAAACATGTCGTTTTCTGTGAAATGGATGGATTATAATGGGAACAGATCAGTGATAATGCATTGCTGAAATACAGCTATCCCCAAGAGAGCTTATAATAATATCCAGTCTTCCTAAGCTTTAAAATCTGCAGTTTGGACAGCCTATAGTTCTAATATGGAATCTAGCTCTGAATTTTCCCTGCACTTAAAATTCTTTGATGCTCAATTATTGTTTGGGCTCTGCCCTCCCTGTCACATTGCCATGGCAACTGCCTTGCATAAAATCCTGTGCTCAAACAATACAGCCCCTGCTTTATAGAGGGGCTCCAGGCTCAGAAAAGTTGAAATTGTTGTTCAGAGAGATTACGGAAGATTAATGACTCTGCTTTGAGTGCTGCAGAGCAAATTTCTGAAAATCATAGTAATTAAATAAAATATACATGCAGGTGGTATGTTCTCCAAGTCAGGAGTGTTGACACCTGCTGGGAGTGCTGGAGTTGCAGTAAATCTGTAGTAAAAACACCTGTGGGTATTATTCCAGCATATTGTTTCTTCATGCTAAATAGCTGTGGTGTGTAATTAGCTGTGGTGGTTTTCCTTTGCCCATTCTCTGGTTGTAAATGCAACACCTGACCAAGGCTTCCCACTGGGGCTGCTGCTGTGTGCTGAGCTCCTTCAGCCCAGTGGCCTCCTCCATGAGGCCAATGCTCTGTTTCCTGCCACTGGCCTGCTGTAATTCCATGGGCACATTAGTGGTTGTAAGGAAGATGAAAACAGAGCTGTAAATTGCTTGTGTTGAATCATAAACCAGGACGTGTTTCATGAGCCCATTAAGCCCATGCCCCTAATGTTAAGCATATGCTGAGCTCTGTTCAACAGGAATAGAGTTAGGTTAAATATGTGCTTTTAAGTCCTGCACTGGTTTGAAGGTCTTTAGAGTTGTGAACCTCACTGGGACAATGAATTAAATATGTTGATTAGATTTGCAAAAGTGTGAGCTATTTTCATATTCAGTAATAACATCTTTAATATTACATGCCACATTAGTTGTAAGCAGCTGTCGTGCAGCAGGGTTTAGAATCATCTTAACGGCAGTCCAAGGCATTTTGTCTTCCCCAAAAACAATAGCACACCCTTGGTTTAGACTTTGCTTCCTTCTGAAGGTAAGCAGTATTCCTTGGGATAGCTTCCAAAATCACATCTGTTTGAGAGCAGTATATTACAACCTTATGTTAGTAAAACACGTGTACTAGGAAAAGCCTAGCTTAGGAAAAAATCTCGTGTATTCTAAGGGGATGCAAATATTAACTCAAACCAGACACATAAAGGCAAGGGACATCTTTGTTCACTACAGCAGGTCTTTCAAAATCTGTTTCAGGCCTTACGTCTGCCACATACGATCTGTTTGTGAACACTGAGAAACCTGCAAGTACGGGAATTAATGGCAAAATCTAAATTGTCCACACTGTCAAGCAAAGAAGAAATGCATGCAGCCTGAAAGGGAACAATAATTCATTTTGAGATCTAAACCTGTTTTCAAATTAGCTGTTTGTATGTTCACTTCCTCAATTCAGAAGCTTAGCCATCTGTGTCATTTAATTAGTTAGCCTTTGGCTGAAGTTTAATCATTGTAGGAACAAGAGGTAAGGGAATCAGTAGTCCCAGAGGATCCACAGGGATTATACCCACGAGGCTGAATTTAGCATCAACCCCAGTGCTTAAATGAAGGGTGACTTTGCTTTGCTGCACAGGGTAAGATCCCTGCTGGGACCAGCTTGGCAGAGAGGCTGGTGGGGTTGCACAGCTGTAATCAAGTGCATTTTATTGCTGCTTAGAGTTTCTTCGGGTTCATTTCCCTATCCAGGACCTGATCCTCTTTGAGGACTGCTGGGTTCTCCCTTGATGCAGTGAAAATAGCAATGTTGATAAATAAATATGTACCTCCAAATTTACTAACCTGATTTTCGTGGCCAAAATAGTCCATCATTCTGTTTGTGGTGAGTCGCAGGCCTGGGGTTAATTGTAGCAAAAACCTAAGAAGCATTCAGGCAGCTGGGCCAGTCTTTTCCACTGGGGTTATTTCATGTCAATTGCTGCAAATTAGACATATATAAAATTTATCATGTGTGGGTGCCTGTGCACAGAAATTTAGCTTCCTCAGTATTTACAGAACATAAAACAGTCCTCCTTGTTTAAAGCTAGGATGAACGTTTCTGTCATATTATGAAAGGCAACCTTATTTCATTCTAGAGCTGCTATTTAAATTCTACAAGATCTCTTTTAATCTTAGGCAAAGTTCAAAATGAGATGTTTCAAACATCTGCTAACTATTAGGGGTCATGCCTGCTATTAGAGGTAATAAATTATAGCCAAGAAGAGAATCAAATGTCTTAATAGTGTTTTTTGTTCGTTGCTTCAAAGTTTGTCCTCTTTCAGTGTTACATATTCTCTTTTTGAGCATGGTAGTCAACATGCCTACAAAGAGGATTGTGCTGTGGGTGAGGCAGGTGGGATCACAGTGGGATGAGGGTGACACCCTCTAGTTTAAGTTAGGGGAAGAACAGCAAACAAGTTGGTTTCTCTATTTCAGAGCAGAGGGAAATCTAAATCAATCACAGAAACGCACCCTCTGTGCTGCGTGCCAAAAACAAGATGGGTGGGTCTAGCAGAATGTGGGAGAAAGGGCATTTCAGTTTCCTCCAAAGGGGAGATAACAGATCAGCTTTCTCGTTTGTCATGGAAACCTTTTGTCAACCCAGTAACAATGACGTCAAGGTGGCAGTGGCACAGAGACTGGGTTAGTTAATGTAGCACACACCTGTTGAACTGCCAGAGGGGAAGGTATGTTGGCTTTTACATTTTCCATCCCTGATTCTAAACAACTTCTGTGAAGGTTTAAAAAGTGTTTCAAGTCCCAGGGCAGTTTTCCTGAGCTGTGGCAGATTCATACCGTGTGTGAGCAGGTGGTGCTGGAGCTTGCACTCATGGAGAAATCCTGCTAAGAGGCATTTGCTCAAGCTGTGCCATTCCTTCCTCCTTTGGGTATCCTTTGAGAGGGAGGGGAGAGCAGACTTGTACTTTAAAAGAACAGCACTAAATTCCTTCAGTGTGTTTGCTTTCCTTAGGGGTAAAGGCTCTGCTGGTGTTTACCAGAGGAGTTTTTTAGAAACACTTCTATAAAAAGAGAACCCTAAATTTACTATGCCAAATCTATAGCTGTAGATGTACAGCATTACACTGTGGCCCCTTTCTGGAATAACAGTTCTCCTGCCTCTTTCTCCAGTGGGTGCTATGCTTTTGTGTTTAGTGTTGTTGACTGGCTACTTTTTCTTTTGTAAAGTGAGATTAGATCACTTTTTCCACTTCATTCAGTGTTACTTGTATAACTACCTTCCCATATTTAGTAATCAAAAAGTGTTTTAACAGTTCCTTAGAAATAAGCTTACTTCTTTTCACAAGTGAAATGTGCTTTCCTTTTCACAGGGAAAGCAGCCCATATTTTTCTGGGCTGTTCATGTTTACCAGCAAAATCATAGAAGTTGTGTTTGCAGAAAACTTTGAATCAGTTAAAGTATTGCACAGTACTAAAGTAATGGTTGATGCAGGTTCTGTTACTATGGCTAAAATATGCATTTACATTAGTTGCATTTCTTGTCTATGGTAACACATGATAATTCTCTTAAATTGAAGGGTGCCCTTGTTACTCTAAACAATATGCATGATACAGGATATTTCCTATCATCATATAGCTCAAAAGAGGAGAAGCAGAGACTATTATATGGATGATGATTCAAATTGTATCAGGTTGCAAAGTAGAATTAAGACTGAGAAAAATAATGGCATAAAATGACATAAAGTGATCAGAAGAGGAAAATTGAGTCAACCAGTGTAAATGACATTGTGCAAATGGAATCCAGCTATATGTAGTGGTGCCAGTGAGTTTTAGAAATTTTTGCAAAGGAACCATATGGGATTATAATTGTCCAAATAGCCAATGTTGATAACCAATGATATCCTAATGGAGATGGATGATGTCAAATGGTTGCCAAGTTTCAAGGAGGCAGAAAAATTAAGACTGGGCAATAAACATTGTTTTTCATAAAAGATTATATTGTCCTTCAGATGAAAGAAATAAGGTTTAGCTACATTACTACTGTTGCCATTGTGGTAAATGTAAATGCTCTGGAGATATCTATGAAGAACTATAATTCTTTTCAGCTTCAGTTTGGAAAATGTACACTCATCTATATTTTTTCTTTACGCTCATTACTGGTGATTTCAGCCTGACAGAAAGGTATTTAATGTGATCTAAAGTCTCTGTAGTATCATTCAATTTTATTTGTGACTTTCTCACCGGACAACTAGAAAAAGGCATTACAGACATCTCAAAATAAGACTCTTCCTAAATTCTCACTACCACTGATACTACCACTACCTTTCCCCCAAGGAAGAGCCAGTCTCAGAAATTGGCATGTTACCTGCTCTCTCAGCAAACCTCTCAGTGACCTGCAAGTGTTCCCTGTGGCTCTGCCCTCTGTGGGGAGCTGCAGGAGCAGGGCAGTGGGCAAGGCTGTCCTTGGGGAGCTCAGGAGCTCCTCAGCTCAGGAGGGGAGGAGATGGGCTGTTGCAACTAGGCAGTGATGTGGCAGTGACCAAAACCCTCTGTCTGTCTGCCAGGAGTGAGCCTGCCTCTGAGTATTGTTTCTCCTGAGTTTTCTCTGTTTTCTGCAGGAGCTTTTCAGACTCACTTTTCAGACTCTTTTGCTTTTTTCCCATGCCTCGATGGTGCATATTACTGATAAAATTGCCTTTGGTGTAGGAGAGAGGAGAATTCATTTATCTGCACCTTGGATCAATCCAGGCTTTAGTTAGGGTCCAATATGGAGCAGTGTGATAAAAGTTCCCTTTTCTTCTGGAGGGACAGAAAGGGAGGAAAATGCAGGCTGTGATAAGTTAGGTGTGTGGCGTTAATAGGGCCACTACTTACTAAAGCCTTGTGAACCCTGAGAAGGACAGATGATTTGCATTGTGTTTTCATAGTTTTCTTCCAGAAATTTATCACTCAAAGAGCCACCACCTCATAACCATAGTTTTAGGTGTAATGATGCAACAGTAAATTCCTGTTTCATGAAGTAAAAAGGCTAATTCATTCTTTTATTTCAAGCATGTTTTCCCTCCACTTAGGACTCATTCTGGCAGAGCATTTCAGCAGTTTCTTCTTTAGATTGGGTGGGGATTAATAAGGTTTCAACACACAGATCTGCTACTGTATTGCTTGGGATAGAGGAAATTGCTTACTTATTATTTAGCATTCTTATTTTATGAAAGGAAACAGATGTTTATGCCAAAAGTCTTACAGCATAGATGAAGTAATAGTGAATTTGTAAAACAGAATTTGTTAAGGGAGCATAATTTTGTGACTGATAAAGGAAACATTCAGCCAAGAAAGTGTCCTGTTGGATATTCAGGTTAAGTAGGTGATATAATACCATGTTAATTGCTACAAGCACAAGTATGGCAGGCAGGCTGTGGATGTAAGAGTAATCGGAAGTGAAGCTGAGGCAAGTGCAGCAAAGGTTAATAATGTTTTCCTTCATTCTAGGATTCTCCAGTATGCAGTTTGAGAACCTGATCTCAAAGTGAATTAAAGTTGTATATGGGAGTTTCTTGGTTTCATTACAAGTCTGATCAGCATGAGGGCTGTTTATCCACCTGGCTGGTTACCACTGCTGGTATTCACCATTTTCCTTTGTCTAGCCCCAGGTCCCTGTATTCCCATCTGTCCTCCATAGCTGCAGTCCAATTCTAGCACAGCCCTTTTCCTTTCCAGTGCCTCTATCCTGCCATTCATGGGCTCCATGGTGTGTCTCACCTGAACCTAGGATGCCACAAAATCCCTTGCTATTCAAGCTGAAATAAAACAGCTCAGAGCCACTGTCAAACTGTACAGATTCACTGCCTTTCTGAAAGAGAATTTCTTACAGTTTATCTTTTTTTCTCAGTTACTAGCAAAAAATCAAATGTGGTTCCCTTGAGCATATAACTTTATATCTGCCAATTAAGGATAAGATGGAGATTTAGCCGAGGATTTGCAAAAGAAACCCAAGGGAAGCAGTGTCCAATTCACATGGAACTTCACTGCCTTCAGGCTCTGTCCCTTCCCAGCAGCAGCTCTGTAATTGAGCTGCCCTGGACATGTCCTCCACATGGCTTTACAGACACACTGGATATGCTAATGACAAACATTAAGTGTACTTGGATCTCAGGCTGAAAATGTTACACTCAGATACCAAAATCTTTTGTTTTTTCTGGACACTTTTTCATTACACATTGTCAAATACCCTGAAGATGTTTTAAGCCGTGTCACCTTCCTCTGCATACACTGAGTGCAAAAGAGAAATGTGGTTTTAGGGAACAAAAGAACACATGTATGGATGTTGTGGATAAACACAGACATCTGTCTGTGAAAACTGAAGCCTCCATATTGATTGAGTTGAGTCTAGAAAGAACAGAAATGAACACATTAGTCTGGGAACAATTTACATGTAACAGTGATTGCACAAGCCAGAGCATTTTATTGGAAGTGTCTTCAGGGAAACAAATTAAGCAGGAGCTGGGAATGTGCTTATCAATAGACCTTATTTTTCTGCTCAACCTTTGATAAATGAACCTAGCAAGTTCTTTCAGGCTCCTCTCAATCTTCTACTTGTTTGTGCTGGATTTCATTGATTCATATTTAGTCCTCCCTGATAATGTGACATGACAGCAAATGTAAATGACAGGGTCAATGAGCATTTCCTTTCAGTTGAAACAAAGCAAGTGAGATCAACTATCAAACTCCTTGGATTTACATTCTTTGAAATGGAATTTATTACCTTGTTAGAAACTAAAACAAAACACACCAAAAAAAAAAAGTGCAACCATTTTTATTACTGTAGTTAAAGAAGAAAATTTTATGGGAGGAGTGTCCTTTGGGCATGCTTCAGTCAACTCTATCAAATGGAGAGGCCAAAAATGATAAAATTCAAAACCTGCAGCTGCTGGTTCCTTTGGGAGTCACATTACAGTAGTACAAGCAACAATCTTTCATTTTAGAAGGGAAGCATATGACTGCAGCCAAAGGCCTTTCAGTGCTATTTTAGGTAAGCTGATCTTCATAAAGGCTATTGTAATCTCTCGTGCTGCTCAGGTTTTAGGCGATATTTTCATTTATAATACTGGTTCTGTGTCCACAGAAAACATCTGCTTAGACGTGCCAGGCTCGATCGTGCACACTGTTACATCACTTGGCAAATGAGGTCACCTCAAGTAAATGGCAGTATTATGGAGAAGGGAATGAAAACCCCAGGATTTAACTATTGGGACTCAAGCTGCAGCCCATCATGGGTTGAAGATCCTGCAGCAATGCTGGAAAGGCTCAGAGGGTGCAGTGAGCAAGGCTAGCAATAGGGAGGACTTAAACACAAGTGATCATCTCTCCCAAGTTCCTGTTTCCTCTGTGCCAAACACCATCTGAGGGTATTGGCATGCAACAGTTTTGCAAACTCTCCTGCTCAAAATCAGCTTCACTTCAAGGCTATCTGCAGCAGCAGTGCCCTGGTTTTGTGTGGTGATTAATGGGAGCACTGAGCTGAAGCAGATCATTAGGATGCCCTCAGCCATCACATGTTCTTTCAGCCTGAAGCCTGCCTGGCATGCAGCACTTTCTAACATTCATGCTGGTTACATGCCCTGGTTTTTCTAGCGTGTACTAAATCTGTCTGAAAATTCATGGTCTTCAGTGTGACAACTGCAAGGGGAAAAGGGGCAGGAAAATGTGCCAGCAAGGACCAGGTCTTCCTTTAGTGGCTTGGAGATGACCACTCACTGTCATCATTCCTCCCAATACATTTTCTGTATTCACATCTGCGTTTCCCTTTATGTTCTATTAAACCAACCTAGTACTGAAAATCATGCAAAGCAACTTGTCCAAATTCACCTTTGAATTAATTTTGGGCCCAAGGCCCTGATTTATAGTAACAGGACCTAGGGACCAATAATAAAAAAGAAAAATAGCAGCTATTAAATCTGTAAAAAGGAAACGACTTGGAAATGGAGAGGGATGCCAAGCTGGTCTCTCCAGCAATGGCAGAGGGGAGTCAGACTTACAGGGCCATATGGCTTAGACATAGTTTAAATAATCTCCTCCAATTAAAAACAAAGCCAGTTTTATGTCAAACATCTGTTCTGTGAATTCATCAGTTTGGGCAAAAAAACTATCAGGGGATACTTTAAGCACTTCATCATGGTTTTGGTTTCTCTGTTCAGATCCTCACCCATTTTGAGGGGTTAATGTCCCTGAAGGAGGAGTGCTGTGGTTTCGTATGATGCTACCAGGCATCAGGGCAGGCTTTCGTGCTTCTGTGTGCTGGGCTCTCCATCCATGCTGCCTTCAGATATTCAGCATTCATTTTCATGTTTTAGGAGAGTCCAGAGCACCTGAGGCAGGTCAGTGAAGGTCAGCAGAGGGTCTGCTGGAAGCTGGGCATGGCTGTCACTGGACAGGGTCTCTATCCAATGTAATCAGTCTTATTTGTGTCTAAACCACAGTGGTACTTGGCTACTAAATCCTGGTTTCTGCATGCTGGCAGAGGTGAGGAAGAGAATATAAGATTATCACTCTTCTGCCTTCAAGCCCTCACTTCTTATAGCAGGACCAGGAAAACAGAGCTTTGAAGCAATCTGCAACTTCTTTTGGAAATGTCTGGTTTTTACTTGACAAGGGGAGGGAGATCTGTTCCAGATGTTGTTTGAAATTATATCACTTTTCATAAATCCATTAAAAGTATAACTGTGCAGACAGCAATGTACCTGTTTAAAATAATGACCCAGATTATAAAGGAAATATAATCTGGAGATATGTGTATTAAGCAAATCTGATCTAGTGTACAAACTGAGATTTACTTTGTTCTAAAGCATCCCTTTTGTTGGTCTTATTGTGCTTTTTTTATTATTTATTATTGTATCATTTGTTCCCTTCCCAAGAGGACATCTGAGGTTTCTCCTCTGGTTGCCATGATCCCTTGTTCACAGTTCTTCAGGTAACTGTTTTTCTTTTGATGTAATTTAAAAGCTGAGGTGGTTAATTAAGGACCTAATTATTCCCTGGTGTTGATATCAGGGAATCTGTAGGTTCTTTGCTGAGAAACAAATAGTGGGAGTCATACTCAGCTGGGAGCACTGTGGAGAGAACAAGGATTCTGGAAGATTTTTTGGTTTCTCCCTTCTCAAAATTCTGCTCAGGGCAGAATGCCCCATTTAGATAAAGACAGATGTACACATTACCCACCCTTTGCAAGGGCTCATTTTCTTATGCCTTGTGTTTCTAAAGCTTCTATCAGACTCAAATCTTCCTTTTCCACCAGTACCAGGTATGTGATGCCAGCAGCTGAGTTTCTATTTTAAATTCATCAACTGTGAATAAAGACTTTTTACTGTGCACAATTGCTTCTGCTGCTTATACCTGAAGGTGTTTCACAAAGTTCCTGGCCAGAATACATGATCAGATTTTGTGTACTTGCTAGGAGTGTCTTGGGAATTGGTGTCTGATGAATCATCTGTGACTGGAACCCTTGATCCCCCCGGTTCAAAATTGTTCCAAACATGAAAGAAAACAGCTAGTTAGCTTCCTGATTTCAGTCTATTCTTGAATTTTTATTAACCCTGGGTTGGTTTAGAACATCTTGTGGCTGCAGAAGACAGCAGGTAGGGTTTACCTTGGAGGGTTTCAGCCATCTGCCTTGCTCACTCTCCAAAACTAAAGCTTTTTGGAGCCAGACGTTCTGGCTGTGTGTCACTGAGGAGCACAGATGATACCTGCTCCATTTGGTGCTTCTCCAGGGAAGGGAAAGGATTGGAATTTGGGTACCAGCTCTCTGAGCCAAATGCCATGAGGAAACCTTCAGATCAAACACAGGCTTGCTCTGGTTCAATTTGTTGAGTGAAACAAAGTGAATCTGGTTGTCTTTATCTTCAAAAGCATTTTTTTATTGCTAGAAAGGCTGTTTCATTTGGATTGACTTTAGTCTTACTTTCTGGAAAAAAGGCTCCAGAAATAATTCAGACAGCTCCAACATTCAAGCTGTTCTGCAGATGTCAGCATATGCCAGAGTCCAAAATCCAGCACAGTCAGGATATGGTCGTCTAGTAGGGACTCCAGCAAGAGATGCTGGAAAGTTATGTGCTATTTGAGACCATAACACCAGATTTCCTTTCCTTTAGCATATTTATATGTCCCACTTCTCATCTGTGTCTTTTCTTCCTGCTGTGGAATAACTTGCTGTGTCTGTATTTATAATGCTGTACATCCAGATGCCTCTGGATGAGCAAAGATGGCACATTTGGCCCATTGGATGGCACCATTATCCCAGCTATGTGTTTGATTTATTGCCTAAATATATACAGACCTTCCCCTGAAGCTCAAGCACTGATCCTCTTTGTTAGGTCAGGCAAAATAAAAAGAGTGAGAAGTGCCAACTCCACCTTAATGGAAGATCGGAAGGAAGGACTCAGAGATGAGTCTGGTATTCTCCACTGAATTTTCAATTGGGAGCAATTCAGTCCAGAGCAATGCTACAGACTGTGTATGTTATTCCTGGTTCAGCCCATAGCTCCTGAAATACAGCCTGTCCCCACAGAAACAGCCCTGCACAAATACAGCAAAGCATTCACCAGAATTGCCAGAGCTCACAGCTCAGCATCCTTAAGAGCTGAGAGGCTTTAGAGTGAGAAACGTGGGTGACTCAGAGTTCACACTCCAAACAGAACCCGTTAGAGAGTCAGAAAACTAAAGCAATTCTCTAGCACTGAAATTCCTCAAAGGCTTTTTCTGAATTTGATCTCTCACTCTAACCTAACAGTAAAAAGGAAATCTCTATGAAATTACAGAAATTTTTACAAAGAACTCCAGGGGGGATAAGATTTCTTGTGTCTGTCCCCCAGCTAAAGGGACAGCTCCTGGATTTATTTCAGTGTAGATGGAACCAACATCTAAGTGATTTTATTCACTTTTTTTAATCTCTTGATAAGAATGCAAATCCCATGCTTGCTCCTACTGCCTCTCTCACCCTCTTGAAATAGGCTGTTTATGGTGACTAAATGCTTCTATTCAAAACTGGCTTTTGTCCAAAACCAGATGGGCAGAAAGCCTAAAAGCAACAGAAAACTAGCAATTTATATTAGGCCGTAGTGCTGCGCCACACAAAATGCTTTGTTTAAACTAGCTGAGCTCTGTGTCCTCTTGAATAGATGTAAATAACTAGCTCATGTGGATTTCCACAACAATGTTGACATATTTCAAAACACTTAAACAGACTTCAGACACCCACCTCCTGAATACCTGCTCACCCTGCTGGAGAGCTAACCATGCCCACTTTACTTTCACCTGGAGTGGATTTAGTACTACTTAAGATCTATTTTAGGGATCAGTTTGAGGGAAGGAAGGACAGCCTGTGACCTGATAGGTGTTTTCCATCTGCAGTATAATGATAAATATGCCTCTGGTGTTCAGCCTTACTTCCTCTGGCTGCTGCTTTGTGGCTGAAAATGAAACAGGTGCACAGTGACTGCACAGACACACTGTGATTCAGGAAAGACAATCTCATGGTCATCCTGCACTGACCAGTGCCTGCTGGTCCCTGGAGCTGAGCTGGCTGCTGTGCTTGGAGCAGCCTGGATGCTCCCACAGCAGGATGTGACCATGCCTGGGATCATTCTGGTTGCTTGTACTTCACCCTCCTGTGGCTGATGGGCACACGGGTGGGTGTTCCCAGGAGCAAAAAGGTTCATGTGGGTGACCAAGCTTGTTCCCAGAGCCAGTGTCTGACATAAACTGCTCACAACGATGCTCTGAGGTTTGTGAGCATCATCCTGTGGCAGAGAGGGGAGTTTCCAATGGCTGTGGCTGCATCCCTGCCTGCACAGGTGAATGGGCAGGGCTGTGTTCTAGCTCAGATTTGATCACTAGACTAGAACATCCTGATGAAAATATTTACACACTGAATTGCATGGTGATGTTTTCTAGCCCAGGAACATATGAAGGCAGAGGATGGGAGATGATTTGTTGATGGCAGGCACTGTGGAGACAGGCTGGGGCTCCTGCCAGCTTCTCTCAGGACATACAGCACCTTTGCTCCAGACAGCTTGGGGCGTTTTTGCTTCCTCATTACATTTTGCTATGTGCTTCTACCATTTCTTTTTCTTGCTGATGTAAAGGCTGTTGCTTGCTGTGTAATTCATTAGATCTGTCCCTGTGTCAGATCTTTTAGTTATGCCTTGTGCTCTGCAAAGGCATGTTCCATTGTTATTTTTATTTTAATGTGTCTCACCAATCTTGTTGTGCCATATACAGATTAGAGTGCTGTCTGGGTTCTAAATATATCCAGTCAGTGGCTTTAATGGTGGTTTTAATCACAGGAATAATAAAAGTGAATGTTACATGTTAAAATGTGAAGCCATTTACCTGTGAATTTCAACCTTAAGGGCATTCTCTATTTTCTTTCAAAAACAAGTGCAATACGTGTGAGAAATCAGCAGTCCACCTGTATTCCTATTTCCATGCTCCCACATAGAGAGAAGCATGATACATTTCTCTAAAGTTGGAAAATTGTCCTCTACAAACAAATCAAGTAACTAACAAACAGCTTGAGTGATCATTTTGTAGGTGAAATTATTTCTGTCATCGTGAATCAGATGTATTTGCATTATTCCTCAGTGGCTTACAAATTGTATATGTATTAGTATATCGTAAGTTTACTAGAGAGATTGCTTTGCTGTGGGTTAATTTGGTGAGCAAATGTTATTCATGGTGTGGTAGTATGTAAGACACAGAATAGGCCTGGGAAATACCTGGAAGGCCTTAGGCAAAAGGAAGTAGATCTTTTCTGTTCTTGGAACCAAAAAATGATCTGTGGGCCCCTCCCTGAGCTAACTGCTTGTACCTACCACCTGCACCTACCTGTAAAAGGGAAACTGCTTCATTCCACCTGCCAAAGAGAAGCTCTTTCCCTGAAAATGTATTATTTTAGCACTGGCTCCAGCCAGTCAGGTGGAGCATGTGGAAGCCCTGGCCCACATTTCCATCCAGTGGATACTGGAGATGCAGATGATATAAACTCATAGGCCTTTGGGGATATTCAGGCCTCCAGGGAGCTGAGGGAGGTGAGCTCCCTCCCTCACACCTCAAAGGCACTGGCTGAAGCCAGCAGGGTGAGAATCTCCCCTCCTGAGGAAGAACTTGATCACACCAAATGTCCAGGAGCTCCTCCAGGGGATGATTATTCCTGTTCTCACTATATTAAATGGCTGTTTTTAATGACCCAGAGAAAACAGGCACACTGAGCTGGATTGTACCCGAGTGTCATGGAGCACACCAGCCTCCTCTGGGATAACATTTACAGGTGTTGCCCAAATTGAAGCATCTGTTTGTGTCACAGATGTTTAGTTACTTTGGAAGGGATGACAAGGCTTGCCATAAACTGCTGTTAGGTCAGCTGCCCCTCAGCCCCCAGTGAGGAGGGCAGGCAGCAGGGAGCTGCTTAGGGCAGCACTTGCCAGGCTGATGCTCCCTGAGAAGTGCCTTGTTTATCCCAAACTTTCCCAGGTGTCATCTTGACCAGGCCTTTTTCCCTGGAATATTCCCAAGCTGTTTCACCTTTGCTGCTTAAGGAATAAAAATTACTTATTTTTCAAAATTCAATCTGAACCACCTGAAGAAAATTCTTTAATATTCTGTAACATCCTCTGCCTGTGTCATTGAAAGCAATGAGTCTGGGGATCCTGTCTAAACCAGCTCCTTCATGCCCAGACGCTGTACCTCATTCTTAAATAACCACCTTGAAGGCGAGCAAGAGTTAAATACTTTACAGCAAATTCAGTTGCCGTGTGATGGCAAACACGGACACCTAGTGGTACTGCGGGACAGGGCATGGAATGCTCTAAACAGCTCTCTGGGAGAGAAGCTGATACAGCAGAGTATTTGTTCAAATTTTCACTTAAAAGAAGGAATGATTTGATTATTTTCAGAGAAGATATCATAGATAGCATATTTTGGGAGACAGAAAGTTTATTTAGCATGGAATAGTGGAAGAATTCGGAGAAATTAATCACTTTTGGTAAGATATGTCTGTGTATTTTAGCAAGAAGCAATCAGGCTTTTTCTTTGTGTCTTAAATATCCCACACCATACCAAATCCTATACCATATGGTATCAGGAAGATTTTCTACTCTTCAAATTAGTCCATAGCAAAGAAACCTCAGCAGATATTATACCAATATCTGATCCTTACCATCCCTGTGAATGACTGTACTCTAGTTCTGGGGAGATTGTCAGCGTGATGAGTGGTGGGTTTGCTGATAAACTGCCCAGCTAGGTGCTACACTGACCTCTTGTGCACTTTCCTCAGTGCACTGAGCTCTTTCTACCAGGATTAATGCCAGCACTTTGTCTGAATGGCCTCAAACAGCCGCCGTGGTTTGTTTTGTTTGGTTTTTTCGATTTATTTACAAATAATCTTTCAGAGAAATATTTCCTTCTTCTTCCCCAAATCTAGCATTTCGTCTACGGCAGAGACACAGGACAGGTGAGAACCAGTCCTTGTCCACTGACCCCTTTCTGTAATTGTGAATATCACCCCTGTGAGTGGGATTTCTTTCACATCACAAAAACCTCTATGCCACTGAATGGGGAGACAGGCTGTTCCCATGGGAGAGTGTATTCAGGGCTGCTTGGGCTAAGACAAGGGATTTTGAGATTGTACCAGCTCAAGAGTGAAGTCTATAGAGATGTGTGTGCTCTCCTCAAAGGCTCTCCCATTCAAGCTGAAAAGCAGACCCCAGTTTTTACTGATTTTGCAATTACTCAGCATCTGGCAAGATTTCTTCCAATTCAGTTGGATTTACAAGTTATTTATTTAAAATCATTGTATATTATCCTTGGTTTTAGCTTCATATAGAAAGAAAATAAGGTTTATAGTATTATGCTTGTTTACTATTCTCATCTTAATAACTTTTGAATCAGTGAACTAATTTCTATCAAAATTTCTATCAAATTTAACATTGGAATAAGGACCCCAAAGATTCCTGCATACCTGAGGAAAGCATGCAGTACACGGGACAAAGAAGGAGGGCCCCTAACGACAGGCAGACAGCAAGAAATCCACATTGCAGAGGAGCATTAAGAAAGATTCCTCAGGCCAGAAAAACTTAGATTCATTTTCACACCTTTTTAGACACTCAAGAATCCAACTCTGAGATCGAATTTTGTTTAAAAAAAACCCCAAGCTTTGTTAAAAACAAATCTGTACAATCACTTCTTCTGTATGTACACACAAGTGCTTATATTCCCAGTCCCTAGATATACAGAGACTGTGATTACACAGAGACCAATGTTGTTTTTCGAGAGTCACAGGGTGTGAAGCTGAAGGAAAGCAGCACTTCCAGCACTCAGTACGGAAGTAAAACGATACATTTATTCCTAGGTGCAAATGCTGGAAAGTCAGCATATAATCAATCACTCTGTGTTTATATATTTACACCTCTGGGTTCCATCAGAGAACGTGGGAGCAGCTTTTCTGACTTGCCTCATCAGGATTTCCTAGTCTCCCAAGGTCCCTAGAACAAATTTGGGAAGATGAGGGTATGTTTCTTGTCTTCCAAGAGAAGCTGTTTCCTCACTGCACTGGTGGCATGTGGGAATGTGTCTCACTCATGCTTTAGAGGGATGAGCTGGAATTTGTCCCACCATGAGGCACAGCACTGAGGCAGCCTGGCCTATTGCCAGTCTAGAAAGTGACCCCAGAAATTAAAGCAACAAAAAAAGCCCCAGGGTTTCTGATGGACACTCACAGCTAGAAAATTCTTAACTCAAAAACTCCCCCACAGCTAGCATTCAAAAGGTTACTGGGTGGGTAGCTTTGGTGTCTCACTTCAGCCCAGCAAAATCAATAAGAAGTAAAGGAAACCAGGGCCACAATATGTTGAACTTTGACAAAACAAATTATTAACTTGGCTTCTAAGGAATACAAATCCTGTCTTTGCCAGTGTAAATATGATGCAAAGATGATTGCTTTCATCCTACCCTCTCTAACGTCTATTCCTTTTCTTTTTTTTTTTTCCTGTTGAACCTGGGCAGTTGTCTGGAGGGTGTGAACTAACTGTGGTGCTCCAGGACTTTACAGCGGGCCACAGCAGCGAGCTGAGCATTCAGGTGGGGCAGACAGTGGAGCTGCTGGAGAGGCCGAGCGAGAGGCCAGGCTGGTGTTTGGTCAGGACCACGGAGCGCAGCCCACCTCAGGAGGGTCTGGTCCCCAGCAGCGCTCTCTGCATTTCCCATTCCCGCAGCAGTGTGGAGATGGATTGCTTCTTCCCTTCAGGAAAAGGTAGGCAGCAGTCCAGCTGGTTGACGACTGTTTTGGGTTTTCCCTTTTGTATCATGTAAGTGCAAAGCTGCTTGGGCTGCTCCTGCAGTCGGTGGGTAAAAGGCTGTTCAGTCCTTGGTGAGTTTTGTTCCCAGGTCCCTGTGAGCGGGCACAGCACCAGCCTGACTCCATGTCCATGAATCAATGTTTGTATATGTGTGTCTTTTGCTATGTGGTAATCACTGTCTTGAGATTCTGGATAAAAATAAGACCTTTAAACAACAAAAGGGACTGTTTCCAGTGCCTAATGGCCTAGAAGGAGGGAAAGCCATGCTGTCTATACACCCAGGATGCCCCAAATTGTGGATATATTATTTTATGATTGCCAAAGTGCACATTAGTTCATGTTCTTTTAGTATATCCCTGTCTATAATTGCAAAGAGGCCACCAGTGAGTACTGGTACACTCTACTGCCTTGTGAACTGGAGACATTATGTGTACAATGAGAAAAGAATCCTTTACAATCAATGTGGAGCACAACATATCGCTGCTATTATCCTGAGAGTTTGGGCTTCACTCACAATGAATGGTGAAATATTGTTTGTCTCTGTGGTGTCTGTGGCCTCTTTAGTTGATGTTCTGTTCTGAGCAATGTGTGTCCCACATACAGCATCCGTGCAACCAGGCTTAGGAGACTCTCCAGACTGATAGACCAGGATTGGTTCAGCTCAGTGGGGCCACAACAGGTCTCCTTTTGGCTGTGGCCACTTCTGGCCATGCACAAAGCAAGTAAGGTCCAGGGAGGGAAGGCTTCTACCATCTCACTCCCAACTGGAAGCCTGCAACCTGAACTGTGGTTTTAAATTTTTTTCAGCTCAGCATTAAGAGAAACAGAATTTGATCCATTGTTGCTTGATCAAGTTAGGCTTGGTGGTTTTGTTTGTTTGGAGAAAAAGCACTGAAACTGAGCTGTAGTTTGTCCTTATTCCCTGCCTGCACTCCCATTGCGGAGGCTGAGGTGGGATACACGC
Organism: Entomyzon cyanotis; assembly: GCA_024500445.1. NCBI lineage: Eukaryota > Metazoa > Chordata > Aves > Passeriformes > Meliphagidae > Entomyzon > Entomyzon cyanotis. Next base: position 9,551,674 of record JAKEPQ010001026.1, on the reverse strand, counting down.
CCAGGACAGGGTCTGCTGTCAGAGTTTCCCTTCAAGAGGATCTGATCCAAACCTGGGGGAGGAGAGCTCAGCTTCTCTCAGATTTGATCCCCTCAGCTGAAGGCTCTGTCTGCAGCGTGAACTCCAAACTCCTCATACACTTCCTAGACCCACTGCCACCTCCTCTCCCCATTGCATCCCCCGAGCCCTGCCCTGCTGCTGCTGCCATGGGAATGTGTCCTGGCCCTCGGCTGAGAAGTGCTGCAGTTGCTTACATGCAAATTATCTGTGAATTAACGGAAAGGTAAAGCTGAAAATCAGCCTTGTCTGCATAAGAGCAGTCACAGCCTGGCATGACTCACAGGAGACTGGGGATGTGTCTGCTGTGTGCATAGTCCAGCAGCTGGGCTTGTGTCTCTGCTCAAGGGCACTGGGAGACACCACTCAAACTGCATCTGAGAGCACCAGGTTGTAGAGCTTTTTCTTAAGTGAAATAAAACTAAAAATTGCAAGAGTAGGCTGTGAAAAGGGAGGCAGGAAATCCTGAGGATAACGACAGGGTGGGGCAGGGGCTGGGGACAGGCAGGGGACATGGGAACTCAGCTTTTGGCATGACTGTGTGAGCTTCAGGGCACAGCTGCACCACTGTTAAGGCAGAATGGACACAATACTGGGCTGTGGCTGATGGCCAGAGCCCACTGAGAGCTGGAATCCACCAGGCTGTGTCAGGAGAGCACCAAGGCTTTGCTAGCATGCTCTGCCTGCCTGTGGGCAGGTTTTCTCACCTAACTCACTGCCACTGCTCCTGGGCTGGAGCTGCCTCTTGGCCCAGAATCTCAAAGCAAGTGCTGAGTGAGTCTGGGGCCGGCTGGCTCCAGCCATGTATTCATAGCCTTTATTTCCTTTATTCCTCTTTCCCCCTTGGCCTCAGATTTCTTCCTGCACATACCAAAGCTGCATCAGGGAGCCTCAGAATTAATGGGATCTCCAGAAGTGCAGCTAGAAATAATAAAAATAACCACCCAATCCACAATTTTGGCCAGAGTACAGCAAATGGGCTCTGTGTCTAATCAGTTCTCCCTCCATTAGGAAAACAGGAAATTGTTTAAACTGAATGAACAGATGCTGGGAATAAAGAAAAAGGAGTAAGTTTAAAGGGGAAAATGCAGTAGCTGCTGAAAGAGCCTGCTGGTCTCATGAGGTGCTGGAAAGATTAGCATGATAAATGGTGTCTGAGTATTCAGAGCTGTGCCCTTCTCTATTTCCAGTAGCTTTAGGCACAGGGCACATGCAGAATCCCTTGGTCCAGGCTTCCAAAATTTCTTGCCTTTTTCTACAACCAAGAACAAAGGCTGGCACATCTTATATCAACATTAATGATGTTCCTGGTCTGCTTCAAGTATGTAAACATGCACAGTTGCAGAAAAGCAGGTTAAGAGCTGAATTTTGCTTGGAATTACAAGGTACATAATTCTTTGCTTTTACAAGCACTGTAATTTCAAGAACAGAAAGTACCTGTACTCAAAACTTAACATTTCTAATAATAGAATTTGCCATCTATTTTAGAAGCATGGAGAGTTTTGCCAAGTATCAAAACATAGTTACTTCTGCATAAAGGAAAATGGCAAATTACTGTTTGGTCCTTTTATAAGTAATGGTGGAGTATAAATGCAAATCGTGGCTCACAGAAAGTACCTATTGTCCTTAAAGTGAAAGAGTAAAGAAAGTAATATGTTAGCCAGCACCTGAAGAGATGAAGTCCTCATCAAGCCTTTCTGAACAGTCCAACTGAAAGCCACTAGAAATGTAAAACCAAACTTTACAACTGAACATGTGTTCTGTCTGGCTCTTCCTCACTCTTTTACACTATTCCTTTGAAAATAGGTGGTGAATTAACATAAAATATTGCAAAATGAAAGATGTGGTGTGAATATAACAGAACAAACCCAGAAGAGAACACTTCCTACCTTTTGTAATGAAATATCTGTACAGATCTCTCTACTTTAAAGACTGGTCTCTCAGCCTTCCGTCTGACTCCTGTTCCTTTGGAGGATACACATTTGATTTTTTCATGACCTGACTACAGCTCAGAGCACAAGTATCCTCATGCTTGTCCTTCCTTTCTGATGATCTGACAGTGTTTGCAATTACACTGTGTAAAAAGGCAAACAGGTTTCTGGGATTAACCTTTTGCAAGTGATACACAGATGACTGAGTAAAAGCAACTCATCTGCAGTCTGTGTTACTGGACTCCAGAATTTGCAGGATGTTTTTTTTTTCTGACTAGCATTCCTAGGAAGGAAAAAGAAAGATCTCTGGTACTAGAAATGAATCTCTGTTTGAACTATCCCACATGACTAATTACAGGAAAGTTGTGACTTTTATTTCTGTGTCTTTTATCCTAAAATTGAGCTCTAAGGTATTAAGCTATAAATTTCAAATTGAGAGAAAAATCCACTTGGATAGAAAGCAACTTAATGACCTAGCCAATATTCACTAAGCACACTGAGCCAAGCGTACTCCTGGTGCCAACCTGTAAAGTTTGACTGAGTGATTCCAAATTTGATTTTGGCCCATGAACCAATTAGATGAAATCTTGATCTTAAAAGTCTTTGTCTTATGACCCTTTACACAGCATTTTTATTGTGACATCAAACACACTGGGTAATTCAAACAGTAACAAAGATTAGTTCTTGCAGTAATTTTAAGCAACTTCCATCATAAAAAGAAAATGGAGGCATTGCAAAAAGATAGGGTTTCGTGGCACTTGTTTTAGGTTGATGATTCGTGAGACGAAGGTCCCATTCAGGGCCTCAAACCAGATTCTGCCCCCGTGACACTTGTGTCTGGTGCACATCTCTGGAGGAGATGAGGAATATATTGTTTTAAGATGCTGTGCAAACATCTTGCTGTGCAGGCAGAAGGCCACTTAACAGCAGGGCTTTGGTGGCAGTGCTGGGTCCTTGTACCAGACCAAACTGAGAAATAGTTGGATCTCTTCCAGCAGAAGAGGAAACACAGATCTTGCAAGGTGTATGTTAGCAGGGTGACCATCCTGCCTGTGCTTCCCAGATGGGTCAGTCTGTCCTGCTGTGTCACTGGGAGAGCACCAGACTTCGGGCAGGAGGGATGAGAGTTTTGGTGCTGTTCCAGTCACATCTCACGTATTTGGGGGTCACCACAGCCTGAGAGAGCCTGGGGCTGGTAGGTGCCATGGCAAGCTGGGCTGGGACAGCAGGAAGCAAATAAGGATTTAACAAGGCTGATGAGAAGAGTGGTATCAATGAAAAAGAGGTCACATTTTGAGGCCTGCATTTTAGTAACTTCTCCCAAAGTGGGAAAGAGCAGGTCACTTCATGCATTAGTGTGCAGAGCTGGTGAGGCCAATCCAGCTCTCACCGTGTTTGAAAGACTCTTTCCTCCAGTTCCTGATCTCAGAAGACTCATCTGTGTAGGGAAAACCATAATTATTTCTTCCCACGTCTCTGTTTTTTAAGAACATCTTGGATTTTAGTGCGGGAAAAGAGTCTAGGCTGCTTTTGTTATATCCCTGTTCCTGTTGAGCTTTAAATTGCGATCTGCATTGGCTCACGCGCTTTCTCTGCTGTGTTTTCAACAATCTCTGTTGCAAACATATTCGATGGTAATGATTCCTGATGTCCCGAGGGAGCTGTGTGAGGACGATTCAGAAGTTTTAGTGTGCTGCATTAAACCTTCATTTGTCCTTGCAGAGGCTGAGAAGTTGTTTTTGTTTCTGAAAGTCTTAATGAAGAGCAGTCGATTAAAATGTTTGTGAGGCTCTGAACTAAAGGAAACATTTCATTAGGTAACACAGTTGATTTAACTGATACGTAAGCTGGTCATGGGGTTTCTATTAAACAAACAATGTTCGGGCTCCCATTGTCAATATAAATATGCAATATTTAAATAAAAAAACAAACCCTCACTTCTGTTCCTAATACTGGCCCAACAAGGGTGTTCAGAGTCGAAATTTTGTAGTATAGGCTGTCTTTCAGGAGAGGTCACGTGGACCCCTTCTGCTGTCATTAAGTGCCTCATGGCACCCTTGTTACAAGTTCAAGACATGGTTTACATAGAAAAATCACTTCAGGAAATGTTCATTTTCACTCCTTTTCAGTTACAGTACAGCAGCTGGAACAAGTCAGTCACCAGCATGGTGGGACATGGCAGCACTGTGGGCTGGCACTCAGACCTGCCACAGCTCAGCTCAGGGCTGCTGCTCTGCCTCAGTGTGCAAGTGTGGCTCCATGCAGCCATGAAAGGAACGGAAACATAAAGATGAAAGAACTCAAAGCCACATTGCTATTTCAGTCAGGTCACCCTTTCCCTTGTTTTTTCTCTGCTGACTCTCCCTCCTCTCTCTCATCAAACAGTGTCTGTCTGCCTTCACACTGATGGCTCTTGACAGTTTGTCCCTATCCTCTCGCTCCTTTCTACCTCGGTGGGCAGTGTCTGCCCCAGTGCTGGAGAGCTGGTGATGCCTGACTCTCCTCCCTACTGCTGGATTTTGATCCCACACTTCTGTGCTTTCTCCTACTTCACCCTGTGGGAGAACTCAGACACCCATAAAGTGTCTGCCCTTGGCATTATCCATGCTTATACCTTCTCCTGGACTCAGTTATCTACAAAATAATAAAAAATGAACAAATATTTAGCAACATGAGTGAAGAGATCTGATTTTCCTTGTGTCTAAGGCCAACTCAAGGCTGAGAGGATGAGCCATACCTGTGTAGGCGTATTCATATCACTGTAGCTCTACATGGGGTTTTACCTGTCAGGTACATCAAGAAACCAAATACTGACAAGTCCTTGGGAAATATGTGTCCTCCACTACAAGTCACAGGGACAGATTGTGTGCAGGCTGTGAGAGCCACACTCCCATGGTTTGTGAATAGCCCTACTTCACTGATGTGGTATTTCTGCTTCATTATTTTTTATTTTCAGTATGGCATCACTAGATAGTAACACCTACATTCAGCCATGGGGACTTGTTTAGGACATACCAGGTACTGATAAAGTCACTTGTATTTATTTCTTCAACTTCTTTCAGCTTCAGTTACTTAGTCAAAACAAAAAACCTCCAGTGCTCTACCTGGAACGTTATTTTTGTGGAGAAGTACAATTTTGATGAATGCTTTGATAAAACAGGAAGGGCTATTTTGGGGGAAGTTGCTTTGCTTTTGTACAGTGGATTTTTATTATTTTAAACACAGGATTCTTTGTTTAAAAGAGAGAAGGCCTGCAAATTTTCTTGTTTACTTTCCTTTTGCTTCCCCTTCTGACAGGGGGTAAAATTTATCCACCTAGTCGTTGTCAGCTTAACCCCAAATTTCACTGTACAATGTCTGTGCTTGTTTTGTCACTGAAAAAAAAAATAAATGGAGGAAATTTGAAATGAGATTCACCAAGAATGCCAAAGGGTTCAGCACTTGGTCTGGCAAGGAACCTGTGGAGAAGCTCAGCAGTGGTATCCTTCTCTGTGTCAGGCTCAGGACCTCAATTCCTTGCACAGCCCCTGGGGAAGACCAGGGTCATAAATTCTGCATGCCCTCCTGGCTCTCCTGTCTGCCTTCCCAGTGTCTTTTCCTGGGGTCAGCACATGCTTTCCAGAGCCAGGTTAAGCCAACCCAGATAGATGCCTTTTGTTATCCTGCAGAGAAGTGAGAACTTTCCTCCTCAGCTGCAGCTCATGAAGGGGAGATCCCAGCTGGTCCCTGGCTGCTCAGGTGAGGGGTGAGTGGGTGGCCACAGCCCTCTCCTGGCCCCACAAGCCCTCTGAGAGAGGACAGTCTGAGAGGACTTCAGCTGTGCATACCTGGGCAAAGAGGACTGCACTGGTCATTTTTATTCCAAACTTGTCTTCAAACACATGCTGGAAAAGGAGTCTTTAATTTTTATTGCTCACATATTGATGTCTCAGCTGTTGGGAAATCACAAAGACCAAAGACAATTCTACTGAGTAAATAGTAGACTTGTAATTAAATAAGTGAGATCATTTCATAGAGTAATGTGGGCTATGCAGCATCCGGTATGGCCTGGGGAAGATCAGCAGCGTCTTCCTGACTCTAAGCCAGTCCCCAGCTCTCCAGTGATCCCAGCACATGTCTGTTCATAAAATGGCAGAGCTCAGCCTTCCCTTGTTGTTAGCAGGACCACAGCAGAGAGAGGGCCTTTGAAGGGACTCCACAAATGCTGCTCACAGAGTCTGAGCAGTGATGGTTGTACTGAGAAAGGACTCAGCTCTGCTGCTGTGGTACTCAAGGTTAAGAGACTATGTCAGGGATTATCCAAAGAGCTCTGCACAGTTATCCAGGGGAGGCACCTGCTGAAAATGGTCTGAATATTCTTTCCATTAACTGCAAAGGAGCCTTATAGAAGCCTTCTGTTTCTTCTCCTCCTGGGAGCTGCAGTGCCTCAGTGCAGTGCAGACAGCAAAGCAAGCAGGCTGTTCAGTTTGTACCACGAGGTTTTACACTAGCTCTGACCCAAAGCCAGCAGCCATAGCATCCCCACACCTCTGCCCCACCAGTGAAAAACAGCACTCTGAGGAAGGGCATCAAAATAGCTCCTTGAGTAAAGTCTCTTTCCTCTGTATTTAGCTGCATGTCTTGAAATACAGTGGTGTGGTAAGGAGGGGGGTTGTTCTGTAGCGCATGGAGCTGACAGGAAGGTCATCCCAAAGATCAGCAGGAGCATGTGCATGACTTGCGTCTTGTGTTTCCTCTGAGGACAGACTAAATTTAGCCTTTTCACAGATGGACACTGAACCACAGTCCATGTAGGACTGTGGGGTGAAGAGTGAGATGGGAGCTGTTTGCCTGGGCTTTTTGCTGTGTAACCAGCTTCAGTGCACCACCGTTTGTTGTTGCGTTCCTCAGGGTTTTCTGCTTTGCTCAGTATTCTATGACTTGCTTCCTGATCCTTTTCCCCAAAATTTTAAAAGTGTGAGCATGAATGAAAGGTAAAGTGCTTATTCTAGGTTCAGGCCTGACATCCCTACTAACTTAATGTCAAACTGTGGATGTACTTTTTAATAGCACCATTACAAAGATTGAACCTGTAACTACTGGTCCTTGAAAGAATTGCACTAAGACAAATACTAATGACTCATGATTTTGGCTTCCCCAAAACGTTGTCTCCCCACTCTTTCAGCTTCCAGACAGTTAAAGGGACTAATCCTAAATGTGGTATTTGTACCCTGTAAGGCCTGTATACTGCTGGGCTGGTCCTTCCGTTGCTAATCTTGAACAAATATTTTATGAGCATGTTTTGAAGTGAACTACTTCTGCTAAAAATCCCATTTCCCTGACCGGTCTGAACCGGAGATAGGCAAACTGTGATGCAAAGCACATGTGTATTAAATAATATATTTCCAGTAATAGAAATTATGTTTCTGTGTATCTGCTTCAGCACACTGCACAGATTTGATATATTGATCCTGACACAAGAAGCCTGATTTCCCTGTCATTTACGCAAGCATTTTGTCAGAGCACTTATTCCCAGGTTACACATTTTGCAAAAGAGCCTGAAACGATGTCAAATTTGCTTAGTTCAGATTAATCCCAAATTTTAGAAAGTAGAGTTAATGTTATTTCCACTATGATGGTCTAAAAGTCTAGAACGGGAGGTTATTTACATAAATGCCAGTGTATCTTTCCATTCATATTAACTGGTCTCTTAAAGGATATTATTTCTTCTTAAAAATGTTGTCTTAAACTCCAGAATTGTAGTTTTCTTTTCTTTAAGGCAGAGTCCATATTTGACTATATGTTCCCTAAATCAGTTTAAGTAAGTCTTTCACAACCTAGAACAGGATAACAGAAGTTAAACCATTCTTGTCCTTGGATGTCCTAAGCACTTATTAGGCAGTATTATTTTACATTTGTATCACATATTCTTCATAAATGCATTGAACATTCATTGATTCTGCAGAATTGTAATACAGTCAAATAAGTTGGTTTTTTTTTTCCTACAGAGTTCGCAAAATACAAATTAAATTTTACACGGCATAAAGATAGAGATAATTGCTTGCATATTTCAGGAAAGGTTGGGATGGCCTCCAGCCTCACTGAAGGTGTGCTTTCCAAGAAAAACAGTAGTCATACACTATCCAACACTTCACTGATAAAGCAGCCCTGACTACGTCTCCTTAGCAAGACAATTTGCAGCTCCTGAGGGTTGGTGACTCCTGTTTTCATGAAGTGAACCTAAGGTTCCACTTTTCTCACTAATAATATTAAACTCATGGATGCCAAACTGCAGGTTTTTTATTGCCCTTTGCTTTTGAAAGTAAAAAAAATTACAATTTCAGCAGTAGCCCCCACTGTTCATATTTCAAGGGCATCTTTCTATTTCCTAGACTAGGGAAGAACACTGAAATATTTGAACTCAAGTTACACTTCTAAAAGGTAATTTTAGGTCTTTTCAGTTTTACTTCTTCCAGAGTTTACCCAGATCCTTTTTTTCCTCTGTAGATTTCATGTACCTTCAGGATTTTAAGTTAATAGCCGCATTTTGTCAAGGAACATATATTCAGTTTCTTTGGAAATCTATGGGAATTGCATTTAGGTACCAGAGAACAGACTCTGGCTTTAAGAAGCAAATGGCATTCTTCAGAAAAGCACCGAAGAGCTTATTAACTCTGCAAGACTCTTACTCAGTGAAATAAGAACATTTTTCCTTTCACTGACTACAAAAGTCAAATTAGGTTTCATGCCATGTGAAGGAATCAGGGTACTCTTGGTGCCAATCTGACCTGTGAAAAACCTTATTGAAAAACGCTTTGTGCACGGATGGCTGGGGGAGGTAGCTCAGGCTTTCAACCCAGTAACCCTCATGGCCATTGCACATCTGTTCAGACAGATCTGCTGTGGCTGTGCTGTGCACACACAGTGCTGCTCCCCAAGACAACTGCTGGGACACAGCCTTCACCTGGGAGCACGACACATTCTGCCATGCTCAATGTGCTGCAGCCTTTCCTTATTCCAAAGATGTACCTTCTGCATGGAAAAAATGCAAAAATGCTCCTTACTCTCCCATCAGCTTCTGATTGCCATCATAAAACGGGACATGCAGGCACAACAGAGATGGGCCTGAGCTCAGCAGCACTGGGCTGGTGCTTCTCCCAGCTGAGCAGAGGATTGTCAGCCAGCTGGAAGTGCCCATTTTGCCTCACATGGGGAGGCTGAACCCCAGGAATGTGTCCTGTGCCTACCTGAGCAGCCAGGATCACGAGACCAGGAGATAGCACAGCAGTACAGGTGATGCAACAGCCACACAACTTGAGGCTTTAGCCCTGAAATCTGAGCAATACTGACAGGAGAATTGTCGCTGTTGAGCCGCTAGCTGAGGAATGACCCAAGTTCTCAGGCAAGGAAAGAGAGAAGAGCTTTATTGTTTTGATTTCCATATATACAGAGTTTACAGAGGTCCCCCAGATTGGTCAGCCCAAGACCTCCCCCTAGGCCCAATTGGCCAAGCCCGAACTGACCTAATCCGGAGACGTTGTTTGCAAAACATCCAAACTTTATCTTTGTTTATGAAATATAGCAAAATGTTCCCACGGGAAGGACCTGTGCTAGCCATAGAGAATGAAGGCAGACCAAGGAACCAATGTGGGCTAAAACAAACCTTTTTTCCCCCACTAGGTTAATTTTAACCTGGATCCATTTGCGGATCAGATTCACTGTGAGGCTGCACAAACATTTCTGTTGGCACAGGGGGAGCAGCAGGAAGGAGCAGCACCTGGGAGAGACAGAAAAGGCAACAAAAGGTTTTTGGCAGTACTGTTGGCTCTTGACAACTCAAAGTGCCGATGGAACTAGCATGTAATGTGGAACTGTTACATACCAAGAGAACATAGGAAATAAACACTGCCTGAACATAGGAAAGAAAAAGTACTCCATGACATGTGCTTGTCCCTCTCACAGAAAGAAAAGAAGGTTTTCTGTCTTGTGGTGACTGGAAATTCCAATGTGTAGAAATTCAGCTTCTGGCAATGTATGATGGTACCAAGACGAAGGGGCATTTCCAGAGTTTTTGGTGCTAGGCTGGCAATCTGTCATTGGCATTCCTAGGAGCAGAGTTTCTATACAGAACATCAGCAGAAATCCTGCCTGTCAGAGAGCTAACATCCTCAAAATACTCAAACTGCTGGTATATGGGCACCAATGAAAGCAGGCAGAGGTGCTCCACACTGAAAGAAGAAGGGTTGTTTTCTAGCCAGTCATTCCACCAGCTGATAAAAATAGTTTTTAAACTAGTTTCTTATTTTCAATTCTCTGCACAGCAGGCTGCCTGTTATGTGTGCCCTTGTTATTTATACCCACCATAAGTTTCAATAGCAGCTTTACAGATTCTTTTACGCTTGTCTTAGATCTGGTATCGTAAATCAGAAAGCTTTGCCATCCTAAACATGGCCTGGTAAGAACTCCTCTGCGTTCTTTTAAACTTAGAATAAAAGGGAAGTGGAAAATACAGTTAATGCAGTAATTTGGCCCAAACAAATACATGGTTTTACAATAATGACATTGAATTTTATTTTAACACCAGTGCAATTCCTCCAGATTGGCCAAACAGAGAAAATTTTCTCTCTAAGTAGCAAATAGTGTATGCCAGTTTTTTAATTTTTCTTTTAGCTTGCCTTGAACCCTCTTTGTGTTGAGTACTGGATGAGTGGAAAGGGAATGAACAGAACTTCCAATTTGCTGCAGAACATCTCAGGAAAATTGTCTGACTACTCTTTGTATTAGTTTGAAAACAAACCAGCAGGAGATCGCAAGTCAGGATTATAATTTAATAGGAAAAATTAAAAATAAGTGAAATAATACAAGGAAAAGCACTGACAAAGTCAGATACAATCTGACACCCTGTTAGGGTGGTGGTAGCAGTCCAACTGAAGTAGTTCAGTAGAAGCAGTGATCCTGTGGAAGGGCTAGTCTCTACCTGAAGGTCCAGTGGTAGCTCTTGTACTCTGGGAACCCAGTAGACAGGGCTACCTGGTGCAGTTCAAAGCCAAGTTATATCCAGGTGGGAATGCTTGGCTCCTCCCCCCTGGGCGGAGAATCTCACAATAGGATGAGCTAATTCCAGGAGTCATGTGGTTGGTTCTTGATAGCTCATTAATTGTTATCAGGGGTGAATTATAGCAGGAGATAACAGCTAATGTCCCACAGCTGGTGGTAAAAGAATGCTAAATACATCTATATTGTAACCTAGGACACTCTTCCACTAGACAAACAAACAAACAAACAAACCAAAAGAGGTAACAATTTACTCTAAAGAAAGAGAAATGGCATGTAAAGGAAAATCAGCTGTGGCTTCTATCATCCAACTATAACAACCTCAGGCAAGTTGGGACAAGCAGGCCAGGAATACTTCTGTTACACTGTTAGTTTGTAGTTGCTAAAACAACTCACCTTTGTCAAGCACAAGTGGGTGAGGCTCCTGTTTGTCTTGGAAAGCAGACCATGATGGGCTGAGATAGGCTCACGATTTCCCCACCGAGGCCCAACACAGTAAGACAGGAACCAAAACATGTCCAAAAGGCAGCGTTTTAATGCTTCTTGTCTTCTGTCATTGGGTATTGCTGTAACTCCCAAAGATACGTCTGTGTTCTAATGGAGATAAGTGCCTCAGGAAACGAGCACAAAACCTGCTTTAAATTTTTATTTCACTCTTTTCTGCTGAAGGGTTGGTTGTTTTTTTATTCTGACCAGTAGCTCATTCAGGATGTGCCCACCACCCAGCATAGCTCCCCAGCAGCCAATTGACACTGTACCAAGACACAATGGGCTGTGTGGTTTCACTCGCGGGGCCTCCCAGGTCAGACTGGTTTGTGAGCTGAGGCGCTTTGCTGCAGCCTCATCTGAGCATAACTCATCTGGTGGCACTGCTGGCGGGCCAGACAAGTCCTTTCTGCTCACAAAAGATCTTGCTGAAGCAGTAGATCCAGTCCAGGGGCAGGTGAGCCTGCACTGAGGTCTGGGAGGATGGTAACGGGGCTGTACTTTACACCAGCTTGTAACTGTTTTCTTAAGCAGCTCCCTGTCAGCAAATGGTTGCTGCTCGGGAAGAAGGTGTGTATGTAGGAGAATTGGTCCTGTGCCCAGGAAATCAGAGGAACTGGACAATGTAGGAATCTGTTCTGAGATCTCTGAGAGGCAAAGTCAGGCTGGAGGTTGAAGGGGTACATATGTTCTTCAGGTGTATTCTGCTCCTGAGAGTGGGTGAAACTATCCTGGGTTGTACCTACATTAATATTTTGGGGGCAGCTCTAAATTCCCTAGAAACAGACTGAATCACATGAAAGGGAATATGTGTATCTGATTCTGTGGTCTGCTCTGTGGTCATCCACCTTTACGTAATGATCTTTTAAAGACACTTTTGGGGATAAGTCACCAAGAAACTTCTCTCCTTCTGTAGACTCTTCCTTCTTTATGGGATGCAGAGAAAAAGAAAAGATGGGTTGTAAATGAGGAAAGAAGGGCTGGTGTCAGTAGGGGACTTTGGGAGAGGTGGGTGAGCAGTATATAAAGGTGAGGTCCAGCACAGCAGACAGACAGGTCTGGCTGTGGCCTTTGGCTTTACAGTAGAGTGGGTGTGCCAAGATGCTGTTAAGTCATGGCAGCTCTTCTAAGCTGCCATAAATCCATCCCATGCTGACATCCACAGCAGAGGGATAAGAATGAGATATCCTGACATTTGCTGAACATATGCCTACATTGCAGTACAGCGTGGAGGTTCTGCTGGACTGTCTATATTTCTTCTTAATTTGTTTGGTTTAGCTAGTTGAGAATGTTCTTTTTTTACCTACCACTGTGCTGAACTGAGGAGCCAAAAACCTCTCCTTGGCGTTCTGCTCTCTTTGCACCAGGAGGGAATATAACACCATTTATTTATTTATTTTTAATTTATTTTATCTGTTTTAGTACCCAATAAACTTGTTGCTTTTTCCAACTGGCACGACAAGGCTCTGGCTATTTTTAAAGAATGTGGTTCATTTGATTTAATCTAATGCATGTTTAGTGCTGTTGAAAATAGCTGGAGCCAGAGCCAAGAATAATGTACTGAAATGTGCTGGTTGAGCAAGGACTGCTTCACTCTGCCAATCTGTTCCCCTCCAGTTGTTCAGATTTACCTGGTTTTGTGAGTAGCATTTGCAGGCAAGACACATTGACTGAGGTGCTTTTTAATTGATTCCAAAGGCCAATAGTGCCAGAGCCATATTTTGCCACACTCACTTCAAGACACAGCTAACAATGACAGCTCTTCTTGTTGTTCAGTGTAGGGTATCTAATCTCTGTTTCAGACCACTTGAAAGGGAATGTGAAATGCTGATATCCTTTTACTGCAAATAGGAAAATTGAGGCATGAAATGGTAATTTTTTTCCCCTAAAGTCCCCCAGAAAGCAAGTGACAGAATGAGTAATGAAACCAGCATCTACTGGGCTCCTGAAGCTTCTGTGTAACCCTTGATTTCACCATGAATTGAAACAAGACCAAAATCTGAAAGCAAGTTCTGCTCAGTCCTTACTCCTGGTGTTTCTCACTGACTGGTTGTCAGAACATCCACGTTTATTGTCCCACGTGCACCCTCTGAATTGCTCTGCAGAGGTACTTAACTCTCCCTATTAACAAAATATAAATTTCATTCATGTCCTTGCATTATCTGAATATGACTCTGTAAGCCACACCACATATTTAAATGATGTTTTTAAAATTGTACAAATCCATCTTCCTTTTGCCATCCATGAGTTATTTCTGTTAGATAGTTGGTTTGTTATTCCTCCCTAAGAAATGAGTCATTAATACTTAAGCTTCATTGGATTAAAAAAATAAATCAACCATAGTACATCTTATTCCATAATAGTGATGTCCATAGGGATGGATTTTCTGCAGAGATCGCTTTACACCCTAAAGCACAATGTAGGATTGACTTGCATAAGTAATGAACAGATGCTCCTGACAGCTATTACATTATTCATCTCCCTATGTATGTGATGGGGGGAAGGAAACAGCACCTGTTACTATGGGAGAAATATTGTCACTGCTGTTCTGCATTACAGACCTCCAGGGCAATCTGGGCCAGGCATATTTCACTGTATTTGTGTTGACCCAAAATGAAGCCATGGCAATTTACATCCCTCGCTGTTCTGTCCTGTGTTTCCCTCAGATAGGTCCCTCAGTTTATAACCTAAGAAAATGAAATAGCTGCTACAGGTATGAGGGAGCACTGGAGACAGTGAAGAAGACTGTGTTCCATCTTTCACCCCACAGTTTTCTCCAGAAGTCTGGATAAAAGTGTGAGAACTTACTTCCCTTCTGCAACAACAGTGCTTTTCACAGATCTTCTCAGATCTCATATGAAAGCAGCTAATATGTGTGGGGAATTTCTACAGGTGTATTTAAGAGTAGACAGAAGTAATTTCCTTGTCATCCTGACATTAGACTGGGATGACTTCCCCTCCATGGTCTGTTGGGCAGGGCAGCACACGTGGCCCATGGTGCAGGCACACTGCTAATAGACTTAGCTTCAGATGCAGCCAGTGAGCGCCATAAAATTTTCTTGTTCACTCCTCTTCAGGTAATTATTGGAGTGTTTGGTGTGTGGTGCCAGGAGATGTTTCCTCAAAGAACTCCTGTGACTCAGCCTTCCAGTAAAGGGGGTTTACAGCAAAGAGGGAGGGTGCCTTTTTACATGGGCAGATAATGATAAGACAAGGGGGAATGGTTTTAAAGTAAAAAAGGAGAGATTTAGATTAGATGTTAGGAAGAAATTCTTTCCTGTGATGGTGGTGACGCACTGCAACAGATTGCCCAGAGAAATTGTGGCTGCCCCATCCCTGGAAGTGCTCGAGGCCAGGTTGGATGGGGCTTCGAGCAGCCTGGGACAGTGGAAGGTGCCCCTCCCTATGGCAGGGGTGTGGGAATAAGACGACCTTTGAGGTCTCTTCCAACCCAAACCATTCTATGACTCTATTCTTTGACTCAGGCACAGGTTAGAGCAAGGGCAGGGATGTGTTCCTTGTAGGGAACATACAGAACACAATCTCTGCAAGACTACTACTTCACAAAGGCTGAATTCCCTACTTGAAGCTAAAGACTCAGTGCAGTTGGCAGCACAGTGCCTACTGCTGACAGATGTTTTTCCCAGCTGGGGCTGGAGCTGAGCTAGACTGCCCACAGCATGTCTCCTCTTCTTTATAGGAGCTAATTGGTATGGTGTGGTTATTAAGAATATGGCTTTCAGCCTTATTTTGTGAAATATTTATTCCATGTATAATTCATTCTGTGAGTATGCATAGATGTGTGTGTTTTTGAAGAGCAACTTTATAGAGATAACCTTCACAACATTGCTGGAACTGTAGATTGGGGAGGGGTGGAGCCTGCTTCCTCCCACAATAATTACTTCAATTATGTTTTAATTAGGGAATGAGTGGTTTTTAGAGCTGAGATTGCCCCCTAATTATGTTTTAAAGTTTGCCTGCAATTACAAGAGCTACAAACTTGCTTCCTAACCCTCCTCACAGTCTCAGACTCGATGTCCATGTGCTGGTTTAGCGAAGCCCTATTCCCTGTCAGAGTTATTGTGGTGCCTCTGCCGGCACACAGTCCATGTCATTCCACCACTCTCAGCCAACGGCTCTGATCAGCCCAGTCTCCCCTGGCCTCCTCAGGCTCCCCCCACCATGCCAGGGGCTGCTGCTTGGGCTCACACAGAATCACAGAACATGCTGAGCTGGAAGAGACCCACAAGGCTCCTTATAGTGGACAACTCTTCCAACAGTCACGAGAATTCAGAGGTGAAATGCTACACTTAGGTTGTTCCCTAGTTTCTTAAATGAGGAGTCTTAAAGGTTTTCTTAAGATGACTTTTAGAACCCACCAAGAGCTGGGATCTGGCAAACCAGGTGCTGTGTATGGCCTGTTCCTGCCTCAGGTCTTGTATCTCTGGTCTGGGCAGATGCCACATGAGCAGTGAAATGCCAGTGAAAAGCATGTTCACCTTACCCCTTTTCTGTTTGCACACAACAGGCTGAGATCAAGTGGGAGGCAGCCAGCCCATGGGGCAAGAGCGTGGATTAGAAAAGAGAGATGCAGTTTGAAGTCCAAAGCAGAGAAGTGAGGAGCTGCCTTCTCAGAAGAGCGCTGCTACAAGTTTCCTCAGTCACTCAGAGGACCTGAGTTGGTGCCTTCTTACTTCCTGGCACTTTGGGTGGCCAAAACAGCCACCTGAAGAGCTGCTGCCTGGGGAGCTGTGGCAGGGACAAACACAGAAAGGAAGAGGTGCAGAAGGTGGAGGTGTCCCAGCTGGTTCCCAGACCATCTTTTCTTTGTCTGGCTACAGCTGCAGTTTCTGCTTCATGTGAGACATTTTATCTCCCTACTACAGGCACAAGAGCCCTGAGTGCACCCCCGAGACATTCCCTTGCAGCTCCCAGATAGGCAAAGGCCCAAGTCAAAGAAAGACACAGCAAAAGGGAAACAGTTACAGTGCCCTTTGTTCTCCTGTATTGAAAACACCTTGGTGCTCAAGGGCATTTACAGGAAAATTTGCATGCTTCAGGCATGTTATGAGGTTGTCAGTCCTTCTAGTGAGGCTGTAGTCGAAGAACAGTTTCTGCAGAGCAGCCAGAAGTGAAGCAGGGAGATTTTGTATTTGCCCCTGTGGTGGAGGGAGTCTCTCATGGAGGGCCTCTGTCCCCTCTTGATGCCAGGTTCTGGGGGCTTTCTGACAGGAGTCCTTCAGGGTCTGCATGATCCCACCCAATGGTTCCATGGAATCACTCAGTCCAGGCCTGCCCCTGGCCAACAGCACCTCCCACACAGGTGCAACCTGAGGTGGGTTTGTGAGTACTCTGCAGTGGCTATAACCCTCCCTTCTCGTGTCCAGAAATGGCCTTTTGCCCCACAGGAGTGGCACATACCCCAAAGCCATTACCAAAAGCCTTAGTCCAGATCAGCAGTCTGTGGCACCAGCAGAGCCGTGCCCGCTCGGGCTAAAACCCTGGCAGGCAGTGACACAAAGCATGGCACGTCTCCCCTCTGCTCTTCCCTCTCAATACCAGTGTCTGCCTGGGAGAAGGAGCTTGTTGGGTTTGTTCAGCTTTTGATGCAAGAGTACAAAACTATGATGCTGCTGCTCTGGAATCCTGCCCGACCTCTCCTACCAGCTGCCTCCAGCAAGGTTCGGGATGTTTTTGGCACCTCTAGTTTTCTATGCTTTAGGTGGGAAATTGTAACACAACAGGCTGGCACCTTCCAAAGCAAGCTGTGCCTCTGGATCTCGAGTGTCTTGGTCCGTGTGTCAGAAGGGTTGGCATTCCCCCTGCAGTGCTTCAGGCTGCAGGAAGCAGGCAGAACCCTTGGGATCACAGCCGGCTGGGCAGTATTTTCAGCTAGTTGTAAAGAGTTTTAGCTGTCAGATACGTAAGTTAAGGAATGGCACTGTGGGCCGGGGGTGGGGAGGGAAGCCAAGAACATTGTGAAGTTTAAAAAAACCCCGCAGTAATACAAGTTTTGCCTTTTAAAGACTTCGGAGGAACCCCCCATCCGCAACGTATCAGAGCTTCAGCAAACTTCCTCCCAGGCAGTTTTTATTTCTCGCTCCCGATCTCGGATGCCTCCTGCCCGGGCGCAGATACCGCAGTTCTGCATTTCTTCCCCCTGAAACTCCTTGTTCCTCCCAGCGAGCGGCGGAGGGCGGTCCGGCCGCAGCCCCCCCCCACCCCCGAGCCGAGCCGAGCCGAGCCGAGCCGAGCCGTGCCGGGCCAGGCGCGCTCCGCTCCGCCCCGCCGCCCCCCCGTTGCAGGCGCCGCCCCCGGAGGTGCGCCGGGCTCGGCGGGGACAGCGGCTGCCGGCTCTGCCGCGGCCGCCAGCGGCTCTGCCGCGCTGCTCGCCTGCCCGCAACTAGCCTTCTTTTACTTTTTTGCTTAAGGGTCCTTATTATTATTATTATTATTGTTAGTAGTAGTAGTATTTGATTAGTTGTTTTTCGCAAGCGGGCCGGTGGCTCCTTGCCATGAGCAGCCCGAAAGCAGCATGAAAGCGGGCAGGCGCGGCTATCCCGCCCGCTCCGGTGTAGGATGGCTCCTGGCGAAGTGCTGCTGCTGTTGCCGCTCCTGCAAAGGTCGGTGGGGCCCGCGGCTCGGGAGCTTGGCCCGGGGGGCTGCTGGGGGGCCGGGGGCTCAGCGGTGCCTTCGGCAGGGCAGGGTCCCTCCGCCGGCTGCCCCGGGGACAGCGAGGGACAGCCGTGCCCTCGGCTCTGGGGACAGCGGGGGATAGCGAGGGATAGCGAGGGACAGCGAGGGACAGCGAGGGACAGCGAGGGACAGCGGTTCCCTCGGCCCCGGGGACGGCGGAGGGAGAGCGGCGGCTGAGCCGGTAACGGGCACCGCGAGCGAGAGGGCTGGAGTTGATACAGTTTTACAGTTACAGTTTTACATTTTATCATTGCTGGTAGGAAACACCCTGGGACTAGCGGGTCAGTAGGGCGGGCAGAAATATTTGCTTAAATGATTCTTCCCCCCCTTCCTTTCTAGTCTTTCTTGGGCTCGGGTAGGAGCAAAATGCTTTGAGAACATCTGTTTCTCACAGTTCACAAATCTCTGAATGGTGATGGGGGAAGGTCTGGGGAAGCTGGCTGAGCTGAAATGCTGAGAGAGATGTGGGAAAGCCAGGGCAGCTGGAGCGCCTTGTTAAAATAAAATCAAAATCTGGCTTTTATGTGGAACAGCGCAGCTCAGATGCATTGACTGAAGGTTTTCCAGCCTGAAGTCTTTATGCTGCGATGTGGCTCTTGAACTTCTTCTGGATAATGCGAGTTTTTCAAAGATCTGCTTGTGGTATTTCGATGTTTCCTGTTCTCTGACTGGCCAACCAAAATGTCCTGAACAAAACTTGGCTTTTGTTTGATGTCTTTTTTTTTTTTTTTTTTTTTAATAACTGAAGCTTTCAAATGTGGGGTTTTTTTGTAACTGTGGAGCCTAAATAAAGAGCAGATAAAGATGACTTTCAGGACGGGTGGCCCTACTTGTTTCTTGAGGCACACATTTGCGATGCAGGAGCCCTCTTTCCCCAGTTATCGAATTAGTCACACTTATGTGGTGACGGCAGCAAACTAGTTGGTGATGGAGTTTGCCACTTCTTCGTAAGATGGGATTTTTTTAGCCTGGGGAGAACACACCACTTTATGCCAAGGAAGTGATTCTTGAGGTCAATGCACAATACCCTGCTGTTCTGCAGCCTTTAAGAAGGAACATGTAATCTGGTTGTAGGGGTAGGGCTGCCTGCAGAAACGTTGTGGTACTAAACCACTGTGAAAGCCAAGTCTCTTGGACAGCCTGTGCTTTAATGTGTTGGCCCATGCAGCAGGCTGGAGCAGTATTCAAGCTCTCTGAGAGAGCTCTGGTCTTGAAAATGTTGATTCTAACGGATTAAAATCTCCCTGCTGCCTGTCCTGCCTACAGGCGTCTCTGGAAGGGGGAAGGGGAAACAGCTGGCTCTTTTCTCTCCATTTGAAATGTTAACTGTGTTTGCAATTCTGCTTTACTGGGTTGGTAACAAAAGGTGTTTTGCCATACAGATCGATTTACTTCTTTCTTGTCCTTCCTTGTAAACTTTGGGCAAAAAAAGTTCTAAAAGGCTTTCTGCCATGCTGTATTTATTAAAGAAAATCAGAGATGGTGGAAATACACTCTGAATTTAAGCAGGTGCCAAACCTGACATTTGACAAGGGATTCAGCTGTCCCAGGTTACAGCATCAGTGTGCCCTTGTTGGCAACTTCTGCCATTAAGCTTGGAGATGCTTTAATGTGGCAACCAGACCTTTGAAGTTCTAACTTCATGTATTCTGTGTTGACAGTGATCACCTGGGGGGACACTGTTCATCACAGGGCTTCCCACTGATCCCAAGCTTGCAGTGCAAAGAGATGACTGTGGTTTGTATTTAAGATGGGTATGAAGCACCTCAGAGCTGTTCTCAGTGCTGCCCCATAGGTGACCTTACCTTTTCCTTTGAAAATTCATCTCTGCTTTTTCCTGGTGCCAGTGCCTGATGCATCTTGATCTTTTGCAGCAACTGAGTAGGTTTTGTTGTGTGAATAAGAGCTGTCCGGTGACAGAAATCGGGAAGATGAGCCTGCAGTCTGTGCTCAAGCACAGGTTTTGTGCTCAAACAGCTGGTATGAGCTGCATCATTGCTTTTCATGGAGCTTGGAAGTGGATGCTCGATCTCCTAAATAGCAGCAATAATGTAGTGCTGGAAAAAACCCAAACCCAAGGTCCCCTGTGTATCATGAAGTGCGTAAGTTTTGTGTAACTGGGCATTTCTCTGAAGGATTTTGACAGATGACTCAAACACTTTTGCATTAGTATTCCACTGTCTATTGCAGCAGTAGAGATCTTGATGCTGCTTCTTTGCTTGTTTCTCTTGGTGAGTTTCTGATCTTGTGAGCTTTGCCCATGTACAGAGCTGTTGGGATCCATCCAGAGAAAGCAAGTGACACTTAGTACCATTTGCAATTTTGTTCTGACCCCAATAGTTGCCTGCAGGAACTAAATAAGGACTACTTCTCTGTTCTGCAGTATAGAGAGATATGAATCCTAATATAGGAGTGCCTCAGAGCAAAGTCTGTCACTTGCTTTCAGCCATAAAAAGGGCTAGTTAGGAGCAGTACACGTGCATAGCCTTTAGGCCAGTGGCCTCACTATGCCAAGAGTGTGCAAACAGGGCTTTTTGCTGTGTCTCCTAAATGCACAAGTGCAAAGTGACCTAGTGTAACAAGATGCTTCTTAATGCTGCAAAATTGTCCCTGGTAAGAGGGTTCAAATTCTGATGGTCTTCTGATATGTAGAAAGTCATTGAATTCTCCTTAGAAATCAGGCCAGGATTTGCAATTAAATATACCTTATTTCTTTTAACATGAGGTCTATCTGCTCAGTTATTTGTGTGGTCCAGATTAGAGATTACTTTAAAAGAGTTCTGATGAGGGAAAATAAAGAGATGTGAGCAATTCCTGCTTTGTGAAATGTCTTTTCTAAAGTAAGTGGTCAGCTGCATGCTTTGAATGTGAGAAGATCCGAACTTTGTTGCCTTTAAGCACAGAGCCAAGTCCAGTGTGTGAGTGCCATTCCTCTGCACTACCTCCAGCACAGAGCTCTGAAGCTCATCAGTGAGTGGGAACGTGGACATTGATTGGGTGGAGACTAAATTCCAGGTTCTGGTGCCCAGGGAGCTGTAAAGACTAGCCAGTGACCCAGATTTAACCTGGACATTAAATTCTGTGTGCTGCCTTAAACCCAGGGCCTTGTTTAGAGGACATTTTTTTGCAGTAGTTCAGCTCATTCAATTCTAGTTCAAACTGGAGCACGCTTGGGTCTCACTGCCCCAAGGGACACCAGGAGGGTGGAAAGTACAAACAAATTGTGTTGGAAATGTTTTTCTTTGAGCACAAGGAGAGAGTTGTTCCCATCTACTGGACTTGAGAAGCTTGCTATGAATGTACCAGGTGCAGACAGAGAAAAGGGTCTGTGGGTAAAAGTAATCAATTGTCAGAATAACTTAGGAGTTCAGCTGAGAAATATTATGTGACTGCAGAGTGGCTTCAGGTGAGAATAAAGTATACTTTATACTTGAGGGTAGCCAGAAACCAGGAGGATGGATTTAAATGGATGTGCCATATTGGCTTCAATAAAGAACACATCCTCTGCCTCCTTGAGAAGTTGGTCTTCTGAGTAGGCTGCTGGTTGTATCCAAACTTTTAATTTCAGATACAAAGAATCTTAACTTGAATGGCAAATTTTAAATCTCAGTGTGTTAAAGTTGAAAGGTTGGGTGGGTTTCTGTCTGTGCTAAGCTTCTGGTAAAGCTCTTATTTTAAATTTTCTGTCCCTCCAGCTTCTATCTCCTACACTTTTGGTCTTCTTTCTGCATTTTTCTGTTTTACTGTCTTCTTTTTCTTCCTTTCTTCCCTTCCTTTCTTTTCCTTTTCTTGCCTAAATCTTTGCTGTAAGATTAACAGAGGAAACTTGTCTTGACAGAGTGATGATGACTTCTGTGCAGTGAAGGGGGTTCAGCCAGCCAGCTTGTACATCTTTCCTAGCTGGGCAGAAACAGAGCCTTAACTGGAAGTTAGGAAAACCAGCATCATTACAAGGGCTGTCAACAGCACATTAATAAAAGTTATTTCTCCATTAGGTAAAAAGTGAGATCTGATGGTGCTTTTTATAGAAGGTGCTGACACTGTGATAGGGAGCTGCAGAGCTTTGCTAAGGGAACTGGTACCTTTGTGCTGAGTGGTAGCAAGAGAGTGATCTACAGTAATATATTCAAGCCCATAACATTTCCTAATTTGAACATATTTTATTTAGTGCTTCAGGCTGAGCCATGGTTGCACTGTGTAAAGCATAATGGAATGCATGGCCAAAGCAGTTCTGTCAAAATTGAGGCAGAGGAGAAAACAATAGTAAAATTAGGGTGTCAACCAAAGCTTGCTTAGTTTCCTGGTCCTTCTTGAATGAGAAGTATGAGGAAACTGTTAGGTTCCCCAAATAAATTCCTTGGGTCATGTCCATCTGTTGCTCATTAGTTGTATCTCAGTGAAATCAAGAGGATCAAGTGTTCTGGTCCTCTGTAGGCAGTGTCTTCTCCCCCTCATGCCAGAGTTGAGCTCTGCTCTTCGTCCTGGCAAATTCATGAGCAAACGGCTGTGGAGAGGTTTGTGAAAGTTGTTATTTCCTTCCAATGCTATTAAGAGAAAACTGGTAAGCCCATGACAGGAACATCTCTTCCAAGTCCTGTGTTTTCCCACCTCTGCAGGCTGAGTCAGGAGTCAGAGTAGGTCATAGCAGAGAGTTATTGGAAGGGACAAAAGAGTTGGTGAAGAAACGCTGCTCAGTTGAGCAAGCAGGATTAACGTGACAAGGTGAATACTGTTAGCAAAAAACAAATCACTCTTTTTGTTAGTGTGAAACTGTGCTTTCTCACACCTGCTCTACGCCCTCCTGACACATAGTCCTCAGTTAAGCATGTCCCAAAAGCATGACTGATGGTCCCCATGCCAGCCTTTTGGGGTAAATAGACACACTACTCTGAACTCTTAGCATTTGTGTGTGTGGCAATGACACATAGGAGGACTTCAGGACAAGTCCTGGGGCTGATGAGTAACCTCTGAATATGGGCAGTCAAAGGAGAAGTGTGGCTACTGCTCTGATGCCAGGCTGGGGGAACAGAGTTCATTTTAGAATTACTCATTTTTAAGTGTTGTTAAATCTTACCTGTTTGCAGGAGGGTTTTTTGAGGCTAGGAACCTTGTTCATAGATACAGCAGGTCAAGTTTTCAGTGGGTCTGGTTTACTGCAAAATAAAAAATATCCAAGAGACAGGTTTGAGCTTTTCAGAAGTGATAGTTGCTGCACATGACTTTGTGCTCCCTGCACTCACCTACCACCAGCCACTTTCTGTAAATCCAATGTTTATCATGTCAGTGCCTGTGCTGGGATGCTTTAGCAACTTTCTCTCAGTTCTCAAGATCCAAGCAATAATAGTGGTATTATTTTCTCTCTTGAATGTTACATGCACTGCTAGACAGCTCTGACTCTCCTGATACAAGTTAGCTGCTCATCCTTTGGCTTCATGTCTCCCTGTTGTGACTAATCTCGCAGTTCTTTTGACATGTGGTTATATACAGGATGCAACAAAAGTGGTACAGAAAATAAACTTTCAGATATTTATTCATATGTGAAAAAGAGATAGCAAGAGCTTCCATAAACATCAGCTTTCAGTGAACACTTGGTGGGGATCCTTATTATTCAGATTGCTGTGTTGTTTTCAACTTTTATAAATCCGTCCAGCTTTAAAGAAACATGGGATTTACTTTTATGCAGGCAAAGCTCCAAAACTTCCCATTCACTCCAAAGAACACATAAGAACCCACAAGGCTTTATTCATCTTGTCAAAAACCTGAAGACAGGAGACTTTATTCTAAGGAAAAGAGAACAGATAATTGTGAAAAATATAGCTTGGGTAACTCCCTGCTCAGTGCAAAGACGTGGGGTAATTAAACATGCTGTTTTCCTATAAAATGAGTGCCAGATAGATGTATTGTTCAGGAATTCAATGCACGGATGCTGGAATAAAATCTATCCATTTTGAAGTGAAACAAAAAGGGCAATTATTTCACATGACCCCAGAAGGATTTTGTTTGGGTTTTTTCCCAAACTGTTACATTTCAGTATACACCTTGTTAAAACTTGTGTGTGTAGTGGGAAAAGTCATCTATCATTTCAATGTTAAAACCCCCCCAAACTTCCAAAATTTTCAGTCTAAAAATGGCATTGAGATAATTCTCAAGCACACCAGAATAGTTACATTTCAGTCTAATTCTTGTCTGTTAACAGGCTTTAATATTTTCATATTTGGCAAATGTTGCAATTTCTTTTGAAAGGAGAGGAATTGCTTGGGCAGTTAGTGATTACAGCAGGGATCTACAGGTGTTGTGGTTTTCAGTTCAGTAAGGAAATCCAATTTTCTGCCAGTTTAGCCACTGCACATCAGTTGCTATTGCAGAACAGTTCAATTGCTAATATTGCATCACACCACTCTGCGTCATGTAAAGTTACTTTTCAAGAGTGTTTTAGAAGCACATCTGGCTGTTTTCTTAGAAAAGATGTGTAGATCACAAGTAGGACTTCAGGACATGTAAAGAATTATTAGAAAATAATGAGATTATTGCTAATGAGATAACCTTGAAATCATCTCCCTTGCCCACTCTTTGCTAGTGGAAAACCACAAACCGAAAATTAATGTGTTTGCTCTTAGCTCCTGCTTTTTGATGTGGGTGTTTATGCTGAAACACAAACCAGTCCTTGAATTAAAGGTAGTGAGTGCATCCCTGAGGGTCTCCTGTTGAGTTTGACCTGGCTCTCACTCCTTCAGCCTCTGCCTTGGACCAGCCCCACAATGCTCTTCCCAGAAGGCTGAGAACTTGGGAATCACACACATCACCTGGGCTTCTTTCATGTAATTAGGACAAAATATGAAAATGTCTCTAGTGAAGTCCTAATGAGATGAAAAATAGAACCTGCAAGCTGAATTACAGCAGGTAATAATGAAACAGCCATGGGGTGTCTTCTCTTTGATGGGGAGAGAACCATTACATACACTTCAGTTCAGGTATTTGTGATTTATTTTTTGATAATGTGGCACACATGTTGCAGAAAGTTCTGACTGGATTTTAATCCCTAACCTCCCAGTACTCTGCAATGGTTGTGGGTGCTCCTTTACTCTACAGGAACCGTGGTTACTTTTGGGAAATCGAAAAAGTGTGTCTCCCGTTTTGTGTGTTGCCACATGAGCAGCTAGTAATTGCTATTCTGTTGCCTTTATTGCACCCCTGTGCACTTGGTTGTCCCATGTGGTATAGCCATTGCTAGTCCTGGCACAGCTCAACAGCTTTGAAATCTTGGATCCCCTGCAAAATGATATTCCAGGCTGTGAAGTTCTGTAAAGGGCTGAAGCCTGGGAGCCAGACCTGCTGGGAACCCATTAGGAAACATCATCCTGAGGAACCAGTAGGTGGTTTCTGGTGGAGATTATTATCTTTTGTATTGGAAGGTTGTAAATTAAACATGGAAATTCAATGTTTCTATGTACAAGAAAGCACAAGTACAGTCTATACGTGAGTTTTGAGCAAAGATCTCTTGTTCACTAGCTCAAGACAATATTGAAGTAAACATTTAGGAAAGTGATGGACTGTGGCCCATGATGATAAGGGACTGGATTTAGTGACCATGGAGGTATCACTACTGTTCTGTCTTCTGAGCATTTTCCATGTTCTTTTTTCACATGGAGCAAGCAGCTCAGAGCACAGAAGAATGTGGCACATCCCCAGCTACAGCTAAATCCTCTGAGGATGCTTTTTAATGCAGTTGAGGCTTGCTGACAATTACGGCTACAGACTGTAGTAACCAAGGACATGGCCTGTTATGCTCTGTTGGTTTTTTTCTCTTCCCTTCATAAGGTATGTGCAGCTTTGGTGAGCAGAGGTTTCTCACATCCCCAAGACACAGTACAGGCGTAAGCTGTCTGAAAACACATTACAGCTCAGTGGGAGCTCTGAAACTTCCTTGAGGTCATGTAGGAAACCAGTGACCAACTGAGCATCAGATCATCAGCAGTTACAGCTTCCAGATTTATATCAACCAGTTGATTTCAGTTTTTTTTGTAGGCCTGCATGTCCTGGGGAGCACATCACACACACACCCGAGATCACTTTGTTCCAGGGTGCCTGTTACTGTGGCCAGAGCAGCAGTTGCTGCTCCTGTGTGTCCCTGCTCATTGATTCCAGTCCTAAATCCTCTTTGTCCATGCTGAGCCCCACTGATGAGCAAGGCCCCAGCTCTCCTCTGCCATGGGAGCAGGAGCCAAGGCAGGCCATGGGAAGTGTTGCACAACTGGTATAATTTAACCGCATGCTGAATAAATACACTTTTGAGAACTCTTTTGAAGAGATGTTGCCTAATTAATCCTGCAGGGGGTATAATATGTATATTTTTGAAATCCAGTTTTAGCATCGTGCAATTAGCTTTTATGGCCTAGGGATTCTGATTTAAGACATTCTTTAGTTACTAATGGTAATCTGTTTTAATTAGAAATGCAAATGTATTTTAGGTCCAAATGTGTCTGAGTGGTGCAATGTAAAATGATGATTCACAGTGAATACAATTGAAGTGCCTCAAGTCTGGTATTCTTTGTACCTTCTGCAGTTTGAGGATCAACACAATGTTCAAACATTGCTCTCAGCTGAAGCATGTGGAGGCTGAATAGGTTTCTTTAGGAAATGGAATAAATATTAATCAACAGGGATTCTTGCTAGGATGGCAGAAGGAAAATCATAGCTTTAGGCAAGAAGGAGGGACATGGTTTGAATGTTAACAGTAACTTCAGTTCCATGGTAGCAGAGCACAGCTCCTGCCAGGGCACAGGTGCTGAGCAGAGAGCAGCATCTTAGTTGACTTTGTCTTAGTATCAGAGAAATTACCCAGGCTTGAACATTCCAGGGTGCTCATGGTGGGGCAGTAGCTGCTCAGAGCTGTGTTGGTGTAGTTTGATCTGGCAGTGTGTCTAAGACAAGCCTACAGCAAGGCAAGCTCCAGACGAAGATCCAAAGGCTGATGCTTGCTGGGTATTCACTGCAGTCACTTGTCCTGGAGATACTTAACTATCAGGCAGGTGATGTCTGTGATCAGACATCTTAAAATGCAGTAACAGGTCACCTGTATTCAACAAAGCCTTTCTAGAATCAAAGAGCCTCTGTTACTGGACTAATCCTTGCTGTTGTATGCAAGTAAGTGTTTCTTTTTCCTGATTCCTTTGAAAAATGGGGCCAAAAGGACGCAATCACTCAGCAACAGTGAAGATGGCTTTTGTAATGACAGTTTATTAGACACATTGTTTGGTAGAGCATTTTTACAGCTGTTTGTGCTGAGACTCGGTGATGCAGATGGCAACGAAGCAGTTTATGCAGGGCACCTCTCCACATCTCCGCTAAGCTGGAGGTAGATTTTTTTTTCCCTAAGGAGGCAGCTGGTAGGGAGCAATGATGTGGATGGCTCTGTGTGGCTGTCCAGAAGTCACAATCAATGAGTTTCCTAGGTCTAGCCTCACTGGGAAGGCTGGTGTCTGGGTCAAGGCACTGGCACAGCTTCAGAGGGCTGAGACCTCGGCAGGGTGCTGCAGAGAGCTCTCCTGTTCCCATGTAGCAGATGCTCTCTGAAACTTCAAGTTCCTGTCCATCTTTCTTGCTGACGCAGATGGAGTGTAGTAGTGATTTTGTCACCTGAAATTTGATAAACTTGTTGACTGGCATCACGGGGAAGGTTCCTCACAGAGCTGCTCCCTGCCGAGCTGTCAAACGAGAAACCAAGACGTAGATCGCGTGAGCCTGTTATATGGGACAGCAAGTGATGTTCTGGTTTTCCTACTTAAGCCGAATGAATTAAAGCTTCCCATAAGCCTTACTGATAGTCTTGAGTGTGCAGTTAAAAGTCTCCGAGCTGCTTAGCCATTTCCCTGTGCTGTGTTCCAAAAGCAAAGCATCACAAGCACCAGCAGTTCTTATCTGTGTGTTTTATTTCCAAACCACTGTTTGCATTGACTTCATTCATTACCTCTTTTAATTCATCCCAACCAGTACCTTTGCTGTGAGCTTGTATTTTCCGCTGGTATTTCTGGAGGATGAGGGCGTGGAGGAAGCTGCTTTGGGCACCAGCCCTGGAGGCTGCAGCTGCAGTGTGTCTGTCGTCAAACACCCCAACCTCGTTGTTCTTGGTGGTTACGTGGTGTCCACTCCTGCCCTGCACCACTTGCAACTTATCCTTCTTCCGTTCTTTTCTTTTCAGGGGCTGTCAGAGCCTGAATAATTTAAGAGTGAACAAATGAGAGACGTTCATGGAGGACTCTGTTCTTACCTAGGCACAATTTGACAAGCATGTAGATTGCCTTGGGTTTCCACTGCACCTACCACAACTTTACTAAGAGAAAAGTCCCCTTTCCTAGACATCTGTGTCATTCTTGCTTAGTAAAGTTATTCAAGATCAGCGCCTTTGGAATTGGTTGGTAAATGGACAAAGACTTTCTCTTTGCCCGGAGCTCCTCACAGCCTCCAAGTACCAAAGAGAACTCCACAGCACTAGAAAGCAAGAGACAGCTGCTGAATGTTGGAAGCTACTGCATTTGGCAAAAGAAGCTGACGCTAAGATGCACACAGTTGTGTTTGTTTGTTCTGCTTGTTTTCTGTGCTTTCCGAGCCCTCTGTGCGCCTGGAAAGTTTAATGACCAATCCCTTCTTTCTCAACATGCAGTTTTTCTTCCTATCCCAAAAAGCTTTGGGTTCTGTTCTTGCTTTTTTTTATTTTTCCGATTCCAATTTTGTCACTGATACTCTTCTGTTGTTTCCGTGGAGAATTGTTTGGGTACATAGCCAGAGTTTCCTTTGAGATAGTGAGACCTAAATATGAAACTCAAATACCATTGTCTTCTCTCCTCTCCCCCCATTTCGCAGAGTGGTCCACCTTGTCATAGAGGTTGTTGACTTCAAGTATAAGGCAGAGTTGACCTTAGCAATGGTGTCATTTAACTGAGAAATTACTTCAAAATTCTTACAGTAGCTCAATTTGGAAGCTGCTGAATGAAGCTGACCCTTGACACTTCACAAAAGAATAAGGCTTGTGTTTTACTAACAGCTGCTTGGAAACCATGTGTAATAAAGTTTGGTTTTGTGCCCAACATCCAGGATAAAAGATGGCATTTGCCGACTCTGGTACCCTTACGCTCCCAGAAGAGCAGAACTGCTTTGATCAAAGTTAAAAAGTCTGCTTCTATGTGGGTGTCTAAGCATTTCACAGTTCCTTATGCTAAAAGTAACAGTGTACTTGCAAAGGCCAGCACATGCTGCTCTCGTTCAGCTTCAAACATGACATTTTCCTCCTTGTCATCCCATATAGCTTTTCATAAAGGTTCAGGGTTAAAACTTTTTTTATGGAACAAGCAAAAATCTCCTATCAAAATATATCAAGGGGGATTTTTGCTTTGTGTTTGGGGCTTTGCTATTTTTGCTGCTAGTGACACTTATTCTGGAAACTTCAGGGTTGGAGATTATTTTATTTTTGTCACAGAACGAGGACAGTGTAAATACAAAATGTAAAGTAGAACTGAGAGAAGTGCTTCAACGAGTTGTTTCACTACATTGAAATAAATGTTGATTTGTTCAAAAAAAAAAAAAGAAGCATGCCCTTTCTGGATCTTGTTAGTCTTGACTTTTTATTTCCTTTCTTTGCTAAAGAAATGCATGCCTCTTGACTTCAGCAATCTGCTCTCCCAGCTGTGTGGCATTACTGGAAGGCTGCTCCGACGTGCGCTCCCAGCAGATGTGTTGGACTTGCTGTCACTGTGCTCTGGGCTGGTCCAGGACATGTGCTGGGCACAGACTCGAGGCAAGAGAATGGGTGAATGAAATCAAGTGTGCACAGATACTGTGTCTGGCCTCCAACTCCGCTGTGTGGAGTAACTGCTTTATTTCTGAGCTGTTCCACACCCTTCTATTCAGTAAAAGCCCATTCTAAAAGGATGTTGCTTCATACCCTTGAAGGTATGTTACTGCCCTGCCTTGACTCCTGTCTCACAGAATTTTAGGATAGGAGCTGGCTAGGAGTACCTCACCAACAGGTTGGTGGATTCACTCTGAATATTTGTTCTCTTATTATTCTTGTTGTGAATTCACAGCAGCTTATGTGGGGGCTCAGATGGGACTCTGAAGCAGGATGAATTAGGCTGAGACACGGAGACAAAAAGCCTCAAACCTCCAACCAGAGAAGTTGTAGATACCCATCACAGTTGTAAGCTGTTCTGTGGAAACACATTTCAGAGCAGGACACCCAGAGGGAGGGACTGCAGGTGTTTCAGCTGCTCTTCAAGTGCTTGGTGCCACGGGGCTGAGTTGAGCACTTTCCTAAGGGTTTCTCTGGAGGCACAAAGACATGTTCTGCCTTCATGTGCAAGCAGCTCCTGAGTTAAATGCTCATCTGTAGGAAACGAGACCCTGCCCTATATTCACCTGAGGACTCATCTTGCTCTTTTCCCCTTGCCCTCCCTACGCTCACCTCTGATAAAAGCTTAGATCCACATGAAGCAGCAGACACAATAGAGAACTTCTGCATTTGTTCCTCTCACTAGGCACTCTTGGACAGTACTGAAGACATGTTTTATTTCAGCAGGCTCTCTCTCTGTGCCTTCCTGTTGTGCTGTTTCTCTCCCTGGAGACCCAGCTCACTCATTCAGCATGCTCTCAGGATTTCAGTAACTTTCTTTGCAAGGTCTCTGGGGACCACGCGCCTCTGTGCTGTTTCTCCAGGCTTTTGGTTTTATCTCACTCTTTGAAACTTTCCCAGAACTGCAGTGACTTTTCTCTGACCTCCAGGAACTGCAGCTCTTGGGCCCGGACACTCCGACTGGCACAACCAAGACCTGGAGACTACTTTGGGATGTCAGCTTTCCCAGCACATGTTGGATGGAAGCTGCATCTGAGCAACACCAGCTAAAAATAAAAGCTATTCAACTGAAGCTAATGGCAGGTTGCCACAAGTTATTGCTCATTAAAGTGAATTGACAGATGCTTAACTTCAGCTAATCATTCCCTGCTGCGAGATCGGCCTGGTATGAAGCGCACTCAAATGTGGGAGGGGGATTCACAATAGCTAAATTTAGCTGAGGGTATAATTTCCTCCGACTCCCTCTGTAGTTAATGGAAAGAGAGAGGCTCCTACGGGGTGTGTCCCACTCTGCATCGCCCTTGGGCAGAGCGTGCACAGCTCCTTGACTGCCGAGAGCAGGAGGTGAAGCTGCTGCCTGCCACAAAAATGAGTGGCTCCAAGTGGCAGTGTTTACTCACCCCAGCTGGGCGAGTGCTTGTTTTCCTCACATTAGGTTTCAACCTGGAAGTAATGATCAGAAAGCTGAATATTGAAGCCAACAGATTGGTGACTGTTTCCCAAAGGCAAAACCCATATGGAAAATCCCTCTGGAGCATCCCTTGCTTTGCAGTGTGGTTAAAGGGAATTCTGCAGATCAGTCTCTGTCTCAAAGCAGCTCTTCTTTCATATTTCCAAGAAATGCCATCTATTCAATAGCAAAACAGTGTGTTCTGAATGTTTTGTGATTAATTTAGATTCTAGTCCACTTTTTCCCTTGTTCCTTTTGGAAGTTAGTCATGTTTGCATGTTTGGCAGTGAAACAAAAAGTCAGATTTTTGAGGTTTTACATTACAGTGATCAGAAAGCTTGTCCAGTATGTCTGCTGCTTTCCCTATTGGACTAGAAACTTTTTTATAAAATATTTAACTCCATACCATTATTCTTGAGTTTGGACAGAAGTGATTTCATCCATGTAAGTGGAGTTGTGAGAATCCTGCCAGATTGATTTGTACCTTTTGTTGCTACTTCCAGTTTGAAGCTTCAAATTATACTCCCAAGACACAAACAGAAAATTCAGTTGAACCTTTGCAATTTGCTCATTTCCAGGAGGTTATGAAGTTAGGGAGAGCATTTGAATCTTGGAACAAAATTTGCATTTAGATTTCAGCGGCGTAGTTTGAACTTGCCTTTACCCTCTGGTGTGAAACTCTCTCCTCCACAGTCCCATCTCATTTTTAGCTCAAGCTGGAGCACGGGGCAGGTCTGTGGCTGGACACGTGTGGAGCTGCTGAGCAGAGCTGGGAGCGGATGGGAAGCCATGGAAGTCTCCAGGGCACATTTTGCAATTCCATTGCGAAAGTTTAATGTATTTCTAATCTAAAGGGCTTTTCAAGCCAGTTGTCCTCTGTCTTTGTCCGACATGGGCACTGAAAGTATCCTTGTGTTCACTTACGTTCTTCACTAGATCCTTTCTCAGAAGCAGTTGTCTAAGGAGTTGTGTCTGTTGGCATTAGAAGTTGTAAGATAGATTATTTACATTGTTGAAACCTAGTATTTTCACTAGAGGAAAAGCTGTAAAGTGACTTTGTATTATCCAAATGTTGTTGCTTCCCAAACTTTTGCAAATCCATGCCAGGTTTTACAGGCAGAATGGCCTCTAACACTAAAACCGGGATCGGTACTGTCATCTGCCTAAGCCACAAAGTTTTGTAACTCTGACTCGTGCCAATAAAAATGTTTCACTGAGCATGTTTTGGACATTTAATGCAAAAGCACGGAAGAGACCAAAGGAGCAGTGTTCATACCTCATTCTGCCATCTTTGCATCCGTCATGTTAAGTTTGAGTCCTGAATCCTTCAAGCAGATCCAAGGGGGCTGTCAAAGCAGCATTCCCCAGGGGAGAGTATAAAGCTTCAAGAGGCTGAGAACTGTGAACTGGAACCTACAGCCTGTATGATCACGGAGGTGCTCTTGGAAAGGGCAGGAGAGGGTGCATTTTGCTGGTTTAGATGATTCTTGTTTGTTTAGCTTAAAATACTAACATAGAGGCTTTGTTTGTGCATAGGATGGGTCTACATGATTTCTCCTTTCCAAGATTTTTTTGGTTTGGAGACTCCCGTTCTTTAGGAAATTTACTCAAATAAAGACTGAGTTAGTCTTTTACCCACACCTGACTAAATTCTGTCTTTGTCACAAGTGTTACTTTACAGGAATCACTAAACGTGGAAAATGGACTCTGCACAGCAGAGCTGATTTATGCACTCATCAGTCAGATTGTCATTATTGGCTTTCATTCACAAGTGGAATTATCTCTGTAAAAAAAAAAAATTGTTGATTTAAATGCACATGCTAGTAGGACTTCAGAGTTCCCATTGTGGCTCATTTTCTTTGACTTCTGTGGAAAAATCCTTTTCTCTCAGGCTGTTTTTCTGGGCTGTAAATGGAGCCATAGATAAATCAGAAGAGGATTCATCTCACTTAAAGCAAGACTGTGCCCTGCTCCAGTCTCCTGTTTTTCTAGCTATATTCTCTATTATCTTCTGGTTATGGACACATATTTCTTTTCTATGATATATGATCTGTCATTATTGTGCATCAAATAGAGAAGCCTGATGATTTTTACTGAGTTGCTCTGAGAAGCCTTTCCCTTTCCATTTTAGAGATCTGAGGTCCTGCA
The DNA here is from genome assembly GCA_024500445.1 of Entomyzon cyanotis. NCBI lineage: Eukaryota > Metazoa > Chordata > Aves > Passeriformes > Meliphagidae > Entomyzon > Entomyzon cyanotis. The sequence goes on along the minus strand of JAKEPQ010001026.1, from coordinate 9,518,028 downwards.
AAGGAGTCTGGTGCTCCCTGAGCCTGATCAAACAAACCTCCCCTCCCATGTGTGCTCTTGGAAGTAGGGAGGTAAAAATAAAATGCCTTGTATTTATGTCCCAACAGAAATTCCTACTGACTCAAATGCGAATATTACTGTGCTTCTAAAACCAGATCTTTGAGATTTTCATTTTTCTTTTCACCCAAGGTTGCAGAAACTGGAAACTTCTATTTTTCAAGTACAAGAGCTGTGCTTTTACAGATGTCTGTTCGTCTGACCAACAACAACAAACATTTCATGGCTGCAGTGGTGCAAAAGTTCTGAATGTTAAAGCCCTTTGGTCTGGCTGAGTATCTCTCACAGTCCTCTTGCCAGACATTTCTTGGAGGTTTGCTTAGGAGTGTTTTGGAAACCATCATTTCTTCTGTCTGAATGAATGGTTTGGCCAGGAAATCAATCTAGCCACACGAGTCTGCTGACCTCCCTACACCCATTTTGCTTCACCAAATACCTTTTTTTAGATGTGTGTCCTGGGACATTGGTGGGAGGACATCTCCTCAGGGCAGACCCGCTGCAGTGTGGGGACAGCCGCTGCTCTGCTGGTCCTTGTGAGCCGCAGCAGCTGCCTCAATTATCACGCAATGATCTTTTCCAAAAGCTCTCTGGCTTTTCTTAAGCAAACTGTGTTTCCAAAGAGCTCTACTAATGCAGTTTGCAAAGCACATATGTGCTAGTGCTTTGCAAGAAGAGCATGGTAACCTGTCCTCCTCTTCCGCTCGATCCACCTGGTGTCTGGGTCTCAGGCCAGTATCAAGTGTCATGATTTGTGTGTTTGTAGCCCTATGTGCTGTGGAAGCAGAGCTCACACGGCTTAGGAGGTTGTCTGCAGGGTCTTTAGTGGCAGATTTCTTTATGTTTCATGTTTCTTTCTCTCATTTTGTGAGCTCTGCTCTTCCTTGAGCTCCAGTCCTGCCTCTGCAGCCATGTCAATGTGACCTGCTTTATGTGCAAAGGAAATCATTTTCAGCAGGGCTGGAAAATGGCAAATGTGACTTGCTCACAAATGTATCCAAATTTGCCGTTCCTTTGGAAAAGGAAAAAAGATTATGAATATTGTGTGTGGACTCTCGGTGTGGCTGTCAGACAGTGCATGTTTGGTAGCAGTGGGAATTGGGATGATGAGATGGGAGTGCTTTGTAGAAATGTGGGCATAGATAAGTCACCCAACATGGAAGGGCTCTCATGGTGGCTGGAGAGCAGGGAGATTCATGCCAGCCTTTCTCTCCCACATCCCTGCCTATTCCCCAGCCAGCAGAGACTGCCTTACCAGGCAAGACAAGGCCATGTTTCCAGTTTTGGGCTGCATGGGCCGGGCAAAGCCTGAGCTCTGTCCCTGATGTCTTACTGTGCTCAGCCAGGGCAGTTCAGCAAACAGGGAGAAAGAAGGGGACTTCGTATCTGACAGGGTTGCATGGCATGACCAACATTTAGCAACCTCTTGGTAAACAGCGTTTTTCGTCACCAAAGGCATGACCTTGAGCAGGAAAATCCAACTGGCTTTTGTCATGGCTGGTGGCTCTGGAGTCCTGATGTTCAGTCCTCAGAGGATTCCTGGCTCTGGGTGCCAAAATTATTGCAAGCATGCAAGTCCAGTTGCCCAGTCATTCCCAGGAAGGCAGCATGTGGGCAGAAACAGTCCCAGTCCCAAGCTGGCCCACAGCCCACCCTGCCTGCCTGCTGGACTGTTTCTGCCCACGTGCTGCTTTCCTGGGAATGACGTAGGATAACCGACCATCGCTCCCCCAGGACAGCTGAGCAGAGTGTGCCTTGATATAAGAGGTGCTGTGTGTCTGTCTGTGCCCAGCTCTGGCTGTGCTGCTGGGGAAGGGAGAGGGAGGCAGCCAGGCTGGGGCCTGGCGCAGCTGGTAAAACTAGGGGTGTTTCCTGTTTCCTGTGGGGAAGGGAGGTCCCTGCCCCTTCACAGACATCAGGATTTCTGGATTTCTGGATTTGGCCCTGCCTCGAGCCTGCCAGGCTGAGATAGGATTGCCATCTCAGTAACAAACCCTTGGGGTTGTCTGCAGATTCATTAGCCTCCTTCCCTTACCAATTGGCAAAGTGCTGTTAACTGGAGGTGGAGGGTTGGACTGCGTTACTTACAAGCTGTAGTGAAAACCTCTGTGTACATCAGCTGAGATGTGGTGAGATCAGCTCATCCTTGGTTCTCCTCAACCTCTCACTGAGGCCAGTCCCTAGCAAAGGCAGCGAGTCCATGACACGGCTGCTCCCCCCAGATCATCCTGGGAATGGCAGCCCCACAGAGCAATCACTTCCAGCACTTCTCCTTCTGACTGCAGCCCAGCTCCCTTTGCTGCAGTATTTCCCAAAGTTAATCCTCCTGCAGCAGCAGGAGGAACATGGGCACCTGAGGGCATCCTCTCAGCAAAGCCTCTTGGCGTGGAGCCCTCAAGCTTCCCCCACCCGTGGGGCTTTCCATGCTGCCAGGGTCGCGAGGGCACTTGGAAAATCAAACCCACCATCGTGAAACCCTGAATTTTGCTGACGCAAGGAGCACTGATAAACTCGCAGAGCATCACGTGGAGCCTGCGAGGGAGAACTATCCAAAGCCTATTGAGTGGAAGATAAGCTGGCCCCTGACAAACATTATCTTGCACTAGTTGATTTAGCGCTACTTCATGTACATGAAATAACAGCAGCAGGAGCTGGCTAAACCCAGACCTTTTTGAGATAAGACTGCTACTTTGCCCTTACAGAGGAATGCCAGAAAATCCCCTGCAGCTCCACCTCGGATCAGCTCCACCTGGAATCCGTCCTCCTCCCAGTTCCTCTTGCACTCACTCCTGCTGTCAAAAAATAGATGATTGAGATTTTCTTCGTGTCTGGGAAATGAACTTTGACTTTCTCTAGCTTGTTAAAATAATTTCTGTATGTTCTAAAAATCTAACTTTTGGCCTCAGGTATGTAATAAATTATTGGTTCTGCTTCTGACTGATGCTGTGTATGGTTATAAACCATTCTGACTCTCGTGGTCTGCATTGTGCAAGCTGGCAGACAAGGCAGGATGCAATCTCTGCTCTGTGCAGAGACAGCCACAAGCAGCAGCTCTGCCCAAAGGGGGTGTGAGCTCTGCATGCAGGTAGCAGGAACTGGCCTCTAAAACAGTATGGGTAATGATTCCCTAGGAGAGTAGCTCTCCCTCAGTATGTGTACAACCCAGCATCTTTAATGATACTTATTGCTGAACTGAGAGTATCTGGATGCACCAGTCTATCTTCATGCATTGTAACTTGGGTTTTTGGTTTCTGCTGGGACAGAGAAAAGATTCAGAGATAACAATGTAAAAATATTTAATAAATGTCACCTGGCTGCTTTCTTATGTACTGCTTAAGATGTTTCTTACAGGAGTGTAACAATGTCTAAATTTTGTAAAAAAATCTTCATCTTAAACTGTGTGGGATTGAACATCTGAGTCTCTGATAGCTCCTGGGGAGGGAGTTGCCTTGCAATGGTTTCAGAAAGTTGAAAGCAGGGCACTTGTTCCTGAAGGGCAATTGGGAAATCTTTGAGCAACTTGTTTGTTTTGGTTTTAAAGCCTTACTGACATTGGCACATCTTTGGTCTGTTGCCTTTGGGGGGAGTAAGGAAGGTTGCAGGCCTTTCTAAGGTGCCAGTCTGAACATGTGTGTCTGTAACTGAGGTTGGATGCAGTTCAGCAGAACCTCCTGCTTCCACAGAATGAAACTATTTTTTTATTTTAACCCTGGGTCGTATCTCCTTATTGAGAGTTTCCTTTGGTTTGAGCAGTTTGTCATCTTTTGTAATTGGTCATTCTAGTTTCTTAGTTCTAGGGAATGTGTGAACTCTTCTGACAGATTGCTTTCAGAGGAAAATGAGATAATTTTAAGGTGCTTCAAAAGTTAATAAGTAGTCTAACTAAATCATGTCATTGGGGTCTGGAAACAGCTGAGAAGCAATTATGTAATTGGAACCTGACAATGTGTTGGTGGCTGTCAGGTCTCCTGTAGTAATCTGCTTTTCGTGCTCATTTTCTTCCTGGCAATTCACAATGAAATTGTGGGAAGAAGATGAGAAATTTAGCACTTAGCATGAAAATCAGGCTTTCATTAAAAAAAAGCTGAATAAAAACCTTCATAAAAAACTTAGCTGTCTGCGATCTTTCATAAGGACAGATATTGTGGTAGGAAATGAGAGAGGTGTGTGAAATTGTGGGAAATGCCCTTCCAGGGCATATTCCTGTCTCTGGCGTGCAATAAAGTTTGCATAAAGTCCATAGGTCACAAACCTTTCCCCAAGGCAGGCTGTATTCTCATGCTTCACCTGCTGAGTGCCTGACGTGCCGCGGGGTGCAGAGCGGGTGCTGGAATGAGCTCTCACCTGCGCCGTTTTCTTGCAGATGCATATTCGGTCTCTTCCAATGACAACGGCGGCAAGTCTGACTCAGTGGCCAACTTACAGCCTCAGCCATCCCTCAACTCCATCCAGAGCTCTCCGGGCCCCAAGCGCTCCACCAACACCCTGAAGAAATGGTTGACCAGTCCGGTGCGCCGCCTGAACAGCGGGAAGACCGAGAGCCACATCAAGAAACAAAAGAAGGTGCGAGATGGCAGGAAGAGCTTTGACCTCGGCTCACCAAAGACTGGAGACGAAACCACTCCCCAGGGAGACAGTGCAGATGAGGTGTGTGCTGGTGTTTGTTGGTGTTTGTTGCGGGAAAGACCGTGTATCTGGGATAGTCTCCTCCCTGGGGTGTGAGTCATGCTGGAGTAAATGCAGTTCCCTTAGGGTCTGGAGGGAACAGCGAATCACATAAAATTGCATTGTTTAAAGCTGTATTGAAAACAGCTTTCTCATCCAAAGAGCAATGGAATATAAAGGGAACAGCGTTTCAGAGTTTGCATATATTATTGTCCTTTGACTAGGTTTTTTTAATAGCCTATTAGGAAGCTGCCAAGGATAGAAATGAAATTATTCATGAGCAACTGTTATCACTTTTTGCTGAGGTTCATATCACCTTTATGCTACCGTGGCAGTATAAATGCTTAATGAAAGAAAATACTGAGAGAAATAGCCATGTTTCTGTTAAATCTGCTGTGTAGTTGTACATAAAATTTTTCTACAGGCATGTTTTCCACCAGAATGGTGCTTTCCTGATAAAGTGAATGAGGAATTAAAAGTGGAAAATGCAGAAGATACTAACTGAACATAAATAGGGGAATACATTTTAAAAACTGTACATTGAACAGTTCTTATTTAAATGAAAAAACTACTATTCTGTCAGCACACAGACAGATGTAGCTGTCTTAGCTGCATGAATGACCTATAAACTGTATTTCTGTAAGCCTTAGAATGCACCAGGATTAACCAGCAAAACCTTATGTCTTTACTGCTTCTCTTCCATTACCTGCAATTCCCTCCATGCAACACAATATTGGGCTGAAAAGGTGAAAGAAACCTGTCCCTGCTTCTAATTATATTTCACTTTTCTTCAGAAGAGCAAGAAGGGTTGGGGAGAAGATGAACCAGATGAAGAGTCTCACACACCTCTCCCTCCTCCTATGAAGATTTTTGACAATGATCCAACCCAAGATGAGATGGTAAGGCCTCCCCTACTATGTACATTTTCTGTTTAAGTACATTTCTCACATAGCAATATCACAGTGGTTTCATAGTGGTCTTCTAGTATCCAGGGCCTAGACTTGTGATTATAAGAGTCTCCTATGTGCAAATCATTATCTAATACCTCTCTCCAACTGGATTTACAGACAGTGCTGGATAAGCAATTTAGCCATGGCATCCCATGTCATGACAGCTCAATGTTGTGCCTGTGTTGTGTGTGGTCAGAAACTCCCTTCAGATCGATAATGCATGTTTTCTACATCTGTCTGTAAAGTGCTCTTGGTGTCTGTCTGTAGCAGCAGAAATGGTGTCTGATGGCACAATGCTGGTGGTGGTAGTTCTCTGACATTGTCAGAATTTGCTGTGGTTGTTGGCCCCGTGGCTTGCAGAGTTCTCCGTTGCTCTGCTGGATTTGGGGTGAGAACCTGTGAATGTGGCTGTGACAGGGGTTTGCATTCACAGCCAGTCCTGTCTGCACGTGTGCCCCCCACCCTTTCCTGGTGCTGTCGTCTGCCTTGTACAAAACCATCCTCCTGTTTTGCAGTTTCCTGCTTTCCTGCTGGCATCCGTTTTTAGCACTGCCACTTCTGTATTGCTGTCCTCTGATTGTAATTGCTGCAGGCAAAGAGGCAAGGATAGGGGAGATTAATAAATTGTCAGGAAAGAAAAACCAAAACAACCCAGAATGTTCTTGGGGAAGGTTCAGGCAGAAGTTTGGAAATACAGAGAGAGGAGGATGTAAATATTTCTGGGACTCAAGGAGCAGAATGATGGAGTAAAGGATTTGGGGGCTTGCTGCTAATCTGTCAGGAAATGTTATGACATTGTGGTGGCAGCAGGAGCAGAAGGAAGCAGCTGGAGCTGTGGACTCCTGCCCTTGCAGTGCTGCGTGTGCTGCTGCCTGTCTGGCGAGGGGCAGAGGCGAAAGGTCGGCGGAGCAGAGCTCTGGTGGATCCATGCCCAGCACAATAGAAATTGCTCCTGGCTTGTTCCCCATGGCGTTCAGCTAAATGTTTGGGGCTTAGCTTGCTTTTTGGTTTGGGGGAGATGGTTTTATTTTGGTTGGTTTTTTTAAAAAAAAACACCAAAACTGCTGCAGCTCGGGTCACTATTTTTGGTGTCCAACACCCCATGTGATTTCAGTATTTCTTAAATACATTTCTGACAGCATAAATGTTGTGGAACTAAGCTGTTTTCTGCTTCAGATGTCTGGACTTTACAGAGTGTTTAGGCATCCTGTTTCTTCACCCGCTCCTAAAACAAGAAGATTAAATAGAAAGATGCATCTGAAATCCATTTTTTCCCTTTTTCTTGCCCTCCTCAACCTTCTGTAATGGGGTTAAAAAACTAAAGCTCATAGGGTCCTGAATTTCCTGCCACAGGAGCACCGTATTAGCCATGTTTGAGCCATGCTGGAGCTGAAAGCTCTTTAATGGTGTTAATTTGGGCACAGTGTGCTGCTCAAGTCCTACCTCTGTGCTTACAGGCAGGGGCTGAGGCTGGACCAGCAGCAGCAGCGTGGGGCAGTAGCTGTGGTAGGTAGGTAAGAGATGCCTGGGAGGTGACACTTTTCCTTGAGTCCAGTCATGCCTCACTGCTCCTGGAGGCTTTCATAAAGAAAATTGCCAGATCTCTTCATATTAGAAATTCATAATTTGCTTCCTGGGAAACAAAAATACCATATCTCAATTCACCCCACTCAAACCAGACTCTTGTTGATCACAGAAGTTTTATTTAACCCTGGAAGTCTTGTAAGCAGCAAATGTTTTCATGCTTCCTTCAAAATCCTGCAGTTATTTACTTTTCAGAGATATTGAGCAATTTCAGTTAAAATAAGTGGGAGCAACAGCTGTTTAGTGCTTCCAAAAATTGGACTCCTCCTTCTAGAATGGTTATGTTTGGCAATTATCATTGATATATTTCTCCAGTATCTCCTCAATGTCCTTATTTTCAGTCTTTTTTTTTTTTTCCCTAGACAAGTCTGTCTGCATTGCAGGTGAAACAGGCAGGCTGAGCTTTTACATTAGTATGAGATTCCTGCATTACCAGCCTAATTCCTCAATTACCAGCCTGATTACCTGTAGTTTTTGTTGTTGTTGTAATTAAAACTGTTGATTAGATGTATTATTTGTGAAAGACAAGTTGATGAGTAGCAGTGTGTTCATGTTTCTGTTCTGTCACAAGCTTCTGGTTAGGATTAATCTCCTTTGCTTTTTTTTTCTTCTCCTGGGGCTGTGTCACTCACCAGAAGCAACCTCCCCAAAGGGCTGCTGAAAGAGGTGGCCAGCTGCCTAATTCCTGCCATCACATTTCCACATCTCCCTCCCCAGCACTAATCTCAAAAGCATGTTCATTGGCACCTGCACAGTGACTTCACTGAAACAGCTGCCCTCCCCAAGACTTTCATTAAGCAGCTGAGAGATGAATAAACCTTTTCATAATTAATAAAAATTTAGTCATGCTTTAGTCTGTGTCAGCCTGACAACAAAAGAAGGTTGTCCAAGGGCTTGTAGTTTTAGTCAGTGCTTGTATTGCCTTCAGAAGAAATGTATATACAGGTGAGCTAATAAATCCCAACTCCCACAGCTATCAAGTGGGTTTGGGTGTTGAGACTGAGGTTTCTTAGGATAACAATCAAGGGGTGATATGGTCTTGTAGAGCAAAAACCATAAACTAAAACTGAGCTTTTCTGCCCTCCTGTGCCAGGTACCCAGGAGAAAGGAGACATGTAGGGGTGTTTTGTCTCCACTGGTTGCAGAGAGGGGACAGAGGAGTTACACATTTTAAATCACTGAAGTTGTACGAGTGGGAGGTGTCATCTACGTTCTTTTGGAGTTGCAATTGATCTGTGGGGAAAGGATGGGGAATGATTTGTTCCCTCCTGCCTCCCTCCCCCTATTGCCTGTAACTCAATGTGTACCTTATGCTTAACTGCATTTATTAAATGTGCATGTATGGGGGAGAGGGTAATTTCTTACATCCGCAGTAAGAAAATCAATTTTCTGGAGCCTAAGAAAGACCATAGATGGCCCTAGAAGGAGTAACCAACTTTCAGAGTATTTTAACCTGTTTGTAAATGAACTTCAGCTCTTTGGTGCTATTCCCTGGTTCCAGCCTTGGAAGCGCTGCAGGGAGATGTGCAGCCAGAAGTGGATGACAATTCCATGCTTGTCTGACATGGCAGCACTCACTCTCCTGACCTGCATGTGGCCCTCTAACCCTCCCACTCCCCTTCCACATTCCTTCTTCTGTCTCAGAAGCTTCTTCACTGACCGCTTGGTTTCCTACTCCCTTCTCATCCTGCTAACTTGCTTTTCCTTTGCCACCTGGTGTCTTGCAGTCCTCTTCTTTGCTAGCTGCTCGACAGAGCTCCTCCGATGTCCCAACTGCTGCGGATCTTGTCAGTGCAATAGAACAGTTGGTCAAAACTAAGCTGGTAAGTTTAGTGTTGTGAAAACTGTGTATACAACAGGCCTGAGATGACTCTAAGGAAGGGTTTTAAAGACTACCTCTTGTTCTGGTTTCCTTGCTTTCTACCTTCATCTGCTCTGCTTTTATTAACCCTGTGTGCTCTGCTTCTCAATAGTGCCCAATATTTTGCTCCCCTGTGAGATGATGCCTACACCTCACATAGGCTCTGCATAGTCAAAAGTCACTTCTGAAGTGGGCTTTGCAGAGCATGAGCTACTGTACTGCACACTTTCTGGGGTCTTGTTGGTATTCAAATATTTTACACAGTGGGATGTTTTGTTTCTTTTGTTTTAAAGCTTGTTCTGAGGCACAGGAGTTTTACTACCCAATATGAATTTGTTTGGTGCTCTGGTTTCGATGAAAAGACCCTCTAAAGAGTAGAACTGCTTGAAGTACCACAGCTGTGCTTTAATTTTACAAAGATTCATGTGTCACTTTTAATCTGCCTTGTCAACTCTTTCTTACAGGGAGTGGAATAAGCAGTAAAAATGCTCTGGGATTAATTTGTTCAAAAATTTCATATCGTGCACTCTCACTTGTCTGATCCCATGTCTGCTGGACAAGGAGTAAATCCTGTTTCATATCTTGGCTTCTTTTAAGTTTTCCCTGAGCAGCTCAGAATGTTTATATCAAAGCTAAACCTTTTTTTACTTTGCCCAGGACCTATAAAATTAGCTAAATGCTTTCTCTGAACAAGTTTAACATAATTAACAAGCAGGGACATGATGAGCCTACAAAGGTTCATTTCCTTACATCTACTGCAGCAATGAAGAGAGTAAAAAAGTAAAAAAAAAAAAACCCACAGTGATCATTAAATTACTACAACTCTGAGCAAGCATCTTTATGTAGCGAATCATTTCAGAGGGTTTTGGTATTTTTTTGGTCTGAGATGTTTGTACATGAAGAGAGTCACCATTCATGGGGTGCTTGATAAGGAGTGAGTGGTAACAGAGCTCTTTGTGGCATGGGAAACCAAGAAGGCTGTTCCCAGAAAATTCACTTGAAATAGTTTTATTCCATTGAGGGACTAACACACTGAAAAGTATTTCCTTAATCCAGTTAGACTTTTTTTTTGATGGTATTTTATTTTCTCTCCGCTGCATGCAGTCTATTAGACTATTACAATTACTTTCCAGGGATTTTGGGGAAAGTTTAATTATTGAGAAATGTTACTGTATGTCCATCTATTTATTTTTGTGTTTTATTTTACTACACAAATCCCCCATTCAGCTTATGGCAGTGGAATTTTAACCACGTGTAGCTTAACAGTGGTCCTGATTGAGACATCAGGATATTTCCAGGTTGATTTGAAATAATTTGGAAGAGTTTTCTTTTCTCAGATCTACTGAAACATCTTTTTCCACCTTCTAACAAGAGGATGACAACTGTACTTTAAGGCTTTTTTTTTGTGGGGTTCTACATCAACCTAAAACTAGTTTGGTTGTGTTTCACAAAGTCCTGTGGGAAAGTATTTCTGAATACTCTGTAGTGTTGGTTGTCTTGAATACTGATGCTGGAGTTCAAGGAAAATGTTTATTCTATTGTTCTTTGGGGTTTTTCTAGACCCTTGAAGGAGGATCTTACCGAGGAGGCTTGAAAGATGCCACTGGCTGCTTAAATGAAGGAATGACACCTTCAACTCCCCCACGAAACCTTGAAGAGGAACAAAAAGCCAAAGCAATGAGAGGGAGGATGTAAGTTGTATTACTGGTTCTTTCCAAAATGTGTACCCAAGGAGGACACACAGCAGCACTGCAGGAATATTTTGCAGTCAGTGAATGAGCATGGAACTGACACTAAAACTGTTCTGCTTGCTTCTGTCTTTCTTAACGTGTTAAAACACTTCATAAAAGTACTTACACACACAGGAAGTTCATCATCACTCTAAAATGTACAGTGTTTACACCAGATAGCAAATTATCTATTTCTGTAAAAGCCCCTGAAGAGCTTAACAGGTATTACCAAGATGTTTGTATTGATAATTACTGCACTGCCAGAAATCAGCTCTCAGAGGGGGGATATGTGGTTGACCTTGTAAGCTACCTTTGAGGAAAAGAACAGAGAATCCCACTAGGATTTTTTGAAAGACACAGTATTTTTTGCCTTCATTATTAGCAAGGAAAGGGACAGGATTCAGATGTATCTATGGTGGCAACATGCCACTGAAGAGAAAGTTCCTTTTGGGAAACCCTCATGTTCATGGTAATGGGAGAAAAAGGAAGTGGTGGTGGCTCATGAAAGTTGTTTTTTTTTAAATTAGCTGTACACTCCCTTAAATGCAACAAAAATAATGCTTATTCCTTCAAAGCCTGTAATGATTAAAGCATTTCTTAAATGCATGTTCAGCTGAAGAACACAGAGAATTGGAGAAACTGAATCAAGAATTATATGAAAAAAGCTGAGGTCACTGTTTTCTTTCTATCACCTTGTACGCTAACAACAGTAACTGCAACGATCTAATCCAGTGGTAGATTGAGGGGGAAAGTACCATTCCATACAGCTCTCATGGGAGTGTGGTGAGGTGAGAGGTGGAAGAAGAGCAGCCCATTTAGGAAGGATGCCAAGTCAGGGGAGAACAGGAGGTGGTTAAAAGTAGAAGATGATGCAGGAGCAGTGTCACAGGTCTGTGACAGCCATCGTTTGCTCCTGCAGTTTGTTGTAGGAAGCCAGAGAAGGGATACAGTGAGGGACTGGAGCAACTCCCAGCAGCAGACAAGGACATGACACTCCTGGATGTGTTTCTGAATGGGAGAAGTTTTCTACTAGGCACCTGTCAGCCTTCCCACAGGGAGCATCTCTGCCCACGACTGTCTCCTAAAAGCTCCTCAATATTGCAGGATCTGGAGTTCCTCTGGTAGCAATTCCTTAATTAGGTGACTGGCAGCTAACTGCAGATTGCAGATTTAGTGCAGAGGCTTCTGCCACTGTAAGCACAGCTACAGGAACGCTTCTGGCAGGGGAACTGGCAGCCTATTACGTGCAATTAGTAGCTGCCAGAATTCCTAAACACCAGGATGTTTAGGAGCACCTGCTAGTGGCTTTCAGCACAAGACATCTGTCTCCCCTCCAGCTCCTCTGTGTCTGTGTTCTGTGTCTCTGCAGCTTGCTGGGTTTAATTCCATAGTCATGTGAGGCAGCTGATCTCCCAGTTTGAGTCGTGACCCTCCAATCCCCACAAAACAGCAGCTGAGCCCTTGCACAGGCATGGGCAGCAATGCCCTGTGTCCCTGGCAGTGCATGCATGCCAGCACTTAGCCCTGGTGTTAGGAAACTCCTTATTCTATTCCATTCCATTCCATTCCAATGATTGCTGCATTTCTATGAGCTGTAAGACAATAGTCTGATTGAGTGTCATCGTTCAGTGTAGGTCTAATACAGAGTCACCAAGATATTCAGATATTCAGACTCAGTCAGAAGTGAGGAGGCTCATGAACTTGTTCCAATTCATGCCAGTTTGAATACAGCTGTGTAGTCCATACCTGCGGGTGACCAGGGCACTTTCCAAGCAGCTCCCTGCCTTGCTCCCTGTAATCAGTGGAGGAGATGAGTGAACTTGAATTTTTGGCTACATGCATCTTAGAAACCTTATATTTGGGAGTACCTCTAAGGTGCTGCATCAGGTAGGTTTCAGAGAATGAGTAGAGATGGTCAAGGTTGATTTTCCTGCTTGGTAGGAAGAGGGGAGCTGAGGGAATAGTGGCAGTGAGGTAAGCAGTGGAGGTGCAGACCCTGGATCCTAGCAGAGGTGTAAATTGGTAGGTGTTGTCTGTTCACCAGAAGCATGGTTGCTGCACTGATTTTTAATAAACACCCACCTGCCTGCATGTCCTGCAGCTTTATGCACTACAAGTACCTGCTGCTTCATTTTTAGAGAAGAACTTGGCCAGGTGAATCCTCACAGTAACCTCATAGGTGGGAGAGGTTCTCCCCATTCCCTCTGCATCTCTCTGTGCTTGTGGGGAGCAAAGCAAACAGAGGTGGTGGCAGCTGGAAGGTCCCCTCCCACCCCTTCTCCCAGGCAGAGGGGACTGTGGAGCCTTTCCCAAGGGCACGGTGGGTCAGGCAGCCCCAGGGCTGTGCAGCACACGCCTGCTCAGGCCACACTGCTGGGAAAGAGCAGCCTCTTGCCTTTTGCCCCACACGTGTTTGCTGCCGGGCACAACTTGGCAGAGCTCTCCAGAGAGCACAAGCGTCTGGTGTGGCTGCTGCCAGCTCTGCCCGCTGCCAAGGGGGCTGGATTTCAGTCTCAAACCAACAAGGAGCTGTTTGACCTTTTTCTGCCACATGGCCAAAGTATCGCCTCCGCTTTGTCTGAGCAAGGGACATGTTTGGAGCACAGCAGGAGCAGGATTTATTTTCTCAGTAGCCTCCCATAACTAAGTTTCTCCTTGCAATGCCATTCTGGTTGGTTTTTTTTCCCACTAGGTATTTTAAACCAGGTTGTTATCTTAGCACTGTTTGCCCTCAGCCCTCAAGTGGGTCAGTCTGGTGGTTGATGTGGACAGAGCAATATCAGACATGAAAGCACTCCTCTATCTTGTTAGCCTTGATAATGCTGTAGGAAACTTGAGTACAGATGGAGGTTATTTGTCATGTGCCAAATCTGTGTATTGGTGTAATTGAGAGACAAACTGTCTGCAGCAAGCTGTAACATTTTGAAATTGTCCTCGAAAGAACAGTATGTGATTAGTCAGTTTAACTTACCAAAGAGGGGCTTTTTTTAGCTTGCTGTTGTTTTTATGCATCAGGCCTTCATTAGATGACTCCCCTACGTGGGGTTATTAGCTCTAAAATCAGAGCTAAAACATTCAACACCCACACATAGATTACCCACTCTGAAAGATTAGCTCTTAGTTATGACGGGAGAGGGGGAATTTGTTTTCCAAGTGTTTGAAACTTCCAAATTGAAACTTAACTGATGAATCTTGGGCAAAGCCAGATGGACAGGAGCAATAAACCCTCTCCTCCTTGCTGCAAAATGGGTCAGGGTATGTCTCCATCATTCTCAGGGGGCTACATAGGGGATGGGGAGAGGAGATCAGGGAGGGGTAGTTCAAGGTACAGGCAGCTGTTTGTGCTGCTGCTCTTGCACCATCTGGGATGGAGGGGGAAGAGGGATAGCAGGAAAGAGTGGTTAAGAGATTTGAAACTACTCTGACCTGAAATGTGATGTTTTTGTCTTTTACATTCCACTGAGCTCTGAGTGAAGGGTGAATTGTGTTACGTGATCTGGATGATGATGGGGTGTTATGGTGAGGTCGTATGTGGTAAAGGAGCAAATGGTAGCATTAAGGAATATGGTCAAATACTTGTGTGTTCTGTTTTAATTTAGGTTTGTCTTAAATGAGTTGGTGCAGACTGAAAAAGACTACGTCAAAGACTTGGGAACTGTTGTGGAGGTGAGCTGAAGCAAACCCTGCTATGCAAAATGTTTTCCCACTGAAAAGCACCATGCTGACAAGTGACAACAATAAAAAATATAGCATGAGAAACAAACTGTTTAATTATGCAGTCTGCTTCCATGGTCCCCTTCTCATGTTGACAGAAACAAGAAGAAATGCCTTTGGAAACTATTTTTGTTTCCATCTAGCAAATGTTGTATTTTAGGTTCAACTCCAGTGTGCAGAGGTTTTTCTTGGCTACTCTATTTGTGACAAACTCTTTTTGCTATAATGCATCCTTGGAGACATTGGTGGAGAATACGTTATGCTCCTACCACTTATTTCTTGCTTTTCTTCCCATCATATTGGGTAATGGTAGCACATACATTACTTGAGTTGGCACCTGGACTTCTGTCCTGTGTCTGAGTACCTTTCCAGAAGCTGGGGCTGCATTGAGGTCAATGTGTGGCCCGTGGATTTTTCTTTTGCAAAAAGCCTCAGGTAAAAGACCTTTGTGTTAAGTTCTGTTTACATCATGCACCACTGGCAAGCCTGACAGGGCTGTCATGCTCCAAAGGCTTACAAAGAAACTCTCAGGAGGTGTGAGAAATCCTGTTCTTGTGACTCTTTAAACTTACTGCTTGGCTTTGTGCTCCCACAAGATACTTCCATCCCACATGGTGATGAATGGAAGAACTCTGTACAGAGTCTGATTTCTTCCTCTTACCAGAGAAACCAAGAGCTTGATAAACTACTTTGTTTAACTTTTATCTTACAATTGCACTTGTCACTTCAATTGCATCTAATAATGGTTTGTGTAAGTATTGCAGATATTCTAAACAAATCATTTAAAGTTTTATTTTAAGCAAACTGTGTAATTTAAACTATCTACTTGCGTTTCTGGTTTTAAATTGTACAAAAGATGTTTTAAGCATTTTCGATGTAAAATATCTTGGCATTAAACGTTTGCTTCTTTAGAAAAAATGTAATTGTGCTCCCCCTTCAAATGAACCCTTTGCTGATTACTGGTCCTTAATCCTAAAGGGCTTCATGAAGAGGATGGAAGAAAAAGGAGTTTCTGAAGATATGAAAGGGAAAGACAAGATAGTATTTGGCAATATTCACCAGATCTATGACTGGCACAAAGAGTAAGTTTTTGGTTTAGTTCCTCTTTAAGCACCTTCTTAGCCTCTTGTCCATAGAGGATTGGTTTATATGGTGTCTGTATGTCTAAACTGCTTTTAATTGAACATCATCAGGTCATTCAGGGCTGAACTTCCAAAGGACTTTGTCTCTCTTTAGATGTCTCTGTTGGTTTGTAAGTGCTGCTTAATAACATCACAAATCATGGCTACCTTGAATCCTGAGAAGATGTTCTGATTTATGTGCTTTTAGCCACAGTTTCATGATACACAGATTCATGAAGTCCTGATAAAGGGCTTCATCTACCCAGCCAGAACCAGCATGACTGCATGATTTTTTACATTAAATCATTTTCTCAGTGAAAAAAAGAACTTTGTCATGTGATAGCTTTACACTGCCTGGCTTCCTGGGAGGGTGTTTGTCATGCTGTCTCTGATCACAGGTACAGCTTTATGCTGGCTCCAACACGATGCTAGCAGTGCTGGTCAGTGTGACAGGAAAGCTGCCCACAGGAGTCTGCTCTGTGTCAGTTCTGTGCTGCTGATGGCTCTGCCACAGCAAAGGGCTTCACTGGGAGGGATCACTGTGGTCCACCCACAGCTCCTGAGCTGCTGCTCATAAGCATTCCCAGCATCACTCAGAGAGTTGCTGCTTGTGGGGTATTTGCTGGATCCCCGGAAAAGCTACTGGGGCTGTCATAATTGTGTTTCTTGGGTCACAGCTGTAGGCTCAGTGCATCCTGCTGGTGGCCAGTGGCAATCTGAAAAGTTATGGTTTCCTTCCTTTCTTGTGGTTCTCAGCAGCATGAACATCTTCACATGCAGCTGATTGGATCATGAAGGCTGACCATACCAGTGGTATTTGGCTAGAAGGGTGATAAAACACAAATTCCTTTGAGGTCCTTCTAGCCTGAAAGCCCTGACATGCTTTGGCCTAGTTGATGCTTTTGGCTCTGAGTTAGGAACTCCATTCCTTGAAAATCTTACTCATAGAAGTACATTTTGAAAAGCTGCTGGAAACACAAGTCCTGGGCCATTTCCCATGTAACTGTATGAACAACGTCTTGCTTATGGACAATATGGTCATCATTTCAAGTCTGCCACTCAGAAATACTCCACAATTCCAGCTGACTAAAATTTGAGCATGCATGTGCAGACTGGAGCAAGAGGTATTGGTCTGGATCTTCCTTCAGCTCTGGACATTTCCCTCACCCAAGAAACACAGTATCCTTGCCATCGTGTGTCTCACAGGTGCTTATCTCATGGCCTGGGCCTGTCCTTATCATCTGACAGATGATCTTGTGAGCACAAACTAAAAAATGTCAGAAAAAGCTTCATCATGGATTAAGTTGATACCAAGAATGGAGTGATTCTTTACCAGTGCCATTCCTTGATTAAGTGTGAGGATGGGAATCTTCTGTAACACATAGGGAAGGATTCCCTATTTTTAGTTCCATGTATCTGGGTCAAGAAGTCTATTTAAATGCAGATGAATGTAGCGTTTATAGAGGATTGAGTTATAAAAGCAGCTGTATCTAAGGGTAGCAATGGGGATTTTTATTTGGGACATCTATCCAATTTGCATCATTTTTTGAGGTTCCGGGATTTCTTGGGACCAGTCCATTGCAAGCATGTCCTCTTACCAAATCTAGCTACTGTAGGCATTTGAAACTTAAATCCAGAAGTGAAAAAGGGGAATATCATGGACAGGGAGATTGTTGGGATTTGCCTACCAGAGAGAAAAATCTAACAGTATTTCTGAAGTTTTTAGGTCAGTTTTAGGCATCCCAGTATATTCTAGATAAGGGCATTTGAGCTACAATGAACGACCTCCCCAAAACTGCATGTCAGGATAGAGATGATGTTTATGAATTACTATGACTATTATGAATTACATATTATGATTTATTATTAAATTAAAAACAGTAACAAACAAAACATACTGTAACTCCACCAGCAAAACATGTTGATTTGTTTATTCAGGTGGAAACATATTCATCTCTTTCACACTGACCAGTTCTCCAAATCTGCTCATGCAGCTGAGAACTCCTGGTAAAGCTGGAGTTTTCATAAGTTGAGTTTCCACAAGCATTTTGGTATATGGAAGAGTTTTACTTCAGGAGTTCTCAGTGAAGGAAAGCAACTCTTGCAATTAGATAGTGATCAGCACTTTTTGAAAATTGCAACCACTGTCTCAGTAAAGAACAGCAGACAGCTTGCAAGACAAGACCTCCCCATTTCACAGCTCTCTTCAATGCTATGGAAATCCTACCATTAAGGGCTGAAGCCAAGCTTACCTTTAAATTTGTTATTGAATACTGTAGCTAAAATGCCACTGATATATCTGAAGGATAACTAGTTTGTTGCTGAGGTGACCAAAGGAAGCATTCTGAAGTGTTGATGTCCTTTCTTTCAGCTTTTTCCTGGCTGAACTGGAAAAATGTCTTCAAGAACCTGACCGTTTAGCACAGCTCTTCATTAAGCATGTAAGTTTTATTTTTTGTACTGTATCTAGTACAATTGTCATTTAGGGTGTGATAGCTCCTTTTCAAAAACACCTGTTCATGTCGACTCAATACTTTTACGTGTCTGAACTGAATTTAAACATTAAGTATCCCCATAGTTATACATTTTCAGTGGGCAGCTGGATTGCACTAAAGCATTAATCACTGTCTTCTTGCAGACAGTTTATTTGGGGGGCAAAACTGAAGTGGCCGAGGACATCTGCCAAAATACAATTATGGCAGGTACTTGCCAACTGCTACAATTTACATGTTCATGTGGTATGAGCCAGGGTGTAACTCTAGAGGAAGTTTCAGACCTGTCAGTGTGGGTATAACATCTCTCACTGGCCACAGCCCAGAAAGCTCCCCTTGCGTAAGTGCACAAGTGAAAAATAAAACCAGTTACCAATTTTCTTTCCTGCTTCAGTGAACTAAATCTTTGATTAAACCAAAAATAAGGAAGACCAAGCAGAACATCATAGCAACTTTCTGCCACCTTTTAATAACAGCAGGGTGGCCAATATCTCACATAGCTGCCTTGCCTCTTGCCTTCACAGGAGCGGCGATTGCACATGTATGTGGTGTATTGCCAAAACAAGCCACGGTCTGAGTATATTGTAGCTGAGTATGAAACCTACTTTGAGGTAAGCATGGCTCATTATACATTATTACTGCTTACAGCTGTGAGCCCAGGTCAAGGAGACTGTTCTGTAACCTGTGGGGTTTGCCTAAAACAAACTCGTGAAGATTTTGATACTGCACGTGCTGCTGAGGTCTCTGCCATAGGGAGAAAGTATTATTGTTTAGTTGCTTTCAAAATCTCTTATTGTTCATTTCTAATAAATATTTAATTTTTTACTAACTGTGTGTGGCCCTCAGAGTACCACAAATGCACTTATTTCTGACACAATAAAATAAGTCTACAAACAACAGAGGAGGTAAAAGCTGTTGGAGCTGGGTGTTGCCTCTCATAAATCCCCAGTAAATTTGTCTGTTTCAAGAAGTATTTGGGACTTCTTGAAGACACATTTTGATAGTAATGTGAAAGAAGCTTGTTGAACAAGAGAAAGATGTTTTCTGTCACCCCAGGGCTGGAGGCATGTCCTGCAGGACTCACTTGTGAGCTAATCCCTGCTGCAGTGGAAAGAGTGACCCTCAGACCTTGCCGGGCTGCTTGGTCAGCTCACAGGGGGAGGAGGGATCCTGTGCTTTCCAATGCCTTCCAGCTCGGTCATGACTTTACTCAGTCCTTGCCTAAATAGGATGTGCCAGATTTTTAAATCCTCAGGAATTCCCTCTTGCAAACAAAAGATTAAAAACAGATGAAATTTCTGCAGAAATAAGTCTCTGCTGAGACGTTTTATCATGTTCTCTGTCTTACTCTGTGATTGTTTGCAATTGTTTTTAATCCTCATTTTTTAGGAGGTTCAGCAGGAGATAAGCCAACGGCTGACCATCAGTGACTTTCTGATCAAACCCATTCAGAGAATAACTAAATATCAGCTTCTTCTCAAGGTGAGTGAAAAGATACAGTTTGGATTAAACTGCATACTGCATGTTGCATTAGATGCTGTTATTTTAAGTATCAATCTTAGACTTATTTCTGTTCCAAATAAAATAACACTTTTATCAGTAGTCCACAAAGAACACAGGAGTTAAAAGCTGTTGGAGCTGGGTAGTGCCTAGACTAGATACAGTACAAAACTGAGGAATAAATTCATTAGATTAAGAGGAAAGAGGGGTCTGCTCTCGGGGCCTACAGTGACAGAGACCTGTGGAAAATGTCCAGAGCAGGAGGCCACATCTGCACAAGTCGTTTGTAATTTAGGGTAGTAAACAGATTTTTTTTTTTCCTTTTGGATTTTTTTATAGAAGGGTACACTTCAAATAGGAATTTTCTTCTTCTTGAAAGTTGGAATTGAAAGTTGCAGAGTGAACTTTCAATTTTTTTTAGTTGGAACAAAGATACAGTAGTGTATTGCTAAAGTGTGTCTTTGGTGCTGAATGGCATGCTTCTAGTAAATGCTATAGCTTCCACTTCTTAATATCTGTCTTCAAATCAGCTGAAGAAACTTACTTGCAGAATATTCAGTTGTCTTACAATTTGGGGAGCTCACCACAATTTCTTTCTCAAGGAGTCTGACGAATCTGGTTTGTGCTGACTTATCCATAATGGAAATTACTCAGCACTTCTGAAAATTCATCCTGAGGGGTCTGAAGCCAATATCTAAGATCAAGCATGTCTGAACCCATTCTGTACTCTTCAGCAGCACCAGGGCTCTGAGCTGGTTTCTCCTCTTTTTGAGCTATACCCCAGCAGGCTGCCTCAGCCCAGCTTTGGGAATTGCACACTGCCAAAGGCTCAGCAGCGTGTTCCCCAAAAGGCCAAAAGGGAAAAGAAAAATCTTCATGTGTGTGTGTGGTCTTGTGGCTTAAGACAGGGACCAAGTAAGCATTCCAAGGACTAACCCCAGCTTTGTCTTTTTTTCTGTGATGTTTTCAACAACCATCCACACCCCTTTTCCATATCTCTAAAGTGGTTGTGACATTCAGCAATCTCTGAAGATGAATTTATTAATATTAGCAAGTTTCTTCTCAGAAAATCACATGCTGAGTATGCTTTTTCCTTTTCAAACTGGTGCCTTTTGTTCTCTCTTTTCTGAAGTGCCTTAATGCAAACCTTTCTGCTTTCTCCAGGACTTCCTGAGGTACAGTGAAAAAGCTGGTCTGGAGTGCTCCGAGATAGAGGTACATTTTCATGCCCTGGACAATAGGGCTAATGGGACTTTGTATGGAGGAATGAAAATCCCAGTATTCTTTAACAATAGTTGAAGGTCCTGCTGGTTTTCTAAATGTGGCATTTCTCTTAGCTTAAATCAGAATTAAAAGATGATGGCGCAGTCCTGCATTTTAGTCCTGCACCATCCTCTTTTAGACATCTATTCATGAGGGCCTTGCCATGAGTCACTGCAGCAATTGTGCTATTGAATTTCATTATTGGACACTGTGCTGTTAGGAACCCTCTGGTTCTCTTGTAATAATGCAGCATCCCTTTCCCTCAACAGAAAGCAGTTGAATTAATGTGCCTTGTACCAAAACGTTGCAATGACATGATGAACCTGGGTCGCCTCCAAGGCTTTGAGGTATGCATTTGCATTCTGCTTGTAATAATAACTAGGCAAGGAAAATTATTTTATCTTTCTATGATTGTCTCTACAATCTACCCAAACTGCTTATCTAGGGTTTGTTCTTCTGCAGTGCTGAGCTGCGTGGCTTGGTGAGGTTTCAAAGGTGGGGGGGGTGACACACTTCTCACTCTAAACTTGTGACAATCTGTTTATTGTTCCTTCAAAATGTGAGGTCTGTAAAAGCTTCTGCAAGCTTTAATGAGACTTATTACATCTATTACCAGAGCAAAATAAGTGATGAACCAGCCTGCTCTGCCGTTCAGTAAGGTCACCTGGCATTAACACGTTAACAGCTCCCGCCAAGTTCTGCAATATCCGGGGGGAGCTTGTGAGTTACAACCACACAGGTTACAGCTTGTGGCTTGTAACTAAGCCAGCGTAGGCTTTGGTGAGAGGTCTTATCCCCAAATGAATTCAGATTTGTCTTATAGTCTTATGCACTGCAAGCAGGTAGGTCCTGATTTCTTCACCTTCAGAGATGTTGTGTCAAGGACTGCTGGCTTAGGGCATGGTGGAGAGCTCATGACTGAGGTAGTAAAGGAAGAAACTGCATAATGGGAACAGGGTTTGAAGTGTACAAAACAGTCTGCTTGAGACCTCTTGCTTTTGGTTTTATATGCACAGCCGATGGCAATGAGAGCAAAGAAAACCCATCTTACTTGGCTTCAGCTGAGGTCTACAGGATTGCTGCTTTGCTAACTTAGAGGGGATTTGTCTCACATGAATGCAGGGCTGCCTAGAAAACTTGAACTGCACAAAACAGAGTATTTCACCTTGTGGGATCACGGTGGGTCAAGGTTTGTAATGCCTTGTCTGCTCCTCAGGGCAAACTGACAGCTCAAGGCAAGCTGCTGCAGCAGGACACCTTCTACGTGACAGAGCAGGACTCAGGGGTCCAGTCTCGACCCAAGGAGCGCAGGGTGTTTCTCTTTGAGCAAATAGTTATCTTCAGTGAACTCCTTAGGAAAGGATCTCTAACACCTGGCTACATGTTCAAGAAAAGTATAAAGGTAAGAAATGCAGCGGGAGAAGCATACTCTGTTTGATGGCCGTGTAAGGGTCATCCTGTCACAGGGGGACAGCAATGTGCAGAAAACATTTGCATTTCCGCTTCAGTGGATCAGAAGCTGTTTAAGACCATCTCTAAATAAATCACTGGGAGTCTAAATGTACTGGGTCATTTCTACAAGGAACACAGCCAGGGCAAGTCTTCTCTCATTCATAGCTCTGAATCAGCAAATATTGCTACCAAACCTGCAGTAGTCAAAGGAAGTTTACAGTAGTTGCTTTTATGCATGATCATAAAAGGTAAATGAAGGTACAGTATCCAAAACACTCATTTTAGGTCAAACTGTAAGTCAATACTAAGCCTTTATATGATATTACTGGAAATACTCTCTCTAATTTGGGTGAGGGCTCTTAGTACAAATGTGGATGTTGCAAGAATGTTTCAAAGGCAAACAAAACCACACGTAGTTCTAAAAATACAGCTGTGAGGAATTGTAAAACCAGCTAAACTCTAAAGAGAGTTTTAAGAAACTAATTTTGGTTTTAAATAATTTGTTCAGATTATGGGGCTGGGGCTAAAAGTAAAAACTGAAAGTAACCAGGGGAAATACTTCCTTGTTTAATAAATGCAAAGTTAACCTGTAAAATGGTAAGTGAAGGTGAATGAGTGCTGCACATCTCCTGGTAGAACAGCCTTTGCTGTGTCTGCAGAAAGAGCAAAATCACTAATTCATGTGAATTTCTGGGTTGTTCAAAGCTGAGAAACCAGTCTGGGATTGATTTCCTTGTCAAAGATACAGGTTAAGAGACATGGGAGAATATATTGTGTTGGCTCTGAGTTTTAAATGGTACATTAATATGAAATAGAAGAGAGCACTGTTGGCTGAAATAATGCACATTAGCGTATATAACTAAACAAATTTATGGTAAACAGCATATTTACTGAAATGAGGTCATCTTGGCTGATGGAAACAACAACATTCACTGAAAAGCCTACATCCATTTGCAAGTCAGTGTATTTTATAGTTTCCAACCAAATAATAGGCTATAAAGGGAAAACCTAAAGTGTACAAATAAACAGTCATCTTGATTTAGATGATCAGCTTTGATTTTATCTTTTTGCTGATTTAAATAATTATTAAAATTGGAGATGGAAACAGCATGAATCATTTTTACTTCAGTTTATTGTATATATAACAATGAGGCTTTTATCTGCAGGAAACAATTCCTGAATTGTATATTGTAGATAAAGAGAGAAAAATAAATCTCTCCTAATGTCAATAAAATTAGCTTGCCTCGAGGGTATGAGTTGCTTTTCTAGTTAAACAGCCTACAAAAGGAATGCTGTTCCCACTGCTTGAGTTTAAAATTTTCGTGTGATGATTTCCCAGCCCCTTTTCTTCCACTTAGCAAACAGCTCATTCTCCTGTTGAGTGCCTCCTGCAACTGTGGGATCCCCTGTGGCTCCATGTGTGTCTCCCCCACCTCAGCATGGAGTTTGTACACCAGCAGCTCTCACACCCTCCCTCCCAGCCCCACTTCAGCTCGGGGCTGCTTTTGCATTTGTCTGTTTCCCACAGAGCAGAGCTGTGGCTCTCAGGGGAGCCAGGACCATTCCCTGCCTCCCTGGGCTCTGGGCATCCTCAGCTCGCAGTGGAACCTCCACCTGATCCTGTTTCTTTCCTCTGTCACAGCCACAGAGTAAAAAGTGCATCTGACTTCAGATGCAGCTGTTCTGGTCTGTCAGGGACATGAGACTCCCAAATATTGTTCTCCAAGGTCTGTCACACCCAAACTGTGACAGAAGCTTCAGCATGTTCTGCATTAGCAAGGAACCTTTTTTTACCCAATAAGGTCCTTAGTGTTGAGCAATGGCACATCCCTTCTCAGATACTTCCCAGCTGGACACCTTTCAGGCTTTCAAAATACCTAAGTGGCGGCCTTGGTAAATGCACCTCCCTGAGACACAAATAGGAGCTTAAGGGACTCTAGCCTACATATCTTTTACCTGGAGTCACACCAGGATTGCTTTGCTATCAACCAGAGGAAAAAGAGCTCAGATCAAGAGGAAGAGCATGTCCAGGCTCTCTGTCTGTCCCTTTCCTTGTCCCCATGTCAGGGGAGTTCCTGCATGTCACTGTAATTTCACAGGGACCCCCAGAAGCAAAGGAAGAGGGTAACTCCATCTTGCAGTTTGAATGGTGGACAGTATTCTGATGTGGAGTGGGTCTCTCCAAACCTTGATATTCAGAGCAATTGGAGATGGACTTCTTCTAGGGGATATTACTGCTTTAGTCTTCAGAGCTATCTGCTTGTGACATGAAGACTCTCGTTCCCTTGGGTTTTTTGAGGTTTCTTTTGAGAGGCTATGCCAACCTATTCTTGTTTGCTGCCTTAAGTATCTCAGGAAAAGCTAAAATTATGAGTACACTTAAAACAGAAGCCTCTCAAGGGTGGACCAGCAGCCAAAATTGCCATCCATGTGATTTCCAGAAAGAATATCTGTGACTACAGTCAAGTGAAGGGATTGCACACAGATGAGTCTAATCTGCTAGAAATAAGATCTGTTGGAGCATCGTGGGAGAATTGCTCTTTTTTTTTCATTATATCCCTGTGCACAGTCCATTCCATTTTTAAAATGTGCTAATGACTGAGACTTTCTTATCAGAGGACAAGAAATATAAGCACTTATTTCAACTGGAGGAATTATAGACTTCATTAACATATTAATAGGAACATTATTGCTCTATTTATGGGTTACAGTAAATTTTAAGCACACCAGTCAGGTCTGTGTTACCTTAAAATAGAAGTTGTAATTCAAGACAAGTTGGGTGGATGTCTGGTACATCTGTCAGAGCTTTATTAAGCATCATATTTAAGATTTAGATTTATCTGGGTAAATCTAGATGAGACAAATTCTTCTGATTATGATCTAACAGTTTGTTATTGGACTCAATTATTTTCAGGAACATTTCACAACAGTTTTGATTCTTGTGTAATATTAACTCATGCTCCCTGTAACGTGCTTACCTTGGCTTGTTTCAGATGAACTACCTTATCATTGAAGAAAATGTGGACAATGATCCCTGCAAGTTTGCTCTAATGAGCCGGGAAACATCAGACAGAGTCATTTTGCAGGCAGCTAACCCAGAAATTCAACAAGCTTGGGTACAGGACATCAACCAGGTCCTGGACACACAAAGAGATTTCCTAAATGGTATGTATGTGGTCTTTGTTCTGTTTCCCAAACCATGGCACTAAATGGAATTTAGAATCTTTGTTTCCTCTATGGGAACAATATTGAGTGACTTCTTTTCATAACAAAAACCCCAGGGAGAAAACTCCAGTCCAGTCTGCCTGTCATTAAGCACTGGGTCAGTCGGTGTCCAGAGAGTAAATAGGAAGGAGTCATAATTTACAGATGGGTTGAAGGCTGCCTCACCATCCACCCCCTACAGGTCCCAGCTCTGCAAGGCAGCAGCTGCTTTAAAAAAAAAAAATAACCAAACCAAACCAAAACAAAAAACAAAAAAAAAAGGAAAGGGCTAGTAAAAAAAGGACAGGGGCTTTTTTTTCTCCTAGGACCCATAGAAGCTGTGCATGAACAGGGCCCTTTCCAAAGTATAAGCTTTGCCTTAGATATAGATTTGAGGTGGTCTGAAATAATATCTCAAATTAAAGCTATGTTTAAAAAAATAAACTCTCAAAAATCAACAAAAGTGTGTAATTTGAAAATACAGAGGAATCAAATTCACTTAACAATTTTAGCTTGCTGTTGCTCATGAGTGGATGAGGGTAAGATAAGGGAGCAGGACTAGAGAAAGAATCTAAAAATAGTATCTCTTTTGTCTGTTTGGAAGCAACAAAGTTGCTTTGGATGCCTCCAAGATTGCTTTGCACTATTCATTTTGAAACAGCTTGTTTTATGGAGCTTATATTAGAGTTCTATATTTAATAGCTTAATGCATGTTCAATAATACAACTTATTTGCTTGAATTAAGATGTTTTGGCTTGGCACAATAAGTTGGGGGTTCTTTTGTTTGTTTTTTGTTTGGGGTTTTTTTTGGGTTTTGTTACTTGGTTTTGTGGATTTTTTTGTTGCAAAATGGGAAGAGGCTCTTTCAGTTCACAGTTTTCTTCAATGTGGCAGTTTTAAGAATTTTAATTCAGCTTAATTTTACTTTTCAGAAGTTAAGTGGGAAGGGGTTACGTGCAAAAGTTGTTTGTGACAATTCAGAATCTATGGCTGAGCTGAGAAGGGAAATAGTATTTCACCCATGATGCCACATTGGTTTTGGGTTTTCGTGACTTGGAATAGAAATGGCCTGATACAAGCATTGTAAAATTATTCCTTTAATATATTGGTGAGATGAACAGTCCAAGTTCTCCAGTTTAACCAGTTGGTTGATGCCAGTTCAGTTGTCTTTGAATGAGGAATTATTTGAATAAAAGTAAGTTCCACTAACAGTTAGCTACAGACTTTTTTTAAAGCCTTGCAAGAACTCCACAGGCACTAATGCAGGGGTTTTCTGTCCCTTCCATATCTTTCTTGCTTGTTCTTCTTATTTTTTTATGTATTCCCTCTTATCTTCCCAGGACTTGTTGCCCTATAAGCCTCTTTTTCTACTGAGGCATCTTCATAGGCCCTATTTGGCCTATCTTCTATGAGGCCAGCAAGCAATTTGATGGTTTAGGGACATAATCATCACTATCTCTAAAGCAAAAGCAAAAACAGATTTATATTAAAACACAAGCTTAAGGATTTACCTTAAAACTATAAATAAGATCCAAGAAAATTATATTGTATCTGGTAGAGCCTGTCCAGTCCAGAACATTTTAAGTGGCTTTTAGAATGTAATCTTATTGAGGCTGACTAATCTTTAAATATGTTCTTCAGCTTTGCATTTCATTAAAACAGATGTTTTCTGTCCTTAAAATCATATTAAATCCTCATTGAGCCAATGCTGCATAAACTTAAAACCAAAATATTCCCCGTGAGTTCTTGCCCAAGCGGTCTGTGATTTTTCTCTCTTTACCAGGGAAGTCCTAAAGAGTAGGGGCTATGTACAAAGCATGAGATTTGCATCCAAAGTTCATTAATGTAAAACTGTAATATTCAAGTTTTTCATATTTTTCCTTGGAAAAGTAAAAGCTGCTAAGCTTTAGAAACAGTCTGTACATCAAGTGATGGTCTATTGTGAGTGTCCTTTAGGAAGCAAGCTGTAAAGAAAGGATGTCACTGCTGGATGTTTCATAAAGAAAATGCCATTCATCTGTACCTTTTTTTAATCATGTTTTGTCGGGGGGGGAGGATTGAGAGAGAAAGAGAGAACATGCAAGTACATGGACACTGACTTTTGCCAGAAGCTTCTAAGAATACTGACAGATGATTAACAGGAGGCTGGAAGCCAGGCATCACTGTGATAGTTCATGGTGGAATTAGTAGTCAGAAGTGGACGCTCAAATAAATACCCTTTAAAAGCCCTGAGTACAGTAGATTGTTTCAAGATAGATTGATAAGTATCCATTCAGATCTTACTGCTAAAGACCTTGCAGCCTAACCTGCCGTATAAAATAGAAAAATGTCACTGTCAAAATCATTGTCAAAGTTCTCCCCAGTCCTCCTTGTCCTCTGTGCTGGTCTGCAGCAGGACCAAACCATTTCCAGTTGCAGCTGAGGTAAGCAAGTGAAACTGGCAGTCACTGTGGCATAAATACAATCTGCTTCTGTGACAAGGGTCACCACATAGGTTTTAGAGCCAAGTAACCTTCCAGATTGCTACAGATCTATGTTGGTGTCCTTTTGAAGAAAATGGTGATCTGGCATCCTCCTTGATTTTTTTTGGGTTTTTTTGTTTTTTTTAGTGTGAAGTGGTTTCTTGAGTTGTCCTGCCTTTCTCTGGAAGGGGAATGCTAGAGAGTGTTCTGTATGGCGCTGAGCTTTTCTGTTTTTCTTTCCTTTTCATCTTGTTGGGAAAGACATTCCTTCTGTTGTGGTTCCCTGGTGGGGCTGATGCTGTGACATTATGTCCTCTGTCTGCCTCTTGCTAGACTAGTCTCTCTGCATTCCAGTAGGTTTAGTCTGGTGCATGTACACAGTATTAACTGGCTATAAATCGTCTGTTTAAAGCCACATGACATGCGAAAAACCAAGCCCATAGGTCTGGGGCTGGTAGTCTGAGCCCAGCAAATCTTTCTTTTCTCATTTACTCTGAGTCCCAGCCCTGATCCCTTCTCCTCCAAACATAACAAATTATTTATTTCTTTACTATATGGAATTTTTTTCTTTTCTTTTCCCAGTGCAAGCTCTCTCTATGACTATAGAGAAAGTCTACTCTCCCAAGCAGACTTTTTTTATGGCTTATGAAGCTGTTTAGTGTAGCCTGTTGGGTGTTTCCTGAAGAGGTTTGGACTGCTGGGAATGATGTCTTGGTGCCATCTATACTTCCTCACTTGCTGGCCAGTTCCAGCAGTTTCCTTGAACCAAAACAGTTAATGTGGAGAGCACATTGAGAGGCCAGTTGCAGTGCATCACATCTGAAGAGTCTTTAGTAGTCACACTTTCTTGGGAATATGCAAATGAGACTTAGAGGTCTTTTCTGATGTTAGCAAAATTCCCTGTAAATGTGCTGTGCATCTCTTACTCAGACTTCCATTTATTTTGGCTACAGGATATGATCAGTTTGTGCGATTTCAAAGAGAAGGAATGCAATTTTGTGTGCTATAAATGGCAAACATTTCAGCCCACTGACTGTGTTGGTCAGAGAAGCTGTCCCTCACAGCAGCATGGGAGTGCACATCCAGTGTAACATGCTTGTGTCCTGTCTAGCCATGAACGTGCTGTGTGCTTCCTTGGGCAGCATCTCCTGTTCCTGCTTGGTTTGCAGCATACAAATCTGTTCTGTTTGAACCATCCCAGCTGTTTGAGCACCTCTGCAGCCCCTGACAAGGCTGTGGGGAGCGTGTGGCTGATTCTTGTCCTCTCTTGCAGCGCTGCAGTCGCCCATCGAGTACCAGCGCAAGGAGAGCAGCTCAGCGGTGCTGCGGCCCCAGGCCGGCAGGGTCGCTCAGCCCAACAGCAGACCCCATTCCTCTATTCCAGTAGGGTCTGAGAAGCCTTTGAAGGCTACAAGCCGTAACCCATCTCTCCCACCCCTGAAGATATCTACCTCCAATGGCAGCACAGGGTATGAGCACTCACAGCCTGGAGACAAGTATGAACAAAGCAAGGTACTGAGCTCATCTGATAAAACATGATCTCATGGCACATTTCTTATACCACAGGTGATCCGTGAAGTTAGCTTTAATTGTCGGCTGATCAGGTCAACAGGAATCAACATACTGAAGCCAAGGGGTAAAATGTGATTTGGGAATAAAGAACTCATGCACAATCTCTGGCATCCTCATTGATGGCACTTCATCTGGGAAACAGAGACAGAGCCTGACCCTGAAGCACTGATCTCAGTGTTTCTCAGGACACTGTGCTTGCAGATGTGGTGAACTAGATACCCACTTGCAGTAATGGCAGAAGCAATATTCAGGCTTCTCTAATATCCATTAACCACCCATTCCTGAAAAAGGTCTATGGTAGGGAAGAGTTTAGACCTTTTCCCACGTAACAGCTCGCGGGGTGCCAGTTAAAGGTTATAATTTGGGTACATAGCACTGCACACAAACCACCAAAGCGTCAGTGGCCACCAACCATGTTTGGACCCTGCTGCTGACTGAGGTTGACCAAAGCCACTTTCAAAATGACCTATATTTAACTGTGAGTATTCACTCAGCTTCTAACGTTGAGCCTTCATTGGTCTTTCTCTCCCTTTGGCTCAGCACAGACCATTCATCTGTAACACCCAGCAGATGAGAGCACCCGGGGGCACAGCCGTTAGCAGCTCTGAAATCTGACGTGAAATAGGAGACTGGTTTGTATTAGGTTACTGCCACCTTTCAGACCCTTAAAATCTTTTTCTGCCAATGTGAACTTCCAAGTGTTTTGTCCTTTTCCCTGGTCTGGTTAGGCTGGACATGAAGTAGTGGGATCGCTGCCAGAAAGGGCAGGTTCCTCCACACTGCCCGCTCACCGGTTTGTGTTGTGTCCGTTTTCAGACTGATTTGGGAGGGTGCAATGGGACCTCTTCCATGGTGGTGATTAAAGATTACTATGCACTGAAGGAGGATGAGATCTGTGTGAATCAAGGAGAGGTGGTTCAGATCCTTGCTATCAACCAGCAGAACATGTTCCTGGTGTACCAGCCCGCAAACGACCACTCTCCAGCCGCTGAAGGATGGATCCCTGGCAGTATCTTGGCTCCCCTCCCTAAATCCACTACAGATAATAGCGATGGAAGCATCAAGTAAGTGCCATATTGGCTTCGCTGGGAGCACTGTGTGGATTTTTTGAGGAAAATAAAATAAATAAAAATAAACAAACCCAAATGGTAGGGAAATCCTGCTGATTTTTATCTACAGTGCCATTGGAACAAGCTGAGTGGTCAATCCGCAGCGTCGGGCAGCCATGGTGGATAGCTCGGGTTTTGCTTATTTTCATTTTGTGGGATTTTGTTTATACTTTGGAGAGAAATAAAACCATAGACGGTTAAAGATACGCTTTACGTGACACCATTTTACACCAACATGGACCTGCTTGGACTGGACTTATATTTATGTTGTATTAAGTTACTAATCTATATATTGGTTATAACAGCATCTAGATTTAAAAAAAAAGAAAGCAAACACAAAAATCCAGGCTCTGTGTTGGACTGAGGTTCGCTTCTCAAGGAGGAGAGATTTTGTTGTCTATGGCAATTTCCTTGTACAGCTTGTATCTTTTTTTTTTTTCATTTGTTTTGGGATTTTTTTTCTGTTTGCAGTAATTTTTGTAATATATTTTTTGGTTTGCAAGACCCCCATCCAAGTACATTCCTGTATAAAGTATTTTGCACTATTTAAAAAAAAAAAGAAACAAACTCATATTGATGAAGTCAGGTTGTGCAATATAATGGATAGTCGCAATGTTCATCATTGTACCTGTAATGTAACTAATTTTAAATGTACTATTTTAAATATGTAAAATAAATTTTCACCATGAGCATGTTTTAATGAGGTAAAAGAATTAGTTTGACCCTTTTTTTTGTTTTGTTTGATTTTGTTTTGGTTTGGTTTTAATTTTGTTTATAATGTTTTGTTGCTTATTTAACAAATGTGTGGATATATATTTTTCTTTTCTGATTTTTAGAAATTTGTCAGTCTGAAATGACTAATGCAAGAAAGTGGTTTTTTGGTATTAAATACAGAAGGTACAACCCTCTTTTCAGTAATACCTGTTGATTTCTTTTAAGTTCTAAAATGACTAGATGGTAATGCATGATGTATGCTACAAATTGTGTTACCTTACACAAATAGCTCAAGGCGCAGAATTGAACACAAGGAAAGATTTTGTGAGAGATTCACTAAAAATAATAACTTGATCTGTGCTGCCATTTCAGTTAAGAGACATGATAACTTTACCTGTCAGTCAGTAATGAATGCTACCTGGAATTGCATGTTAAGCCAAAGGAATTGCTTGGCACATCTCTTGCACATCCGCCATGGCCATTCCCGGGTTCCTCTCTAGCCACAAATGCAACCACATGCCCTTAGAATCATCCATGGTACCAGACTCCTGGTGAAGACTGATTTCATGGCAGCTGTACAGTAAAATTCTCCATCAAATTCTGTAGGTGGATGAATTGTGGCCAGGAAGGTGTGACAAAACTGAAAGACACGTGAATTGTACTTCTCTCTTTCTCACTGCAGTGAGATTGAAAGTCCTAAATGATATTTTCAGACTCAAACAGCTAAAACAACCCTGAAAACGAAAAGATTCTTGGATAATAGGAGTCCTATGAGTAAGAAACAACCTGGAGCCATGCTATCTTCAACCCTATCTAGTCTGCCAGATCACAGTGACTAACTAGTTTAAGTAATAAAACTGCTTCTTCTGTGACAAATACCATGCACAAAATATATGGTCGATCCAGTAGTGTTGGCACCATGAATTACTCACCAATAGGTCAGGGAGTCCATCAGCCATGTTCTTGACTCTTACATATCCTAAAGGAAAATAAACAGTCCTGAGGTGTTGGATAACTTCCCCTGCTCTGCACTTCTCATTTGGACCTTCTCCAAAAAAGCCCAAATACCCATCAGCACTCAGTGCCTGAGCCCTGCAGGGTGCTCTGGTGCTCCCTGTGCTCAGACACGACTGCCCCAACACATTGAGGTAGTGCAGACTCTAATCCTGGTTGCAAAAACAGTTGTCATGACCCAGTTCAGTCTTGTGGCAGTGGCAGCGTTTGCTTTTTCTTTACCTGAGCTATTGCACAGCTCCCATCAGGTGCTGAGGTGTGAGCAGGAAACGCTTAGGATCAGACGCAGTGTTCATGGGGGAGCGTCGGCTGTGTGGGGCATCCTCTGGGTCCTACCTTGCTAACATACTGCGTTTTATTGGCATCACAGGTGATCCCTGGATTTCATACAACTTCCTTTGTAAAATGTATCAAGGTACTGTAGACGTGACATGTGCCAAACATTGGGCTTAAACATGCAAATCAAATTTGCATGACTTAAAGGTGGGCAGATGCTTTGAACCTGGATCCCAGCTCATCACACTGCTGTTCTGAGAGCTTTATGCTTTAGACAACATACCCCTCCCCAAATTCTTCCCCAACCCGTCCACTCTTTAAGCCAAATGAAATCCATATCAAGAACTGTTTCAGTTTTTTCTTAATTTCTTATGTCTGCTTTGATACGCAATTCTGTCGTCAACACAGCATTGCTCTTACAAAGGGTGACATTGGTATTTTATTATTTTTTTCCAAGAATAAGGTCATAGGAGCAGTAATAAGGGGTGAAAAATTTACTGGAAATGGTGGCTGCTGTGATACTAGCCAAAACCCATGGGCTGACTGATGTCCTCTCTATCTGGATTGGCAAAGTCAAATGGGAAGTTCTTGGTCTTGAGAGGCACAGCAGAGCTTGTTCTAGGAAATGACTTTTCTCTTGGAAAGTTAATAATGCAGCTCCTATTTTTTTGAGCTGTTTGTGTTCTGAGCAACATGTAGTGAGCAACTACTTGAATTTCTTAATTTTTTTTAATTTGCTGCACTGAGTGATCTATTAGGACCATTCTCACATATTTATATTTGTTACACTGCTTTTAACCAACATGACTGAGGACCAAATTGGTCTTTAAATGTTGCAAAATTAAAATAAATTTCTGTTTGTGACAATGCAAGACAAAGTCCCTGAAACCAGATGACCAAGTTCTAGTTGCCTGTGCTTCCATCATGGACATTTTTTTCCTGCTCCATGCATTTAAACAGCAAGTGTGGCACAACATCTGCTTTGCAGAACTCTTTGGTTTGGTTTTTAACTTCAACTCTCATTGCTGAGATTGAGACAGGCATATTGCCTGCCAGTGGCTTTCACCTTCTAGGGAATTGCAGTAATTGCAAATGTGGATGCTGGCTCCCCTTTCCAAAACCTTTCTTCCTGCTATGATTTGCCATTTGACTGCTGCGTTTTTTGGTACAACAGGAAGTCATGTTCATGGCATACCCTGCGCATGAGAAAGCGGGCGGAAAAGGAGAGCAGTGGCAAAAATGAAGCCAATGGGCCACGTAAATCCAAGGATATTCTGGGGAACAAAGTCTCTGTTAAAGTGAGTAAGGCCATCTGAAAGCTCTGTGCTGCTCTCCTGCTTCCCATCCTTTCCACCCCCTGTAGCATCCTCTCCTGAGAGAGGGAGGGGGCGGCAATTTTGAGTTTGGGTTTTGGTTTTTTGTTGGTTTTTTTTTCAACTTTAGTTTTGTTTTGGGTTTTTTTTTTTTTTGTTCCTTTTTTGTAGTATCCATTTTAGCAGGATTTTTGCATGCAAGATAAAATGCAGTCTTTGTTTTTTGTTTTCTTTTTCCTGGCATCCCACATGCAAGTGAGTAATCTTCATTTAAAAAAACCCAACTATATACATGGTTAAATAACTTAAAATTGGGACGCTAGTGATTTACTGACCTCTGACCTAGCCCAGTCTGCAGCTTCATCAGAGCAGCTGCAGCAGTGAGAAAGCCACTGGGTGAACAAATGGCCTTGCAGAAGTTGATGAGTTGTCTTTAGGTCAATATTTCACCAGATGTTAAGATAAGGGGTTCCCATCCTGGGCTTGCTTAAGGTTTTTGGTCTAGGGAGATGGTCTCAATGACCTTTTTCTTTCCATGTTACCAGACAGGGCAGAGATGCTGACTCTGTCTGGCCAGGAGAAGGTCTCGTGTGTGTCTGTGTGTGTGTGTGTGTCTGTGTGTCTGCGTCTCTCTCTCTTTCTCTGAGATCTCCCAGTATGGAAAAGGTTGAGAACTGTGGGGTTAAGCTCCATCTTCTGCTCTGGGTGCCTGACTACTGTGCTCCAACTCAGAGGATCCATCCCTATAAACCGACCATGAGGCCTGCTCAGGACTAATCTGGGGCTTTCCCTCCCAACAGAGGCAAGCAAACACTTGTGATTTTGACACAACCAAAGCCCAGCCTTGATTCAGGAAAGCACTTGAGCATGTCCTTTGGATCCACCCCTCTCCAAGAGAGCCCATGATTAAGTGTTTTCCTTTGCAGAGGCTTTCTGTCTAACAAGCCTGGTGCAATAGCCCTGGCATGTGCAAAGGGAGGAACCCTGACACTGCATCCCTGGACAAGGAAGGACTGCGCCCGAGGGAAGCAGCTGCTCCAGCATGGTGGCACAGTTCTTCCTCCTCGTGCTTCCTCCTTGTTTTCACTACCTGAACGAATTGCAGAATCACTGCTGCTTCTCTGGCAAAAGCATGTCTTTGCCTTTGCTTCCCTTGTTTTGTTGTCGGTTTGTTTCTGTTTGTGTTTTAGGAGCATTTTCCTTACTGTTACCCATTTCCATGCTGCTCACAACTGCTTGACTAACCAATCTCTTTTTCTAATCTCTTGTTCTCTTTCTTCCTCTTCATGCTGCCAAACAAGGAGACAAACAGCTCAGAGGAATCAGAGTGTGATGACCTTGACCCCAATACTAGTATGGAGGTAGAGACGATCATCCTTGTGATTATTTTTTTCCCAAGAACACGTGTCCATTTTGCAATGTCGTTGCTGCAGGGGGAGTTGGTGGGTCTGTACTGCATGCAGGCATGTGTGCCAATTTAGTGTGAGTCACACCAAGTGTCAATTCTGGTTTTGCCAAGCCTTGAACTGGAGTTTGGGCTTCTTTTCTAGTGGGAGCAGTGGAGGGAGCTCAGTAACAAGTTCCTGCTGAGCTGGAGGCTCACATAGCCACTCTCAGTCTCTGTTTCCCACCTGGGACCTCATCCCAATAATAATGTACGTGTGTCAGCTGCTGATAAATGTAGCACCTTTCTATATTAAAAACACCCCTTGCCCTGGCAGTACATGCTTGCACTGCCAGTCAAGCCTGTGTTATGAATCACTGGAGGAAATATTGTTGTACCACAACCAGCACTTGATCTAGAAAATCAGAAAAGACGACGTTTCCTTTTTCTCTGAGTAGAGTGGGAATTGCGTTTCTGTCAAGGAAAGAGAATGGTGAAACCAATTGTGTGAATGTACCTGTATCGCAGGCAAGGCTTATGCAGATAGGTGGACCCAAATTATGGTACATTATGCTTCTGTTTTTGCAGTGTGGAACCACCAGTTCTAGTGGAGTGCCTTGTTGAGAGAGTCTGAAAGAGCATGAAATCATGGAGAGTTATGTATCTGGTTCTCCTCAATTAAGAGCTTGCAGGACCTTTTTTTTTTCCTCCAGTTTATAGTGACTACACAAAGCATTTCTATACATTGTTCCAAGGCTGAAAGAGGTTCCTGCTGAAACAGGCAAGGACATGGTTCAGAGATGGTGATTGTGTGGTGATGACAGGACAGGCCACTGGAGAACAGGGATATCTGTGTCCTAGCAGATCTCCTGGATGCTGTTAGACAGGCTGCACTATAAACATCCTGCAAAAGAAAGCTGATCTTCCTCCTAGAGGGAAAATAAAAAGAGGGAGAAGTGCATTGATGTGCACCACCTAAGCTGTTGACCTGAAAGCTCACTTTTATTTTAATTGTGTTGGGATGTGTGCTAAAGAAAAGCTTTTGACCCAGCTGACATCCTGAAGATTGAATGGTCCTTACCACTAAAGCTGCATTATTCCCAGGAGTGTGTTTGCATTTTCAAACAGTGTTTTGCCAGTCAGAGGTAACAACTGGAAGTGTATGTGTTTATTACAAGGCTGTGCCCATTATCACACATGAGTCTGTGGAAGCTTTCACTCACTGAAAATTGCCCTGTGGAGTAACAGGTGGCTGAGACACAGCTGAATATACAGAGCTGGGTGAAAACCACTGTTCTTTTGCACAGGATTTCTGTGTTTTGACTTTGCTCAACAGGAGGAAAAACAGATGGTTTAGAATTTCCAGTGGGAGGTATCTGAGTCCTTGCGCTGTCGGCATTTCTAGTCTTTTTGATTGTTTGATTTGGGTTTTTACCATGGTACAGTCTACTGTTCTGAAGTTCAGGAGGAAAAAAGGCCTTTCTATTAAAACAAAGACACCAATGTGAAGTCCTAGCTATGGTATGAATGTGCTATTGGGGAAGTAACTGTGTGCCTTCTGTGTGACACAATTTACACTCAGAAAGCCCCATCCTGCATCTCCCAGGTCACTGACTGGAGGTGACAATGCCGCTGCACTGAAGTCCCCAGGAGCCACAGTGTTCCTCATGGCTTGGAAAGCTCAAGTTAGCTTCTGGCAAAACTCTCTGGGGCTGAGCAAATATTTAAAATGGCAGAGGGAGAGAAGATAAGAGAACAATTGTGGAGGTGACTTACTAAGGTCACACTGCCCTGCAAGGAGCAGCATGGCCTTTCCTTTGTGCTGGGTTTAGTACACCTGCAGCCAGGATTGAATGTGGTCATCTCACTGGTCTGGCTAACAAATAATGGGGGGAAAGGATTGCTGATACCCAGTATAAACTAAATAAAATCATCTGGAGGGAGCAGAGCAAGGGCAGGCTCATAAAATGCTCATGAAGCCCTAGAAGAGGACATTGGGAAGTCTGGTCTGTAAAGGTCTAGAGTATTCACCTACTGGAAGCCATGGTTGTTCTCCCTTTCCCTTCATTATGAGTGTTTTCATTCTCCTTTTCAAACCTGTTAAAATAAATGAGCTATATTACAGCCTGGGAGGCCAAAGTCTTTCCTCATTAAATCAGAGGCAAAACAAGGTAATTCCAACACCAGAGTCTGATTCAGGGCTTCATGGATCTTCTAGATTTTGTGTGCTGGGCTTAGATAACATAAAGAGCTGTGCTACCCCTCCAGCCCAACCGGTGTGTGCCGTGAACATCTGCATCTCACCTGGTTTTGCTTTCCCTGCTCTTCATGGAACATCCACTGTTGAGTTCCCAGGGCAGCTGGAGACAACGTGACTGACTGCCCAAGGAGAGGGAACACCTTGTCCTGACACCTGGCCAGGCTCGTGAGGGGGTTTATAGACACTGGGAGTGCTGGCAGAAGAACTGTGTCCCGGCCAGCAACACTCAGAGGTGCCTTTCCTGTGTCATTAAGGTGGAGTCATCATTACAGTCAGGTAATAACAGGGCAAGTCACCTGGCTGCCCTCACAGGACTGTCACCCCTGACATCCCTCTTCTTCCCTTTGTGCATGAGAGCGTGCACCCAGTGCTGGAACAGAGAGCAGTCTCTACATGCAAAGCAGACAAATTAATTACCTGGAAATGTGGGTGCAGTTTACCTCCACCCTACTCACTGCACCAGAAGTCAGTAAGCTGGGCACAGCACCCATGGAGTCCCACAGCTGCTGTGGCCTTTCACATCTCGCTTTGTTTGCTATTTGTGAAATACCATAGTGGATTCTGTTCAGTAGATTCCAGGTTTCTGGAAGCACTTTGCCTTTGTTTCAAGGGGACACAAAGACAGCAGGAAATGTGGAAAACATATATTGTGAAAGCAGGAAGCTGAAATTCTGGGTGGCTGTTTAAAAGAACTAAAATTCCACTGCTGGGTTTTTGCTCACACAGGCCTTGGAGAATTTCCTACTCATTGTAGCTTTGACTAGAAATAGCATCTCTTGGTGACTGGTTTTTTTCCTCTTTGTTTATTAATATGTAATGACAGTGCATAAAGATGGAAATGAAGTTTGGTCTTTTCCCCATAGTTTTCTGCTTTGTGCTGCAGTTAAAAAACAGAAGGCAGTTATAAAACAGAAGGCACAAACTCACCCTTTAAGTATGTGAGTGTAGGAGCAGGCACTTGAGGACCATGTGTTGTAGCCATGTGAGTGATAGGAGTAACCTATATTTAAGGGTGATCAGAGACTCCCTTTCTACAGGTCTGTAATTAATTGCACAGGGACAGGTAATTCCACCTCTGGGAGGAAGGTGTATGCCCTTGTGAACCAGTAAATATCATCCACACCCAAGTCTGGGGTCCTGGACAATGACACAACTAATTGTCCTACAATTCTGTGTTGTAACATCTCATGGGGTTGCAGTATTGCTGAGGGGATCATAAATCAGCTGTGCAGATCCCATCAGGATACCTCTCTTGTCTAAGGGAATGTTCTTCCAGCAGTCAGAAGACCTGACTGAGATAAACCTCACTAAATCCAGCAGCAGCCCCTCCCAGCTTTGGGATGGACCTCACGTGTAAGGTTCTGACACAGCTCCAGATGTCTTGTTTTGCACCAGTCCAGCTGCAGTGTTCCAAGTGCTGCTGGGTGACACACGTGTGTCACTGAGCCTCTGGTGTCTGTCCCAGTGTCTCAGCTGTGCAAAGCAGAGATGAAGCCCAGGCCAAGTCACTGCAAGTGCCATCATTAGATTAGTGGGCTGAGCACTAATATCTTTACAACATGAGCCAAGGTACGTACATTGGGCTTCTTAATCTGTTTTTTCAGTTGTGACATTTTAGCATGTCAAGAACTACTCAGAGACACTTAGACCAAGATAAGCACTAGGAAACATCCTCTGTGGAAGAATACTGTGTTAGCACCCCCACAGTCCACGTGGTTGAGTAAGTAATGGTTTGCTGGATACAGCATTGCCTCCAAGTCACCCCTCAGCTCAGACCAAGAATTCCCAAGTGCTTTAAGCAAATGCTTTCACCCTCTATCTGAGGCTGTCCATCTCTAGAGGAGATCTAACACCCTCTTGGCAAAATCTTGTGCAATAATGGTAAGAAAGGCTTTCCTGGCCTGTTATCCTAGTGTGAATGAGTACAATCCTGAGAATTTACCTGTGTTTCCCTGAGGCAGTCTCCATGGGCAACACCACTGTCCTGCTGCCCTGAGTGGCCTGAGTGAGCTTTGAGACTCTGAAAGTCTCAAACTAAAGCTGACCAAGTCAGTGACGGGTGATAGATATTTTCCTAAAAATTAGAGTTCACCTAATTTCTCTGTAATTTATTTCATTTTTTTCAGAGAAACGTAATTTTTTTTTTTTTAGTGAGGTAGTAAGGAACATGCTGCTGACTCTGCTACCATGTGCAAATGTGTCAGTATTTTATTTTAACTCAGTGACCAAGAGGTGCCATGAAATATTTACAAAATGCTGAGCTGCCTGTCTTGGAGTAAACATGCCCTCTGCTGTTTAGGTGAAGCACCGACCTTGTTACAGAGGGCTTGGTTTGCAGCCTATTCTCATGCTTTTGGGGAAAAAGAAATATTCTCACTCCTGGTTTTGATATGTTCCCTTAAAATGGGATTGAAATGTGGCATTGGAAAAACCTGGACATCCAGTGGGCCCTGCTGTGCATTGGTGTGTCTGGGCTGGGTGGAATCCCTGCAGGGAAGTGGGGTAGGCATGGCAAGGACACCCCTGCAATGGAGAAGCAGCCCCTGGCCCAGGTGAGAACCCTCTCAGGCAGCTGAGCTGTGCTGGCAGAGTGATTTGGGCCTGGCCATTGGTGTGGCAGGATGGCTTGCTTCTCCCTCCCCACCAGATACAGTATGTGTGCACAAGTGAAAGATAAGATTATGCTAAGAACTGGGGCAGTTGGAGTTGCTTTGCAAGTGGGCTTTGCAGCTACTGCTGCAGATGCCTTTTTATCTTTACATGAGCTCAACAAACCAGGAGAAATACTGCGAAATACTGAGTTTCTGGAGAAGCACCCATGCTGCTTTTCTAAAGCCTGACTGTTAAGTTACACTTAATTGAACAAGATCTAAGTCACTTAGATCCCTGCAGGTCCCCAAAGGCATTCAAGTATGTGCCTTAGGTACTTTTCTTGGTCTGAGCCCTGAAACAGCACAGGCTGGAAGAGGGAGAGGCAAGGTCTATTTCTGGTTTTTTATTGAATAACCCTGAACTGTCGTCCCATTCCTTTATCTCACTCTCCTCCCTCCAGCTGTCTGTCTTTGCTTGGTCACTGTTAGATCCCCCATCACTTGAGCAGAGGCCGTTTCACATTCTGCCTTTTGTTACCTTGTGTAGGATTCCCATTTTCAGCTGTCATTGTATAGAAAACAAACTCTCCTGGCCACAGAGAGGACCTTACAAGTTTTCACCTGCCCTGGGCTATGCAACAGGTTATTTCATCCAAGAAAAAAACATTCTCCTCATCTCAATTAAAATTATGTTCCAAGGAAAAAGAGCCCAGCTGTGTTTCTTCCATTCACTGCAAACTGAGTTTCATCCCCTTAGGGTTTGTGTTTGCATGGTGTGGACTGACACTGAAGATGGAGTGAGAAGTTCTTGCGTTGGGTAGTTTCATCCCTGTGAGTTTGTCCTCTCACAGTCAGACTGACAGCCACGCTGCTGCAGGAGGTGTTTGCTGGGATTTCTTCCCCTGTCAGCATGAGACCCTGAGCCACTTTGCCCTGCTAGTGGCCTCTGTAGGAGGGGTGCTGGGCTGAGGGCTGCGCTGTGAGATCCTCATTCAAACTGCTACACAGTGCGTGGGCAAGAGGATCCATGAGGGGATCCAGCCCTGGCACCAGCAGGAGGCTGTGTGGAGAAGCCATACATAAACTCCCATCCTCAGAGAGCAGTGAAGACACACTCTGGAGCTCCCCTTCTCCACCCACGGGGATTAAAAACCCATTTGGCAAATGAAGAAATTGTCTCCAAGGGTCTTGCACTTAATCTAGAAGGACTCTGTGGAGGCTGCCACAGATGAGAAACGTGGCCAGTCTGCAGGGAGAGGCAGCAAAGCTCTGGGGCCTGGGATGCAGATCTGGCTGTGAACCTTTGCTTTCCTATTTCTGCCCTTCTCACCCCATCAATTGATGCCCTCCTTCAAATCCCATTCCCTAATAAAATAACATATTAAATCTCTTAAACAGTCCCATGCAGACAGACTTTTATTTTTGTCTGAGCTTACAGCAGGTTAAAGCTGTGATGTAGCTGTGGGGGTGTTGTTAGGTACCATTTGATTCATTAGCAGATGAAGTTTTGGGAAAGAAAATGTAAATTTTATGCACAGACTCTTCCAATATTATCTAGCAGTGATCATTTTCTTTCTGCTATTCCCATGGTGAGGCAATGAAATTGGTAAGGCAATTATTTTAAATTATTGTACCTTGGAAGTCACTAGAAATGTAGAATTATTTATTTATAGGGTATCCATTACATTCATCATTATAGTTGCATCTTCTAATGAATCCTTTGGAGTTATAAAATTAATATAAAGTGTTAACGAGTGTTTCTTTCTCCTGATCTCTAATCCTACAGGGATGGAGATCAGTGAATAATAAGGGAATTTAGTGCATGCTGCAGGAAAGGAAGGGGAGAGCTTTGGAGAATGGATATTTCAGTTAAGCCAAACACTACAAAAATAAAGATGTATGTGCAAATGAGCTGATGCCTGAGGTTACTCAGCTGAAAAGTAGCTGGTGGCTGTGAGTGAAAGTGGCAAGAGATGGTTATCCACAGAACAGCTTTTTCTGCCTTTGCTGTGTTGTGTGAGAGATACAACTTAATCACGAGGATCCATCTCTCTTTTTTCACATGCACAGACAGGAGAGAGGATGTTTTCCATCCAGTACCCCATTGTGCCACAATTTCTTCTGTCTGCAGGGTCCAGGGGGCTGTACGTGTGTTCTGGACCCTGTGGAGCAGCAGCTGCTGCTCACTGAGGCCCTGGGCTGGCAAGGTCCTTGTGCTTGGTGTCAGTGCCCAGCAGTGCCCCTTCAGATGGGACTTAGGGCTTTCCATGTTGTTTCCATGGCTCATCTGGGCTTTGTGGTGCTGCTGGGGGGAAAGCAGACCCTGAGCCCTCAGTGCTGGTTCCAGCCTGGGGCTATAAAGAAAGGCTAGGAAACCAAAATTCACCTCAATGTGCCCAAATGCCTCCTTGAATGGCACCCTGAGCCATCGACCTTGGAAAACTATTTATAAAGCAGAAATGTAAATATAAATCTTGAAGATGCGTCTACTTTATTTTGAAGGGTTATTGCTTCTGTTTTGTGGCCTGGTTTCTGAGCCTCTGCAAAAACTTCCTATCAGCTTTGGCAGGCCATGAATTAGGTCATTGCTTCATTGGCATCTTCCAAAATAGCCCTAAAATAAATAGTAACAAAGATATTTAAGGCAAGCTAAACCACATTGGTGTTTATGGTGCTTGAATATTAAATTATTCCATTGAATTTGAATAACAAGGCCTTATGAAATTATTATAACAGTTAATGAGGCTAAAGCCTCAATACTATTGCACACCACAATGTGGTTAGGATTGATTCTGTAAGAACTTAGTGATGTTGTCTTTCTTTTTCCACCTTTGCTTCCAGGGTTACTTTGGCACATGGAGACCACAGAGCAACAGTAGCTTTTCAAGTCTTTGCTAACTTGATCAATTAACTAGTTAGATAAAATAACTCCCAGTTATCCAAACCTAGTTTCAAGCTGGAAAGCTTCCAGCAGTCCAATGAAATGAGTGAATTTTTACTCATTTTAATAGACCAAGAATTGTTGCAGGACTGATCCTCAACAGTGGGCAAAACGAAACATTCATGGTTTAGGGCTTTATGTTTTTTTCTCCTGAAGCTGAGCACAAGTTAGAAGACATTTCCTCAGACCTGGTTAGTGGCCAGAGTGCTGGTGACATGCCCCAGGTGCATGGTGGCTGCAGGTGCTGTGTGACACAGGTCTGGAGCTGGGCACAAGGGTGCACAAACCAGTTCTGGAAGGAAGCAGTAATGGCTTCATCATTATCACCCAGGCTAAGAGGAAGCATGTCCACCCTCCTCAGCCTTGG
Source organism: Entomyzon cyanotis (assembly GCA_024500445.1). Lineage (NCBI taxonomy): Eukaryota > Metazoa > Chordata > Aves > Passeriformes > Meliphagidae > Entomyzon > Entomyzon cyanotis. Next base: position 9,474,435 of record JAKEPQ010001026.1, on the reverse strand, counting down.
TGTTGTGCTGTTACCTGTGATGCTTTATCAGAGTTAAGAAGCCATAGCTTTCATTTGCTGTCGCAGATGTGTTGTCACTAGAGCTTGCTGCACCTGCTGGTTGTTAGAAGGTGCTTGTTGCCACTGCAGTGCTTCTGCAGTTCTGATCAGAGTCACCACAGTGCCTTGTGAAATCAGATGTCTCTTTGTCACTGTCTAGGAAATAAATGCATGTATCTCTTTGTATTTTTCAGATAATCAACCCCAATTTCATTCAAGAAGGTGAGTTAAGGACAGCTGTGCTGCAGTTGTGATGTACTCTGGAGCCATGGCATGCTCTGCACCTACCAGCATTTTCAGCAAAGGCAGCTCTCTGCTGCTCAGTCCCAGGGAAAGCAGGCTTCCTGCTGGCTGCTCAGCTCAGACAGCCTGAAGCCACAGGCCAGACTGAACCCCCCAAACCTGCCCTCCCAGAATCTCATCCACCTCCCAGAGCACAGAGCTGGGGGGTGGACACTCCCCTGCACCTCCTTCTCTGAGCTGTCCACAGCTGGCTTTTCATGGAGGGCAGCTTCAATAACATAATCCCAGGAGTCCCAGCTGTTTGGGATCCAGATCCTATAGTTCATCCTACAATGTATTCTCTAGCCTTGCATGACTCTAGACATCCTCACCTGCAAATTAAAAGAGGTGTTGTGTGTGTGTCCCCATGGATTTTTTTACAGTGGCTCCAGAGTTTCTTGTGCCATTAGTGGACATCACCTGCCTGCTTGGGGACACAGTGATGCTGCAGTGCAAAGTCTGTGGGCGACCCAAACCAACTATAACCTGGAAGGGACCAGATCAAAACATTCTTGACAATGACAACAGCACAGCCACTTACACGGTGTCATCCTGGTAAGGTCCTTCCTGTGGATCCCAACATAGCTGGTCCTGATTATTGTGTTACCCTCAATCATGGCACCAGCTGGCTACAAGACTCATTAGGATGCAGTTAATTAAGTCTGGCATGGCATGTCAGCACATCAGTGCAGCGAACAGTGTCTGGAAAGGGTCAGACTTTGGGGCTGGGGTAGCTGTATTTGCTTCCCAAGCTGATGTAGGGTATTTCCACAAAGTGCTGCTGGCAGACGTGAGCTTGCTCCCGTTGACTTCCTGAGCCAGCTGCAACCCAGGAGACAGAATGTTAACAACATATTAGTTTGGCTAGTATTGCCTCTGCTGGGGATTCTCTGCTTGACTTTGATGCCATGATCTCCTTTGGGAGTCAAGCAGAGCAAGCCCTCACCAGTTTGCAATACCCCTATCACTGAGCATTTTCTCATCTTACGGGCAGAGGTGTGGTTACAGTTTTCCTGAGCCTTTCCTCAGCTGTTCCTAAAAAGCCCACATGTGCACATGGGAAGGCTACATCTGGCTGTGCTTGGACAGAAAGATGATTGTCATTATGTTCCTGGCTTGGCTAGCTGAAAGGAAAACTATCTTTACAACAAGCACTGGGAAGATTCAGAAAGATCTGGAGTTGAATTCAGGTCAGGTAACAGCCTACTGCTGAATGCTCATCTGCAGCTTATGTAAGCAATTTGGGCCAAACTGCAGTGGAAATCTCCAGGAGGCAATCTTTCATTTCAACTTTTCAGCACTTCTGGCTCAGGCTGAAATCAATCCAGGGAGTACAAAGTCACTGAAAGTGAAAAAAGAACACTAAGAGAGAAGGGATTTTACATGTTCAATAAAAAAAAAACCCTTACATCTGATCAAGAGCTTTCTTCAGAGACCATTGGCTTGTGCAGTTGCCCCAGAGCATCCAAAATTGTCTTTAGCTATTGCTCAGTAGATCTCCTAGTGCCTTATCTTCAGCCTCTGGCTGGGCTTGGGATGGGGGGTATTTCCATACAGGGTTCTGGTTTTCATCACAGTCCTCTGCCTGTGCACTGTCAGCACTTGCATTGTCTTCTTACTCAAATACTCCTTCCATGAAGACACTGCCTGCCAAGCAGAGGCCCAGCAGATCAGTGGCTCTTACAAATCTTGCTGGCATGAGTGTCTGGATTTCAGGGAGAGGGGATATTTCTGTCCTGTTTGAAACCAGCACAGTCAGACCAGCAAAAGCTGCAGTGTCCAGACAGTTATCCTGACAACCAAGTCCTTCTGCAGTTCCTGACAGATTAAGCATTCAAGAACTAGCCTACTTTTGCCATCAAGGAAACGTATTGTTGGCTCTGAGCTGGGTCTCCAGTACAGCTAAAACAGTTACACAAGCAAAATCCTTTAATTCAGGCCAGCTCCCTCAAATTGCGTATTGGAGACTGAAGTGTGCAAACAGCAGTGACTATGAACAGACCTGCTGTAAATTCATGAGACTCCACAGAGCTGTTTATTTTCTGACTGGCCTGAAGACTGAATGTGTCATGAATTCAGTGCTGTGCTCTTTATCCCTGGCTGTTATGAGATGTCAAGCCTTCCAACTGGGGACCTGGCAGCAGGGTCAGATCAATGGCACATGATCCAGGGGTCTGAGGCTCCCTGGAAATGTCACCCTATGCTTTGTGACTGCTTTCTGCATCTGTGAGAAGCCCAGTTTATCTGGTGTGTGCTGGACTTGACAGAGCAACTCACCATCTTCCAAGACAGGAAAGATGTGTGTGGATAAATCTTTCCAGATATATATAGAAATATATATAGATATATATATAGTCTAAGCATCCAGCTCTGGACAGGCACAGGCAATGTTCAACTCCTGGATTGCTTGAGTGATCCTTCACATCTCCTCCTAGGCCTCAACAGACATGCAGATTTGCATGGCAGGCAATTTGGACCAAAGGTTTGCTCAAAGGCTTCATTAACAGCCAAACCCTGACATATGGAGGGGTTGTACTTGGGCACCAAATTGCTGGAGGGATGTTCCTTCAAATGAATTAATAGGATTTGTGTGCATGTGTGTTTGCAATGAGGCAGGACAGGAACTATATAAAAACCATTAGCAAGTGAAGCAGTGCTTTATAACTGGGGCTTCCTGCATCCACAGTGACTCGGGAGAGCTCACCTTGAAGATCTGCAACCTGATGCCTCAGGACAGCGGCATCTACACCTGTGTGGCAACCAATGAACACGGAACTGCATCGACCTCTGCAACTATCAAAGTCCAAGGTAGCACATCTGACCTTAACACACATGACTTTTCCTCTGTATGGCCCCTTGGTGGGGACTGGGAGCACACAGGAACAGCACATGCAGAGGCAGCCAGATGTGGAGCAGTGCGAGGTGAATTGAGATGTTGAAGTCACACAACCATTCCTCAGCCCCAACTCCCACTGATGGCTGAAGGCTTTGCATACTCTTTGTGCTTGATTAAGTCGTCTGACCATAAACACCACATTTGGGAAATGAAAATGCACTGGCACTGGTTCAGCTCCTGTATCCTGCTAGTAGTGCTCCTTCCCAGGAGCACAGTAAGGTCAGCCAGGGGAAGCTCAGCTTCCTCAGGCTGCCAAGTCCCTGGCAGGGATGATGCCACAAGGGACTACAGAAAGCTCTGGGCTTTAGAATCTGCCTGGAGTGGGGGGAGCTGGGATCCAGTGACATCGATTTTCCACCTCCCCTTCTCTCTAGGGGACAGAGGAGGTGAGAGTAAGATTTGGCCTGGGTGAAACTGTTTTTCAGGGATTCAACTTGGAGACGTGAATTCTCAGCACTGTAATTAGTGACGCATCTAATTGCAATGAATACAAAATAACAAATTGGTGCTCAATGCCTCCAGCTCTGGGAAGGGATCTGTTAGCATGAGAGATGAGAGGTGCCAGCTGTGTTGAAGGGGATGGTCCAGAGACTAATGGCTCACTGGGGGCTTACAGATGCAGCAATGTCATGAGCATTTAAAAGTCGATTTGTTTGGTCTCACAAACCACCCTAGATATATAATTTCCCCAATTTATCCAAGCAAGTTAGTGGCTGCACTAACTACTCCTGTGCTGAAGGGAGCCCTAAGCAAAGCACAGAAGGGTTACTGGTCATTTTTCAATCTGCTCCCAAGCACACAAAGCACCATATGACACAGAAGAGCTCTGAATGCCTTGCTTGTGTCATTTTTGTATGTTCAGTGGTAACTGACTCCTCACCTGTTGCTTAGAGAAGTCCCTCTACAGGGTGCAGCTGTCCTGTAGTGACCTGATGTACCTGATAGACCTCATCTTCAGAATAAAGCACTAGCACTTGTTGATGTGATGCTGGACTTGGTGTCGTTTTCTCTTCCCAAGGTGTGCCAGCTGCCCCAAACCGCCCCATTGCTCAGGAGAGAAGCTGCACCTCTGTGATCCTTCGCTGGCTGCCCCCATCCAGTACAGGCAATTGCACCATTTCAGGCTACACTGTGGAGTACAGAGAAGAAGGTAAGTGGTGTGAGGTGTGCTTGCTGCCTGCGAGAATGAGAGCAAGTTTCCTTTATGACACAACAGGTCCCAAAAGCATTCTTATCACTACTGGGATGCCACTAGTTGTAGCTTACAGTTCCCGAAGTCTAAGCCAGAAAGAAGCCCTTTTATCATCCAGTCCAAGCTCTCATATATTACAGACCTTTCTGTTTACGACAAGTGTGCTAAGCTAAAACATATTCATCACTAAGGCATCCTTTTATCATTTGCATTCTACCTCCATGGTGTCCATCCTTTCAGGAGGGTGCTTTCCAGAAATGCAAAACCCAAGCAGCCTCGTTATTTTTTTGATCTGGATAAAGTTGCAGATCCCTGCATACTTTTCAAGCTCAGCTCTGAAATCCATTTGTTCTTAAATCCAATAATCCTTTTCCCCTGAAGCATTAGCTAGAAATTAAATGCACTGTTTTCCCAATATGCACAGGCATGTGCTCTTGAAAAGGGCATTTGAAATAATTCACATCCCTTTTTACATTCTTCCTGCAAAGGTGTGAGGGCCCCTGGGCAGTAAACCTTGTTGTGGGTATATGGCCTCTCTTTTTTCCCCTTCATCCTTCAAAAAATCCTACCCCATTTTTAGTAAATGTGTAAACCTAATCACTCCATCATATTAATGCCATCTCCTAGTGAATAGTCTTCCTTGACCCTCACTGTGCCATCAGTGTGACTGGCATCTTTGTAAAAGAATAAAATCTCCTTTATTAACAATAATCCCCAAAACAAACAACAAAAATCTCAGCAGTGTTTTCAGTATTCCTCCCATTTCAAAGGTAAAACAGACTTATAAAACCAACCATGACCTTGTGAGACGTGGCAATCAGAATTTGTCCACAGTATACACAAAATAAATTGGTCATGGTAAATAATGTAAAGGTAAAAGCCCCTGAACTTACTAAAATAAGATAAAATTTTATGTGTTCTTGAAGAAATCACCGTCTGTGACAGGGTTCTGTGTTCCTGTTTTTTGTTCTCTGACCCTGTACAGATGAGTAAGTATTGCTCCTTTGGTTACCAGAGGTTAGGCAACGGCTGGGTTTGTTTCTGATAAGACCAGGAACACATGACAGTCACACATTTCTTTGCTGCAATTCTGTTCATCTGGAAGCTGCCTGTGTCAAGCCTCAGCAAGCTGGTTCTCCTCATGCAGCTTCAGCTTTCACTGTAGTCACCACATCTTCATCTGCAAAAGCATTTGGATTGCACTGACACCCTGGCTCAGCTTCATCTCCCTTGCCCATGGTTTTGGGGGGGGTTTTGCAGTATTTCTGCTACTGTTTCTCTCACAACAGAGCTGCCACCAAATCAGCCCTCCACTTCTGTCTTATCACACTGCCCTGAGACATCGCTTGCAGCACACAGCCACAGCTAAAGTGGTGGAGAGATCAGCTTCTCCCTGGGCTGTGCTTTTTCCATCATTATCAGTCAACCGAGGGGCATTTCCTTATTTTCTCATTTAGCCAGATGGGAAGGTGGCTGCAACATGCAATAGCTTCCTGTGATCCATTTCTGGTTTAAGTCTGCTGTAACATTGCCTCTTAAAAACCCTGTAGGTTTGAACCTCCCGGGGTACTACCTAAGTTGGGCAGAGAAAGCCTCAGCCCTGAGCTCACACAGTGAGTGTTTCCCTGAGCTCCCCTTCTCTCCCTCTGTCCAACAGGCTCTCAGGTCTGGCAGCAGTCAGTAGCCTCAACTTTGGACACATACCTTGTCATTGAGGACCTGTCCCCAGGCTGCCAGTACCAGTTCCGAGTGAGTGCCAGCAATCCCTGGGGGATCAGCTTGCCCAGCGACCCATCTGAATTCGTGAGGCTCCCAGAGTACGGTGAGTGGGCACTGCAGGGAGGGACTGAGGCATGCAGGAGTCCACCTGTGCCATCTGTATGGTGTGTTTTTATGGGTCCTGATACAAACAGGGATCCTGGACCAACTAGGAATACAAGAAAAAAACAGGGAGATGCTCAGAGCCAGCTCCTGCCCCCAGAAAGGTTTTTCATGTCTTCACCTCCATCCAGGCTCAGAGCCTACCTCTGGCACAGAGGCTATTGTAGATTACAAGCAGGTCCCTCCTTTCTATCCCCAGACTATTTCTTGTGTTTATCTCTGCCCCACAGGCTCCATGTCCTGGCTGGTGTCTGTCCTGCCTTTCCAGCAATGCCAGCAGCACCAGCAGCTTCTGCTGGGCAGCCCAGCTGGGGGCTGCAATTCTGCTTGCAAAATGTTCCTCCTTGAGCAATGCAGCTGCAATGGGAATGCTTTGATGGAGGCAATTCCCAAGTGCTTGGTGCTGCAGGAATTTGGGGTACAGCTCGCTCTCCAAGGCGCTGTGAGCAGAGCCCCTTTTCCCCATGCTGTTAAACCCCTGGTGTGTAACTAGGTCTGTGACTGGCCTGGGTAGCCTGTGCTGGATGGAACATGAATTCACACAGTATAGCTCTACCCTCTGTCTGTGTGGCCCTTTTCAACCCAAAATTGCAAGGACAGATTTGAGTCCCCGTTATCCATACCTTCCCCTGGGGAGCTCTGGCATTTAGTGGTCCAACACACTGGAGCTGTGCCTGAGCAGTATGAAACTGGACTCCTAGTGATGTTTCCTGTCTTAATAATACAATCTCACATAATTTTAAAATATAGTCCACAGCAAACTGTCTTTAACTTTATATCTTCTTGAATGTTCTTTGTTCTCTCAAAGACTCCGCTGCTGATGGTGCCACTATTTCATGGAAGGAAAACTTTGACCTTGCCTATGCAGAGCTGCATGAGATTGGGAGGTAATATTAACTCTGCTTATCACTGCAATAAAGCACTCAAACAATGGCTTGAAGATTTTTCCTTGGTGGAGAGTTTGGGTTATTTTTGTAGTTAGCTTGAAAACTGCTGCTCCTTTCAAAGAGCATTGCATATCAGATACTGATTAAAATACTGACTAAATTCTGTTTTTCAAGATAAGTTCTGATTTGAGAATTGCAACTTGGCAAACTGGTGAGAAATTAGGCAGCCAAATCTCTGGCAGTTGGTATCTTCTCTGTCATCTCTGATCTGAGGTCCTGTTTTGAAGTCATGACAATTTACTGGTTCTGGATAAGCTTAGCCTCAAAGACTGAGTTTGCCAAAACACTTGGGCATGTGACTGACTTATCTCTGCTGATTGGGAGGGTGAGTTGAACAGAGCCTAAATAGGAGCAGCACATGCTGTCAACCCTTGGAGCTCTGCACAGATAACAGATAAGGGGCATGAAAATAATTCAGGTTAATGCAATTAGTTCTTCAGCTCAGATGCCAGGGACAAGTAACTGGGGTTGCAAGGAAAGGAGTCCCTCTGGGTCTGTAGAAAACAGTGATGTATTAGTAAGAGCTCAAGTTCAACACATGGTTTCACTGTGTAGTTTTACTTTCAGGAATGGTACTATGGTCTGTATGAGTTTCCTAAATGCCTTCCTGACAGCTTTTTTCTCAATTTCTTACTGTGTGTCTGAAAAAGTGAGTCAAAATGGTAGGTTAGTGATTATTTAACAAGGCTTTTCTTTTAGTTATTTGAGAAAGTTTGGTCTCTTTAATAAAGCAGCTGGAGAAGGGAGACCCACAGCTAAAATAAAAGGAGATAGAACCTGTAAAAGTGGCAGCAAATTGAACCCAGGGGAGGTTGTTAGAGGATATCAGTGTGGCTGCACAAAGCAAAGTGACAACGTTTGCTCTCAGTGTTTGCTAATCCCCAATGAATCTCTAAACCCAGGGTAAGAGATGGAGTGCCTTTGTTGAAAAAGGTTATGAACAACTTGTTAAATCTGATTCCTTGAGAAATATTAATGTGATGAATCAAAAAACCTTTAAAAAATCACTCTGTTATTGAGCTAAAAACTAGGCATGATTTATTCATGAGGCCACTTCATTATTCTGTTTTCTTTATAATTTCAGGGGTCGATTCTCCATAGTAAAGAAATGTGTCCACAAAGCCACCCGGAAAGACGTTGCTGTAAAATTCATTAGTAAAAAAATGAAAAAGAAAGAGCAGGCAGCACATGAAGCAGCTTTGTTACAACACTTGCAGCATCCTCAGTACATCACTATCCACGATACCTACGAGTCTCCTACTTCATACATCTTAGTTTTGGAACTGTAAGTACACAGAGCTTGGATTCAAGTGTCAGGGTAGGAATCACAGCCCTGTTAAAGCCTAGCACAAAAATCACCCTGAGTTCAGCAGGGCAAAGGTTTTATTGATTGTGATGACAAATGAAATAGCCATTTTCTGCACAGTTTCCACTGCCTTTTCTTTACAGTAAGTAAGATTCAGAGAGACAAATAAAACTGCTTTCTACTTGGGTGAAGCTTGGGTAATTTGTTCCATTGAAAAGCAGCAGACTTCCTTGGGCAGTTTTGTCCACTTTTTACATTTGAGTAAAAGTGTTTCAGCTAGATTGAAGTCATGATGTAGGAACCATTCCAGTGCTTTTTGGTAAAAAGACCTGTGTAGCAACCCATGCCAACCCCATAAGGAGAAAGAGCAACCAAACTCCAAAATGCTTTGTTACAGTATATCCAACAAAGTATATTTGGGCTATTTGATTGTTTGTTTGTGCAGATAAATAAACTAGGTGGAAAACTTTTATTGGGTTAGTTTTCCCACAGAAAATATTACCAGCTGAAAATGTCAGTGATTTTTTTTTCTCCATTATGTAACCAACTCTATAAATAAATAGATGAATCCAAATAATTAAGAAGCTGTGTTTCCAGAGGGATTGTCTCTGTCGATTGAATCCATCCTTAAGCAAATGAGTTTACTTTAAGACTGTTGCTAAATTTTTCAAGGACTGGAGATAACAATTCAGAATTAATCATTCTACCACTTCCATGGCCTGTGGTGTCTTGAGATATCATTAAATACTCATCAGATCTTGCATTTTATTTTCCTCCCTTTTTTAGGTCACAAAGTTTCCATTGCAATCTTGTTTTCAAATACGAACTGTTGCTAGAGATGCCATGTGATGTTTCATGAGCAGGGTTTGGTTTGTTTGTAGGATGGATGATGGTCGTCTCTTAGATTATCTGATGAACCACGATGAACTTATGGAGGAAAAGGTGGCATTCTATATAAGAGACACAATGGAAGCCTTGCAGTACCTTCACAACTGCAGAGTGGCTCACTTAGACATAAAGGTAAGAACAAAGAATGATGCTGTTATTCCATGCCCTGGAGCAGACAGTTCCCAGCTGTGCAGACAGGGAGGATGTGCAGCCTGTGCCCAAGGATATGCAGCCTGTGCCCTAGATGGACAAGCTGTTGATCAGAGGAAGGAGTTACTGACCTGCAGCGCCAGGTCTTTTCCTCCAGACAAGAAATGCACCTTTTTCTTTGATTCACTGGTTTGTTCCCAAGGGCTTTCTGGATTTAATGATGGAGAAGGAAAATGTCTGAGAGACAAGAGTGAGATGTCACTAACACCTGACTGAAAGGAAACTATGAATAATTCGGCAGAGTATGGTTTGAGCTCACACTGTACCAACTCAGCCTCCAAGCTTGTTGAGCAGAGCTGGCTCATGCCCAGGCACTTCAGGGCAGGCCAGGGGGAGTCCATGTCCCCCTCACATCTGCAGCAGTGCCCTTGGGAGCCCAAAGCAAGGGGTAGGGAGGGTGCCAGGGAGCAGGAGGTGGGCAGGGCTGGCAGGGGCAAAGGAAAAGAAAAGCAGCACATTGCATTGTACTGCAGAGCCTGAGAAGGGAATTGGGTGGGAAATACACCCACGGAGGGGTTCAGAGGAAGAACAAAGAACAAGTTGCATTTTAGAGAAGAAATTGGGGTATTCTCTAACGTCACACTCAGACTAGTACAGCTCGTACCTGCTTTTGTGAGCACACATGGCAGGAGGGACTGTACTGTCCTGGATTTGGCATTGTACTGCTGTCCTCCCCAGCATCCCAGTTATCTTGGATGACAGAGAATTAGCCATTGAAATTATTATCAAGTGTTCCAAGTTTTGTGATCTGCAACATTGATTCTGGTTGCCAGGGATATCAGATAATCTATAACTCTTTGCAGACTTAAATGGCAATTAGAAATGGACAATGAGCGATGAACTTAACTTTCTTATATACTGGACAATCCAGCTGCAGGGAGTTCTATTCTCATCTCTCCAAGCCCCAGGCATGTCAGATGAAGCAACACTTTAATTTTTCTGCTGCCTCTACCCCTACAAAAAAAATTCCATTTGTACAGGACCTTATGTGAGAATTAGATCCAAAAGGCTAAATCATCCTGGTTTCTTTCTATGAGATTGTTTGTATTTTTTTCTCTATTTATATGACCTGTCAAAAAGTACGTATTACTTGGAGGTAAGAAACTGCATTGAATTCTCTGTTTGATCATAAGATACTTCCCAGAAACAAGGTGGGAATCTAATTTTCTGTGACCTATTTGCAGTTCCCCTGAATGAGGAATGCTAAATAAAGCACCTTCTGTTGCTAAGTGGGAAGCAGAGATGCACTGGCAGTGACAGCAGACCTATCCATGGACTGAGTTGTCCCAGGATGTGTTGCTCAAGGATGTGTTGATTTTGTCAATAGAGACTGCACAAGAGCTGAGCAAGTGGAGAGATTGGAACAGCAGTGTACTGAACTTTGCTTTATATATATTTAGCTATAGCCATGAGGGAGCAGTAAAATATGCATGAGGATAAGGGAGAGAAAAAAAAATCCAGAGGCGTACAAGAAGTACATTCAGAAATCATCTCAGACCCAACAAAGGAAGGATAATCCATGTTAAGTCCCCAGTGCAGAGTGTACAGGCAATGCTCAGAATCTCCCACTGAGAGAAACCTTAAATACTGAGAGTTGCTAAAACAGAGAGAAAACCAACTGGGATGAAAGGTAATTGCATGCTGGCTTGGAAAGCATGACTGTGTCCTGCTGTGTATAGGGGAACACTGGCAGCTCCATGTCAACCAACAGCAACAGTCATGGCACACACTAGAGTCCCTCCCAGGGTAGTGGGTGCAAAATTGAACATTTACTTCATGAAGAACATATCTGCTGCAAGTTAGGCACACTTACTTAGCCAGCTGTCATCTGAACAAATGGAATCTAAATAAACTGATCAGATATATACAAGTCTTATTAAAATTTAAAAATCCGTCAGTGCTCTTAATCTGTAGAGATTAGTTTGGGAAAATAAACTGTAAGTATTTGGGACAAAGTGCAAAATCCCAGTGTGTTGCCCTAGCACTAAAGAGGATCTTGTCATTGCAACTGCAGCATTGATCTGAATTTGGAGCAAACAGCAGCTGAGCTGCTTCCTTATCATTCACTCTCCTGCTCTCTACTTTGCACATCCAATTAAATGCAAGTTTTGATTGGCCATTAAACCTACATGAAACCTACCCATTTTATTTGCCAAAATACAGTTAGGATTAAGTTCGTATCATTATCTTTTCAACAGCCAGAAAATCTGCTAATTGATTTAAGAATCCCAGTGCCTCGAGTCAAGATCATTGATTTGGAAGATGCAGTCCAGATCACAGGTCATTACCATGTCCACCACCTCCTTGGAAACCCAGAGTTTGCAGCCCCTGAAGTTATCCAAGGCCTTCCTGTCTCCCTGAGCACGGATATTTGGAGCATTGGGGTTCTCACGTACGTCATGTTAAGTGGTGTCTCTCCATTCCTTGATGAAAGCAAAGAGGAGACTTGTATCAACGTGTGCCGAGTAGATTTCAGCTTCCCGCACGAGTACTTCTCTGATGTTAGTCACGCTGCCAGGGATTTCATCAACGTTATCCTCCAGGAAGATTTCAGGAGAAGGCCGACGGCAGCCACTTGTTTACAGCACCCCTGGCTGCAGCCACACAATGGCAGCTATTCCAAGATCCCACTGGATACCTCCCGCTTGGCTTCCTTCATTGAGCGCCGCAGGCACCAGTATGACGTGCACCCGGTCCCCAGTGTCAAGAGCTTCCTGTTGAGCAGGATGAACCTGGGCACATAGGGCCTCCATCCATGGCATCCTACGCTGCTGGTCCTGAGCCAGGTGCCGGGAGCACCACCGGGAGCTAACAGGCACCACGTGGATCCATCTGTACATATTCCGTGTTCGGTGTTTGCCTTTCACCAACTGCAGGGTGCCAATCACTGCTGACATGGCAATGGGACCAAGGCAAAGAGGGTGACAGCAGCAGGGACATACTCCCTCTCTTGGGGTACATGGTGTTGTCACATGCTCTGCCAAAAAAGGACTGCAGGAAGCAAACACCAACTGGGAACGAGAGCCAAAATTGCAGTTGCCTTAATCTTTGTGAGGCAGCCTTATAAGAAATCCTCTTGATCTTGCTGAACTGAATTCAAAATGTACAAAAGATTAGGAGTAGGATAGTGGGGGGGAGTGAGACCAGGCTGACCTTAGCATGTACTGCAGAACTGGACTGTTCAGTTTTTGCTGAAATCATTGCAAGCCTGCTCCAGGTTATCAGTCAGATTTCTCATGCCCCATGTGTCCGGGTCTGCCATGATTTCAGTGGGGACTTTGCCTGCATAGGACATGCAAGATCAGGCTCCAGTCACTGCTGGATCAGGTTCCATGGTGGCACGGCTTAGGTACACTCCTGTTGCGTGGTAGTGCTCAGAACAAAATCCTCCATTAAGCCCCTCCTTGGACTTTCTGCTCTGTTAAGTCAACGTGCAGCACCTTTCGGAGCTACGATTAAGGCAATGAATTCACTGGAGCATACAGCTGGTTCTGACTAAGCACAATGGGACTATGGTGGGTTTTTAAAAAGCATTTTATACACATTGTACAGAGATCTTTTGCAAAACCTGTGCATTGAGAAAAGGCAGAGTCCAATTTTTGCAGTATCTGTAAACTAGATGACAATGGTGATGAAGACAATTTTTTCTATCACAGGTTTTCAGTATACATATATTGTATCATAGATATAAATATATATAAATATAGAGGATCCTGTTCCATTTCTAGCTTCGGAATTGCTTGGCCCAAAGTCCATCTAAGCCTTTCAGAGTGCAGTAGGAGTGGTGAGTTCATTCTTGTGCTTACAGCTTGAAAATCGTTTTCAGTGTTGAAAGTATGTCATTTGTTTCATTTCCAAACTTGTAAATATCTCTCAGCCACCATTAGCACCTCATAACCAAAGCATTCATGAGGATATTTTTATGTCCAAAGCCTAATTTGTAATAAAAAAAAAATATTGACAATTAAAACATTTCTCTCTTGCAAGCCAAGTTGCAACATCATCATATTGATGTTACAGTGACAGAGCCAGCCTTAGGTATAACCAACATAGAGAGCCTGCAATGACAAATCAGCAGTTTGTAGGTTGGCCAAATTTTCCTTTCCAGAAATGGGACTGGAAGGGGAAACCAGCTGGGGCTTCCCCATCCTACTGCCACACCACAAAGCTCTACAGCCTTGAGGGGTTATGATCAAAGAGATTTTTCCCCCTGGCACATGGGTACTTTGTCTCGGTGCTGAGTGCCATTTGTGTGCCTCTAATGGGAAATGGCGGTTGTTACCAAAGGTTTTCCTAAGGAAAAGGGCTTGATCTGACCATGTGTGCTCATATAGACTCTCTTCCAAGGGTTAGAGCCAAATCTCATTTACCATCCAAGTAAGTGCACTGTGAGCCTGCAGGAGCAAGCACTGTCTCTGCCAGTGGGTGGTGGAGATACCCTGCAAATACTGTTAAATTCTCAGGGCTCTAACAGCTCTTTTTTGACCCACCTCCAAGCTCAGTTTCACAGCAGGGAGGGGACCTGGCCTTTCTCTTTGTGCTTGCTCTATCACTACACCAGAGTGGTCAGTATTTTGCTAGTGGAGAAGAGAGGAGGCACAGCCAAAACCGTCAGCGTTCAGCACTGAGTGTGTGCAACAAAGTACAGCCCTTGACACCAGGGAGCCACAGGCAGAAGGAGGAGCCCAGGAGCCTCAGCAGAATCAGAAGTGGTTCTGGGAGACATCTAATACAGGGACTTGTGGAAGGTTTGAAATTGAAAAGTGTTCATGGAAGGTTAAGTGTTTTGAATCATCTAGAACCTATCTCAGTTCCTCTCTAGAGCAGCAGCTGATTCTCTAAGCAAACCAGCAGCACCTCTTAGATAAAGACCAGACTCTCATCCTGAGCAACAGTGCAGAGTATGCAATTTCTTAGCAACTGAACACAGACAGCAGTCAAGGGGGGTCTTTAATTACCACCAGCCTCAGGTACTCTCTCACTACAGGACTGTCTGTAATTCTTCCTATTTGTCAAAGCTGGCTCTTTGTGCTGTGATTGTGCTGCCCTTAAAAAAATGTTTGTGGAAGTGTGGTCTGTAAAACCCACAGCTTTTATTAGGCCCATGGGTACAGTTTAAGCCACAGGCTTTTTGCTTGGCTTTAATACAAACAAATTCTCATGTATCACATGAAATTTGGAGTTATTTAGCATTTTGTTTTCCTACCTCCTGCATTCCCGTGTCAAACTACAACAGCAGACACTTTGGATGCAGAGAGGGGAAAAGCTGGATGGTTTAAGGGAACATTTAAGCCTCTTATTGCTATCAAATGACAGAAAAGAAAACCCAAAAAGCTCAAAGAGGAAGGATAGGTACTGGTGCTCAGATTCAAAAAAGACTCCTTGTTGAGAGAGCTGGAAGTGCTGAACTCTGAAGATTTTTAATGTTCTGGGGTTACTTTTTTTTATGGTTTTGCTTTTTCCATATTCATATTACATAGAGAACGCCTCTTCCCAGGCACTGCTCTTCTTAGTATGTTCAGGAATACTTGAACCAGTTAAAATTTCCATATAATGTTTGTGATTATCCTACTTTTTATCTCAAAGATTTCTTCTGCCTGAATAATATCAAGCTGATATGGAATGCTGCCATACAAAAAATACGGAGGAAGTATCCTGACTTTGCTCTTTCAAAGTCTTTTTAAGCCAACCTGTGGTGCCTCTGCAGATACAACAGGTCCTGTAACTGCTGAAAACTGTAACTCCATTGTAAAGAAATTACAGAACCTCAGTAAGTAGGTCTGGAGTGCACGCACTGGGTGAGAAGAACCACAGTCAACCCCCTGTGTAGCATTCTTCAGCTACTGGATTATTTGGTGCATGAAATACAGTCTGTAACAAACACAGTTTCTCAACAAAGCTCCCAAGAGAACATCTGACCCCGAGGGGAAGATTTCCACCTGCAGCTGTACCACTCAGGGTGTTCCCAAGGCAGCTGAGTGAAGGTGTGGTGGTGGCTGCGCCCTTTAGCTTCTCCAGCAGCTTCCAACCATCCAGGATGACCAACAGGAACACTGACAACAGTGCACCACAAGCTCTGTGTGGAGTGGCACTGTGCGCACACACACTGCCTCCAGACATCTCCACAGTGCTCTTAGCCTGCTCTGACATCAAAGTGTGGCTCCCAGTGTCCCCAGGTACTGGGTGACAGGAAGGCAGCAGCAAAGGTTCTGGTGAGACAGAGCCCACAGGACACGGTGGCATGGGGGGCTCCTTATTTAAAATGGCTTCATGTAATGAATGTGCAATGAGAACTCGCCTCTCTCTCCACTCCACCTGGAGCAGCCAGGCCAGGGCAGGAATTCTGCTGGCCAGTGTAGCACTGCCAGCCCCCATCAGGTGTCCAGGCACTTGCTGCCTTGTGAGAGGTCCCCACCTCCCCCACAAGCTGCCAAGCCTCCTGTGCATGGCACTGCAGGGGTGACACACAGCCAGTCCAGGGTTGGAGACTTTAAAGCAATCCAGGCTTTAAAATTTGTAAAATGTCTCTTTCTTCTTAGTCACACCAACAAGTTTTATTTAGTCTTACTGCCCTTTTATTTCAAAAGACTATGGATTTTTTTTTCCCCGGTAACATGTATCTTTTTACTTTTAAGTTAATGCTGAGACAAAGTCTGTGCCCTCAACTGACCTGTACAAGGCTGTGGCTTCAGTGGAGTTCATTAGCATTTCTGACAATGCTATTAGACCTTTGCTACAAATACTCTGCATAAAGGCTGAATGCAGAACCACATGTTATGATCTGACTATAATTAACCATTTTCTAATACCCTTGCAATGAGGGAACCGCATCAAGTGACCTGGGATAATATAAACTTCAGGTAAAGGGTTCTCTGTGCACATAAAGGTCTAAGAGATAATTTACATGCACAGGGGCTCACCACCTGGTTTTGTTTCTGTTCCTTTCACAGCAGAGGTGCATTCTTCTTTAATACAGGGCTTGGGTTTATTTTCGAGCTCATTCACTCATGTCCCATCAGAAAACGGTGCTTTCCCGTGGAAACAAAATCCTATTTTACTAGGCTGACTGCACACTGCCATCAAGTGATGTACTCTCGTTCTGGGATCTGTATAGTGCTGAGTGTTTCCATAGCGTCAGGATGCTGAATGTTTGCTGTAACTATAGTCTTTATTATGGAGCTAGTGAAAAACCAACATCTCTACTCAAGCCATATTTCACCTTCATGTCCAATTCTGATGCTGGTGCTTTTACTTCTCTTTCTACCAAACTGTTCAACACTGCTCTGCCACTGAGGTCAGTTTGCTGATAACTTTTGGAAAGCAAATGCAACAGCAAATGCAAAAAAAAAAAAAAATTAAATTTAAATCTCAGACTTATTAACCGAGATAAGAGCAAACAGTTGGAACATATTGATGCTTTTCTTAGCAACAATCCACTGAAGGAGGAAAAAAGAAACAGTATTGCTAACAGCTCAGCATTTTCAAGGTGCAAAGTAATTCCACAGCCTTAATTATTTCAGTGTATTGCTGGTCTGCCTTAAATGTATCTTGTTTTATTGCGGATTTCATTTTGTATGCACACAATGTCGGTTTGTAAAGGCACGTTTGTAAATATTTCCTTTGTAAGTCTAATCACTCATGTGTACTGTTGTGAGGTGACTACTTGCTGTCCCATGTTGTTGTTACTATACTGCAGTATATATGATCATCTACAGATGTAGCTTCGACCTGTACATCTCCTGTCCTTGCATTCCTATAAATAGAGTATACTAATGACTCCGTTTCTGGGCTTTTTTGATTAAATAAAGTCATTCAGAGAAGAATGGGTCTGTCGTACTTCCACACGTGTGGCGTCTTTCTGAGCGAGGCCTGGGAGGCTCAGGGCAGGCTGAGTGCTTCATTCAGCTCTTTTTTCCGGAGGGATCTCGCAGGGAACCAGCCCTGGGATTGTCACCCAGGCTGCATCCACCCTGCGGCCTTGTGGCAATCCCCCGGGAGCCAGCGCGGCCAGAAACCCTCGGGCCACATCACACCCTCCGTGCACCGGTGATTTCTGCTTCCCGGGGCAACGGGCTGACGGGAGAACTGGGGATCGTGTAGTTCCCGGGGAGCAGGGCGGGGATGGCGCAGCTGGGGCTGCCGACGCGGGGAGGGGATGCGGGACAGGCCACACGGATCCCGGGATGGCGCAGATGGCATTCCCACCGCGAGAGGGGATGCGGGCCGAGCCACACGGATCCCGCGGGCCACACGGATCCCGGGATGGCGCAGATGGCATTCCCGCCGCGGGAGGGGATGCGGGCCGAGCCACACGGATCCCGCGGGTCACACGGTGTCCCCGCCCCGCGCCCCTCCCGCTGCTGCATCATCTCGGCGCGCCGGGCCGGCGATGGCGGCGGGGGCTGTGGGGCCTGAGGGGGCTGTGGGGGCTGTGGCGGCGGCGCTGAGCGGGGCGGGCGCGCTGCGCTTCGGGCACTTCGTGCTGAAGAGCGGCCGCGCCTCCCCCGTGTACATCGACCTGCGCAGCCTCGTGTCCCACCCGCGGCTGCTCCGGCAGGTGCTGCCCGGGGCGGGTCGGGCCCCACGCGTGTCCCTGCCTGGCGGGCTGACGGGGCCCTCAGGGCGAGCGGGGCGCTCCCGGGGCTGAGACCCCGCACGGTCGGCTCTCGGGTCGTGTCGAGCAGCCTGATTCTTACAAAGCGTTTGGTTTTCCTTTCCAGGTTGCAGGACTTCTGTTCCAGGCGGCCCAGGATGCGGGTGTGGAGTACGACTGTGTGTGCGGCGTTCCGTACACGGCACTGCCGCTGGCCACCATCATCTGCGCGGAGCAGCAGCTCCCAATGCTCATACGGAGGAAGGAAGCGAAAGACTACGGTAAAGCCTTCGAGTCAAGAGTTTGCAACTTACCCTGTTTGGGAAATGACTTCATATATTTGCGGTTCTTCTGTAATGCACGGCATCTCCGTTGCAGTTTAAGGTTACCATTGCAGTTTTAGAAGCAGGTCCTTTCCCCCTAAAGCAAACCTACAGCGTCCCAGCCTGATCAGCCTCTCCCAGCTCATTGCTGATAAGCTGCAACTTTAGTCCTGCTGTAGGAGAGTTGGAGACGCTTGGAGGGTGTTTTCTGTTTCTTTGGTTTTGTTTGTTGTTTGTGGGAGCTTGTTTCTTTTCTTTAGCAACATCTTTTTTTTTTTTTTTTTTTTTTTTTTTACCCCTTGTTACCCTTGCCATGGTTCTGGGTTGGTGGCCTCGTCCAGAAGTGAGGATTTATGACTCAGATTCTCCAGCATGCTGAGACCGGAACCACATTTCTCTCTCAAACAGAACTTTTTGCATATTGACTGCAAAAGGAGCCTTTCTAGTCTGTTCTTCGTTTATCTCTCAAACCCTTTTTTCTTTCATTATTCTATGGTCCTGTAATCAGTGAGCCAGGTGAACAGCAGTCCCTTCTCTACTCAATGAGCCACTTATTTGATTGTGATAAAGGAAGAGGGAGAGCAGACTGAAGCATTAACCTGCCATATAACTGGATTTCTATGCATCCTCTTCCAACAGTGTGTAATTAGAAAGTACACTTGTCAAAACTAAATGCTACTCCTGTGTCAGGCAGTGGGCCAGGCATGGAAACATTTGCTGCTCCTTCTTGTGAAGCACAAGCCAGTTGTGACAGCGATTAACTGCTCCTGGGAAAGCCGGGCATCCTTTGTCATTGCCCCACAGGAGGCCTTTCATGGATGTGTGGCTGTTGTTAGTTAGGACAAAGGCACTTGAGGCTTTACTCCTTCTAATTGTTCTAACAGGCATATTAAACACAATGCTGACTGTGGAAAACGGGACATGCTGAAGAGTGCCAATAACTTGGCTGCCTTAAAGATGTTTTAAATAATGAGAGAATAGTGTGGTAATTCTGAGCCTTCAATCCATGACAGTAATAAACTTCTAAAGTGATCTTATTCAAACATTGGAATTTGTGCTGTTAACAGGGTGCCAGTTTTGTTAATGGAGCATAACTTCTGGAAACACTAAGTAGTATTTTATTAGCTTGGAGTAGTAACAATCTTCATGAATTGAGTTACAGATGTGAGTGAGATGTGGTAAGAACTGTGATAAGTGGTATCACGTAATAAAGTTTTGATACACTAAGGGTTTTTTGGGTCTTCTAAACATTAATTTGGTGGAATGTTTGCTTTTTATTTTTCAGGTACTAAGCGGATGGTAGAAGGCACCATTAATCCAGGAGAGACATGCCTGATCATTGAAGATGTGGTAACAAGTGGATCCAGTGTACTGGAAACTGCAGAAGTTCTTCAGAAAGAAGGATTGAAAGTCACAGATGCCATAGTGCTGTTGGACAGGGAGCAGGGTGGGAAGGCCAGGCTGGAGCAACATGGAATTCGTCTGCACTCTGTGTGCACCTTGACTGGGGTGCTGGAGATTCTGCAGCAGCAGGGAGAAGTGGCTGCTGAGATGGTTGAGAAGGTGAAGAAATTCATTCAGGGAAATATGTTTGAGGCTCAGAATGGTGCTGCTCCTGTGAAGAGACTCTGTAAGGAGCTGAGCTTCAGTGCTCGTGCCCAGCTGCCAGGGGTGCATCCCATGGCAGCCAGGCTTCTCATGCTCATGGAAAAGAAGCAAACAAACTTGTGCCTTTCTGCTGATGTCACCAGCTCCAAGGAGCTCCTGCAGCTAGCTGCCACCCTGGGCCCCAGCATCTGTATCCTGAAGACTCATATAGACATCCTGAATGATTTCACCCAAGAGGTAGTAAAGGAGTTGAGAACACTCACAGATCGACATGAATTCTTAATCTTTGAAGACAGGAAATTTGCAGATATTGGAAACACAGTGAAACATCAGTATGAAGGTGATTATCATCAACCTCGATTTACTGTAACTTTGCTGCTGGTGTGTGTAACCGCAGTGCTGGCACAGGTTGCCAGGAGAGAGCGTGGAATCTCCAGCCTTGGGAAATACTCAAGGGGATGAGCAACCTGACCTAGCTTTGAAGTTAACCCTGCTGAGGGGGCATGACCTCTGGAGGTGCCTTCCAACCTAAACCTTTTTATGAATCTGTGGTTGTGCTCAGTAAGTACTTCTGAGTAGTTGTGTGCCATGAGAAACTTCAGACTGGCTTCTAAAGGCAGCCTGCTATTATTGTATTGCTTGTGTGCCCAGCATGGCTTTCATTTGATACTCCATCTGCAGCTGTAGAGCTGCTCTTCTGTTTTCCTGATCCTTATGTCCCATATGATCTGCATGCTAGCTGAGAAGATAGCATCTGTGACAGTGAATTTCTGGGCTACCATAAAAGTCTCAGTGAATATTAAAGGTGAGATATTAACAAGTGTTTGTGAAAAGTAAACTGAGAGATTACACTTTGTGGTTAGGCAGCTGTCAGGACTGTCTGATAAGACTGAACTTGTAACTGTCAAGCTTCAGCAGTAAAACTGCCTTTTAAAATGTGAGTGATTTAGTGTGCAGCTGTTGTTGTTTAACTGGTGCTTCCTGTTTAACACGTTTCTGATGACTCTTTGCCTGTGTCTTCTATCCGTGTTCTCAGGTGGTGTGTTCAGAATCGCATCCTGGGCAGACATCATCAATGCCCATGTGGTTCCAGGCTCTGGAGTTGTGAAAGGTCTGAAGGAAGTTGGTCTTCCTCTCCAGCGTGGCTGTCTCCTGATTGCTGAGATGAGTTCCCAAGGGTCCCTTGCAACGGGTGAATACACAAAAGCTGCAGTAAGTGGGCACTCTTGTTTCAGGTTAAAAACTTGCAAAGTGTGACAGGGAGGTTTTATGTGTTTCTAATATTTCCACTTCCAAAAGTCCCTCCGTCTCTGACTATTACAGGTGTTTGTTTTTTCCTTGGAGTCTCAGGAATATGACAGTGTGGTATTTAAAGGTTTTAGCTGCAGGCCAGTGATGTGAGGTAGTCAGAGTTCACACTTGGAATTCTCGTACACGTGCCAAGTTTGCTATTAGCACCCCCCTTCTTTTTTTCCTTTTTTTCTTTTGGCAATACATTCCTAATTAGTTTAAATTCATTCATGGTATTACTTATAACATAGAAACATAACATTGACTTTCCTGCTAGAGGGAGGGAGTGAATTTACATTGGGAAGGCAAGAGGTGCTTCATACCCCTGCCTCAAACAGCTTAACGTGTCAGAGGGTGGATGAGGAACAGATTGCTGGGCCAGCTGAATTTTAACTATATCATTTATAACTGTTCACTGGCATTTTTCAGGTACAGATGGCTGAAGACAACTCAGATTTTGTTTTTGGATTCATATCTGGATCTAGAGTTACTAATAAACCAGAATTTCTTCACTTGACCCCAGGAGTGCAGCTGCAAACTGGAGGTAAGTACAGAAGTGATGTAGTCTTCAGTGAAAAAGTGGCTTCTGAAGAGGGTTTGGATGCTGGTTCTCAGCTGAGAGGAGTCTGTTTCCCACTAAGGGCTTTCTTCTGTATTTCTGGGTATGTTGATCTCTTTCCTGGGAGCTCTGGAAGGCAACCAGCAGACTGCGCAGCCTTTTTTTCTTTTTTTTCTTGTTTTGAGGTCTGTGCATACCATAAAGCACATTCCTGAAAACATGCAAAATGCCTTCAGATAGGTGTTAGATTAGATGTAAAACCGTTCAGTAGGACTGAAAAAAAAATGGTAACAAATACAGAAGTCCAGCTGAAACACTTCGTATTGATACAGGTGCAGTATCAATGAATTGGAAATCTTGTGCTGATTAAAGAAGTTATCACTGGAGCAGATAGGGGAGATATATTTCTCTGCAATACTTAGTTCTTACGAGACCTAAACTGAAATCCCAAGCTTTTACATTATTGTTTGGGAGTTTTGCCTATTTTAAGAAGGCTGAGGCTTATTTCAATAATCCTGTTGGTGCTTCTTTGAGTAACTGTTCCATCTATTGTGATTGGTAAACGGTGAAAAAGGAGGGTGCTGGCTGTCAAATTTGATCTGTGCTTGTTGGTTTGTTGGTTGGTAACACAGTTTCTAGTTCTGTTTGTGGATTGTTAGGATGAGATCTGTAACAGGGGACCTGTTCTCTGTTCCAGCATCTCTCTGAAGGTTTTTAGTAAGTACAGTTTTGAACAAACTAAAAAAAATGGTGTCTCTCTTTCAGGTGATAACCTTGGACAGAAGTATCTAAGCCCCAAGGAAGTTATTAGGGAAAAAGGCTCAGATATCATTATTGTGGGACGTGGCATCTTGGCAGTTCCAGACCGTCTCCAAGAAGCAGAGAGGTACAGGAAGGCAGCTTGGGAGAGCTACATGAGCAGGCTTGGTATTCCTGCAGAAGACTGAAAACCAGGCACTGCCATAACCAATAAGCAAAGCTGATGGAGCTGCAACCCTTGTGAGAGTTCCAGTTAAATATAGGGGCACTTCAGCCCATAGAAAACTGCCCTTTTGGAGAAAAATGTGTTACGAAGTTGTTTTAATTGTACACACAGAGATCAAATTGTACTTGCCATTGGTTTTGAGTATTTGAATGTAAGAACCCAGAACTCCATGCCCATTTTTCAGTCTTAGTAGGCTTTTTTGTTTCAAAAATGTTGCACAGAACACTCCATGGGTATTTTGTTGGCTGTTGTTGCCTTTTTTTCTTTTCCCCACCCTAAAATTTTTTCTGGCTGTGGAAATGGTATTTTATTACGTTCTTAATAAAATTCATCTGCACACCTGGTGTGCTGCCCCACCTTCACAGGTTTACTCAGCTCTCCTGTTTCCAAGGAGCAATTGCAGGCTTTAATGCCATACTGAGAAATTGAATTATGTTTAATAAATACTTTTTTTCTACCATTTTTCTTTTACTGGCTCTGTATGACTTTTTTCTGTGGCAGAATTATCATAAAAAGTCATTCTGGTGTGTCTGTGACTGCAGGAATTGCTCATGATTCTGTTTACAGAATTTGTCAGAGCAATTAGTTGTTTTGTGCTTAGAGTGTAGGTGTTGATTCCTCTAATATGAAACGAAAATGTATGAACATGTATATGAATACAAAAATATACTTCATTAGACTTTTGTGACAATAGCTGGAATACTTCCAGGCTTTACTTTCTACGCTTCATGGTGAGTAAGGGGAATAGAAATATCTTTTAGGTTCGGTTTTGATTATAAAGTATGGAATATCCTTAAGTGTATCTAGCATATATGTGGTGCAAATAGCAATGAATATCCTATTGATCAAGAAGTCAAAGACAAGTGGTGATGCAGTTCTGGACGCTGCTGTTCAGAGCACACAGAGAAAGCTGGGTCCTTTTGTTAATACACTTACCTCTAGACTAGGAACAATGGTATTTAGTAAGAAGAGGTTTTTGCCATTAGTGTTAAACTCTTCACCAAAACTTTGAAAATAGGAGATTGGTATCTTGTTGAGACACCCTGCAACAGTCAGTGAGATGGGATATTTCATATGAACTTCTATGAAGTTCCAGTCCTTCAAAGTGAACAGAGGATTTGCTGGCTGTCTATCTCACGGCCTTGAGGTCTGTAGCAGAAACAAGACTTGCTCACTTAAACCTTTTCGCAGAAAATTGTTTTTTCCACCAGAGGGAGCTGAGACTCTATTTTTGGGGAGCGTTGACGCTCTGGCATTTTTACAGCTTCCAATAGTTTCCAACGATGATACTCAGCGATGATTATCCAGCTCTAGATAATCCTTAGAATTAAAATCTGTCTGTTTTTAATCAGTTACACCCTGCTGTCGGGTGTGTTTAAAACATTTAAATGTCATTCAAACATTTAAAACAGTATTTTAAAACTTATAGCAGTAGTTTATCAGAAAGCTGCCTCAGGCTGAAGCTCAGCTCTGGGTGTTGTTCTGGGCTTGCTGTTACAGCACAAGCAGAATTTCATGAGTTCAGTATTTTCCACTAACTGCTGAATCGTGCTTAAGCATGTGGCTGACAGCCGTGGAGCTAAATCCCTGAGCAGGCTCTTTGGAGAGGGAGTTTATCAGGCCTCTAGCTGAAAAAATAGCAACTGGATTTGGAAAGATGAATGTGCTCTAGTGTCCCGTCACTTTTGGAGGATACATGCAACTCACTTTCTTTACAAAGCAAGTTCTGAGGAACGGATCAATTGAGAAACTTCATTTTACAGTCCTCCTTTGTGCTCCCCACAGAGAGCTGTGCTCTGGCACTTCGTGTGACAGCAGTGCTGCAAACATTTCAATTAGTAAAACAAAAACGTGTTACCTCCTATATGCATTCTTCTGTCAGAATGATTATAGTAAACAAGTGTGTGCACTTCCTTTGAGGCACCTGGAAGTGATTAAAAATCCATTTCAAATTAAGAACAAATGTTAATTTCCTTGCTTGCCCCTGCTGCTCACATTCATTGCACAGTCCCTGCTGTTGGTCCCAACTGTTCCTAACATGGGAACTAGGTCACAATTTACAAAACTCATTTGCATCATAATATATGAATCTGAAACTCTTGCAGTTCATTCTGTGATCTGATTGAGCCTGTGGTAGAGGCCTAAGGCTATATTTATATTTCTGGGTTTAATATCTGACAAGTAGGCATTTATATGAAATTGTGATCCTTACCCACTGCAGAGTATGGTTTATAACAGAATGAAAGGGTATCCCTCTTTTCATAGTGAAGTAAAACTGACCAAGTGTTGCCAGTGCTTGCAACAGAAATCTGCAGGACTTGCTGCTGTTTCTGAGCAGCAATTCCTGACTGTGAGAGAGACCAGCACAAGCTGGAACCACTAAGGAATTGTTACATAGCTTTTGATATTTGTGTGTAAAGTTCACTCTGTGTCTCGGAGGTTGTGGGTATCTGTGTCTAGAGAACCCAGGAGTTCTATGTCAAGAGAACTCAGCCAGGGCACTTAAATCAGTATAACTGCCTAAGTACAGTGCTTTACTCAGAATTAAAATTCTTGCAAAATCTTGATAAAAACAGTGCTGAATTAAAACCAGCTAAGTTAAAACTTTTGTCCTTAAAAGTATTATTTGTATGCCACAGTATTAACATTGTTTTATTATTGGTTAACTGACAGGTCATATTATAGTTTCCATAGCCTAGTTTATGAAAATTTATTTGAGCTTTAATCCCAGAAAAATAACTGAATCACTTCCCTTTAAGTTTATGTGGAAAGCCTGTTGCTGTGGATTTTTTTAGTAAGAGACACAAACATTGCATTTAGGGAATAGCACCAAAGGAATGTGAAACACCCAGAGGAAGTTTGTTTTCAGATCTGACTTTTGGAGGTCACTGTCTCAGAGAATGGTCTGTTTTGGAAGGCTTGTGATTGGGCTGTGAGCTAGACACGCTAGATGTTTTGTTTGTTTATTTGTTTGTTTGTTTGTAATCACGCTGGTGGTTCTTGGTGTGTCTGTTCCACAGTGACAAGTACAGCTTCCAAATTTGAATGCTGCAGGAAATTAAAACTCAGCCTGGTGCCTTCTCCAGCTTCAGGTTTCCCTCCAACTTCTCTGGCAGGAATTTGCAGTCTGGAAGAAGTGACCCTGCCTGTGTGTCTGAGTTGGCTTTGTCCTCTGTCTTGGTTCTCTGTTCCTGCATGACCCTTGTGCCCCTCTGAACATTTTCTCATGATCTTGTGCAAGCCACAGTCAGGCTGGAATAGCAGCTGGGCAAAAGATACTTTCACAAACAGGACTATTTGGAC
Source organism: Entomyzon cyanotis (assembly GCA_024500445.1). Taxonomy (NCBI): domain Eukaryota; kingdom Metazoa; phylum Chordata; class Aves; order Passeriformes; family Meliphagidae; genus Entomyzon; species Entomyzon cyanotis. Next base: position 9,448,133 of record JAKEPQ010001026.1, on the reverse strand, counting down.
AGGGAAATTCTGCAGTGTTTCCTGCAGCTGCTTTGTTAAGGGATATTGGTTTAGGCTGATGATGGGAACAGCCATAAAGGTGAGTTGGTTGTAAGGGGGAAAACATCAAACAAATACTAACAGAGAAAATGCCTGTCAGGCTGGGAACCAGGCCTTGGGAACCAGAAGCATCCTTAAGAAAAGCAGCTGGCACTTTTGAAGTGTAGCTGAATACTGTGAAAGCAGAGATATCCCCAGATACCATTGATAAGTGTCCAAGCATCTGGACATCAACTTATCATCTGGGAAGGTGAAAAAAATCTCTGGAAAAGGAAGAAAACATTCTGAGAAAGGAAGAGTTGGTGACTGCCATTGTCTGTTCTAACTTATAGGATGGAAAAAAAAGTGTGATAAAACACATTTTGGTCTGAGAATACAAAACATCACCAGTTATTGCCTATGCCAGGTGAAAAATAGAAATTGGCAGCATCTATTGGTTGTGCTAGGTGGTGGTGTCTGATGCCCCTTTATGTCTCTGTAGTATAAAAAGGACTTACTTTTTACCCAAAATGCAATTTCCTCAGCAGAATTCAGCCTTGCCAGGAGCACTAGGCTGACTCCAGGCTGCATGAGGTACATCACCATCCCCAAGAGACTTCATCCATTAGCCTGACTTCTGGAATGGGTTTGATTCCTCACACTGCTGGGATCAGTTTGATGAACACTTGGTACAGGTAACATTTTTGAATATATATGTATATATATTTCTATAGAAGTGTGCATGTTAGTAAGTACTGGTAAGTGTATTTGCTGCTTTACTACTAGTAATTCTGCACTAATTTGTGATATTGAAATACTGATTTGATGCTAGTTTTGACTGCAGCTGCTGTGAAAATACGTGTTTGCTTTCTGGAAGTAATTTGTAGTAACTTGCAGAGTAAATATGCTTGTTTTGCCAACTGTAACTATACCTCCCTTGATAGCAGTAAACTGTAATGAATAAGAGAAAATAGTTAATAAATCCTCTGCATCTGTGCATGAGGGCAAATCTGTAAACAGCTGCAATCTTTGCATACTCACAAGCCAAGTAATCCTTCAGGGCTATGGCATTAATTGGTGTCAGAAGTGTGGCTCTATGATATACAAGTAATGGAGGGTTGGGAGGAGGCAGTAGAAAAGCACTGGAAAAGGCAAGATAGTTGTGGAAAAGCTCTCTGTGGGACAGGGATAAGGTGCCTAAGAATTGATCAAATTGGGAAGGGCTGTGAGCCGAGTTTCAGAGGTGACAAGACACTGAAATGCAAAGCAGAGAATGGCAAGGGGCCCTTGATTGGGCTTCTCACAGAGGTGTCAGCTGTGGATGCTTTGTTCAGCATTGCTAGGCAGGAACTGGCAGCTTTGCAGCAAGCTAAGGATGCAGAAGTGTGAGCAGTTGCCTTTGAATCCCATTGTTTTGTTGCAAACGAATTACTTAGTTAAAAACTAACCTCAGACGTCTGGCTGTATGGCAGCTACAGCAAGAGACAACACGCCTGACCTCAGAGCAGGATCATTGAAAAAACACATCCTGAAAATGGAAATTGAGGAGGAGGCTTTGATTCTGGCAGTGGGTCTTCCTCCCACTCTTTGTTACCTGAGTTTTGTCTGGATAACGCAGCCTCCTTGTACCCTGACATTAGAACTTCCCCAGGCTACTCCTGGCTCCTGCTGGAGAAGAAGGCTCCCCCCTGCCACCCAGGCTCACAGTGACTGCTAGGAATTTTCATGTTGAGCAGCTAAGGCAGCTGTCCATGCAGGACAGCAAAAAGCCCCGTGAGGACTGTGTGGGATGGGTGCTACCTGCTGGGGGCTGGAACACTGATCCTTCATCAGGCTGAGGCCAGACAGATACTCCTGGCAGGAAGAATATTTCTCCTAAACAGTGATGCAGAGGCCAGAGTGAAAACCTTCTCCCTGGTACTGTAGATAATAAAAGCACCTTGATCATTAGATACCAAATTCTGAGGATCAGCAGAACCTGTCTCTGAAGCATCTTGGTGTCAACCTAATCTGGCATACTTACTCCCCAATACACCAAATTATCGACAACAACCTTTAAAGCACGTTCATATGGTGAGGCCCCATGGTGCATTATGATGCCCCAGGACACAAATTCGATTTGGGTGAGGAAGAAAGCCACTGTAATTGCACTTTGTGTTACAATCACACCCAAGCATGGTTTCAGTGTAAATGGGACAGAGCACAAGCTTGTATTGATTCTGGAAACCTCATAGACATGAAATAATTAATCAGCAATTAGAAACAAAGGAGGTTTTAATGGACTCTGGCATCTTACATGGAATGTTAATAACATGAATTGTGAAAGATACTGTAATCCCACTGGTCCTAATTCTACATGCTTCTGTCTACAGAGGTGGCTTAGTACTAATGATAATTGGGACATGTATGACCCAAGCAACACAATTGGCTCTATAGATCATAACCTCTTTTGGACACTGATTATCAAAATCAAATTCTTTTTCTAATCCATGTTCTTCTAATTCATTCTACAAACATGACAATGATTCTGGGTGAAGCTGGTGGCCAACTTTTTAAGCCCTGGATGGTTCTGTCTTTGTGGTGCTGAGTCTTCCACCACAGAGGATAGACATTTGTACCACAGCACATCCTGCTCCTTAGGCATTTCCATCTCAAGGTCTGGCACTTAATTTTCAACACAACCATTACCCTGTAGGTAATCAGGGCAGAGTGTTTAACCCTGTATTAACGGTCCATGAGGTTCCTAGAATCAACACAAGCTTGTGTTCTGTCCCATTTACATCATCATTTATTGACTGTGCCAGATGAAAATAGAAGTCATCTACTGGCTGCTTCAGGTGCTGGTATCTTATGCCTGGTTATGTCTCTGTGCTGTAAAAAGAACTTACTTTTTACCCCAAATGGAGCCTGTTTCTCTGGTGCATCCCAACGTGCACAAATCTTTGTTCCCCGTGATATTTATTTGGCAGAGCAGACCCTCACCAGAGATGCCAGGCTGACTCCAGGCTCTGTGATGTGCAGTGGGTTGACCTTGGCTCAGTGCCACATGCCCACCAAGCCATTCCATCCCTCCCCTTCCCAGTAGGACAGGGCAGAGAATAAGATGGAAAACAACTTGTAGAGTGAGATAAGGCAGTTTACTACAGAAAGAAAGAGACAAGTGAAAGTCTGCACGCACATAAGTGAAGGAAAAGTTATCTCTACTTCCTATCCACAAGTGATGTTCAGGCACTTCCCAGGAAGCAGGGCCTCAGCCTGCATAGTGATTGCTCCAAAAGGCAAACACTGTAGAATAAAAAATGCCCCCCATTCCTCCTCCCTCCCTTAGCTTTTATATCTGAGCTGATGTCATATGGTATGGAATATCCCTTTGGTTCATTTGGGTCAGCTGGCCTGGCTGTGTCCCCTCCCAGGATCTTGCCCACTCCCAGCCCTTGATGGGGGGGGAATGTTAGAGGCACAGAGCTGCTCAGCAGTAAGCAAAGCACTGGTGTGTTATCAACACCTTTCCAGCTCCCAGTGCAGAGCACAGCACTGTGAGGGTTGCTAAGGAAAAATGAACTCTCAGTCAGACCCAATGCATTGTCCACCCCTTATTCCATACCATTTGCGTCATACTCAGATCCCACACAATTTCATGTATCTTCTAGCTGTTCCATTATATTTATTTCTCATTACTGGAATGCCTTCTTGCCCTCACATACAACTTAAACTACATCCCTAAACCATCCCTATACCAAACATGCACTTTCATTAACTACTATCCCCCATAATTTCACTTTTAAATATTATTTTCCCATTTCATGGGTTTCCTCCATCCCTCCAGATCCATGACTTCAGGATGACTTCAGGCTCCATTCCATCAGGATGAGTGGCCAGGAGAGGAGAAGCAGAACAGTTGATCATTGGGCACTGACACCAGCCTGGCTCAGGTCGTCGCATTCTTGTCATCTCATTCTCCTTGCTCCTTGCAAAATTCATTCCTCATCAGTTCATGTCATTCCTGCTACTTTACTTCCTGCAACATACAACTTACATTACAGATTATTTTTCCCCCAAGGTTAAATATCCTTGAGTCACACACCATGTCTCCCCATCCTTCCTCTTTACCCACCAAGTACCCCAGCTCCTTGGGCAAAGACAATCCCACAAATGGGCTTGTCTTCTCCCATGGGAGCAGAAATACACACCAAATTGCCCAGCCACTTCCCTATGTGTAGTGCAGGGACCTTATCTCCTCCCACAGAGCGTAGGGGTTTAGTTTGGGCAGGACCAGGGCAGTTACCAGATCCCCTAGTGTTGACCAGCCAAGTGGCTTCTGCTAAATTTGCATCCCAGTGCTTCCATGCCCCATTACCTTACACTGTTTACATAGTTCTCAGCAGTCTGTGTCACCTTTCAATCTTCCCAGAGGCATGTGGGTAATAAGGGATGTGATATATCCACTCACTACCATGTTCATTGTTCTGATGTTCTTCAGTGGTGCAACTTTTGGGCATGAGTCATGTTTTGTCCCCATGCAGGGATGTCCTGCCACCATGCAGCAGCCCAGATGGGTTTTTGCATTGCCAACTTTTCTTCTTCCAGTGCTGCAGCCACCTCCATAGGGCATTAGCCACCATCCAGGAGCCAGTGTAGAGCAAAGGCCACTTTTCTCATTCAGCACTCTCTGGGGCTGATTGGATGGCTTTCACTTCTGCAAATTGGCCTGACTCACCTTCCCCTTCAGCAGCCTCAACAGCTTGTCGTCTGGGACTCCACACAACAGCTTTCCACCTCCAATGGTTCCCTGTCACATGGCAGAATCCATCAGTAAATAAAGCATAGCCTCTTCCATTTCCTGCTGACTTGTTATATGGTGGTGCTTCTTGGGCACAAGTAACCTTCTCAAGCAATGCTCCAAAATCTCTGGCTTCTGGCCAACCCAAAATCTCTTCTAGGACTCCTGGAAAATTGGAGCTTCCCATTGGGGCTTGTTGTGTAATCAATGCTACCCACTAACTCCACGTAGCGCTGGATGTGTGATGTGTTGAGAGGATGTTTCCTTAAATATTCAGTGTCGGAGGGGCGATTGCAGTGCCAAGAGGAGATGCTTCTGTCCCAACAACTTCTGAGGTGGCCCAAACCCCCTCATGGACTGCTAATATCTCTGTTTCAGTTGGAGTATAGTGGGCTTCTGATCCTCAGCAAGTCCAGCTCTGAAACCCTAATGGTCAGCCTCAGGTTTCTCCTGAGGTCCTTTGCCAGGGGCTCCAGGTGAGACCGTGCTCCTCAGCTGAAGTGTAGAGTGTACTTCCCTTTCTCAAAAAATTCTTGTGCTGTACTGCCCCACACAATGTCATCATCAATATATTGTAGGTGCTCTGGAGCTCCACCCTGTTCCAGTGCAGTCTGGATCAGTCCATGGCACATGGTGAGGCTGTTTCCTGTTAGAGGGTGAGCAGGTCCTGCTGATCACTCCTTGGCTCTCCAAGGACTAATTAGTTCATGGATAGAAGTTATAGAGTCTCAGTTTGTGCGATACTGCTGCTGGTGCACTGTCCTGGCAGCAATGGGTACTTGCTGTTCTTCAACCTGCAGCAATCCTACAATGAAGGGATCTTCTGAGAGCCTAGGCAGGGTAGATGACTCTTTGATCTCTGTATTCACTGCAGCTACACTAAAAGTCCACTGATACTCTTTTGGATCCTTGAAGTACCTAGTCGATGCCAAGGATACATGGAGCTGCTGAGCCAGTCACAGTGGGGTGCTTTTCCCATTTGTCCCCTGTTAAGCTCACCTCAGCCTCTATTACAGACAACTCCTGGCATCCCCCTGTCACTCCAAAGATCCAGATGCATTCTGCACTCCTGTGCCTTCAGTGTACGCTGTGCACCGGTGTCTACTAAAGCCTTACACTTCTGTGGATCCAATGTGCCAGGCCATCGAATCCACACAGTCCAGTATGCCTGGTCATCCCTTTTCTCCTCCTGGCCGGAGGCAGGGACCCTCTATTCCTGTTCCTGGTCAGAGTACTCACTGTCTGACCTTTGTGATGCCATATCAGAACTCCCTTCATCAGCATTAAAGGAAGTGATTTTAGTTCTTTTATGTCTGGGAAATCGCTGAGTGCCTTCTTGTCTCTCTGCAGCAATGACACTGGCAGTCTTCTTGGGTGACCCTTTAACAGCTCTCTTCCCTCTCAGTTCACGGACACGAGCTTCCAGCTTAAAGGTGGGTTCACCAACCCACTTCCTCATGTCCTCCCCCTGGTCACGCAGGAAGAACCAGAGCTCACCACGGGGCCTGCGCTTGGGGCTTCCCTTCCCTCTGACCGGGGAAGGAGAGGAGCGATCTCTTGGGCTACCCCGAAAAGCTGGGCTGCTGGCTGGTAGGGATGAGGAGGTACCCAGGGTTTCTTCTACATTTCGGAGCCAGGAGGACGCCATCTCTACAGTTGGTGTATCCATTTGCGGGTGGTACAGGGAGACCAAGCTGCTGGAATATGATGCAGGGGCACTTTGAACCACCTTCCTCCACATGGCTGTTGTGCAAGGGGCATCCTCTGGATCATCAGGGACCCTGTCACTTTTTAGATCACTATAGACAATTTCTAGCACTGCTAATTCTCTCAAGTACTGGATACCTTCATCTGCAGTGGTCCACTTCCCTGGGGAGTTCACGAGATCCTCCTTAAATGGATATCTTGCCCTCACACTTGAGAGGAGCCGTCTCCAGAGGCTGCAAATTGCTCCTTCTTTTCCAATTCCTCTTTCAATTTCCCGATCTTTAGCAAGGGATCCCAGCTGTTGGGCTTCATGACCTTCTAGCTGCTGTCTGCCAGCCCCATTGTCCCAGCATCGAAGCAGCCAGGCAGAAATGGGCTCACCTGGCTGGCGGCTGTAATCTTTTCGCAAGTCTCGAAGTTCTGATGAGGTCAGGGACCGAGTAACTTCGGTTTCATGTTTGGTTTGCCTCACTCCTTTCGATTTCTTTGTTGAAGGACCAGCCTCTTGATCCAACCCTTCCTTTCCTACTGTGACTTCCCCTTCTTCTTCTTCCTCTTCTTCTTCCTCCCTTACTGATCGATGGTATGAGTGTGTAATTTGCCTTGTCCATTTTTTTGCTTTCACTTCTGGAGCAATTACTGTCGTTGCTGTGGTTTGAGTCCCTGACTCAGCCATAGTGTCCTCAAATGCAGTTTGGGTTCCTGCCTCAACTACAGTCCTCTGAGAGTACTGAACAGAGGCTCGGTAGGCACTGGCCAGACCCCAGTACAGGGCGAGAAGCTGCTGGTTTTCAGTGGGGTGGGCAAGGCACCCTTCTATCAGCTTACGGGTCAGTTTGTCAGGGTTGATTACCTGTTCAGGTGTAAAGTCCCAGGCAATGGGAGGTGATAAGCGCCCTAGGAACCTGCCCAAATCTTGCCATGCACCCTGCCACCCAGGAACTGGATGCCTCAGGGCAGATTTCAGTATCTCCTCACCTAAAGTTTGTCTTCTCTTACCCCAGGATGATGCCAGATTCCATAAACTCCATAGCATGCCAACAGTATTAGCTAATATTATTAGCAGTAATAAACGGCCCGCATAAGGATGAGCAAAGACCATGGGAGCCTGCATTATAAAAGCATTCACATCAATCACCATGCCCAGAAGATAGCTCCCCCCGCACAACAAGGCCATCAGTGTAAGAGCAAAGCACAGAGCCATTGTTTTTCTTAACATGTTCCCAAACTCAGCAAAATAAAGAGATAAGCAGTGCAGCTGGCAAACGCTGTGTCCCACACAAGAGCTTGCTGCTCTATAACTACTATTTACTTTTTACTACAGCATGCAATATATATTTATATATAATTGCCTTTATCTCACGCCACGTTTGGGTGCCATAAAGGACTCTAGTGGGTTGACCTTGGCCAGGCACTGAATGCCCACCAAGCTACTCTATTGCTCCCCTTCCCAGCAGGACAGGGCAGAGAATAAGATGGAAAATGACTTGTAGGGTGAGATAAGGCAGTTTACTGAAGCAAAAAGAGACAAGTGAAAGTTTGTGCGCACCTAAGTGAAGGAGTTATCTCTACTTCCCATCAGCAAGCGATGTTCAGGCACTTCCCAAGAAGCAGGGCCTCAGCACGTGTAGTGGTTGCTCCAGAAGGCAAATATTGTAGAGTAACAAATGCCTCCCTGTTCCTTCTCCCTCCCTTAGCTTTTATATCTGAGCTGATGTCATACGGTATGGAATATCCCTTTGGTTCATTTGGGTCAGCTGGCCTGGCTGTGTCCCCTCCCAGGATCTTGCCCACTCCCAGCCCTTGATGGGGGGGGGAATGTTAGAGGGACAGAGCTGCTCAGCAGTAAGCAAAGCACTGGTGTGTTATCAACACCCTTCCAGCTCCCAATGCAGAGCACAGCACTGTGAGGGCTGCTAAGGTAAAATGAACTCTCAATGAGACCTGACACATTGTCCAAGTGAGACTTTGCCCATTGTCAGCTGGCCCTACTTCTGGGATGGGTTTGATGAGCACTTGGTACTGGTAACATTTAATATATGTATGTGCACATATATACACACACACATATATACACAGGGACATATATATATATATATATATATGCACACACAATATGTGCACACACATATGGATATAGGCATACATATAATCATAGAATCATTTAGGTTGGAAAAGACCTTCAAAAGCATTGAGTTTATATTTTTAGTCTGTCCTGCCACCCAATACCCCTAGGACCTGAACACACAAGAGGAGGATTGCTGCTTTTCTGAGAATATTGTCTGTTTTTCAAATACCTCCAAAGTTATCCACGATCTCCTCACTCCAAAAAAGGGTCAGATTAGAATCATAAAATCATAGAATCATTTAGGTTGAAGAAATCCTTATGATCATCAAATCCCAGTGTTAATCCAGCACTGACAAGTCCACCACTAAACCCCGAAGTGCTACATCTACTTGCCTTTCAAACACCTCCAGGTTTGTTGACTCCACTGCTTCCTTGGGCAGCCTGCTCCAATGCTTGACAACCCTTTCAGCAAAGAAATTTTTCCTAATATCCAATCAAAACCTCCCCTGGCGCAACTTGAAGCCATTTCCTCTTGTCCTAAATAGTAATTACTGCTAAGTGTACTTGCTACTTTACTAGTGTTAATTTTATAGGAACTTGTAAAATTGAAATAGACACTTGCTACTAATATTCATTACTGCTAATATTGATTTCTGCTGCTGTAGGAATACATGTTTGCTTGAGCTGGTTTTGGCTAGGATAGAGTTAATTTCCACAGCAGCTAGCACGATTTGGATTTTTGCTGGAAACAGTGTTGATACTACATAGATGTTTTAGTTACAGCTGAGCAGAGCTTACTCAGATTCAAGGCCTTTTCTGCTCTTCCCCTCACCCCACCCCACTAGAGAGGATGCTGGGGGTGCACAGAGTTGGGAGGGGACACAGCCAGGACAGCTGACCCCAACTGACCACAGGGATATCCCAGACCACATGGCATCATGCTCAACATATAGAACTGGGGCAAGAAGAAGGAAGGGGGTATGCTCAGAGTCATGGCATTTGTCTTCCCAAGCCACCATTATGCATGAAGGAGCCCAGTTTTCCTGGGACTGGCTGAACACCTGCCAGCCAGACTCTGAAGAAATTAAATCCTTGTTTTGTTTTGCTTTGCTTGCGTGCAGCTGTTCCATTTATGGAACTGTCTTTATATCGACCCATGTTTTCTCACTTCCTTACTCTTCAGATTCTCTCCCCTGACCCACCGTGGCAGTGAGTAAGTGGCTGTGTAGGGCTGAGTTTTGTCAGCTAGGGTTAAACCATGCCAGCATTACAGTAGTTATTCGTAGCATAGATATACTTGTTTTGCTAATTTTTAGTATGCTTGCCTTGATAGTGCCATTTTACCTGTAGTAAAATGCAATTAAGTAATTTAGGAAACAAAACCTCCATGTCCTTGTGCATGACGGGGCCCTGCAAACCCATGGCTGCAACCTTTGCCCACGAGCAGATTGGGTGATCCTGGGTCGTGGCAGCTGAATGGACAAGTTTCGGATGGGCTGCATCCAGTGGACACCAGTATGGATAAAGGGGCATGGATAAAGAGACAGGATGAAATAAACTCCTGTGTCTCTGCTGTATTGTTTTGACTTTTGCAGGCTGGCAATGGAGAGGAGAAGAGCAATCAATCCCAGTTCGTGTTCAGATTTGGAGATGGTGCTGGGATATAGGGGCCAGGAGCTGCTGCTGGGCTGCAGATGCAGTGAGTCACCTCACTGTGGCATTTCCTGACTGCAGCTTAGTGATCCTTTTCTCAATACTGTAGCTCCTTGGCTTTCCACTTGGCTGGAGAAACGCAGGGTTAAATAGGTTCAAGAGTGTTAAACAGGTTCAAGAAGCATTCATCTTCCAGAGCCTGGCCTTTGCCTTCAGCTGTTGAGCATCTTCTCAGTCCACCATAAAGGGCAATGAGGATGCAGGAGAGCATGCCTCACTTAGGCTTGTGTAACAGGGGAAGGGTTTCACTGCATCTCCACAACTAACAAAACAAATGATGCTGCCATGGGCCTTGGCTTTTCCCAAGGAATGATGCTGTTTCCTCCCCCAGGCCAGCAGCACAGGGAATAGTCACTGGTGAGCCCCAGCCCCAGCAGCCCTGCAGCAGCAGCAGCCGTCAGCTGTGGCTGGGGAAACAGGAGGAGCTGATTTTGCAAGGGCATCCGGATTCCAACTTGGCCAGACAAGCACTGACATTTTTCCATCACAGTTGACCCGTTGATGCCTTCTGCTGGAGTTTTCATTCAGGAATGCTAGCTGTGGTCAGGCTGCATGTATTTACAGACACAAATAAACTGCTGCTGACTGAAATACACCACTCCCATGACTGTGCTTGGCACTACCCTTGCAAGGGTAAAGGCAGATCTGCTTACACAGTAATGCAAAGCCTTAGCATCACTTCCGTACTTTTTTTTAAGATGCAACCTCGTGGAGAAGCTAAATTTGGGGGGCTGCTCTGCACTGCCTGGCACAGCACCACAGGCAGCACTGACAGCACCAAGCCTATTCCCTTATTTTTGTATCCTGGCTTAGTAGCCTGGCCTGTGGCACCCTTCCCTTGCTTACTTGCTCCCACACTGCTCCCTGCCTACTCTGCACCCCAGTGTGCTTTACAGCTGAGTCTCCCTGTGCAAGGGAAGGAGGGCACTTGCAGTCCCATCCCCAAGCCTTTCTCTGCTTTTTTCCACTCTCCCTGCCTAAACCACCCCTTAGCAATGAGTCAAATCTTGGCTCCCTATGACTGCCTGGATTGCCCAGTCTCTCAGCACTAACCCAGTGTTGTGGGAAATGCCACAGCACAAAGGTAATCTGCAAGAGTGTAAGGGAAAGGGTGGCAGGGGGGCACTGCCTGTGCCTCTCCTTTCAGAATGCAAAGGGGTGGATTTGTTTTTAAACCACTTGGTCCCTCGCAAATTAACTGAAGCAGAACTGTATTCACAGCGTTTGCTGCTTTGGGTGGCAAAGACTGGTTTAAAAAGCATTCCTGCCCTTCCTTTCCCTCCGCTTTCCTTCCTGCTCCCCCTTTCCATGCCTGGGGCAGTATGACTTGCGTGAAGCAGTCACATGAACCAAGCTAAAACTTGCTCTGTCTCCTTGCGATGATTATTTTCTGACTGCTTTCTATATTTTTTGTGACAGTGATGAAATCTGCCTTGCCAGCTTGGCACTAGGCAGTGGGACGATCACAAGCCCCAGATTAGCCCCATGGATGGTCCTTCCCAGGTGGCAGGGTTAGTCCTGGGTATTCAAAATGCAATGTCTCAGCCTGCAAACTTTAGCCTGGACTTCGATATTATGTAGGAGATGTGGAGCTCTGAAGAGCTGCCCCTGTGCAGTACTCAGGCCTGTCCTGCTGCTCATGGTGCTGTGGGAGGAGGTGGTGCAGCCTCCAGCCCACCCGTGGTGGGTCACATGAAGGCAGCACTTTACCAGAACCTGCCCCTGCACTTGTTTCCAGGATGGATGTAAGCACCCGCCTCCCTGCTAGGGCAGATTTAGTGAAATAAAGTGGGAAGACAGGGTACAGATTTCATTTGGATGAGGTTTTGAGTTTTTTGCCCCACCTGATCAGAATTGATGCTGCCAATGCACTGCTTGCTGCCCTCCTAAAAGATCCCAGTTTGAAGATATTTTTAGTATCATCTGCTGCATTTCTTCAGTGCTGCTTGGGGGGGGGGGGGGCATAAAGTTCTTGAAGGAGAGCTGTTTATACCAAAGAAATAAGAGCTTCTGTTTATGGAGGCAAAAACACATAAAAAAATAAATCCGGAAGGATGGGCCCATGGCCCTTTTCCAATGAGAAGAGCAAGTCAAAACAATGAACACCATTTGTTTTTGCTTTTCCCTGGCAAGCTTCGTTCAGCTGACTATTGCATGATCTGTTCAGGGTGAAGAGACAAGAAAAAAAGAAATTTAAAAAAAAGAAGGAAAGAAAAATCCAGGCAGTAGCAATTGCTCCGGCTTCTCTCTCCTGAGGCGGCTGCAGCCCTGTCTGTGTGGGTTTAAAGCTGCAGCTGTCAGCAGGGTAACCCAAACCCCAGCTCCAGAGGAAAACAGACAGGGCTGGGGGAATAGTCTGGGGGGAAAAAAGCAAAAAAAACCAAAAACCCCAAAGCAAAATATACATTGTGAAGCAACAACACTGGTCTTTATCCAGCTCCCTTTCCAGTTAAAAGCTCAGGGCTCCCCTGCTTTTCCAGCTGGGCTCACCAGACCCCACAGCAATAGTCCTCTGGTAAAAGGTCAGAGGTCTGGATGAGCTGCCCTCCTGCAGGCTCCCAGGCCAGACATCTACTTGCACACCCTAAGGAATAGGTGTTTAGTTTTGTTTCCTCAGCCTAAACCCCCCCTTTCCTTCAGTTCCCACCAGCTTCCCGTCAGTTTAACACCACTGCCTCAGAGTAGGAGCTCCTTAAGGCACTCCCCGCCCTGAGTCAACACCAGTATATTAAATAAACACAACTTCTGTGGCAGTCCCTGCAGCTCCAGCTCCTAGTTTTATAGCCATGCTTGGACTGATAAGGCTCTATTAATAAATCCATCAGGCAGCACTACTGCTGCTTGCAGGAGAAGCAAGCCCCAGTTTTGGAGGAAAGGCTCAGAAAAGAAACAATGAACTTTACTCACAGCATCATATATGCACAACTGTTTTATTTTGGGGTTTATATAAAAAAAATTCCTAAAGTCTGCAAAACTTTTTCATCCTAATTTCTTACACGTATGGTTCCAAGACCCTGTTTTTAAGCTAATTCCCCCCTAACATCTTGTGATGGCATGGGTTCCCCCGATTTTTGACCTAGTCACCTTTTCTAACGGGATATGTCTAAAGCTGCAATATGGCACTTGGTTGACTTAGTTGGCAGGTTTAATACATCTGGAAAGCTGGGGTATGGAGATGCACACGGCTCAGAGTCCATCAACACAGGCAGGGACCCTGCCTTCATGTCTGTGCCTCCAGAATGAACCAGACCTTTCTCCTTACTGTGCAAATAACAGGCTTTGGTCACCGACCAGTCCTGTCGTAAGGGATTCTCGCCCCTGAAGAGAATCCCATCTTCAAGTGGGGAAGCAGCCCAGCCAGTCAAGCAATTGTCCACGGCAGTGCCAGGCGCTGAGGCCCCTTCAGTCAACTGTACCGTTGTAAGACTTGTTGAGCTTGTTGAATGTGAACTCTACGTTATGCGTGGAAATAGGCTTTCGGTAGAGCGGGTTGGATGCCTTTGGAGAAAGGAGCAGACAAAAAGACAAAGGTGAGGAACAAAGTCTCTGTCATGGTAAAAATGTGCCAGTTTGGCGATAGCACTGTGTTTGGCTTTGAGTGAACTGAGCACTCAGACCCAAAAGTAGTGCTTTTTATCCAGATTTGGTCCCTCTGCAGGCAGAGGTGCTGCCCTCAAATGCTGAGCACCCCCACCCAAAGCCTCCCAGAAGGGCTCCCTCGTAGACCTGACCAATCTGGCTGCCACCACAGTCTCCCCTACCTCCTTCAGCCTCCAGCTCTGCTGGGAAACTGATGACAAAACCAAAGGCTGGGTATGGTTTCACAGAGCATTTATAACTTGCCAAGGAGAAGGCAGCGTGACATGCTGGACCCTGAAGGCACCACAGGGCATGGACACCTGCACCCCTCATGCCTGCCACCCTTCTCCATCATTGCAGAGCTGTTTGCTTCCAGTGCATCCCAGCAGCAGCCCCACCCCAGGCTCACCATTTCATATCTGGCCCGGGAACGTTCACTCTGGAATCGGTCGAACTCCCGCCTGTCGTGAATGGTGACCAGCAGCTTCCAGAGTGCCAGCAGGATGATGCCGATCAGCACCACGCTGCCAATCACTGCCAGCACGATCGTCACGGCGCTGGGGGCTGAGCTGCAGGCTGCCAATGAGGGAGGAAAGGTAATTAGCTCTGGTGAGAGTGTATCCCGGATCAGGATACCGGGATGTAGTAACTTGGACTGCAGCCACTGAGCAAGTGACCTCAGGGCAGCGCTAGCAGTGGTGGCTAAATTTAAAAAAGCAACAGTCCCCTCTGAAATCAAAGCGATTTTTTTTTTTTTAATAAAAAAATTCCTGGCTAGAGGCAGGTCAAAGGGACACCTCTCATGGACGTCACCAGAGCTGGGATGTCATGTAGTGCTTTGGGAGGAGAGTAGGGCTGCAGTGCCACTGTCCAAAAGTGATGCAGGGTTTTAATGCCAGGTGACTCATGTGGGACACAGAGTGTTAAGGGGCCTTGGGCAAAAGCCAGCTCAGGTTCTCCCACATGGAGGCAGGTGATCACTAAGGACTTTAAATAAGGACATTAACTGTCAGCTAATCAACTGATCTTTCAATTAAATGCAAGCTGCAGCACAAATGAAATAAAGCAATCGGAATCTCACTCTTTCCCATATTGGCCTGAGCCTCAGATGATTAGAGCAGAGCACAAGAAACTACTGCTGGATGCTTGCCAGCTTGTCCTGCAACACCACAAGGGGTTTTCTTTGAGCAAATGCATTGCACATGATTAAAATAATCTGGGAAGCACAGCTGTCTGCACAGCCTGGAGAGGGGAGCAGGGACACCCAGCCCTTACACTGCCTGGGTCGGAGCAAGAAACATAGAAATCCTTAGGTGGTACATCCAACATCCTGACTTAACCAGCAGCAGCAGCACCAAGTGTCCCCTTCTGATGTTTTTGCTCCCAGGAGCTGTATCTCCAAATCTAGCATGCTTTTTGCTGCTTAAATAGGCTCCATTTAATTCAGCCTCCTAAAGCTCTACAGCTACTTGCTATCAATGCTGATGGCTCAGATACATGTTTACTCTCACAGTTCTTTTTTACTAAGTTGGGAGCATTTGGAGCTGGGTTTCATTGCCGTAAAACACTTCATTTTAAATCACCCTGGTTTATCTGCTCACACATGCAACCAGCCCTTCTGCAACCCGCCTGGCTCCCCAGCAGCCCATCACCTCTCCCAAGGCAGCCAGTGCTGTCAAAAAGGAAATCCAAGGGAGGGCCAACCTGGCTCTTTGAGGACGGTGAGGTTGGATTTCCCACTGGGAAGCTCCAAGTAGGTGAACTTCATGACGCAGTTGTTCACCGGGTAGGCGCAGAGGATCGCGTTCGGGTCATCCGTTTCTGGAAGCAGATGCAGAGTCACAGGATTTTATTTAGGGTTTTATATACATTTAAAAAAAATCCTAAACGCTGCAGAACTTCTGTGTCCTGATTTTTCACAGAAATGCTTCCAACACCCTCTATTTTTTAATATAATTCCCCCTAACAACTTGCAATGGTGTGGGTTTCCTGATTTTGAACTAGTCACCCCGTCTAACAGAATATGTCTGATGTTGCAATACAGCACTCGGTTGACTTAGCTGGCAGGTTTCGTATTAGGAATTAGCACAGCTCTCCCCTGCAAGATAAGCAGGGCTTTCCAGGAATGCCTGGGAGCAGAGGAATGGGGAGTAAGCCTGGAAAGCTGCACAGTTTGATCATGACTTGTACAAATTGTAACAGAGCAGTGTCCAGGTTTACTGCTTGAGAAAATGTGGCGCTTGGCAAACATCGCATAGCAAACAGACTCAACCTCACACACACACATTCTTCCTTCATACAAGTCTGCTTTGGCAATAAATGCTGTTTTCCTCTTAATTTGCTAAATTTCTCGAAGAGTGGAAGGTGCAGGGAAAGCAAGGGGCACTGACTCAGACGGGGCCAGCAGCAGCAGCCCATGGCCAGCTTGTGCTCCAGCTGTACCGAATGACTCCAGCTCCGGAAACGGCTGAGAAATTTGTTTTTAAAGAGTGAGATAGAAAAGGAAAATGGGAAGGGGAGGAGGGAGTGAGGGAGGGGGAAAGGAGGAGCTGGTTGCAAGGATGATGTGTAGATGTGGAAGTTGCAAAAAATGAGAGGACTTTATTCCCAGGGTCATCCAGGCACTGTGTGTTTGTGTCTGACATACCACAGCACCAGAGAGAACCTGGTCACTGTAAGGTGCTGCCTGAGGAAGGCTGCTTCACAGAAGCAATTTAAGATTGAGAAAAGCCATCACCTGAGGTTTGCAGATCTAGTTTAAGGGGTGATTTCAGCAGAGCCATTACCCTGCATGGCCACAGCTCGTCAGATGTCCCCATTGCAGGGACAGTGACTGGAGGGAGATGGGGAAGGATCTCTGGCCGTGACAAGAGCACAGCTCTGCAGGCCTGCAAGGGCTGAGTTTTGTGGGACAGGAACAGGTTTGGGGACCCAGTGCTATTGGCTGGCAAATACACAACCTTGTCTTAGGCACGTGGAAAGTGCTTCCTGCAGCTCTCGTATCCATGCCTGTCTGTCATGCTGAAAAATGATCGCATTAAAGACCACTGCTATGGCAGCCCCTCAGCTCTCTCCTGTCTGTTTGTTTTTCCTTTCAATGCCTTTGACCTGCATCCAGTTAAAAGATTAACATCCTCCATTTCAACAGCTGAGCTCAGATGCAACTGCCCCTCTGCTGAGTCCTGACACGTTCCTGGTGTCGACAAACCTCAGCTGTTCTTGCCCTGGGACAGGAAAACCTGCTCTACCTACACAGAGCAAAGCATGGGCTGGAAGAGTGCTGATTGTTACAAAACAAAGTACTAATTAGATTAATACAGATTAATCTTCCATGTTTCTTGACTAATGCCCTTTTAAGTTGAGCAGCAAAATCTTAGCTCCTGTAGGTCTAGCTGCTTTCACTCGCATCATACAGATACAGTGAAAAAAGATACAGTGAATAAAGTCTCAATGGTTTCTGTTGATCTTCACTAGGTTTCAGAGATCACATGTCCACAAAGAGAGGTGTGAGGGCCCCACTGAGCTTGCAGGTCCACTGATGTGTACTGTTGCCAGGTTCAGCTCAGAGCTGGACCTGTCATGCTCCTCTCGTGTTGAAAGCTCCTCTCTGCAACTGTCAGGAATGCAAATATAATACTGCAGAACCAAAGCAGATCCTGCAGAGTCCAAAGCAAATCATACAAGCCTCCCACAAGGCAGCATTCTGGCTCATGAATCCAGTGATAGATGCCTCTGCTCTACGAAGCTTTGAAGCACTGGCTGCTCCCTACCCAGACTCAAAAGGCAGTTGGGATGTTCCAGGCTGTGTTCATTGCAATTTGATATTTAAGAAGATCCCATCCTCCTCTGCAAGGACAATACAGACCTGTGTATTCTGTGACAAATATCAGCATTCTGCCTCTCTGCAGGGACTTATGCTAAATTATACAAAAGCACTTGAAAACCAGGATTTGGCCAAGTCTGCCCCTGAAGAAGTCCATAGTCCACAAGAACTTTCTTTAGCAATATTTTGCTTTACCTCTTTCTCTAGCAGCCCAGATCTCCAAGCCACAGAGTGCCTTGAGCTCCCAAGAGCTCAGCACTATGTGCCATCTGATTGCAATAGTTTGACAGAATCATAAGGGTAAGTCCCAAAAATGTCTTAAAGCAGAAATCTGTCTGTTTTTTTCCTTTGAAAGCCATGCAGGGGGCTGACAAACCACAGCCCAGCTTCACCTTCCAGGGAGCAGTCAGAACAAAAGCTGGCTTTGCCATAATACATTAACCAGGCAGGAGGGACGAGCTTTGATTCCTGGTATTTACTGGCCAGCCAGGCATTAGAAAGGAGCTTTGTGTGTTTTGAACTTCCAAAGCTCTCGCAGTGTGATGATGCAGGTGCATCCCTGCTAAACTGCAGGGTGAATGGAGAGAATGAGAGCAAGTGTCCCAAAGGGAAAGGTAGGAAACTCCACTGGGCATAATTTAAAAGCTGGACACTGGATGTGAGAGGAGTCAATGGGAAAAACATCACTTGCAGGCAGCTTAGGAGGAAGGGAGTGAAGAGCTGAGCAAGGTACAGCACTCCCACCTCTATAAACTATGGGAAAAGGAGGAAATGCCAGATGCAGACAGTAACTTATCCCTGCTTGATCTACATCACTCCCTCCAAGGGGTATTGCTAAGGGCAAGGTCAGGACTGTGATTAAATCTGTCACAAGTTTGGATCCCCTCTACTCCCCTAAATAGCAACCAGGGACTCCCAGAATGGATCTTGAAAAGAAGGGGGGAAAAGTCATCTGCTGAGAGATGCACATGTGGGGTGACCTCTAGAAGAGGACATAAAGGGCAGGAGATTGCCAGGGGGACTTGCAGTAGTCAGTTCCACCAAAGCAGAACTCATTGTTTTCAAAAGAGCTTTGCTTTCTCTTATAAGCTCACTTCTCCCAAGATGAAACCTCAGAAGATTAGAAAATGCCTTTTTTGGGGTGATACTTTGTCCTTTTGCACTCTCTCACGACTCATCCCATCTGTCTCGTGACCTCATCCCACTCTCTTTGCTCCCTGTGCTGGCAGCAGTGGTTAGATGTGGTAAGATGTTATTTAAAATCAAGGAGGTTTTTACTTCAGTATGGATTATAGCCCAGAGAGCATCACACATACCACATATACACACATGCATGCTACCTACACACATTTCTAAATATCGGGAGTTCCCTGAAGCTTTCTTTACAGATATGTCTTAGTCTGGTTAAGAAGAGTTCAATGCCACAGTCACTGCAGTCCCATCACCTGCAGTCCTGCTGCTGCCAACTTACCAAGAACATCCACAGTGGTGATGATCTCATCCTTGCAGTGCTTTTGGCAGGTTTGGTTATCAGCCAGTCTTCCTGAGTTAAACAGCTTGCATTCAATACAATCCCTGCAGGAACACACACAGAGGGGAAGATCAGGCATGCATCAGGAACTGCATGAACCATAGGGATTCACCCCTTGGAAAGGGACTCCCTGCATGCTGGTCTGGAGGCTGCACATCTGCACCTCAAGCAAAGAGCAGCTTCAGGGCCAAGCATCTCCATAGCAAGGATGGATTTTTTGTAGGTATGGATTTGATGAAGGTACGAAATGCCTGGTAGGTTTGGGGTCTACTTACCCTTTGGATATCAGGAGCTACATGATAGCTACTGCAAAATCCATCCCACCTGAGATCAAGGCAGGCAGCCCTGCTGCTCTGTGCTAGTCTGAGGCTGATGCCTGGGGCATCTCCATTGCTGTGAGGCAGGGGCAGTGATTCCAGTCCTCCCCTCCTCTGCAGCTCACAGCTTTCTGGGCCCAGACATCTGCAGCTCAGAGTGCAGCAAAACTGGGGTTGCCAGCCTCTCCTGCACAGTGGGACAACACTGGAAATGAACAGGGACATGAATCTCCATGAGGACTTGGGCAGCAACACTTGTTGCTGCTCTGCCTGGGATACTCTCTCAGGTTGCTTAGCACAGGCTTCTAGCAGCAGCAGGCTTGCCTGGGGCTGATCACACATTTAACAAACAGGACTAACTCTTTAGCTGAAAAGTCTCCCAGGAACCAAAGAGCTGCCCTTCCCACCAGCAAGAAATCCCTCCTGAACTGCTGGTGAGTACCTTTTAGTGCTACAGACACCTGGGCAGGTGGGACACTTCTCACAGGTCTCCCCGAAAGCCCCGGGCTCGGTGCACTGACACTTGCCGCAGACACAGGCACCCCTGCCGCTGCACATCTGCCCATCACTGGAAACACAGCTGTCCATCTCCGTGGAGCAGTTGCAGTTGTCCCCGATGTAGCCGGCGTGGCACTTGCACTCCCCACAGTGACACTCCCCGTGACCTGGAGGCGAGAGCAGGGAGAGGTGTCAGCAGCATTCGGGGCCAGCAATGGGGGCTGTGGCTGGGAGGGAGCAGCAGCCCAGCAGGAAGAGCTGCCAGAGATACCTTACTGGGCAGAGCAACAAACAGGTGCTGATGGGAAACACATAAATACCAAATTAGTATCTACATTTAGCAGCAAAACATCCCTACTCACTGCTCTTCCAGTTTCCCTCTATAGTTACTCAAGACAAATGGGCACCTCCCCCTTCCCAGTTTTGTATGAAATAATCTCTCTCTGTCTACATCAAGAGATATTAAGATGGGAATGAAGTAGTGCTTCCTTGCTGGTTCTGAGCCCAGGGTTTAGCACAAAAAGCCTAGCAGGTCACCCACTTCATAAAGTATTTCCTTCCCTTTCTTATTAACAGTTTTACTTAAGAAGTTCTCTCAAAACCTTGAAAAAAATTGTATCAAAAGCACCATTTCCTGCGTCCAAACAAGACTTCTATGTCCCAGCCAGAGCCATGAAGGTTGCTGGGACCAGCTCAGCCCCCGCAGGGAGTAGCTCAGGGCAGCTCACAGCAGAGACGGATGAAGAAACCAATGCAGTAAGGGCTCTCCTCTACTGAAGCATCCCCTTGAGGCTACGGGGTTTAGTGAAGGGCTGAGAAAGTCAGCAGGCTCCCAGGCTGTCAGTGACAGTAAGAGGAGTGGCTGTCCAGTGAGCAGCTGGTTTCAGAGAGGCATCCATCAGCTGGAGACTCCTCAAATTCCTCCTTGGTCAGTCCCTAGGAGAAGGGATGCCTTTGCAGGCATAGTTTATAGAGCTGAAGGGTTTGTATACAAGGCTCATCAGCAACCTAATTACAGCTCAGCTTTTCCAGTGGAAACAGCCTCGAGCACCCCAGACAGGATAAATTATATACACATTCCTTTCATCGACACAAACCCGCTGAGCTCCCTGCCTCTCCCACCGTGCCAAGATTACCAGAGGCTGTGGTCTGCCAAGCTGTATCCATTGCCAAAAGTCATGGGAGCACCTTGTGTTTTACTAGGCATCTCGTATGTCCCAGCACATCACAAGTTGTCCTTCTACAGCCTCTTTTGCACTCCCATCGTTTGCTTTGGATCCAGCCTGCATAGTCAAACATTACTGGACAAAAGAGATTATGTTTGCAAGATCTCTAGAGGTGACCTCCTTCTGTGCCTACATCTGATGGAGATTAAAATCCCTTCCTTTGCCTGCCTTCACAATGACAGCCTTGCTCTTTCCCCAGACAGAAAGCTCTGGGTTCAAACCCATGGGCACAGCTGCATCCACAACTGCTGCTGTAGAGTGAGGACTCCCAGGACCACCACAAGCAAACCAAATGGTTTTATTCACAATTAATTCAAGGTGATTGGGCTCTCACACACAGCAGGTTTGGTGCCTCCATGGCACTGCATGTGTACAAATTAACTATAAACTATGGTTTTCTTAAACGGCAGTATTTCAAGGAATCCAAAGCAGCTGGCAATTAGTAAATGTGCTCAGGCTTGAATTTGAACTGTGAGGGCCAAGAGAAGCAAGCTGATGGCATTCATATCACCCCTCAGTTCTCCTAGGACACCAGAGAATGCAGCACAAGATGTGACTCCAGAGGAAATCTGTCTCTGGACCATAAAACGGTTCCATTTTTAAAGGCATCAGAGCTAGGTCATAGGAGGCTAGGAAGATTGCATATCCCTTCCAGCCCCTGGCAGGCTGCAGGTGGAGCCTGGAACAACTTTCCTGGGGAAGAGAAATGGCCATTTTCAAATCATGCATCCTATTAAACCACTGTGATTGGAAAACTTAAGAAACAGCATCTTAAAGGATGTGGGTTTGTTATTGAAGGGGATGAAGAAAAAGCCATTCTGTATGAGGGTGACTAAGTGTGGGGTGTGAGCTTAAAATGTCAAAACACATTGACATGTGTTTCCTGCCTTGGCCACACTGGCTCACAATGCAAGAAGTGACTGAGTGGCTCAAGCTCATCATGGTGAATGTGCCAAGAGCAGGAGTTTCCATCTTGACCTTTACTGGCAAAGATGTCACAATCTTCACTGCTTCCACCAGCCAGAAAAAGTGGCCACTCCTGCAAGCACCATAAGCATTTCTGGTGCCATCCATCTCCCACACAGCCTGAAGACTGGAGAAACTCAGGAAATGGGAAACATTTTTTTCATATAGGCACAACAAGAGTCATTCCACTTCTCAGTGTCCACCTGGAGCACCAGTGGTGGGAATCCACTCCATCCTGCCGCTTGGGACAGAAGCTGCGAGGAGCCCCGAGGCAATGTGGCAGAGAGAGACTTCAGGTGGCAGTGACCCAGAGCTGTGGTTTGCAGAGTGTGACCCAGCACTCACATTTTGCAGCACAGTGCGTGCCCATTCCCAGCCCCAGCTCTCCCACAGTCACACACAGTGCTGATGTGGCTAAGAGTCTCTGTGCCATCACGCCTGCAGGAAGCCTCCCACCACTGTGCCCATGATGAACCTAGTTTCACTTCCCAGTTTCATTTCCATGGAAATGTCCTTGAGGAGGGTGTGTTTCAAGACACCTCTGCACCAGCAGCAGTCTCGTGGTGCAGGACATCACCCTGCATTTTAACCCCCTTGAACCCTTTGAGTTTGCACATTCTCTGTTAAGGCTGGTTTGCTAAGCCAAAATACATCAATTATGCTCTCCAAACATAATAAGAGATGTTTTCTTCTGTTTCCATCCTTGAAATGAGACAAGCCTAGAAGTTTAAAAGATCCAGATCTAACTAGGAAATGAAATGCTCCCTCTGAATTTGATAACACACTTTCCAGCCAGCTCTTGACCATAGGGGGGCTAACACAAAACACATGTCAGGGAGGCTGCAGAAACCTGCTGGGAGGGTGTGCAGAGGAAAGCCATGCTTTTGTGGGAGAGCTGGGGGAGAGCTGTCCCCAGACTGAGCTTGACTAGTCTGGGATCCATCAGGGCAGGAGCCATGGGCTGCACTGCTGCTCGGAGACACCTTCTTGCCAAGGAATGACCAGGGTGGGCTGGGACTCACAGCCCAGCTGGTGCTTCCATCTCTCTCCCCATCCCAAAACACATCCTGTCTACCACCCTCTTGTCACTCCAGCCTCCTCTGTCTCTCCTCCCCAGCTGCCCACCGGGTTGGCAGCCACAGGCCAAACCCTCCCTGCCCTCAGCCTGGCACTGCACAAACCCAGCTTGGCACCCCCACACCAGTGCTGTTTGTTGCTCCACTCCCCAGGCAGGTTCATTCCCAAATCGGGATAGCAGCTTCTGGCAGAAGCTTCCAGCCTGTGACCCTGAATTCATCCCAGGCTTCCTGACAGCAGGCTGTGACCCTGCTCAGTGGGACAGCCCTGCTGCCCTCCGCAATAACTGTCTGCATTTTAGGAATTACACCAAGAGGTCTGAAACCCAATGCACTAGAAGCTCTGCCACTGGGGCTTTTGATAGAATACGGTTTTCCTAAAGCCTTCTACTTACAGGCATCACAAAGTTAGGCAAAAAATACCAGCTTTCTTTTGAAAGAAAAAAATGTGATCCCAGCTTTTATGGAGAGGTAGAAATGGTTTGAAAACAAGCCTCCTCCAGCATTCCTTTTTCCCCCATCTTTTAGAACATTAAACTTGCCTAACACACAAGAAAAACAAATCCTCATGACTTTTAAGCCAGTTTAGTGGTTTCTGAGCACTCAAGAGGAGAAAGATCATACCATATTTTGTTCCCATTAAATCAAGTCACTTATTTTTGTGCCTCTGTGCTCACATCCAGACTTGGGTCAGGACCTCCAAAAGGCTGTGCTTTTGTAATTTTTGGTTATTGGATCAATTAGTTTGAAACAGAAAAAAAACACAGGAAAAAGAACTAAGAGAAATAAGTTATAGCAAGCAATTTCCAGATTCTCCAGTGCCATTCCTTTAACAGGCCCTGGCTGCTGTGCCATCACCCAGGGAGCCCCAGTGCAGAAGCTCCACGTTGATTGTACTCCCAAGGGGTGGAAGCATCAAAAACATCTGCTTATGAGAGAAGAAATCAAACTGGACTGACACAGGGCACTACTTGAGCATCAGTTTTGCACCAGACCAGCCAATCTCTCAGCAAAAGTGCTCAGTGTCTGGGGGAGAGGCTCTGTGAACAGCACATTCTGAGTGGGAGGAAGAAGGGCAGCAGAAAAGGCTTTGAACACTTGGAAAACACAGGGCTTTTCGTTTGGGAAAGGACTAGGTTAAGACACAGTGCCTGCTTAGGCAAATAAATCATCTACTTGCCTAGGAATTTGTTTCCATGGCTCAAAGCAGCCGGTGCTGCACACCAAGAGGCCAGGCCAGGCAGGGGCAGGCAGCCTGCCCACAGCACAGCTCAGGCCCATGGCACTGCCAGATGGTCAGCAGCCACAGGGACTCGGGGACAGCTCGGGAAATTTTAAACAGCAGGGATGGGTTTAGGATCCACCCCCTGGGTGATGCCAGTCTGGCAGGGAAAACAAGGGTGGCAGGTTGGCAGGAGCATCCCCAACCCCTGGAGCCCATGGAGCATAACAACCCCTTTGTGCTGAGGAGGGAACTGCATAAACACAGACAGACAAATGTCAAGGGTGCAAGGTTTCTGTGTAACCTCATCCCACTGCCTCCACTCACACCAGGAGAGAGCTTGCCCACACTCATTTATCCACAACGCAATACTGAAGAAGCAAAATAAACACTAAGAGGTTAGTAATAAGTAAATAGTGCTTTTCTGAATGTTATTTACGCCAGACACCACGGATCTGTGCATCTTCCCATTGCAGTGGATATTTATACCCTGAAGCACATGGCTTTGACCAAGATTTCAGTCCCAGCACTGGCTGAGCTCACCTATCATCAAAATTAGCACTGGAGATGCAGAGTAACGAAACCAAAGACAAAGGAATAAAGGCAGGCTCGAGCTGCTAATTCAGCCATGGGTACCACAAACCCCATCACCGGCTGGACACTGCTCCCAGCATCCCCCACAGTGCAGCACTGCCATTAAAAAAACACCCTCAGCATCCCAGTTTCTCACTCACTTGGAAATTTCTGGGTTCAGTGAGAACTGGGCAAGGAAGACATGGTTTTGGAAACTGCTGTCTCATGAAGACAGCTGAAAGCAATCCGGGGCAGGCAGATTTCCTGTGGCAGCCCTGGCCAGCCTTTCCTCATTTTCCTTCTCTCTGCTAAAGAAGTGAGCTGAAACACAACCACGAGATACAACTGATGATCCATCAGAAAGCCAAAATGGGCAGTGAGAAGTCATTTCCTGAAAGAGATCTAAAGCTGCATTTCTTAAAATAAAGCCTTTTTTTTTTTTTTTTTTCCCCAAGTAAGCTCAGCACTCTGCAAATCTCTTGACTTCTACTTACATTAGCTCCTCAGCCCAGCCTGCCACATGTGGCCTTTTGGATGGAGACCCAGAGCTGGGAATTGGACCTTTTAGGTCCTGCTGCCAACTCTGTTACCACTGCAGGGAGGGCCATAGGGCAAGGGCTCCTGCCAGATCCTCACAGAGGCACAGAACATCCTGAGTGGGGCCAGTCAGGATGGATGTGCTGGTTTCCTTTGAGCTGTGGGCCCAAAAACCATCCCACCACTCTGGGCACATGCTCACCCCTGGCTTTGTCACCCCTTAAGTATCAGAACTGAAAGGCACTGCAGGAGCTGCTAACAATTCATATTATTCCTTAAGCCACATCAGCAGGGTGTGTGTGGATCCTGTGGGGGTTTTGCCCCTACTGTGTCTCCCTCCAAATCTCTAACTCCAAAAGGGCCACTGTACTTTCCTATCAACCTCCAGCTCTTCACCACAGCAGTTCTCTCCAGCCCCTCACAGATTTAACCTCCCTGAATGCAGATCTCTCCATTTGTTTCCTTTCTCCCCAAAAAAGCCCGACAAATAAAACTGCTTGACAAAAAAAAAATTTTCCACTTGGTTCCCCAACCCAGCCCTGATACCACCAACACCCATGGGTCCAGAGCCAGGAGCTTCTCCCCCACTCACACACATCCAGACCCCTCTCTGCCCAAATCTGCTTATACAGCTCTGCACTTGACCTCCAGCTTTAGTCACAGTGAGGGCTCTGGAAGATTTGGAAGGGGACATATGGCAACCATGCAGTTGCTGAAAGGCATAGAAAGGGCTTGAGATAAGCTACAGTGCTTCAGCCCTTCCACCAACACACGGTGCCTCCAGGAAGGACAAGTTTCATCCTCCCACTCTGACACCTCAGCAGACTCCTACCAGCTCCTACCACCCAAAAAAGCTCCAGCTATGTTCTTAAAATAAAACTTGGCTCCAAAAACAAAGCAGCATGATCCCAAATCCCTAAACTCCAGGGCCAAATTCTAGGGTTTAGGTCCATCCCTCAAATAAAAAGCAGTTTAATTCCCATTGTGCTGAAGCCCAAGTGGGTTGAATATCCTTTCAGCAGGACCTTGTTGAGAGGAATAGGCTCTGGAGCAAAGAGAGATTCTTCCTCTGCAAAGTGCAGTGCCATGGGAGCCTTGCCCAGTTCTGTGTTTGGATGCAAACATGTAATTTGGTGCAAGTTCACCAAAGGTCCATGGTTTTGGAATAGATTTCTCCCTTCACAATGTACCTAGAAAAAGTCAGAATATCACTCAAAATAAGACCAAAAAAAAAAAAAAAAGGATAAAGAATGAACACACAAACTGTGCTGCACTTCCCTTTCAGATCAATTATTTAGGCTCAATTTTTTAAACCAAACTGAGCAAAATTCACAGATTGTCAGTATATGTCAAGATGAAATGCAGAGACCCAGAATTTCACTCATCTGCTCGTCTGAGGCTTTCATCTGCCTTTAAACCTCAAATACAACATTCATTTCCAAATGTGCATTTCTGCCAGTAAGTATCACAAGACAGATCAAATTCGGACACCAAACTCAGCAAGATGCTGACCAGTAGAGCGTTTAAAATGAGCTTGTTCTAAGACCCTCTTCTCTCTTTGGGGAGTGAGTAGGCCACGAGCTTTGTTTTCTGAAATGGAGGGTTTTTTTAGCTTTCTATGGGGCTCCTGGCCCTGGGAGGGGCCAGCTGCACAGGACAGGGGTTTGGGTACATGCATGAACCTTCAGATGACACCTCCACTCACAACCCACCCACTGTGCCACTTTAAGAGCTCTGGCTCCATAAAGATGTCAAAGACGTCACTTCTGTATTCTTTAATTCTGCCCGGGCATTTAATGCCTCATTAGCATGCATTAACACTTGCTAAGGTCCGCTCAGGGACAAGGAGAAACCGCAGTGAAAAGAGGCAGGAACAGCAGCGCTCTGTGCGGTTTGCTCCTCAAGGAGCTGCTGCCAGATCTGGGGAGAGCTGCAGGGCTTGGACAGCAATGAGAGCCTGGGCAGGGAGAAAGGAGGGGTAAGAAAGGGCAGCTTTGCCCTTTCGTGCCAGGAATAGAGACTCTGGGAGAGCAGACTCAATACACTGGGGAGAGAATGTCCAGCTCTGTTGGTGTTTCAGTGAAAAGCCAACACAAACCCTCGGTGTGAGCAAGGTGGGGCAGGCAGGGTATGCCTGCTGCCAGGAACACCAACGAACACGAGGAATAAACACAGCACTGAGCACAAACACAAATGGAATCATCATTTGTGCTCCTGTAAGAAATCCATGCAGAGATCACAAAATACCAAGAGTTGGAAGGGACCCATAAGGACCGTGGAGTCCAACTCCTCAATAATCAGTAATATTTAACAGGCAACAATGGAATGCTAATGCCTGGTGGTATAATACAAAATATTGCATGTAACTGCTGTGAAAGAAATCTAGAGGAGCATATCCATAGAGCACAGAGCATTCTAGCTAAGAGCCATCCACCTGCACTGACCTGCAGCCACCTCTGACCTGAGGCTCAGCACAGGAGTCGTTAGCAGTGCCATTAAAGGGGGACCAGGCATTTTTACACTGCAGCTACAAGCACTGGCCATGCTTTCACAGGTCACAGCCAGCAAACAGGGGTCATGCCGTGCTGTTTGTCCCATTCCAGAGGCCCTTTGAACTCGGGGATCTTCAGCCTTCTGAACGGGCACAGAGCGGGATGCGGAGGCACATGCTCTTAGAAGACAGTGGCACATGACTCAGTAGTAAATTGAAAAGAGAAGAGAAACCAGGTTAAAGAGGAAAAAATAAATTTGGAGAGGAAGAAGAAGAAGAGAAAGATTGGGGAAGGATGCAAATGATGCCCTGGAAGGAAGTGGTTTCAGGAGCCTCCCAAGGACTGGATATGAGTAAACACATGCACTGAGTCAGCTCCATGCTCCTCCAAAAGGCCACTGAGGATGTGTGTGCCAGACTTCATGAAGATGAAATATGAAATGCAAACACCTCCCACATGGTCTCAGCCACGGGACTGGGACTGTGCACTGGGACTGTGAGCCACAGCTCCTGGAGATGAGCACACCCAGAATGTTGTGGGACACCCTGCTGAATTTGGTCCTGGCGATGCTCAGGAACCCTTCGCCTACAAGGAAAAATCAAACACTGCTACAGAGGAATGCTACTGCCAGCCAGCCACTCACACAACTCAAGGGTGGAATCTCTCACCAGCCTTCCAAATTATCTGGGCTGGATGTCCCTGCTCCTCATCACAGAAGGTGCCACCGTGGCGCAGGGTTTGATGGCAGCACAGGGCACTGCAGGCTGCCCACAGTGGTAAGTGTGTCCCAGACATGTCTCTGTAGTTTCTGCTCCTCTTCACGCTGTGTGAAGTGCAGACTTTCTCAATGACACTCCACACTAAAGTCTGAGAGGTTTCAAGTGTTGCTCTCAGAGCTCACTGCATCTTGCAAAGCACAGCCAGACCCAAGGCACCACAGGGAGCAGCCTGGGATGACCCCAGGGCTCAGGCACCAGCTCTTGTCTCGAGAACAAGGCCTAAAAGCCAGCAGCCCTCATGTGTCAGCAGCAGCAGGTGCCTCCACAGTTCCTTCCTCACCTGTGGAAATGTATTCTAAATCACTGCTTGAGCAATCACATTCTGCTGCTCCAAAATGTTGCAACAGCATGGCAGCCCCATGCTCTGCAGGAGGGCAAGCAAGAATGCAGGAATACCAACACTTCAACAGCTGGCATCAGAAAAGGTCTGGTTTATAGAAACACACATTAAAAAAAAAAAAAAGAAAAAAAAGGCGGTTTTCCTGATTTGGGAGTTAGATGTCATGCAGCCAAATGACACTGGACACACAGCCAAACAGTATCTGCAGGGAGCATGTAAGCAGGGCAAGAGTGGCATCAGTCCAAGCTGGATGAAGGTGAATTCAGCTGTCTGCTCTTGCCCACCACAGTCCTCAGCCCTGCCTGCTCCAGCACACCTGGACTTTACTTTTTTTTTAGGGTGACCCCACTGGATGGGAGTAAATGAAGCTGACCTAAACCATCCATTTCTTTACACCAATCCATCTGATGAGAGTAAGTAGAACATGGCAAGCTTTGCTGCTTAACCCCAGAAGAGAACAGCAGAGGTGCCCCATCTGATTTGTTTCTTGCAAACATTTCTCAAATGTCTGTAGTCTGTTCTTACTGGAGCCAAACTGTTTCACAGGTAGAGGAGGGATGCCCACCCAGCAGTGACACCAGGCACAGGTGCTCTGGCTTCAGTTCCTCACTGCTATGGGACACAGCAAGTCAGTTTATTTTGCCTTCTTATTCAGGAGGATTATTTTGTTTTATCCATTTATTCTCTGGCATGCAGACACCTCAGAACAAGACCTTTGGCTGAGCAGCTCCTGCAGGTGATAAAAGCAAAGGCCAAGTGCAAATGCAGCAAGGAGAAAGATCAAACACCTATATATAGGGTGTTTTATGTAGGGTTTTGTGTCAGAGGACTTAGTTCTGCTCACCCCAAACTACCCTCCCCTGCCCTGCAGCCTGACAGCACCTGCAGCCCCTGACCCCTGAGCCCCCAGCCTGCTGCTCAGGACTGGGACTGCTCACAAAGCAACTGGTACTGCGAGGTTCCAGCACAGTCACCCGAGCTGACACTGCCTCCTCTGGCACCAAAATAAGCCTCAAATATGCTGGTAGATGTGTGTTCCTCATCCTCCTCCCACGTGGGAGGCAGGGAGGGATTGACCTGCAGGGCAGCTGCTCCAGAGACAGAGCTGCATCTCCCTGCAGCTGCCTAGCTCACAGCTGCACCAGCACTTAGCAACAGCCAAAGGATTATTTTTATCTTCCATATCTATATGGTCCTTTTGTCTCAGCCCTTCAGGTCCT
Source organism: Entomyzon cyanotis (assembly GCA_024500445.1). Lineage (NCBI taxonomy): Eukaryota > Metazoa > Chordata > Aves > Passeriformes > Meliphagidae > Entomyzon > Entomyzon cyanotis. The sequence goes on along the minus strand of JAKEPQ010001026.1, from coordinate 9,417,668 downwards.
CTTTCACTAGGCACTGCTCAGAAAAACTACAGATAACAAGACTTGACGTCAGTTAAAAGGAAACACTGCAGACGTGGTTTAGGCTCTGTTCCCTCTCTTCTTTCTGCCACAGGCCACCCTCTTCCCTTCTGGCAGGGGATGCATTTGTTAAAAGCCACCCTGCCCACAGCACAGCCACAGACAATGGGTGCAAAAAAAGCTCTCCTTCCTCCCCAAACCACACTCAACCATCTCCTGCACCTCAGAGGTTAATAAATCAAATACTACCCATTTCTTTTTTAACAGCAGCTTCTGGTAAAAGTTTAGGCATTAAGAATGAAGAGAATTAAGACCAAAAAAAAAGGCTGGTGTGTGTCTGGAAGATGTGGATCACCATTATTCTCACATTTCAGAGTTCAGATGCACTCCACCATCCTCCATCCAAGAGGCAGTTATTATTATCATCCAGAACCATAGTTTGATTCACCACTGGGTAGGTGAATAGTAACTACAAAAGTAAATATGGAAGAAAGTCTATTTTCAGAAGATGTGTCCATGGGCCCAGTGATTTTTACAATACCAAAGCCCATCTAAAACCCCAGGGTGGAGACACCAGCAGGGGAATCAAACCCAAGTGCTACTCTCAAAGCGTGTGGTTCTAATGCAGGGCCAGAAACTGGGGAACTGGCACTGAGCCATCATCCCACTGGCTCCCCCCAAACACAGCACAGTTAAAAGTGTTACAGACAGGGAACAGCAAAAACAAATTGAAAAAGCACGAGTGAGATTTCTAACTTGAGGCCGTGTTAAAACAAAACAAACAAAAAACCAAACCAAAAAAAAATAGCCTTATCTCCCTGGGCCTTAGAAGAGGCTACAACCTTCCCAAGCTTCCCCATTTACTAAAACCAAGAGAGGAAGCATTCAGAAGTAAATACTGAGGAGTTGTATGAACTCAGCAGTTTTTGAAGTGGTTTCTGCAGGGCAGCTGGAGTTGCACTGCACATCAGCTTGGCCGTTCTCTGCAAAATAAACCCTGGATTTTCAATGAGCTGTCTCTTCCCACATCCCATCTTAGAAGTGATTCTGGTACTTGCACATACTTGCAGATTTGACACTGATGCTTTATTGCTGACCTGAGTTTTCCGTGTCACTGGAAGCCCTGTGTGGCAAGGGAGGCCAGACCAGCTCCTGTGCTGCGAGGCATCACCACTGTGCTGTGCTTTAGCCAGTCCTTTTAGTCACCTTAACCAGTTCAGAATGCTCACAGCTGCTTACAAGCTAGAAAGACGTTGAAGGGCTTCATTTACCATTTACAGACGCAAAAGTGTTTATAAATCGGATTTATTGTCTAATCCAAAAAAAATGAAGAAGAGAAACCACAAAAGATCTGATCCCCCCAAAGCTGCACCACCATCAGTAGCTGCCATGCTGCTCAGGCAATATGGATTTTTGGGATAAGATCTTTTGTGTTTTAGGGGGAGGAATGGCTGCAGCATGACAAGTGCTCATCTCTAATTAGTGATGTGCCTGTGTACAACCAGAGTCCTGGGCTGAAGAGCACACAAATGACACACACCCACACAGGGAGCTGGGGAACAGTGCTGGTGGCTAAGGGGAAATTTCTTTAGAGGCCCATATGACACCATATTACTCTGTGTCCCCCTATCCAAGAAAAAATAGGTCTGGAGCAACTGAAGCTAATGAAGCTTGGCCTCCAACAAGCCAGTCTCTCTTCATTAGAGGCAAATGTGTGATGCCCTTACTGGGGCCTCTCCTCCCTCCTGCCACCTAGTTTTATGGGACCTTCAGGAATGCAATTAGGGCAGAGATGTTTCCCCCTTTGTCAAACTGCCTGGCAGGCAGCCAAGCAGTTCAAAAGCTGGCTGTGGGTTGTGCAGCCAGCTGCCCCTTCCCCAGCCCAGCTGCAGGCAGGAGGGCTTTCAGCCCCTCTCCCACAGCCACCCCCATTTCTGAGTAGAGGGGACAGAGTGATGTGCCCAAGATCTCAATGCAAAAATGCAACCTCTCCATCTGAAGAAAAACTAGGAGTAAAGCATTTGAGGGTTTGGGAAGCAACTACCTGCTTTGTCAGAGAGCAGTGCTGCAGATAACCCAGCTGCATTTCTTTTGGCAGCACAGAACACTTGTGCAAGCCATTCCCTATGGCCCTTCCAGAAGCTGGATTAATGGTTTGAAGCAGCTACTCTGGAGCTGGTAAGTGGACTTCGGGAGCAGCAGAACAAATGCCATTTATTAGTGACTAAGTGACATTGACTAGGAGCTGGATGCAACTTGAATCAACATTCACTCCATGTTATAAATTACTCCATTTCCCACCTGCCTCACAGATGCAGGAGGCATGTCAAACCTTACAGGCACTTTAAACCTAAGAGGAATTAAATTCTTGCTGCTTCTTTAGGTTATCTCCCACCCAAAATCTGCTTCTCCAGTTTATGGTGGGGACTACAAAAGGACTGGAGCCATAGGCAGCACTGTCTGCAGGCATCTCTCCCCTCAAATGCTGACAAAATGAGGTGCCAATATTTACAAATGGACCCAGGAATGAAAATGGCTTTTCCTGGCCCAAGGACCAAATACCAAGAGGCAAGAAACAAATTAGAGTATTTCAACCCCACTGTGGCTTTTCTGGGAATGCAGGATGTCTGAACATAACATGCCACCCATCCCTGTGCCATGGCAGTGATGGGGACAATTCTGCTACAGATCATAAAAGGAAGAAAAGCCCAAGCTGGTTGGCAGTGGGCTCATGGGGCCTCTGAGCTGAGGCATGCCATAAACCACAGCCACGTAGGTGCAGGGCAGCTTGCCTGAGTGGATTTTTACTTCTCAGCTCAGAAAACTGTGCTTTCCTCCTGGTGCTGTCCCAAACCTTGGCTCAGGTTGGACTGGCTGTTTTCTCACCAGCTCTGTCCAGGATGGGCACCCAGATGTTCAGGGTATCCTCTTGTATCCCAGGTGTAAATGCATTTGATGGGCACACCACAGCCTGTGTGCCAAACCTGAGGCTGGGCTCCACTGGGGTGAAAGCCCTGCTCAAAATACAGTCAGGCATCAGAAATGCACTGAAAGGCATTAACTGCCTTCTATGCAATCAGAGGATTCAAAGAGTATAAATAAAACCCTTGACAGCAGTGATGAGTTCCCCTCATGAATACAAGCCAAGAAACTCCCAAGCAAGCACAGAGACAATTATCTGCAGCAAAATGGGAGATCCCTACACACTGCTTTTTTTTTTCCTTGTACATTAGCTAAAACCTTTTGGTCTCCCCTGCAGTGGGATTCAGCCTGTGAGAGTGATGGGCACAGGGATGTCAGAGCCTTTCAGGGACAGACATTGTGCCCAGAAAAGACAGAGTGAGGGCAGGGTGTCATTTCACTCCCTAGCAGGAACAAAACCAGCAACCAGCCACCACAGCAACTGCCCTGGGAATGAACCTGCCCTGGGAGTCAACCTGCTCCCAAGGCATCACCCAAACTCTTCTGGCTGCCAAGTCTACATGTGCTGGTGAACAGATGTTTAGGCTGAGCTGAACACCTGGTCTTTTTTAAGAAGGCCCCATTTGCAGGGGAGAGAGAGCCCCCAGGGATGTTTGTGTAGCAGAGGGCTGATTGTTAGGGGCAGCTTTGGGCACAGCCCTGCCATGCAAGCTCAGAAACTTGTGGTGGGCTGATAAATCCCAGGCCTCTTGGCCTGACAAAACCACCTCAAAATGTTATACCACTGGCACAGTGCCTGCTACAACTCAAATGTAGCATCACAACTGCTAGAATTTAAGAAAAAAGAAAATAAGAAAAGCCAGCAAACCAACAAACCAGAAGGCACAGGGAGAACCACCCCACACAGCTATGCCAGACTCCATCCCATCCCTCGAGCAAAGAGCCTGCTTGGCCTCAGCCTACCCTTTGTTTTCTTTCATAGCTATAAAAAGAACTTTTAAAAACTTTGGCAAATCCCAAACCAGTTACGCTGCTCTTCCCAGCACCAGACGTCCTCCACAGGGACAGAAGCAAGCAGGTGCAGCAGAAGATACATAACTTGCTTTCCTGTGGAGCAGCAGAGCTCTGGCCCTCCTGCTGAAAAGGAAATTTGAGCAGAGGTGTGTCCTCTCGCAGCAATTCCTACACCAGTAACCTCCAACCTCTCTTCATAGCACTGCTGTCCTGCTTGCTGTTAAATACACTGCTTTTGGGTGGGATACTATCAAAGCAATGTGGTCCTCTGGAGAACCCCCAGGCAGAATTGCTCCTAATTACTTCACAGCTGAGTTTAATTTTTTCCACATCTACTTTCAAACATCTTTTTTCTGTTTACTCATCCCTCTTCCCACTCCTGCATGAGCAGGGAGAGCCCCACAGACTTCTTAATCTGGGCAGTCACTGTCAGGGTGGAACTGCCTTTCCCACTGCCCTGCAGCAGGGAGCTCCAGGGCAATTCCAAACCCAGAGGATTGCCTGCCTCATCTTCAGCAGTGACAAAACCACTAGCCAGGCTACAGGAAAATTAACACAAACATCCTCTATCCACCTAACAATTGCCTCAAACAGCCCGAAACTTGCAACCAAAGCTTACTGCTCAGCTCCAAAACATGCAGGGCAAGATAAACAGCAGTGGGAAAAAAACATCACTTCCCTGGAGAAAACATAAAAAGTAACTATTTTCCCCTCTTGTTTGGATTTTTGTCCAAGGTTTTCAGCTACGGAAATATTTTACTTGCTTGAAAGCAAGCAAATTTTAAAGACTAACCCTTTGACCTGATCCAACTGAGGGAATTATGTCCAAGGGCTAATCCAGGCAATTATGTTCAAGGTAAATTATTTGACCTTGGACTGATGAGGTTTTAAAACCATTTTAGCAAACACAGCTAAATAACTCTCCTACCTTTGTTTAAGCAAAGCTGACTGGCTACAACTTTCCCAATGAATGGCCTGTTTTCCCAGTGGGAAGAAAAATCCATACATAAAATAGCTTTAGGAATCTTTAATACAGCTTTCCTCTAATAAGTAACAGCCTGAAACACAACCTTTCACCTGTGACGTGCCAGAGGATTACGCCAAATTCTTAATTTTTAAAAGAAGATTGTTTCTGCCTAGGCAAGGAAGGATGGCACATGCAGGAAAAATCCAATCTATGAAAACACTAAAAAGCCTCAGAGGATTCAAACCTGTACTGGCTTACTCCTTCCTATGGGAAATGCATCAGTGTGCAAGAGATGTGCATAGTTCCATCAAAATAACAACACCAAAGCCAAGACTCTGCTCATCTCCGTGGGACCCAGGCAGCAGACAAACCTGCAGGGAGAGAGCCTTTCACTCCAGTGCTGGAAACCCAGTTCTGACGAGGAAAATGCAATTTTTGCTCTTTACTGTGGATGCCCTTAAACCTCTCCCTCCTTTTTCTCATAACGAAAAGAAAGGCAGCACAGACTCCTGCAGAAACAGGGCAGATTTGGGCAGCTGGGACAGGCACACACAGCCCAGCAGCCTCCCCCATCTCGGGAGATTCCCCCACTGCCATGACACAGAGGGTATGAGGGAGGAGAGGCTCCTACCTGAGCAGAGGACTCCCTTGTACCTGGCGCAGGAGAAGTCATCGCACTCGCAGAAGGGGCCGTAGATGTTGCCGAACTCGCTCTCGTAGCACAGGCACTGGTTGCAGCTGCACTCTCCCCTGCCGCTGCACAGCGGCTTGCCCTCGGCCTCTCGGCACAGCGCGTGGTGCAGGTCCCCGCTGGCCCCCTCCTCGCACTCGCAGCGAGCCCCCAGGTAGCCGGGGTCGCAGTCGCAGAGCCCGCAGGTGTAGGTGCCGTTGCCGCTGCACTTGCCGCTGGCGGGCGCGGCGCGGCCGGTGCAGCCGCACAGGCAGCTGTAGGTGACGGTCACCTCCAGAGTGTCCCGAAAGCCAGCCGGCTTGATGGTGAACGTGTGCGACGTGTCCTCGGCGGGGCAGCTCCGCGCCTCCACGGCCACCTCGAAGGACACCTGGAGGCAAAGTCTAGATGTAAGTTAACAGGCACGGTCCGAAGTGCTCTCAAGGGTGCTCCCCAGAAGAGGGGAGGAAATCCTAAGGAAAATCCATGGGGCAAATTCCATGGAATGGGGCCCAGCTCAGTGCATCAGAGCTTTATTCCCAGGTGTGCAAAAAAACCCCAAACAATTGTGCATCCAGCAATCCAGCTCAATGCACCAACATCTGCCAGTCCCATGGGCACCCTTAGCACTTTAAAATTCTCTGTTGTCAGCCATTCACAGCAATTTTCCCCATCAGGGACCATTTCTGTGAAGTGGGAAGGAACTTGCCTATTCCCATAAAATAAACGGGGCAAAACTCTAGCGTAGCCCAGTTTTCATGCTACTAAAAATAGAAAATTCCATCAAAACAAGCACTATCAAAGATCTAATGAGTGTAGCACAAGTGCCTACAAGACCATGGATTTAGAAGGTTTTATGGGACGCCTGATTTGCATGTGGAAATGTATAACAGCCCCACAGTCCCAAGCTTTTGGCATGCTGCTCACAGGCCATTTTTAATGGATGCTTCTATCAAGCCTGGCTTCAGAAGGGTTATACACATCATTAAATGGTTATACATCACACCCCTACTCGTTTTATGTTGCTACAATCCAGTGTCAGGGATTTTCTCCTTGAGAAAACCAAGACCATACTTTGGTTGCTTGCTTGGCCCCCGATTTAATCCTACTCTTTGTTAGGGCTGGCCAGCACTGCCCAGAGCTGCCAGTTAGCAAGGAGGATTAACCTTTTTCCAAGGAAATGAGACCCTTTCCTAGGCCTCAGGAAGGAATGCTTTCTCTCTGGGGACATTTGAGGGTCACCTCAAGCTCTCACTGCCTTCACTGTCCCACATGTCAAGGGGTGATGTGCAGATGAAGGCACAGCAGCCACCCCTGGCAGGAAAACTGCACCCCCAGGAAACCTCCCTTGATCCCTCCCATTCCTGAGGCTTGAAGCAATTAGGATAGAAGCTCAAATTACAGAGGAGAAGGAGATCAGAAAGCAAGCTAAGGGGATCAGGGTAATCCTGCTCCCTTTCACCCGCTGACACCCACAGCCCCAGGACTAAACCCTGCCAGATTAGGGTCCAGTGCCAGCATTATCCTCTTTGGGGAAACTTTCTTAGCAGGAGTCAAATCTCGAGCCACGTGGAAGCAAAGGGGCAGAAAGCAGCTGAAAAAAAGGGGTGGAGGGACATGACCCCCATGATCCTGTGGCACCTTTGCCTGTGCAGATACCTCAACACTCAGGGTGCCCCTAGAACAGGAGCAGTGCCAGTGCCAGCTCCCTGCTGCACTCCCTGCCAGATCCTTCGTGGCACAAGCTGCAGCAGCTGGAGCAATCCCCCTGCTCCTGCCAAAGCTGAGAGCCTAGGATCAACCACCAGATTGATTCTGCTTCCTTGGGGGTTCAGGTTTTGCCGCAGCAACAAGGAGCTACAGGGATTGCTTTAACCCACCTATCCAAGACCAGTTAATTCAGTTAAAAAACCAGGGCCACCTCCCTTTTTAACACCTCACATGATCCTTATTTGGCTGGGTAAAACTACAGCTACTGTTGACTCTTTCAAACTATTTTTATATGCCACAGCACTGAGAGCTCTGGTATGTTTGCAGAGCCACTCTCCTCAAATAAGGCAATCAGGCTGCTAAGAAACCCACACCCATGGCCTTAGACAGCAGAAGTTGGAAGAAATGGAGGAGGTTCTCCACTTGCCTGAGCCTTCCTGCTCTAGCCCTGCAGCCCAGCAACCCATTTTTCTCCATCCATACTCAATTTAAACAAGCAAAGGCTAACTTCATTGCTTTTTAAAAAGCAAATTTTAAAAAGATTATGCCATGTTAACATTTATTTCAGTCTGTGCTGCCATCCAGTAACCCCAGGAACTGAATGCAGGAGAGGAGGGTTGCTGCCCATGGAACTTTACAGGTGAGAGTGTGATGTGAATATCTGTGATTATAGAAAAAACGCCCATTTTTGACTATTGCATCCTGCTGTCTGATCAGGACCATTAGCTCAGTGCTGTAGACAAGACACCTATATTCCCTCCTTCCTCACAGCTCACCTTGGACTGACCTACACCACCCAGACCTACTTGCAGAACCACTCTCTGGGGGTTTCTGTATCATCACGGCACAGCATGAGGAAAGCAGAGGAAAATGAGCAAAACCATATTTTATTGCCCAGGACCACTCATCAGCCGAGGGAAGGGGGTGAAACAGCCTCTCCAGGGACCAGATTGAAAGGCAGACTCACCGTATCTCCAATTTTGAGGTCCCCACACTTCCTGAGCCCGGGATAGGACAACCCATCCTGGCACGTGGCAGTGAAGGTCAAGCCAATGTCCTCAGGGCTGTCCCAGACCGTGAGCTCCACCTTGGACCGAATACTCTGGAAACACAATGGGAAAGCAAACAGTCAAGCTCCCAAATACACATGGGTTTCTTCCGCTTTAGTTTCTTCTCCTGGTGTTTCCAGAGGATGGAATCTCTGCACCTCTGTGAAAAAAAATCAACCCTGCACACACATCGACATCTGAGTTTGACTTAATTAGCTAAGAAGATTCCTGATGAACACAACCAGATTCACAGGGAGCTGCCAACCACCTCTGCAGGTGCTTATGACCTCTAGGATGGGTTTAATGGACACTGTAGCCAGTACTGAAAACCTAAGGATGCACAGGAAAAAGAAAACCCTCTCGACCACAAATGGAATATCTCTGAGTTGGAGGTCAGAGCTTTGTGTGCACACATGCACCTCCTCCTCCCCATAAACCAGCTCCTGAGCACAGTGCAAAGCCCGATTCTCCACTGGCAGCTGTCCTACAACGTCTGTTGCAGAGCACAGAGAAGGTGTGAAACTGCACTAACTCTGTCCTGCTTTCTTCATTTTACCCAGCCAGTCAGAAAAATGTATTCTCCCTCATAGAAGAAAAAGCTGACCAAAAAGCACCCTTTCATAAGTGTCAGCTGGAAACAGCAGCATGGGAAAAAATAAATGAAAAATCTCTTTCTTTGAAAAGCTTTTCAAAGTGAAGAGCATTTTCCATCTGTGAAGTTTTGGTGTGCTTCTACCCTCTTTCTTCCGCTTCTCATCTCTCTGCCCTGCTGCATACAGACGTTTTAAATCACAACAAAATGAAGTTTATAAATATTAATTCAGAATGACATTGTTTTGTTTAATTCTTCCAATGGCTGGAACTGATTTTTTTATCAGTGGTGTCCAAAAATGACAACGTTTTCAAAATGGAGCTTTTTGTACAAATATGCTTACTATCCAAAGCCAGCTTCCAGCTCCATCCCTCTTCCCCTTGTCCCCAGCCCTCACCAAAGAGGCCAGATGAAGGAAAAGTGCTAATTCAGACCTCTTGCCGGTACATGTGATGACAAAAGCAGGGTTCACACACCAGCAAAGAGACAACACTTTTAGAAACAGACAGGAAATAAATGAGTTTTGGCCAGGCCAATCTAAACAGTCCTTGAGGAAAGAAAGGAGTAATTTCCCATCTCTCTACTGTGACAGAGAGGGCGTTCATGGGGTAGCAACTGGGACCATACGGAGCATTCATTGCCTCTGGGCTGAACACTCAGTTCCAATAAATCTGAGGGTACTGCTCTGCCCCAAATCATCCTGTAGAAATCAGCTGCCACACTGATATGCTCTCCTGCCTTCTTTCCCAGAGCATGTCATCTGGGGCATGGCAGAAAACAGGACACCAGGCCAGGCCTCAGTATGACCTTGCATGGGCTCTTCCCATGCTCCTACACAGATGCCAGGTTCACTTATTAGCCCTATACAGTCATGCTGTTAGCCTAAAAGCAATGTCATTATTATCAGCCCCTTTGCACTGTTACACAGCAGTGTCTTCTGACACCACCACAGCCATCATGGGGGGCAGCTGGTGGCTGCAACAAGAAAAACACCCAAGACCTGCCTTTGGGTTTAGGATTTGGGTTTAGGAAAGTGCTTCTTAAACCAGCATCCCATTTGCTCTCTTCAGTCCAAACCCAGCCCTGTGTCTGGACACAGCTTCCCATGAGCTTTTCCATCTCCCAGGTATGTTGAGATTTGGGGGAAGGGCAGGGAGAAAGCAGTCCCTCTTCTCTTTTACTTCACACCTGGTGGGATGAGGGAGAGGGGACAGCAGGCTGGGAGAAGAAAAGGGAGATGGAAGATAAAGAGATGGGGAAAAGGGATCCTGAGGGTAATGTAAGCCCTGAGGAAGTCTGATGTGTGCATCAGTAGAGGGAAGCAGATGGGAAAGGACCAGAGATGAACAAAACACTGAAGGGGAGGGACTGAGCCCAGGCCCAGAACATCAGCCACTGCCACCCCACAGGAGAGGACAGTCCCTGTTGCAGGTGAAGGATTTCTCCAGGTTCAGACTTTCCTTTACATAAGGAATAAAAAAAGGCTCACTCCCACTTGGGAAACAGAATTTTAGCCTTCTCCCTCAGCGAGAATTTCCTCCGTCATTTCAGGAAACAAAGCCACCGAGAGGAGACGGGCTGGGTGGGTGCCAGGTTTCCAGTGGCCCCGGGCTGACCGTGGCACAGCAGGAGCTGCCAGCTCCCAGCAGCACTCCTGGAGGTCCCAGCCCACAGCACCACCCAGCTGAGCAGGCAAGAAACCAACCCCAGACTCAGCAGTCAGTCATCCCACAGAGCTCATTCCATGGGGCACCTTGCTCTAAGCACCCGAGTGGTTTCCAGCCAGCCTTGCTGGAAAGATCACAAGCAAAGAGAAGGAGGGAGTGGTGGTGCAGCCACAGGATTCCCAGTGGTTTTCACCTGCTTGTATTGATCTGTAGATGTTTGAGAGGTGGTGAAATGGAGGCATGGATGCATCTTACAGCTGCAAAACCAAGGCAAAGGGAGGTTTCCATGTGATGGCACTGAGACCACGTGCAAAGTCAACGTGGAGTAAACATTCATTTCTTTCTCCCCAGCCAAGCATCTCAGTCACAAAATCCTCCTTCCTCAAAGGGACAAACTGGGACAACTGGGCTTTTGATAGGCAGTTTCTCCTGGGCCTCATTAGCAGCAGTAGCTGTTCACTGCCTTCCTCAGAGGGTGAAGCTTTGGGAAGCATTCTTCCCAAGGGCATAATCAAATGCTGCTGTAACTGCTGGGAGCTGTGGGGAGGAAAGAAGAACTTTACAGGTCATGCAAAGCACAGCACAATCCTACATGGACTCTGGATGTGTAAACTCCACTGAAAAAGTCCTTCCTGACTCCTTGCACTAATAAGCATAGTGCCAAGAAGAGCTTGAAGCCATTGAAAGCTGTGTCCACAGGTCCCATGCATGAACAGCCCAACCTGTGGGCTGACCTGCTACAGGGTCAGATCTCCATACCCAACACCCAGCAATATCCTTGCAGGATCATGAAGATCTGACCCAGAAGAATTCAGGGAGAAGTCAACAGAAAAGTGGACACAAGTGTTGACACAAACTATCCAATGAAGATGTAATTTAGCTGCTTCTAATTGATCTGCTCCCCTGATCTCCAGGGAGATGGACAACATCAGGTCAGCAGTACAACTCCAGGTCCCTTGCTGTCCTCCTCACTGTGGCAGGGCAGGCTGCTCTGGCAGTGGGCTCCTTTGGGAGCCTGGTGATGCTCATAGGGTGCTGAAGGCCAACCTGGGCTGCACACAGAGCAATGCAAGGATGTGACCTTATCTGGATGGGGTCCCATCCTTGGGAGGCTTCTGAACATCAGATAACAAAGAAATAATCTATTTTATTTACTGGTAGGGTGCTCTGAGAGAGATCTGTTTTAGATGGGGGCTGTGATTTTTGGGTGACTCTGCGCATGAGAGACATGAAGTGAAATTTCTGCAGTTAGACAGGCTTTCTTGGATATCCCCACTCTCCTTCTGCTCCTCACACACCTTGTTTCCCTCCCCAGGGTGGACATCCCAGCTCCAGCAGTGTGGAGAGGACTGGGAAGGGAAGTGACCAAGCAGGGTGGACCTCACTGCGGGGAGCTGAGCTGGCCAAGCTCTTGGCACTTCTCACTTCAGCAGCTGTGGTATTCAAATGCACTTACGTTGTAGGCTTTGACGATCAGCTCAATGATATTCTTGGAATCTTTGTGCAAAATCTCCACTGTTGTTCCAGGAATCAAAGTGGTAAAGTTCTTTGAAAAAAAAAAAAAGTAGAAGAAAACAAGTGAAAATGTTGAGGTGCAGAGAGTGCAGGGGGTGAGGAGGGACTGACCCCATGCCAGGGACACAGGCCACACACACTGCCCCATCGCCCAGCGGTGTGCATGGTATGGTTTGGCTCACATTAACGTGAAGCTTTCAAAAGTAAAACATTGCTAACGAGGCATGTCAAATATTAAACAAAGCTCATGGCCACGGGACAGGGACAAACAGACCTGGCTCTGCTCCTGAAGGGGGCAAGACCCAGCCGCTGTGCACTCGGGAAAGCTGGCACTGCAGGGAGGGAGGGGCTGCTGTCCCAGCTTCCCTCACAGCCCTGAGCATCCCCAGGAGAGGAGGTGGAGAACAAGCTCAGCCCTCCCACTCCCCACGGGCAAACAGCAGCATCCCGACCATAGCAACACGGCTGCTTGTTGTTCCGGCTGGAGCCTCGAGGGCCTCGGCAGAGGTTTCCAAAAGCAACCCCTCCTGAAACACCACCCCTGAGTCCACAGAGGAGCAAAACCCCACGGGGCAGCTCTGCACACAGAGCTTGGTCCTTGTGCCTTGGGTCAACTTTCCTTTTGGAGGGGAGAGCGGGAATGGCAGGAGAGTTTAAATTGTGTGTGGCACGTCAGGGCTCTGGACTCTGTGATGGAAAAACACAGCTGGGCAGAAACTCTGTGCATGATTAGGTAATGGGATTAAGTCACTGCAGAATGGGCTGAGCAGGTTTCTGCTCTCTGGCACGCTGCACGCTGGCAGCCAGCCGAACATCCAGATTAACATGGAGCCTATTTTAGGTCTTCACATGCTCACTAACACATATATATCTGTTTGCCCTAAGAAGCTTTAGTGCTTTTTGCTGAAAGGACTAGCAGGGTTGAGCCTTGCCTGCCAGCACTGGGCAGCCTGTGGCCACATGCATGCACACTTATCACTGCACACATGTGTTTAGCACTGCACACACATGTTTGCAGCTGCCTCTGCTCCCCAGAGCCTCAAGAGGCATTTCAATCTCCCCCACAGCCCGGACAACTCAGCAGCACTTACCTTGTACAGCATGTAATGACTTTTTGTGACAGCAAAAATCAGGTGGATGTTGTTTTCAGCAAGTTTCTCGCCAAGAAGTGCCAGGGAAGGATAATCCTAGGGGGGAAAAAAAGGGCAGAAAGATTGGTGGGTAACACGGAAACAAAGACTAATTTCCTTGCTCCTCTCTTCCCAACAGCAAAATTCATTCCAGACACATGGCGTGTTTTGTTGTGGGATGAAGTCCCTGATGTACCAGCACAATCCCAACTGAAATAGTAGAAATCTGTTAAATATTTCTACTGCACTCTTCACTAGAATACATGACTGACAACACCACTGGCCACAGCAACACCTGGAACACTGGGTTTATTTCTTTCCCTTTTCTACTTTGCCATCATCAGATGCACATGTGCTAAATGGCTGCTACCTCAAGGGGTGTGAGGCAGGGAGATCTAGAATGGCAGAAAGTGGAAATGTATTTTTTTTCTCTCAAAGCAGAAACATCCACTGCCTGCTCCTTTTGCATACTGGGACCACAAAGAGATTACAATAAGCTCTTTAATTCTGCAGATTTCCCAGGCAGAGGGGATGGCAGGGAGACACTGCTCTAGCAATAAAATAATGAACCAGGGCTCAGTTTCAAGATCCAGCTTGAGTTTAAAACTCCCACCCGCTTCTGAAGTGCGGAAAAAACCACCTCATTTACTTGCAGCAGGAGGGCTGATTGAGAGTCTCTGAGATTCAAACATGGAGGGCTGATTGAGAGTCTCTGGGATTCAAACATGGAAACACCAAGGCAGCATCCCCATGCCAGCTTCCCAACATTAACTCCACATCATTTGGGGACTGTGCTCCCTTACGTGATGTATCCACCTGCTAGGATTGCACAGGGGGTTCCACTGCAGACCCCAGCTTCTGACCTTAACACAGACACCCAGATTCCCCTCCCCTTACAGGGTGGCATTCAGGAACGAAAATCATAATTAGTGTTTGTGATCTGCTGAATAAAGCACCATTCTGCAGAAGGAGGTGATAATGAGGCGGAGGCAAGTGCTCACTCATCCCAGAAGTTTCCTCCACGGAGTTAAATTTTAAAAAATGGGGAGTTTGTCTGTTTGTTACTTAGACTTATGTTGGTGTTGTGCTCAAAGGCTGTGAATAAGATGAGCATTCTGTTCTACTTGCTAGTGTAGCCACATCAAGGTAGATACAGCTGCCCCAGGAAGAGGCTAACAGTCCTCTGGACATTTTAGAAAAGGGATGACATATTTTATGTTTCCTCTACACTTTGCAGGCAAAATTTAATGCTCTTCAGGACACCATGTTACTTTTCCCTCCCTTGCAATGAGCCCTGAAGGAACTCACTAACTTGTTTTTGAACATCACAGAAGCATTTGCTGGGGGGCAACGCCTAAAGGGAACAGCAAATTTGATTTGCAAATTGCAGAAGCTGTGTGAAACCAGGCAGTGCATTTGCCAGAAGCTGCTGGAGTGGGGATTGGCTGTCCTCCAGAGAGCTCCACCACCCCTCTGAGGTCTCCAAGGGCTGGACACCTCGTCCTGCTCACCAGCTGGCTGGACGCGCTGTACTCGTTGGCTTCATTCAGGTGGCACTGGCCATCGTGGGGCTGCACCAGCCCCCCCAGCTTCCCATCCAGGGCTATGTGGGGCACATCATCCGTGGTGAAGACCAGCAGGTGAGAAGCTTCCTTACGCCAGCCGATCTTCTCCTGGGAGAGAGCAAAGCCTGTGAGACAGCCAGCCTGCCCCTGCCAAGCCCACGCTTCACCCCCTCACCCTGCACATGGTCCCAGCCACGTGCCTGGCCAGCAGCAGACCCATTAGCATTAATCAGGAGAGTACCATGCTCCTGTCCACCCACCCCTGGTAAGAAAACAAAATGTCAGGAGCCCATCCAGCATTTCCCAGCATCTCCTTCCAACACGCTTACTTTAAAAGGCACGAGGAGGTATGCGCACTGTCCACCAGACCTTCTCTACCCAGATCCAAGAGTAAGAATTTCAGCTGCTTTCATAGCCAAAGGAGACCTGCCAACTTCCTCCACACACATTTAATCTGACCTTGTTTCCTCAGCTCTGTGGAGCAGCCAAGGCAAAAGCAAGAGCTGCAATATCCCTGCTCAGCATTTTCCTGACTGCCCGCTCATAAAGGCTGTTTCTGAGCTGGGATGGAGAAAGTGAGGTCCCTGCCCGAGGGGATTGGCTTTGGTGCACCCACATTCATGCCCAGGCACGCTGTCCTGATCCCCTTCTGCACACATCTCCTGATGCCATGGTGCCTCCAAGCCTCTGCCATTTCATTGTACACCTCTACCCATGCCCCAAACAGCTCCATCTCCCCTGCACCACAGCCAGAGCACAGCAAGAACCTCTGGCATTGGTGCTGGCACTAATCCCACACAACAACTCTGCACAGCTCTGCTCTGAGGAACTTCTGCCTATTTCAAAACACTGTAATCCCAAGACATGCTGTAGAGGTCCCCACAAAAGCACCAAGGTGTCAAGCACAGCACATGAAATGTCCTCTGCACCCTCTTTGGTCCCTCTGTGCAAGCATCAGACATTATCACTGTTTTTGTATGAAGAGAGATGCAAGGACAGATTTTTTTCAAGTAAAGGGGTAAAATCTGGATCACAAACATTTCGCTCCCATGGCGTTCCCCAGGTTTCCAAGCTTTTGTCAGCCCCAGAAGCAGATCTCTGCCTGTAACAGCACACTGAAGCACTTTGTTGGAGTGGAAATGGAAGGAAACAGGTGCCCAAAGGAAATCTTTTCAAACCACAGCGCTGCAGCAAACCCTGCTGCCAGGTCATTGCCAAGCTGGGTGGGCTGGGGTCTTGCTGCTGACCACAGCAGGGAGATCCTGCCATGGCACAGACTGGAGCCAGAAAACCCTGTTGCCTGTAGTTTCCCCTGGGTTGGCCATGCTGCCCACCTGCCAGCAAAAACACAGCCCCACACCTTCCCTGCCACACACTTCCAGCATCCCCCTCCCTCCAGAGCCTGGTTCAGAGTGCCAACACACAAATCCTTTGGGAAAGCACCAGGGAAAAGCTAGCAGAAGGTTACTGACGGGAACACGGTGCAGAGGGAGATACCCAACTCCTCCAGAGCTGCTGCTCAGTTTATTTAGCAAAACCCGAGCTCTGCCCTGTTTACAGGAAGGCGCTGGCTCTTCCTGAGGAAAGCACTGGCATGGGCAGGGCAGGAGGGCAGAGCAGGCAGAAGGGTGAAGAATCATGTCTGCCAGCGCAATTTTCGCCTCCAAACATGAGTCATAGCCCAAAGCCTGCTGATCTTTCCGATAAATATAACTCTTGCTTCAGGGACACAGTTCCAGAGTAGATGCCTTTTTCCTCCCTATTTCAGAAGGGGTTTTTTCTTTAATGACATTTTCAAGACCCACACGATGCATATAAGGCCATAGGAAGAAATCTTTGGCAACACACCTCCTTTACCATGCACCAGCATATTACAGTCCAGCTCAGGAAGCAACGAGGACTTTTTTGCTCTGGGAAGCAGGATTCATTCCACTGAAGTTACCCCACTGGACAAAAGGCTAAAACTTGATGCCAGAATGTAACTTCCTAAGAACTCAACCCAAAAGTGATTACAGCTCTAATAATACAAGAGGCATTTTCAGTCTACTCAGCCACCGGACAGAAGCCCATCCAGTTCACTTTTCTTTGAGTATCCAAAGCTGATTTCTTTTTATATGATTAAGGCCAAGGAACTCCCAAAGAGATTAGAAGGATTAATCGGAGTTTCATTTCCTTAGAAATGTGCTGCACACAAAGAAAAGGAGCTGCATTCAGCAGCAGTTACCAAGTCACTTCAGGGGTGCTGGTGCTGGTCACCTGCCTGTAAGCCCACCTTTAAATCATGGGTTAAGCATTCCTTTGCAGACAAACTCTCCATGCCTCCAACACCATTTCCCACATCAACATCATCAAAACTGCTGTGGCTGCTCAGCTCAGGAACTCCCAAAAAGCAGTGAGCACCCACAGTTTCAGTGTCAATATCCAGGCACTGAAGGCATTTGATGCCTCAGAGCATCAAACCACAGTGTCTTGGATGAGCTGGCTGAGCCAGTGCTGATGCCACATCAAAAAAGCTGCAGACCTATGAAAAAAGCCCCCCAAGGAAGCTGGCATGCCAAGGAGCATCTCACATTGCCTCTGCCAGCAGCTTCCAGGTGCTGGAAAATCCAGCTCTTCAGCATGCAGTTTCCACTGAGAAACCCAGAGCAGCACTCTTAAAGCAAACAACCAAGGAGAATTTCATTTATTTTTATTGGACTGGGATTGTTGAACAGAATACCCTGCACTGATGCCTGCCCCTCATCTGGTTTTTGATCCTTACAGGATATAAAGGATTTTGAAAGCAGGGGTGGGACTGGACCCAAAGCAGAGTAGCATGTTTCCACAGGGCTTGACGTGCTATGGATTTCACCCCTACTCCTGTGATCAGCTGCAGTTGCCTTCTGCACCCCAAAAAATAAGCTTCTCACTCCATACAGCCAACAATGAGTGGCAAAACTGCCACAGCTGCCTCAGCACAGCTCTCCAAATACTACTGAAAAGGCTGCAAAGCCTGTATTTCCATGCCTGAATAAATACCTATATTTTTACTTTGGGCACTGAATAAAATCTGTCCAACTGCCAAGACTCAACTACCAGGAGACCCCCAGGATTCATCAATTTATCTAAAACCTCACCAGTTTCTCAGGTGCAGACCTTTTTGGAAGCAAGAAACAGATACAGGTGCAAGGCAAGTATGCCTTAAGGATCAAAAGCCAAAACCTCCTTTGCTTGGTATTGTTCTGAAAGGCACCTCAGTGTCTCCCAGATGTCATGGCTTACTCCATGTACCAGTGTCTAGCAAGCACCAATCAAAACCATTTCAAAAGATGCTTTATTTTCCAATCTAGCATTATCTCCTCACTGCATCTTAGCATGTAAGATCTGAGACACATACCACCGAGCCATATGAGGCTTGCACTTAGAGAATGGCAAAAAACCAAAATAGTGCAAATGGAAAATGTAATTATGGAAGGCTGATTAATATTCCTGGCTTACTATTTTAGCATCAGAATAAAGGCTTATTGTCTCTGGCTCTTTCACTGCCTCCAGAATAACATTTACCATATCTTCATCTTTCAGAAAGGAGCCAAACTCTGGGCCTGCTCCTTAGTCTGTATTAGCTGCACAAACTTTCCTCACTCCTTGGGTTGAAAACCAGGCCAAAAAATGACTCTAGTGCTACAGAGCCCTTAGGCAGCTCATGCAGAAGAAATGCTTGCTATGCATTACAGTATAAAAACACCTAGTCAACACAGGAGGTATTGTTTCTGGCACCTCAGGAGGGGAGGAGGAGGCTGTGCTCAGACACCATGGCTTGGAGACAGTGAGGCTCTGCTGTGCCATGACCAGCTCTCCCCTTGATGCTGAGCACAAAGCACTTCATGGTCACCATGCTGCATCTCCCCAAGGCAGAGAACTTTCTGAGGTGATAACAACCCTGGAAAAGCTGAAGCATGCCAGTGAGATGCAGTGAAATGCCACAGCAGTGATGAGAAAACCCATCTCAGAAGTCACCACAGTACTCGTATGCTGTTCTCCTTACATGGGGAGGAATAGTTCCTGAGTTAGCAGAAACTGCTCTCTGTTTCTGGGGGTTTCATCCCCATGACACTCTGTGAGTCACCACTGGATGCAAAACTCCATCCAAAGAGCATCCTCATCAGAAAGATGCACATCACTGCCACCCCAGATGTCTGCAGCCCTCACCCCTCAGCAGTGCTGAGCCTCACCACAACCCATGGCTGCCAACCAGTCTGGGCCATTGCTTAGTGACCACAAGGGAAATTGGGCAATAACTTCCCACTTTGACCATGGGACCAAACATCCTTAATGTCAATGAGCTCCTCTGAAATTTTGGCTTTTTTAACTCTGGACAGACAGAGTCTTTGCTGCTTGTGGCTGTGATCAGAGACAGCTGCTCTGTCCAGAGCAAGGCACTGCCAAGGCAAAGCACAAGTCATGGCACAGTCGGTTCTCCTGCCTTGCACACCAGTCCCATGGATGTTCTTTTCCTCACCCAAGCTCCAGTAACTAATTAACTGCTGCATCTACAGAAATTCACTCTCATGACTTGCCACATCACACCAAGAGTCATGCATGTGCACATGCTCACCTTTGCTCACCCTTCCTACAGGTTGCTCATTCCTGAATTCACATGCTGCCAGCATCTAAATCCATCTTCTAAATTTAGGAGGGACCAGGCTGTGCATTCAAGAGCAGTTAAAGATTTTGGGACAGTTAAAGATTTTGGTCCAGTCTCTTGGTCCTGAGACTGGCACAAATGCACAGGAAATATCTTGCAGGCCTCCTGCCTTCCACCAACACCTCAGAAATGTGCCCTTGTGATACCCACTGAAGTACTGCTGCACCAGAGGGAAAAACTGTCCTGTTTTTACAATAACATGGTGGAAGGGACTGCAAAAACCCACATGGTGAATGGCAAAACTGAGTCACCATCCTGAGGCATTCCTGCTCTAACCTCTCCAAAACTGGGAAGTACTTTAAACCCAGACAATTATTGGGAGCAGCACTGTAGCTGTGCCAACAACATCATCCGTGGGAAGATGACTGTTGGGTGGCATCAGATGCAATGAGGCAGGTTCAGTCCTGCCAAGACCATGAAGCACAGCAAAGCCAACCCAGGCAAGGAAAGATGTGATTTCCCACATGCCTGCATCCCAGCACTCCCACAGACCATGCCTATCTCCCAGCTCCCATAGTTCAGACCCAGAAGAAAACATGCCCAACCAAAAGGACTAGGCAAGGCTGAAGCAAACACAAAGTAAATTGCAGCAAGAGGGAAAATAGCTCACTCCTGGTGAGCAGGGAAGCTCAGACACATCAAAGCAGAGCAAACACTTCCATTCATGACAAAAGGCAACCCAACTACTTGTTCCAGAAAGATCTTCAAGCATCTCCAAAAACCCTAAGGACATGGCTAACATGGCACCAAGCTAATAAACTCTGCTCCAGTTCTGCTGACAAAGAGGGAGAGCAGGCTACCAGCACCCAGAGGTGAGATCATCCCCCCACACACAAAAAGGGAAAGTATGAGCAGTAGGAACCAGCTCCAAGCCTCAACATGGGTCAACTGCTGCAAGATATGTTTGACACACCCTTGAGAAATGCATTGAGCTGACATTCAGTGCTGCTGCACACAAATGTACATGAATCTTAAAGGATTCTGTCCCAGGTGCTCAGGGTTCAGCACCAAAAGTCTTAACTGTGTGATGAAATCTCAGCCCTAAATTTGCATTTGCAAAAGCTCTGGTTTTATCCCTTTAAACCAGAAAAAGCATTAACCTTTCTTCCTTTGCCTGTTCATCTACAAAAGCACCAATAAAAAGCATCTATTAAAAAAAAAGCCTCTACTTTTCAAAGCATTTTTCACAGTTTCTCCAAGAAAAAATTCGTAGTTACTTCCAAGAAACAGCAAACTGTTCTTTGCCTTGGTCCAAGAACAGAGCAGAAGAAACCACCTCCTCCTCCTCGTTGGCTTTGCTCCAAACCCCCAGAAATCAGAGCAACTCACCTTGCACACAGCAGCCTGCAAAATGGCATCAAAGCCACCCTCTGGAGCATCTCTGTTGCGGGAAACCTTCTGTTTTCGAACTTCTTCGTTGAAACGGTCAACTTTATCTGTCAGGGACAGGAGGTGGCGGAAGCCAAAGGATGGGACACAGCTGGGGAACAGCTTATAACTGTGGGAAGAACAGAGGAGTGGTCAGCTGGGAGGAACCACACCAGCAGCCAAGAGCAGCAGAAGCTCCCAGCTCTACCAGGTTGGTCTCCAAAATTCTGGTCAGACGGTTGAAATATTTTCACAACACTTCATGTTTTGGACACTTCGATTTCTGGCTATTTGTTTACAAAATCCTACAGTAGAGCCCATATTGTTCTGTTTCCCCTCAGGGGTTTTGAGAAGCTGAAGTTTTCAGAGATCCCACTAGGACTGAACATCTTTCTCCATGTATGGTGTGAGTGGAGACACCAAGCACCAGCTCACCCTGGGCCATGCAGCTCCACAGTTTCAGCACTCAAAGTGGTTTTCACTGGGAATCTGCAGTCAAGGATGCAACCCAGTGATACAGAGGCTGTGTTTTGGCAAGGCTACCCTCCCCAGCAGCCTGGGAGGGCCATGGGAGCCATGTCCCATTCCTGCAGAACCAGTGGGCAGGAGGGCAGTGTCAAAAGGCAGGAGCATCACCACCAAGAGCTACCTTTGCCCTCTTCTGCAATATGGATTTTCACTGTCATCCAGATTTCTCACCAGTACATGCCACCCCATGCCTACTGCACATCACCAGGCACCTGGCAATTGCCCAGCAATAATAACCAACACCAGCTCGTGCTTCCTCCCACTCTCCCTGAAAGCCAGTGAGCAAACACCACCTCTGCTTCCCAGGGCACCACCAGAGCAGAAAGGCAGGAGTGGCACCCTAAGGCAGAGGAATGCTTTGGCAGGCTACCAGAAAAACTTTTTATTTCCATGGAAAACCATGACAAGGCAGTTTTGGTGCTCACCTGGAGAGCTCAGCAGAGCAGCTCCTGTGGCATGGGAAATCAGTGAGTGTATGCAGGGGAGAGGGATGGGAAGGGTTAAAAAGAAATGTGTTTAAAAAGGAGTTGGTCTGGCACTAATTCACTCTTATCTTCAAACATATAACCCAGAGTACAATTAAAAGTCTCTGCTGACACATGACCCACTATGGGTAAGTTGCAAGAGGCTTTTTACACAAAGGAGTATTTAAGATTTACCATCACTGAGAACTTAAATCCCTCACAAGGGACTCCAGAGCAGGGATTTCCATCCACACACACACACCTAACCATGGGGCAGGTCCAACTGCCCCGGGCTTGGCTGGCAATTAGAGCCATCCCTTTTGATTCATGATCCATGTCCAGACTTGCATCCCGCTCACACCCAGGGCCAGGCAGGGAGTTTGCCATGTCTGAAGCCTCTGCACTGCAGGGTCTCAGCAAGCTGCCCTTAGCCCATGAGGATGCTGAGTCAGGAGCAGGGGTGATGGAGGAGACAGAAGGGATCCCAAACTGACCACACAGGAAAACAGGGCTGCACCCCACCCAGACCAGCAAGTCAGTCATCACCACAAGGAAGAGGAGAAGAGAGCCTGGATCAGGGGCAAAGAGCACCACTGCAGCTCGTGTTTACTTGCAGCTTTTCTTAGATGCTGAACAGTTTGTTTTGACACCAGAAATAGCTGCAAACAAAACCACGCCTGATAACCCACCTCACTGCATCAGTGACACACTGGCAGCAGCCAGAGCCCCTCACAGAGCAGGCTGGAGATTCCATCAGGGAGCAGGGAGCCAGAAACCTTGGCAACTGGAAGGGAGAACCTACCAGATGAGCTGCCGTGGGCAATCCTTCCTAAATGTTTTCCCAAGACTGGACTGGCCTAAAGTAACCCATAGAAAGAAACACAACCACCTGGGTAAAGCCAAAAGAACACGCAGATAGCCTGCTCAGGGTGGGCAAAGCTGAGGTGACAGCTCAGGATGTCCTTGATAAAACGTCATTGGAAATTTCAAGTGTGCCTTGTTGCTGAGTTGTCCAATTCCATCCTCTCCTCCTTTTGCAGCCACCTCCTCCTGCATAGTCCATTCTGTTTCACTTGGCAAAAGCCATGTCACTCCAATTAAATCACACACCAGCCAAATGAAGCTTCCAAGACTTCTCCAGCTGGAGCCTGTCCCCAGCCTGAGGGCAACATGAGTGGGTGTCAGAGACTGAGGATGACAGAGATGACTGAGAGGATCCCTCAGAGACTATGCCAAATTTCTGGCAGAAGTACTATGAAGAGGGTGGTATGCAACACCCTTGTGGCAGAGCCATCCTCCTGGCTCACTGTGGTCACTTTTGCCTCATGGCTAAAGCAAGAGTTTTCAGTGTTAAAATCCCTATGATTTGCCTCTCTAGACAGAACTGGTGAAAAGAGAATACAGATAATTTTTGCCTGGTCAACAAGCAATGTGCAGCGAGATGCCAAATGCTTTGTCAGTGCCAAAAGCTGGCTTAGAAACTCACAGCTGATGCAAGCTCTCTTTACCTGCCTCTCATACTTCGAGCATGCACAGAGCTTGGCATCCATGCAGGAGGTGATCTTACAATGAAACCATCCACAAATGGCTCAAATAAAAGTGTTATCCTCACTGCCCTTACATGACTAGGAAGCACCCACTGATGGATGAGGTGAAGATGGGGACTACAAAGGTGTCAGTGGTGACACTCCCAGGAGGGCACTTGCTGCTGTATCCATCCTTTAATTCCAACACCCAAACTCATCTGAGCCTGGACATCCTTCCCAACACCCAGTTTCACTCTGGCATAATCCTCAATTCAATGGACCTGATCCTGACTTTGGTGGTTAAAAGGCAAAAAGACTCTTGCAAAGACACAAGGAAAAAAAAAAGAGAGAAATAAAGGGACGAAGGCTTTGATATTACCACAAAGCAAATCCCATCATTTGTGTCTTTTGTAACTGCCAGCTTGCTTCCCTTCCACAGCAATAAAGATGAAAAAACCTGCCTGTCACCTTCAAAACACTCTACAAGAACTCATTAATCAGCACTATAGGCCATCACAAATCTCAGCTCCTCCAAACACTTTTGTTGAGAAGGATTTACATTGCCTTGGTCTCCTTATCTGTAAAATGCAGACAAAAAGCTTAATTGATTTACTCAATGCCAAACTATGACTCAGAGCTAGGATCAGAAATCAGGAATTTCTGGCTCTGGCTCCTTTTCCTTAAAGCCTGTAAAAAAAGCCTGCTATGTCTGCATCCTTTTCAGGTACTTAAAAATAGCTTCAGGCTCCCTGATACAACAGTTTCCCATCTCTACATGCAGAGATCTCCCAACAGCCACAGCAAAATTAGAAGCCACCCTATTCTGAATTGCTCAAGTACCACAGTGACAGCCATGGCTAATCACCATTCCCAAAACCCAGGGCTCAAGTGTGCCTCCTCATTTAAAGCAAAAAGGCAAGTGAAGACTGCAGCCAGGCTCTGTGCAAACACAGGGCTTGCCCCTCCACGGAGCACCCACCACTTACCCAATGCAGGGATTGTTTTGGTATCTTGGTGCTGTGTAGGAGAAAGGAGAAATGTTTTTGTCCACGAAGGAGCCAAACCCCAGACGGAAATTGCTCGTGAGCTTTCTCATCTCTTCAGCCAGCTTGGTCCCCAGATTGCGGATATTATCCAGGTCGTCGTTCATGGACAGGGAGAGATCCATCAGGTAGTAGAGGTCCACGGGATAGTCCTCCACCTGCCGCACCTGAACTCGGAACGAGGTCTGGTCACCTGCACACACACAAGGGTTGAGCACTGGTGAAAACTCCCAGCACACATAAAAATGCCTTTTTTCCCCCCTGCAGAGCAGACAGATCACTTTTCAAAAGAAGAGGGTGAGGGGAATAAGCTTCTCCAAATACATCCCTGAGGAGACTATCACGAAAACAGGTATTGACTTTGGGTCCTCTTAAGCTATGTAGGATACTGTCTGGCAAGAAAAAGACATGGAATGCCTGTCTCTATTTTAGCTCTTTGGAGGTATGGGAAAGGGTCTTTCCATCTCATCTGAGAAAACAACTAAGGGGGGGGACTCATTAAAAACACTGTTGCCCTGGGCCATGTGCAGTCCAGGGATGTTTTCCTAGAAAACACAGAAGAAAAGCAGAGTGAACCTTAAATGGATATTTCATGGATTACTGAAACAGGGACCCTGCCCTCGCTTACTTGGGTACATTCTCAAAGCAAACCAGGAGCAGACCAAGAAGTCCTGCACAAAAGAGAGAGGGAGGTGGAACAGGAGAAGGAAGAGGATCAGGAGAAAATAGCCAGCATGAGGCAAATGCAATATGTCCTCTGAGCTGTGCAGGGAAGTCATGGTGAAGCAGACACCAAAGTAACACCTCAGAAAAGGAGCGCCCCCCCAAAAAAGAGCTGGAGAAATCAGGGATAAAGGGAAGTGAACTGGAAAAAGAAAGTTGTTAGAGTCACCCACTGAAAAGAGAAAATTCTTAGGGTCACCCAGGGAAGAACTGAGGCAGAGGTGAAGCTTCCTGAAGTGATGAACACAAGGGAAAGAGCTGACAGGGCTGAGCCACAGGCTGTGCAGATGTGAAGAGAAGCAGAAGAAAGCCTATTCCTGACCTTCCCCTTTGCCAGGCTGGTTTCACTAGAGATGCCAGGAAAGGCTACCACAGACAACGCCTGTGCCTCAGGAAAGTGGAAGTGGCTTCAAAGTGAACTCAACTTCACGCCAGATGGACCTCAGTGGAGCCAGGCAGCAGGTGACAAAAGTTTGCCTTTCACTTTGCTAAGGGAGGGGTCTAAATAAAACCCCAAACCCAACCTCACAACCCAGACTGGCTTGGAGATCCCATGTTCCCAGCTGCCACTTTGGCCCCTTTTCCAGTTCAGTGGGGTCTCAGCCCCAGGGAATTGGATCCTTTCAAAACCAAGCTCCCACTTCTGCTCTCTCCCAGCTCTTCATGGCCAAGGCTGAACTTGGGGCAGTGGTAGGTTCTGCAAAACACTTGTGGCTTCCCCTCTTCTTCCCCAGAAAAACTCACATTTTTTAGAATTGTGAAAACATTTCCCTAAACACTTTATTGTTCTCCTCCTGGTGCACAGCAGCACAGCTGCTCCCACTTACTTCCAGCCCAACAGCAGCAACAAAAGCATCCCAAAACTGCCATGCTGGCAATGCACAGCACGAGGGGCTCTGCAGCCTGGCTGGCAAAGCCCTGCCTGGCACCTGGGGTCAGGCTGCACTGACCTAGAGCTCCTCAAACAACACCCTCCTACTATTTAAACATTTCCCTGCAATCTGCTACAACCCCACCTGGAAAAGGCAGGGCTGCAGGAGGCACCATGTGCAAACATGCACATGTGGATATTGCCCAGCTGGAGGAAGCAGGAAGCTCATGCCATAAATATTCCTCCCTATTCTCCCCAGCTTTCTTGTCCAGCAGGAGCAGGACTTTCCAGCACAGGGCTGAGATGTGGAGCACAGCAGGTGCTCCAGGTGGGTCTCACGTTGTG
The DNA here is from genome assembly GCA_024500445.1 of Entomyzon cyanotis. Classification (NCBI taxonomy): domain Eukaryota; kingdom Metazoa; phylum Chordata; class Aves; order Passeriformes; family Meliphagidae; genus Entomyzon; species Entomyzon cyanotis. Next base: position 9,391,297 of record JAKEPQ010001026.1, on the reverse strand, counting down.
CCTGGCATGCATTTTGGGGGGCAAAAAGAAGAGCATAGCTCCTGTAGCACAAAATCTGTTAGAACTCATTGCAGGGTAAAAATCCATGATCGCAACCTTGATTTTCATTCAGTGCTGCAAAAACGTATTTAAATCTGGGAAAATTCATTCCCATGCCCATGTTTTTCATTCCTAAATATTTTTCCCACTGGAAAAGGGGATGTGTCCTCTGTATTTTGCAACATTTTCATTTCCAAAACACTGTTCTTCAGCCAGAAAGGGTATTTGGGATGCTGTGATCAAACGTGCTTCTCTTAATAGTTACAAATTTATTAGTCCCTGAGAAGCACCAAAACCAACAGGATGCTGTGGCTGGTTCTTCTTTCATTCCTAACTGCACAAACCAATTATGTCAGAGAAAATAACGCTAATGTATGTAGATGTAAGTGCAAAAGAATTTATTATTCTCTGTGGACAGTATTACTCTCACACTTCGAGGGATAATCCAGCCCCCTCCTTCCTCACATACTGTCACCACCATCCTCTCCTTCGGGCTTTTACTGAAAAGTTTTAAACTCGAAGCTGAATTCAGAAATTTTTCTCGGATACCATCACACAGAGGCAGTACAGCAACTAGAAAAACTGATTCTGGTCAATTTAAGAACATAAACAACAATCATGCTTACCCAGCTTATTCCTGCTTAATGAGGCTTATGGCTTGATGGGCAACACAGCTTGCATCTATTAATTTTTTAATTCCTTTTGCATTATTTCTATTTTTCATTTAACTAGGACACACTGCTTTCTAGCTGGACTCAAGATTAAAAAGCAATATTGTAAAAGCTAAATGCTCAGTCCAAAAGCTACCCTGTAAGGGCATCAGTTTAAAGCCTTTGGAGTTTAGCTGAGGACACAGATTTGGGGATGTGACTTCTGCCACAGGATGATGAGATCAAACTGCCTGGGTGGGAACAGCAAACAATTGACAATCCACTCCCTTCTGCTTCTGCTTAGTGGTCTAAGAATAAAAGATCAGCACTGCCACAGACCGCTGCCTGAATTCATCTTTGAAATAGAACACCCCTCATGCCCAAAATTAAATCAACATTGTCTCCTTTTTGTCTTGGGCTCGAAACCCATTCTCCCAAGCTCGAGGACTAATGGATAATTTAAACTGGGGCTGCTAATACAAGGGTTTAGGAAGTCATCAGCCTGAAGGTGGAGTGCTGCACAACATCAAAAGAGAGCAAAAATGGGAAATACTATTACAAACATCTAGGTTTGCCCCTCCTCCTGCAAAGACTCTGATGCTCTGCAAGAGGAGCACAGGGAGGGGAGTTCACTGCCTCAGCCTGGGAATTGCTGCAGGGATCCTCACAGTGATTCCCACAGCTCAGCCCAGATCTAGAGGGCTCCTCCATCACCGAGAACTGAGGATGGCCATGACTGTGGTCCCCTGCAAGGGTGGGCAGAAGCAGCACACCAGCCCTGTGCAGCCCAAGGTTTCCAACAGCACAGACCCCAAGCAGCCACAGGGAGATGGATCCCCTCTGATCCTGCTGCCGATTGGAGCAGTGGGCATTGGGTGGGCAAAACTTCCAGGAATTGGGAAACGGGAATTTGCTGAGCACTGGGCACTGAGTGTGGAGGTGGATGTACAGGAGGTGAGATGAGGAAGCTGAGCCAGCCCTTTCTGTCAGGAATTGCCTCAAGAAACAGCAGGAATAACAACTCCCTTCTGCTGCCTTTTTAAACACAACATTCAGTGGCAGAAGCCATGCATCCAGACATATGTACAGTGGTGACAGCTCTCAGGTATCTGATTTTACGGCTTTGAAGCAAATTTTTTTTGATTTGAGGGTCTGACCAATGACAGCTGAGGAAGTTAGTTGAGAAACAAGACAACTTTTAACTTACACAGATAAAACAAAAACTCCTGCAGCAACTGGTAGGCTTAGGGAGAGCACTGATTGCATAAGCACCCTGTTCTTCTTGGGCAAAACATCAATATTTCACTTTTTTGTATGCTTGTGAGAGCTGTCACAAAACTGTAAGCCTTAGAAACCCACACCAATCGCTTATACTGAATCAAGCTTTTATATTTGTTTCTTAACTTCTCAATAAAGAGCTTTTTTTCCCCCTCTTCAGAAATGTCAGCTGCCAAATTTTTGCAAGAATTCTAAACCCACATTAAAGCCTCCCCTCACCAGACAAACACTTTTGATAACAAGCAAGCTCGCATGGCTCAGATGAGTTGCTCCCTTCTAATTTTTAATTAAAAGGAAGAGATTGAAGAAAAGTGATGGCTCAGGAGAATGAAAGAGGGACCTGGCTACAGTCCAAGGCCTGAGTCACAAGTTCAAATCTCCATCTTCTGCCTTGATCCCATGGCTCTTTTGCATACCGACAGAAAACAGATATGTGGGTTTGTTTCCAATTTATAGAAGGAGCTGTCTCAGTTTAGAGCCATGCACTGTCAGCTTAGTGGAGGAACCAGAGTTATTTTAACTCCTTCCACGCAGTGATTCCATTTTTAATCACATGGTTTATTTTGGAGCAGGCTCCTTTTAAACACATGCAAGTGTTAAGCCCAGTACTGGTGGCAGTTTTGGGTGGGCTTTGACTGACTTTGCCCAGCAGCAGTGTCCTCTCACGGAGCACACATGCCCCAGCCCTGAACCTGTTTGTGATGCACCACCAAAGTTCAAAGGTGTGGAAGGGGCCAGCACTCACCTGCTTTAGTGGGCTACAAGGCCACGAGCTACAACACCCTCTTGGCACATCCTGGCCACCCCTTCTCCCTTCCCCTACAGCCCACAGAGCCCTGGGGACTCACCAGGACGAAGATTCAAGGCGACCTTCTGTGGTGTGATCTGTGTGACATCCAGGTGGGTCTGCCCGGAGCCCTTGCTGCTCAGAGGGGTGTTCTTCACCACGCTGATGCTGCTGCTGGGGTTCTCGATGGCTCCAGCACAGCCGTTTGCAATCAGGTTCTGCAGGAAGTCACACCGGGATGTGATGGACTTTGTGCTGCTGAAATCCTGGGGGGTGAAGGACAGACAAAAAGGAATTGGAGGGGAATGCATCAATCCCACAGTGGGGGCTTTGTTTTGACATGCTGGTATCTAACAACTAGGAGATTACAAGGTGACTTGTCATCTTTGTGGTGACTGGACTTGGAAGGAGCCAGCACTGAGCCTTGAGCCTTTCAAAGGGATCGACCAAAAAAGGAAATTCTGTGAGGATTTGAATGCTGAATTTGCTCACGGAGCACTGAAACAGAAGGCTAATCCTGTGTTTTCAGCCCAGCCACAGCAGCAGCAGCTGTTCCCAGCCCTGGCTTGGGCCACAAGAGATCAAGGCACAGCACTTGGTTTGCTGCAGGGACAGCCCACTGCCATCCCTATTATTTTATGCACATGCTTCACCTCAAGGGAGCTTTGCAAAGGACAGAAGGAAGGACAAGGAGGTGGCACTGAGGGAAGCAGGACAAACCCACCAACCCAGAGAGAGCCAAGTAAAGACGTGAAGCAGAAGACAGGCTGGGTGGCTCCAGGGACCTGCACCCTCTTCCCTGGGCAAGACACTGTACGTCCCCACACAAGCACTGGGTGGAGAATAAGGAGGTGGGAGAGACTTCCTGGGAGCTGGTTAAAATGCCGTCTGTGCCCACCACAGGCAGTTAGGCATGGGCAGCAAGGTGCTGGCAGAGGCTCACTCCCAAAGGATGGCCAGGAGCCTCCCAGCACCCATCCCAGAGCTCCAGCCCTTGCTGCAAGCCCCATGTCTGGTGCACAAAGCAGCCTTGTGCAGGGCAGCACTCAGGAACAGCCAGGCACACAATGCAGCCTTTTGCAAAGAGCCCGCTTGTGAGAATGCCTTTTTTTTTTCTCCCCAAAAGTGCCAAAGGGAACAAATCACATGCCCAAAACCTATTAGATTTTCAACAGTCGATTCCTACTTATTTCTGCACTACAACAATAGAGACAAGCCTCTTCAGCTCCAGGGCTGAGGGACTAACACGACATGAAATAATGCAGAGAAGATGCTTGCAGCCATGCCAGCCCCTCCTTCAGCTGTGCAGCCAAAACCAGTGTGGGGCTGAATAAACCTCACTTATTGCTGAAGCTCCAGCATGGCAGAGGACAGGAGAAACATCAAGGAGGGAGAGGGACCTGACAGATCCTCGTGGGGTAATCTCCAGGGGTCCCTCAAGGACAGGCTTGGATACAGGGCCCTGGGACACAGACAAAGGCTTCCAGCTGCATTTTTCTCGCTACAAGGTCCCAACGCTATTTGAAAAATGCGAGATTTGCATTCCAGCATCCAGCAGCAGGGCCCAGCCAAGAAACCGACGACGGCACATCAGATGGATATGAACACAAATTTCTTGGAACGCGTCGTGTAAACAGATGAACTTCCAAAAAGGAGGACTGGGACTATTTAAATCATCTCCAGCATGACAAAATAAAAATCAGAATCCCTTACAAAACTGAAAACAACGCCCAGCCTTTTAGAGCCACATGTTTCAGGCAGACTTGGAGAAAAGTTTCTCTCGGATGTGGTTTTACCTGAAATCAGCAAAAAGCTGGTGGGGTCCAGGTGTTCTCCTGGGCCTATCCACCCAGCAGCAGGGCACCTGGGGGGGATGCTCTCCTGCTCTCCCAGACCACAGCTCCAGGTGAACACCTCTGCCAGCTCATTTCTGCTGCCACAAAGGACACTCAGGCTGTGCAAAAAGCAACACAAACAGCCCAGGAGAGCAGCTGGAACTTTTAGTTATTCTCAAGTAATTAACACTGGAGAGAAGCATCCAAACGTGACAATATTTAGGGCTGCTCATATAACTGCAGGTTCTATCAGGAGTTTCCAATCCTTCCCAGAATCTGCTCCAAAGACTCCAAAGGAAGTCCAGGAGGTCAGGGGAAAGCCCCTACTCAACTCTTAGGTCGGCAGCACCTTTGTGCTCCTTCAGTCCCCCCATCCCCCTTGCTTGACCCAGCCTTTTTCTCTTAAACCTTCTTCCAAAACAGGCCCAGAGGACTTGCCACAGGGCAGCAATTGCCAAGCTCCTATTTTCATGTTTAGTGAAAAGCCATACTAGGCTTCCTGAGGTGGAAGAAAACACCTCGGGGTGCAAATGCCCAAGGGGAGTGAGGTGCAGCTCAGCACCCAGGGGTGCAGGACTGACCCTACCTGAGCTTGATTTCCTACCCAGGCAGGGTAACACGGAGCAGGGGGGTGAGAGTGGCCTTGGGAAAGCCCCAGCAATCACCACTGCACCCTGCAAACAAACACCCTCACTGCACCCATGGGTCAAAACCCAAAGCCAAAACTGGGGCTACCAGCTACCATCGAACTCTAGTGCAAGTTTTTCTGAGACAGAGAAAATCAAGGCTCGTGGAGGTTCAGTTAAAGGGGAAAAGGATGAGCAGATCTGGGGAGCAAAGGGCATTGCACAGGTCCAGACAGCTCATGAGAAACCACACCAGAAGGCAGCCCCACAGCAGCTCAGATGCAGCATGCTGGCTCAAACTCCAATTTTCCCCAAGCAGGGAACACCCTGCAGTTAGTTAAACAATTTGGTGTGCCCACATACCTGCCAGCCGTCTGCCTGCAGGCCTGCTTGGGCAAGAAACACAGCAGATGCCACTCACAAGGAGGAATCACCCCAAACATTGCTTTTTGCCACCTAGCAGCACTGGCTGGGGAAGGTCTCCCAGCCCCTGGAAGTTTCTCTGGCTGCTCCAGCCCCCTGGGCATGCCTCACTCCAGCCTCGGTGCTAACAAGCTCACAAAGGCAAATGCACACAAGCAGGCAGAATGAATGGAGACAACAGCATGACAATTACATGCTCATCAGTTTGACAGTTTTAAGACAAATTGCTTGGTTCATGCTATAAAAATGAAGAATAGCACTCACTGTATCTAATATCTAACTCCTGACTAGGCATGTTCCTACTGTTTTTTGCTTTAATCAATCCAGTTCTGCATTAATTCAGTCTGAAATACGCCTGCTTTCTCCATTTAAAAAAGAATTGACACGTTCCCTCTAGGAACATCCTTGATTTTCCTTCCTCATTCTCTAAGCATACATTTCTGAGATGGGAGGGGATGGGGTAAAAGCACCTGCTGGAAAACAGAGGGTGCCATTGGGGAAATTTCAGTTTACCTACTCGAAAAACAACATTTCACTTTAATTAATGTGTATCTCTGGTTTGCATGTACAAACATAAATGCATCCACATAGGTAATGCATATATGAACACACAGTGCATCCACTAAATAAACAAGAGGAGCCTCTGCACACTGGTACACTGCTCCCCAAAGCAGCAAAAAAGACAACATAATGCTGACATTCCCCCCACCCCCACCCCCATACTGGTACTCCCAATGTTCTTTTGAAGAGCTTCCAGCCCTGCAATCACCCCAGGTAAGTTTATCACAATCACAGTCCCCACTGTCTATCACACCAGCCCTGGCAGCTCAGAGGACAGCACTGAAGCCACTTCCAGAGCTCCCTTTTTCCCCCAGCAAAGCCAACAAGTCCTGCTCAGCCTGGGCAACCAGGTGCCACTGCAAAAATTCCAACAAGCATCCTCCTCTCCCACCCACAGAAACCACAGCAACCCCACAGGCCAGCACGCAGTTTTCAGTCAGAGTATTTTACCAACACCATGTCAGCAATTTCTCGTAATTTCCAGCTTCTCCTGGACCTTGCAGGAGAAACTGAGCAATCTCCTCAGATTCCAGCACAGATGGAAAGGCTGCAGCAGACTCCATCACCCCAGGAGTCATCCTCCCTCAGACAGCCCTGTTTCAAGGCAAGCTCAGGTGATGGTCAAGGCCACATACACCTCCTCTTCTAAGTGTCACTGAAATAATCTCCTTTAAAGCCTCTGCCTTTCAAGGTACTCTTCCATGAGCCCACAGAAACAATACTGGCTCCCAAATTTCCAAGAGCCCAAGGACTTGTGGTTAGCTCAGCAGCCCCTGGAGGCTCTAGGGTTGCTGCACACCAGGAGCTGCTATCATCGGCTCATCCATCATCACCCCTCTGGATGGGAGCAGAGATGCTGAACAGAAGCAGAAGTGAAAAGAAGTCAAACCAAGCCAGGGGACATGATGCACCCTGACCCAACAGCTTAGGAGGTGGCAGTCATAAAGTGAGGGCACCTTGACTGCTCTGCTGTAAGATCTAGCTGCACACATCCCCTTACCCTCACAATCCAAGGCAATGTAAATTCAATGAACCTGATCCCTCCTGGGAAACTATTGGGATAGGGCTCCCAAACAAACAGGTATGATGGCACCACCAAGTGATATTATTCCCTAAAGGAAATACAAGAAGGCATACACGTATAGGAAGATCAATAATATATATAACTATAATTTGTATATTTTTGCATTTTATACATAGACCTAAAAATATAAACATAGACATCTCTACACTCACTGTATACATAATAAATAATATACAGAATTATATACTGAATTATGTACTGATGGACTTCCACTATATATATATTTCCTGACAAAATTATAGTTTCTTACAAAGTTGATCAAAGCTGGCCCAATTTGCTCCCAAACCTGTAAAGCAAATGCAAAGGGAGCACAAAGCACACAAAAATCAGCTGACTGAGGTTCTACCACAACACAGTTACCATCTGTGCAATCCACTCCAGTATCTTACCCCTGATATTTAAACAGCAGCAGAGCTGTAAAATTTGACTGGCATATATGCATCCAGGCAACATAGATAGCAAATGACAGCTGATGGAAGAAGCTAAGGGAAACAGATTAAGAGCTACTTAATAAATTTAATAGCCCAGCTAGGCTGCAGCAGAGGGAGGGGGTCTAAGGCAGTGAAATAACTATGAAAAGAAAGCAGATATTATAGAGTTTGTAATACTACTTTAAAACTTGTTGACGTTGAAAAACTCCAGGTATCTTTCAAAATCCCATTATCTCACCTGATAATCTCAGCTAAAGAGAAATAACTGGTTTCGAACAATACATTCTTAAAAAAATTTAAAAAAAAAAAAAACACCCAAAATAAAAAACCAACAACAGAATTAGAGTAAGAACTTGCTAAGTTTTAGCATAGAACATAATGGGCACAGCAGCTTTTAAACACGTAGCTCTTGGCACAAAACACCTTAAACTGCGTATTTTTAAATAGCTGCTGCAGGCTAAAGGTCAGGAAGTATTACAGGACTTCCCTGTAAACACCCATCTTCCTCCTTGGCCCCTCCATGCTAGTCAGGAATTTTATTTTTTTTTTTAACTGTCCTGTTTGCATGATAAGAGCCAGGCTGCCAGTCCCATTAGTACAATTAGTGGTCACAGTGACCACCAGATAAACATTTCCACTAGCAGCATTTTGCAGAAAGTTGTCTTTTGATGCCAAGTAAAAAAAACCAACAAAAAAAGCACAAGCTATTGGGTACCCATAGCTTAATAGCCAGCATTCCTGGATCCAATCTCACCACCACAGATTAGCTGGCTGGAAGAGGAGCTCTTACAGCTGTTTACAAGATGTCTCAGAAGCAAGATCTATTGCTTTACTCTTTCCCTTCTGCACACCAATTGCCTTGCTGGAAAAAAACAACCCATGAAAGAAAGCTATTACTCTGTCAGGCAGAGTGGTGTTTGTACCATTACAAGGTTTTCCTTGGAGAGCTGCAACTGTGCTGTTTAAGAGTGAAAAATCCAGTGAAACAGACCTGGAGAGCCACTGGCTGGGGTAGCCCCCTAGACAGAGCCAAACCAGGGGGATTGGAAGCCACCTTCACCCCATGTCCATCTCCATCCCCAACCCCATCCTCTGCCCTGAGGAGCTGCAGGCCTGGCAGGAGGAGGGATGGGAACAGCAGAGGAGGCAGCGCCTGCATCCTCAGCTCAGCAACACCAGCTGCAGCTGGAAGGAGAAGGGAGTGTTCAAAAGGGGACAGGGATGGCCACTCTAAGGGAATAAGGGTCAGCAAGGAACAGAACAGCATCTCTGCTGGCCATGCCCACGGAGAGGTTCAAGATCAACTGCTCTGGGAGTTCTCACATCCCAAACCCAGTTGCTGGCACAGCAGCTGTGCCTGCAAGGCAGGATTTCTCCATGCATCTGTAAGCATCCATACTTCTCTCTTAAACACTTAGGACAGGCACTAAGCAGACAACTGCTTTCTGTGCATCAGACATTATCAGGTCTTTCACACACCTTTTTCTCTACAAATTGTAAGTCTACTTGATAAGACATATATTGGATAATATACATAGATCTAAACTCATGAACAGCCCCTAGGGAACAGCAGGAGGTATTTGCAATTTCTCACAAACAAGGAGGTGCAATTGAATTATGAGTGAGCAGCTTCAGCATCAACACAAGGATGTATTTTCCCTCTGAAGTGCTCAGTTAGGCTGTGCAACTCGTGGTAGCGATGCCAGAAGCATGGGTCACCCCCCCCGCCCAAAAATGACACAATAGATTCAGAAAGGAGAATTATCCTTGTTACAGACAAAGAGCCCCTGCCAGGCCACGCAACAAGGGACACGTAGCCAGGGACTTGGGGTTTTTAGGGAGAGAGCTTTGGAGCAAGGCTCCCTGCAACACAGAGCCCATGCAGGGACCCAGCATCCACCAAAAACAAGAAGGTAATTGAAGGGACAGAAGGACTGAAGGAACAGTGCTGCTCTGTTGAGGATGCATGGGGGCCAGTGGGGTCAAAGACTTATTTCCTATGATGTCAAAGAGTCACATACACCCAAAATACACTCAGCATGGAGCACCTGCTGCCCTCACCCACCCTGTCTGGCATGGACAGAGTCAGGAACAGGCAAGGTGAGAGAAGAGCTCCCTTCCAGCATTACAAAAAGCCCACAAGACAAGCGAGGTGTGCCCACCTACCTCCTTGGAGCACCAGGCACACTTGGGATGGATGAGGAGACACTCTTCGCAGGACGTGGCGCTTCCACTGGTGCACAGATTGAGACCTTCAGCAAAAAAGAACAGGATGGGTTGAATGGTTATTCCACCCCAAAACAGTGTTTAGGAGGGTTCTGAGATTCTTAATGCTAAACATACTGTAAATTCAAACGAGAGCAAATAATCTCCCAGGAGCCTAAAAGGCAGGAGAAGCTGTAAATCTCCCTTCACCTGTAAGGAGGTCTTGTTTTCTTTTCCTTCACCTAGGTAAATGACAAGGACAGAAACTTGTTTTGGGGTGCTGAGAACCTCTAAAATATGACTGAATCTGGTGATTTTTCTTCACTCTTTTTCAATGGTTTCTGGTCAGAGAGTCCAGCTACTCACCTTCCTAATAAAATACTTCCATTGCTGTGGACAGAATGCACTAACTCTTTGACCAGCCTGAAACATGGAGCTGGCTGTCCAAAAGCCCCTGAGACACTGACTTTTAAAGTCACATCTTTAGGCACATTGTCTCAAAGCACATCTTCTCAATTTTTCTAGCTGAATTTATGGGGAGGCCTCTCCCCAAAGTTTTCATATTAAAGCAGTCTTGAAACATCTCCCCTTTCACCACAGGTGATTCTCACAGTGGACTCATGTTACAGTACATTACTTTTATTTTATTACGAGAGACATTTCCACAGGATATCCAGGTTAAGCTTTGCAGTGTGTTTGCACTGGGACATGTCCAAGGCAGCAGGGGTGGAAGACACTGAGTGCTCTCCCTGCCCGTGATCCCAGCAGGGGCATCAGCCAGGCTGATGCTCTTTGCTCCTGGATTGCTGGTGCCTGGCAGCACAAGGGGTCCCGAGTGAGTTTCACTTACAAAATCCACAATTTGGGCTTTGGGCTTTAAAATCGAAGTGGAACCACACAAGCAAAGCTGAAGCAGACATCAATGGTATGGGCTTTGAGTGCAGCAGCTTGTTCAAGCATGCCTGTGGCTATGAATGTGCCCTTCGATACCACTGATGGCCCAGCTCCCCCGGGTGCAGCTATTAACTTCCACTGTCAATAAATGATTAAAGAAATCTTCCACTGAGGCTCCAGCACACAGACTGCACACTCCAAATGAAACGCCTCAGGCTTGAACTCCCAGTCTGCTATTTTTTCCAACCCAAATGTCAATAAAAGCATTGTCAGGCCTCTATTTTCAGCCAGTTGCATCTGCAGATACCAGAGCACCACACTGCTATTGGGTGTAATCCACAGATTCTGCCGACTTGCCAATAGCTGCTGGAGTTTTCTCCTGTCCCAAGAATTTTCTGCCATGAGAGCTTTGGAAAAAGGATTTTTGCTGTATCCTATGTGAATATTGCACCAAGAAATGAAAAGCAGTGGCTGCCTGGGTCACTCCTGTAAGGGGCTGGGCTGTGAGCACAGGAAGCAGTGAATCAAGCTGGACAGCTGGAGGAAAACCTAGCATGCCCTGGACTGAAAACAAAAAGAGGATAAGTAGGTCCTGTCAGTCATTCTCAGTCATCACAGAGGCCTGGCCGTGCCAGAGCCCTGCACTGATGGGTCTCTGCTGCCTGCAAGGTGGTCAACTCTAACCCCAGAGAGCCAAGCCCTGGACTCTCTCTATGGCTCTCATTCAAACAGGCTCCTTGGGCTCATTCATACCAAACAAGAGCCTTCTTAAGAGAGCGGGTTTTTTTTTTCCTTCTGGCTGTTAACACATACCCAGGCGTTTCATTCCTTGTTTGCATTCAGAAATTATATGCCAGCTCCTGGACATTGCAAGAGCTCAAAACATCAATGGGTAGTATAAAGCAAAATGTATCTTGTTCAACTGACTTAAAATTCAGACAGCAATTAACACATGCATTTGCAAACCCTACAACATGGCCCAAAGCCTCTCCTTGACAGCTGCTCTGCCAGCCATGCATGGCAAAAATAATGGGCTTTATATAGCAAATACTTGCGTTTGTACCCTGGCTACCCAGCCCTGGCTCTCCCAGTGCTTCTCTTGCCCATCCGCATGGAAATATTTACCTCCATTCCTGACTGCTGGATTTTTGAGAGTTACTTAGTCACAGTAATAGCTGAATGAAAACCACGGTCTCCTCCTTCCACTGCGTGCCATGACCAAAGCAGCCCACGCTGCTGTGGCCAGCCATGGGGCAACATTCCTCCCAGTGGCAGCTTTTGAAGTTTCCAAGTATGCTTTTCTTTCCACTCTGTAGCAACACTAAACCATTTCCAGCATTGTTGTGAAAACAGAGCTTTGCAAAGCCCTCCAATTTTAGACTGAAACCTGAGCTTTTTGAGCTGGAGCAGAAACATGCAGGATTTTCCAGATGCAAGTCTTTGCTGTGCTTGATTCAGTGCAGTCTTTCCTGAATCGGGCAGAGGAAAGACCTGATGATGCTCATGCTGGTCCAGATCCTCGCAGATGCTAGGCGCAAGTCACCCAGCGAGACTGGAAGAAACTTAGTCTGCTCTTTCACTGTGATACATTTAACGAAACCACTCCTGAAAAACCAACTAGACTTCTTATAATGGGGAAAATTCCATGCAGGATTTGGCTGGGATTACTCTGGAGGTAAATAATCCACCCCCTGGATTGCTGAGCTGCACAGCCCACGTACAGTCCTTCACACTGATGCCAGAATCCTAAACCCTGCAACCTATTTATGTTGCACAGCAGTGTCCAGCAAGAGCAAAGAACATTCTTCCCTTGGACTGAGCTGCAGGAGAGACCAAAAAAGCAGAGGAAGACAGTGCATCCCACCAGACAGTGCAGATTTTAATACATCAAACTACAGATGCAGACCAAGATAGGAAACTCTCATGAAAGATACTCAGCAAATTTACTCATAAAGATGCTCCAGGCAATCAGACCTCATTTTAAACCTGTTCTGCAAGAAATCCTAGTTTGGGCAGCTCCTCAAACGGAGATGAATGTACTGGCTTGCTTGGGGAAGGAGAAAAAAAAAAAAAGATGCACTTTATACAGCTAAGTGTGAAAAAAGAGCATTTTATCTATGCTTTCAACAGCATTCTAATAGACTTGCTCCTGAGATCGTCTGCTGCAATACTGAGCCATCAATTTCATGGATCTGACACACTAAATAAATAAAGCTAAGAAAACCTCTTCTGAGCTTTTGCAGTCACGTGCCACAGCACTCTTCTTAAGATTACAATATAAAATATCAAGCACTGAGAGTAAGCACTGGAATGGTGGATTGAGGCATTTTGTGGGCTCCCTTTTGATAAAAAGTTTCCCCAAGTGCTCAGAGAGGAGAGGAACCCCGTTTCCAGTACTGCTGGAGCGGAGTTACAAACTGCACTGCAGTTCACGTGTGTGTGTGTGGAAACTGTGCGAGCATCCCCCACGCGGGACAAGGACCTCTCTCTGGGTGCCACGGAGACCGGGGGGGAACGACACAAGGTGCGAGTGAGGAAGGATACAAGGTGCGAGCGTGGAGAGCGGTCGCCGGCAGGGCGACAGCCTGTGCGGGGCTTTCTGCTGCTGCTCCTCATCCCATCGATTAGCGCACAGCGCGCAGGCAAACATCCCGGGGAACTGCTTATCCCTGAACAGAAGTGGCTGCAGCCATATCCATTAGGAATATATACAGAGCGAGGTGCACATATAGCAGTTCCGCGCTCTTTAGGTGTAACACCCCGCGGATGCGGTCCGTGTCCGCAGCGCCGCCGGAGCGCGGCTCTCCGCCGCCCGCAACCGGGGCACGGCGGGAGGGGGCCGGGGAGCAGCGGCGTGCGGGGGCCGGCGGGGACGAGCGGAGAGCCCCGGCAGTAGCCACCCCGGGCATGGGGACAACGGGGACAGCGTTCCGCCGGCTGCGCGGCTGCGGGCGCACGGCAAAGCGGGCTGCGGGGGGAGGCACCGGGAGGGGGGCGAGAGGAGGAGAGAACACAGACGGTAACACAGAGCCCCGAGGCGGGTCTGGGGGACAAGCCGCCTTCCGCAGCGGCGCTCGCAGGGCCCGGGGCGGCGGGATCGGAGCGGCCCTTACCTCTGCCAGGCTGCAGCGGCGCGGCCAGGAGGAGGAGGCGGAGGAGGAGGAGCGGGGGGGCCGGCGGGCGGCGGCGGGGGCCGGCAGCCCCCCTCGGCGGGGCATGGTGCGGCGGCCGGGGCGGCCGGGCTGCCCTTCCCGGCCGGGCCCACCCGCCGCCTTTTGTGCGGCCGCGGCGGCGGCGGCGGCGGGAGGAGGAGGCGGGGGCGGCGCCGCGGAGCTGCCCGGGGGCGGCGGGACGGGACGGGACGGGACTGGACAGGGCGGGTGTGCGGGAGCTCGCGTCCGTGTGCCTGCGTCCCTCCCCGCGTGTCCGTGTGTCCGTGTGTCCGTCCCGCCGCCCAGGGTGCGCTGCCGCCTCCCCGCCCCGCCGCCCCGCGCAGGAGGCGTAGCCCGTTCGCCGCGGGCGCGGAGCGGGACCGGCGGGCACGGCCGGCCCACGCACACGGGACACGCTCCGGCCGACACGTACGGGCTGCCCCTGCAGATGCACATCACCCGGAGAGCAGACACGCGCGGCGTGCACAGACACACGGGCACGGATGGAGCCAGGCACACGGACACGGCGCACGCACGGATGGACCCACGGGCACACGAGGAATGCGCGCCCTGCTCCCCGCGCACAGCACGGCTTGCGCTCGTTCCCCGCGGGTCAATGCCTGCTCTTACGTGGCATTTTCCTGCCCCTGGGGTTTTCCCTGTGCCAACAGACTGTCCATTTGCCGAAGGGCTCTCTGAGCCAGGGCAGCGCGGCACTCGCTGTCTGACGGCTTTTTGGCACGGTTCACGCCCCCACCGCCTGGGACATCAGCACTTCAGATCGAAAGGAAGCATCGGATTTATGGTCGTGTTTGGGATGCTGGAGAGCTTTCTGTATTCTTCTGCTTTTAAAATAAATCATAAATCATCCCTAGAGCAGATTATTGATTTTAAAAGCAATTTCTAGTAAGAGGTAACTTAGCCGTGACCTGCAGACCTTCCTGACACCCTCATGTCTACTACATCTCACCAGCAGATTTTGCTTAAAACACCTATGTTGTGTTGCTATTCTCAGACAGAAGTGATTAATTGTAATGCCACCTGCCAAAATTTCCTCTTACTTGTGCTGATTTCCAATGCTGCTTTCACAAACCTCGCTGATCCCTTGAACCTCTTCACACCCCCTGGGGGAAATCAGGTTTGGGTTTCAAGTGACTGTTTTAGGAAATACAGCCTTACAAAAATTGTTAACATTTTAACTATCCTGGTGCTGCTAAATCAAACCAAGTCCTGGTGTGGCTGTAGGACCATCACAACCACACTGCTTGCACCCAGTGCAAAAATATCACTAAATGCCTCACCAAAACCTCTGCCATGGTAGGAGTGTGGTGTGTGGGACAGGCAGTAACCTACAAGTTGCTCTCGAGCTGTTGGCTGTGTGTGGGGAAAGGGACAGCATCAGCTCTCCCTATTATCCCCAAAACACACAAAAAGGTGCATGCTGTCACCCTAAATTTATAACAGAAATAATACTGACCATGTTGGGACTGACCTGGAAATGCAAGATGTGGTGTGTGGGGACTTCAAAACAGGTTGTTCCTCTGTGGTATATTTTTAATATTCCTGTGAAAAAAACCAGAAGTGAAATGCAGATCCTGCACTTGCAAGAGATAAAGTACCCAGTGTGCGCCTTGCTGCCCAGAGAAGCCTTCTGTAGACCTAGAAGTCTCTTCCTGGATCTTCTGGCCATGCCCAAGTACCCCAAGATGCAACTGCAACTACAAATATCCAAACTACATAATATGTGTGAGTACTTTAATCACCCTGGTTGTAGGAGCAGGGAGACCCTCACCCCTTGTCCCTGTGTCCTGCCATGCTGCCATGGGTGCACTGGGTGAAGGAGCAGATGCACAGGGGCAAGTTGTGAATGAGCAAGGTGGAAAAAGGAAAAGCAGGGGCATGATGAAAAGAAACTATTGAGAGGGAAGGAAACCTCCATCTGAGACTGAGCTGTGGCATCTCAACGAGCAGAGAAGAGGGCTTGAGGAAGCAAGGCAGTACTTTCAGAAGGAATGTACTGCAGCAGAAGCAGAGCCAGGCGAGGCGTAGGAGCTCCCCTGTCACTGGTTATATTTAGCAGGGCTCAGCCGAGGCCAAGCTCTCACTTTCTGCAGGCGCCTGTGGCACTGGCACAAGCACCCAGTGCCCACTGTGCCCAGGCTGTGCTCATCCCACAGCCTACATGAGAAACCCCACGAGAAGGGAGAAGGTCAGGAGCTGCTACTATGCATTATTTGAGCAGGAAGATGTTGTCAGTGCTCAAGATCTGCCATCAGTCATGATGTTTGTCAAGCCAAGCCCTTTGAAGGTCCCACAGAGTCACAGATGGTTTATCTTACCCCAGTGAAACACCACTGACTAACAGACCACAGTGTGGGCCCAGGGCCCTGCAGGGAAAGACCCCTGGAGCTGCAGGGGAGGAAGTGCTGTGGCTTCCCTGGTAAGAGTGTTAATACCCTTCTCTGAAGCCAGTGCTGTTCTCTTGCCCCTCATGCAGCAACCAAAGGGGATGTAATTGTACTAGTGGCCAAGTGAGCAGCTGTAAGATCAAGAGGGGGATTTTGTGGAGGCAGAATGTGAAGCAGGCAGCTCAGCCCCAGAGCAAGGGCAGCCTTGTGTCCCTGAGGTTGGCCACAGACCAAAAAACGAGGCCTGAGCAGTGGTAATATGTGGCCTCAAATTAGGTGCGTAAAGAAGGTGTTGATATAAATAGTTCCTGCTTGCTGGTGACAAGGGTGCTGGACCAATCTGTTCTTCTGGAGTCAGGGATGGGGTGGCAGTAAACACCCCAAAAAAAGATTGCCTTCATGTATGAAACCAGAAAACCCCTTGATCTTCCTCCTGCGATTCCCTTGCTCCGAATAAGGGATTGAGGAAAAAAAGCTTTTTGTGCCCATGTCTCAACAAGATTGTTATATACTCAGTGGAAGATGAGTTTGAGGCAGCACCAAGATTTTGGGATGAGAACAGAAAGGAGGGCTCTGTCTCCTGGGGATCATGAATGATGACCTAGAACAAAGTCTACCTTGATTTCCAGGAACAGCCAGCACCACTGCCTGTGTCTTTTCTCTCTTGAACATCATGTCTCCTGTCAACAAAATGCCATTCTTGAGGATCACATAACCCATGAGACTGAGATCCCTCAGGCTTCTTCAAGTATTTTGGTGCCACAGGCCCTTGGACTTGGGTTTTCAGAATCATTGCACAGTTTTGCTGTAACAGAGAGAGGAAAATCCCTGCCTGGAAAGGCCTGATCTTTGTGCTCACTTTCTTATCACTTGCATTTTAAAGCTATGGTTAAAGTGGGACATAAACCCAGAGCATCTAACCTGGCCATGGATTTGAAATTGATGCAATTATAAGTTGGTTCTTTGGCTCTTTTATCATCAGTTTAAGCAAATAAAATCCTTTATCTGAGATACTTCAGGTGTTTTCCAGATAGGTTTACATTGTCATATCTTTCTTGTGGCGGAAAGGGTGGATAAAAGCATCTGAGTCACATCTAGATGTCTGCCATAGCATTGAAGAGGTTCTGGGTTTTCAATGGTGACTCCTTCTTCTCTCTGCACCAGTCTGAGCCACTCCCAGGCTCTTGCCCAAGGCCACAGCCTGTTTCAGGGTGAAGCTCCACCTCTGCCTTAATGTTTCACAAAATATTGCCACTATGCAGCAGCAACATCCTGGGATGTCTCTGACTTTCTCCCATTTCTACACTCCGTTTGCTACTTACCAGCAGCTCCAGCACTGGATGTAACTCATTACAGCCACGTTACAGGGTGTAACTCATTCAACCACCACATCTGCAGCACGTTCAGAAGTCATAGGATGCCAGGGACAGCTCTCTAGTGTGCCAGAAAGACCAGCTAAGAAAGCTAAGATTACCTGTTTCCAGAAGTCACAGTGAAGACAGGGATGGCTGGAGGAGGAATCCACATGCAGCCTGGCCTTGGGAATCACTGGTGCACAGCAGGTCCTGAACATCCCTCAGTCCTTTGGTCCCAGCACTCTCCATACAACAGAAGATGGTCAAACTGGAGCTCAGGTGGTGAACAAGCTGGACTGATTTATGGTTTTAATAAAAAGGAGTTTTAGAAGAGTTAGGGTCAAACTGGGGTGTAGGATCAGGGATATGAAATAAAAGGCAAATCCATTTGAACCTTGGAAACCTCCACCGTGTTACAAACAGCTCTTGTGTTAGGAAAACTATTTATTTTCCTTTCCAGGTCCTCATCATGCTGTTTGCCAGTCCCTCCTGGCTGGGCCATGGTGGGAAATAGCAGAGGAGAGGCGCAAGCTGTGGGCAGCTTTGCCATCCCTGAGCTGCTTCCTCCAAGTGAGCCCACAGACCAGGCTGCTGGGGTTTTCACGGCCATGGAAAAAGTTGGTCTCCTGCTTTTTCCAAGGAAGCTATAAAAAAAATATAATTCACACAAAATTCTTGTTAGAAATAGGCAACTACCACATGCCAAAAATTACAATAATAAAAGTTAATCCTATTTCTATTCTCTGGCTAAAGATGCAGCACATGTTGCTGCTGCCTGCTGTAAAAATAGATACAAAAATAGATATTTTTACCATCTAGGGACCAGCCTCTGTTCTCAGATACTCTAAAGCAACATTGCTCCCAAACAACTCCTGACCTGCTGAAAAGCAGCATTGCAACACTTCTGGGAAGCAGAGAACAGCACCTAAAGTCGTTTGGCCAAGTTTTGACCTTCTGCTACATGGAGAAAATGCAGAATTCAGAATAAATCTCTGGGCTAATCCATGCCTGAAGCTGCTGGACTAGAAAGGGAGGGAGGTGCAAGGAGGAGACTTTCCTCATGTCTCTATGGTACATAAAGTTGAGACAGGGATGATGAAGTCAGACCAAACCTGGCCAAATTTTGGTGTCCCTACAGCCTCTGGAGCAGGCTGGGGGCACTTGGCTGCCTGAGAGGCTGTTTTCAGGAGGGGCTTACTGATGTGCTGGACTGAAAAGGGTGATGGATATCTCCAGCCATGAGCCACCCCAAAAAATACGCCCAAATCCCCAGAGGGATGGGCGTGGGGATGCACAAGGCTGGGACACAGGAGAGGGTTAAAAATTAGCAGCTCCATGGAAACCTGCCTGCGTATCTGTTAATGGTTAGCCCCAAGAAAAGTGTGCTCATTGAATGGTTTTTCCTCTGGAGTGCCTTTTCCTGCAACTGCAAAGAGCCAGCTCCATCTTGTGGCCAGGGACTCTGCCTGGTGGCAGAGAGGAAGGAGCGAGAGGAGGGTTTGACATCCCGGAGGTCCTACCTCACCACCCTGCACAGCCTGTTCAGAAATATTCTCTCTTCCTGCACATCTTGCCTCACATAAGCTGGTCTCACTTTGGTTAGCACTGCGGGAGAGCCACGAGAGCCAGGAGTAAATGCTGGATGCATCTAGCACAGGGTTTCTTATAAATGGACAGCCCAAAGAGATTCCCTTTGTATGCCTGCATGTAGGGGAAGCATCATTAAATATGATTTAAAATCAGCAGGTACAGCCAGCTAGCGTTGGCTGCACTCAAATCTCTGGCAAAATTCCCACTGAATGGAGTAAAAGCTCCAGTCCTAAGCACCTGGGTGAGCAGAGTGCTCTGGAGGTACAAACGGCTTTCCAAGGAATTCACCTGGATCTGTGCAGTGTGGACCTCACAATGTCCCGTGCAGCTTTTTCAAATCACAGCTGACACCTGTGATCACTATCTGAATCACTATCTTAATCACTATCTGAAATAAATCACTGGACTCTGGTTTTTTGCTTATTTTTCTGGCCAGTGGGTTTTGCCCAGCATGAGCTTGCTGCAGAGCCTGTTCACACCAATCTTGGAAGGATAGAACAGCTGAGAAATGCTGAAGAGACTACAAGGAAAGACCTTTCTTTGAAAAGAATAATAATAATGTACTGTTGCACATGTGCAACACAAGCCCTGTTTCATTTATAGGAATGATATACAGGCCCAGGCCCACAATTCCTCCCCAGAGACCCCTATTCCCATTAATGTCAGTATAAGTTAGGCACTGAAATACCTGCCTGGACTTGACCCCTGGTTCTCACCAATTTAAACATTCCTCTGTTTGAGAGGGGATTAGGAACCTTAGCACTATAATGACCTCTTGAATTCATTGACTGTTCCAGATATGAAACATTTCTTCTTTTAACTTTTGGCTGATTTACCCTATAAAAGATCTCTAAGGATAAAAAGACTTCTGAGAAAGCCTTTTTTTCCCCCCAAAGTCTCATTTATGCAGCAGACTTTCTTTCCCCAGCTACATCCAGACATCTATGACTAAAGGAGAGGCAGAGATTCCCTAAGGTTTAACCAGACTCGTGTCTTTTAGCATGGGACAGGGAGCAGTGCCACCAGAGAGGGTCTAGAGGAGCTCTCTCAGGAGGGATGAGGGCTTTCCTTGCCCTTCCACTCACCAAGATGTGATGGATGTTACTCTGGGAAAATCTTAGTGTCACTTTTGAAAACTGACTGTCAAACCATGACCAAACTGGGAAAACAGCTGGGACAAATGTCCCTCAGAGTGCTACCAGTGGTATTAGGGTTTCAGAACAGGCAAAAAAAAAAAAAAAAAGGAAGAAAATGCTCGGTTGCCATAGATCCACACCAAAAGCTGTGTTGGCCCCTCCACAGCCCTCTCTGGAGTCCTGAGCAACATTTTTTTATTCATCTCAGTGCCCTATTTTCCTTTTTCCACTTTATCTGGCCTTGCAAGTCTCCCAGCTCCCCTGGAGATATCTCTGCCATGTTTGGTTCTCTGGGGGACACTGCCTGGAGTTTGGAGACAGTGTCCAGGGAGCTGGGAACAGTGAGAAGCAGGTGAGGCACAGCTCCTTCATAAGATGTTTTGCTTCCACCAGGAGAGGGAGAGTGGGAGCTGTTGGTCTTGGTTTGCTTCTCCTGGAGAGGAGAAGAGTAGATTTGTCTTTCCAGGGTTTGCTCTTTAGAGCCTGTGTGTGAAGAGCAGCATCTTCCGGACTCAAAAGCAGGAAGCATTTTGCATTTTTTCAGTTATTTGCTTGTGAAATTTTTCCTTTGTTTCTTTTATGAGTTTGCTTTTACATAAAGAGCAGAGACCCGTGTAAAGCACTTTACCCTGCCTCTCTCTCCATGTTTTATGAACAGCCTGTGCATAATTTGGGCATACAAGACCCACTATGTACATATGAAGCATGGAATTGACTCCACAACTCAGATAGTTATGAAGTAGGTATGTGTTTATTCCAGCTGGGGTGCATGGGGGGTAGCCCGTCCAAAGGCATGCACACCCTCAGCAGAACTTCACTAGGTTTATATTAGGTTACAGATTACATATGCATAAAGTTAGACAAAGCCCCTATACATATTCATTATCTATCCCCACTTCGTATTCTAATGAGTTCAAAGTTCATTTAAATATGCTCGCACAAGCGCAGTGTCTTCAGATTAATTGTGGGCAAGGGTCCCGATGATTAATTATGACAGGATCCATCCTCTTCATCACGATGAACTGTTCACCCTGTTCCCTTGCGCATGCTCCCTTGGTTCTTGGTCCTAGTCCAAGCCTGAAAACCAACTCGTACTGGTCCTGGGGTCCAAGGGCAGGATGCTCGGTTACACTTGGTGGTTTCTCTCAATTATTTGGCTCTCTTCTCTCCATCCTCCCCGATACCAGGTAGGCACAAATTCATTAAGTGAATAATAAATGGATCGCAGCTGGCATATCTTAGTAAATCATTATCCAATCTCTGGCTCTCTAAATCAGTTCAAAAATATTATTATTACTATTATCCAGCTTCTAGTTCTTTTACATTAGTAATTTCTATTTTACCCTAAATCACATATGCCACAGGCATCCCCTTTCAGCCCATGCTGCTGTTGAATAAAGCAGGTCAATGCATTCAGAAGGTGAGAAATGTCCCTCTGGTCCAGGATGTCTATCCAGCCCCAAGCTCTTCTCCAGAGAGTGCAACAGGACAGACTGTGTGTGGCTCAGCTTCTTTTACAGCCCCTTCCTCCAGCACTCTCCCTTTCTCATGCTTTAGTTAGGGGGTTCATCCCTCTCAGTGATTTGCATCCTTGAATTTGCTTCATGTCTTCTTGAACCTGCAGATACAGCATCCACAACATCCTGTGACAGCAAGTTCACCAACTGTGCCTGTATTTTTTTCTGTCTCCTTTACACTGACGTTCTTTGTGTGCCCTTTGTGTATCCCCAAATCCTGGTGGGTGTTTGGCTGCCACCCTGAGTCAAAGGCTTTGGAAACCCATCAATGATGGCTCAGTGCAGCTCAGTGAGTCTGCAGGGTGTGATGTGCTGGCTGTGCCTGAGAACACAGCTGGGTACCACAGCCCCCCACACCTTCACCACTGGGCTCTGCTGCTCCTTTGGGTTCCCAGGATCAGTGCCTGGTAAATAATCACTTATTAAGCACCACTTTTTCTATTTGACCTCACCCCTCCTTTCACCTCAGTGAAAGTTACTGCACTTGCTTTCCTTTACTCGTGTTGCCTTTCTCCTTCCAATTTCTCCGTCTCCTCCAGCTGATCCACTGCAGACTGGCAGATGTGGGAAGCTCCCCAGGAGCTTCAGCTGTAAAAGCAGCCACAAAGTTATCCCTCACTTTCTCTGCTACATCATCATCCCCATCTGCCCCTTTTATGCCCTTGTCAGCATTCCCACTGATTTCCCAGCTGCCTTTGTGGCTTTGGTATATTTAAAGAGCCTTTTATCAGCAGCTAGAGCATCCTTGGCAAGGCGATTTATAGATTCTTATTTTTAGCCCTCTTTCTTTCCTGTTTGATTGTGACCTGACATATTTTATGGGTTTCCCTGTTCTTAGACCACTTTGGGCTTTTAGTGTTGGGTTTTGGGATATTTTTGAAAAGTTGCTGTGAAAGTCAGTATTTTCAGCGCACACCCCAAAACCTGGAAGAGCTCAATTTTATCCTCCTGGGAACCCTTAGTAAGCAAAGCTACTCCATCCCCAAACACCAGATACATGGCTTTGAAACAGAGAGCATTACTGGGCTAAAACAAAAAGGCTGAAGGATGCGAAATTTGGGTAAAATAGAAATTGATGACTTTGCAGTTGCCAAACTAGACAAATGACAGTCCTCCTCTCACAGCAGTGACAGATGAGGCCGTGCTAGGCTTGCCTTGCTGTGGATTGTGGTTTATTGAACCACAAATTACCAGAAAGATCCTCTGTCTCTGGGTTGTACCAAGGTCCAGTCACCCTCCCAAACCTGGTGTGGAGCTGAGGTGGTTTCCCTGAAAGCAGCTAGGAACAGTCATGTTCTCCAGGGCACCTGCCTGAATCCCTTCAACCCTCACCTGAGTTTTTCAAAACACTCTCCATATCAGGGAAGCTATTCCTACTGAGAAGGTGAGCACTTGCTAGAGGAGAGGTTCCTTTTCCCT
This sequence comes from Entomyzon cyanotis, assembly GCA_024500445.1. Classification (NCBI taxonomy): domain Eukaryota; kingdom Metazoa; phylum Chordata; class Aves; order Passeriformes; family Meliphagidae; genus Entomyzon; species Entomyzon cyanotis. The sequence continues at coordinate 9,367,907 of JAKEPQ010001026.1, read as the reverse complement.
TGCCCTGTCTCTCCTGTTGGAAGGGGCTCTGTGATTCACCTTGAAAACAGCCAGCCATCAAACTCAAAATACTCAGGAATGGAAAAGTTGAGCCCCTTGGTCTGCAATGGTGTCTTACCTTCATTGTTAACTCTCACCTATTTATGCCCCCAGCTTGGCACATCACATGCAGGACCTATGTAAAAACAGTCTTGTGAAGGAAACAAGGGGTGGTTTCCACCAACAGGTAACCAGAAAAAATTCGAAGCGCTTCTTGCTTTCAGACCAGAAAGGTGCTGCTTTCATGTGCAAGTTTGGATGCTGGGTTTTGCTGGATGCAGAGTTTTAGGTCCCAGTTTTGAGGCTGGTTTCAGGTATAAGAAATGCTAACAGCAGCAAGACTGATCACCCCGCCCATTCCTACTCTGCTATTCCATTGCATTCCTGAGGTGCAGCTCCTCTGAGGCAGCTGCCCAGACCCAGGTTCTTAGCCCACTGCCATCCCCAGCACCCACCCACCCCTCCCCTCACACCCTACATTGCTTGAATATGCTTGGCTGTATCCAAATAAATGGAGAATGGCTTGTGACTGAAGTTATCCCAATATTCTCAAACAAGTATGTATTATAACCAGGCAAACCTCTGTCCCAATTCCTTTAGTACTGTTTAGTACACCCTGTGCAGACATGCCAAGCAATTACACTCTCCAGAGTGATTTTTGGTCTGGGATAAAAGGAGGTGGCAGATTTGAGTGGCAGCATCTTGCCACCTCCTCTGTGGGTCATGTGCCAGCAGCACACTCTGCTTCTCAAGGACATGCTGCACCTCAGGGGGGAAGATGGATGAGAGAACCCAGGATGCACAATGAGTTGTGGCAGACCCCTGGAGCCTCTCAGCCTGCCTGCAGGCATGTCCACACTCACACTGGCAGTGAGGATGCAACTCAGCTGCCTTTCCTATGCCTACTTGGATTTTGAAGGATGGGCAGCTGAAAAAAAGCATGAGTCAAGAGGCAGCAGTCATAAAACACCACAAAGAGCTATTTGCCATGATCACATTTCCCAGAAGAGTCACACATTGCTAATAGACAAACAGAAGTGAAGTATCTGAGAGTTTGGCCTTTTGGTCCAGAATTCCAGTCCAGATAAAAGAACAGTAGCAGCCTTTGAAATGCTAAAAAGGAGCAGGCTCACAGTGGTATCTGATAGCCCCTCCCCAGCATGGGCTAAATGAGAACTGCTCGCAGTCGCAGAAATTAGCTTTGAATTAGAGCAATGAAAATTCCTCTGCAGTTAAATGATGCAAACACCTGACTATTTTTGCTTTTATTACCAGTGATAGCACGCCAGGATATCACACCCTCAATAAAGTTTTACTGCATTAAAGTTTCATTTATCATTCAGCTGTATTTCCAATCTCTATTGCTTTGGGAAGAATAGCTGATAACACCTAAAAGCCTTTCCACACACCTCTGCAGCAGGTTACTGTTACATGTATTTTATGCATGGAGCCAGACAATTTACCTCAGTGAAAGACCACGATGACCATTTCAGTGGGCTGTTACTGTTGATGTAGAAAAATCTTTTTATTCAGCTCCTTGTAAGCCCAAGTTTCAGTCTCCCTTACAAAGAAGGGAAGGAGGGAGTATCCAAGCAAAAGTTGCCAGCTGAATGAAGCTGAGCTTCATGACTTTTGGTCAATTTCTGCCTTTATCCCATCCATTTTCCAGTGTCTCACCCCATGCAAACTTCCCTGGAGTGGAGTCTGCATGGGGTGAACAGAGTGCTGCTGACAGCAGAACCTTTTCCTGATGCTGAAAAGTCAGAGAAAAAGGGAGAAGGAAAGGACTTGGCAGAAAGGTTAGAAGCTGGGAGCATCTTCTTCACCTGGGTTATTGTGGAGACACACGGGGCTCAAAGAAAAATAAGAGGGCAGCAGCATGGGGAGCCACAGATGAAATTGCTGGGGAAGGGAGCTCATCCAGCTTGCAGGATTTTGAAGGATGGGCAGCTTTTCTAGCTTCAGGAAGAATGGGTCTCTCTTCCTCTTGTGATAAGCGTAGGCTCTGTGTCATTCTTTGTGCCTCACAGGCGAGTACTCTCAGAGGAAAAGTCAAGAAAATAAGACCAAATCCCTCCCATCCTTTGAACAAGGTATCCTGACTAGTTAAATCCAGCTAGCCCTGCTCCCATGGAGTCACACTGAGCACGCTGAGATGCACCAGATGGTGCAGTTGGCTGAGGCCACCAGAACTTGGTCTCTTGCAGACCCTGCCGATGGCAGACACTGTGCAGCCTGGTGACAGCAGCAGAAGGGACAGGAGTGAACTGGAAGAAAGAAACCTCAGAACAACAACAGAGAGAAAATGGCACCTTTTCTCACTAGGATACTTCTGATAAAGCAGGGTCTACCTTCTTTCACTAGACAAGCCACATGAGAAAGATCAGGACTGTTTAGTCCCCAGTTCTCAGTCACTTAACTGGCAAGTGGAAGCTGGTTTTGATCTGCATGGACATCCTGGTAACCTCTGCAGCCACATACAGCGTTCTCTACCACTGACCTCCAAACTTGTCATTTTAGCTGAAAGACACTTCATTTTTCAGCTGTGCTATTGACAGCTGCCATCAGACAGAGCAGCTTGTCCAGCATTTTCAAAGGAGACCCGGCTGCACTATCTAGTTCCCACCAAAAGCAACCACTGAAAATTTGTGCCTGTCTCACAATAATAAACATTTTAGCTTCATTAAGGTTTAATAACTTTTCTGAACGTCTGACTGAAAGCTGTGTGCTGATGTTACTAGTCTGTGCACACTTCTGTCTAAACTCTGCACAAAATTTAACATAAAATAGTCTCTGGAGTTTAAAAAAACCACTTAAATCACTGGGAGAAACATAAGAATGCATTGGTACTGAGAAAAAATAATGTTTAATAGGAAAAGTTAATCTGCATATACAAAAACCAAAACACAAAATACAATAGAATTAAATGATGCTTTAAATGAGCATAACCTATAAATATATGTACATATGTGTGCATATAAGTATTTTATATAATTATAATGTCAATGCCAGTCAACAGATAATGCACACTCAGTAAAATACAGTAAAATGTAAATTCTTTTACAGACAAATTTATTGACTGTATGGAAGAAATTTTAAAAAAAACCACCCAAACACCAAGCTTATAATCATTCAAACGTAAAGACTGCAAGAGAAAAAAACGCTAACACTTTCCATGGGAGCTAAAAATATAAAATCAATGCAGTTTTGCAAGATGTAGAAGAATAGTGTTTGTTTGAAGATATTGTGTCTTGCCATTTTATTGGGAAGGAAGGCTGTGGAAAAGGTCAGACAAGTGCCATTGTCTCACACAACACATGTCAGCAGAGATCTGAACAGAATGCTTTCAGCTAGGAAGTATTGAGGGAGTTGAGGAGGGTGAGAAAAGACTCTATCTGATATAGTAAAGCGAAACAGGTCAGGTTCTCATGAAAAACAATTTTCATCTGCCCAAAGCCATAGTTTAAATTGAGTGAGCACAAATCCAAGCAAAGCTCTGGGTACTGACATTTTTCAGCATCACACATATTGGCTGCACCATCTTCCAGAAGTACTGAAAACCAGCAGGGTTAAAATCCTAGGATCTTGTCTACAGTCAGTCTCTTGCAGTGCACAGGCCTCCTGAAAGAAGTCTAATGCTTATTGGAATCCATTAGTTCTTTTAAAAGAAGTCCTGTTTTTCTCCCTTCTCTCTGTTACATTTTTCCCTTATTTCAAAGTTGTCCATGATCTCTTTCAAGCAGGAGCCTTTCTTTAGAAGAGCGAATCTGAGGTTACGGATGCTGTTGTCTCTTCTGCTGAAGTAACTGCATTGGTGTGAGGCTGTGAAGCTTTTTGCTCTGACCCAGTGTTGTGGTGGTCATCCATCCTTCTGCTGCTGTGGTCACTCAATATCTGCTCTGCATCCTGAAGCCCCTAGGCTCCCTTGATGCTTCGAACTACAGAGAATTTAGACAAGTAAAGAAGAGAAATAAGGACTCACAAAGATCATCAAGTCCAACTCTTGCATGAATGGCCCATACAGGGATCAATCCAACAACCTTGGTGTTATTAACCCAAACTGAGCTAATCTCAAGCCTCGGCTTCCTCTACAGCTCCCTTGAAGAACTGAAGGATAAAACTGGCATTTTTTTAGAACATCATTAGTGCAAAAGCTGTTCTGGATTATTCATGGCACTTCACACCTTTCCCCTCTGCAATGCTGCACTGTTCAGGAATTCCGTTCCCACAGGACTACGTGAAACACTTACCAAATCATCATAATCCCTCTCTGGAAAATGACCTCTATTTGAGGTCATCTCATAGGGGTTGTTTGGCTGATATCCTGGGTTTGCATGGCCAGAAGTGGTCTGGACCCTGGGGAACATGGTTGGTCTAGCATCAGAGGTGTCTAAGTCAGAATATCCAGGCTTTATCAGGCTCCTCTTCTCTGGACTTTGATTGCGTTTTGCCCTTCAGAGGAGTTGAAAGAACAAAGGAGATTTTAAAAGGCTATTTAGTACGCTTTACTTATGATGTCCAATGTATTTTGAATGCTCAGTCCCATTCTGAAGCGTGCAACAGATTTTTATATCATATCTACTGCAAAACCCTTTTATGAACACACAGCAAGGCAGTTTCTATTCAGTTGCAAGAAATGTTCTTACCTGACTGAAATAATGACAACTGCTATCACTAAACTCAGGATAATGGCTCCAAACACTGTACCCACTATTATAAGGATGAGTTCACTATCTGGGGGGAAAGAAACAGCAAAGAAACTTCAATCAATCAACTGAAAACTCATGGTGAATATTGAAAAATGAAGGGAGGGGTGGGAATGGGGAGGGAAAGGAAATAGGAAGGAAAATATGAAATATATAATTTATTCCCAGGCTCCTGATGCTTACCACATATTGTGGACACAGAAAGAGGTAAATTAAAGATCTGCATTAAAGACCATCTCTTATGGATGGCTCTTATGATCCCAGTTCAATTCCTAATACTGTGCAGTGAATGGTTTTACACATAGTTGTAGCTGAGGGACAGGAACATCTGGGAGGCTATAAGCTTTGCTTAAGCTAGTGTTGATGCTGAATTATGTAGTTAGGTCTCAAATATAGGCTCTTCCCATGCCCTAGGCACATAAGGTAACAGAAAAATTTCACTTTTTTTCCCCCTAACATTTTCCTTCTATAAATGCAGAATGGTGGCACCCCTAAAGGCTACTACTTTTTTTATCTTAGACAGATTAAGCATTACTAGGTATTTTTCAATGCCATAAATAAAAATCATAAAATCTTCTACTTACTGTCACTGCAGTTGTCCCCAGAATAACCCACCGGACAACTGCAGGAGAGAAAAAAAGAAACAGGGGAAAGAAAGAAAAGATAATGTCATTAAACAGATGATCTTTAGGGTCCCTTTTAATCCAAACCATTCTGTGATTCTATGTTCACAAAACAATAGTATATTTCCCCCTTTTATCAGCAATTTCTCCACAAGAAACAAAAAACAAAACAACCTGTTTGTTACAGGTTTCCTCTTTAATCCTATCTTAATGTTGAATTATTTAATTTCAAGTGAAACAATTTGAGATTTTCAGAATTATTGGTGATCTGGGCACTCAAAGTTTCAGGTTCTCATTCTGAAAAATGTTAAAAAGTCCTAGTTTTTCTAAAGGACTAAGCTCTGCACCTCCTGGAATTGCCACATGTTATCTTTAACAAAAGCCTCAGTACAAGATCTATAAGGACTGGCAACTCCTTATCTTCCTCCCATAGCAGTTTCTTTTATTTAAAATATATCTACTTCATGGTAAGAAGTGATCACTGTGCAGCAGTAATAACTACAAAACCTGCTGAATTCATGGATATGGGGAGAGTCTCTCTGCTTATCCACCAGAGCAGAGCACAACCAGTCACTCACTTGGCTTCACCTGCAAGCATCACTGTTCTGTTCTGATCCTGAGCTGACAGAAATACCCTCAGAGAGAAAACCAAGGGGAAATAGCATAGGTCTGAAGTTATCAAGTGGAAACATTCCAGGTATGGGAGGCAGGTCTTGCTCTAATGCCTCTTGCTTACTAAACACTTCAACATAGCAGTTCCCATGGCTCAGCCACTCTGTAGGAGTAGTTTGTGTTTATGTGGTGAAGTAGTTTATCCTCTTCACTGACTCACAGGTGACCTTGGGTCTCCTTGACTTTCCTCTGAGGTATTATGAGTGCACACAAAAGACTAATGCCAAAGAGTAAAAATGCCACAATTTGTGACACCATGGGAGTTTGTCCACCTGATAACTCCCTTTTCTGATTCATGCAGCCTGTTCTTCTGGATTGCAGCTGGCCCTGTGCTAGATGTTCTTCTCCCATACCTTTGCCTAGAACACAGGAATGCAATAAAAAGCTGAGTACTCACGGCACACAGTTTTCATCCTTTTCTTGAAAGTTGGTCATACATTTGCATGCTGGAACCCCCTTTTCTTTTACGCAGTACCTGTGTGTCTCTGCAGAACAGTTTTTACTGCAAGCTGTATTTTCAGGGAGAAAAACATGAGTGAATTGCAGACACAAGATTTCTTATTGCACTGAAAATACAAACACACACACACACACTCTCTTCTCTTGTGCTTCAAAGCACCAGAATGGCTTTCTTAGGATTGCACCTATGTACAAAAGAAATTGAAATATAAAATCACAAAATTAGAAGTAAACAGGCAGTGTTTAAAACCATCCAATTCATCAAAAAGGAAATCTGGCTAGCCTGCATCTTACATAGGCAAGCAATGACCTGCAGTTTGATCTCACAGCAGATGATTTGTATGGTAAATTGTATCAGTTTTTGACAGGCATGGAGCCACAAAGGCCTACACTGGATCACATCTCGCTGGGATTAATTGTAGCCAGATTTCATAACTTTATAAGGAATTTTTTCATTATTTGTTGCTTTTCTTAAAGTCTTATATCTTGGACTTTTTTTCCCCTTCCGTAGTATGAAAATTTTAATTTCCATAAGAAGAAAATAAAGTATTTCAAAGAAAATAAGGTACATCATGGGGCTTTGGAGGGTAGCTAAAAATACAAAGAGAGTACTCACTAAAAGTCTCAAAACAAGAAAGTAAATAAAAATGTCAACAACTAACAGCTCCTAAAAATGACAGAAATCATTCTTCTCACAAAAATCTGTCTAAATCCAGGAAAGGCAAACCTAGAATTATGAACAAGGGACAGAGCCTTAACAGGTCATTGTAGTGCATCATGAGACTTCCAGTCCTGTCAGCTGCTTTCAGGTAACATGTAGAATTTATTCCCAAGATATGTCCTAGCAGAGAAGGCTGTGAATACAGGATTCAATTTCTTCCATCCTTTACCTGTTTAGGTTTCCATTCCAGGAGTCTAACAACACATTTAAAGACTTGCCTGCTCACTGCTTTCAGTGATGATTTTATCAAGTTTTAGTAATTTATTCCACTGGAATAAAATTACAGATGTGTTCAAAGTGAATTGTGAGGATGTGTTTCCATGGCTTCCTTCATAGGATGCACATTCCCTGATTTTAGAGGTCAGCACATTTGCACAGCACCCTTCTCAAAAAGGGACTGAGACAGGGAATAAGCAGGTCAGCCTTACAGGGATAGATAAAGCAGCAAGCTTCTTACCTGAACAAGAACGATCATCCCAATGTGTCTTTTCTAAACCAATTTTGCATCTGCATTCTGGAAACATGTCCCCGTGACACACTGTGGTTTCAGTGTCACATTCATAAACAGCACAATGCGGTGCCGCTTTAAAAGAGAAACAGGGAGCAAAACCTGAATACCATTTCATAGAAAGAAGTGCACTTGCTCAGTAAATCATAAACCAATTATTTAATAATTCTATAGAGAAAAAATCATGAGTCCTTTTCTTGGGACATCAATATTGCAGGCTTTTGGACCAGCCCTTTTTTTCCCCTTGCTCTTTGCCAGTTAAGATGTGTATTTCCACCACATCTGCTGACCTTCTGTCTCCCAGCCTCTTAGAACTGCCTCCAAACCTTCCTGGCTCCAGTCTATGAAATGGGACATTGTACTCTTTTCATATTCTGAACACTGACTTTCTGACTCACCTTTAAAAAAAAAAAAAGCCCTACAGAGAAAAACCATAACTATTTTTTAAGTTTTTTCCACAACTGAACTGTGTGACCCAGATCCCATACAGTTCTAGAGAGATAAAAATATTTATGGGCATGGAGCTCATTTAATGAGCAGCATTAGTATGCTGTTGGCCCTGTGTGCTGTTTTTTAGATCCACATCCTTGTGGTGGGAATGGTTTAAAGATCTCAGTGCATGGCATGCTGTGGAGGGATGTGATTGCACTGGTGCCTTGGGAGCTCTCAGTGGTTTTCTATTTCCTCCTCATGCTTCTGACCAGCACGTAGGAAATATCATGGCTCAGGTGGATACAGTCACCTTCAGAGACCAAACTCAGGCTTTAAGCCGTGAAATGGACTCTTCATTATTAGCTATGCCTTTTGAGAAAACTGATTTCAAAATAGGAGCTTATATAAATTTTTTTTAAAAAAATATTTTTAAAAGAGAGAGAAAATTCCTTGTTTTAATTATAAAATCTTTCTCGCAGTATTACACTTTTAGTAATGCAAGACTTTACTGGTTTAGATCAATGAATCAATTAGTTCAGTAGCTAATCAGTGAGGTCTCATTTCAGTTACCATGGCTTCTTATGGGAGAAGTCTAAAGAGAGTTTCATCCTACTTTGCCAGTAAAACACTGGCTTATTCTCAGAAGCACAACATATGTCTGTATATATTTTATCCAGATTTTTCCCACCACTTAACACTCAGCAGGTTAAAACCACCATGCCATTGCTTACCAGGGAATAAGTATTTTTCTTTTCTTCTTTACACAGGAAGTAGAAAGTCTTAATAAGACAAAAGAGCCTAGCACTGAATGGTTGGATCTTCAAAATTACCTAAGATTGAACATTCAGCTCCTTAAAATCAACAAGGCTTATGATTTGATGGGCTTTTATGCCCACAGAAATCTTCCAACCAGGTTTTAAGAACCTCTGTTTCTGCTGATTAATCACTTCCCCAGTAAGTGGTTACATACCTTCGTATGAGGAAACATAGGACTGATTTCCTGTTGCATTTGCTGCTGCAGAATTAACTGACGTGTCATTTTCAACTGAGTTCCACGTGAACAAGTTTGTCACTGTTACATTCAGTGGGAGAGAATTTCTGGCTCCTTTTGGAACTATCTGTCTGAAAGACAGTCTTTGGAACTATCTGTCCTGAAAAGGACAGATAGTACCATTTCAAAGTTTCCCATAATCCATATGGATAGCAAGCTAGATGCAAAGACAAGAGAAAATGACTGCCAAATCTCCCTCTCTCCCCCAGCGTCTTTCTTCCCATGATGTAGGTAGCTGCCAAGAGACCTGAAAATGCGTGTAAGCCTTGCTCAGGAATACATTAACAGCCATCTTTCCAGAAGGTCCAGGTCTAAGTAGGTAGTTGCTGGATTTAGTGCTAACAACATTGCTCCTTTGTGTGCTGTTGACACACAACTGACATTTTCTAACTGGGTTAACCTCAAGACAGCTGCAGTGTGGAGGACCTCATCTGTTAGACCCTAACATTCATATGCTTCCATCAGCCTGTGGTGTCATCCAGGCATGATGTGGAGAATCATTCTGATGCATGGGAGGATAATTCAGGGTATGAATTATCATAAACAATATCACAAATGATGAAGTATCACATACAATGAACACGGAAGGGTCTGTTTGCAATGTAGAGGTGTCTGTGCCGACTACACACTAGCTGGGCTGGGTTCAGCAACCTCCCTGGTGTGAGGTGGAGAACAGCAGTGACTTCCCTGTTCTTCAGCTAAACCTCATGCTGCCAGGAGATGCACACAAACATCTTTAAGTGGCAATTTGCTGTAGTTCCTTGAGGTGTTACTGTGCCCAATGTCACAACTGCTCTGCTGAAAGTTACTGCCCCCACAACTCTGTTAGAAGAACAACACTGTGCTTAGCTGCTTAATCCCTGGGGTTCCCTAGAAGGGCTGACACTGCTGTGTGTGCCAGCATGCCAGGTTTTGCTTGGTGTGGGTTAGGAAATACAGAGAAGCTGGCAGAGCCCTGGGGACAGTGACCTGTAGCAGATGGGGATGGGAAGAGAGGGACATCTCACAGTGTCTACCTAGACCAGCAAGGGACCTATGCCCACAGCTACATCACCACAACCCATTCAGTAACATCTTTGCTCAGCCTCCCATCAGGAGACACCAACAAATGCACAATAAAATGCATTTTCTATGCCTCCTGTAAGGAGGGTGTTTTTTAAATTAAACTGGGACTCCAAGCTGGGTGGCACTCCCAGTGGTCATAGGAACCTCAGAGTTACCTTAGTATTTCAGACATGTCAGATATCACAGGGGACTGCTAGTTAAAACACAGTGCTATATCATACACGGTGCTAAAAGTGGGATATCTGCTTTTAAAAGTGGATAAAAGCAGAGCTACCTCAGCCAACCCATTTCACAGACATGCTGGGGCAAAAATGGGGCCATTATCTCTTCTTTAAGAGGAAGCATTCTGAGCTGAATTCATCCCATATCCTTTATTGAACTGAGTACTTCATGAGAAAAATATTACAAAGGAGTGCATGGGAAGCATGTACTGTGCAAAAAAACAAACTGGCAAACTTACTGGATTTTCACAATGACAGTTTCCATATAGCCATTTAGCTCTTTGAAGGCCTTCCCAAACTATAAAAGAGAAAGAAATTGGAGTTCAAGGCAAGCAGAAACATAGACCAAAATCATGTGAACCATTGAGGCTTCAGCTGTAAAATTTTAATACAAAATATGCTACTATAGGCACAAATAAAGTAAAGTAATCAGTTAAATCCACCAGATATTGCAGAAGAGGAACAGTGGGGTGGTGCTGTAGAATATGTAGTATGTGTACAAGTAGAGGGAAGAGGGAGAAGTCATCCTCCTCACAGATGGCATGTGTCCCTGAGAGGCAGTGAAGTGGGATCACCAGGGGCTGATCTTGTGGGAAGAAGCACTGATGAACACACTGGGAGCTGAACAGGATCAGTAGAAAAGTCACTGCTCTCTCTCCCTCATCCCATGTGAAGCAGGGAACAACTGGTGGAGGAAGCTGCCTTCAACTGCCACACAAGCAGAAGGCACCATGAGAAAAGGATAACATGTCTAATTCAACTGAAATGAAAGGTAAACCATCTATCTGTCTTTGTAATAAAATTCCAATTATTTTCTAGACTATTTTCACTTTAACATTCTATTATGTGTCTAGTTTAGTCCTGTATATCATGGTCTTCTGTAGCCATATCATGTTGGACAAAACAGTGAAGGAAAATATTTTTTAACATTCTGGAGGAGCAATTTTTGGTCACTTTCTGATAAAGCATTCATAGGAAGCAATATAATAACATGCAGAAATTGATAACTATTTTTGATGATTCCTGATTAATATCTGGTGGATATTTTTTTGGTCAGATGTCTTATAGAGTTGTATATCTCTTCTTCCTTACTGCCAGAAAGAGAAATAAGGAAATCCACTTGTTTCAACATGGCAGTATAAATCAAAATGTTTATCTTATTTCTCCAGGAAATCTATTACCAGATTTTATGTATAATCATAGAATTATAAAAAATGTGTAGTATCCATTTCATTAATAACATTAAAATACTAATACAGGTAGACTGGAAGAGGCTTATTATTCAGGTATTTATACACAGCTGGACAGCTTTTCTGAAAAGTTTGTGTTGTGTAGAATTGATAGTTTTCTTTAAAAAAAAAATTGCTCATTTTTACTCATACCACAGAGTATTATTGAGCCTTCAGCAAACAGTGGAGAGCAGAAACTCAAGTGGACAACTTCACTCAGCCCCATTTTTTCTGGAGAGGGCATGGTGAAAGTTGCAGAGCAATTTATGTGAGAACTCCCCAGAACAGAAGTGGTATTAAAAATGCAGATATTAGTTCAGGGATTCCATTCACTTCATCAAGAGCCATGCATGTGCTCATCTGAGAGCAAAGTTCAGGTCTTCTATAAATAGGTCCAAACCAATGTGAAGCATTCTTTGAAAAAAGTAGATCTGTAGTAGAGAGGAACTTTTCTAGGCCTCACATTAAAGACAGTGTGTGTCCTCTCTGTCTGCATGACATCCAGTATAGCATTAAATATATGGGGGAAAAAAGCCAGCATTAAATATATGAGGGAAGAAAAGCACTGGCACTCACAAAGTCTGAGACATTGTGGAACACCTCTTCATACTCTGCGGAACTGACATTTTCAACACTCTCACTGTAAGATGCCCTCACTTCAATGGTCGCTGGGAATACTTTCCCTGGAATGAGAACACAGAGTGTAAATTAGAAAGCATTCAAGAAAGTCAGGTTTCCCCTTAGAGCTCTCCAGCCTTCAGGGATGGGGAAATACAATGCAGAAAACAATCACTGCTATTGTTCATATACTGGAGGGATCATTAGAGGACAAATCAGTTCAGTCACAAAGGGGGATGTACTCTGGCTGGCAGGGAAGAAGGCAGGATACTGGGCTCAACCAAACTGTCCTGATTATGAAACTGAACAACATTAAACTGTCAGCATGGCCTGAAGCTAAAAGACTCTCTGCAAGGTGTTACAGGATTTAGTGAGAAAATGTGTAGATTAAGGACTCCAAATTTGCAGCTGCTGAGTAGCTAATGTGGTTCACTTTGGTTTACTGGGAAAGTAATTCAGAATCAACCTGCTTCTTAAGCCTCACAAGTTAATTTGAGAATCCTACTTGCTGACATTTAAATAAGAAGCCCTATTTGCCTTATATGCTCACACTCTTGGCCTTCAGAAGCATTTCAGAGATGCATTTCAACAGGACTGTGATAAGTATTTAGCAATGGGGAAAACCAATCTGGTTGTTTAGAGGTTTTCATGAGTTTGGACCTTTTTTAATAATGGCCATTAATATTGATATCAGGTTTACACTTGCATTTTTTCCTGCTTTTCACTCATTTTAATCTCCAGCACCCCTGACAGAGAATTCACCTTCTTTGCCTAGAACATTAACCTCTTTGGTTGTCACTGTTTTGTGAGATAGCAGTCTGGGTCATTGCAGGAGTGGCTGTCTGCAAAGCAAGGAATCGCTCAGCAGTCACTTTCCCAGACTGATTATGTTTTCAGTTATAATATGAAAACAAAATATGGGAAGAAAAAATCACCTGAGCAGGTAACTAAAAACACAGATGCCCTTCTGTGACTCACCTCTGTAACAATTCTGATTTTCATAGTAGAATCCATATGGGCATTCACAGGTGTAACTGCTGTTTAAGGAAATACATTTAGCCAAACTTTTTCCACAAGGATCTCCACGGCAGAAGTCCACTAATACTAAGATAAAAGATATTGATGTTAGGGTTTCTGTTAATGTGCAACAGCCAGTTCATATCTAAAGTAATTTATATATTGAATAGTCCATATATACTTCTACTAAAGGAATCTACCAGGTATATTTTAGAGAGTATAGATGCAATTGTAGAACACACAGACATATCTTGCTTGTTTAATATGTAGTAACTGTTTTCTCTACACAATCCAGCAGGATACCACAGTGAGAACATGAAGTATGGCTGAAATTCATTATTTGTCATATTGAGCATTCACAGTTCAACTCTACTTAATACAACTAAAACCAAATCAAAGAAAGAAAGTATATCAAGGGCCGCCAAAATCAGTGACTGTTAGAAAAAAGCAGACTACAATAGCCTGTGTGTCTTTCATACTGCACTGGTACATACTTGCCTTATTAGAACAGTGTCATGGCAGGGTTCTTTACTGCAAATACATTAATAAAATGAGGGCTCCAAGGTTAGTCATCATAGTATATTTTTTCAGAGTAATTATATATATTCTGTAAAGGTTTTAGAGTATGTATTTTATACCTATACATAATTTAAGTGGTTAATAAGTAATTAAAAGTTATCTTTCAATGCACGTTATGTATAGGATGGTAATTACAGTTCCCTTCCAAGACATCAAATTCTGGTTTTCACCCTGCCTGTTTTTTACAGTTCACTCCATAAGTACATTCTCATAGATGAGACTTTTTCTGTGAAATAGGGAAAATAATAGGAATTTTCATTCATACCCCAAAAAGTAAAAAGAAAAACACTTAAATGAATTTTCATTGCCTGTAAGGTTCATCTCCAAATATTTTTTCCAAAGAATATAATGAAGCCAAATTTTTTCCTGATGAAAGAGATCCCAAGCAGAAAGAAACAATTGTGAACTCCTCCAAACACATTCCACTTGCAGCAAGGGCCAGCAGGGAAGAGTGGCAGGGAGGTACAGCATTAAACAGAGGCACTATACATATGCTGGAAGGCCCTACTGGGATGGAGGATGGTGGGGTAGGGAAAGCTCCTGGGATGGACACATGCACAGTCCCCCAGACCCAGTCCCAGGACCCAGCCCCACACTGGGGTGTGCCCCAGATCCATCCCTACCCTTGCTCCATCAGTCTCAGGTAAAATTCCCTGCAGGGCAAGGTCAGGGGTGGCCCAGGCACCCCTTTGCAGGGATCCCCTTGAATCACTGCCTGGTAAAGGAGGCAATGGAAAGATGGAAAGGAGGCAGGGAAAGATGGAAGAGTGGAGGGTATTCATGGCCACAATCTCAGAAGCCTCCACTCCTCTGGAACAGGAAGTTGGGAAATCCAGGCAGGGAATTTCCTCCAAGTCTGAAGGGGCTACAGACCTCCCAGGGCCTGTGTTACTCCAAACTGCCCCTAGAAAATGCTACCTGAGCATTTTTACTGCTTAGTTATAGGCCGTGAGGTTTCAGTCACTGTTGTGCTAGGAGTTGCTGTATTTAGAACACAGGTTTCTGAAGAAGGAAAAAGAAGAGACACAGAAGCACTGCTTAGTGCTGTCTGTTCAAACAGCCTTAGAGAATTCTGTGTGTGTAGGACAACCTCTGAGAAGGGAACAGTGGTAGACTCTGATGGGGCTGAGTGGCCAAAGCCCTGAGCACCTTTGCCCATCCTCTGGACTCTCCCTGGCTGAGATGGTCTTGTCACCTGACATGGCCCTGACCCCTTGGCCCCAGTGTGCAGGGATTGAACACATGGAGCACACACACACACACACACACATGTAGTGTCCCCAGCTTATCTCTGCTTTATGGATACAGCTGTCTCAGCCACAGCTCTCACATCCAGCAGCAACCAACCTCAGGCACAATTCCCTGCAAGATTTGGTCACAGGATTGCCCTGGACATCTCTACAGGGATCCCTTTGTATCCAGGCCTCATGCAGGAGGCAAAGGCACCAAGCACAAAAAGAGCAGCCTCCTCAACTCTTCCCCGATGTTTTGCTGCAAAGTCCAGCAGGGAAAGACAGACGTGTGGAGGGTATTCACAGATTTGACCTGGCCACCTTTTGTCTCCCCTGGGAGAGGAACTAGTGGAAACCTCAATGGGAGCTGCAGAGCTCCCTGGGACTGTTCCCAGCAGGGGCTGCCTGAAGGCTTTGCTCCTTACCTGCAGGTGTTGAGGTTGTAGATACTGTTGTGGTATTAGATGCTAGAGCAGTGGTTCCTGCTGAAGAGAAAAGAAGAGACATGGCAGCACTGGGGAACTCTGTGCATGTAGGACAATTTATGAGCAGATAAGTATGGGGGCACCTGTGTGTATCTGAGCAGCCATAAATCTGGGCAGCCTTAAATTGCACTTTCATCTGTCCCCTGGCCTCATGTGCCATTGGTGTTATTTCTTTCTCTCATTCTTCTCCTCTCACACCCTGCTTTTTGAATCCTCCTAAGCAACAGCAGGTTTGTACCATCCTTGCCTTTCTCCTCCAGGTGACTTACACTGAGTTGTAGGCACACACATTTCTCTCTGCAGTGCTGGTTGCCAGAGCAGGCTCTGAGGAACCCAACCCATGTTCAAACAGATTCAGGGCTCAGCACTACTGGAGCATCATTTAAAATTCCATCTACACTCTTCCAGAGCAGTGGAAGAATGACTGCCTTTGCTAACATACAGTCCTGTGTCCAAATTCATGTGGACATTGACAGGAGACTATGTCTGTTACAGGAATGCTTCTTCTACTACACTATCATCATCAGTATCCAGGCCCATCAGACTGTGCATAGCCTGCACATCTCCACTCCCTGAGATTGGTCTTTGGCACAGCATAATTCAGATGAAAGGCACAGGCACACAGCCTTTCACAATCGTGATGGAAAGTGGGTGCTGGCAGGAAGGATGTGGTCGTGCAAGCCCACCATGGAGGAAGAGCTGAGGGACTGGGTAAGCTGCCCCTCCTCAGAGGGATCCCAGCAGGAGCTTTGACTCTCCTGGATGGGGCTGCCCAGCACCACACTGGGACGGGAGGAAAATAGGGAGGGTCTGCTCTGTGGGCAATGGCAACAGCTCCTGGCCCCAGTCCCACGCTGGGGTGTTCCCCAGATCCCTCCCTGCCCATGCTCCAAAAGCCTTAGGAAAAATTCCCTGCAGGACCCAGGAATGGGCTTGCCCTGGACATCATTCTGCATGGATCTTCTTGTATCCGGGGGTGGTGCAGGAGGCAAAAGCACCAAGCATGAAAAGAGAGGCAAAAGCACCAAGCATGAAAAGAATGTTCCCCAACACATTCTCTTTACAACAAAGACCAGCAGGGAAAGAGGGATGAGTGGAAGATATTCACAGCCATGATCTGGGCACCTTTGTCTCCAATGGGGGAAGAACTCAGGGAAACACAGGCAGGGAAAATTATCCTGCTTTGGGGATCTGCAGAGTTCCTTGGGATTTGGTTAGTCCAAGCTGTACCAAGAAGGGGAAGGCTGAGGACTCTGCTTATTACCTGGAGATGTTGAGTTTGTCGTCACTGCTGTGCTAGGAGTTATTGTAGTATTCACAGGTGTACTAGTAGTATTTTCTGCTGAAGGGAAAAAGAAGAGACATGGCAGCACTGCTTAGCACTGTCTGTTCAAACAGCCTTGGGGAATTCTGTGTGTGTAGGACAACCTCTGAGTAGGGAAAAGTGGTATACTCTGGTGGGGCTGAGTGGCCAAAGCCCTGAGCACCTTTGCCCACACTCTGGACTCTCCCTGGCTGAGATGGTCCTGTCACCTGACATGGCCCTGACCCCTTGGCCCCAGTGTGCAGGGATTGAACACATGGAGCACACACACACACACACCTGTAGTGTCCCCAGCTTATCTCTGCTTTATGGATACAGCTTTCTCAGCCACAGCTCTCACATCCAGCAGCAACCAACCTCAGGCACAATTCCCTGCAAGATTTGGTCACAGGATTGCCCTGGACATCTCCACAGGGATCCCTTTGTATCCAGGCCTCATGCAGGAGGCAAAGGCAACAAGCACAAAAAGAGCAGCCTCATCAACTCTTCCCCAACACTTCTTCCTTGCAGCAAAGTCCAGCAGGAAAAAAGGGAAGTGTGGAGGGTATTCACAGCTTTGATCTGGGCACTTTTGTCTCCCCTGGGAGAGAAACCCAGACAAACCTCAATGGGAGCTGCAGAGCTCCTTGGGATTTTTCCCAGCAGGGGCTGCCTGAGGGACTTTTTCCTTACCTGGAGATGTTGAGTTTGTTGTCACTGTTGTGCTAGGAGTTATTGTAGTATTCACAGGTGTACTAGTAGTATTTTCTGCTGAAGGGAAAAAGAAGAGACATGGCAGCACTGGGGAACTCTGTGCATGCAGGACAATTTATGGGCAGATAAGTATGAGGGCACCTGTGTGTATCTGAACAGCCGCACCTATGGGCGGCCATATGTTGCTTTTCTATCTGACCCCAGGCCTCATGTGCCATTGGGGTTTTATTTTGTTCATTCTTCCCTCAAACCCTACTGCAGGAGTCCTCCTAAGCAGCAGGTTTGTACCATCCCTGCCTTTCCCTTCCAGGTGACTTATGCTGAGTTTTAGGCACACACATTTCTCTCTGCAGTGCTGGTTGCCAGAGCAGGCTCTGAATAACCCACCCTTTCAAGCACCTTCAGGCCGCACTACTGGAGCATCATTTAAAACTCCATCTATACTCTTCCAGAGCAGTGGAAGAATGACTGCCTTTGCTAATATACAGTCCCATGCTGTAACAAATTCATGTGGACATTGACAGGAGACTATGTCTGTTACAGGAATGCTTCTTCTACTACACTATCATCATCAGTATCCAGGCCCATCAGACTGTGCATAGCCTGCACATCTCCACTCCCTGAGATTGGTCTTTGGCACAGCATAATTCAGATGAAAGGCACAGGCACACAGCCTTTCACAATCGTGATGGAAAGTGGGTGCTGGCAGGAAGGATGTGGTCGTGCAAGCCCACCATGGAGGAAGAGCTGAGGGACTGGGTAAGCTGCCCCTCCTCAGAGGGATCCCAGCAGGAGCTTTGACTCTCCTGGATGGGGCTGCCCAGCACCACACTGGGACGGGAGGAAAATAGGGAGGGTCTGCTCTGTGGGCAATGGCAACAGCTCCTGGCCCCAGTCCCACGCTGGGGTGTTCCCCAGATCCCTCCCTGCCCATGCTCCAAAAGCCTTAGGAAAAATTCCCTGCAGGACCCAGGAATGGGCTTGCCCTGGACATCATTCCGCATGGATCTTCTTGTATCCGGGGGTGGTGCAGGAGGCAAAAGCACCAAGCATGAAAAGAGAGGCAAAAGCACCAAGCATGAAAAGAATGTTCCCCAACACATTCTCTTTACAACAAAGACCAGCAGGGAAAGAGGGATGAGTGGAAGATATTCACAGCCATGATCTGGGCACCTTTGTCTCCAATGGGGGAAGAACTCAGGGAAACACAGGCAGGGAAAATTATCCTGCTTTGGGGATCTGCAGAGTTCCTTGGGATTTGGTTAGTCCAAGCTGTACCAAGAAGGGGAAGGCTGAGGACTCTGCTTATTACCTGGAGATGTTGAGTTTGTCGTCACTGCTGTGCTAGGAGTTATTGTAGTATTCACAGGTGTACTAGTAGTATTTTCTGCTGAAGGGAAAAAGAAGAGACATGGCAGCACTGCTTAGCACTGTCTGTTCAAACAGCCTTGGGGAATTCTGTGTGTGTAGGACAACCTCTGAGTAGGGAAAAGTGGTATACTCTGGTGGGGCTGAGTGGCCAAAGCCCTGAGCACCTTTGCCCACACTCTGGACTCTCCCTGGCTGAGATGGTCTTGTCACCTGACATGGCCCTGACCCCTTGGCCCCAGTGTGCAGGGATTGAACACATGGAGCACACACACACACACACACACTGTAGTGTCCCCAGCTTATCTCTGCTTTATGGATACAGCTTTCTCAGCCACAGCTCTCACATCCAGCAGCAACCAACCTCAGGCACAATTCCCTGCAAGATTTGGTCACAGGATTGCCCTGGACATCTCCACAGGGATCCCTTTGTATTCAGGCCTCATGCAGGAGACAAAGGCACCAAGCACAAAAAGAGCAGCCTCCTCAATTCTTCCCCAACACTTCTTCCTTGCAGCAAAGTCCAGCAGGAAAAAAGGGAAGTGTGGAGGGTATTCACAGCTTTGATCTGGGCACTTTTGTCTCCCCTGGGAGAGAAACCCAGACAAACCTCAATGGGAGCTGCAGAGCTCCTTGGGATTTTCCCAGCAGGGGCTGCCTGAGGGACTTTTTCCTTACCTGGAGATGTTGAGTTTGTTGTCACTGTTGTGCTAGGAGATATTGTAGTATTCACAGGTGTACTAGTAGTATTTTCTGCTGAAGGGAAAAAGAAGAGACATGGCAGCACTGGGGAACTCTGTGCATGCAGGACAATTTATGGGCAGATAAGTATGAGGGCACCTGTGTGTATCTGAACAGCCGCACCTATGGGCGGCCATATGTTGCTTTTCTATCTGACCCCAGGCCTCATGTGCCATTGGGGTTTTATTTTGTTCATTCTTCCCTCAAACCCTACTGCAGGAGTCCTCCTAAGCAGCAGGTTTGTACCATCCCTGCCTTTCCCTTCCAGGTGACTTATGCTGAGTTTTAGGCACACACATTTCTCTCTGCAGTGCTGGTTGCCAGAGCAGGCTCTGAATAACCCACCCTCAAGCACCTTCAGCACTACTGGAGCATCATTTAAAACTCCATCTATACTCTTCCAGAGCAGTGGAAGAATGACTGCCTTTGCTAATATACAGTCCCATGCTGTAACAAATTCATGTGGACATTGACAGGAGACTATGTCTGTTACAGGAATGCTTCTTCTACTACACTATCATCATCAGTATCCAGGCCCATCAGACTGTGCATAGCCTGCACATCTCCACTCCCTGAGATTGGTCTTTGGCACAGCATAATTCAGATGAAAGGCACAGGCACACAGCCTTTCACAATCGTGATGGAAAGTGGGTGCTGGCAGGAAGGATGTGGTCGTGCAAGCCCACCATGGAGGAAGAGCTGAGGGACTGGGTAAGCTGCCCCTCCTCAGAGGGATCCCAGCAGGAGCTTTGACTCTCCTGGATGGGGCTGCCCAGCACCACACTGGGACGGGAGGAAAATAGGGAGGGTCTGCTCTGTGGGCAATGGCAACAGCTCCTGGCCCCAGTCCCACGCTGGGGTGTTCCCCAGATCCCTCCCTGCCCATGCTCCAAAAGCCTTAGGAAAAATTCCCTGCAGGACCCAGGAATGGGCTTGCCCTGGACATCATTCCGCATGGATCTTCTTGTATCCGGGGGTGGTGCAGGAGGCAAAAGCACCAAGCATGAAAAGAGAGGCAAAAGCACCAAGCATGAAAAGAATGTTCCCCAACACATTCTCTTTACAACAAAGACCAGCAGGGAAAGAGGGATGAGTGGAAGATATTCACAGCCATGATCTGGGCACCTTTGTCTCCAATGGGGGAAGAACTCAGGGAAACACAGGCAGGGAAAATTATCCTGCTTTGGGGATCTGCAGAGTTCCTTGGGATTTGGTTAGTCCAAGCTGTACCAAGAAGGGGAAGGCTGAGGACTCTGCTTATTACCTGGAGATGTTGAGTTTGTCGTCACTGCTGTGCTAGGAGTTATTGTAGTATTCACAGGTGTACTAGTAGTATTTTCTGCTGAAGGGAAAAAGAAGAGACATGGCAGCACTGCTTAGCACTGTCTGTTCAAACAGCCTTGGGGAATTCTGTGTGTGTAGGACAACCTCTGAGAAGGGAAAAGTGGTATACTCTGGTGGGGCTGAGTGGCCAAAGCCCTGAGCACCTTTGCCCACACTCTGGACTCTCCCTGGCTGAGATGGTCCTGTCACCTGACATGGCCCTGACCCCTTGGCCCCAGTGTGCAGGGATTGAACACATGGAGCACACACACACACACACATGTAGTGTCCCCAGCTTATCTCTGCTTTATGGATACAGCTTTCTCAGCCACAGCTCTCACATCCAGCAGCAACCAACCTCAGGCACAATTCCCTGCAAGATTTGGTCACAGGATTGCCCTGGACATCTCCACAGGGATCCCTTTGTATTCAGGCCTCATGCAGGAGGCAAAGGCACCAAGCACAAAAAGAGCAGCCTCCTCAACTCTTCCCCAACACTTCTTCCTTGCAGCAAAGTCCAGCAGGAAAAAAGGGAAGTGTGGAGGGTATTCACAGCTTTGATCTGGGCACTTTTGTCTCCCCTGGGAGAGAAACCCAGACAAACCTCAATGGGAGCTGCAGAGCTCCTTGGGATTTTTCCCAGCAGGGGCTGCCTGAGGGACTTTTTCCTTACCTGGAGATGTTGAGTTTGTTGTCACTGTTGTGCTAGGAGTTATTGTAGTATTCACAGGCGTACTAGTAGTATTTTCTGCTGAAGGGAAAAAGAAGAGACATGGCAGCACTGGGGAACTCTGTGCATGCAGGACAATTTATGGGCAGATAAGTATGAGGGCACCTGTGTGTATCTGAACAGCCGCACCTATGGGCGGCCATACGTTGCTTTTCTATCTGACCCCAGGCCTCATGTGCCATTGGGGTTTTATTTTGTTCATTCTTCCCTCAAACCCTACTGCAGGAGTCCTCCTAAGCAGTAGGTTTGTACCATCCCTGCCTTTCCCTTCCAGGTGACTTATGCTGAGTTTTAGGCACACACATTTCTCTCTGCAGTGCTGGTTGCCAGAGCAGGCTCTGAATAACCCACCCTCAAGCACCTTCAGCACTACTGGAGCATCATTTAAAACTCCATCTATACTCTTCCAGAGCAGTGGAAGAATGACTGCCTTTGCTAATATACAGTCCCATGCTGTAACAAATTCATGTGGACATTGACAGGAGACTATGTCTGTTACAGGAATGCTTCTTCTACTACACTATCATCATCAGTATCCAGGCCCATCAGACTGTGCATAGCCTGCACATCTCCACTCCCTGAGATTGGTCTTTGGCACAGCATAATTCAGATGAAAGGCACAGGCACACAGCCTTTCACAATCGTGATGGAAAGTGGGTGCTGGCAGGAAGGATGTGGTCGTGCAAGCCCACCATGGAGGAAGAGCTGAGGGACTGGGTAAGCTGCCCCTCCTCAGAGGGATCCCAGCAGGAGCTTTGACTCTCCTGGATGGGGCTGCCCAGCACCACACTGGGACGGGAGGAAAATAGGGAGGGTCTGCTCTGTGGGCAATGGCAACAGCTCCTGGCCCCAGTCCCACGCTGGGGTGTTCCCCAGATCCCTCCTTGCCCATGCTCCAAAAGCCTTAGGAAAAATTCCCTGCAGGACCCAGGAATGGGCTTGCCCTGGACATCATTCTGCATGGATCTTCTTGTATCCGGGGGTGGTGCAGGAGGCAAAAGCACCAAGCATGAAAAGAGAGGCAAAAGCACCAAGCATGAAAAGAATGTTCCCCAACACATTCTCTTTACAACAAAGACCAGCAGGGAAAGAGGGATGAGTGGAAGATATTCACAGCCATGATCTGGGCACCTTTGTCTCCAATGGGGGAAGAACTCAGGGAAACACAGGCAGGGAAAATTATCCTGCTTTGGGGATCTGCAGAGTTCCTTGGGATTTGGTTAGTCCAAGCTGTACCAAGAAGGGGAAGGCTGAGGACTCTGCTTATTACCTGGAGATGTTGAGTTTGTCGTCACTGCTGTGCTAGGAGTTATTGT
This sequence comes from Entomyzon cyanotis, assembly GCA_024500445.1. NCBI lineage: Eukaryota > Metazoa > Chordata > Aves > Passeriformes > Meliphagidae > Entomyzon > Entomyzon cyanotis. The sequence continues at coordinate 9,344,755 of JAKEPQ010001026.1, read as the reverse complement.
AGTATTCACAGGTGTACTAGTAGTATTTTCTGCTGAAGGGAAAAAGAAGAGACATGGCAGCACTGCTTAGCACTGTCTGTTCAAACAGCCTTGGGGAATTCTGTGTGTGTAGGACAACCTCTGAGTAGGGAAAAGTGGTATACTCTGGTGGGGCTGAGTGGCCAAAGCCCTGAGCACCTTTGCCCACACTCGGGACTCTCCCTGGCTGAGATGGTCCTGTCACCTGACATGGCCCTGACCCCTTGGCCCCAGTGTGCAGGGATTGAACACATGGAGCACACACACACACACACACATGTAGTGTCCCCAGCTTATCTCTGCTTTATGGATACAGCTTTCTCAGCCACAACTCTTACGTCCAGCAGCAACCAACCCCAGGCACAACTCCGTGCACGATGTGGTCACAGGATTGCCCTGGACATCTCTACAGGGACCCCTTTGTATCTAGGCCTCATGCAGGAGGCAAAGGCACCAAGCACAAAAGAGCAGCCTCCTCAAGTCTTCCCCAACACTTCTTCCTTGCAGCAAAGTCCAGGAGGGAAAGAGAGGAGTGTGGAGGGTATTCACAGATTTGACCTGGGCACTTTTGTCTCCCCTGGGAGAGGAACCCAGACAAACCTCAATGGGAGCTGCAGAGCTCCTTGGGATTTTTCCCAGCAGGGGCTGCCTGAGGGCTTTTCTCCTTACCTGGAGATGTTGAGGTTTTCGTCACTGTTGTGCTAGGAGTTATTGTAGTATTCACAGGTGTACTAGTAGTACTTTCTGCTGAAGGGAAAAAGAAGAGACATGGCAGCACTGCTTAGCGCTGTCTGTTCTAACAGCCTTGGGGAATTCCGTATATGTAGGAAAACCTCTGAGTAGGGAAAAGTGGTATACTCTGGTGGGGCTGAGTGGCCAAAGCCCTGAGCACCTTCGCCCACCCTCTGGACTCTCCCTGGCTGAGATGGTCTTGTCACCTGACATGGCCCTGACCCCTTGGCCCCAGTGTGCAGGGATGGAACACATGGAGCACACACACACACACACACACTGTAGTGTCCCCAGCTTATCTCTGCTTTATGGATACAGCTGTCTCAGCCACAGCTCTCACATCCAGCAGCAACCAACCCCAGGCACAACTCCCTGCAAGATCTGATCACAGGATTGCCCTGGGCATCTCCACAGGGATCCCTTTGTATCCAGGCCTCATGCAGGAGGCAAAGTGCGGTGGTTTTGATGGGCCCAAACATCAGTAAAGTATTTTTAACATCTAGGAGAAATTTGGACCCCTCAGAAGCTGTTGTGGTAGGCCTGGAGAGGTGTCTGAGGGGTGGGGAGTGGCACTAAGATGCCTCCTCTGTGTCCTGAGTGTAAGTTCTGGAAGTTTTTACATCAAGTCCAGCAGAGCCAATCTCTGATGGCTCTGAAGGTGATGGACATGCTGCTGGCCAAGTTTGGGCCAATTGGAGGTTTTGGTTACGCATCTGTGAATACATATTTAAGAAGAAATCAAAACAAGCAGGCACGCACTTCTTTCACTTCTTTGTAGTTGGAGGAGGAGGAGGTGGAAGTGAAAATATGTGAGGCAGAACAGCATGGAGATTGCCAAGGTCAGTGAAGAAGGCGCGGGGAAGGAGTGCTCCAGTGCTCCCGGCACCGGAGCTGAAAACTTTCTGCTAGCCATGGTGAAAGCTATGGGGGAGCAAGAAGTTTCTTCTGCAGCCCATGGAGTCCATAAGGATGCAGAAATCCACCCACAGCTCACTCCAGAGGAGCAGATGGATGCCTGGAAAAGACAGTGAACCAGTGGGAGTCTCATCTAAGAGTTAAAACTGCAAAGGCCTTCCAAAGGAGAGAGAGGCCTTGCTCCTGGGATGGAAGCAGCTTGGCCTCGGCTCGGGAGAATCTGCACAGCACCTTATGGACACAAAGACTCACAAAGCAGCAGAATTCGGGCGGGATGTTGCTCGTGAGATTGGACCCACGCCAAAGAAGTTCCTAGAGGACTGTCTCTCGTGGGAAGGACCCCTGGCTAAGTAGAGACCCTCTTTTCCCTGATTGGACTGACCAGAGAACCCCTACCCTGCCCCCTGTCTGTGTTGCTGGTTTGGAAAGAGGGAAGGGTGGGGGTGAGTGCAGAGACTGCTTCTTAAGAGGGTGGGGGTGAGAGCAGAAAACTGTCTGAAGAGAGAGAGAAACAAGTAGAGATAAAGAGTATTTGTAGTAGAAGAATTGTAGTGATGAATAAATTTGAGAATCTGCGCTGTGGACTGAAAAGAGACCCTACACCCTGCCTCCCTACCCGGCTTGTGGATTGTAAAAGAGGAAAGGGGGTGAATACTATAGGTTCTTAAGAGGGAGGGGGGAGTGAACAAAAACTGTATGAAAAGTTTATTTTTACCTTGAATTCATCCTCCAGCTCTGTTAGGTAATTAAAACACTTTTTGCAAATTTAAGCTTGAAGCATGCTTGCCCTTTTTCTTTTTCGTGCGTCCTCCTGGCAATGTCCTATCTAAAACCCATGACACAAAGGCACCAAGCACAAAAAGAGCAGCCTCCTCAAGTCTTCCCCAACACTTCTTCCTTGCAGCAAAGTCCAGCAGGGAAAGAGAGAAGTGTGGAGGGTATTCACAGATTTGACCTGGGCACTTTTGTCTCTCCTGGGAGATGAACCCAGACAAACCGCAATGGGAGCTGCAGAGCTCCTTGGGATTTTTCCCAGCAGGGGCTGCCTGAGGGCTTTTCTCCTTACCTGGAGATGTTGAGGTTTGTCGTCACTGCTGTGCTAGGAGTTATTGTAGTATTCACAGGTGTACTAGTAGTATTTTCTGCTGAAGAGAAAAGAAGAGACATGGCAGCACTGCTTAGCGCTGTCTGTTCAAACAGCCTTGGGGAATTCTGTGTGTGTAGGACAACCTCTGAGAAGGGAAAAGTGGTGGGCCCTGGTGGGGCTGAGTGGCCAAAGCCCTGCGCACCTTTGCCCACACTCTGGACTCTCCCTGGCTGAGATGGTCCTGTCACCTGACATGGCCCTGACCCCTTGGCCCCAGTGTGCAGGGATTGAACACATGGAGCACACACACACACACACACATGTAGTGTCCCCAGCTTATCTCTGCTTTATGGATACAGCTTTCTCAGCCACAGCTCTCACATCCAGCAGCAACCAACCTCAGGCACAACTCCCTGCAAGATCTGATCACAGGATTGCCCTGGGCATCTCCACAGGGACCCCTTTGTATCCAGGCCTCATGCAGGAGGCAAAGGCACCAAGCACAAAAAGAGCAGCCTCCTCAAGTCTTCCCCAACACTTCTTCCTTGCAGCAAAGTCCAGGAGGGAAAGAGAGGAGTGTGGAGGGTATTCACAGCTTTGACCTGGGCACTTTTGTCTCCCCTGGGAGAGGAACCCAGACAAACTTCAGTGGGAGCTGCAGAGCTCCTTGGGATTTTTCCCAGCAGGGGCTGCCTGAGGGCTTTTCTCCTTACCTGGAGATGTGGTTGTTGTCACTGTTGTGGTATTAGATGCTTGAGCAGTGGTTCCTGCTGAAGAGAAAAGAAGAGACATGGCAGCACTGGGGAACTCTGTGCATGCAGGACAATTTATGAGCAGCTACGTATGGGGGCACCTGTGTGTATCTGAGCGGCCACACCTCTGGGCAGCCATATGTTGCCCTTCTATCTGTCCCCAGGCCTTATGTGCCATAGGTGTTATTTTTTCTCTCATTCTTTTTTCACAACCTGCTCTTGGATTGCCCCTAAGCAGCAGCAGGTTTATACCCTCCCTGCTTTTCTCTTCCGGGTGATTTATGGGGAGTTGTAGGCACATACATTTCTCTCTGCAGTGCTGGTTGCCAGAGCAGGCTCTGAACATCCCACTCTCAATCACAGAGCCTCTGCACTCAGTACTTCTGGAGCATCATTTAAAATTCCATCTACACTCTTCCAGAGCAGTGGAAGAATGACTGCCTTTGCTAACACACAGTCCTGTGCTGTAACAAATTCATGTGGACATTGACAGCACACTGTGTCTGTTCCTGGAATATTTCTTCTGCTATATTATTATCAGTGGTATTTAGAACCTCTTTTCCTGTACTACACCTCCATGCATTTATGACAGTATACATTATTTTTCTGGTTTTCTATTTCTTTAATGCCATAATTCTTTATGAATGAAGAGAAAATTTGCTGATACCAGACAATTTTTGAAAATACTTCCTCAGACTTTGGCTTCAACCTTTCTTATTGCATTTACTCTTCCAAAATATTTTAGTTATTTACATTGCTGGGTTTTGCTTTATTTAACCTGTTGCATTCTCAACTCTTCCTATAAAGAATGAGTTCATGTTTGAGGGGTTTTTTTTTGTTTTGTTTGTTTTTTCTCAAATATAAGAAGAACAATTAATAAGTCATCCTTCCTGAGAAATGTGTGATTATGACTAATGGCGAGTTTGGATCACGTGATCTAACTTTAATCTGAATTAGTTAATTTACGAGTTAGGAATAAACTTTCTTACTCTGAGTTAATGCTGCTGCAATCATAACTTAATCTAAAGCATTAATAGAATGCAGCTGAAAGACTAATATGTTTGTGGCTAAAGTCCATGTCAATATCACACTCTGCAAATCTCAGCAGACATCTGAAAAACAGACCCCACTTTTCTAAAGCTTTACAGGGCTTTGAAAATCCAAGGTGAGGAAAATCTTCTACACTTTTTTCCTGCTGTTCAATATATCTCACATAGAAAAGGCACATGCAAAACACAAGTAATCCATTAGTCTCCCCTAGGTGAAGGGGAAAAATGAGCAATTGTGTCAGTTCTCTGCCAGGTCTCCTCCCTCCACTGGTCACTGAGTGCCATACACAGCATTATTTGTTCCCCACTCAGTGTAAATTTATATTTTTCCTATAACCATGATAATATGAATCTATGCTGGCCACAGGCAATGGGTGGTGGAGCAACAACCTGGTACAGAGCTAGTCCTTTTTTTTAGAAAAATGGTTAGATCTGGGAGGCTCTGGCTAAGGCTTGCCCAGGAGTACCCTTTGGACTCAGGAAGAACAGCATCCGTGGTGACAGCAGAGCGCATGAGCTGATATTGAACCTTGTGGATGGGCTTGACAAAGGTAACGTGAGCAAAGGTGGCCAATTTATGACTCTGTGTGCCTAGACCTAACCCTCTGTGTAAGGAAACAGGATGTGTTAATGGGCTTGGGCATTACTATGGCGATAAAGAAATGGATGTTACCACCGAGGTTGTATAACAGCAGAGACATCTGGCTGCTGAGCAGGGCAGGGCCTTTGCCAGTACTAGTCAAATGGACACATCCTGCAAGGCTTTTACAATGTTTGCTTAGAAGGAAAAAGGTTTCTGGGCAGACCTATCCTGCCCAGGTGCAAAATCTGGTCTAGTGAAAAATTGATATCGCATTCAGTAACATTGGATCAAGATTTTTCACATCTTGCTGTTACCTACAAGTCTCCAAACAGGAGACCAATCAACCAACAATCTTGAAGACTTCTATGCTTATGATTTACTGCTGAAAATTGGTCTGTAGCAAACTGCAGATGTTGCTGGAAATACATATGTTCACTCACAGTACTCAACAGAGACCTGCAACCATCTGACACCAGATGCAAACCTAACAGGTCTAAATTTGGCTGATACCTCTGCAATTTTATCTTTGTATTAGCTAGGAGTTCCTGTCCTCTCACAGCTTCAAGCTGCCACAAAACTTTTCATATAGATGCTTTACCTCTACTTTTTCTAATTCCTTCAACCCCTCACACCTCTCACTGAGCATCAGGGAAAGGCAAGTTTGGCCATAGGCTCTGGCCCACAACTACCAATTGTGTCACAATGCCAGAAAAAGTAGTAAGTGGCTTAAGGAATTACACCTGCCCTTTAGTTTGAATAGACCACAGTGCAACCCTCTGGAAAGCTGGTGGTGGTGTTTCCACTAATTTATTTCAACAGGAAGGAACAAAAGCTCTGTGAGCCAGCTCAGGTGGAACTGCTTTCCAGACTGGTTGGTTAAGGAGCCTCTGGCCAGAAGGGTACTGGGGTGGAACAGTTGCACCTTTTGTTATGACTGTAACAGAGCTTGAATTACCTTGGTTTAGTATGAAAGTCCTGAAAACTGCTCTTGGAATAGGCTAAATTAGGTTAATCATAAGCACCAGTGCTTTTCCATTGTTCTGTGAGCAAGGAAAGCCGTTGGCTTGCAGTGACATCTTTCATCATTAATTAATCAAAACCTAGACATGCTGAATTGTATATCACAACTGACTTCTCAAAAGCTGCTGAAAGTACTAGAAAATCTATTCACTGCCACACAATAGCTGCCTTGATAAATCACAAAACAGAAGATAGAGTTTCTTACCTTTTGGAAGGCTCAACACCAGGCTGAGCCACACAGCGAGGAACACAGAGCGTCTCATTGCCACTTCTGTTGCTGCTGCCACTGGCTGCTAAGCCTAAGAGAAAGTGCCTTTCTCTCCTGGCGTCAGCTCATTTAAGGTCCCAGCCACAGGTAGAGAGCTCAGCTCTGAGCTGACGTCATGGTGGCAAGTGGCAAATGATAATTTCAAGCGGTGTTTTTCTTCCTCCTCAGGCTGGGAGGAGATTTCTGGACCTGCAGCGTTCTTCCTTTAAGTCATAAATACTTGAGATCCGTTGACACAAGGAAGTTACTGCTAAATAAACTGACATGGGAACTGACAGCACACCAGCTATCATCCCTTGCCAGCTTTCCATACCAACACCTTCTGTGCAAATTAAATGACAGGTGCAGTATAATCTGTTCTTAAAGTGGAAGAGGGGATCCCACCCCAAAGCATGCTAATTATGCACTTGGAAAAGAGTACCTGGGATCCACATGCTCCCTTCCCTCACAATAAATTGACAGTACAGAGAAGCTTCATTCCTCAAGCTCCAATTATTTTTTTCTTACAAGCAAAATCTTATGTCAAAGCACTTCTTACTGCTTCACAGGGTAAAAGGAAACAGAAAATACCTGCACCTTTGACATCAAAGAAACAGGACTGACATTGGTCCTTCTGGCAATGATCATGGCTGTTTTGTTAGCTGCCCTCTTACGTGTGTTGCAGGCTCACTAAAGTGGTGGGCCAAGAGAAGGAGGAGCAAGCAGGACAGCCAGCAGGCGTTTGTCTTTATCCAAGTGGCAGCCTACCTTTCTTGAGACAAAAGTATATTCCTGCTGGGAAGACATTTGTAACCAGTGATGGTTAAGCTGGAGCAGGAAGCCTGCAGCAGATCTGGAGATGACAAAAAGCCCAAAAGGCCATGAAGCAGGTAACGTAGATGTGATGCAGGGAAAATAGGCTGGAGACTGAGACTTCTTAACATTGCATTCGAGAAAGCTGGAAACAGCCAGTAACAGACCAAGATGGGAAAAAAGGTCTCTGTGGGCAGGATTTGGTTCTCCCAAAGTCTCTCATGTTTTGCATTCCCTGGCAAGGTTCTCTTGCCTTTCTTCTGCTTTGTGCTCCAGGAAAACGCACTGCTTGAAGTCAGGTGGGCCACAGTGATTTCCAGTTCTCCCTATTCAGGCAAAGGTGTAATTCTGCTCATTGTGAAGGTCTGAGTGACTCTGTATCCTACCACAACTTCCAGTAAAGTCTTTCTCTGAAGTAAACACAGGTTATCCCATCTTATTATCAGACACAGACAAGAAGGATGAACAACCCATCAGTGTATCCCCTGCAAAGCCACTTCTAATGGCTATGGAGCTGGTCTCTTCTGGCAAACTCCACTGCCAGCAACACAGGCAGGTTATGAACACATTTTTGAGTGCCAAGTAACAGCTCAGTGTGGTAAATACCTCTCCCTTCATCTGCTTTTGTTTGATCTTCTGTTTTAAGAACAAGAAATGCAGTCTTGGGTAATCTCCTATATTGAGAGGGTGGCTCTCTTTGAATGAAGGAGGGTGAGAGAAACCAGAAGTATTACTCAAGTCATTCCTGAGCTTGGGGTTGTCTTAAACTTTTAACTTGCACTGAACCAGGAAACACTGCTGGCTTACAGACAGCACAAATGGTTGTGTGCCTCTCTGCTGGCACAAGGAAAGAGTTACCTCATTCCTCTGCAAACCTGCTCAGGATGCTGAGCCTGAAATGGTGGGGGGTTTTGTCTGTCCCTTCCTTTGTCCCTGTGTCCCCAAGGCCCCTCCAGTGCAACCTGCGCCCCACACCTACCCCAAGTCCCCACAGTGACTCCCTGGAAGCCCCCCCTCACTCTGTCTGCCCCTTCAGGCCATGCTGGATTCAGCTGCTGCCTTGCTGCTGCTCCCTCCCATGCCCAGATCTCTCAATTCCTCCAGGCCCCTCCTTAAAACTGCTTTGCCAGAGAGCTGGCAGAATCAGAGAAGGAAATGCCTGGGAAGCATTTTTACCCTTGCCCTGTGCCTCCCTGCTTTGCCAGTGTCCAGCCTCCACCTCAGGCCACCACCACACTCCCAGCTTCATGGGACACCCAAAAATTAATCTCAAATGTTAGAATAACATATTTCAGTGCTGTGAGCCCCAGACCCCAGCAGGCACTTCAGACGGGAATGCATGGGCAGAGGAGGACAAACCTGGCTCTTGGAGAGTTTGGCAGAGCTGTGTGCCACCCATCCTCTGGCAATGTCCATCTCCTAGACTTACACTCTTCAGTCTTCATGATACACCCTGATTTCCCAGTGCTGCCTCAAGGTGCAGCTAGATTAACCCAGGTCTTAAAATCTCCCTGTTGGCTGTGAAGAGAGTGCGTGGGACCAAAAGAACTTCTCAGGGCACTACTGAGGATGAGGACCAGGCCTTCTGCTGGTGGAAATGGTGCAGCTTTGCTGCCTACACTAGAGATTACTGGTTGAGCGTGCAGCCCTGCACATTGGAACTGTTCTCTACAGTGAATGCACAGCAGGAGCTGGTGTATTGCCTGTATTTTTAAACTTTACTTCCATTCCTACCTGGTTGTTTGTGTTTGTTACGATCACAGTTTTGGCAGCATGAGTCATTTGCAATGCAAAAGGCCTCAGTTCCTCCAGGAAATAATGCACTGGACAGACAAACATCTTCACAGACCAGAACTTTTCATCTCTGCTTGCCCTCCCCTGTCCATTTTGTGACACACCAGTGGTCACAACAGGTTCTCTCCAGAAAGGAGGGTGACAGGCCCTATGTGCCCCATTGCTTGATGATTTGTGGGGGAATTAGTTATGGAGATATGGTGGAGCCAGATAATTACCAAAATAGGAGAACTGATACCAGTGAAATAGCAGCTCTGGTGCAATTACTAATTAAGTCATTAAGCACACATTTAGACAATAAAAGGTTGACTTTTAATCCAGACAGACTCACACAGCCACAGCAGTTGTGATGTCCTGCAAGGAACTACAGAGAAAACTTCCTTTGCAGAAATAACTGAGTAACTTTCCAGAGGGTGTAAAATCAAACTGTTGTGTGTCAAAACTCAGATATGACAATCAAGAACACTGAACCGTTACTAGGGAATAAAAAATATGTTATGTTTAGTAACAGTAGTTGCTCTATTCTTGATACTTGTTTATAGCAGGAAAATGAAGTATCAAAGGTAAAGGGCCTTATTTATCTACTAGAAAGTGCATAGTCCTGTGTAGCCTCATTATGTAAGTTGCATGTAATCAAGAGGCAATCATGCTATCATAAGATACATTAAAGTAGGAAAAAGTGTATTTTACAGCTGTTTATGTGTACCAGCTCGATACTTTTTTCCTGCACATTTTCCAATCCCATTCCTTACTAGATTCATATAAGTTTTGCTGTCTCATGTAAATTTGGTCCATCCACTATATATGACACATATAAGTGGAAATACTTGTTTTAATTTGCTAAAAGTTAAAAAAAAAACTTCAGCAAGTCAAAATCAAAGTGCTATAGATACAGATTCACTCATAATCAGGGGAAGCAGATGCTCTTTAATGTCTTTTCAGGTGCTTCCCAAGATGGTTAAGGGCACACACTGTGGATTCATTCAGTGGTCTCAGAGGCACTGGTATGCATATCTGAAGTGGGCAGGACTGTTAAATCATGTGCTTGTCCATGACTCCAAAGATCTTTTACTTAGTCCCACAGAAAGGTTGTGACCCATGGTTTTACACTGTCAGTTTCCTTAAAGGATACCAACATCACATTGAAAGCAGAATAACCTGAAACAGTCGTGGTGAAGGATCTCTTAGCATGGGGTGAACTGCCCTCTGGATGCTTGTCTCTTCCCATGGCTGCTGGGGGAGCCAGATGGTGTGTTCAAACTGGCCACCTAACTTTTGATAGAACAGATGAATCCCTCCTCAGTCCCATCTGATTACTGCTCCAGTTGCTCTGGAGCAACATAGGAATAAATTGCCCCAAATGAACCCACCTACCATTGCTCCAGATGCTCTTCCACATCATGCCTCCTCCCAACAGTCTGAGTAGGACTTGGTGTTCATCTGGATTCAAGGCACCCTCCTTCATCCTTTGAGGGATACTCAGCTGTATATTGTTCACAGTCCCCAATGGCTTTTACTGGGACAGGACTGATCTCACTGTGGTCAGACCCAGGCCACTGCCCTCGCAAACAGCCCTGCAGCAGAAGCCTCTCCTGAGGACTTCCTCCCCTCTAACATGCACTCACACATGTAAACAAGCAACTTCACCAATTCCAGCAAAAATTAAACTGACGAAAAAATTAAATTAGACTGAGTTGCTCAGTGCCATCAAAATAAATGTATCAGAACACAACTTTTATTTCAGCTGAGCAGAAGCTTGTTTGGCACGACTAACAGAACATACCCATTTCTTCTTTGCTTTTCAGTTTAGTCATTCAATCAGGAAGCACCATCAGAAGAACAAAAGAACTATTCAATTTCTTATTTTCTGGATTAGATTTATAATTATAATTGAAACCACCTAAATATTGCATATGTTTCTCTTTACAGGCAAAGCTAAAGACAATAAAAAAGCAGGGACATTGTAATATTCATTGTTTTATTGTATCCTTTTATAATACTGACTAGAACGCCAGATTTAATAATATTGGATGCAGGTATAAAAATAATCCAATCCTTAAAAATTATGTTTTGCTACTACAGTACTGTATAATTAGTGGAGGCTGAAAATATGATACAACTTTAAATAATACTGGTTTGGAAAACATCCTCAGAACCCCAGAGACTTAGAAGCAAACATTCAGAGATAGAGGGAAGGAAATGGAGCAATGTCAAGAACATAAAGCAGGTTTACATTCAGGTTGTAAAGAAGCACAAACAAATGCTTAAAATTTACCTTTTGAGAGGGAGGTCACAAAAGGTGAGCTTTACTACTGCAGTTCTGGAAGGTGCTCAAATAAATCATTATGATTTTACACACCAAGTTTGACCTTCCGCTAGGAGAAAGTCCTGTAGAATTTAATAGGGTTTAAAGCAAATGACTGGGTTTAACAGAATTTTGTTTAAAGAAGGAAGCTAGTAAGTATCTATGCTGTTGAGCTTTTTTTTTTTTTTCTTTAAAGTAAACCTATCCTAGCAGATTTTATTTGAGACATTTTATGTCCAGTGAATTTTATGGCCGTATTCAAGAGAAGTGGTCAGTATTTGCTGTATTCCACAGGACTTTTCCATACAGGATTTTCCAGATCTGGGAGCTGCCTGTTGCAGTCATTAACCCAAGTAGAATTCCCATCCCTTCTAGCATTTCACTGAAATAGAGATTGAGAGATTTAGCATTTAAATACCACTTTGGAGGAACAACAAGTACCCTCTCTAGGTGTTCCCTCAACAACGATATTATACTACACAGACTAGACACAGAAGAGGTGTCATCCCACACATGACCTCACAGTACTGAAGCTACACTTCTGTAAAATAAGTGGGCATATTCTTTTCTTTAAAAAAAAAAAAAAATTGGTATTTTTTACCCCTTCATGCATTTCTCTCCTGCTTTTCAATTTCAGCAGTTCAAGGGAATGATAAATTAAACACACATTGGAAAGGACCTAAACTCTTACAAGCACATAGCACATACCCCTTGTGAAACTAGGAGATCTTGCTTCATTTCTAAAGGGACAATTAAGAGTGATCTGAAGAGCAGCTGGTATGTGTGACTGCAGGAAGCATCTCTACATCCCTAGATATTACATGATAAGAAACAGGCTGACTGACCAGTAAAACAGCTACACAAAATTCACATTCATTCTCTTCCCAGGAATCTGTTTCAGATCTTGAAGCTGTTTTGTTCATTCTCACATAATACAGGTCCTGCTACAATAATAAATATGCTTAAAAAAAAAAAAAAAAGAGACACAGCATGGAAAGGCAGCAACAGTATCACTAAAATAGGCACCCAGAGCCATGGGAAGGCATGTGCTACATGCAGGTGACCCTGGTGGTGGAATAATTTAGGCCTAAAAAAAACTTCATTACACTCCATGGGAGAGTTACCCCAGTCACTGTAATGGATGCTGGATTACATCCTTTGTGTGTAAAGAGGAAAAAACATTAGTCAGCATAGGAAGAGCATTTAACTAAAATGCATCCGTTTCTGTTAATTTAAGGAAGAAAGCTAAAGATTACTACGAGGGAATGAAAAGTCCAGCTGGATTTGGAATGGATATGGCCATTGACCAGCATTAATGACAAGTCTCAGGAAAGCACACGGCATATCTGCAGCAACATCCAAACCCACTCTGTGCTCACTCAGGTCCCTGCAAACAACCTGTAACAAGTATTGGCACAAACAATTTCACAATGATAAACACCTCTCTCTAACTGCAATTTATTGCTATTTTTTAAAGCCTTTTACTACCTTTCAGTGTGGAGGCAGGTAACTCTCATAAGGCTGTTGGTGAGTGGTGACTCAGTACATGACTGTGCCAGTGAGTCTTATGGGAAATGCCACAACAGCAATGAGATTCATTGCTGCTATAAAACCTAACGCTCTAAATGTGGGGGGAAAGGGCACCAACCTGGCCAGCTTTCTCCACTTACGGCCCAATTCAGTACTGTGAGGTTTCAACAGTATGGAAAAAAGACCCAGCACAGCTGGAAGAACTGGCCAGGGCAAGCAGCAGACACAGGAAGACTCTGTGTTTGAGCTACCTTCTGAAAGATCCCTCAAATCTGCATTTTTCTCATGGTTTCACTGCCTCTCCCATGCTAACTGTCAAGGGTATTTTTGTGAGTAAGGGGTTTTGTCAGTATAATTGGCAGAGCACCATAGCAGCAAACACATGCCTCTCACAACTTTTCTTGTCAAGCTACAGAATTAGCTTTTTTTCCCAGTTTAATTAAAAATACACCCACATGACTGCCCATGGCCCCTGCTGACTGCTCCCCTAGCTTTCCACAGCAGTAAGAGCAAAAGCAGATTTATGAGCAGTGTTGGTGTAGTTTTTCTTCCTTTCCCCACATCTGGCTGAACTACTTGCATCCTCCATACCAAAAACATGCCACTTCCCTCTTAGCCTCTTGGATAGTAGAGAGTGATTCCCCTCGGCAAAAACATCCAGTGTGCTCAAAATCTGCAATTTGGGGTAGCTAGAAGTAATCTAAAAGAGAGATTAGAAATAAGCTGCATTTATTTAGACATCCTAAACGGAGTTAAGTAGTGAACAGAGAAGCATCTGGTTTGGAAAGTGGGCTTGGGGCTTGAGGGCACATAGAGACCCCTCTTATACCCAAGAGGAGCAACAAGACCCACACCACTGCCAGAGGGTGCTTAGTTTATGGCAGACACTGAGAGGATCCTGGTGGCAGCTTTACACAGAGACTGCACTGAAACAGGGCACATCCCTGCCGTGGCTGGGCGAGTCCATACTGCTGGCGTGAGGCAGTGAACACTTGCGAGAAAACGACCATCATAAACTGTGACATAACACAGTGCACTGCACCCTCCCCTGCTGTCCCAGTGGAGCTGGCAGTGGGTGGTGCCTGGCTGAAGACAGCTTCCAGCTGGGCTGGTGTAGACCCAGGGGCTGAATCACTCCAGGATCCCTCTGTCACCTTCACAAAAGCTTCCTGGAACACTGTGGGGAAAGCACCTGCACTCAGCTGGGTGCTGGCTCCTCCTGCCTAAACCCTCTCTTGCCTGCTGAGCAGGGCCTCCTAGGACACTCAGAGATGGTGTGGCAGGTCAGGAGAGACCCCTTTGCTCCTCCTCCTGTGGGCTATGCATTGGCTCAGTGGCTCCTTTCTTACCCAAGCTAAATAGAAGGTCAGGCTGCAATGGATAAATCCTTGTAAGAAATGCCCCAATGTTCACCTCCTTTGGCGGAGAGAAAATTTCAGTGCAGTAATGTTCTCTATGTTGGGAAAGTCCAAGTTTTCCAGTCCTCACTCAGAAAATCCTGCTGGATTTACTGAGACTCTCTCTCCCGAGATACACTTTCAGAAGAATTTGAAGACCCTTAAGATATTAAAATGGTCTTGCAACTTGCAAACTTTTGTATGCTCTCATTAGAAACTGCACCATCTCAATTGCACTCAAATCCCTTGCAATTTGCAATGTGATGTGGGTACAGACGAGAAGTTTTGTTCATATACTCTTTGTACAGAAGGACTGATCTGCAATTGTGAGTTGGTATGTCATACTTTGTCCTCTGTACTTGTGACGAAGACTAATCTCCTAGTCTTTGAACCAGCCAAGCAATTAAAAATCTTTACCTATAAACCTGTGCCTAAATCCTTCCCTACCTGAGGAAATGCTGGCACATGGTTAAATCATAGGATTCTCATCATTGCTGGGACACTTCCTTTATCATAAGCTGCTTTATTAGAAAGGGACAAAGTCCAGTGCTTGTTTATAGGCTTTGGATTTAGATTTAGCATTAATTCCAGTTTCTTCTTTTCTTTTGTAACGAAGACAAAACCTGCTCCATACCACGGGAAAGGCAGTCCTTTCTGTCCTGGACACTATCAAAAACAGAGGCAAGGCACCCACACAGAAACAGCCCTGCCAATCTCCTCTTTGAAGGATCCCACAGCACACCAGAGTCAAGTTCCTAGCTCTCAGCCAGTGAATCCTGTGCAATTAAAAGATCAGCTGCTAACAAAAGGGAGAACATCATTCATGGCCTGGAAACTGATCAGTGTGGCAGAGAACAGCTAGTTCTTGTGCTATACCGGTTACAATATTTTGGATACTGTAGGTAGAGCTTTCCTTAGCTCTTCAGGCAGCTGTACTTCACATAAGAACCCATTCCTTTTCCCCCTATGGCTGAGATCAAGTGTGTACTACCAGCTGCAAGACTGATTATGGATCAGACAGGCATGAAGTTGCATGCATTGTCACCAAAAGTTCATGTAAGTGCAAAGGATATTGCCCTAGGCATCCACAAAGCTGTTTTTCTGCAAGCCCACATTGCTGTTTCTACATAGTAGACAAGAGATGAGGCATAAAAAGACACTGTGTTTGTGTGCTATGGCTGGTGCAACAAACTATGTCTTCTCAAGCACACCTGGGGCACCTTTCCTGTCTTGCAGTTTGGAGAAAAGAGAAGCAACTGTGAGCAGGGAGCAGAAACGTCTCAGCTGACACAGCTAATAATTGCCTGGTGCTATCTCCCTTTACTCTGGGTACCTGTTACTGACCTTTGAGAGAGAACACAACAGCCTTTGAAGCACTGGGAAACGATGTGGGAACTCACACCATCTGCAGGATCAAGTGCCTGCTCCCTGACAGAGGGCTCCCCATCACCCCAGGCCACACAACATACGAGCATCTGACCTGCTGCTCTTACTTGAGGTCAGGCACTTTGGGGGATGCATCCCGTGATCCTCAGTGTTTCTGTGAGCTGAGCTACCTAATGAACTTACTTGTAGGCACTGTGTCTTTCAAAGCATGCTGGGGGAGAAGGGAATATGAGCTTCTGTACACACTGCAGATATGGTGGTTAGTGGCTAAGGAATTGTGCCATTTGTTATCTTCATACAAGCAGCCACCTTGAATTAAAAGCACAGTCACATTCAAGAGGAAAAACTGCATCTGGACCTTGTATCTAAACAGGGTTTGGATGACTCAGATTAGCAGTACTGTACAGATAAGTGGTAAATATACTTCATTATATTTCATTATGTTTCCTGATGTGAGCTGGGGCAGTCCCAAGACAAATACAGGCTGCTGGAGAATAGAAAGTAGCCTGAGGAGAAGGACTTGGGGTGTTGGTTGATGAGAGGCTCAACATGACCCAGCAACGTGCTTTTGCAGTCCAGAAAGCCAACTGTGTTTGTCCTAGGCTGCACCAACAGCAGTGTGGGGAGGGAATTCTCTGCCTCCACTCTGCTGTCCTGAGACCCCACCTGCAGTTCTGTAGTCAGCTCTGAGGGGGCCCAACAGAAGAAAGAACAAGTCCAGAGGAGGCCACAAAGATGGACAGAGGCTGGAGAACCTCTCCTGCAAAGACAGTCTGAGACAGTTGGGGCTCTTCAGCCTGGAGAAGGGCAGACTCAAGGGAGACCTTAGAGCACTTTCCAATAACTAAAGGAGGCCTACAGGAAAGCTGGAGAGGGACTTTTCACAAGGGCATGTAGGGATAGGACAAGGGGAAATGATTTTAAAGCAAAGAAGGTAGATTTAGATTAGTTATAAGGAAGAAATTCTTCATTATGAGAGTGGTGAGGCACTGGCACAGGTTGTCCAGGGAAGCTACCCAACCCCTGCAAATGTCCAAGGCCAGGTTGGATGGGGCTTTGAGTAACCTGCTCTAGTGGAAGGTGTCCCTGCTTATGGCAGAGGGGCTGGAACAAGATGATCTGTCAGATCCCTTCCAACCCAAATCATTCTAGGGTCCTGTGATTAACAAGATCTCTTTCAACACCCAGTTTAGGTCAGAATACAGTCCTCGAGTTTCAATCTGATCTTTGGTGAGAAATAACTTACATTCTTCAGCTTCTGCTAATATGAACGAACACACCTGCGAGAGGGAACTTGCCTGGTCTGAATCACTCGAAACTAGGATGGAAGAAAGAAAAACACTTCAACATAAGTGATCTTTGCTATGCTAGGATTGCAAGCATCATGTTTTTCTCTCCCTTAAATGCAACTGACTGCAGTAAGCCCTATTTTCCAATGCACTGAAACCCTCCACAGCTCCTACAGAACTCAAGGTGGACTATGGTGGTTTGAAAACATGATGTCCCACCTTCAGTGCCTAGAATTCAGGCTCCTCTGCCCAGCCAAGGCTACAGTACAATTGCTCCTTCACAGATTCCTCATGAAGAGCATTCTGAATTCACAGCTCATCTTTTTCTTCCCTGTGAGTAATTATTTAATATTGTATTGCTGTTTCTACAGGCATTTAAATCCTTGCAGGGAAACAGAGCCCCAAAGGATCTCATATGGAAGCACTATGATGGTGTGTAGTGGCATCACTTCTGAACAACACAGGTTGACAAAACAATACTCCCTATATAGAGAACGTTTTCAAAGCAGCACAGAGGAACAATGAGCCTTTTTTCAGTTAAAATTGCAACGGTGTGACTAACCTTCCTGCATTCCTTGGAGCCAATCAACCCACAAATTCAGCCAATATTGCCAGACACTGGGCTTCAGCAAGGACCCAGACATCTGAACAACTGTTACCAGTAAGAAGGTGAGGGCCAGAAGACAAGCCAGCTTCCCTGTTGTGCACAAAGCAGACAGCAATGCAGCAGTGTAAAAGGGAGTGGACAAACCTGCCCTACCAAAAGCAGTTGCACAGTGAATCTTTGCATGAAGGCTAGCTAGGAAGACAAGCACAGTCAACAGTGAACAAGATCTGTAAACAAGACACTCCCTAGTGGTATGCAATGCAGAGTGCTGGGCACAGCTCATGTGCCTGTACTGATCCATGCTTGCCGTGTAGCACGAAGAACGAATATGGAATACATGTGTTTGCTTCCCTCTGGGTTTTTTAGTGGTGTGCTTCTTGAGCCATTCCTTCCTCTTCCTCCTCCTCTCTGATGCTCAGCAACTGTGACCGTCCCTCGGGGCAGCAATGCTCAGCATGAAGTTCAAAGTCCTTCCTATTAAATGGGAAGAGTAAGACTGATGTGGCCTGAACTACCCAGGAGACACATTGTACCTGGAGATTAAGGGCCACACAACTGTGTCAATCTTCCACTCCCTCTCTGCTCTCTGCTAAAAATAGTCTCTTCTTCTGGTTTCGTCACTGATGAAGGATGGATTGTATTGTCCTGGGTAGATGCATGAATGTCGAGATCCAGGCAAACCAGTGTAGGGAGGATAAAGTCCGTTTCTTTCCAGTTCAGGATTTCTCAGTCCAGTTGGCTGTATTAGCAAAAAAAGTTTTAAAAAAGGGTCTTATTCTCACAATCAAATCCTCCTTCAGGCACAGCTTTACCACCTTTCCTTGCTGTTATTTCAGTAGCTAGAAGGAACAATGTGATCTGTAATGATCTCTATAACCCAGAATGACTTTTGCTCTATTGCCTGAAGGGATTATTATGATGAAATCTAGTTTCAACATCTGGCCAGTGAACAGACTTGAAGTTTACCTGACTCTATGACTCTACCAAGTGTGGTCTAAGTACACAGTTAATTTTTAATTTAAAAAATCTACTGATGAGCTCGGGTATTGAAACAACTCTCACAAAAAGGATATTATCCCAGAGCTGTCCTTAAAGGAAACAATTCCAGAAAATCAAAGTTAGTCTCCTGCTTTGAGTATTACGTGGGAACACTTCTCTCCCCATCTACCACAGGTACCTCCTCTCTCAACAAAGGCCCTTGGAATTACTTGTCAAATACAAAATGATCTGGCCTTCCTTTCTCTTCCCTTCTTGTAACTAAGTAAATCTCCTGGAGACACGTGGGGGAGGAACACTGATGTCTAAGATCAAGACTGTACAATCATTTCACCCAGTGAATAACATGAAGCCACTTGGTTTGATCTGTTACAGAGCAGGTCCATGCCAAGCCTTCATCACCTACTGCTTCCTAAAATGTTTCCCTTTCTAGTTTCTAGCATAATAAGACTCTTAAAAAAATTTTTAAATGCGTTGTCATTTTCAAATATCTCATTCTTAGTGGAAGCATGAAGGAAGGTTATTTGCTGCCATGCTGTACAACCCAGTGTATTTGCTTACTGGAAAACTTAAAATACAAGCCAGAAAAATAGTAACACTCTCTGTTCTCAGCTCTGGAAAGCAAGGAGTCCAGAATGTGTGACTTGGGTGATATTCTGCGACTTTCACCCACATGAGTAACCCACACAAACCTTAAGTACATGTTGCTGAAGATAAGTGACAGGTAATAGAGCAGCACCACAGCTCGGGATACAGACATTAGCAGATTATACCAACCATGACATAAAGTCTTGTGCTTGTGTCTTTCTGTGCCCTACACAGCCTATTAATCCTTATTCCCTCAGAGCTGAAGGGATGCTCCTTATGTACCCTGGGGAGGGCAGGAATGGAGGAAAAGGGGGGTCCTCAGTGACCACTATCTTCCTATTTTGGGGGAAGTTCCCCAGACAGAGCTTTCAACCTTCCACTTCATCAGTGAGGGTGGACAGGAGAAAACTACCTACAGGGAATCCTAGCAGTCTGTCCAAAACCTTTAAATGTCCTTCTCTAGTCTAGCATTGGGCTTTTGGGGCATTTTTACCAAAATATTCCTTGACATTTCCTAAGCATTCTTTCTAATGACATCTCTTTGTGATATTCACCACGGGTAATAGCTAGAGTCCATGGGACTCCTGATGCCTTGCTGTGTATGGAAGACATTTGCTTTGCCCTTTTATCTTGCAGGAAAGGGATCTGTGCTTCCAAAAGTAAAGGAATATCTCTTTCCTGTATGGGGCACAAAGGGATAAAAGTTAAGCTATGGATAGATACCGAATAATACACATCTGTCATCTGCAACAGGTTCTTGGTGCTTCCATTCTCCTGCATCTCGATGGTCTCTCTGCCCCACTCCTGTGCCCGGGGATTCTTCGGATATTCAGCATAAGGTGACATCTGGAAATCCCCACTCTTGAAAATCAGTTTACTTATGTCATTTTTATTCTTCCTGTTTATAAAAGAATGAGGGAAAGTCAAAAAATACAACTTATCCTGCTGTCTTGTATACCCTTCTGACATGATCTCAGGAGAGATCATTACTTGATGTTATGAACCTTGACTGGGAACAAAGATGACCTCAGAAGGACTATAGTTCAATCTTCTGCTCTGAAGCCAAGTCAGATATGAAATCAGATTATGCAACTCAGGGCATTATCTGGTGGGATTTGAAATCTCCATGGATTGAGATGTCAACCTCACTGAGCAACCTGTTCCACTGCCTTACTGTTCTCTTGGTGAAAGAATTTTTCCCTACATTCAGTTTGACCCTCTCCTGTTACAGCTTATGCCACTTATCTCTTAAAAATGTGCGTTCATCTAAGTCAATGAAAAAATAATGGAAATTGAGGAAGAAAACTGTATAGGAGCCCCCATGCTATTAACTATAGCACTTGTAGGCACTATGTTAATCCCTAAGAAGGAAGACCTGCAAGGAGCTGGCCTGAATGACACCAAAATGTCCCTCCATGAGTGTAAATGTTATGTGAATGGATTTTGGTTGACACGTCAGTTCAAAGCAGAGTATCCTCCAGGAAGTCCCATAAGCTGCCAAAAGCCAGGGCTCATAAGAACATCAGTCCATCACTGCAGAGATCTGCACTCTGGGGGGGCTGGAGTTGTACTGCCACCTCATCTCCTGGCTGGGGTTTGCTGGCATCCCCCTGGCTGAAAATACAGGGTATCAGGAGCACACCACTGTGCCCACCAAACCACTGCCACGTCTACATTACTGATAAATCAGGCTGCCAACTTTATCAAAGAGCTTTGAAATCCTAAGTTTTGAGACTGGAATGGTAGGGAGAGGGTGTTAGTGCAAGGCATCCCTTTTCAGACTACATAAATCACAAAACAGCTTCCTTGGCAAGCACATCTTGCCTCTAGTCCAAAGTCACCTGCTGGTATGGGAACTAGCAGGGTGGGTGGGTGTGTGTCTGAAAGGGAGAGACACACAGAGTGAAAGCACACGCAAGACTTGTCCATAAAGGAAAATGAAAACAGCCTTAAATACACTCAAACACCACTTGGGCAATGGCAAGTAACCTCTCCTGTTGCCTAAACTTCTCTTTCTACATAGCTTGCGTTTTTGGAGTCTGCTTCCTGGTTCCAGAGCCTTATAGCTCTGTGTGGGAAAGACTCCTTTGCCTCTCCATCCTTAGAGGACATGATTTCCAGGTGTACCTTTAAGAGACACCCAATTCAGTTGTTTGGCCTGGCTGCTGGGAAAAATAAAATGCCCCAAATGAAAGTGCATCGTGATATTTCAGTACCTCTGATTAACCCACTTGCTTAGCTTATGTTTTCACCTGTTTTGGTCCTTAGCTATCCTATGTTTTCACCTGTGTTTTAGCCCTTCAGAGTTCACATCTGAAGCACTGAGTGTGGTGTAATTCACTGGGAGGACACCCGGATGAGCCAGGCCATGGTACCTACCGGCAGCAGGTGACAATCAGGGCTATCCCCATGATCAGCAGCAGTCCCCCTCCTGCGGCAGCAATCACCACCGTGATGAGCTGATATGCTACAGATGGGAGAGACAGAGACTCAGAAACAGTGGGGTGGTTTCAAACCCCAGTGCCAACACATCTACAGTCCCTATGCAAAGGGATTAACTGTTTATTTCCCACCTTCCCCCCCTCTGTAAGCAATATAGCCTTAAATGTTCAAGTGAAATAGAAACAAGTTGTTGTTCTCCTAAGAAATAAGATTCCCTTCACTGATAGATCAGAATAATTCAAAGGGTATTTCATGGATTCACCTTCAAGTATTTTGCTTCAAGAGTGCCCACTATATGTGCTATCCTAACAGAGTATCCAGGGAAAGGAGATCTCCTTTCCTTAGGTGATAGCATTAAGTCAACTTTGTCAAAGAAGATCCACAAAATGACTTTCAACAGAAAATGAAGAAACTAAAAACACTGACAAAAGTAGCATGTGCCACTGCATTTTCAACAGAATCACTTGCAATTACTTGTTTCAAATCTCCCATTTCTGGCACTGTGGAAAATAAAAGAAACGAGATTCGGTACTCACGGTTTCCACAGTTGAATCCACCCAAGCCAAAGGGGCAGCTGGGGAAAGAGAACAACAGGGAGTTTCAGCGGCTCAGTTGTGCCAACAGGTCACCAGAGCAAGGATGGTGGGGCAGGAGGAATGCAGAACAGTCACCATACCTCACACAGGTCTCGTTTTCCAGCTTATATCCATCTTCACAGGCTGAAACCAGAGAGAAGGACCGTGAGCACCACGCAGTGGAGCAGGGAGGGATTTCCCACCGCCGCTTCTCACAGCAGCCACACCTCCACCGCCCCATGGCACCGACCATGCACAGCAGCAATGCGATGCGCTTTGATGGGATGCAGGATGGCCTCTGGTTCAGGCAAAACATCGTGCACTGAAGTTCACCTCCCGCTGGCTTTGATGGAACCGTTTCAGGGTTTCCAGGCAGAGCCAGCCTGGAGCCTGGCAGAGGGTGGGCTGCTGGTAATGGAATTCCCAGCAGAGCCTCTTCTTGCCCAAACTAAAACTCACTGCACACTTTGTACTGCTTCCCACAAAATAGCAATGTAGAAAATCTGCAAATGCCTCCAGTTTTTGTTTTGAAACTCGATTTGAATTATGCTACTTTAGCATTGGTGCATGTTATTAATTACTTTTAAATGTTAGGATTGCAAGAAGACGTTATGCAAACACAGTCAGGGTAACCCAAAGTGGTATGCTAATGGTTTTTTCTCATGTCACCTTTTCTGATCTTTCAAATTTGCAGCTAAGTCAAATTTTGAGATACCATATTTTACTACACAATAGAAATTGAATTTATTAGGTCTAAATAATCCAGAAAACTGCTATGTGCAAAGTGTTGGTGAAAAACCAAAACCATCACTTCAAAATAAAATAACTTCCATGGTCACAGACAGCTATCCTAAATTATCTGAGGAAGTTATACTACTCTTATGATGAACAGCAAAGGGACACATTGGAGGCACAATTATCTGCTGCCTTCACAGAGGCAGTGAAGGTGGTCACTCAAAGACCTGGGCAGAGTGACACAGACAGAGTCATTTTGGACAGAGGGACAAGCCAGGACCAGCAGAGGCAGCAGCCCTTGGGGGTCTGCAAGGCATCACCGAGGGTGTGGGAAACCCCTGTAGCACATTCCACAGGGATTGTTAAGTGAAAATAAAAATGCTGATGGATTTTTTTTCCTCCCCTCAAACACTATGTGCTTAAAACTGTCAGAAAATTTCCCTAAATTTAATTCCAGTTTCAAATCAAATAGTTGGACTGGAGCTACATTTTAGAGAAACACCCAAGACTGATTTAAATATTTTCAGTGACAGACAATCAACCACAGCCTTGGGTCAGATGCTCAGAAAGTTAATTTTCCTCAGCCATTAAAAACAGTCACCTTCTTTCTGGTCTGAATTACCCCAGTGTCAAATTCCAGACTTTGGATGTTTACGTATTAGATTGGAAAAGGTTATATGATCAGATTTCTCCTCCTCACCACCAAACCACTCCTTTATCTTTAAGAAAGCCAAGGCCACTGAGATCTTTGAGTGTCCCTAATTATTGCAGCTTTTCTCTGAATGCTCTCAGGCTCCCTTTGACCCTTTTGATTTCTGGTTCCCAGAAATAGATGTTACAAACCCAGGGATAACAAAATTTCCCATTTTCTGCCTGCCCCACACCCTCAGGATTTGTGGACACACAAGAGTGATGCACTCACATCACAAATATTGTGGCTGTAGACACAGACTTGCTGTAAAAATTCTAGCACAAATGATGGTGGGGGGGCTGATGTCCACAATAGCTGGTCCTGCCCACCTTTCTTTGCCCTATATAGCCCCACTAGTGCTTCACCACCTCCCTCATTCCATTTATTTTGCCAGAGCTGGGGATAGGGAGGGTGAAGCTCATTACACAGCCCCCCTGCTGCACCTCACCGCAATGCTTTTTGTACTGGATGTATTTTTCTGCCTCTAGAATGATTTTTTTGAGGTCGAGTCCAGAGGTAACTGTGAAAGAGTTAAGAGCCTCAGTCAACAAACAGTCAGGGAAAGGACAGTAAATCCCAAAGGATCCTTGCCTGGCTCATTCATGCCACTAAGGCAGTACTGGATGGGTTACTCCTTTCACTTGCTAACAAAAGCAGGTTGAAAACATTATGGAGTGAATGTTCTACCAAGGTGAGCCACAGGATCAGGCAGTGCATACACCTTAAGCTGTTTCAAAGCTGGAGCTGTGCCATGGGCAGGAGCAGCCTTGGGACCTCACTGGCACACAGCTCTCAGGTCAGGAGCATATAGTGGCAGTAAAGAGGAAAAGCAAGATCCTGAATATGCATTTCTCTGTCTTAAAATCTTATGTATTTTCCTCTCCTCACTGTGTCTTTTCCTGCCACTTTGCTTTCTCCTCTGGCATCTTTCCTGCTCCTTTGAACACACTCCCAGGAGAGCTCTCACTGTCACACTCACTTGGCAAGATTTCAAGCACAAGAAGGGAACAGAGGAAAGACCTAGGTGGCAGGGGCCAAGCAAAGCCATCGAGTTGTGCTCTTCAACCTAGGATTCCTTTGCCCTAGCCTTCCCAAAAGACACTCAGGGGTCTCTTTGGAAACCTGCTTTGCTGCTCCTTGCTTCATTCCAGAAACACTCTGTACTAGTAAAAATAGCATGCCCTTGAAAAGCTGGCACATCGGGTTTGTTGCTCTGTAACTGAAATAGCCCTGAAGATACTGAAAAGGTTGAAAATCAGCAACAACCCAGAGACACTCAACAGCACAGCAGGAGCTACCATGGCCAACATGTTGGAACTCCTGTGGCTCAGAGACCCAGCCCTTCCTTGGTCCATGGGATGCTTTTTCAAGCTTGTCCCTGAGGACAGATGCAACAAGGAGGACAGAACAAACCCTGTGGGTCAGAGCAGCCAATTCTCCCAGCCTTCCCACGGGGGAGACCGGACAGGGCAGCACAATAGCCATTTCCCTCTTTGCAAATACTATAATTGGAGCTACTACACCACATTTTCACAACACACAATGAGGGTCGGATGCTCACGAGACCTCGGTTCCTGTTTAGGCACCAAAAGGGCAGAGACTTTCAAAGTGGCTGGTATATTGTATGCTATATTTATCAGCAAAATAGCCCTAAATATCAAATGGGGGCCAGAGCTTGGCTTTTGAAAAAGGCCTTAGAAATCCCAACAACCTGGATTACCCAGATGAGCACAAATGATAATGAAAATCTGGTATTCTGTCAGAGAGTGACACCATGCAGTCAGTATTCTGTCAGAGAGTGGCCCTCATGCCCCTGCACCACAGCCTAAATGCCACATCAGTCCTGTCCCTCAGACACTCTCAAGCTGATGTTTCCTACTGACAGCAGTGAGATGGAGGTGGAATTGAGGCCTCACTGTTTACAGATAAGGTTTTTATATTTTCTACAGCAAACAAGTTTCATAAGTAGGGCACAATCACACGTACAAGATCTTAGATCTCTTAGCCCTCTGCAACCATCACATCCAAGTGCCTCACAGCCCTTCAGGTATTTATCTTCACTTCTTGGCAAGAGACATGAACAAGACAAATGGAGTAACTCTCCCTGGTTCCCCACTGTCCATGATGGAACAAGAACTGGGCAAAAGCCTCCCAAGTTTCAGCACAGCTCCTCAAACATTACAAAAGCCCCTCTGACTATCTAGGGTGGGTGGAGATGCTCAGTATTTCCAAAGAAATCCTTCCTCCAACATACAAGATATGGGGAAGGAAGGAAAACACAAAGAGAAAGGTTTTGTCACAAAGGAGCCACAGAGTAGAGGAGAGGCAGGCCCATGACCCAGGATGCACAGATGCCCATCTCTGAGCTGTCCCACCCAGAGTCTGTAGCACATGAGTTATTTCCAGGCACATTTTTCTCACTCTCAGATTTGGAACTGACAAAACATCTCCTCCTATTTCAAGAGGAACCCAACAGGCAGTGCCAGAAGCAATATATAACCACTACTGCAATTGTTATTGATATGTCATCAGAAAACTGCATTTCTTAAGACGCCCAACAGCAACCACTGAAACAAGGGAATGGACACCCTGATCCTACAGAAGTAATTTTGAACATTGGGATGCAAAGACTTTGCTTAAAATGCAGCAAAACCAGATTTGTTGATCTGAGGAATAGCTAAAAAAATAATACAACTTTTCAGCTTAAAATTTCTATTTGGAGCCCAGCTGAAAAATAAATTCATAATAATTTTCAGATACAAATTTTTTAAATACTGATGATGTATTAATATAAGCTTGTGAATTTAAAGCACTTCGCCTAAGTTCACTGAGAGTTCAGACAAAATCAAAACAGGCAGAGACACACGTCATCTCTGCTCTGTGCCACTGAACTGGAGCCCAGAGCAGCCAGGCCCCTTTCTCCCTCTCCTCAATCACTGTGACTCACAG
Organism: Entomyzon cyanotis; assembly: GCA_024500445.1. Taxonomy (NCBI): domain Eukaryota; kingdom Metazoa; phylum Chordata; class Aves; order Passeriformes; family Meliphagidae; genus Entomyzon; species Entomyzon cyanotis. The sequence goes on along the minus strand of JAKEPQ010001026.1, from coordinate 9,318,255 downwards.
CATATTCCAGAAAGAGATAATATTATTCCTAGAGAGAGACTGTAACTTCAGGGTCTGCTGAAAAGTCCCCTAACTAAATAAAAGAAACTTGAGCTGCTAACATTTATACATAACACTGAGTTTCTTGCATGCACAGCACTACATACACACACTCATTTCCACTGGAACAAAAACTTTAAGGAAGAGTCAGGCAACATACACCACATAAAGAGCAATACCTCTGCAGGAGTGGTCCATCTTGTTGTATTTGAAGTAGCCACTTTTGCACTGGCACAGCGCGACTCCATCGAAGTCGGTGCATTCCGAAGTTTCCTTGTCACATTCAGGGTCTTTCTGCCTGCACAAGCTGCCAGCTGTTGGGAAGAGGTGGCCAACATCAGCGTGGTCCTGTCTGAATCCATCATTATGCACATTTGCTTTCCCTGGGCATCCCATTCAGCTGATGTGCTGATTTAATCTCTTTTGTTTGCCTTTTTTTTTTTTTTTCTCAGTAATATTTGTTCCATTAGGAGAAAGTCAACATTACCCTATGTCACCGTTTCTTGTGTATCTACCATCATTTGTGCAGGCAAATACAGGGCTGAATAATAAATGTTTCAGTTCAGAAGCAGAAGGGGAAATGAAAAAGAGAAATTTGGTTTGGCTCAAGCTCAAACATATTCATCCTCTGACACAGTTCAACAAATCAATTTTTAAGTTTATATCAAGCGAAACATTCTGCTTAGACCAAACCAATTCTTTTCCATTTCAGTATTAAGCACTGGATTTCTTCATTTTTCAAACAAAAAATTTGTCCTTTCATTTACATTACTTTGAAGCAGTGTTTTACTTTAGAAAGTCAGACTTGTTACAATGAGCATCCAGCAAAACCATGGATAAATGATGGAAATTGTGTCATCAAATTTACATTTTTTACTGGGAGGTCAGACTAAATGGAATGAATAAATACTCATGAGAAATAGGATTTTATGGAAAAAATGTCACTCCTTTGGCACTCTTTTTATAAACCCCTCCTTGCTAGATCAATTTTTTATTTTATCTGACATCTTTCCTTTAGATACTTACACATGAACATAATTTGTTTCTTATTCTGCCTATTTAAAAGTTGAGTTTACAGAAGCATTGTATCAGGGGTAATGGGTAGGTATAATCTGGGCAATATTACCCAAATAATTTAAAGCAATTCATGGGCAGATTGTGGCTTTAAAATAGAGCACATTGCAATAAAGGCACACACTAAACTTCTCATCTGCATGTTTACTTTGCCAAAATGACACAGGGGTATTCCACTAAATCCAGGCTAAGTGTTGCCACCCTTCATGCCCCTCAAGGCCAAACCTCAAAGCTTGGAACTCCAAAGTCACAAAACTCCATGTGCAGCAGTTTCCTTGCAGGAAACTCTTTCAAGGGTGCTCATTCCATGCATCCTGAAGTGCCTCTCACAGCTAAATCTCCTCTACTGTTCCCTCAGGAAACAAGAACTGGGAGATGCCAGGCACAGCACTGGGGTCCTCCTGGGGAAGGTCACGCACAACACTGGTGTCCTTCCCCACATCTTTATGTGCTGTATTCCCCTTTGGCAGACAGAGGATTCAGTACAGAAATCGACAGGTCTTAATTGTGAGACATTTTGCAACCTGCAGCACTGAAACTGGGCAGGCAGGAGAGCAGAGCTCACCATGCAGCCTCCAGCAGCTCTAATCGAGTTCACTGGCAGGGTTTTGTCTCTTGGCTCTCACACCATTTCCCTGGCTCCCAGCCTCGTGTGTGGAATTAAGACTTACGGTTTTTTGATCTGGCTGGGCCTGGTGTCACATCCCAGAGATGAAAGGCTGCCCTACAATGCCTCTAATCCTGTGCTGTGCAATATTTTCAGAGAGAGGCAGATTTCTCACACATGTGGCAAAGATAAGGCTTGGTATCTGTATCCCTTTTGTACTGTGAGGTTCTTAAGATGACTCCCATTTAAGTAAGATAAAAAGATTCAGAGGGTTTTTTCCAAATGGCAAATCTTTCTTCCCCTGTTATAAAAGAAGCCAAATAAAACATCCATTTCCCCTCCTGTCACAGTCCCTCCAGATGCTATTTACCTCTGTGGAGTGATTTCAGGCTGGAGATGAACTGGCAGGCTTCAGTGGGGGATTTGCAAGCTCGAATGTAGCTTTTCACGCTGCTGATAACATCGTAGAAAGTCACGTTGGATGCTAAAGAGAACGTGGATTGCACTGAAACATGCACAAAATTTGCCTCCCTAAGAAAAAACAAAACAAAACAGCTCTGAGTATCATGGGTCAGTCTGATGTCATCATTAGCACCTTTTACATAGGATTGTTATTAACACAAGTCTATTATCACAGACCCAGAATTACACACACACTGAAAGAGCCATGCACTGTAACAGACCTTAAAAACAGGACTAACCAATGCACAGAGAGGAAAATGCAGAGCTGGAAAGGATGCTGGTAGCCCAGCCACTTTGGAACCAGCCATAAATCCCTCCTGGGCAACTCCCAAGCCCATCCCCAAACCACTCAGGTCAGGAGGTGAGTACTAGGTGAGCCAGACAAGCTGGTCAGGCATTCCTCATGCCCTGTATCACTGCCAGGCTGGATTGTATCAAGCTCAGCACTGACTCAAAATGGAGAATGTGGATCTCAAATTGAACATCCTGAATGCTCAAGTTTCTCATTCTTCCCCTGGCAGCCTTAGCCTTACCTGCTTGCCTTAACTGTGGAGTGGTGGTATCCTGGCAAGCCTGATAGTGATGCATTGAGCTGCAAGGAAGGAGAGAGCAGCTGTTAGTGCCCCAGGGATGATGGAGGGAGGCAGCCCCGTGGGATGTGGCATGGCATAGTCCTCCTGGACCATTGACACCATCCCCTGTGCTTGCCAGAGATGCCTGCTGAGACCAAGGGGGCTCTGAGCACCCCAAGGGTTCATCTGCTCTGTAAGAGAGATGCACTGCCCTGTTGCCAGTAAGGGGTGGACAAAGTCACTATTGCACAGCCTTGGATAAGAACAAAGACCTGGAGATTTTGACCTGTGGCCCCACTGTGCAATGACTACAAAGGTCAGGGATGAGCCAGATGCCAACAGGGAGAGAGCCCCACGCAAGGCCAACCTCAAAGCAGCACCCTTGGAGACTGCAGATCTTCCAAGGAGCCTCCCTGACCCTGGGTCTGTGCAGTTGTTTGTATGTACTCCCCAGCACAAGCTGTGCAGGCAGCATCACAGTGACTCCACCCAGCACCCTCCTCCTTTGGCAGCATCTCCAAATCACCTGCTCCAAAGAGCTGGAATGAAGTGCAGCCAGCCCAGGAACCACTGACAGGATGAACTTGTGCATGCACTGATCTAGATAAGAACTGCACAGATATGTACCTATCCCCAGCCCATGGGCTTTTTTGGAGCAACTGATGTCACAGCCTGTGGGGAAGCCAACAGCCCATCCAGCACTGGCTCTCAACTGACCAAGAGCCACATGGCTACAACTCAATGGCTGGGAAATATGATAATCATAAGAGGAGTGAAGCAGCCTTGTCCCAGCATTGCCAAAGTCCCAGCCAGGACACTCACCATCTCCAGGATCTCCCTCTCAACGTGGAAGAGCTCTGTGTACTTCCCGTGGGTGATATTAAGTTTCAGGGGAACCTGGCCAATAAATATTCTCACTAAAAAGGAGAATAAGAGAAGTTAGTTGGAGCACATCTCTGTGCCACATGTAGATGTGGTTTCATCTCCCCTACATGAGAGGCTGTTTGCATGGAAAATCCCTTTACAAGGCATATAGAAAACTCATGTCTAAAAGAGTCAATGCCCCAATAAAGCAAAGTCACAGCCTTGGGTTTTTTCCCCAAGGGTTGCTGCAATGTTCCCACAGTCCCAGTCAAATTCTAGAGCTCAGTGTTGCTGAACAGACAGAATTTCACTTCAGTGTTCATACATTTCATACAGAAACACTGACTAACTTAAATAGGTCCCTGAACACAGAGAGAAATGGATAGATTTAGTAATAAGACAGTGTCAGATACCAAAGCTATTTATGATAATTTGGGGTAAACATGTCAAATCTCCTACTCCTCCCTGCAATGGAAGGAAATCAAATCAGCAAGTCAAAATAAAGCACTGTAGAAAGGACATTTTCATTTTTCAAACTGCTGGAGAGAATGAGCAATGACATTTGAAAAGAGATCCAAAAGATGCATTTTTCTGTGCTGAGATTCATCTTTGATTCACAGCAGCAGAATTCAATAATCTGAGTTGTCCAGACTTGCAGAGATAATACCCCTAAATCTTGTATTAAGTGTCATGAGATACTCAGTGGAAATAAGAACAGAGAGCTCCAGCTCTATGTTCCACCAGAAAAACAAATACAGTTGCAGATAACATTATGAAGTCTCCAATTCTTTCCCATTTTTTTCTCATCCACTGAGCCTATTTTCACCACAAACGGTATATCAGACATCTCTAATGTATCAACTCCAGACAAAAATCATGATGAGAATCACCTTCACAATATTTATGTAATCTGCCCATACCCCAGTTCAAGGCATAATCAAAACAAGTCTCTAAATTAGAAGCTGACACATTCCAACTTGAAGAAATGTTTCAAAACACTCTTCAGGGACACCTCACCCATGTTTCCTTAGCAAAATTTCCATGCCTCTAATCCTCGTTGATTAAGGGTCAGAAGACAATCTATGAAAACAAATTCCCCTTTACAATGGGATATTTTAAGTCCTTGAGACTGAGAGTCCACTAATGGAAAGGAAAGAGTCAGAACCTGAGTTCCAACTAATAACTGTGCTGCTCAAAAAATGCTAAAGGTATGAAACAAGTCCTTGATCTTACAAAGTCTTTCATGGCTGCTTAATTTTCCACACATGGCTGATCCCACTGAAGCCAGGTTACACAATAGCCTCACTCACTTCTCCCAGGCCAAGTGCTGTCACCAGAGCTTGCAGGGCTGATAAGCTGCTGAATGCTTTTTGGGAGTTGTAAAATACAAGCCTGAGCCCACCCTTCTATTGCTGCACTTTTAAGAAGCCCTCAGATGTCTCTGCCTGCTCCCCAGGCAGCCCAACACAACAGGCATTAGACACCACACTTGTATAAACACTAAAAGGCTCTGATAAAAGTGGTGGCTGGGAGGAACATTAAGCTCCTGAACTAGTTTGAGCCTAAGTCAATTTATTTTAGAAGATTAAAGATAATTATTTCCATCCCCGGTTTTTCACTTTTGTTTTCTTACCTAAATTGCACTTTCCTTTTTCCAGCTCATATCCAAGAGGACACTGACAGATATAGGATCCATGGGTGTTGTTACAGGTGGCCAGAGCAGGACAAGGGTTGGAAAGACATTTATCCACATCTATAAAATTGAAAAAAACCCCAGGTTATAGTTAAAGAATCATAAAAATCATCAACTGGTGGGTTAAAAGAGATCAACTTGGCTGCCTTTCTGTGACTCCTTGAGCATTATCAGATGCTTCATTCCATCATTTGCACTTACTATTTATCCTGATCCTAATTATTCTGTTGGAGCTGAAAGAATAAATATAAAGCTCTTGACTATTCACTCAAAAGCCCTTGGGATCTATTGTGGATCCATGTTAATATGAACATCCAGCTTGTCCACAGCACTGCTCATCAGAAGATCTCAGAGTTCTTTCCAAAGACAAACAACCCAATAGTTTATGGATGAGCAAGGGCTTGGGGAGCAGACACCACTGATGTACAGTGTCTCAGGGGGTTAATGACTGTAATCTCAGATGCTTCATCGATTACACAACTCTAACTGAAAATTCTGAGGAATATATCCAATATTTCGTCTTGAAACAAAAAGATGTCGTGGTCAAAAATGCTCCTCTTGCTGTGTGTATGACTCACATGAGCACAAATGCACATCTTCTCCCAGGGCAGTGAGTGCCCATCTACAAAGCACTACATCTAAGACAGCAGAGAATTTTTTGCATTCTGGTAAATCTTTGCATTCTGACAAATCCTGGTTTTCAAAGGAAAGAGTAATTTGGCAAAAATGCGAATGAGTTGCTAAAAAGGGTGCATTATCTTAACTTTTCAATTAAAAAATAATTCATTCCAGTAAAGTAATTTTTTTTTTGCATGAAGCTATAGCTATAATTAAAACCAATCAGCCTGAAAAGTAACTTTTAAATACTTAATTATTGGATGGAATATATATTATTTCACTGAGATTAATACCTTTAGTACACACAATATCGTACAGTGGCCTGATGGCTGGGCTCTGAACTTCAAACACTACATCAACTTCCTTTCATATAAGACTTCAGCAAATGTATTTACTTGAGAAGATAAGGAAAGGAGACTGGCAGTGGTAACAAATTACTATAACAGCACACTCAGCAAGACTGCAGTACATAGCATACCAGGAGAAGCATCAGGCCCCTAAGTAGAAGATTATTTAGTGAGGTGGGGAGAAAACAACTGTAGGCTGTAGTAAGAGAAGCAGTTTCAACACAAATACCAAGTGCTGGCCAACTGTACTTTCTCATTACTAAGACAGATATTGGTAATTATTGATTGCTACTGTTAACCAATCAATAAATATAAAATGCATCTTGTGCTTACCTGGAAGGCCAATCCGCTTTATTTTCTCAAAACTGTCAAATTTCAGCTTAACCTTTCTATCATAAACACTCACCGAAGTGCTCACCCTTATTTCAGCCATTCAACTAGATTGCTAAACCCTCAGCTTAAAAAAACCCACATGGAGACAGAGTTGTTGCCCTTAAACCCTGCTGATAACAGACTTGTCATACATACAAACATACACAACTCTTGGAAAACTCTTAAAGTGGGACCCAGGCAATCCTGCCCTGCTTGTTCCTGCCCCAGCACTGGTGAGAGCCATGGTACACATTACCTGTTGCAGGAGGTGATGTCCTCAGCCCAACCGTGCTGCTCGATGTGGCAACAGTGGTTGGTTTGGTAGCAGCCAAAGTAGTTGCAATGCTCACAGTGGTCTTGATGGCTGGAGTGGCTTCAGAAGGACGTGTAACAGGAATGTTCTCCTCGGTGACTCTACCAGGCTTTGCAGTGGTGGGATTCGTGGCCTCTGTGCTTTTACCAGTGGTGTAGCCATGCTTAGTGACAGTGGGTGTCTGAGCCTTGTGCTCTTTCATGGTGCTGGCCTCACCTGGGGTGGGCTGGCGGCTGACTGGCGTTGTCAGCAGAGGAGGTTTCACCGTGGTCACTGCCACTGCAGGGACGACGTTGCTGTGACTTGTTGCACTTGGTGAGGGACTCTGGGGTGCATCTGTTGGACTGGCCGTGGTGAGCTGCGGTGTTGCCTTCCCAAAGCTGTCCCCTTGGGTGGTGGCATCTCTAGGCGAGGCAGTCTCTGTTGCTGTCACAGGAGCAGACACTGACACAACGTGGCCACCAAGCAGCTCCATGGGTGCCGTAGGGAGAGGTGACCCGGTGGGGGTGAAGGTGGTGCTGTTTTGGGGCTGGTGTGTGACATTGGGCTTGCTGGTCTCTCTGGGTGAGCTCCTGGCCGTGGCAGCTGTGGAGGGCACCCTCCTGACCACACTCGTAGCCACAGTGGTGCTCGCTTGGTCACTGTCACTGGACTGTGATATGGATGAGGGTGTGGAAAACACAGGCAATAAAGATGCTAATGAATAAGATGGGGAGGGCGGAGAGGAAGTGGGCAAGGAGGACGACAAAGCCTGCAGAGGGGATGAAGATGCCATCACAGAGTACAAGTGTGGCTCGGGTGATTCTGATTGTGTAAACAGAAGGGCTGGTGGTGGTGTTGGTGACAGTGACTGCTGCAGTGATGACAGTGAGGAAGAGGCTGGAAATGCTGATGAAGAGAGAGATGATCTGTCAGTGGTCAATAGCTCAGAGTCAGTGTTGAAGAGAGTTGTATTTTCTATGCTGCCTGTAGAAGCAGAAGTCAACAGTTTGGAAGGGTGCACCAGCAATGGCTCTGTAGATGGTTCAACAAAACTGCTACTGTTCGATGCATTGGTCTGCCTGTCATGAGCCACAGATGATTTTGATGCATCAAAAGGGCTGGAAATTTCAGAAAAAAAGGTGGAACTTTCTGAGGAGTCAGCAGAGGTGCTGCTGTTGGAGATAGACAGGAGGGTCCTTTCTCCTCCTCTGGTGTATGTGGTTGAAATGTATGTGCCATCTGTGTGAGAAACTGAGGTCCTTTTCTCAGCATCGATGCTACTGACTGGGTGATGGCTACCTGAAGAGTCTGGAGTAAAAGGACAAAAAGCATTAGAAAGACAAAGTAATATGAAATTATTTTGATGTCATATTAAAACTTCTTGCCAAATAAATAAGATGTTCCTGTCTGTGAACCTGCCCATGCTTTTCTAAAAATTTCAAGCACCATTCAAGCATGGGTATGGGATCAGGAATCATGTGAGCTCCTTAATTGAATCTAAAATGGTGAACCCTGACAGACACAAGACTCCCATGAAATGTGTAGGTTTCCAAATCACGATTCTTCACATATTGCTTTCCTAAAGTGACCAAGCACTTAATATGCCATGGTATTTGTGGCAAGCTAAGCAGGAAAACCCAACTGTTCTCTTTATCACTCATAATTTATAAAACTCATATCCTCTCACTCTTATCCTCCATTCCCATCTACAGAATATCCATCTTCTTCAGTCAATTTGGTTTTAGACACAGTGAACTCCATGCCTCTGCAAGATGAAATTATTACATTATGTTAATTTGCAGCTTATCATGAACCCAGTGATTCAAAACTTTGCAGCCAGGAAATCCTAAATGAATAGCATATCAGTCTGCAAATAATTCAGATTATTTAGCATAAAAGGTGAGATCAATCTTATAGTACAAATTTCAGGATGTACAGCTAAGTTCAGCCATTTTTAAAAAAATAAAATAGGGTATCGAAAATTTGGTTTAATTCTACAATTAATGACTTAGGTCATCACAAAACACTTCTGAAAGCATGACCCAAAAGAAACCAGTTTGGATGCAAAAAAAAGTAATGTGACCATCAAAACAGGAGAGTTTGTGGCTCCACTTCTGGAACAGTTCCCCATCTGTGTGGGGTCTGGTTTTGATTCTTTTAATGGAAACATCCCTGTAAGTGAACCCACAGGTGGTACTGCCTGTAGCAATGAATGAGAACTTTACATACAACATACTAAAAAACAGGACAATGTGAATTCCCCCAACACATGCACCAGGAGACATCAACTTACTTGTGAGGTCATTTTGGGAAGAAGAGTAAGTGGGTATTTTGGCAGAATGTACATAGACCGTCTCAGTCGCCAGGCCAGGGAAGCCCCTGCTGCTGGTGGAGGTGTTGGCTGTCCTGCCCTGCTCCACCAACGCTGGCTCAGCTGGCCCTGGAGAGCTGGAAGCTTCAGCGTGGGAAGAAGAGCTCTCCATGCCACCAGCCAATGTGCCATCTGTCACCGAGTGCAGCATCCTCTCCTCACCTCCAGCAGACGCGGATGAACTGTACACAGGATCAGTGATGGGGCTGGACATCCTCTCCTCAGCACCTGAGCTGCTGTGGGGGCGATGGCTGCTGCCAATGGCTGGAATGGGATTGAAAAGCAGGCATCTGATTTTATCATCTCAGAGCAGACAGGACTGTCCAAATTCACAGGAACAATCAGTACTACTAGAGTCATAATGGTATGTTTATGTTATTTATAATTATCACCCCAACCCAGACAGGCAGTCAATGTGTCCTACAGCTACACCTCTCAAGAATGAGACCCTTCTTGTAAAGCATCAACAGCTGCAGATATTGGGCAGAATCACGACCACTAATAAATGCTGCCCATGACACCTGCAACAGCTGTGACGTGCTAGTGGTCACATCAATCCCACAGAGGAGGGGAAGGGAGAGGCAACGAAATGCTGCCCCAGAGCTCAGAAAAACTCACTGGAAGGTTCACCAGCAGCTGAGAAGTAGGTGGAGACCCTGGATAAAAGGGTGTCCTTGGGCTCTGGGGACCCTGCTTGGCCAGATGGCACATGTCTCACTGCAGTCCATGCTGTGGAGGATGGGACAGGGCCAGTGTGGGTGTCCCCAGCTGTGTCCAGGTGAGACGTGAGGCTTTCTGCTTCTGTGCTCCATGTGCTGCGGCTGCCTGGGGCTTGAGATGTCCCCTCCTTGTGGATGAAGAGTGTGGCTGAAGGTGAAGGCACTGAAACACTGGGAGAAAATGCAGGCAGCAGCTTTGTTGGAAGCTCGCTGAGGCCAGCACCACTCTGCGAAACATTACTGTGCTTCCCAGGCTCTGCTGCTGCTGAGGACAGCAGCAGGACTGTGTCCGAGGTGCTGGTGGGGAGTGGAGCTGGAGCAGAGCTCCCTGTGGCACTGGAAGCTCCGTGGGTGTCCAACACAGGCACTGTGCTGCTCTCCTCACTGGCAGTAGCTGTCACCACACTGGGTGTACTGGTGAGAGGCAGGCCTCCTCCCATTGCTGAGGTCCTTTCTGCTGAGAAAGGGCAAAGCAAAATGGATTTATGCACCCTAAGCTATAAACAGGCAGGAATGCTCTCTTCCATCACCACCCTCAGGCTGACAGCACAGAGAGAATGCGACAGAAAATCCAAACCTGCAGAAAATGCTAACTGTGAAGGCACAGCCCTTTCCTGTGCCAGGAGGTGCTGCTCACAGCAGGGCACCCTGAAGAGGGCACTAGGAACAAGTCATGGGAGCACTTTTGGGTTTTCTTCCCTTCAGTGCTGCTCCCGGTGCTGCAGGCTTGCTCTGGGCACCAGGCACCCACTCTGTCACCTCTGCACCCACAGTGAGCAAAGAGACAGCACCCAAATCCCTGTACTCAAAAGAAAGCATGGCAGGCTTGTATGGGATCGGTAAATACTGCCTTTGCACCCTGGAGGGAGTCAGGAATGACTGGTGCTCCTTCTGCTGGCACAAACATAGCCAACAGGGCTGTCTTGAAACTGTGCTGTCTCTGAAAACACAGCTAGTCTCAACGCCAGACTGCTCTGGTGGTAAGGCTGGCTTTTCCTGATGACTAAATGTAAGAAACAGATAATGCATTCTTCTCTAGAAATTGAAATTTTTATCCATAACATCCAATGCCATTGTCCAGCACCTAGCATGCCCTCACTCTCCATGCACGTGGGTGTCTAATGTGTGGTCAGAGCTCACCTAGCAAAGTGCTTTCCGAAGCAGACAGCGAGCCTGTGAGCAATGGGTTCACTGAAGACATGGTGGCACCTCTGGCACCACCACCCTGGGCTCCTGAAGAAGCCTGGGAATGGCCTGGAGAGCTGATGTTTTGGGTGCCAGCGGTGGAAATCTCTGTTGTTTGGGCCAGTGTGGTGCTGGCTGGCAAAGATCTTAACGTCCTCCCTCCACCCTTGGTGGCTGTTGTGGAAACGGAGGTGCTGGTGGTGGGGAAATTGGTTCTTCTCTCTGTTGACAGGATGCTGAATGACACATGGCTGCTTCCAGGAGCTAAAATGTGATAAAGAAACAATTTACATTTTTACACATATGAAACTATAAATAAAAATGAGCTTTGTTCCAGTAGAACCCAGAGGCAGCAAGTACACAAACACAAGTAGAAAATATGAGATGTCAATTTCCAAAGATGTAAATCCTTCCTACAAAAATTTGTCTTCTGAAAAACATAGCGTGATGCTGAGAAAAGTGCTATTACATAAAAGCTGTTGAAATACTAATGCTGTGCACTTGACTTCACCATTATGTGCCTGAGTGCACTAGAACAAATATCGTGACAGCCCAGAAAAGCCTGGAAATCAGTTCAGACAAGGCACTACCCTGAGCACTGTGAAGGGCTTAGAGAAGACTGAAGAAACAGGACCAGGGGGCTCAGACCCCTTCAGCACCACAGTGGGGACTAGGACCAAACAGCAGCATGAAGGACTTCAGAGACCACATTCCAAGTTGCCTTAAATTTGTTGAGCTGGTTCAATTTCTGGGAAGCAGCATGGTCCAAGAAGTAGGACAGAAAGTAGGAACTGAAGTCTGATCCCCGGGACCACAGGGACATGATCTAATTCTCACTTGCTTAGTCCTCTTGTCTGTAACACAGAGATAGCAACTGGAGATGGTAAAAAACCAATTCTGATTTGAAAGTTAATTACTTTTCTCAGCTTAATGAAACTTTCCACACATGTGCCCTTTCTGTAAAAAACTTAAAGCACTTTTTTTTTCGGTCAAGCAAGAGCTGAAATATTTCAGACACAAAATCACACTGAATCCTTCCGAACAGTCTATTCTGCATAGCAGGAAAGAGTCAGGCAAGTGCAAGTTGCAGGAACAGTCCTCCTTTGGCTTCTAAGAAAACTCATATTTCAATTCTAACGTGAGCTCACCTGGGGAAGGACCTTCAGAAGAAGAGTGAGAGTGTGTTAGGGAAGAGTCTGCCCCCTGCTCGGTGAAATCTGCCATTTCTGTGGACCCCTGAGCTCTGTAGGTCTCTCTCACAGAAGATGTGGACAAGGGTCGGGTTGTACCCAAGGTCCTGTCCATGCCCCTGCTGGACATGGAGCCCGAGGCAGACCTGGGGGGCCTCCTGCTGCTGCTGGATGTGGCTGGAATGGGAGTGTTGGTGGCAGAGGAAGCGAGGGAGGTTTTCTCTGCCACTGAGCTGTTAACTGGTCGGTGGCTGCTTCTGACACCTAGGATACAACAAAACCAGGTTTGATTCATGCAGACAGAGCTACATGTTTGAGGGATTGTTTGCTCAGCACCTATTTCTATGCTGCCCATTGAGAAATTGAAGGTGTTTCTCTGGGAAGAGGAGAATCTCTTATGTGCCTTACAAAGAGCCATGAGAATCTCAAATCCACGTCCTATAGACCAGCTTGCATGGCAGATGTAGCACCAGGTGACAGATGCAAAACCCCAGCAAGTGTCTCTGGCACAGAGTGTGTGCAGGTATTTCTAACCAATGCTCTTCCCAGGGCAGGAGTTTCATTAGCAATGAGAACATTGATGTTTTTCACCCAAAAGCTGAGCTCCACTCTCCCCCTTCCCACCTGCCCCACTGCCAGCCCAGTGCAGCCAGTAATAAAAACATCCACGTATCCAATAATGACTGATGGCCATATCAGAAGACAAACAGTGCAGAGATGTGAAATCTCACCCAGCCCCAAGGCAGACAGCTTTCAGACTAACAAATTTACCTCGGGAAGGACCTTCAGAGGCAGAGAGGGAGCCTGTGAGCAAAGGACCTCCAGGAGAGCCTGGGAGATCAGTGGCTTCCTGTGAGCCATTGGGATGGTGTGTCCCAGTCCCCAAGGAGGACGTGCTCCCCTTCAGAGAGCCTGTGGGGTCGGTGCTGGTGGCAGAGTCCCTTGTCACCCCAGCTGTGTGGCCATTTGCTGGGGACATCGGTGTCCCCACTGCCACGCTGGACATGTCAGCACCCTGGGAGTCCACGGGCAGTGTTGCCTCTTCTGCAGCTAGGATGCTCTTGGGAGATTCATAATTGCTGCTAAAGGCTGAAAAAGGAGGAAAGAAAGACAAAATTGCATAAACATAAATGAAAACTGTCACGTGGTTTTCATTCCACTATCAGTAGATGTAGACAACATACATGTGAATATTCAATATGGAAATATTTAATACTGGGAAATCATTAAGAGAGGGGAAAAGTGGTCTCTAAATAGGAACTGCTGAAGTTATTGCTTGCAAAATTCAACTGGAAGTTTTCAAGGAAAATCTATCTTCCCCTTCCAACAAGAATAATATTTATCCATACCTTCATTTCTGTGAAATGTTTTTAAATGTACACAATGTGCCAAATACAATATTATTCCTCCTTTCTTTAAAATGAAAAGGATGTATTTTGTTAATAAAGAGTCTTTAAATAAGAGTTCTGAGGTATATAGCTATCCATCAAAACTCACTTGTGGAAGCACTTTCCGAAGCAGATGGCGAGCCTGTGAGCAATGGGTCTGTGACACCTCTGCCACCACCACCCTGGGCAGCCACAGACCTCCCAGGGGTCTGGCTCTGGGCTGAAGAGCTGCTGATTTCAGTACCAGAGGTGGAAATCTCTGCCATGCTGACCAGGCTGGTGCTGGCTGGCAGAGACCTTAATGTCCTCCCTCCACCCTTGGTGGCTGTTGTGGAAATGGAGGTGCTGGTGGTGGGGAAATCTGAATTTCTCCTCTCTGTAGCTGAGTTGCTGGATGGCTGGTAGCTGCTTCCAATGGCTACAGTACAATAAAAAAAAAAGGATTTATACATATGAAATCATAAACAGATGGATCCATTTTCTTCCCAGATGCTTACTGCACACATATAGATATTAAGCATAGGAAGTTTTCAATCTGGACAAAGTGCTCTTTTGGAAAAGCATGACTCCCCTCACTGCAGGAAGACCTTGCACAAAACCCAGGGCTTGCTGCCAGGCTTCATGAGAGCCGGGTGGCCCAGACAGCAGGAAACCCCACAGGACAAAGCCTGCAGGGACTTGCCTTTAAATCCCACCTTTGCTCTAATACTGCTGGAAGTGGGCTCAGGTTCTCTTTTTTTTTTTTTTTCCTTTTTTTTCCTTTTTTTTTTTTGGTAGCTTGAACACAGCATCAAATAGCAAAGGGAGGAAACTTAAGCACAGTGACATTCCCATTGCAGCTCACTACACACCCCAGGGCTCAGCAGGGCATTGTCCTTTGGATATGGGATCTCAGGTTTTCTGCAGTCCCAACGCTGCTCCCAACAGCTGTGACAGAGGGAAGGGATCTGTCAGTGAGAACCCTGGGGATGTGCTTGCTCCTGGAAAGCTCTGGACACAGGATAAGGCCTCGGCAACACTGAGGTTTTCAGTAAGTTCACGTGGAGCTGAGCAAAGTCTCAGTTTTTGAGAACTCCAGAAACTGGCTGCCTGCAGAGCAAGGTTTGCTGTCCTGAGCAAGTTGTTAAGCACAGGCATCTCACCCTGTCTAGCTAAGGGCAACCCCACCCAGTGTGGCCACAACTGTGGGTTCCCAACCTCCCACCCCACCAACTCCATCACCACTTGGGCATAGGTCAGATGGGGCTCAGAGCTGCCCTTGCTCTGCAGCTGGCACTGGCCCAGTGAAGATATTTCACAGCTGCAGACACCCACCCTGCAGAAAACACTGTGATAACATCCAAAGAACTTTATTTTTTTAAGTGGAAAATGCTGAAGGCTTTGGATCAAATTATTTTTTCCATTGCTTTTTCCTGCTTTCAGCAGGGAATTTCAGCTAACCATCCAAATAATAAAAAACAGAGTGCAGTGCATGCAAAACAGAGCATCTCCTCTGTTTCAAGAAAGCAAAAACTACAAAATGGCTTTTCAAAGCTATAAAACAAAGGCCAGCAAAGCTCACCTCCAAAAGTGCTGTCTGTGAGAGGTGATGCTGTCAGCACAGGGCTGGTGGAGCTCCCCGTGGTGTGGTCTGCACCAGCCTGGGTACTTGAAGCTCGGGAGGAGGCCTGGGGCTGTCCCAGCGTGCCAGGGAGGGCAGTGCTGGGGTCACTCCCTGAAGGGCTGGGTGAGGTGGCTGCAGTGCCCATGGCAGGGCTGCTGCCCAGCTCTGTGCCTACCCAGCTGCTCACCAGTTGAGAGGGACTGCCAGTGCCTGCAAGGCAATGGGGGAAAGCAGGTGAGAGCCCAGAGATGGGCTTAGCTGCCCACCCACCATCCCCCACAGTCACCCTCCACCTGCCCCTCAGCCCCCTGTCTGCACTATGCCTACAGAAACTCTGTGTCTGGAAGCTGCACCAAGTAATTCATAATTTTGAATACCAGGAGAAGCCATGTGGATTCTTCTCTCCACCCTTCTGCATGAAGCAAGCCAGAAAACTGCCCTGAGTGCACGGTGAGGATGGAGAGCTGGATCCACAAAGCTCTATGCAGGAGAATGCAGGAGAACCAGGTTTAACCAACACTGGTTGCTCTGGGGAACAGCATTCATCTTGCTCCCAGGTGTTGGAACTCTTGCCCGGTGTTCCCAGGCTGAACTGGGATGGCTCACCTGGATGATGAGATTCTGAAGAGGAAGGTAGCAGCACTGTCCTCACGGTGCTGTTAAACCCTGACACCTCCCAGACCTGTGTCACCTCAGCCGAATCAGTGCTGACAGCTTCCAAGCCTGGCGGTGTCCCTTCAGCAGCTGCAGGGCTGTTGGGAGAAGCCAGAGCCCTCCTGCCCCTCCCCTGGCTGCCTGCAGCACGGTGATAGCTTCCAGGGTCTGGAAAGCAACAGGGAGAGGGTCATGTTCCCCTGGAAAAGCTCCTTTGTCTCAGCTGGGTGGCAACAGCATCACCTGAGGTACCCAGCCCTACCACATGCAATAGGAAGGGTCACAGCTGCATCCCTCATGTTTCCTCTGTTTAACAGAGCAGTTTAACTGCAGGAGGGATTGATGGGAACAGAGGGTTTCTGTCGCCAAAAAATAATGGCATTTTAAATATTGTCTTCATTTGTGCATGGCACAAGAAACAGATTTTTTTAAAAGATATTAAAAATGCAGAAGGCAGCAAGAAGCTGGTGCCAGAACAGCCCACAGCTGGCAGCCTGGGCATGCCAGCTCCACATTCTAATCCCCAAGCAGAAAAAAATCCAAGGAATCAAAAACATTAAAGAAAAGCTCTGTGCTTATATTTTCTGTTGGCTAGGGGTGTTAAAAAAAACAAACGGATGTGGGGACAGGGCAATCAGCACAGCTTTGTCCTGTTGCTGTGAGAAACGGGCCTTGATTCAAGCTCATGCTTTAAAGAGTACTCTGGTTTACTTATGACTGAAGATTATGAACAAGCCCAAAGGTTCACTGGCAGGATTTCCATGTGAGAACCTCAGCTACAAATCTACCTGACACAGCTGGTCAGGTATCCTTAAGTTGAGCTCTTTCAACCTAGGCTGGGCTTGCAGTGGGGTTGAGCTCCTGCTGGGAGGAGGTGTGGGAACACCCAGGGGTCTCTGCTCTTTGCACAGCCTCTGGAGCTCAGTGCATGGGCAGGGCTCTCTGGGTACTGCTGGGTGGTGAAAACAATGGCAGCTTCTGAGAACCGTCTTTGTTGTAATGTTAAAAAACAAAATCCAGTTTTCCTGAGATTGGAGTTCTTTCAAAAATCTGTATTTCTAGCTGTGGAGCAGGAATACTTCCTAACCCACAGGCCATGCTCAGTCCATGGGCAGGGAACAGCAAACAGGACTCTCACATCCATGAAACTCACCGGGAGGATGGCTGGGGGTGAGAAGGTGGGTCACTGTCCCAGCAGATGGGCTCTCTGGGGATCCTGCTCCTGGTGAGATGACATCCCCATCACTGGCAGGGAGGCCAATGTGCCCTGTGACCCTGCTTGCTGCTGGCACCACCCTGTGCCTGGCAGGCAGTGATGCCCACTCCCTGCTCCCAGCCAGCATCGTCACCAGCTCCACGCTGTCCACAGGAGCACCAGGAGTCCTTATCTCTGTGCTTGAACTTCTCTCCTGATGGCTGCTTTCAATGACTAAAAGGAAAAACAAGAAAAAAACTTAGATCCCCATCAGCACTGATGTGCAGGCTCAGCTCACTGCTTTAAAACCAAAGCCAAGCTCTGAGCTCATTTACTTACACAAGAGAAAAATTTTGCAAAATCAAAACACAGACATGAAATTTATTTTTGGATTTGCACCAGTGGAAATTAGATTGGTCTGTAGAACCAAATACCAAAAATCACCTTTGTGCAAAACACTAATACAATTCAGCACCCTCAGGATTTTTTTTAGTGTTAGGAGAAATAAATCTTGAAAGGAGCAAAAATAAAGTCTTAAACAAATAACTGATGGAAATACTCGCAGTGTAGAGACCACGGGAGGAGTGTGAAGGACTCCAGAGCTGACAGCCCAGCACAGCCCATGAGTCCCATCCTGACTCTAAGATGAGAGGGGAGAGGGCCCCACAACTGTTGCCCTCTCTCCACTTGGCCAGTGCTTGCTGGACACCTGACCTCAAACCCCATCATCTCCAGAGAGCTGGCATGAAGCTGGCTGAGAACTGCAGGGCAACCAGGAGGGCTGGCATAACCCATGAGGCCACCATGAGGCACTGGGGACAGAGGAGATCAATGTATGGGGTGGATTATGCAGCCCACCCAGGTGCTGAAGCACCCCAAGGTGATGAAATATTTTGGCATATCTAACATTAATGTCTACCAGAATATGAGAAACAAGATGGAGAAGAAGACTGTGCATGAGTGGTTCCAGTGGTCCAGGAAATCAGGGCTTTCAGCCTGTGGCACCATGCAGGGCTCTGTGAAGATGTCCTGCATATCAGTTCACACAAAAACCAGCAGCCCCAAGGCCTGACTGGCACTGCAGCCTCAGATGACCTTCAAAGCCCACAACGAGTCAAAGCAAGTCCAAATCTGAAATGGCAAGATCCCAGTTTTGTCAATCTTCCTTATAACCAAGACACAGTCTCTGTCATGTGCATGGCATCTGCACGGCTATGGATCACACACAGGCAGCAGCTAAAGGTAGTCAGTCTCTGCCCAAAAGCTCTGATTTTGAAGGTTAAACCTGTTCTGGGCCTCCAAACATTTTATGTAGGAAAACTGTCTCAGAGAAACATCTATGGAACACTTCCTCCTTGTCTTGTATGTTGTCCTTGGAGTTGTACCTGCCACAACAGAGGTGGCAATTTCACAAGCGGTGCCCTCTGCCCCTCTGCAACAGCTTCAGTGGGAACTCACCAAAAAATAGAGGGGTAGGTAGGACAGTCTGTATTTCATCCTGGGAGTCTGAGCCCCATGTGGGCCAAGAAGCCAGGAGCTGCAGTGGAGCAGGGTCCCCTGGAAGTGGCTGTGATGCCAAGCATGCTGAGCAGCCACTGCCACCCAGAGCCCACTGTGAGCCACCTCCAGTCCCATGGGTCAAGCTTCTGGTCCTCACCAGCTGGACAAGGGGATGGGAAGTGGCAGAGGATGTTTGCTATGTTCATTTGCAAGCCAACACCCAGCCTGCAATTGTAGCCCACAAGTCCATTTATAGCAGCCCTGAAAATGTGGCTGTGCTGGAGGGCAGCACACTGAATTTCTCTCCATCCCCCTCTCACTAAAAGCTTTCAGCTGTGCAGCCCGTGCTGACTGCAAAGCCTCAGTGGCCAGCTTTGCTGCACGGAGAGAAGGCAAAGCAGCAGATGCTTAAAGAAACCCTTAGAGGCTGAGGATAGACAGAGGGAAATCTGCTTTCTCAGGCTGCCAACTCATTTGTCAACAAGGGCTCCGGACAGGCAGGCTAAAATATACAGCCTGACACTGCAGCAGGCAATTCACTGCCTCTCCTTACAAAGTAACCCTGGAAATGCCAGCAAGCAGAGCCTTCAGCTACGTTCCTTGATTGAATGAGACCAGCTCAAAAGTAAAACACTGCTGTTTGCCTGTCTGGTGGTTGTTTGCCCTGCAAATCCACCTCAGAGTTTTCTCTATCCTCTTTTGGCTCTGCAGAGCTGCTGGGAACAAGCCGAAGCAAAACCCTTCCCCTTACTGTGGGTGCCAGCAAACCTGGCTTTGAGTGCAGCCAGGAGTGGAGGGGCTGAATAAGAAGATATTATTTACACAGGCTTTTCAGAGTCATCTGGCATTTTCAACTCTGCCCTGCAAGGTATGCCAGGTCCTGGTGCAGGAAGGAAAGCCTCGTGCCAGCATGGGTTCAGGTCCCCAGTTTGGTGGGTGCAGATCATGAGCCACCGTGCAAAATCCAACCCACAGCACATAGTAAGGAAACCCAATAAAACTGTGTTGTTGAACAAAATACACATGAGATCTCACATCCATCAAGCCTGCCAGAAGAGCAAGATAATGACAATCTCTTCTTTGATTTTCCTGCACAAATTAGGACTTCAAAGACAACCCTCCTCTGGAGCAGATGGGCCAGATCAAACTTCTTCCAAAAAAATCCACATGGGACCATCTGGCCACCCCTGATGCATTAAAGGCTTAAAGAAGAGTAGTCCTTTAGCTGAGGTACTGATCTGTTGCTAAAAATTTTGTCACATCCTAAGCTGCCAACAGCTTTCCATAGTTTAACTCCACAGCCATTGAGAAATATTTGACTTCCAGCACAAAACCCTCCTGCCACCCACTGGATCAGTGTTTTCCTTCCCATTTAAAACTAGCAGTGATGCTCACCAGACAGGTCGAGGCTCAGAGTTACTCTTTTTTTGCAAGCATAACAAGCCCATGGCTTGCTGTGAGCTGAGTTATATAGCTCAGCCAGGACAAACAGATCAAGTTCCAGCTGATTTCTCAAGGCTTTGGGCTTGCCCCTGGCAGCCCAGTTGGATATCTACCTTGTGAGACTCCTGAAAAATCCCCTGTGGGCCAACAATTTTCTGTCTCCATCCCTGACACCGCACAGGCATCGCCCTGTTTCAGAGACAGCTGCTACCAAGGCAGCGTTGTGGTGATGCTCACAACTCCACCATGGGTCAGCCCAACACCAAAAGCACAATAACGCCAGCTGTCCGCAGTGACTGTGATCCCACACAGACATCTTGGGGCAGGGAGGGACGAGGGACGTATCCTGCTAATGCCAGGGCAGCAGCATCCCCACAGACAGCATGTCAGGAGCACTGCAGCCAGCCAAGGCACACCACAAGCTATCCCAGCCCCGCTGCTTTCCTGCAGGTGGGATTTGTTCTCTCTGAAGGGCAGAAAAATGCTTTCTTGACCGGGGAACACAAATTTAATCTGAGCTCGCCCACAAGGAAAGCCCAAAGCAGTTGACTGGCTGTCCAAAGCAGCCCTTCAGCCGGAGCAGTCCCTCCTCGGGAGGGTGGCGATTCCCTGGGGACCGTTCCCGGCAGGGCTGCCCATGCCGCGGTAGCTTTGCCAGGGCTCAGGGCCACCCGGGAGCATCCCACGGCGAGCGGAGCACGCGTGGAGCTAAGGCAGGCTCCTCCCGGGGACAGGCAGCTATAATTATAAACCCCACATCTGTTAACGTTGCATAATCTGAACATCAGCCGAGGCGCGCGGAGGGGAGAAAAAACTCATCTCGACTGATAAAACTCCTTGCCGGCTGCGGGAAAAGGTTGGGGAGCAAGGCAGGCTGCACGGGAGGAGAAGCGGGGAGCAGAGCGGGGAGCAGAGCCGGGGGAGGCTGTCGGTCCCTGTCACTCCCTGTCGGTCCCTGCCGGCCCCGGGCTGCGCGCTGTTTTGAACGGCGGCTGCGGATGTCGGGATCATGGGCGGAGGCCGCTTAGGAGCCAAGTGAGTTTGTGCGAACAAAAGCTGAAGCCCTAAATCTGGACCGTCCAGGGCTCTCTGGGATTTTCAATTTCCTTCCTTGTTCTTGCTCTGAAAGAAGCGGTTCAAGGCAGGGGGGCTGAAATGGAGTTTAAAAGAATTTCATACTTGAGACGGGTCAGTTGAGCGTAAACACGCTGATAATATTGCTCGGGGAAGGTCCCTCGTGTGCACTAAGTGCTGGAAAAATGCAAGAGGTTTTTAACCACATGCAGTCAACCCCATCCTGCTAATATGTTTTTATCACTACAAGGAATTATTCCATCTGGATTAAGAAAGGTGGCAAGAGAGGGTGTATGGGGAGGAGAAGAGGTGCAGAAGCCTTTCCAGAGGCTCTCAAACTTCTGTGGGAGTTGGTTTGGATGTGGTACCCTATAGACACATTCCCTGGCAGTGGCTTGCTCTGGTCCTCCTGCTCCTCATCCTCTTCCCCACTGGGCCCCAGGCAGAGCAGGACAATTCACAGGACTTTCAATCGTTTTAACCACAATAGGAAGGATTTATGCAGGCACCAAAGGTGCCTGGAGCTTTACTATGTCAGCTCAAGCACAGTGACAAGAGTTTAATGCCAGCAGCAGCCCCTGCAAGCACTGAATGCCAAGGTCCACATGGTTATTGTCCACAAGGCCATTTCCAGTGACAGGTGCCCATGGGGCTGGGGACAACTGCGTCATCCTCGGCCCTCCAGCGCCAGGCCATGGCACCTTGCTTGCAGTTCTGCTTTATGACACAAAAACACTCTCCACTTCCACACCATCTCCCCTCCAGGACCTGTAAAGCCTCTGAGGATGCTAAAGGCCATTTTTGCTTCCTACACTTTTTTTCATTATCCCAGAGCCTGATGCTCAGTGATGCCATAAGGAAAAAAAAAAAAGATCCAATTACTGCCCTTAAAAGCATTACCCTAAAGCAGGGAAACAGGTTCTCCAAAGTAAAGAGTACACAGAAATCCGTGGTCCTTTCCAAAAGCAGGGGATGGAGGCATATGGAGTGCCCAGAACTGGGGATAAAACCTGCACAGTGCAAGGACAGGATATTGTTCTGCTTATCAAGTGGTTTACAGCTTCTTAGTTTTGGTGTCCTAAACATTTCCCGGGGAAGGTGCAGACTCCCAGATCACCAGCTCAAATCCATGAAATCCTAAGCTTCTTACTCATCTTTCTTGGGCAGTTTGGTTCAATCCACAGACCCCTGGCACCACACAGATCCATGGGACCACCTGTGCTGTCTGAAAACCACCAGCCCAGGGCTCAGGGCAGCTCCTTGAGGCTCTTTTCATGAACTTTTTTTGTTTGTTTTTTAAAATAGCTTTTAACAACAGAATTAAAAAAAAATTCCTGGTTTACCATCAAGTCTTTGAAAAACACATTAATGTACAAGTCCACTTCCAACAGGAATAAGCCATGACTTTCCATACTGCTAAAAAACCCATAACCATGCTGAGGCTCCAGTAATATCTCAATCCATCCATCCATCCAGTGGAGACTGAACCTCCAGCGCCCCAGGCCCTGTGTCCTGACTGCTGTTCTTGAGCAGAAAGCCAAACTCAGCCATATTTTCTTGCTTGACAGCTCATTCATATTCTGCCCCAGAAGTGTTCCTCCAGCACTAATGCGGGAAAAGCCCCTGCAGCCCTAGGGCAGAGTGAAGGCAGCAGCAGCTGACAGGTCCCTGGAGCACTTACCAAAGGGATTTCTTGCTTACTGTTTTTAGTAAACATCAATAAAACTAAGCCAAAATAGATCTCCTGAACTGCACAGCTCTCTTAGCACTCATGCCTCCTCTCCATCCCCTCTCCCACCACCTTGCAATGCTGAAATGTCCCCAACTACCCTGCCTGCACCATAGATCCCAAATGCTAAATCCCAGCATCAGCAAATGCACTCCTAAATCCCTCCAGGCTTTTCTGTAATGCCCTGCAGAAATATTACAGAAAGTATCACCCACACATCACTTCTCCTTCCTCTTTCCTGGGGTTTTAAAGTCCCCTGGAAGCTTTTTGCATTGGGAAGGCAATGTTGCCCTCACCAGCACCCATAAGGCCAGAGCAAAAGCCACACAGGGACCCAGCCTGTTGTCATTTTAACTTCTGCTCCCATCTGAGGGCAGTGCTGCTGGAGACTATCAGACGGCTTGGGGAGGAAATCTCCTGGCAGGGCTCCACCAAAGTGGAGTTGCTAGGTCACTGGAACAATAAAAAGGCAAGAAAAAACATCCTGGCTGCAAAAAAGAAAGGGAAAAGAAAAAAAAGAAAAATCCATGGTGGTGTGTACAGTGCTGGTGAAGTGGAAAGAAACAGTCTGGAGGGAGCAGGACAATGCTGCTGTTAGCTTCTGCAAGCACACGACTTCATTTCTAACATGGCTCTTTCTCCAGACCTCTCACACAAATAGTTCCAGAAACCTGGAATTTGTCTGCAAGGTTTGCAACTGGCAAAAATCTCAGAGGGGCAATATTTCCAGGGCAGCAAGTTCACTGCTGCTATGGAAAGATTCATTACCCTTTGCATGCCAGCTGGGCATCACAATCCATCTAAAGACTTCCACCCCACATCAGCTGCCCACATTCACTTAAACTGGCAATATAAGAAACCTGCCCCCAAGCAGGGCTGTGGTTTGGGGATAATGAGGTGAGCATCTTCATGAGGGGCTGAGCACTGCACAGACTTGGAGCTTGAGCTCCCCTGTAAGGAAAGGTGCTAGAGGTTTAGAACCTGCAGGATGAAATTTTGCTGTCTGGAAATTGCAATTTCCGGGCCAGAAGGGAGCATTAGCTCATTCTATGTGACCTCATGATAACCAAAGTCATTCCATGTAGCTTATTTACTCCCAGTATAAGCTCAGTGACTTGTGTTTGACTTAAACAGATCTTGCAGGGGAAAAAAACCCAAACTATCGGTGTTTGTGATTATCTAGGATTTTATTTAAAACCAAAATAACTAATGGACTGAAGCACAGATTTTTCTGCACAAGACCTCAATGCCCATCAAAAAGTGATGCCAGGCAGTGTGAAGCATATGTGTGCCAAAAGACATCTCCCCCAGGGGCTGAGGGCTCAGCCCTTTGCAGACCCAGGTGAAAACAAGACAGTATTTTCACATCCCACTCTGGAAAGAAAACCACAGGTCCCTGCTCCAAAGTGATCTGAGCCCAGGAGCTGCTTCCCGCAGCCAGGAGGGGACAATAAATACTGGGAAGATGGAGGAAGGAGTAGGAAGAGGATGCTGCAATGTTGAGAGGTGATGCTGGGAGCACCCAGGGGCTGCCATGGGTCCCTGGGGGTGAGCCATGCTGCTCACTGATGCAGGTGGGCTTTAGTCCAGGTGTCTTGACCAGAGCCTCACTCCAGCAATGTACTTCAGAAGAGCTCCCCGGGGAACTATTCCCATGCTTGACATTAAGAACATGCCAAAGAGCTTTGCTGGCTGGCAGTCACACCAGGGATGATGACCAGCCTGGGAACTGAGCAACTTCTCAAGGACATGGTGGGGATGAGAAGGATGAAGAGCCCTCTTGGATGCTGGAGAATCATCACACTGCCAAGTGGTAGATGCCATTTGGTGCCATGCAGATAAAAGGCTTGCTGGATTCTTACTTCCATGTAGGCCAGCAAAATGCAGCCCCATCCCAGGGCAAAACTGATGGTAGCCCAAGCCTGAGATCCAGCTGAAGGATGCAGGGCATGATGTCTTGGCAGCAGGAACCATGGATGCTCTCGAGGCTCCTACTCTTCCAGCAAGGGACAGTGAGACTTGTGAAGGGATGCAGAAAAAAGCAAATGGGCAAAAAAATAAAGCAGCTTAAAGAGAAATGAATCCCCAGAAGAGGCAAGGGCCCCCACCTCCCTTCCCCCATCTGCTGCAAAAGGATGATGATCTAAATCGCATTTCCTAGATGACACCGTGCCGATCTGCTGCCGGAAGCGGCAGTGGCAGCGCTCAGGATGGCGCCGGACCTCCTTCTTCCAGGGGATGAGCCAGGTCCTTCCCTGCTGGCACTGGAGGGTCACCACTGCCAAGCAGAGGAGCAGCATGACCAGGGGCAGCTGGAGCAGAGGTCCCTCCCCACTCCTGGCACCACTCTGCCACTGCAGTCACACGTTTCCTTTCTGAGAAGCGGGGGGAAGGGATTTACCACTTCCAGGGCCTTTCTGCATGTTTGGGGGAGGCTGAAAAATAGACACCTTCTTTCAGATGTGGCCAGCGGTGGGAATTGGTGCTGGAGAAGGACAGGATTGGGCTGTCACCAATCCTGAGCTGTCACTGAGGGCTCACAGGGACTCAGGGCCAGGTCACATCCCACTTCAATGCACATGAGCATGGTGTGCTGAGCAAGGCAGCGCAGAGGACCCAGAGGACAGAAATCTGCACCAAAACCCATCTGCCCCCACACAGACCCAGATTACCCAGCACAGAGCCACCTCACATCAACTGCCTTGACACATCCACGCCTTCAAGTGACCATCAACTTCAGCCTTAACCCAGCATGTGACACAGCTTATCCAGCACCAGCGATCTCCAGGTGTACCAGCACTTGGCAGGACAGGATTATGAGGATCTCTGTCTGCATGCTGGGGACTGTCCTCAGAGGCCACAAAATTGCTATTACTCCCATTCCCTGGTTTAAAAGCCTCCTTGTTCATTTAGCTTTCTTCGTGCATCGTATTTGCTACCTGTTCCTAAGAAGAGACCATCTTCATGATTTTCTGTATTCTTTGATTATGTTTCCCTCCTAAGAAACATCTTTTCAAAGGGCCTTTATCTGCAGGGTTTGCTGCCAGTCTAATACTGCAGCCCCATTCTGCATTTGCTGAAAGAGCTGATAATATCCTAAAAAGAATTAACATTTAGATGTTAGTCCTGTAACCAAATCTGAATCAAACAATGACGACTGTTCAAATGTCTAAAGCTACTCAGGGGTATTTTCATTTAAGCCCTACCAAGCTTGTACCAGGGGTAAGGAGGTTTCTAAAGATGCCTTTGTGAGCACCAGCCACTGAAACCCTTCTCCTTGTCCCTCCAGACACAGATACAATTATGCCCAGCTCCAGCACAAAGATAAAGGCTGAGTTACAAGAGCAGTATTATGCTCCACAATCAGGGTCCTTGATTCCGATTGACAAGGAAAGCAAATCATGCGCAGTTGGTCTGTGGATGCTTCCACTCCTGGAAATCATTCCCATCACAGCATAGAAATGAGCTCAATAGACAGGGTTACCTTTTGCATTTCCTCCCCAGATTGCTAAATTATCTTGTCAGTTTGTGAGATCTTACGAGCAATGCAGGGTCAAACCTGGCCAACACTTGTCTGGGATATTTCTTTGCAGAAGGTTTAACTAACAGCTGCTACAGTTTCCCTGATAAGGAAGTGTTTTCTTACCTATAGTGGCATGGATGTAGCGGGACAGCTATTCAGAGATGCTGTGAAACCCTTCTCATTTTTAAAAAAGTGGTAGATAAATATCTTCTGGGGTGATCCTGCAAGGGGAGATGTATCGAGATCCCTTGGGAGATGTCTTGAGATCCCTTACAGACGTGCATTTTGTTTTTATAGAATACTCAAAACCAAAGCGAAATGAAAAACCCCTCAAATATCCAAACTCCCACCTCAACCCCCAGTTTATGCATACTCCAAAAAGTGCTGTCCTCCCCCCAGAAGAGATCCTGACACCCTGAGTGGGTGGGCAGCAGTACCCTCCTGCTGGGCTATCCCAGAAGGTATCTTCTGGATAATATATTGAAGCCAAACTTAGTGTGATTCATCCCCACTTCGGCAAAGTTCACCAGAGCATGACGTTTCACATCAGTCCTCGGGGCTTAAGAGATTTTCCACAAGAGGAAGGGTGTTAACACCAGCATCCTAACAAGCAGTGACGTAAATAATTGTACTCCATAGATCTAAATTCCTCTTGTCACTCCAGATGCAGAAGTGCCTTTTAGTGCCTTTTCCTCTTCAAGGAAAAAAGAGCCCTCTTTTGCTACCAAAGAAGCCTGTCCATCAGTCCAAAATGCCTGCACAGGGTTTCTTCCATGCTCTGGAGCTCTTGCAGGAATCTAAGGGTGGTTCTGGTAGCAGAAATTACCACAATGACTGCCTGGTTATAGAGGCGAGAGGTCAGACTGATCTTGTAACAGCATTCAAAACCTCTGCCATCACACCGTGCTGAAAAATGCTGAGAAAAACGCCCTAAATGTGTGTGTGCAATTCGATGTCTTTTGGGAAATGCAGCCTGGGCTGTACCCCTGGGACAGCAGCTAACCCTGCTGTCTTAACCCTTTGTGCACAGTTTGCATGTGCTTCTATCAGACATAAAATCCCTCCTCACTCCTTTCCCACTGAGCTCATCTCAGAGCTAAATTAGCTCAGAGTTAAGAAGGTTGTTTTCTCCCAAACTTCAGCAGCATGAGCTTTGTTGCCATCAAACCACTGTGTAAAAGGTCCCTAATCATCTCTGTGTTTGCCTTGGCAGAAGGACTGCAAAGGTCATGGCACTTCTAGAGGACTTTTTCCAAGCACCAAACTGGAAGCCCAAGACGGGTTGCTCACCCTGCAAAGCAAAGGGAAGGACCTGCAGCATTTGGTCACAGTGCAAGTGACATGATCACCCCCAGCCAGACCACAGTCAGAATGCTGCAAAAGCAGTTTTAGAAGTCCTCCCAGCTTCATGTCCTCACAAAGAGTGAAACGGCAGATGGAGCTTGTTTCTCCCAGTGGAGAGTCAACCCACCAAGGTCAAGGCGCTTGCACAAGGTATTTGGACAGAGAGCAACTGGGTTTGCCATCAGCACTGCTGCTGTGTTATCCTGCACATCTCTGTGTCCTCTCTCTTCTCCCAGCAAAGCAGGACAATGGAGATGCAGAATTCTCCTGCAGATGCACTGGCAGAGCCCTGTCAAGCAGGGGTGTCTGAAACAACCCCTCTGTCTGGATTCAAAAGCTTCTGGAGATAACTTTGAGCTAGTGGTATTTTAAATACACCCAACCTGGGCTTCTTCTGTGACTCCTGGATTTGCAGCTAATGTTTTCCAGGCATTTTTATCTACCACCTCAACAGCCAGAAGCCTTTTTTCTACCCCTCTAAGTGATTCTCCTGTAATGACAACTCCAGGAGTTGGGGTTTTAAGGAAAGACAGCCAGATCTTAGGAGGCTCTTGACACAGATCCTGACTTTTGGCAGCAGTGCTCCCTCGCCCACAGCTGAGATGCTGACTGCAGCTTGGGAGATGCTTAAGTAACCAACTGCAAACCTATTTATCAAATGACTCCAAGTCAAGGGCACAGCAGATGGAAAACCAGATACAACCCTCCTCAACAGCACTGCCTGCACAGAGGACAGGCAGCTGGAAATAGCTCCATCTGAAGCCACAGAGGAATGGGGGCAGCAGCACGGAAGCATCAACAGTTAGTGGGTTATTTTACCCCATTTCTGCATTTCAGGCACTTTTTAAATATTATTTTTATATGTCACGCATTTCATACTGGTTTCTGAAGAGATAAAGCTCCTCAGACAGCTTTGTTTGTCCTCATAGATTAAAACAAATCAGTCTGGAAGGCAGAGACCTCCAAGACAGCAGGTTCCTACAGGTTTTGTGAAGACCAGCACTTCATTAGAGAAGACTCCAGTGAGTGTCCAGCTTGGGGAGCTGCTGCACCCAGCCCAAGGGGGATCCCCATGGCTTGGTCCGTGCCCTGGGACCTGTGCACACTCAGCACCCACAGAGCCCAAAATAAACCACAGCACACACTAACGTCACCCATCCTGTGGCAAGCAGATGAGAACAAACCACAGGTATTACTCACAGACTAATTTCCTCAGATGTCTCTCTCCCACGGGTTTGCCCAAACACTGACAACTCTAAAAACAAGCCTTTCTCCCCTGGTTTTATACAATCAGGCTTTTGACCCCAGGGAGTGGAAACCTTGCATCATTTTACCTTCCTCCACCTGATCCCCCTGCTCACCCTGGCTCTGTCTGCCCCTTCTCCAAGTCTTCATGATCATGGGTGACCATCACCCTCTCCAGCACCCAGGCGAGTTAAAAAAACAATTTTACAGGAAAGAAGGGATGTGACCCAAGGTCCTAAAATCTCTATTATATACCTCACAGTATTCAGAACCTACAAGAGGTCCTTATCTTAAGTAGGAACTGTTTCTTATTCCCTTTTTCCCCTGTTCTCTCCAGAGCACTTCAGTAGACTGGGTCTGACAGCAGAGTTATTACAGCACAGGCAACAGCTAAACTAAGGAGTTTGGAGGAGCTGAAGTTTACAGAGCTTCCTCTACTCAAGGGATCTGCATTTTTCTAAGATTATATTATTACTTGGGCTGGTCGCTCAGTAATGCAACATCATTTCCCTTTTGGGTGGGAAAGTTCTCTCCTTGTCCTCAGATGTGAATGATTTCAGCCTGAAAGGATGAACGCGGACTCTGCATGAACTGTGCCCCTTGCTGAAGCAGCAGGATGTTATATATATAACATCTGGGCATTAAAAAATATATGGTGATGGGTGCACACATATCAGCTGCATGTGTGCAGAAAATAGTGAGAGAGAAGAGCTGCCAGATGTGACAAAACCATTTTCTCCTGAGAGGCACCCACAGACTTCACTCTTTCACCAAGCCTGTGCTTGTAGCCCTCTTGCATCTCCTCTGGATGAATATCCCATCAAGTGAACCTCTCATATTTACAGAAACAACAAATTACAATGCAAATGTTGCAAAAACTGCTCAAAGAAATAAAAATTTGAATTTGTAATCAGGTCTGATGCCACTGAAAATTGGATTCTGCCTTCTGTGCTCAGCCATTCAGGAAAGAGAAAAAACCTATTGTATGACCTACATCTTCAATTGAATGTAAATAACAGGGCCTGTGGTTGGGGTATTCAGGCCTCGTGACAAGCTTGCTCACAAGCTACAGACTATGGATTTTGTACTGAACATTGTCCAGGGAATATTCCAAACAACCAAGCTTTGATTCGCTTGGAGCACCTTCTGACACTCAGGCTGGTCAAACTGCCCCAGTGCTTCTTTGCACCATTTCAGCAGCGGAAGGATACCAGAGCAGGTGCCAGGATCTGGCTCTGCCTCTTTCCAGAGGAACTCTGTGCATGTCCAAGTGGATCAGCCCAGGTTTGAGCAGTGCTGTTTGTCTGCCCAGAGATATCCTGACTCCCCCAGACACTCCTCACCCCTCCATACCAGAGAAACTCTCTTGAAACTATGTGAGGAGGAAAGCCAGAATCCAGAGGTTTTACACTGGCTATCTGCAACCTATCCAGCTCCAAATCATTTCTCTGGGGGTATTTCAGAGGCTGCAGCCCTGCTTGGAGCACCCCATGCATGGCACAGGTAGCTGGACTGGGCGCCAACAGGCAGAAAAGACAGTATTTCTGTGCTGCAAAAAGCAGGCTCAGCCACAGCTGAACCCTGTCACTCTGTAGCTACCCTTATTTTGGAAATGGTACACAGCTCCAACTCCAGGGGAACCCCCAGTGCTGGCCAACAAGAGCTGTGGACATTGGTGATGCCTTAATCTCTGCACCACAGCACTGAAACACTATCACTGTACTGACAGGTTTTATTGGCTTGATTAGCTCTGTAACTGAAATAGTTCTTTATTCTGTTGGCAGTATTAGCATGAATGAATGCTTCATCAAAACCAGAACCAGACTGAAGCTACCAAGTTTCATCTCTTATGTTTTGGATGCACAGGCACGGTCAGCAGCATCCATTAATTTTCACCACGACTACCAAGAGCAACAGCCTTTCTAACCTGGCACCATAACCCCTCTACTAAATGAGCAAAATCCTCTGCCACCTCTGAGGTATGTGATGTGATGGAGCTGTCAGTCTCAGCAGCTGTGTCATGCTCCCTGCAGATGAGCAGAATGGGGAGAATGGAGCACAGACAACAGCTTGAGAGTTCAATCACAGAGGGTTTCTGACTGCCAGCCCAAAAACTGGGATCTGTAAGAGCAGGTGAGAGAAATAAGTTGTCCCATAAACTCCACGCTCCTCTAAACAGATCAGTATCTGCAACTTTTGTTACTGAAAAGAGTATTTGCTGAGGAAGGCACCCCTGCACCAGCAAGGCTGGCATCAGCCCCTGCAGTCATGTCCTCCCATCCATGAGAAAAACATAAAGCAAGTTAAATTATCCCTCCAAAGTGGTGGTAGCTGCTGGAGCAGAACATGCTGACACCACCTGCTGAATGGGCACAGGCTGGCACTGGTGGTCTGGTACTGGGCAATCAGACTGTGTGGGGAGCCCAATAAGGGGCTCCAGCTACAGCATCTCTCCCCTTCCCCACTGCCCTGCTCCCAGCTCCCCACACACTGTCACTGTGCAGGGTGGTGTCAATCAATACACATCACTGTGTGCTCTCTGCCAGCCGGGCCACACAATTATCTCTCACACTGCATTCATTTAGCACTTAAATATCACATAAAGTGCTCCCACAGATTGATGCAAACTCAGCTGGTCAGTTCATGACCCCTGCTGCCTTCTGTGGCTTGGGATGTGGAACAGGCAGGAAAGCTGATCTCCAATCTTCCCCCTTTTCTGAAATGCCTTTTCTTCCTTCTCTTTTTTGCTTTAAATTATGCACCCCAAAGGAGCAGAGCTAAATCCATACAACCCCAGGGACTTCACGTTCACAACACACCAACCAAATCCACTTACAGCTCACAGAGGAGCAGCGAAGATGCCCAAGACAGGAAAACCCTGCAGCCTTTTGATAGTGACACTGGGGCACGGGAGGCAATCCTTCCTTGTCCTGCCCCACAGGGGGAGGAAGCATCCTTCCTGCACCACCCACAGTCACCTGAAATTGCATCAAAGCTAGAGAGCAGCATCTTACACCTCTCTGCATCAATGTGGCTGCAGGGAGAGCCGGGCTTCTGCCCCCAGGAGCCACAAAATACGTCCTGCAAACTGTGAGGCAGGTTTGGAGGCAACCTTCGTGCAAACAAGCATCCTCAGCATCTTCTTCCCTCGCTCCTAACTCTGCTTCTTCCTCATGCAGAAAGTTTCAGACAGAATGTTAAAAATGTACATAAATAAATACAGACTGTTCACCCCCTCTAAGAGTTTTGGAAAGTTTCTCCCAGCAGCCAGCCTAAATCTCTGCTGCAACCAAAGCTGGTTCCTTCTCAGGTGATTTCACACCTTACTGCCAGGGCTCCCATCAGGGAAGCCACATAGAAAGGTGGCACCTGCCGTGTGAGAGAGGGAGAACGGACAGAAAAACAGACACAGATGGCAGAAAAGCAGATCAGCTTCTCAGGGAAAGCCCACTGCCAGCAGCTCCATGCTGTGTTGGGCACTGTGGCAGAGCACCTGTGTGGGTAGAAATAGCAGGAAAAGGGGTATGGCAGAAACAGGGAGACCCCAGCCACAGCAACTTGCCAGGGGCTCAGTGCTACCTCTGCTGTCCCTGTGATGTCACTGGAATTATTCCCATTTCACAGATGGGGAACCTGAAATACCAAGACCTGCAGGAGGACTGAGCTTGTAACCAAACCCCAACCCGACCCAGGCTAGTGGCAGACAGTGTCCTTCAGCTCCCTCAGCCCCCAGCAGCTGCCAGAAGGGATTTCATGGAGGGATTTGATAATGCTTTAATGTTACTGTCACCAGCTTTCTTGGTCCTACTTCACCTATTTTTTTTGCCCTGTGTTACTGTCCTTGGGTTCAGACCATATTTTAAACACAGGCTAAAGCCATCTGTCCTCATCTCTCCAGCAGACAAGCCCGCAGAGGGCCTGGCAGGGAGGGTGGCAGATGCAGGCTGAGGCACAAGCCGGCCAGGAAGGCAGTGAGGCTCTGAGGACAGCCCTGCTCCCCTGGCCCATGCTTTGTGAGAGACTCAAAAGCCCCATTTCTACACCCACCGCCTCACCATCTGCTCACTAAGCCCTGCCTGAGAAAGGGCTTTTGCAGCCCAGCCTCAGACTGTTGCAAAGGGAGATGTAATCTTCATTTCCTGGTAGCGCTGGGGTGATGAGTTCACAAGAAATGCTCCCCCTGCTCCAAGCAAGCATTTTTAAAGGTAGGAGATGTCTCTGAGGGGCAGGAGCAGTGGAGACACAAACAGGGATTTCTCAGGAGTCTACAATTCAACCTGAGAGTGATTCAGGAGATTCCCCCAGCCTGCTCCCATAGCACCAAACAATTCCCCTGACTGACAGGCTTAGAGCTGGAGCTAACAGCCAGTGAATCGCAGCTGTCAGGACCCAGTGTAATTCATGATGCCGTTTGCTGGGGAGTGAGCTACTGCTGGGCTATTTATCACTCCTTCACCATGCATCCCCTGCTCCTTCTGGATGGGGCTGACATAATTCACAAGCACCTGTAGCTGCTGAGCCCTGGCTGCACAGAGCAAAGCCTCCACCGCTGAGCCGGGCAGCCAGGCACTAGTAGTCTGACAAATGGCTTTTCCAGCATGTGGACAGATAGTTCGAGCTTTTCAGACCCTTAACAAAGGAAATGCATTCCTCCACTGACTCTCAGGAGTCATCAAGGTCACAGGAAAAGATGCCAGACTGAAAGCTGAGATGAAATTAAATATTTTTTTTCTGTCCACTGAGGAATTTGTGCAGCTTTCATCAAATAATAGGTGAGCACTTCGCTGGCAAGTTGCAGATTTTCTCTTCACAAGGTTGGTAGCAGGTAAGATAGTATTATTCTCTCCCAGTTTGGAGGGCAAACCAATACTTGGAGTGGCACAAAGAAGTGACTGAGCTGGGAACAGACCCAAATCTCCTTCATTTCCATGCAGTATCCTAGTCACAAAGCTGCTCTCACACAAGCACTGCTAGTTAGGAGCTTTCTAATCCACTGCAGGGTACATTCCAGCTGATATCCCCAGCTATACATTTGGTCTAGTATGGATACATCCTACAAAGGCATGTCTTGGGTTTGTGAAGAAAACTAAAATGTTATAAATGTAGTTTGGTCACATTTCCTGAAATTTTACAGCTCCACGCAACTAAACTTAACCCCAAGTTCCAAAGCATGATATTCTCTCCACATCAGAAATTAAAATATTAAATTTGACAGTCCAGCCCAGGCAGGCAATGAATCCTAAAACCCACTTAAAACCTACGCAGGACTAATTTGACATATTGGATTCCTTATACCACCTGCAGACACCCAGTGCTTTCCAACTCATTGAGAATTAGTCATCCTTAGAGCTATGTGCCTCCTTTGGTGAGTAAGTGAGCCAGATTACTGAATGACACTTGAAACATCCCTGCCTGTTCTGGGAAGAATAAGGTTTATCCTGTGCTGAAACCGAATTCAGCACAATTTGTAAAGCACAAAACTAGGCACTGCTCGTGATAACACCACTGTAGATGTGCATGCAAAGAAAAATGTGACTTTATACATGACTAATCTGACAGTCTGTAGGCGACATAGATAGGGAGGGTATTTATAGAGAGCTGATAGCATCTGTCCCCACACCTGATGGGGGTCAGTACCTGAGGTGACACGAGGGCATTTCTGGAGACAAGCAGGAAGCAACCCAGACCCTGAACACCACCTACAGGAGCCGCCAATTTCCCACCTGGCTGGGTATACACGTGTGGACAGCACTCCCGGTGCCCCCCAAAACCTTTCTCAAGTTCCTCTATGAAGTTTCCACCGCTCGCCTTCCAGCCAGTCCACGCAGCTACAACGTGTTTACACTTTCCCACCCACCATTCCCATCGCAAACCTTCACCCACTGAAGCAGCTGCCTGTCAGCACCATGAGCTGGGCAAGGTTAAAAAGGGAAAGGAACTGGGGGGGGGGAGTGTTACACTTGGCAGCCAAATCAGCTCTGGGTGATGTCGGGATGCTCACAACCCAGAGTCGCGATGCCGTGGGGAGAGCGCGGGGTCCACATCGCGCGGGTCTCTCGTGGCGTGGGACCCCGCGCACTCTGCGCCGCACCACGACCGCTGCCGGGATGAAATCCCGTCCCTTCCCTCATCCCCATCCCCACTCACCCGGGCTGTCGGCGTGTCCCGCGGCGGGAGGCGAGGAAGGGCGGCCGAGGCGGTTTCGGGACGGAGGAGGAGGAGGCGGAGGTGGAGGAAGACGCCGTGGGGAAGCGAGGGGCAGCGACCCGGCCGGTGGGACCGGGACCAGCCCCAAGCCCAGCAGCAGCAGCAGGGTGCAGGCTGCCGGCATGGCGCTGGGGGTGGATGGAGGGGAGGCGGGGGGGCAGGGGGTGGTTGTTCACATACCCGGAGCGGGGCAATGAATAACCACGGAAATAGCGATTTTTAATGAATTCCCCGTGCCCCCCCCCTCGGGGCGGCGCCTTAAAAGTGCGGGGTGCCCATAGCGGAGGGGGCGAGGGGGGGGGGGGGGCCCGGCCAGCAGCGGCAGCAGCCTGCGGCCAAGTGCCGGCGCCCGAAAGTAAAAGGGCAGGCAGCGGAGGCTCCTCCTCGAGCCTGACATCACCCAGCCGCGGCTCGGCTCGGCTCGGCATGGCCCGGCTCCCCACGGCCCCCCCACCCCGGCCCGGCCCGGCCCCCAGCGGCCGCCCCCTCCCGCCCCGCGCAGCCGTCGGGCCGCCGCTCCCTCGCCCGGCTGGCTGCGGCATCAGTAGCAGTAGTAATAATAATTATTATTATTGTTGTTGTTGTTATTATTAAAATCACGCTTCGCTTTACTTTTACTTTATTTTTCCTGCCGCATCTCGCAGCCGCGCCGGGCGAGCAGGACCCCGCTGCCCACCGCCCGCCGGAGATGCCCCGGAGCGCATCGGCACCGCGCTCGGATGCGGGCAGCGCGCACAGCCCGCGCACAGCCCGCGCACAGCCCGCGCACAGCCCGCGCAGCGGCACCCGGCGGGCACGGCCCCCCCGCTCCCACATCGTCACCCCCACTTCCCTCTCCCACACTGGATAGCCCCGAACTGAATTCCCATCGAAATCAAGTCCTCGATAAATAACTTCAACCCGTTTCTTGGTTATAAAGCTGGCTCGCTTTTAAACGCCAGCAGCAGCGTTTGAGGCTGCAACTTCTTGCAGTGGTGAATTTCCCAGGCCGGGCTGTACGGGAGGCAAAGGATTTCCCTTCATTGTTCTGAAATTCCCCTTCATAAGTTCATGCTCCTGGTTCTGGGAGACAGCACGCCGCGGAGCAATGGGCTGGGCTTTGCCAGAGCTGTCGGCATCCCGATGTGCCAGGTTTAGTGTCCCCGCTGAGCTCTCCCTCCCCGGGGAACACAAACCCATCGTGGCCAGCCTCTCCCCTCGACCTCCTGGGCCCTATGCTTTTCCCTCGAGCTGGTTCAGAATCAGACTTGATTTCCACAAGCCAAGCGGAATCCGACCTTCCAAAGGGGAGAGTGGCAGGTGACAACTCGCCAAGTCCGGACGGCTGAAGCCTCGGACAAACCCGGGCTCTGGTCCACAGCCCCCCATCGCCCCTTTCACCAGTCACCAAAAGCAGAATTCGGTGGCTGATGTACACAGACTGCCCTGAAAGCCTCTGTCCACCCAAGAGGTGGCACTGATGAGCCCACAGCCGCACCTTAGTAGCCTGGGCTTCACCGCGACAGGATTTGCTCTCGATTGCTCCTGGGCTTTTCTCTCCACGTGTGAGTGTTTTTTCCTGCACCTTCCTACGGCACTTCACCATGAAGCACACTCAGAAATCCTCACTCTAGTTCTTGAATAATCACAGATGAAAGCCCTGGGAAAGGCATTGCTCTATCAATCCATGCTCTAGTTTACTCCCTACGGCTGTTGGCATCTTCTTGCTTCAAATTTGGCTAAACCCAAGGAACAAGTCAAGCCATGTCAGTTTGGGTCATAAAACACACACCAATCATGATTATGCTTCAATCACCCAAGTAAGCACCCCAGTCCTGGCAAATGGGGTGACCTGAGTGACCCAGAAGCCACAGGCAGTCAGCACCAAGGTGCCTGATCTACCGAGGCTCCTTCATTCTATGTCCAGGTATTTACACATTCTATATGGAATAGTTGTGCAAAAAAAAGTTCCCTTCTTGATAAGACAGAGAGACCAATACACAACTAAAGCTCAGGAGAAGAGCTGTGAAGTATTTTGATACTTTGGGAGATGGTGCAGGGAGTGCAATGCAGCAGCTCAAACACTTGGGGATATCTTTATACGTGAAATGCAGGACTCCACACTACCCATTCCTAAGATAGTAAGTAATGTCCATAATAAATACAGTTCTTCCGAAAGTTTTGTTAGTCCCTGGAAGGAAAGCCTTGCCAACCAGCAAATCTGACACTTTTAACTGTGCAATGCAAGTAAGGCAGCAGGGGCACAGAAGCCTCTCTGAAGCCAGTGATGCACCCTCAGGGCTGCAGGGGGCAAATTAAAGCCAAACATCTCCCTGATGTGAAATGGATGCTCTCCTGTCCACTCACTCTCAAGCCTGAAGGCCCTAATACCAAGTCTGGAGCTCACACCCTTTTCCCCCTCCTTTACTAAGAGACTTCCCCAACATCTAAGCCACACAGCAGCTCCCCACTCTCACTGCATCCTTCCAAGCTGTAAATCCAACAAGCAGGAAGCACGGTATCAAATGCTGTTCCAAAAAGGTCTCAATAAATTCTTCCTACTGTTTCACTCAACAGGCCCATCGAGAGCAATAGCAGACCCAGGCAAATGCAAAACAAAGACTGCTGGAAGAACAACCCGTGTCCGTATCGAATCGCTCCATCTCACCATTCCCCCCTTGGTGCCCCCACAGCAGAACCCACCATGCAGTGCCACTAGCTGGGAAAGCAGGGAAGGCTTGGATGAATCCCCTCTGGGAGTAGGGGGAAGGGGGTAGATCATGTCCTCCCCAAAACTGCCATTAAATCTGCCTGTCCTGCTGCATTTCTGAACTAAGCAGGGCCCTTGTGACCATGGCGGGGGTGACCATGAGGAGTGTGTGCCCGAGTGCAGCAGGAAATGCTGGCCAAAGGCTCTGTGCTGCCCTTGAATGAGCCACATCCTGGCAGAGCTTAATAGAGGTGGTTGGGAAAGCAGCACCAGGTTGGGAATGCCATTGCAGCCTCTGAAGTCCATGGCAGGGGTGAAGCTGCTGCCTTCATCAGCCCCAGCAAAAGCCACACAAGTGGGAACCTGTGGGCCTAAACCAGTATTTACCATCAGAAAATAATCTCTCTCCTCTCTCCATCATGGTTCCAGTCACGAGCAGCGCATTATTTACAAGCACCTGGAAAGGAAACACCAATGTTCAGGCAGTTTCAGGCTTCCCAAATGCAGTCCCTTCCCCCTCAGGTGCCTGACTTGCCAAGGTTTAGTGCCTATAAATTTAAAGCTACTGTGTTTTCCTGCCATCTTGTATTTTATTCCTACCTTCATGGCCTTGTAAGGAGTATCACTGCACCAAAGGAGTCAATTTATGACTGATATTTTTGAGCTCCAGTTTCAACAGCCACATGAAAACAACAGAGAAAAAAAAATTTCACTTTGTTGGTGGTTTTTTTTGTTCCAAAAAATACTGTTTTACCCATGGGAGCTGCAGAGGGGAGTGTGGAGGGGATACCAACCCTGCCTCTCATGTGCTGCATTTGACACCTTCCTGGGAGGCTGGGAAAGACTCTTCAGTGGTGGCAGAAGGAAGCACTGCAGCAGGATGAAGGTGGCTGTGTGGAGCACAAGCACTCAGTGAAGGCCACCAGCACTTGTCTTTCCCCCATGAGGTGCTGGAGTTGTCTCTCCCCATGGCACAACTGCTCATTCCACTGCCACATCCTGCTGATACTCATTCCAGGGCAGCTCCAGGCCCAGGGCTGCTCCCCTCCCTCCTCGGGAGCACAAGCTAATAGGAGATTTAAATGCATGGAATCATGTCTGAGGAGCCAGATGGGACAGGCAAAGCCTGATGTCAAGTAATGCCACAGCATCCTCCTGGAAGAGGCTGCGACCTCAGATGTCTCCCCAAATTATGTACAAACACATTTAACACTTCCATCTGAAAGCAACCAGCACATTCCACACACAGCAAAGGAGTTAAAAACAAACAAACAAACAACCTCATCAACACAGGAAGCTTCCAACAAAGCTATATATAAAACATGATTGATATTGGTTAATTGAAACCTGCCCATCACCTTGTTTTGGGGCAGTAAAAACACAGTGTGTTTTTATTTCACCTTGATTTACACTGTCCAGATTGAGGAGCTAGAGACATGTGACCAAATTTGCTGGGCTCTACATTGTTTTGGTCTGAAATCACTAAAAACCACAGGAGTCTGTGCAGAAGAGGCATCTCTGTAGCACTTTGTGAGGATTACAGTGACCAGTCCCTTCTCTCTGGGTCCATAGGAGCCTGTCACAGCACAGCCAATGTCATGAAACTCCTGCAGCTCCCTTGAAACTCATCCCAGATCTGTCCAAAACTTGGATCGGGCTCATAAACCTCAGACAAGTTTTCAGCTGATGATGAATTAAGGTACAAAGTGAATATTTTCTCCTCCTGGAATTTGTTATTAAAAGCCCTGAGTTTCCAAAGTGGACAAATAGTTCCTG
Source organism: Entomyzon cyanotis (assembly GCA_024500445.1). Classification (NCBI taxonomy): domain Eukaryota; kingdom Metazoa; phylum Chordata; class Aves; order Passeriformes; family Meliphagidae; genus Entomyzon; species Entomyzon cyanotis. The sequence goes on along the minus strand of JAKEPQ010001026.1, from coordinate 9,278,477 downwards.
AGTAATTAATTACCTTCCCATCTCCTCTTGATGCCGCAAGCCATCCATTAATGGATACCAATCATCCAAAAGGCACTTAATACCTGACCACTTTTCTTGAAATTTTGGGGGTGGTGGAATTTTATTGGTTTATTTTAACAAGAACTGCTTGCCTTGTACCTCCGTTGGAAGCAGCTTGTTCCAGATATTTGACATTTGGAGGTCAGGATGGATACAGGTCTTGTGATCTCGCTTCATCCCTCACAGAAAAATGCACAACTTGAAATGATGTTGCATTTTGAATCCTGTCACTGGAAAAAAATTCCTTATTTTCTGGGGGGAAAATAAATAAATCAGCCATCCGAATCTATCTGGGAAGAAGCGATTTTAAATTTCTTATTTATTTCTTTCAGGACCTTTTTCAGCCAGCTCTGGTTTGGAGTGCACCCAGACATATTGGAGCTGAGCTAAACACTTCAGAGCAGTGCTTTTAAATCTGGAAAGAAGCCCCCAGTGAAATTTAAAAGTGACACTTGGATCCAATAAAGTTACAGGTGTGCTCCTTGACCACTAAGGTTCTGGGAACACCTGTGCTTCTGTTTGCTCTTGCACAAGGGGCAATCCCAGGTATTGGGGGATGTGAGCATAAGAATAATGTGAAAAAAGCCACAAGGAGCAGAAGGCAGAAAGAAAAGGAGCCTCTCCTGTGCCGTATGGGCTTTAAAGTGATTTATTTTTAGCCTGCAGTTTGCTGCTAGAGCCTCTCATCCGTAGCTTTTAAGGCTGTTACTGCTGAGGTCTCACCTTGTCTGAGGTTTAAGGGATGCTATGCCAAATCTGGGTTGCAGAAAGACACCACTGTAGAACATAACAAGTGCATTATATTCCACTTCCATACACAGCTAACAAATTTATAGGTTGTCTACAAAACCTTCTCTCTTTCATCCCTGTAATTACCTTCTCTAAAATTCACCAGGCAAGGGCAATAATTCAAATAACCTCCATTTCCCACTAACCTAAATGTTAATCCTAGGCTGGCTCCTGTGCTTCAGCAAATCTCTTCTGACCTTGCAGGTGGGAGTATGATGCTGTTTAAGAACCTCTGCCTGTCTGAATCTAAATCAGAGGCACATGGGTGAGAGCAAACCAGCTCATGAGGTACAGAGAGCCCCCCGTGCCTAAATTCAGCCATGCTGATACCCTTGATTCTCTCTGTGCAGACACCTAATGGGAAACAGATCCAGGTGGATGACAATTTATACCGAGAAACTGCCTCTTAATGCCAATATCACAACAAAACTTCACTTTTCTTCTGCCCATTCTTAGTCCTAACTATTTATGCTGCAAGTTTTTTGAGGCAGAAAATTCTAATTCCTGGACCCACTTAGTGTTAAGGGATCACAAATGCAGCATGAGATTCCAGGCTGTAATAAGGCAAGTAATAAATAAAGTAAGTAATAAAATATTTATCTTCAACGGCCTTCTGTGCTTGCATGCTCTGCAAAGGAAACCATCAAAAGCAGAGCCATCAATTTACAGTTGGAGTCTTCAAAAGGAACAAAACCATGTGCCATATCTACATCTCTCAAAAAAAAAAAGTTTGCACACCTTGACCCATTACAGAACATTTTCATTTCTTGAATCATCATCATAATTTCTTTCTTTCCTGCAGGAAAAGTTTCCTTGATGTGCAAAGCCCTGCATGCCCATAGGGCCTGGACTTATGGAGTCTCCAATGTTGCCCAGACTGCAGGATAACTGGTGCTAAAACAAGGCTTCCTGCCACTCTTACTATCAGCTACACCAGAGCTAATGCTGCCGGAAAGATCAGCATGTCCCTTTCCAAGCATTACCCAGGAAGGTTGTTGTACTCATAACCTGTAATGGAGCAAGGAAATCAGCCTTGTGCGATGCATTTCTCCCTTGCAGATGCAAGGGAAGGACCAGGTGCCTGTGCTTGCTGGAGGGAGGTGTCAGAGCAGGAGGTGCAGAGCTTCTCCAGCAGCAGCACATGGAGCCCAAACACCAGAAAGCCCTGGAACAGTGTGCTCTGCAGAGCATTTCCTGCACTGCCAGGTCTCAAGAGCAGCAATAGCCCACTGGTGCTGATGCCAGCATTGCCTTTTTCCAGGAATACCAAGGCACAACCCATCCCTGCACCCCAGAGCCCTTGGGATGGCCACTCAGCAGGCCCCTGCATGGCACAGCACGGTGCCTTTCCCCAGCAGCCTGCAAAGGCTTCACCAGCACACAAACACCACTGGAATGCTTCTGGAGGATGCTCAGGTGCAAAGGGCTGCTGGACAGTGGTGGCAGGAGAGGGGACAACTCCTGCACACTCAGCTGGAAGCAAAGCTGTGGGACCCCTCCCAGTAGTGCTAGCCCAAGGGATACTGTTTGTATGTCTGGCCCATCACATCCCAGTTTTGGGGACGAGCAGGGGCTGCAGTCTTGGAGAGGCAAACACTCTCCACCAAATCATCTGGTTTCAACCAGTGCATCTCCCCAGTGAGCAAGGTACACAGACAAGGGACCTTCCACCCTCCCTCTCTGGATCTCCTGACTCATGTCTTATTTTAACAAGGCAATTAAATTGTTTAGTAGCTAACAAAGAAGCTACCCAGGAATTTCTGCCTATTAATCTCTTTGTGCCACACTCTGGGGTTTTCTTTTGTTCAAGATACAGAGAAATGCAGAGCTGGGCAATCCTTGACTAGGGAGGAAAGAGACCATGCATGTGGCTGGACTTTATGAAATACAAGATTTTACAGGAATGGCATTATGGTTGGGTGTGGAACTGTAACACAGCACCAAGGGCTTGCCAGCAGTGGGGCAGCACTGGGGAATGTTTGGAGTTTGCACAGCAGGGGCATCTGCCAAGGTTAAGGATGCTACAAGCACAGGGAGGGCTCTCTGGAGCCACTGGCCCCAGGGAAAGCTTCAACATGGACCCACAATCCACACAACAGATTCAGACTCTTTGGAAACCAACATCAAGAGCCAGACAGGCAGGCAGGAAGGAAGAAATCCTGAAAGGAGTGTTTCCAACACTGAATGACCAATATGAGATGGCTCTGAGCTGGTCACACAAACACAACTTTCCTCTTGCCTCTATTGAGATAATCAAGGTTAAAAGCACTTAGTAAAAGACCTGCAACCTTGAAAAATGAATACACTTTCTGCAGTGTGCCAAGGCGGCTCTTTTCTCCATGTCAGCAGAAAGCCTCCTGTGCTTCCTTCTGGAATAAAACTGAAAGAGCTGAAGCTGCAGCTGGCCAGACCATGGAATGGGATGGAGGGTCCCACCCCACCCACTAACAACTGGGCACTGAGCACTGGCAAGTGGAATGGTGCTCAAAGGCATTGTGTGTGCCCTCAGAAAGGATGGAGAGGAGTTCCTGGTGTCTCAGGCTTTTATTGCACAGAAGGAGAAATAAATAATCAAAAGGCTGAAATTATCAGAGATGAAACAAAGTGAAAGGCAGTGATTTCCCCCTCCTCCTTATGTCAGAACTGATGTGTGGTGCTGGGGCTAAACTCATCTTGCTAAAGCAATTCTGAATCATCTGTCCCTTCAGCCAGGAGATGCTCTTAGTGGGCCCAGCTATTTTGTCAGGTCTCAGGTCTCACATCAGAAAGGATGTGGGAAATAACTATGAACAGCTTCTAAGACATAATTTCACAGTTTTACAGAACAGGTCATTATTCTGCATTACTGCATTCAAATGTGCAATTTCAGTCGTGAATATACTTTATAATCTTCTTGTACTTGCCACTGATTCTGGCCTATTGTCTAACGCCTTAAAGTACTTTCTAAGACCTTGGTAATTGAAATGCTGAGGTAGAAAATTACTGTATTACAAGCAGGGAAATTCATGCCGAGAGGAGAAGTGAATTGACCTGGAAGGTCGCATCCATCCGTGGCACAGCTGGGAGTGGGGCACCAGCTCCTGCTGTCAGCGTCACTGCTCCCAGGCAGAGCGTCCCCAGTCACCCAGAGGACATCTGAAATGGGGTGTTGTAAGCTTTTAGAGCGGCAACCGCTTTTAGAACTCAATAGGGCTTATAATTGAATTCTTTAAAAGGGTTATACTGTCCTCAGTAACTCATCACTTCCCTGGACTGGTCCTTTCATTTCCATTTTTCCCCCTCATTTTGGTAAGATTTGAAACCCATCAATGCTGTAGTTTGCATAAACAAACAAGCCCCAAATACACAAATAGCTATTCACATCCTTTGTGCGTACATTCAAGTATTTCACAAGGCACCCGTGGCAGCCATTAGCACTTTAAATGCTTTTTGAAGTAACGGATTGATTTTCTTTTTTCCGCATGTGTCCTTCACTGAACTGGCTCCCAAATTCCTCTCTGCTGATGAGGGAGGACTGGTGATAGCGATCCCGTGAGGCGAAGTCTGCGTTCTCCTCGGTGAGCTGCCTGGTCTCCATGCCTACTGTTGCAAAGGACGGAGTCACCACGATCTGCTCCTTGGGAGATGGCCTTCTCCTGCAAACAGAGAAGCAGAGGTGCCTGCATCACCCCTTGGTTGTTATCCATCACCAGCCGTGCTCTCGGCTGTGCAAACAAGGCAGGGTGATTCCAGAAGAGGCTAAATCCTCCTCGGTGCCCTTTGGAGGCACAGAGCTAACCTGAAAGCAATTTGCTTAGAAGGCACACAAAAAATGTTCTCCCTTTCCCCAATAAACACTGCAAAATATACATTTGCCTAACAAATGAGCTTTCTCTTTGGATATTGACTACGGCAAACACCTTCCACACTGTGCAGGAGAAGAAGGAGCACAAACCATTTATAATGAAAAACATCCTTCTTATAGCTTCCTAAGCAATAAAAAAATTACAGTAATTTTGGTAACTTTTAAATAAAATGGGAGATTTTCCTGCAATCTCTTCATCCCAGAAGCTGATTTTAAGAAAACCTTATTGGCATTTTTAAATCAAAACTACAAGACAAATATAGCACCGACTAAGACCTCATCAAGCACATAAGAGCCTTAGAGGTGTCAAGAACCCTTGGCTGCCTCCAACTCCCTTGCCGTCTAATGGGATTTATTCTTTTTCTCCAATTCATTAAAATATCTTGACTGGATTTCAGGAAAACAGGGCTTAGAAAAAAACTGTCAATTACTTCAATGCAATTTCTTGCAGCACAACATAGATGGGCTTCAGAATGTCCCACCTGACTCCCAAGTGGAGCCCAAGTTGTCTTTGTGCCAGTATGAGCAGGACCCCTGGCATAGGATAAGGAGACCAAGCTGATCCAGAGATTGCACTCTTTGAGGAGAAAGAGGATCAGCTTCTGCCTTGGGCACTTGCCAGAGCCCCCTCAGCCCTCCTTGGCAGGGTCTTTGCTCATCGATTGCACTGATCAAAGCACCAAGGACTCTGTTTGGGAACCCAAATATAAAATCCTCTGGTGGCAACAGCACCTCTCCACACAAGAGGTGGGGCTGCCTCCCTGGGAGGGGTGTTTTCTCCTTTCCACACATGGTAATTCCCCATGAAGCCTCACACGTCAATGAGCCTCCCGTGGGGATTTCTGACAATGGGCAGGAGTGGACTGAGATGCACCAAAGGACAGCTGGGAGGAAAATGCTATTCTGTCATCATAGATGCTCCAAGCTAAAATGACCAGTCATAAATCTGCCAGTGACAGAGCCTGGGCTGATACCCTCCTCCTCGAGGCTCAGCCCTTCACCTGTTGAGAAGATCCAAGGCATCCAACATGAATACTTCACTGAACCCAGGGAATTTTTCAGAGGCTCATACCTTGTGCCGACTCTTTAGGTCTGTGTGCATGTGAGTGTGAACATCCTGCAGCAAATGTACTGTGAATGCTGCTCTCCTAGATTCTTAAGTACTTTGGATCTGTAAGCTAGGCTTGTAAGTGAGCTGCTGTTGTGCTGTAGAAAATTCCATAATAATCTTTTGTTAAAGTGTTTAAATTAAGCTATAAATTAAATGCTGTTATGTCTAAGATCTGCTTTGGGGACCTCAGAGAGGTCCCTCACCCCTGGCTTCTCTCCCTGAGAAACTCTACTACCAAAAGCATGTGGTCATGTTACAGGAGCTGTGGGCAGAGGCGGGACCTGGCAGGACAGACCAATGTGCTTAATTGCATGGACTTTTATTTATTTTAAAGGAACCACCAAACTGGCACATGTAATGCATGGCAGCTTGTGTTGCACAGTCCTTGCTAGACTGTTTACTCACTCCAATAAAAAAGCAAAAATAGCAGCCCAACAGACTGAGAAACTCAAAGCCCACTGCTCAGAGGCAGAGGTGGTCATAAGCTGCTATAGGAAACCAACATGATGGAATTAATAATTAATAGCATCAAATAAGATTAAAAAAACTAGTTAATAACCAACCAAACAAAACCTTCAAAGTTTTCTGTGAATCAAAACCCCAAGACAATGCTACTGCAGTCCCATACAAACTCAATGCTGAACGGTTCCCTCACCAAAGACCCTGTTTATCATATTTGCCCTGCAGTTATTGCAGCTCCCCCACCCCAGATTTTCTCTCTGAAACCTGAACACAGCTCCATGTGTGCCTGTTCCACCTCTACCTGAAGAATTTGCTTTCAGTGAATGGTGGGTTGAAGAGAAGGAGTCTCCAGGTTCTCATTTCCTTTCAGATTTTCCAGTTCAACCTGAGCCATAAAGGTTGAGCACAGACCTTTGGGGTAAGATAAAGCTTCAGGCACCAAGATATGGTTATCAGCTGACATTCCCACATACAAAGCAGAGGAGACTCCTGCTTCCCCACATGCACAGCCAACCACATGCCAGGCTAATAGGAGCAAGCAGCTCTTTTTACCCTTAAGTGAGAATAACTCTGAGTATGCAAGAAGGGGCAGAAAGACTGCTTAAGGTAATAAGTAAGTCAATTCTTCCAGCCCTCTCTGTGCACATTAGTAGGTCATGGGAACAATGAGCAGCATGTTGGTCACTGCCAACTGACTGGTACCAACCTGCATGAAGTGATCAAAACCGACTTAATCCAGCCAAAGAAACTGAAATTTGCTGCTGCTCCTATGGAGAAAAGGCACAAGAAGTCAGTATGCTGCTAATTCTCTCATAATAGCATTACACCACTGAATTTTTGCATAAAATCTCAAACCAGCACGCTTGTTATTAGCCTGTGGTAGTTACAGATTTTGTGATAGTGAGAACATTCCTGCAGTCTTCCTACATGCTGTGGCTTTTAAACAACTGTCAAGAAATGAACCCAAATTTCCCATGGAGAACAGCTATCTGTTCCCAGCCCGACAGCTTGTTAAACCCCAGCAAACATGAGCAAAGCACAGACACCCACTGCAGTACCTTTTACTCCCTGGGCTGCAAAAACCATTCCCACTGCAGGGATGGGGAGATGGGAGGAGCCATTCAGCCAACCTCAACCAGGTTGGCTGTGCTCTCACCATTCATTCCCACTTGTCTGACCCCACGGAGAGCTGGCTTAGGTTACACCAACCCTGATTTCTTTTCTGATTTCTCAGTAGAGTTAGTTTCCTGCACTCACTCCCTGCAGGGGCAGGGAAGTGCCAGAGCTGGAAGCAAAAGCAGCAGGAGAAGTTTATGGTGAGGGACAGGGAGAGCCAAGATCTGTCAGCTGCTGGATTTGTCTTAGCCTGCTGGATTTGTCTTAGGCAGCTGGGGGGGAAGAGAGAGGAGAAGGGATGTGTCAATCCCAGGGCATTTCTCCTCCTAAGGTCTTCATCTAGCCCCTAATCCAGAGCATCTCTCAGGCCTGTGTCTCCCAACCTTTCCAGTCAGAAGGGCTGTTTGACCCTTTGAAGAACAAACTCGCAGATCATCGGAAGCCTTGTGACTACAAAATAACATTCCCTCGCAGCCAAGTAAAAATCAGGCTGAATTTTGAGCATTCACTTCTTAGGCTTTCAATGCCATGCATTGTATTACTGTATGCATGAGAATGCACGTGCAAAAGAAACCAAGAAAAAAATGTCTAATCATGCTGCTATTTCTCAGATCAGCTTCCAAAATCCTCTACACACTGACACAGAAATTCTTACTAATTTTTGGTAAATATTTCAAAAGCAGATTACAGAGATATAATACAGTGAGTATACAAAGGCAAGAAAGATTCCAACACCTGACAACATTATGTTTTGTTTAATATATGGGGGCCATAAACAACTTTTTAAAAACTTAAACATATATTTCAAAAGATAAAAAATTAGCAACTACTATTCACAGTCTCAGTTCTTTTCTACTATCCCCTACAGATCCATAGAAAGGAAGTAACTTAAGAGTAGAAAAAGAACAGTTGAGCAATGTTTGGATGGTGGCGGTTAGTTTTTGGTTTCTCATCACCTATGCTTCTGAAATCTAGTACTTACTTACCTACTGTCTAATAATATTTCACCTAAATAAACCCAGGTAGCTATTTCTGCATTGCATATGAACTCAGGCTCTTCATTTTTCCCATCCTGGAAAACAAACTGCACATGCAGGCATGCACTCAGCTCTGTAGGCACACACCTACCTGTGTATACATGTATGGATGGATGTATATACTCATGAGCAGTGAGGATGTCCACACCATGTCCCTGCAGAGACACAGAGCAATGCAAACCCCCTACAGAGCCAAGCAGCTGTAGGCTCCCATGAGCTGCTTGCTGAATGTGCTTCACTGTTCAATTTTGAACTCGTTTAAGCCGATCACATGCACAGATCTTTCTAATGCCCTCTGCCTAAAAGTATTTTCCCAGATTACGTTCCCAACATGTTCAACGTGTTTAGCTCTGGAATCAAAAGGCTCTCTTGTTCCACAGTTATGAATGCTGAGATTTGATGAGACACTCATCATAATTCCCATTTTCCTTAAAGTCCTCTCAGGTGGGTTTAGATTGATTAAGCTTATTAAAACTTATTTACAGCAGATTTTTCTCATTGCTGTGATATTTACATTTACAAACTGCCACCCCTATCAAGTCTTAGCATCTGGTTTTTCCATTCAAAGTAGAATTTAATAAAGCAATAAGCACAATGTTCAAACTATCAAACCAATGCTAGTAACAGTTAAAATTCAATAGAAAATTAAAGACTCAGAGAGAAAATGTATTAAAACTAGCCATGAAACAAAACCTCATAGTTCACTGTGTCACCTGCATATTAAACACAAGAGTCTCAATTCCTAATTAAGTTAAATTAAATTTTAATGAACTTTTAAGTAGGTTTAATAAAAACTCACCAAGAGGGAGTCCTGGGCTCACTTGGCCAATGTAGAAATACAGAATAACCACTGCTCCCAGGCTGACAAGGGTGTAGATCCACTGAATGACAAATATGATGATGAGAGACACAATTGCCTGTTGGAAAGACACAGTTTGGGGTTACCCCAGAGTCTGGGAGGTAAGACCAAGCTGACAACCTGACAGTCATTTCTCAGCAAAGCCCAGTTTCCCATGTTACTGGGAGCCTCATTTGATCTCACCCTTAAAAGGAGGGACAGCACAGGTTTACAGTGTCACCTTCAGCAGCATGGAGGTAGCTCCAGTGAGCTACCCTGAGTCCCAGAGCCAGTGTGGGTCTCTGCTTGGGCTCCTCCAAGAGAAGTATCCAGAGGCTCACCAGCTCAGGAGGAGATTTGGCTCAAGTTGCATGGGACCAGGGGCAGAGGTAGCATCTCCATGGGAGAGGCTGGGAAAACAAGGTACAGCTACAAAGAAAGAGCTAAAAGGGTCCTAACTGACACAATCAGTGAAACTCAAAGAGAGAGGGCAGAGGGGAGAGGAGTCAGCATGTATAAACACATCAAATTTTTGCTTTTGTGATTTCATTTTGCATCATCAATCCCATCCCAGCTCTGTTGCCACCTCCTCCCAAGGCTGATTTTTGACAGGAAACCAAATCTGCTTTAATGAGCACATCAGTCACCTGTGTAAGCAAATTCCCCTGAGAAGGCAGAGAGCTGATGGCTCTGCCATGACATGCACTTGGGAGCCACGTTAGGTACAAGCCCAGGGATGGCATCAGCACACAACCTCCTAAAATATCATCCTAAAGAGGGGCCACCACTGCCAGCCCACCCCTGGTGCTGTAGCCCAGTGGGATCCCTCACCAGGAGCTGGCTGCTGGCAGCAGCAGCAGTGAATTTGAAAAGTAGGTGTCAAACTCCATCTGAGGATTAAAATAACGGGGTTTGGTGGTGGTTTGAGTGGGTTTGTTACATTTTATGCACAGCTATGAAATCCTCATCCATGCAGCAAAGCCATATGGCTCATTCATTATGCATATCTGACCCTTTTCCTGTCATCTGCCCAGTAATCCATCTTCCCAAGATGAATTTAAGTGTCTTAAACTTCTCAGCAGCTGGAGGCAGAAGCTATTTAAAAGTTATTTAAAGTAACATGCTGTAGGAATGCTCTCCTTTCCTCCCTCAAAAGATGGAATTTCACAGCCGGGCTGCTGGTATCAGGAGGTCAGCACTAATGAAACCAACCCCACCCCAAGCCTGCAGAACCTGGCTGGTGAATAAACGCAACACAGCTTTGAAGATGATGTCTCAGTCCATCCCACAGCAAGACAGGTGAAAAGAGGGACACTGATTTTTTTTCCCATGCAACCATGCATCTTTAAAGACCTAAGATTCCAGACTTTGAATTTGTACTTTTGGGTTGGGACTTTTTTGTTTGTTTGTTTGCATTTTTTCCTGTTACTATTCAATTTGCCATCAGGTTTTCCCTGAATTTGAACTGCTGGATGCATGGTACCTTTAGTATTTAAATTTAGGTGACTTGGAATACTAGAATCAAAAGCCATTATTTAAAATATTGAAGTATTTACATTGCAGTATGTGAAGAATGTCTCTCTGTTTTCTACAATCACAAACCACTGCTCAAAATAAAAGAAAATTACTTACACCAGCAAAGGAAATCCAGTGACTGAAAAATCTGGAGTAGAAGGAATCTGGTATTTGCTGTATTTCCAGTTCTGGATTTTGTTGCTTTATAGATGTTTCTTCAGAAAAGAAAAAAAAAAAAAAAAAGATACATTAGAAAGGAGTTATAATGTGGGGTTTTTCCCTCTACTTTACATTACCAGATTCCAAGAACCAAAGCAAAAATTTTAGCTGATAGATGTGTACGACAGAGTTAAACCAAAACCTCTCAATGAAAACTGAAAAGAAGTGCAAGAAAAACCCCAAAAACTTGCCAGCTCTGGTACTAAGTCCATTTGAAGGCCACACCTGTCTACCTCTGCCTCAATTTCACAATTTGCAAAATGAGAAAAATACGTTTCTCCCTCAGAGGGGTTTAGGAAGCTTAACTGACTAATGCTGATGAAACACTCCAGCCCTGGGAATGCCAAACTCCATGCTCACCCAGTGTATCAAACACCCACATCACCAACAGGACAAATCCAGACCCTCTCCTCTGGATGCTGAGTTTCAGACTCCACCTGTGCTGTGGGCACCACTGCCTTTTGGTAGCCTGAGCTTTAGACTCACACAGCTGCATCCATCCTACCCCACACCAGGATGAAGTAAATCCCAAGATAAACCCAAACCCTTATTAATGTACAGCATTCAGCATGTCTGTGAAGAATTATGAGCACATCGTAAACAACCCAACACTAAATTTAGTCCTGCCTGCTTTCCTGTGATTAATCTTCTGTAGGAAATTGCATTGGAACTTCTCCTGTGATGCACTGCAATGAACTCTACCCTCACCTGGAATAAATGATATTATTGCTATGAATCACTGAATGACAGCCCCACATAAAGCTCGTTTCACGCCTGCCTCCAGGAAAGCACCAGGAGGACCAAGCTTATAAACAATTTCCTCTGAGCATGGCGATGTCCATCTCCTGCAGCCCTTACCTTCTCCCCTCGGGCCAGGGAGCATCATCACTTCCCTGCAGAACTGTTCCCCCTGCTCCAGTGTCCTGGGCATGTGCTGGGCATCCGCAGCAGGTGATGAGCACAGAGCTGCATCCCACTGACTGCCCTGCTCATCCACCTCCTGCTGGCTCTCGTGGGGCTCTGTGGTCTCATCCCAGCTGTACTGAGCCAGGGGAGCATCGTGATGGAGATCCAGGAGAAAGCTGTCTTGTAATGTCTGCTTGGCTGGCTTCTTTGCCTTTTTTCGTTTGACCTTCTGGGTTAAATTCTCAGCTCCTTCTCTTTTGCAAGTACCTGGCTCACTAAAGAATGGTTTAAAAATCTGGTCCATGTCTTTTTTGAATTCGAGCAAGGTGCCAATTGACCTGCTTTGAATCACCCCATCTGCTGCACGGCTGGGGGGCTTGTTGAAAATTAAAGGCTGGGAAGAGGGAGCAGGTCTAGCAGTTCCCATCTGGGTCTCATCAGGTCTCTGCTGAATGTTGTAGCTTAAGGATACTGAGAAATAGGAATAGTCCACAGCAATGTAAGTCAACATGAATTGGATGGTGACTATGGGAGCAAGAACGTTCACTTGCCCAATGAAGACAAAAGCCATGGTGATGAGGCTTGTTAAGCAAATCGCAGCCACTGGAGTCTTGTTGGGGCCTTTCTAGTTCATAAATAAAACGAAATTACATTTAAATTAATAACCATGGACCTCACCATGAGGATTCCTCACTTGCTCAGCTGCCATGTGTGATTACCTGGGCTGTCTGCAGCACCCCCTTAGTCATGAAATACATGCATGCATGTGCAAACAGAGGCTCACAGGCTTAATAAATTAAAGAACAGGCTGGAAGCCAAATGCTGTTGAGCTCCCACCTCATTCCTGAGCCTTACTCAAGCTTTGTCTTCGGTAAATTCATCCACTCTCACTCATATCTCCATGGTGAAACAATGTCATTAAAGCAGCAATAAACCTTCAGAGAGATTTGTGGGGCTTGTGGGAAGTCTGGCAATAAAACGTGTTAATTAGAGTTAACTGTTCATCTCTAATTATTCCACAGGACTCTGCATCACTGCCTACCCAAAAGGCTCCCCATGCTGCCCTTGCAAAAGCTCTGCATGGAGCAGTGGCACTTTCACATCAGCAGCTTCTGGCCCTGGTGAGGAGGCTGGAGGTGGGATTCAGCCCCCAGCAATGCTGGGCATGTGTCAGGAGGGCAGGCAGCCAGGAGAAACACTGCCTGCTCCTCTCCTTTGGGGTGGGGTGAAGGCAGGGAAAGGAGAGGGAAAAGAGAGACAAAACAAAGAGCATCAGGGGTGGAAATACCTGAACATTTGGCTCATGAACTTTAATCCCAGGTCTAATATGCCCTTCCTGGGATCAGGCACCATCTTGCCATTTTGCCACTTGAGAAACCTGTGCAAGACCTTGCTGGAAAATATCATACAAGACATCTCACAAAATATCTTACGTTTTCACTTAATTGCATTTACTTCTTCAATAAATGCACAGCTCGAATGGAAACTCTTTGTTTCCTCCACTCTTATTTATTAATAGAAAAAGGGACCAGCTCTGGACCATTGGATCTTTTCAGAATGAATAGAAATACATCTCAGGGACAAAGGAACACAGATCTCAGAAGGCATCTTTGGTTTCAGAAAGATGTACTGAGATGGGGAACAGATGGGATGATCTCAGGATGCATCTGGCTTGGGTTTAACTCTACAGAAAACATTTGTGTCCTTCCAATCAGCTGGGGTTCTGGTGACCACACCACCTTCTTCAACCATGGAAAAGAAGATCTGATATGAAATAGATTGGTAAGGACAAATTCAATGTATTTACTTTCCATAAACAAAATCTAAAAAAATTCCAAGGTGGCAGAGAGAAAGAAGAGGGAAAAGTGATCTGCCTTCAGTTTCTCTCCTCTTTTTGAGCCCTTCCCATCATGGCACTCTGCCTGGAGTTCGGAGCAGAAAATTTGACAGGAAGACAGAAAACTATCAAAGAGAGGGAATCAGCTTTGCTAAACCACTGAGAATTTCACAAGGGTTGCCAAGGGGAGAATGACCTATTCTGGGATCACCTAAAAACTGCCTTCAGGAGCTGAAAGTTTTTGCAATCATTATTGTTCCTGCTTTCCCTACAATTATTTCAATTATTTTTGCTATTATTATAACTTTTACTTTAGAAGATTACTTTGAGAAACATAAAACAATGGAGATAAAATTGTTATCCTTCTAAAACATTTAAATATTTTAAAACCTTCGTAAATACCAATATTGAAAAGTACATTTCTGTATTTACAAGCTGCTCTGATGGAGCAAAGCATCATAAGGCTTTTTCAGCCACTCTGTACAGACAGTTAGACACTGCAGGTTACTGAGAGTGATGGAATTATTTTCTCCCAATTCAGAAAATGGGAAAATCATGTATAGATGTTTAGCCCAAGACTACAGAGTCCTTGGTGACAGATACTTTGACTGATTATCAGTAGAATAACTCGTGTATAAAGATTATTCACAAAGCAAGGAAAAAGCTTCTTGTCACATTCCAAGCAAGACTTTGTTTCAAGGCATATCTAAAGCTTAGAAACCCCCTAACTTAACCTTTCAAATCTATTCTTTCTTTTTATTTAATAGTATCCAAATGGCACCTTATCTTACAAAGAAATGTCCTCTTCTCCAGCGCACACAGACTGAATCTACAGCATCAAGATGAGGTTACCATAGAGTATAGGGACAGATCAAAGAAAATGTGCAGGAAAGAAGAAGAAGAAAGAAAACAGACAAAAGGTAAAGGGACAGTTATCATCCATGTCACCAAGGGCTCAGAACAGGGACAATGCACACAGGGGACAGGCAGGGAAAGGATCCCAGGCAGTTGGATGCTTGTTTTTTTTCACAAAACCACCCATTTCCTGGCTTTTCTGCCTATGCATGGGATACCAGATCCTGAGCCTTCCCCTTCTTGCACTTCATGCATCTTCCATCTCACTCTATAGACACACAGAAATCTTGGCTTCTTCAATCCAGGTGAAGGTTTGACAGCAATCCCAGGGAAAGGATGACTAACCCCATGTCCAAGGAAGGCAAGCATGGGGATCACATTCTCCTGGGCGATGCACTGCAGGATCCTGGGTGCTCCATACAGCCCTCCCATGCAGGAGGCCAGGGATGAGATGTACAGCCCTAGCAAAAACAAAAAACCCACCAAAGACACCTGGAGGAAGCAAAAAGAATGCAAATTTCATTATATTGGGCCTTAAAGACACCCAAGCAGCCTTAAATACATTAATTTGAAGAGATCACCTACATTTTGTAACATTGTTAAATGAGCAGAGCGAGCCCTGGGAAAGCAGCAATTTAATTGGTCTGTGGTATAAAGTGCAAGCAATTAATACAGGAAAATTATCCCATAAAAGTAATTTAATACTGAACATCCTGTACCGACAGAACCATTTTACAAGCTCATATCCAAGAAATTCTTTGTCACTTGGAGCAATTGCAGCAAAGCAGCAGCTATTAGAGTCCCCTTAAGTAACTGGGAGTGAGTTTATTTCAGGCGAGATCACTTATATACAGAGCACATCATACAGGAAAAGCTGCCCAGGCTTCCCACCATCCAAAACAGGAAGACAAACCCCTGTGTCTCAGAGGGGAAAACCAATCCTGAAAGAAAACCCACAGTAAAACCAAATCAAAATTGCCGCTTAAGTAAATGGCATCTCAAAAAACACGCTCCAAAGGATATAATACAATGACTTTATTTTCCTGTCTTCAATGAGAAAAGAATTTCCTTTGGACAACATGAAACTTTAAAAAAAAAAAAAAAATTAAAGCCATTGCGCTAACAAGGCTGGTTTTAGAACTGCTTTTTGGTAAACCCTTTCAAGCTGGGAGCATCTCCAGCAGGTGTGGAGGGAAAGGAAGAGCAGCTCCTGTTCTGTCACACAGAAGTGAGAACTGGGGCCCCCCTAAGCAGGACCCTACTGTCAAGAGCTGCAGGCACAGACAGCATATCTAAAAAACCCCACCCAAATACACAAAACCCCACAATATAAACATTGTGCAAGAAAGCTTTCAAATGGGAGAGTTCCTGGCACCACAGTGTAAGGATATGGACAGAAAAAATGGAGGAAATCAAGGTCTAGGGGCACCTGAGCCACCCCCAGCAGCCAGGCACAGAGAATGGCAAGGCATGGGGGTAACACCAGCACAGAGGCCAGGCAGAGAGAAAAACCCCACATTCTGGCCCAGATCCAACATGCCCATACTCCTCTGAAGCAGTGCTGGAGGTGCAGACAGACATCGGGGGCAGAGGATGTCACCAAGTGCAAGTCCCCTGCATCCCCCCTGTCCTTTGCTCCCACCACTCCTCCTGTGGAAAATAAGGTCTATATGAACATGGGTCCTCCCAGCTTCTGCCCCTGTTGAAGTCAGGTGGCACATGCTTTATCAGAAGGAATTATAAAATTTTACATGGCTAAACATGATTCAAGCTACATCTGACTTTTTCTTCTCTATGAAATCTGCAGGCAGCAAACAAGGAGATTGGGTAAAAAGCCATAAAGAGCTTGCTGTGGGGGAAGGCATGTAAAATTAATGCCATGATCCAGAACTGTTCAAACTTCCTACCACAACATTTCTTTTCCCCATGAAAATCCACTTGGCCTTGTGAATTGTATCTTGTGGGACAGAGGGAACCTGAGGCAAAGATGAGCAGATACCAGCTCTGATCAGACCAACAGACAGACACTCAGTGGGGAATCCTCCCTTCCCTCTCCTCTAATCCTATCCTGCTCTGAGAAATACTTGGAAGAAACAAACAGTTGTGCCAGACATCATATATTATTTTAGCTGCCAAAAATGCTTGCATTTAAATGTGCTACTTGACATTCAAATCAGGGTTAGAGGGGAAGAGTCCCTTTCACCGAGGCTGATGAAAGGTTTTGCTGTGGGTTTTTAACACAGAGTGTGAATACATTGCAAGGAATTGGCAGTTGGAGCTCATTAGAAGTGAAATTACTGAATCTCATTTCTATGTTTAAAGAGCCAAACAAATATTGTAACAGAGAAAAGCAGCCAAGCACTTGCTCACCTGTGATAGAAAGGGAGAGTTTGGAGAAGTAATGATCTCTCCCCCCTCCCTCTCTCCAAAGTCATTAAAATCTAAAGCAGTTTGTAATAACTCAAAGAAGAAACATGAATATTGGGATTGCACCATTTGTTTTTTCGATACTGGGGGAAAGAAAATTGAATTTGCTTTTTTTGGGGGGGTTGTTTATTTGCTTGTTAATTTTTTATATTTGACATTTTTAAATATCTTCTCATTCTTTACTAGGAGATTTTCATTTCCCCCCTGAGGGTTTTGAAGTTAAAACACAGCTTTAACAATCTCTTTCCCTTCAGCAGATTCATTTAGAGCTGATTCTTTTGGTTATTGCACTTTTTGCCCATCAAGCCACTGACAAAGAGGTTGCTTTACAGAAGGCAGGCTCATTCCCTTTTTTTCCTGAAACAGAAATGGGTTTTTTTACCTCAGCAGGAAGTGGCAGAGCCCTACCAATAACTGGGAGTTTATTTGGGGGGGTGGAAGAAGTTTAGAGCTGCAATTACTTAAGAAACAAAGGCAGAATTTCAAACTTTTGTAACATGATTTTGTAACATGATTTGAATCATTTGTAACATGATTTTAGATCAAAACCATGTTACAAATCAAACTATGTAAACTTCTCAACTCCAAACAAATCACAAGAAATAGTGTCAAATGCAGTGAACCCGTGCTTTTGGACAACACTGAATAACAGAAAATTAGCCCTTCAATATCCCATCCAAAGAAAGACAATGGCACACACCAAAATCTCTTGCTCTCTTTTTCGAGGTCTGCAGGAGTAAGGTTCATTGTGTGTTACCCCACAAACCCCACCTGGTGTAAATACTCTGTGTGGAATGTCTCGAGTTTAATAATCCTATTGCTCGCCCTGCAATTACAGCCAGCTAGATATGGAAATGTGAGCTTCGCTTGACTTAGTAAAGATAAGCAGGGGGGTTCTTTAGAGATTTCAATTTGGTCTAAGCTTTCACCAGCGAGAAAGGATACACTGAATAAAATACAGCATTTATCATTAGACCACATTAGCATACTTTAGCTCTTAAAGCTATTGCTGGGTGATTATGCCAAGCTTCGGCATTACTGGATATTGCTGGTGAATGCAAAGCTATTCAAATCAATTGTACACTGGAATTTGCAACAGGGAAATCCCCCTGAATTTTAATGAGGGATGCATACCCAAATTCCTTAGGCTTTTGGAAAACTCGAGCATTCAGTAAGGCAGATAGCAACCTGAAAGCACCATGATATAAAACCACAAGTTACCTTCTCTGCTATCATGAAGTCATAGCGGAGTGACTGACGAGTACAAATGGCTCCCAGCAAAAAAACGAAGACTATGTACAGAAACCACCTGCAAACAACAAAAATAAACCAATTTCTTCACAGCAAGACAAGACCATTGAGAATTCTGCCACTAGGAGAGCCAGGAGAGAGTCAAGAACCCACAAGTTGGGTCTTCAGTCATTCTGCAAGGTTCCTACATGATTTAGCTTCAAGGATAAATTTGAAATTTATTTATTTGGATAAATACTTACCCACTACAATGTGCCAGAACAGCTGCAGCACGGCTGCAGGTACCCCAAGGGGAAGCTACCAGCACTTCTGAGGTGGGCAATGGGGAAAATATCCCAGTCTGGGGACTGACCTTTAAGTAAAGCCTGTAGTAATAGGCCAAAGGGTAATGGTTTTAAACTAAAAGAGGATCAGTTCAGACTATCTTAAGAAACAAATTTTCTATGATGAAGGTGGTAAAACATGGGAATAGGTTGCCCAGAGAGGTGGTGGATGCCCCATCTCTGGGAACATTCAAGGTCAGGATGGACAGGGCTCTGAGCAGCCTGATCTGGTGGAAGAAGTCCCTGTTCTTTGCAGGGACCTTTAAGGGACCTGGAAGGGACCTTTGAAGGCCATCCAGTCCAACCCATTCTGTGATTCTGTGCTTCTGCAGGTATACAGGTCCCTCCATCTGTCAGTAACATTAACAGCACAGCCAGCCTGCCCTGCACCAGGATCCTCTGCTGGTGTTCTGGCCTTTCCAGCACTCAGGCTGGGCGATGATTTTGTCTGTAAATCCCAGAGAGCAGAGAGGGGAATGAGCACAACCTTGGACAGATGGGTACATGTGGTACTTCTGTGTCCTGTGGAATCCCTCCTCATAAAACAAGCACCAATTTCAGCAGGAATCTCTCCAGATTATGAAGATCCTTCCTTCCTGACTGAACCCTGGTACACGATTAAAAGTAATAATTTCAATCATCAATTTAGATGGCAATGAAAGCAGGCAGAAAAACCTACTGAGGGGGTTTTGGGGTTGGTTTTTTTAAAATATGTAACAGTGGAAAGTTCTCCTGGAAAGTAGCATTTCCTTGGGAAGAGCACTATTTGGTGATGCAGGACTTCTCTGCTTTCCTGGTCTTGCAGGTGGGTAGGTCATCTCACCCCTCTTGGCCTCATTTTCTTAGTAATAAAAAATACAACATTTTGATATTTGCTTTCTATTTATATAGAAAGAGAAAGCAAGGGGAAAAAATAAATAAAACAGCAATGAACAACAAAATCACCCCCTCCCAAGCCCTGGAGAACTCTGCATCCCACTCTGCAGCCAGGCTGCAGCAGCACAAGCACCTCAGCAGCAGCACAGGTCCCACCCAGCAGCGGAAGGACTGAGCACATCCGCACTAACAAACATCTCCTCTAACCCACCCAGAGTGCGTGGTGGTAATGGATGACCATTTGAATGAGAGCCATGTGTTAATTTTTCAGATGGCTGAGTAATAAAAGGTTGATGGGAATATGAAATGGATTGGTCATACTCAGGGCAGTCTCCAGAGCAAATTTTCCCCAGTTGATGACTTACGAGGTGCCAATAGCAGCCAGAGAGCCCAGAGGGATGTTGCTAGCAGGCTTCTGGAGATCTCCACTCATATTGAATCCGGCCATCACACCTGTGTTTTGCAGACACAAGTGCAATTTAGAGTCAATCTAAGTTATTGCAATATGTAATATAATTTAATCAAGCAATTCATTGATTGCTTCAGAACAGTAACTATATCACTTAATTGCACTGCCACACAGATGAGTACTGGCTCCCATCAATTGCTTGGTAAAAACTGTTCATGTCTTTAGCAGAAACAAGTCACCACTAACACGTCAAAGAGCCCTTTGTCCAGTTTGAACAGTGCTGGGGGGAAAAAGAAACAGAATGTGAACAAAACCCATCTTATCTCCATACAAACCTAACAGAGGACAACGCTGCCCAATTGTTGAAAAGAGAAATGCCACTGTTCATCAGGGCAGCACATGCAGCAGGTGGCACAACCCCCAGACCAGATGCATTACAGGTCCCTGCATTCACAGGGGACAGCCACAGCTACAAAACAGCCTGTCCTGTCCATATTAAATGATGATCACATTAGCAGAGGGAATAACAGCGCTCTCGGCACGTAGGTGGCACCTTCCAGCCAAGGGATCTGCTTTGGAAGTAGGCATTATCTCTGCCTTGCAGATAGGAAAAGAAACACTGAGAGGGCAAGCAATTGTCCCAGTGTCACGTAGAAAACACACGGTAGGACTAAGAATAAAATACTGAACTGTTATTTTAGGCCAGAGTACAGGGTATTATACAATCAGGGACGGTTCTTAGCCTAAAAAATTACCATCTAAAGACGCAAGGAAGGGAAACAGGATGAAGCAGAGGATTACAGTCTCCACATGAAGGCTAGAAAGCCAAGGTACAGATTGGTTAAGGGGCTTTGTCCATAGCTGAAGGAGGAGTCATACCAGACCTGTCAAGAAAACACAGCTTCCCCTGTTGCATTATGACAGAAGTTTTTCTAGAATACTTCAGGTATCTGCTATAAATAAAAATAAATAAATAGAAATTTGCAATTTGGAATCCTGATGAGAATTTGGACAATTTGAAGGCAGGACCAAAGACTTTAAGATGCCAACCTTCTGCCTGTCCCCGTCCCACCCCTGGGATGTCAGGCTGACGTCTTCATAAGGACACGTGGGCCAGGAGCCAGCCAGCAGTGCTGATGGCATGGTCCCTGGGGCCAGTGTGAGATCACCACAGAACAATGGGAAGGAGGATGCCAGTGCCATGGCACTCCCAGCATCTGGCAGCCCCAGCAGCAGGGGACCGACTGCACGCCAGCCCACCACGCTGCCAAGCCCAGCAGCCATTCCTCATGCTCAGAGGGCAGAAGAATGACAAAGTCAGTCTCTGCAGCTGCAAATATGAGTGACTACAGCTCTAAATCAGCAACAGCCCACTGCATTCTAAAGCTCCAACATTGATTGCTGCTTGGAAGGGTTTTTTCCCAAGATGAAGGATAGACTAGAGCTGTGGGACCAATCTCAGGGTAAAGGGGACAAACCCAAATCAGCCAGATGGACGTCTTCCCTATTCCCTATTCCCTACAGACCTCGCATGGCTGCTGATGGGCTGTCAGCAGTGGCTGTGCTGCTAATCATGGAACATGAATTCTGCTCTGCTCTGTCCCAGGCTCTGCTGTGCATCTTCACAGGACCATCTCCACATCTGCTCACAGGGAATTGTGATACCTTCCTCTCCTCACTGCCCTGCCATGAGGAGAGCATGTAAACGGGCACAAGGCACTCAAACACTGCCAAACACATCCAGGGCTTTATTTATTTATTATTAATGCTTTTTCCTTGATCATCTCGTTTTTCCCCTTGATCCATCCAGTCACCAGACATCTTTTTTCTGTCATCTCCACCCTGGAGCCAGGGCCCCAACAACAGCTCCTGGTCCCCACAGAGTCCTGGCATTCCTCAGCTCCTGGAAGAGCTTTTCTTCCAGATTCAGACCAGATTTGAATCCTTGACACCATACTGAAAGCATTACGAATCAAGCTCTTAATTTTCTCCTGGAAGACTATTTTGTGGATGTACTTCTGAACAGCACAGCTAAAAGCCTGTCAAGTGCTCTGATTTTCTCCAGATAAAGCTTCCACACAGTGTTCAAGCCTTGCTCCTTTCAAACAGCTACACAATAGGCTTAGCTGGAGATGAGAAAAGTTAGGAAGACAGAAGTCCATGGAAATGGTCACAAACATGCTAAATAAAGTCTCTGTGGACCACTCTTTGATGACATACTACTTTGCAATTCAGAGACAATGCAGAAAACTCAGAATACTTTGAATTCTTCTTCCAAAGGGAACAAACTATTGTCAGGAGGACAGCTTTTAATCTCGTGTGCTTCTTGGCCAAGTTTCTCAAACATCTGGCACCACCTTTAAATCTTCCAGCTTGAGTCACCTCTTCCTCATCCAAAGTCCTGCCTCAGCAAAGCACTGGGGAAACACCAAAATGGCATTTTCTGGACCAAACATAAAAAGTTGAAGACGTGAGTCATCGGCACAGCAATGACTGCACAGCCTGGGCTGCCTCTCTGCCTCCCTCCCACAGACCCACACATGCTCAGGAGTAGCCAGTAGATGACTTCCCAGAGCCCACATAAAGAGGATCTCGAGACTGATGGTTGACCTCCTGCCCTGCAGTGACCAGGGGTCACACCCAGGCCACTGCACACCATTAGCTTCTGCCAGGGTCCCCAGGAGGTCACCAGAGTCTCATGGGTTCCACGACCAAAGGTCAAGGCCACCAAAGAGGGAACCAACTCAGATATTCTCAGCCACTCAGGCCAAAGCCATCTCCTCTGTGTTGCAATTATGACTCTGATCAGTCTGTAGTGCAGAAGTGTGGACAATCTGGAATTACAGATGTATGGCCAACGCCAAAGCCACCTCTCCACCACCACCCAAAAAGTAACTTTCCAGACAGGATGACAGCTGCCAAAGACCAGTTCTGAGAGGGTCTTTTGCAAACAGCTGACTAAGCAACCCACTTTTCAATGAAAGGACAACCTGACTAATTAAAAAAAAAAACATCCTAAACAATCTCCACCATCCATAGCCTTGGTCACCCCCTGCCAGAGAGCTGATCTGACTCGCAAGAAGCTGCAAAATGCCTTGTCAGAGATTCTGGCTGCTCGACAGAGGAAAAACCCCACACTTGCATTTAAAAATCAGCAACACAGACAAAGTGGGATGTTCCTTCCTTCAGACACAAGGCCTGTCCCTAGGGAAATGGCCAATCCCTACTGAACTCAAGCAATCATATCTGCAGATTGTCCATGGAGAAAATTATCCACCTCTCTGTTTCAATGAGATAGCAGGCTGGATTTTCCACACTGGCTATTATCTTAGAGAGCAGCAGATAGTGACAAAGCTCCTGGACAAAGAACCATGAAAACACAGTCAACCCAGCCAGGAAATTATGGCTGAGACAGTCTGTACATTGCTGCTATTCCCAGGGTAATCTGGTCCTGGGCATCATCCAGGCAGTGGATATGTGCATTGAGGGACCACCTACACTGTGTTTTCGACAAACCATCAGCTCCACCAGCCATGGTTTGGAACTGCAGATACCATCACTCTTGCGAACGCCCAGAGCATTTTTCAGTGAGCATACTATAAAATAGAAAAGGTGGGTTTTTTCCTTCACCCAGGAGATGAAGAATGGAAAATCTTATCTAAGAATTGTAGCTAATTTTTTGAAAGGGCCAGCTTCTCCACTTATGTAAGCTGGCACCTCGCCACAGACTTCAATGGAGTTGTGCCAGTTTACATCATCTGATAACTTAGCCCAAAACTTCTAAATCTATTTGTTGTCATTTTGCAAGTGCCAAATATGGTTTATTTCAGAACTGGTTTCTATGCGATGATATTTTCCACTAACACTGCTTCAAACGACATCTTACTTTCTTGTATCACAAGGCAACACATTTCTTTCATTAGACAGAAAACCTCGGGGATTTGGTAGAAAAACACTTTTTGCACAACAGAAAGGGCATTTATCTTAATTTTGAAAATGCACTGACGGCTGTGTGGCTGCTGCTGGGAGCTGACTGTGGGCAGGCAGCTCCTGAGACTCCCTTCCTGTTGAAAAGCCCTGGCTGGGTGAGTAGCCAAGTGTTCACCTATCACAGCACAGCAGCAAAATGTGTACTTTAAGAAGGTATTTACAAACATGTAGGAAAACATCTGGTTAATGCACAGCACCTCTACAGGGGCACGTTCACATTTTCCAAAGTGTGCATTTCAGTCTTTTGACTGAAGCCAGCAAATCCAAGTCTTCCTTGCCCATGCTCTCCCATCTAGGCCAGCTCTGGATGTATGTTGTGGATCGCTCAGCTACTTCCCTATGATTAAATTACAAACTTGGGGGAATAACTGCAGCTGCACTGAACATCCAGCTGAAATGCTGTAAGCAGCTATTGCACAGGGAGCAAACAGACCAGCTCCTGCTTACCAGCGCTCAACCATAAAACTGGGATAACTTCACTCCCATTGCTGGAGTTGTACCAATAAAACACAGAGGAGCAGAGAAAACAACCTGACCTGGAACAAAACAATCCAAGGAGGATGCTCGTAGGAGGCAGCACATTGCTACTGGTCTGCCAAAGGCTGGGATGACCATCCTGTATCCCCAGCTGCTCCTCCTCCCTGTTTGGCCCTGGCAAGGGTCTCCCCACAGGCCCAGCTCCCCTTCCTGAAGTGGCTGCCCTTCTTTGCTTTTACAGCTACCAGCCTGCATTTCAGACATTTCTGTTTCATTACTATGTCTGGTGATGATAGGCAACTTACAACCACTTTTCTGTTTATCTCAGAGACCAAACTGGTTCAATTCAGATAGCCATTCCAGAGAGAGAGGAAAAAGCCTATCCTGAAGAGATCAAAATAGTTTCACTTCAAAGAGGAACATTTCATCTCAGAAAGGCCCAAACAATTTGTTTCACAATTTCCGAAACTTTTTTTTTTAAAAAACTTTGCTATCAAAATAGCATCTTAAATTGTAAACTAGCATATGCTAAAAATTAGGAAGAGTAAACACAACATTTAACAATTAAAGATAAACAGAACATTGCTCTGGATCAAAGAACTGACTCTATGTAACCCATCAAAACTAAACAGCATATTGTTTGGCTGAAACTCTCCCCAAATTTCTGTTGTATTTTAAGGCAAAGGATTTTGCTTCCAGTGCTTCAGCTGGGTCACTGTGGGGGTTCCAGCAGAGGTGGGTACCACTTGGGGATGGTGGTGGGGAGGACCACAGGCTGGAGGAGACAGCCTGGGAGCAGTGCTAACCTGTCCCTGTCATTCCTCAGTGCCACTTGGTTGCAGTCTGCAGCAGAGAAGTTTTGACTCCCATCCTAGAAATTTCTTAATCAGACCACAAGCTCTTCTGTGTAGAGCATCAAACACAGCCCTGTATTTTATGAGGCTCCTGAACTCCACAGTGCTCCTAACAGCAATGACAGGAGCGATAGTGATGTTATATGGTACCACTGGCACTGCTACTCTGAAGGAACAATTTAAATCCTGTAAATAACCAAGCAATTGAAAAGAACATATAAAAATAAACATGCTAACAACTGGAGCAATTATACATCATCTCAAACTGTATTTTCAGAGAATGTTTGACATTATTACTGGTGTTACTACTGCTAACTAAACAGAGCAACAGGCTGCCAGGGCATTAAACAAATTGTATCTATTAGCTTTGGCATTCTTCCTAGCAGCCAAGCATTAGCAGTGATGAAGAATCATTTAATATGGCTAATCACGGTAATTTTCTGCAGTTTTGTCATAACTGTTCCTTCTTCCACAACCAAGGAACTGGAAAACACTCTGCTTTCTTGCACCAGTGGAAGAGCTCATGAGCAAGGTCTTTTTCTCTTGGGGACTCACTCGGGCCAGTCAAAAATTACAACAAAAAAGAGGCCAAAAGCCATCTTCTCCATGGTGCCAATAGTTTAGGAAGGTGAGTTTTCCAGAAGGAAGTCTACACAGAGGCAATAGCCAGCCTGATAAGGTGGGAGAGAGAATATCAAAGAAAAACTTGACGTCCTACACTAGGTGCACCTGCCAAAAGTGACTTCTGCTACCAGACCATTCCTCCAACCTGTCTGCTTCATAAAACCCTTTCATTTGTCTCCTTGTACCACAGCAATTCTGCAACTTCCCATGAGTTGCTTAGAGCTAATCCTCTGAAAATTCACTGTGTAATCCAAGGATTCATCTCTATGGAAACTGCTTATAATCAGTACTTTTTATAGCTTAAAACACCCAGCGTCAACAAAAGGTATTGTAACTTCAACTGATAGTTACTGCATTCCCACCAGACATTGTCAGCTCTGGAAAGGGGACATGCACCTTCCTGGTAGTTTAGGGAATGAATAATATGAAGGTATCTAATTAAGCTCATAAATATGAGCTCTGCAGACACACAAAGATGAACCCGTGACACCTTGGTGGGTCCAGCATGGGCAATGGCATCAGCACAGCTCAGGCACCTGCTGAGGTGAGGATGGAGGGAAAGTCCTCCTGTGCTCTTCCCACTCTCCCAGTGCAATCAAGTCATAAGGCTTATCTGATATGGGAAATCATCAGCAGCCCTTTTAAACAGGCTTAATACCTCTGGCCCTGACAGCACTGGCCAAGGTCAGTGCCTGAGCCTTGTCCTTGGCAGGGAAGGATTTACACCACCACATCAACCCCCAGAGTTCACCAGCAGCTTCTGACCACAGAGACAGAAGAGTGTGCTCAAGTGAACAAGAGTGTGAAAAATTCGAGCTGCTGGAGGGAAGTCTGAACATTTGAATTGACCACTTGGGTCTGCTCTGCTATGGCTAAGTACAGTCCTGCTTGCTTTGCCTTGCAGCCCAGAGGAGCTCTCCTTGTTTCTGCCCATCTCCAAGATGTTCCTGTGGAGGAAAAAAGGGTGAGGATAAAACTTAACTGTACCTGTGGCAGCTGGGAAAAACACTCCAAAAACAGTGAAGAAGGACTCCCCCTGGCTGTAGTCTGGCAGTGTGTTGTTGAACATCAGCTCCTGAGAGTAGCCAACGAAGCCGTGCTCTGCGGAGACATGGATGGTGAGAGGAGAACCTCAGGAACCACCAGGGCTGCAGAAGCCCCTCCACCCACCCTCTAAACACACACAGCTGCAGGGGCTGCTTCCAAAGACCTTCTGAAAGGATGGATGTCAACTTACATGATGGGGGAGAAGGCAGAAACCAGAGCTGCCACTCCTGCCCCATCTTTCTAAGGTCATAGAAACACAAGTTTTGTTTTCCAAACAAGTTTTACAGAAGATGGGGGAGAAGGGAGAGTGATGGGTAGGATACCAATGTCATGCACCTGGTTTACTGGGTACTTAATGGAGGATCCTACTCCCTCACTGCACACTTGAAGGATGGGTCAAGTTCTTTCACAAACCTGAATTTGTTAGGAAGAGCTAAGCCTGACAGCTGACATGCAAGGCATTAATTAGGAAAGGTTTTAGATGCTTATAGACAGAAAAGGAAACTCACAAAAGCAGGTTAAGGAATTATTGGGTATGACTATGAAATTAGTAATTTCATTTTTAACAGGCAACATTGGTTTTTAATGAAGTATCTTAATCCATGGAAACTTCTCCTCCCTGTCAGAAATCCAAATGCTCATGCCAGCTCGGGGTGGAAAGTGAGCAAAGTCAGTGCCTTTTTTTCTCCTGCCACTACAATCTATTTCCACAAGACATGTGACTGCAATAACTTGAATTTTCTCATTAGCAGGCAGGATGTTGTTTATGGCTGCACAGGGTGATGGCCAGAAATTAAAAAAAGACTCCATCAAAGCTGTCCCATGCCTCAAAGACAACATTAATGATGTTTGGACAATAGATTAAACCAGAACACTAAATCAGAGCTCTGAGCACAGGACATATCCATTTAAAGTCTCAGAATATAACTAACCACAGAGCTTTGAAGTTTTCACAGAAAAACCCTATAGATAATCAAAAGTTTCCCACTACATCTGCATTCATTGTGTTGCCCAAACATGGATGGAAACACAGTGATAGGTCTCCTGCTGCTAGTTTAAAAGCACTATCTTCCCTAGGAACAAGTCCCAGGTGAGATTTACAGGGAATAAGCTCAGCACAACACACTGACCTCTGCACCTCACAGATGTCTGCAGAAAGTGCAGTTTCTGGAGAAATAGAGGGGGAATTTGTGTAGGCTGTATGTTCCTGTAAGTCCAGGCCTGTGTGGCTTCAAGTAGAATGGATGCTCACGACAGCACAGCACATGGCCTGCCTGCAGAGCTCCCACCAAACTGCTCGAGGGAAATGTTGGTCCTTAGCCAAGGGATTTTTCACCAAGTATGTGCTCCTCATAGATAACGTTGATGTTTCATTAAAAAATTGAACAAAGTATTCATCTCACCCCAAGAAGATCTGCAGACCTTCTCCAACCAGTGCTTTGAAGCAACAACATCAAATACATCTTGACAAACTTGACAGAAATTTGCCCCACTGATTCATAAAAATCTCCTGTGAAGTGAATTCTAGCTGCTCTTGATGGTTTACTCTCACATATTCCTATCATTCAGGTTTTCCCTAATCACAAATTGTCCTTTTCACACCACTTGCCCAGTTTGTGGATGTCATGTGAGAGCCTGACCCTCTCTGCCAGGCTGCTGTGAGCCTTTCCCAGCTTGGGGTCATCTTCAAATTGAATCCACACATTCCTTTTTCCATCATCCAGAAAGTTAAGAAAAACGCCAAATAACACCAAACCAAAACCAGATTGTTGCAGAACCTCACCAGGCACAGCATCCTGGTAAGTATAAGTAAACCATCTCCAGCTGGGGTTTTCCAATGGAGTTTTGTGGCTATATAATTCAAAGGAGGCACTTTGGGTGCTTTCTGTTTCCTTCCTCGTACAAAATGCCAAGTGTACAGACCAGTGTACAACCAGTCTATATTTTCTGTGGTACCATTTTGGCCATATTATGGCCACAGACTGACCATGAGACCCATGAGTCCAATGTCTGATCTGCACCTGTGTGTATTTGACCCCTATTAATCTCAAGAAATTAAATTATCCCCTTATGCTCCATTCATTCATACGTTGCTCCCTTTCCTACTTAATTTCTAGTGGAATTCCCCTACGTGGAAATCCTCACTGGAAGAGACAAAAGCCCAAAGCCATGGCAGATGTCACTGGAACCACAGAAAATGACAGCTGTGGATTTGTTGAAAGGGCCACAGGATGTACCTACAACTCCATCCCACTTCTGCTTCCTCTCCTCACAGCTCTGGCAGGTGAGAGGCCATTCCACATTTCCCCTGTATAAAGAACCAGGAACCTTCCTGACTAATTAAAGAGAAGTTCATCCAAATGTTAGTTATCATTCACAACCTCATTTCTCAATCACCCTCCTGTGAAGCAAACCTCACATCCCTTTTGATCAGACTAGGATTTCCAATCACCATCAATTTAGGGGCACAAGAGCACAGGGCTGAGGACAACATGCTGGGAGCATCTCCTGCCTTCCCTCGTGCCTGCAACCGGCACAAGTCATCTGTGACCTTTCAGCTGTCATATTAATGCGACTAATTGTAGCTGATGGGGCAATTGGGCTGAAAATCATCCAAAACAAAACAGGAATCAGCAACTGCGACCAATCGGTTAAACCAACAGAGCCCTCGGTCAGCTGTTCACAGAGTCAATTATCCACATCCCATTGAAAGTGCACTTCAAAAGGACGAGCTTCGGAAGGAGGAGGGAAGGAAATGTGATAGGGTCTATATTTGGCACTCTGATCTTCAAACGAGGCAAGATGATTTTATACATTTTTTTTCTCTAAGGAGGTCTTTTTCTCCAGCTTACTGCTGGGTACATGAGATCCAAACCAGATTCCTCCCTCCTTGCTCATTACAAAATATTTGTCTGAAAAATTTTGCTCTCAATCAATTTATGCAACCCCACAGCCTCTAAATCCTGCCTTTAATGATCCTGCTCTCAGCTGGCTTGCAGAGGGCTGGAGCTGAAGTGCTATAAACACTCTTCCCTGTGTCATGCTAGAAGAAAAGAATCCAGTTCCTTCTCTGTGCCGTGTCAGCCTTATGGGAAATGCACAATAAAGAGCAGTAACAATTTATTTCCATCATTGGGTACTCAATAAGGAGAAAGCAAATAATGCGTTTTTCAAGTGGTTGAGCTGATCTAAATAAACAATGGGGAACAAACTGACTTAGAGCAACATCTGAATTGTTCCTGTGATTTTTCACAAATCAAGTCCTTCCAGTCACTCTTACTAAAATGATGTAATAAACAGTAAAAACAACCTAGAAAGTTTGAAATGGAGGAGTTTTCAGGATGAGCATCCTCCACTCACACGTGCAGCGGGACAACAGGAGGCTGTACAGCAGACTGATGTAGCCAGAGGAGGAGGAGGAAGATGGTCAGAACTCTCAGTTATGGTCAGGTCAGGTCTCTCCAGCCACCCCAGATGCCTGGGAGGAGGAACCAGCTTTCATCATGCTGTCACTGCTGCATCCCCTCTCTGCCCCAGCAGGTTTCCACATTTGGCCTTTTCTTGTACTTTCTCCCACCTCTCACCCTGTGGAAGAGCATGAAAGCAGGAGAGTTTTTCCCTCAGGACTCCCCTTATGAGGGCAGCCCCTCCATGAAGCCCAGGGTTCCAGAATGGGAACTCAAAGAGGTTGGAGAAGGGGCACAAGGCGAAGCTGTGGTTACACAGGGTCAGCCCATTATGCAACAGCACAGAGCACGGCGGTGCTGCCAAGTTCCAGGCAACCTGGAGCTCATTACAGATTAGTTAAGTCCTGGCCAAATTCAATAAGCCTGTTCACAAGCTTAAGGTTAAGTAAAGCCTGGCACCGAGGCAGGGGCTAAATAGTGCAAAAATGGAAAACCACCTTAAGAAACAGCTCCCTGAAGACAGCCACATATTGCACTCTGCTTGTGATTAGAGATTTTAATTACAAAGGTGAATGCTGAAGGGTTGAAATGGTGAGATTTTTTTCTTTTCCAAAATAAGTGAGCCCACACATTCCTTCCTGGAAGGTACTTGCTGAGATTTGCTTTCAGAGGAACAGCTGGAAGTGTTTGTCTTGCAGCACATTTCCCAGGTCTGACCTCAGCATTTTCAGGATCCTGTGTGATGTAAGACACAGAGTGCCAAAGAGTAATTATATATCCCTGGCATAATTATCTCTGCTCTCTATCTTTTCCCATTTCTTCTTCCACCACTAAACCCTTCTGGCATAAATTCTGAAATCCTTTGGATGTTGTTCCCCTTGGATGCAAGTCCAAGCACACACCCAGACTGAGGTCCTGGAGCAGGTGCTGGAGAGCGGGGCACATCACTGTGGAGAAAACAGGAATGGTCCTCACAGCCTGGTCCCACAGCTGCCATCCTCATCTGAACACACTCCTCTGCAGTGAGATAAAGTTTCACTCCTCACCAACCACATGCTTGCATTTTCCTCCTCCAAACTCTTAGCCGAGGGCAAGGTACTAGCCTGGAACTCCTGAGCTGTTGACTCCCCCGTGGGCAAGTCAAGCCCTGTCAGGCTTGTAACCCTCAGAAGTTGTGGTCTATCAGATGACTGCTGGGTGGCCTAAACCAAATTAATTCCTACACAGGTTGGAATGCTCTACAGCAGGGAAGGGGTGAAATTCTCCCTCCAAAGGCCCTTGAAATATGAATTCTTTTCCTGCCAGCAGAATAAGCTCACACGTGGTCTGGTGATCACCAAACTCCCCCAAACATAAATACTACCCATACTTTATCACATGAGAGCAACATCTTCACTTGTCGGAGGAAGGTCAGGCATGCCTCGTTTAAATGAAGTGAAATTTGGATGCCAAAGCACCACCAGCAATAGGTTCTTCAGCATCTCAGTGTGCACTGCAGATTCACAGGATTTACTATCCACACAGAAACTGTGCAGAGAGAATGCAAAGCCACGAATGCTGTCAAAACCCCAAGGACTTTATCTTTGTGTTTCTCCCCCACTCTATGCAAATGCTGGAATTCAGCTTCAGGTAATAAACAGCACAGGGTCATTTGATGCAACAGCTCTAAAAGAGGCTCTGCCACGTTCTGGATGCCAAGCTCTACCGACACAGCCACATTCTGGATGGCTCTGGATTTCCTCAGTGAAATGCTGGATGTGCCAGAGAATTACATGGCTCCAGCTGACCACAACCACAGCCCTGCAATGCCATGCAGCACACCCAGTAATGGGCACTGAAAATGCTGCATGTCTCCAGTGGATTGGCATAATCAAAGAAGCATGAAAAGGGCACCAAAGTCATGAATAACACTGGAATCACCTTTCCCAACAGAATGAAAAATAAATCAATCAAAGCAGTGCAGTCAAAAGCCTCCACATCCCTCCATGAACACACCTGGCTTCCTGTGTTTGGGCTCATTTAACACCAGCAATAACAATCATATTCCCAAGCTCTTCCAATACTGGGCGTTTCTGCAGCCATGCCTTCACAACTACCCAGCTCCAGCTCCTGAGGTCCTACCAATATTTTTTCCCAAGTAAGTCCAACACTACCACTGCTACTCCCAGGCATTGCCCTACTGCTGCCAGCCTGGTACAGGGCAGGTGCAGGCAGAAATGTATGAGAAACATGTGGAAAGGCTGGGAAGGAAAACAGGGAGAGCGAAGCACCACTGGAGGTGGCCAGAGGACAGTGTGGTGGTTTTTGCATGCTACCACTGCTCCACTTGCTGTGGGCTGACACTCGACCTGCAGGATGCATGAACAGATTTTCAGCAGAAAAGTCCCAGTTCTCTAAGAGAATGGTGAGGGAACTGATGAGTCATGGAAGCAGAGGGTGTTGAGTGGCAGAGCTGCGCTGACAAGAACAGAGAATAAACATGACCTTTGCTGAACTTGTACAGGAATACAAAAATGTTTTAACATCTTCCAGGACATCTCCTGCTTCACCTTTGGGTAGAAAGGTTTGGGCTGAAAGGCTGTGAAGAAACAGAAGGAAAAGAGAAGAGCTGCAGGGGAGCAGAGCTTGAGGAGGATGGGACAGTCTGAAGGGACTGATGCCCCTGTCTTTTGCCAGCTACCGCTGGACTCACCAACCCAGGGGACAGCATGCACCAAACCAAGGCTGGCCTTTACTGCAGCTTTAGTGCAACACCTGTGCCATGGGAGTCAGCATGGATCAGTGCACATTCCTGCAAGCCAGGAGCATGTCAGCTCCATGTTGGACTTGTGGGCAGCAGCACAGCTCCATCGCTGGAGATGGGGTATGTGCAGCCCAGCCCAGATGGAGAAAACCAAATACAGGATCATTCCCTCTCCATATGTCACTAATGATGTCATGACTTGGGTTCATCTCAGTCCTCAGGGCCACATCCTGCCTGCTGGCAGCTCCCACAGTCTCAGCATTTCTGCTTTAACAATCTTAAACTAGGCGAGGGAAAAAATAGAGAGGAAGTTTTGTGTTGAATACCCGCAGGTCAATGATTATGCAGTGATAAAAACGAAGCTATTACGCAATTAACACATCAGCATGTGGCCACACTGACAGATCAGCACAGAAGGGCTGCAGAGCATCTGCCTGAGCTGCCAGGGCACTGAGAGATGCAGGATGTGGGAACTCCTCAACTCCTGCTCTACCCCACCCCATGTCGCTGTTGGCAGCCCTTACCACAAAGCACAGGGAAGAAGAGGAGGTAAAAATGCAAAGGGACTCAATTCCCTCTCTAATTTCATCCCTAAGTGACAGTTAAATACATTTACTCTCAAAAGAGCTCAGAGTGGCCACAGACCCCAAGCCACAGCGAGCAGAAGCAAAAGCAGCACTTCTGCCACTGCTGTGACCCCATGTGTCAGGACAGTGCCAGCTGAAAATTGCCACAGCCGGCATCGCCCCATGCCCCACAGCAAGTGACATCCTAGAAAAGGCCAAACCAAAGCTGAGCAGCAAGAGGCAGCCCAGGGTGGGGTGAGGAGCTCATTGCTATTTTTCCACTTGTGAACAAGTAAGTTCCTATTTTGTCATCAGGACTAGGGAGATTGTTTCATGAATCAGGAAAAATACTGCGCTTACGTTTCAAATTCGTCAGAGCTGCAAGTAGCAAAAATAGATGGGTTTTAGTGGGAAAAAAATTTGGCAAGAGGGTGGTGGGGAGGAAGGATCAGAGCAAATTTAAAGAAAGCAGGGAAGGAGTTCTCTTGCCCGAGACTTTCTCTGTACCCACAATAAACCCAGCAAACCTAAAAAGAGAGAGTATGCACAGTCTGTAATTGAAGGAGCAAAAGCCACAGTTAAAACAATCTAAAAAGGCCAAGCCCTGAGAAAGGCAACTCGAATCCCTTATCTTTTGATGGAAAAGAATGTGCTCCCTGAGATTAATGACGTGTTTACCCGAAAGGAAATCGCCACCCTTCTGAAGCAGCGAGTGTTTGTTCCTCCCGAGTCCCTGTTTTCTGCTCCAGAGCTGATCTCCCAAACCTCCTGTTTAAAGTCAACACACAATACGGCTTCCTGCTGCCATGGGCTCCGGGGATCCCACATTAACCCTCTCCCAAAACCCACCCTCCACCACACCAGTGTATCCCCACGAGCAGTGGCAGAGACAAATCTGGGATATTTAGCTCTCACTTGGAGCAGGAGCAGCACAGGGACTGTCACGCTGCTGCTGCCAGCGATCTCGCTGCAGGGCGATGAATCAGCCCCGTGCATAAACACTGCTCTGCCGAGCAGACAAATTAGCAGGCGTGGAGACTGACAGCGCTGTCGAGGGAAAGCACTCCGGGTGACCTCTCCTTGAGCTGCTCAGGGTGTCGGCAGCGCATCCTGCAGATCAGCATCTGCGGGATGCTCTTGGAAAGAGGTTGAGCATGAGCCAGTGCAATGGTCTTAGAGGAGGCATGGAGGAGTGATGGAATCTGTGCACTGAATACCCTTGAGCGAGCAGGAAAGACTGGAGCAGAAGTGCTGGGGAAGTATCTGCTTGAGGAAACCTGAAAAAAACCTGCTCGGGGTCATCATCCCTTGACATATTTACCCTCTCTGGTAAAGGCACCCCCAATCTCCTCGTAGAGCATCCCAACCTTGAGAGCCACCAGATCACGAGCACCTCCTCTCCCTAAAGCTAATGGACCTGCAATACTGGGTGCTGGCCAACAGCTAAAAATAGCACAAGAGGCAGGATAAATAAAGGGAGCTGCTTAAATCTGTCTCTGATGTTTGTCTTTAGCTAATGGAACAATTTTCATTTGCAGGATGCTGTCACCTCTCTCAGATCAGGAGGTAGCCTACACTTCCCCCAAGCTCCCCCCAGCCACACCACATCTCCTGCAGGACTGGACTGGGTGGGAGGAAATGCTCATTTCTGCCCAACTCCCCATGCGCCTGCTTTATCTCTGCCTCAGCTTCTCAGGAAAGTGGAAAACCACTAACATACACAAGAGCACACTCAGAGCCTGCAAGGGCAGCTCCTCATCACAAAAGCACTGCTTAAATAAACGAAAACTTAGGAATGTGCCTGTGGAAGTACCTAGTAGAACTGTTTGGCGCTTACTCTGTCTCTTTGGGGTTGGTGGGGTTTAGTATTTTTTTCCCAAAAAAGCCAAAAAATGAATATTTTCTGCAGGTAGAAACTCTAAAATTCTGGTTAGGAGAAAAAAAGGAAGAGATTTTAACACAGGTGTTTCAACTTTATAAATTCCACTTATGTTTTATATTATTTAATGTTAAGCACTAGACTTGCTGTAATATATAAATCCTTCCATTACTATTTGATTTTTTGATGTGGTATTTGCAGCCTGGCTTATTCAATGGTATTCAAACCAGCTGGCAAAAATTATTTTATTCATTGCAAAGAGGACAAGAAGTAAAACGCCCCTTGCTCCATCCTTCCTCTAGGAAAACAGTTTTCATCAATGGGGTATCATTATCAATTACAGATTGGTATTTTTTGAAAGTCATGCCCTGAGTGCCCAGCTGTGGGAGGTTCTGAAGAACTTCTCCAGTGGAAAGCCCTAGGCTGGGGGAATCAGAATTTAGGCTGAGTCAAGGCACAACAATTGGAGGAAAATGAGTGGCAGCTGAGTGGCAGCAGTGATGACACACATCCTTTGGGCTCTCCAGAGTGACCTCCCCTCCATCTCAGAGCTGCTCCGTGTATTGTCTGGGACGAAGTCCAATCCATGCTGCTGAAATCCCCATCTTTCCAAAGAAAGATGATGTAACTTAATCCACTGGATCCTGCCATGTGTCCTCTGCCATACTCATGACTATAGCATCCCATACTCCTGGCTTCCCATACTAAATTATGGATATTTTATCCATATGACAATGGTACTTCAAAAGGAAACTATTCCTTTTGTTGACTTTTTGATTTTGTATTTAAAATGACAGTTTGTTCTTGATTTTGGAAGATTTTCATTATCCTCTATACAACACACACACACACAGAGCTACAGCTTGAAGTCTGGCTTCAGAATGCAAATCAAACCAAAAAGTGTTTGATTTTGGAAAGGTTGAGCAAGATGTTGTAACCTAAAAGGATTTGTTTGTTTGTTTAAAATTGCTGATTGAATTATGTGTCATAGAATACATTTTCCCTTTGAAAATCAGTTTTTCAATGGATGCATTTCCCCCTTCATGTAAAAAAGAAAACCAGAAAGAACCATTTGAGCCACCATCCAGGTTAGTGAAGGTACAACCAGGATAAAATCCTGTGTCTACAGCCAAAAAAGGCCAAAAATGGTTAACACAAGTCAGGAGAGAAGATGATGAACAGTAGATAAGGACCTATTTCCCACACAAAGTTTTCTCTTTAGCCTGGGAGAGGATGCAAACTAGAAGTGAAGTGGCTGGAGAAGAACCTAATATCTAGAAATTATCTTAATAAATTAAATCCCTAACTAAGGAAAACTGATTCAGGGCACAGCTGAACTCTGACTGGAATTAAACACTGGGGGGATGGAAACAGAGGAGGTAAAATATCTCCATCATTTGAAAACGATTATGTGGTGGCACCAAAAAAGAGAAAAAAGATCCATGCAATTAAATAAAGCTGTCCCATCTAAACACAGAAATGGGGAGAGAGGGAGAGATTGTGGGATGATATATATCTTCCTGAAAGCAGTCAGTTTTATTAGTTCTCTAGCATTAAACAAGCTGCTGCTGAAGGAGAGCCTGCCCAGGAGGTTTTATGGGAAGAATGGACAGGGAAAGCCCACATGAAGGCAAACTCTAGCAGGGAACAAAGCCTGCCGAGGTATTTCAGGATTTATTTACAAGCTCTAGGAAGATGAGCTTAGCATTGCTTCACAGGGAAACAGCAAAGAAATTAAAGGTTAAATCAATGTGTACAAAACCTCCGGGGTACAACAGGAGCTGGATTACCTACTGAGCAAGTTTAAACTTCCAACAACCTCAGCAAACCCTCTGAATGGACCTGGCCCAGCCAGTCCCTGACAGCACCATTCAGTGGCACACTTTAGGGTTTCAGGGGAGGCCAGGACCCTCCTCATCCTCAGCAGCACATGGCAGAGGTCTGCTTGCTCCCACAGCCACTCGGAGCAGCCTTGAGAAGACTGAAGAAGAGCACCAGGGGTCTTCCAAGCAAAGTGGTTTAATGCAAAAAGAAAGAACACCAGACTGTGCCAAGTTCTCAAGAGACACAAACCAGTGGGTTTAGGCTGCAGGAAGAGGGGGTTAGCCTCAGGTAGCTGCAACTAAAGCAAGAGGATCCCCAAGGATGCAGCAATGGATCCATCATTGGAAGTTTTTAGGAGCAGATTGGATGCACGTGGCATCCACCCCCAGTGCAGCCCAGCCTGTGGGACCCACAGACCCTGAGCCCTCCTCCCCTCTTTACCCACCTCCTGGGAGATGCCTCGGGGCAGCAGGCTCAGGAATCCTGCCTGCTCTCAGGGACACAGGGATGCCAGTGCCAGCCCCGGGGAGCAGCAGCTGTGCTGACACCTGAGCATCTGCCGGCAGTCCAGACTGCTGCTCCTCAACACAGTCCCACTGCTGGATGTCCTCCAGCAAGGAAACACCGTGAAAAACTACCTAAAACAGGGCGCCAGAGTTACATCTCAACCTAACTGCTTGTGGTTTTTTTTTCTTCTAAATAAGCTGTGCTAAATACCTACTTCAGAGGACCTGGACAGTGTGGGGTAGCTTTCCTCTCACTATCTAAATAAGGCCTCTAACAATGTTATCACTTTCCAAAACACATCTGTCCTGCAGCTTCTAGCCCAGACAATTGGCAGGTAACCAGTTAATAAATGTCTTCGCCAGACTGTTGAATAGGCTGGCCCCAGCTCAAGAGTGATGTCAGGGCCATTCAATGCACTATAATTGGAAAAACCTGGGAAAAGCAATCCTGTGTTTTTTAATAAATAAAGAGTGTATTAGCTCCTCCTTTTATTCACCACGGTGAGTACCTTGCTCGGTAGCAAAGTGGGATTTTTTTTTCTGCTGCAGCTTGCACGGTGATTTCTACTTGGAATTTGATGCCAGTTTCCAGATGTGTCTCAGGCCAGGAAGTCAGCAATCAGCCTGGATAAAACCTCTGGGATTTGCTGCAGATCATCTTCTGACACACACATCCTTCCTGCACCCTCTCTTATGATATTGGGGCACACCCCTTGTGCCCAAAAATAAAATAAAACAAGCCAGAGCCAAGCAAAAGCCCCTGGTTAGGATGCTTTGATCACTTTCATATTCAATCTGTGGGAATATTTTTAATTAATTCATTCCATCAAAGCCCTAGAGGCAGCATTTGAGGGATCTTTATGACACCAGAGCATCTATATACATAAATCACTTCAACAATTGCAGGTTCCCTGTCCGCTGGAGCAGCTCCAGGCAAAGCTCATCTCCCACAGCTCCTCACCAGTGGTACCCCACAGGAGAGCATCAGCTCCCCAGCTCGGCCATGGAACATTGGAGGGGGATGAATCCTCCAAAGCACTTGCCCTCAGAGGAATAAATGAAGATGATAAATGAGCTTTCTGGGCTCTGAGTGAGCAACTTTGGGAAGCTAAAACCCAGGCGGGTGACATGAAGGATGTGGTTTGCATGGAAAATAATCCCAAGCAGAAGCACCCTGAGAGCAACATGCATTTCAAACCTCCCTGCTTCCCTGAGAAATGAACTACCCAGATTTCCCAGCCTGAGGAGAGGGGCTTAGCCCCACACAGCCAAGCTGCACACTCACCCCAGCCACATGATACCATCTGCTGCAGGACAGGGGAATCCCAGCCCAAGGGGACACAATTACTGAATTACCAACAAGATAATTTATTTTTTCCCCCCACCAGGCATTTAAGAGGCTGTTGTTGGGCCCCTTGTGCTCATGTTGTGATTCCTTTCATCTCTCCATCAAAGCACAGCCAAATTAACACCAGCCCTCCTCCCAGTGATCGCCCTCCCCTGAGCTCCCACAGCCTCTCTGCTTTAACAGGGCACCTGGGAGCCACTGCCAAAACAGGAAAGCAGGCGCCTAATTGAAAGGGAGTATTTGGGAGTCACCCTACACAAAAATTAGCAGAGATATGCTAGGAAAATAAAAGAGTGGGCATTAACGGATGGCTTATCTTCTTTTTTTCCGTGACTCTAATTTTCAGGACGTGAAAAGGCCAAAAAGTTTCACATGCTGTTCTGAGGAGCTGGTCAGGGAGAGGAGCATCCTCTCCTCTACTTTCATTGCTCCTCCCAAAATAACTCAGGCTGATTTTGAGGTATGGACCTCCACCATTAAAACAGACATACACAAGCCAAAACAGCCCTGCATTGCTACTATGAAAATTTGTAGCAAGTGCTGGGTCTTGGTTACGGACTGAGAAGTAGAGCCGTGACTGATTTCAATTCACCTGTGCTTGCTTCGGTAAAAACACTAACCTGTGCCTAGGGAGAAAGGGAACAGGGATGTCTTCTGTGTGAAGGAAGGAGCATGAGGGTCTCTGTTTCTGGAGGAGGGACTGAACTTTAAGGTGAGTGGGCAGAGACAGCTCAGCAAGGCTGGCTCTCAGACAGACCAGTTAGCCCCTCTCCTCACTACCCACCCTTGGCAGAGATCCCAGCCTGGGACTGTGACCAAGCCCCAGGGGAAGTGCCAGCTGAAGCCAAGGGAGGATTTAGGATTAACTCCAAAAAATCAGCGAGTCCCACCCCACCCTTCTGGCAGCCTGTGGAAAAGAGCAAAAGCCCTGGGGGCCAGGCAGAGGGACAGGGTGGCCTGGCAGTGAGCAGGCAGACACGGCCACTGGGGTCAGCAGCATCTGGACAAGTGACCCAGAGCACTCTCTGTCTGCTGCAGCCACTCAGCTCCTCCAGTCCCAGCTCCAGGCTGCAGGAGCCCGGCTGGCTCTTGGAGCAGGAGCAAGCCACAGCAAGGGAGAGGGAAAAAAAAAAAAGGAGAACGAGCAGCAGGAAGCCCTGCTGAGAAGCCCCCTTTTGTGTAAACATGCTCCGTCCTCAGACTAAAAATAAAGGCAAACCACAGGAAGGGAGTGAGTGCTTGGACAATATCCAATTTGGTGTGTGCCTGGGTGTGAGCCGCGGGAACGGGGAGAAGAGCAGGGGACTCCACCCAGCACAACCACACAAAGGCAGCCGGCTAAGGCCTTCAAGATGGACAGGCATTCCTGGAGATTATTTAAATCCAAGTAACTGCTGCTTGGCAGATGTGCAGTCCTTTGGTATGTGCGCAGCACTTGGAAATGTTAAGCGAGGGAAAAGGCTGCCATGGCAGCAGCAGAAAAGGCAGGATGGCTGCACAAGGCCTGTTTTATAGGGTCAGAGACTGAGACCCGAGGCTGTGAACTGAAACCCCATAAACCTGCCATAAAACAAGGGCACAACCCAGACAAGCTGTCAGCTAAAATCCAGCTCACAGGTCCAGCCTCAAAAACCACCTCTCCCTGCACGCTGCAGCCACAGAACCAAACTGAAAACAACTGCGTGCTCGTGGAGAGCTGATCCGTGGAATGCCCACCCCAAAGGGGTCTCAAATGCCTCCCAGGTGCTGGGCTTTGATGCACCCTGTCATTGTCACCAGCTGGCTCTGGAGGCTGGAGCTGCACCACCACCTGCACGTCCCACCTGCAGGCTCCTTGCAGGAGGGATGCTTTGCTGGTGGCTGCAACCGCTAGAGACAGGCATCCCTCCATCCTTGCTGCGCAGAAAGCTCAGCGAGAGGAGGCTCCGTGGAGCCCAGCGCTCACCCTTGGTGCTGACACACCACTCAGAGGCCTTCTGGGGAAATGCAGGACTCGGGAGGATCCCCCCGCCCAGCCCAGAGGGAAACCAAACTCGCAGGGAAGCGTCTGTGAAAGCAGAGAAACCCACAGCTCTCCCCACCAGCTGTATGGCCACTCGTCCCACCCTAGGGCAGCGCTGCTCTGGCGTTTGGGGCTCGGATCTGGTCACCATCAGCCCCATGTCCTTCCATCCACTTGAAGCCCTCCTCTTTTAGTTAGCCATAGCTAAACTGCAGCATCTGCCATGCTCAGCCACCTCATTTCCCTTCCTTTCTCTATTTTCTGTCAGAAGAAAATGACAGTGCTCAGCACAGGAGGAAATCAAAGACAACTATGTTGGCCTCAACTTGGGCATGTTTCCTGCTGATGTTTTTATTCCTCTAATTCTTGCCTCCTCGTCCCATATTCACTTTTCTACCATCAGGACTCACCTCAAGGATTCATTTTTCTCTACTATTAGAAAGGTCTCCTACGAGCACAACCAAAATACAACTCATCCCCCCCCAGTCCCATTTCCTTTAGAAAACAACTTCCTATGAAACACAGCTGTTTGGAGCAGGTCACTCTCTTTCTCTTCAAAACACCATGCCACAGCAACACAACTATCCTTGCTTCATTCTCATTTACAAGTATCTGCTGAAACTTTCACAGGCTCTCATCTGGGGCATTTCTTACACACTTTATATATAAAGTGCAGATGCCTCTCCATAAGGCTCTGTCTGACAGGGGAGCAGCTGCTTCTGTCCCCATGCCACCATCCTTGCACATCACAGCGGCAGCACAAAACAAAACAGCAGCATGAATGACATTTGTGCCACCAGCGCTAGGAGTACCCACAGGGCACCTCCTGCCACCCAGCCCAGCAGCTGGATCACAGCTGTCACTGAAAACTGAAGATCTTTCCTTAAACTCACTTTACTAGGTCACTTGCAACCCCCACGAGGTGCTGCTGGACACAGAGGAAGCCAAGAAAAAGGTGACACCTTCTGTTTACTCAGCTAATTACACTTCATTGGTGCTGGAGTGGCCACTGCAGCACTCATGGGCTCCCTCCACCACAGCAACCCACGGCCTGAGATGTGTTTCCCAGCAAACAGATGGAGGGAAAGGAACAAAACTTGAGATGTGAGCAGGGCTGCAGGTGGGAGCCCTGAACCTCCACGCTGCCTGAGCTGGAGCTGTCGTTGCAGGCCGAACTCAGTCTGGGAAAAGTTAATGGGAGAACTCCCACTCGTGGCTCCTTGAAACCCCAGCAGTCACCTGGCCTCACCCAGCTCCCTCCTCAGATCCCCAGCACAGCCCCAGGCAGCAGATCCAGCAGAGTGAATGGCACAGCTCAGCACAGCCAGGGTCTAAGTGACCTCAGAGTTCTCCAGGACAAGATCTCCATAACTCAAAGTCACAATCCTCCATTTTCATGAGCACAATGCTTAATGCTGAGTTAGGTAGCAGAAGGCTATGAAGAACACTGCAAACATAGATGGTCTCTGTTGTTAGACAATCTCTGAGTGCAATGTGAGTACAATGTGCACACATTGAGAGCTCAATCCCTGGGGTTAAACACCTAAATTTGTAAGGCATCTTCAGTCATGGTCTGGAAACACTCGCAAAGTTATGAGTTGTCTCAGAAAGGTTAGTACCAAAGGACACTGAAAGCTCTGAGCTCTACCTCTGCCCAAGTGAGTGTCACTTCCCAAACACACCTAAGGATAAAACCCCAGGGAATTAATGCCTCCTGCCCCCAGTGCAATGAACCCCCAGTTTTACCTGGATCAAGGTGTGTAAAGGACCCAATGACGAAATCCAGCGTTGAGACAGCCAGCAGGAAGAGCAGCAGGAGCTGCAGCCTGATGATCCACTTCACCCCAGCCAGGTTGATCCCCAGCAGGCCGAGCAGGACAGCCAGGGAGATGCCACGCACTGCCCAGATGTTGCTGAGGCTCAGGACACCTGCAATGGACTCTGCAAAGCCAGTGATGTACATGGCACCTGCAACACACTGAGGGCACATCTCTGTGAGTGCCCACGGGAGAAAAAGGGATCCCCAACCACAGCCCCATGCCAGGCTGAGAGGACTCTGTTCAGACAGACAGACATTTGCTGTCACAGAACAACGCTGAATGTTACTCTGGCCTAAAGGGACCGAATGTCATGGCTGTAAGACAGCACTGCCAAGGCAGCAGAGCTACTGCCTGGGCAAAGAGGGAAGGCTGAAGGATGCTAGGGCCAGCAGCCCAGCCACATTCCACTGTAATATCTACCCCCTATTAACACTCCAGGAGACACCACACTGCCTTCTCTGAGAGAGAAAAGGATCAGTCAACATCTATGTTTCTTCCCTTCTTCTGTTTCTCTGGAGGAAAGAGTCCCAGTTCAACACCTGCCTGAAGAACAGCACTTTGTTTCCCCTTCATTGCCTCCCAGGGGTTATTTTTAACTCAGTGTTTAGTTTGGATGCAAAGTCTGACATTTCTCCGGCTCCCCATCTCGCTGCTGGAACGGAGCCTGCACTTTTGAGGAGAGCACATTGTGTGATCCATGCCCCCCTAAGCTCCCAGGAAAGCTGCCTGTTTGCCTTGCCGCAGGACAGGACATGTGCTCTGCCCCGGGTGGCTGAGAGCTTGCAGGACAGCACAGCTGCAGCACAGGCTCAGGCCTCAAACCCCACTGCAGGGCAACAATCCCAAATACCAGGACGTTTTCCTCCAGGAATGCCCACTAGCTGACATTTCAGCAACCCTTTCCAATGCATGGCATCCCTGGAAAACCAGGTCAGGGCAGACAGTGGCACCTGACATGGCTGGCATGACTTTGTGTGCTGCAACCTCACCATCCCTGCCTACAGATGAGGGATGTGCAGCCCCCCCATGAGTGGAAGGGAGAAAACTCCCACCCAAGCCAGCAAGAGCAGAGCCCTCATCCACTGCAGATCCACCTTGGACAGACCCAGCGCTGCTCCACTGAGGGTTCCAGGACAACCTGGCTCTACCCAGGAGCTGCAGGATTTGTGTGGTTTTCAGCAAGGTGCATGGCATTCATCTGTTCACACTCAGACACCTACAACCTGGACATCCTGGAGGATTCACTTCCATCACAGGCAGACACCCAGATCGGGGTAACTACACCCTCAGAGTCTTTCTCTGCAGCATGTGGCCAGTCATTCCCCACCTGCCCCAGTAAAAGCAGGGAACAGGGAATACCACACTTCTGACAGAGGTAACAGCACTCCCTGAGCATCCTGTACAGGGGATCAGCCTGCAGCTGGTGCAGAGCACGTTGGGCAGAAAGCACAGCCGAGAAGGGAAAGGCATCAGCAGCTTTCGGGAGCAGGCAAAGCGATTTTAAGTGAGTTGCCAGCTCCCAGCTCGCAGCCCCTGTGCACACAGGATGCCAAGCCAGGGGCCAGGGCTGCTGCAGCCCAGCTTTTACGACCCTCAGGACAGGCTGCAACCTGATTGCTTTCCCAGACAGGGTCCTCTCGGAGAGCAGGAGTGGAAAATATGACAGGAAGGATTCTCATGTGTGGCCCATTTCCATATCTTGGCTTGTAACTGGGGTCAGTTTGTATTTTATGGACACTTGCTTTTAATCTGGAGTGAAAGGAGAAGAGGGGATTATTTTTGGTTTGGGGGCTGTTAAGGGGTTTTGGAGATTGCTGTAAGCCAGTCAGTTAAA
This sequence comes from Entomyzon cyanotis, assembly GCA_024500445.1. Classification (NCBI taxonomy): domain Eukaryota; kingdom Metazoa; phylum Chordata; class Aves; order Passeriformes; family Meliphagidae; genus Entomyzon; species Entomyzon cyanotis. The sequence goes on along the minus strand of JAKEPQ010001026.1, from coordinate 9,233,681 downwards.
AACAAACCTCCATAAAAATGCTTCTCTGCTCACCACATTTTACTGTTCATAACATCTTTATGGGGGGAGAGGGTTAAGTTACTGCAGATTTAAGTGATTATTTTCCATTCTTCATGCATACTACTTGTGTATTTTTGTGCTTCACCACCACAACAACTCCTTGGGATCTTTCAGAAAATCCAGAACTGTGACTTTTGGCTCACAAGAAGTCAAATAGCTGTGGCCCTTGCCCCTGCCCTCCCACACCAGCTCCGCTTCTGCTGGCTCCCAGAGAGAAGCAGCCAAGGCTTGCCCAATCCCTAAGGGTATGTGGAGCACGCCAAGGCCAACCTGCCCATCCACAGCCACTCCCTGAGCTTTGCTTGGCCACCCTGACCTCTTCTGCTTTGTTTAATTTCAGTCTCCTGCCAGCAAGGGCATGTCCTGGCAATGGGGGTAATCTGGGATGAGAGGACATGTCCTGCATGGCTTCTCCAGACACTCAGCTCCTCCACCAGAGTGATCCATGCCAGGCTCCTGGGGAGCAGAGTGGGGCTGAGTACTGCCCATGGTGCTCTCCCATGTTGTCCAGCACAGAGGAGCATTACTCAGATATTACCTGAAACATTACTTTCCGAAGTGGGACAGCACAAGATTAATATCTGCATTGAAAAGTTTCCAAATTTTCTTTGAATTACATTTTTTAATTACCTGGCCAAAAATGTAAAGGAGGCCAATGGTGCCCCCTACTTGACCTCCAAGGACAGTAGAAATCATGGAGTAGACTCCTCCACTTCCAATGCTGCACTTCTCACACACCCCAATTCCAGACAAGACTGTCACCAGGGCAACCAGAATGACAAAGGACACCAGAAACATGCCCATTACAATGCCAGTGTTTCCCTGGAATGAAAATAAAATAATCAAATAAAGATTAATTCACACCAATCTGCTGGGACAGAAAAAGCACCTACCTACTTTCTTCTGTGTTTCTTCCCTAGTGATCTATGAATCTGGAGTCATTACAGATTAAAAGAAGCACACACAGACACCCCTACTTGTCTCATTAATGTAATTGATTGCCAAATTTACAGCCCTTACTAGCACCCCTTTGAAGAGAACCTGTCTCATCCTTGAGCCTGGGGCTGGGCAGACCTTCACAAGAGCAGGTTCTGCTCTGTCAGTGGGCTCCTCCATGAATTACTGAATTTGTCCTCTGGTTTAAAAGGAATGAGGTCAAACAATGATTCAGCCACCACAGTCAGGGGATCAGTGCCTGTCGGCATAGTTTAGAATGACATGCTTAAAAAAAACCCAAAACACTTTCATAACAAAAAGTAGTTTCAAAATTGAACCCTGGGGATTTGCAACAACTGATTTATTAACAGCATCAAGCTTGCATTTTAATTTTTCAGAATATTTACCTTTGAAAGCTCTGATCCTTCCAAACAATGAGATCCCAAAGAACAAAACCCCAAAGGCAACACAGCGTGGAAGATAAATAACTCTCTCACAAACCGGAGTGCGCTGCCCTTATCTGCGGGGTGTACTCAGTGGCAGGTGGCTCTCGCCCTGCCTGGGCTCGGGGGAGTTTTCTGCAGAGGATTCAGCCCCACAGAAAAAATCCAGCCCTTCCTGCTTGTGGCACAGGGAGGGCCCCAGGAGGAGCTGCTGCATCCGCCACGGTCTCACTGTGGGGCGAAGAGCAAAATCTTCTGAACAAACACAGCTGTAGGTCCCTGTTGGCAGCTTTAAGGGCCAGCACAACCCCTTTTGGGGGGGTTCAGTTTGCCATTTAGGGCTGGATTTTCAGAAAGAAAAGGTGCTTAGTACCTCCAAACACATTTAAGAACCCCTTCTGAGCTCGGGACCTTCCCACTCTCTTGCACATGGCTGTAATTTATTTTCCAGGGTCAGGAGTTTTCCCTTGTGCTCCAGCCCACCTTCCCCTGCTGACAAATCGCTCAGGCCAGTGCACAGCAACCAAAAATCTCCTCCAGTGCCCAGTGCTTCATTAACATCTGGTTTCCCTTCCTTTTGCTCATATTCCAGGCCATGTCCACATCCCCTCTTTCCAGCCTTGCTCCAGCAATACTCATCTCTGAGGTCACGCTAGCTGTGATGGGGTTTTTATCACCAGCACTAAAAGGCTGCTTCCCTGCTCTGGGGTTGGTTGAAATCCCAGATATTTTTTTTTCTTTTCTCTTTTTTGTGAAAAAACAGAAACATATCCAGGATGTTGCTATCATCATAAAATCCTATTTTGGTTCAGCATCCTGCTGCCTTTGACAGGAGTGTTATCTGGTCAGTGGGGAACAGAGCCAAGGCTTGCTATAAACACAGCTGTGGTTGGGTCAGCACCACAGCCCACTCCAACCCCATACTTCTTTTTAAAAGGGCAATTGTCCTTTTTCTTCAACTGCTTACCCCAGGTTAAATGGTTAATAAAAGTGATATGCTTCAGCTAAAAAAAAAAAAAAAAGGCAAACATATGCAAACATTCACTTAGCCTTGGGCTTTTCCAGAAAGGTGGTACCAGGCTATGGCAGCAGTTAATAGGCAATCCAATGGATCCCACAGAAGAAAGGGTTAACACTAAGGGGTTAACACTAAGACCAAGGGGGAGTGCTGAGCTCACAGCAACAATAGCAAGCAGGGAAAGTGGGAAGAAAAATCCCCCATTAAACACTGGTGCTTATTTATGCACGCATGCTGGAAGGGACTAGCGCAGCAACAATCCCTGTTGAACATTTCAGCAAGATTAGGTCCCCTGGAACTGCACAGCTTCACCAGCCCCAGCTCCAGCTCTGGAAATTTATAGCAAAAGCCTGACTCTGGGAATAGCTCGGCATATGACTGTCCTCTGCCAGAGGAGCTCTCTGCCAGCCCCGACTTCTCCTCCCTTCCCTTTCATGCTAGCTTCCAGCTGGTTCAGTTTTTCTTTTATTTACTGGCTTTATTTATATTTGTGTTTTATATTTGTGAAAGCAGTAACTTGCTTTCAAAGGAGATGCAGAGGAAATAAAATCAGAAGAGACAGGAAGCTAGAAAATCATCTCAACTTCTCCACCACGACAACTGCAGCTCCCCACAACACCTCCAGCAAAGCAATTTTCAGTACAGAGTGCAAGTGTCTTCCTGCTCCTTTTGGAAGGTGTCCACCAAGCAAGAACTCTGCCTGAAGCTCAAATCCCACCCATCCCTGGGGAAGCATTCCTTCTTTTAAGGCGAAAATTGTGAGGCATAATACAATGTTTTGCACCAGGAGGGGACACTATTCCAGGCGCTGCCCCTCAGTGAGTTATTATTATGGACTCAGCAGTGGAAGTGCCTTTGGTAGCAATGAAAATCTATTCACCTGACTGAGGATTCCCCATTCAAAAAATCAGGGACTCCAACACTGACATGTTTGGAAGAAACCTTGTTCCATGGTGTTGGGAAGATGGACAAGTGGCTGTAACTACCTGAAAAGTGGTTATTTTGCCTCAACAGTACAACACAAGGCTGTCCCTGTTCATTGTCAAGGTTGGTTGTTGTGTTTTTCTTTTTCTTTCTGAAAGCTAAAGAGGAAAGTGCTCACAAAGACCACTTCAGCTACACATTTTAGTGGAACCTTTTGAAATGCTACAAAATACCAGAGAGCATGAGCAAAGGAAGAGCACAGAGTCCAAAATACTTGGGTGGGGATGGAGATACAAGGTAAGGAGGGGCAGAGGAAAATGTCTATTCAAACATTCAACCAAGTCAGCACTCACTCACCACAAGCCATCCTGTCCTCAGGAAAAGAACCACCCCAAAAATGTTGATCATGCAGGAGGTGAAGACGCCATCCCATGTTCCAAAAAGCACTGGCTCCCATACAAACAGCTGGATCTTCCACCAGGGCTTGGTCTGTGTTTGAGACACCTAGAGAAAAGCAAAGCCTTGGGTTCACCTCTGATGTTTTATGGGCAGGCTGCACAAGAGGCGCCACAGCCTGCCACCAACAGTGGGTGGCCACCAACAGCTGCTAAGACATCCCTTTGCTGCAAATTGTCCCCAAGATGAAGGGGCAGTCAGGCTGTTGGGATCCCTGGACCCTGAAGGAGAGGGCTCCTTGCAATACCCTGTTTATATTCTTGTAGAATAAGCACCAACAGAACCCTACTCAGCCTCAGTGAATTAACCCCAGTGCATGAACCAAAAACACCATTCAAGGGTCCTTCACAGAGCCTGCAGCTACACACTGTGTTTCTCCTCCTGTCCCTACCAAACACCCCACCACATCAAGCAGGGTGCTCGGTGCACAGGAGAAGTCCCTCAGAGGATATGACAAACCAGGCTGGACCAGCTTGGACCAACAGAGTAGGTTAAGATGGTCTTCCCATCACAGTCATGTCTGATGGGGACCCTTTGTTTTTAGAGGAGATATAGGACTCTGGTATTTGGGCCAGAATTTCAGACTTGCTGGAACCAAGACCTGAAACTCCAGGGAAACTGCTGGTTTTCTATGCCAACTGCTGCCTCCTGCCCTGTGGAAATCAAGTCTCCTCTTTCCCTTTCTAGTACGCCTTGGATTTACATAGCAAAGCGAAGGGCAGTTTTGTTACTTTAGTCCTGTTCACTTGCCACAGAGGTGACCATGAGGAGTGCAGAGACGAGGAGATGAGCATTTGGGAAAGGAAATGGCTCTCTGACATACCTGCTGTGCTTCCTCATGGAAGAGCTCTTGGACATATCCCTCACTTCGGGCACCATCCCGGCTGAACATCGTGTCCTCCGCGTTTCCTCGGCCTGCCCAAGCACAGCTCTAACACAACCACAGGCGAAGCTGCTCTGAGTGGAAGGTCAGCTCAGTCAAATTCCTGCAGTGCTGGGTCCTCCGTTGTAGAAGATTCATGGTTTTATTCCAGCTTTACTGTGAAAGCAGGAAAGATGAAAGACAAGACTGCTGCTTTCTCAGTCTGCCAAAGCACAAGGCCATTGTCCACAGAGCCACTAGCAGCTCATGGCAGATGCTGAACCAGAGTGAGCCCACAGCCAGCAGAGAGCAATGCTCCTCCAGCACCCTCCCAAGCCCTGCTCCCAGCACTCCCAGCACAGGCTCCACCATCAGCCCTACATTTAACAACCCTTGGTGCCCTTTTCCAAATCTATCCACGTCCCTGGTGTCCCCAGCATCCTGTAGCACTGACTCCACAGCTCCACAGCTTCACAGTGTTGTCTGCAAAATGCATTTCCTCTCGTTGGCTTTAAGTCTGCTGCCTGGTAATGTCATCGCATGCTCCTGTGCTCTGGTGACATAGGACACATGGATTATTCACTTCCCAGCACCACTCATCGCTTCGCAGCCTTGATCACATCTCCTTCAGCTGTATCTTTCGCAGACTAGAGTCCTGCCAGTGTAACCAGTTACCCACAGTCTCCCACACCAGTTGCCAAAAGAGACTTTTTGGCTATTGCTCAGTACAGTACACCATGCCTAGGTAAGACAGAGAGGGCTGCAGCCAGCAGCCCAAATGTGCAGAGGGCAGTGTGTCTGGATCATTGGCTCTCAAGGGGCTGGTAATTTTCTGGCCAGTTGAGCCCACATGCTTACAAGAACCACTCATGATCACGCATGTACCAATGGCTGGACACCTTACCCGAGACCATAGACCAAATTAATCACAGGCACAGGGCAGGAATCTCTGAATGCTCAAGCCTGCAAACTATGGAGACAATGCAACCAACAGAAATGTGCTTTGCCTATTGCACAGACACAGAGACACACAGAAACTACTTTGTCACTCAGGATTTCTGCACCAGGATCGGACTCCATTTCACCATCCTGCCCCTATTACTCTACTTTGAAATAACCAATAATAAATAACCAAAACAGATGCTGCTCCACCATGGTGTTTCAGCTGCAGAAGGTCTCCTGCAGCTGGGGTACAATGGCCAGCACAGGAGGTTTTCCTTTGCCCTGCCCACATGGCCACTTAAGCAGCACCAAAGCCATAAGAGTTCATTGATATCCTGCTGCTGCTTCTAAGTTTTCTGAAGCAAATAACCCTTCACAATATCACAAATGGTTGCTGTTACAGGGAGACTGGGGCTTCAAGCAGGGCAGAAGCAGCAGGAGCAGATGAACTCTAAAGAAACAAAGCTCATGTTTTTAATTCAAATAGCCACAGTAATAAAAAATGGAAGAAAATGCACAATGTGAAACAAGATTACAATTGAATAGCTATACTCTCCTATGAACTCCCCTCAACAGAGACTTCACTCAGCAAAGCATTCACTGGGGCCATCCAAACTCCAGTCTGCCACAGCAGTCCCATCTGGATGTAGACAAACAGGGAGGCTGCAGCTCTGCAGCCTCCTGCTCTCTTAAACTACTCCACCAAGGGAGCCAGCAGGAGATGGCCCCAACCCCTTGCAGTAGCGCAGGGCTGAAGCCACTTGCTCAGTGTGTCTGGTGTGTAACATTACATGGATAACTTTGATGCAGCCACATTACCTATCTGAAACTTGCAAAATGCAGGAAGAAGGGCTGCACACATGGATTTTAGACCTGAAGCACATCTTGCAAGACATGTGCTTCAGGTAACAACTTCATAACAACTTGCAAGACATGTTACCTGCCTAGACATTTAAATGCTCTTGTCTTACCATTTCCTTCCTTCTTCTCTGCTTTAAAACCCTTCTCCTGCCTTGTGCTCCAGAGCCCTTTCTGCTCAGCTCCCACTCACCTTGGTGTAAGATCTTCCTCCTTCCAATCACAGGAAATTGCCTCTGCACTACTGCTCCTCTGTGGCATTTCCAACTGCCTAAAATCTTATTACCCAGTTCTGTAATTATTTACATCCCACCACAACTCATGGATTCACTGGTCCCTACGAGGTAACCAAAGCAAACACAGGAGGGGGTGTGAAGCACAGAAGCAAGAGCTGCACACACAGCCACATCCCAATTCATGAACATGCAATTATTTCTGCAATTTAGGGTCTGCAAGGGGAAAGTCCTTGCCCCATGCAGCATTCCCTCTTGCCCTCCTCTTGCCCCATGCAGCATTCTATCGGCACAGTAATATTTTGGGGTGCTATTTTGTATCTAGGTCACCAAAGGTGAGGAAGCTTTTTCTGCTACACAAACCAGCAGGTTAAATAAGCTAAACAGGCACAATTTTCCCCTAATATAAGTGAGCCTCGAACTTGAAAGTAAATTGATGTTATTTTTCCTAAAGTTTCTGCCAAATGAACTAGCCAGTATATAAATCAAAGGAGAACGTCTGTTTTAATCTTTCCATACCATTTAGCACTCGAGAGAGCAGAAGAGCATTAGCAATCCTCGCAGAAACATTACAAAGGCCCATCTCCTTTTCCTGCAACACTTCTATATTTAATTGCAAATCCAGATTCCTATAGATTAAATTTCTGTGCCCTCCATATCCTTTCAAAGCACTATTTTATTAATCATCGCATTAAAGCTACTTCTGAGCTAAGCGTCGCTGCTCTGAGCTACTCAACAGCTGGCTGGTTTTGAAGAGGAAAGGTTAACGCCTTCCCAAGCACAACTGCGTGTGGTCCCACGACCTCCGAAGCCTCCGTCCTTGCCAGAGGAGGTGCTTCCAAAGCCTCCCTCCCCCAAGGGGCCCAGCAGCCAACAGCATTTTAGTTTTAATAAATCCCTTCAACTCCTCTCCGGGTCAAGTTCTTAAAAACACCTAATTTAGGTGACTTTTAGGAAGGCGGGATTAAAAGGAAATGAAGCAGCCCTCGGTGCAACAAAGGTAACGCCGCACAGAGCAGCGCCTGGCTATTCCCAGTTACTCATTTACTGCGCCAGCCAGCACAGTTACCCAGCTCGTTTTGTGTTCACGTATCTCCGGAGTGTAACGAAGACTGCGGAACACCAGAGGTGGGAAACGAGCCCGGGCTCTCCCTAGCAGCTTCAGTTTCCCGGTGCGGCCGGACAGCTCAGTTTTACAGAGGCCACGGCGCTGCCAACATCGTGCCATCGCTGCGGCCATCGCCACCCCGGGCTGTCACCCCTGCCCGGACAGCGCTCCCACTTACCCGCTGCTCTTCCCTCTGTTTGGTTCTTTCCTTTTTAAAATTCTTTTTTTCTCAATTTTTCCATTTCCCCCCCTTTTTATTTTTGTTTTCCTGTTATTTTTTTTCTTCTTTTCTTTTCCTTTTTTCTGGTTTTCTTTTACTTTTTTTTTCTTTTTAACTTCCTCCCCATGCCCTTTTTTATTTGCCTTTCTTTTCACTTTTACCTTTTTTTTGAGGGCCTCTTTTCGACCTTCTTTTCGCCCCACCATTTTTTCATTTTTCAGCTTTCCTCTGCCCCGTTCACCTCCCTCCCTCCCTCCCTCCGCCGCCTCCGCCCCGGCCGAGCCTCCGCAGCGCCGGAGGGAGCAGCAAAGCCAAGCCAAGCCAAGCCAAGCCCGGCGCCGCCTGCGCGGTGACCCCAGCGCTCAGGCCGGTCCCCATCCCGGCTCGGGGGTGTCCCCGCCGTGCCGACCCCACTCACCTGGCGGCTCCCGGGCCCCCCTCCCTCCCTCCTTCCCGCCGGCTCCCGCAGCACCGCCTCCCGCCGGGGCGGCTCCGGGCTCTGCCACGTCTGCCCGGGCACTGCCCGCCCCCGGCGGCATCCGCATCTGCCCGCTCGGGATGGTCACACCCGTACCCGGGACACGCAGCTCCCCGCGGCGCCGGGACCCCCCAGCGCCGGGAGGGGAACAGAACTCCTCAAGGGGCGGGAGCAGATTGCCGCTCAACCTGCAGTTCTCGGGAGGCTGACAAAATAAGTGAATAAATAAGCAAATTCACAGCTGCTCGAGGAAACGCTGACCACGGGGAAAGGGGGCTCTGGTTCTGCACAGGAGCGGCTGCAGCGACAACAGGGACTCACTTCAGTGTAACTTCCCAGCCCTGTGCTGACAAAAAAGCAATGCTGTCACCCTGTACAGACAAAGCTCCATCTGAATTAAAGGCACGAATTTTGGATAGTCTCAGTGTAAACAGGATCAAATCTAGATCCAGCCACCCTTCCTTAGAGCTCATGCAGCATACATCGATTTAATTTACTTCCAAAGTGAGTTAGAGCAATTTCAGTTTTCAATAAAGGTTCCATACAAGATGTACATGTAATCCAGTGAGCCTGTTTTGATTTCCCTGCAGAGGCAAAGTGTAAACAAGCCTTTACTCTTGGATAGAAACAGCAAATTTCTGCAAGTGGCAGAAAAGGAAAGCAAGAGTTTAGAGAAGACACGACTTCTTGAAGGAGGATGAAGCCTGCAGAAATCATAGAACGATTTGGGTCGAAAGGGACCTTAACGATGACCTTAAAGATCACTTCATTCCAACTGTGCTGTGGGCAGAGACACCTTCCACCACAGCAGGTTGCTCAAAGCCCTGTCCAACCTGGCCTTGAAGGGATGGGGCATCCACACAGCTTCCCTGGGCAACCTGTGCCAATGCTTCACTAGCCTCACAGTAAAGAATTTCTTCACAGTATCTGATCTAAACCTGCTCTCATTCTGTTTGAAGCCACTCCCCTTTGTCCTGTCACTACATGCTCTTGTCAATAGTCTCTGTTTCTTTTAAGCTCCCTTCAGGTGCTGGAAGGCTGCAATTAGGTCACCCCTAAGCCTTTTTTTCCAGGCTGAACAATCTCAGTTCTATGGATACCCCATTCCTGGAATAGTTTGGAATCTCTCTTCCACTCCCTTCTCTTTACACCCTACAACTACCATTAAACAGGTTCTGCCAGATTCTCCCATCTTGAGGGCCAGTGAAAAACCTGATATAAGTATCTTGAATTAGCTGCAGAACTGGTGAAGAGTCACTAATTCCCCAAGGACCAAGCCCTGCAGCCTACCTGCAGGCACTTCTGTGCCCTGCTGCCCCTCAACACACACAATAACGTGCACACCAGGCAACTGCTAAAGAAGTTTCTTGGGCCAGCTGCTACTGCCACTCGCCACTGCTGAACACTCCTGTTGGGAAATCCTGCCTCACTGGAAAGAACCACAGGAGAAAATCAGTAAAAGGTGTTTTTTCAGGGACCATATTGACACATTCAAATCACCAAGCACTGCTGCTAAGAAGCACTTGCAGGATTGCACAATGTTGATCTCTGTCTGCTCCTATTTAAGACATGGCAATTTTCAACATTTTCCTTCTTGGCAAGAGAATCCTTCCAAGAGCAGCAGCACTCCTTCAGGGGAGCTGCATGCATTTCAGAACCAGTGTCTTCCTGTGAGTCTTCCTCCATGACACTTTGAGACCTTCCAGGAAAACCATCACAAACAATCTGAAAAAGTTTTCTGAAAGTCCTAATTAAAATTCTCTCTCATTATGCTGAGTACCTTACGTCTACTGGGAATAAAAGGGGGGGGGGGAAATGAAACTAAGAGTTAACATTTTTTTCTCAAAGTCCAGTTCTTGAGTGCTTTTATGGCTAGCAAAGGACACTGTGAGTTCCACAGACCAACTGGAACCTCCTCCTTCAAGTTATGTGGTTCCTGGGGACTGGCAGATGGAACCATCCAAAGCCTGGTGGACCCATGTACTGGACATCCTGAAGTGTGATTTGACAAGACTTTTGATGGTCCATTTGGTGTCACTCAGTGGAAATTGCTCCAGGGAATGGAGCCTGGAAATGGATTTAAGAAAGTAAAGAGGGTCACAAAAGGTTACGTGGGATAAAACAGGTATGGGAACAATAGAGGTGTCAAAGATATGAACAGGACCCCAGAAACAGGGAAAGCAGCAGCACAGAGATCGGTCAGCAAGAGAAGATGTGAATTTGAAACATCCACAAGTCTGAGCCATCTTGTGAAATGTGGAAAGGATTGATTCCTAATAGAATGGATATTATTTCCCACATACTTCAACACCATCTTCTTCAGCTGATAGACATACATGTCTTACAACACAGCAAAGTGTGATTTCCATGTACACACACAGCACACACTGTGAATAAAATACCCAATTTAGCTAATCACATCATTTAATGATTACAAACCCTAGATTGACAATAAAATGGGCTGTAACACATAAAGTATGTTCTTAGACTAAACGAAGAGACAATCTTTTCCAAGTTCACTCACAGCTGCAAACTGTAAAATACTCTGCCTTTAAATTGGATTTTTACCTGGTGCTGTTCAGTGTGTGTAATAGCAGTTATCAACATAATACCTGAACATCACTACAAACAATATTGTTTCAATTCCTTAAAATGGATTTCCAGGCAACAACTCTGTGAGAGCCAATACTGCCAAAGTGCATTTCCACACCCACAGTGGGGACTCACGCTGTCCTTATGGCTCATTTGCAAGTAGCTGCAACATCCATCACTCTAGCTACGTGTTTGACTTGGAGACTGATCAATCATCCTGCTCTCTTCCTCTAAGGTAACAGATGTTGTCTAAAAGAAAATCCCCCTTTCAAGAGTTCTGGTTTGCAGGAAAAGATCACAGTCCCACTGGCACCCTTGCACTTGCTTATCTGTCTTTCTGAGCTGTATCTTTCTTAGGCTGTTCTGTCTATAATGAGCTTTGTAAAAAAGATTATTTCAGGAACTGGCAAGAGAAATGGAAGACAGGACTTGAGAGAAAACTAACAAGTCATCCTTCCAGCTTCTGATGTCATACTGTTTTGTTCTTGCACATCACTGAATGATTGAGATTACCTTGCAATTACCCTTAACATTCCCAGCACTCGCAGTCGTTGCTTTATCATCTCTCATGACTCAGTTTATCTTGTGAGAAGACTGATTAAGGATGTGCTGCTCCTGAAGAGCTTTCAGAGTACAACACACATTCTGAACAATCATTATTCATATTACAACAGAGAAATATATTTTTATGAATTACACTGCTTAAGTAATGAGTCCTTTTGGTTTCATCTGGGCCACACTAGCACTTTTCTTCTAACAAAAGCTGTTACTTCTGCCTCTCTGAAATAGCACTAATGATCACATCTGACCATGAAAAGAAACAAAAATTTTATGTGAATGGTGACGCGTTCAGTGGCACTACTTCTATTTCCACAAGCTGGGCCAGCTTACCTCGCTCAGGCTGCGCAGCTGAGAAGGTATCACCTCCTCTAAATGAAAGCAGCTACATACAAGCTATTGCCAAGGCACTGATCTAGCTCAAAAAGATGTCAGCACAAAGCCTGGTCTGGGACTAGGCATCCACATTTCCAGCCAAGAGGCCTGGAAGACACAGCCGCTGGCCCAACGAAATCACACAAGCAGAGATCACGCAGCAACATGTCTTGGCTCTCCTGTGGAAGACAGGCAGAGCTGCCCAGGAAGATGGACTCCGAGTGGGAAAAACAACAGTGACTTGTACACCCAGCAAACATCCAGAAGTGAGTTTAACTAACGGAGGTAGGAACTGGATTCCAAGCTTTCTGCATGATGTGCATGGCCGCCGACACTGGCAAAAGTGATGTAGGCTGGCTGGACTGCAAGAGACACGTGCACACATTTTAAAATGGAACCTTAGCAAATCATCCTATTTAATCCCTACCAGTGCCTTGTACATGTATGCATTCGAAGCAGATGGTGCAGCAGGGATGTCAGGAACTTGAAGACCAGCCCTGGTGTGAAAGGGGAAGGGTGCTGCGGAGGAGGCAACTTACCTGAGCAACCAGGGCAGGGCTGTTGGCTTCAGAAAGGACAGCACAGATGGGCTCCTTTCTAACCCCCTGTTCCAGTGAACAGCTCTCTTCTTGAAACTTCATGTCTTGGCAACTAAAGCAGACAAAAAAGCAAACAATATTCTACAGAAGACTAACTTCTTTTGATTTGGCAAGTGCAATGCAGAAGATGACCAACAAATGGGACGCTCTTTGAGACTACTTTCCTAAGCCAACACACCTCCAAATCTTGGAACTTTCATAACCTGCTGTCTATCCTGAAGCCACAAAATAGTTTATCCAGTGCAGTGCAAGAAAAATACTAACTTCAGAGATATATTTTTAATGCCTCTAAATAAACAAATAACCAATTATTTTAATAGAAAACTGCTTCCTTCTCCTAGCAAAAAAACAAAGCAAGCTAATTTAAAGGGGCTACTTTTCTCATTCAACACAAAAAGTAGGTTCTGATAATTCTTTTCAATATGAAAACGTGGAAAAATATATTTTCAGTATCACTTTACTCTTTGATGGTATTAATCATATAAGTCGATAAGCAGAAGTGATTAGTTTTGATTTCTTATTTCCACTGCATAATTAAATCAAATGAAAATCAGTATAATTAATGTAAGCGAACACAAAGACAAGCAGGGTGGCTGAGTACACAGACACTACATCATCAGGCACATTGCAGAGTCAGAGTGCATGCAAAACTTAATACTATTAAACATGAAATCATTAAAAGCAGTTACTATGCTGGCTGGATGTTAACATACCATGCTAAGTTCTCTAAGGTGTTTTAAAAAGACAATACCATATCATGCATGCTGGAACAAGATTGAAACCAAGTCCTGTGCAGTGCCAGAGCTGTGTTCACATCCTGCTCCAGGGGTACATGGAGACAGGTAGTGCCTCCCACATCTCAGACGGACTGAGCAGGGGCATTTCCTCCAGCCAGGCTGAGCCTGTGCTGGTGCAGGCAGTGACTACGTTGGGCTGTGCGTGGCCACCCCTGCCAGGGCTGCTGTCCCCAGGTGAGACATCAGAGCAAATCTCCCGCACGCCTTTCTCTGCTAGGGCCAAATCCAGCCAGCTGAGCCAACATCCTCAGCAGGGTGCAGGCTAAGGCCAGACAGAAACGCCTCTCATGCAGCCACCACTACCCAGAGGAGATTCCCGAGGTGGCTGGTGGACACCCAGCCCTGCTGCACCCACCAGGTGAAGGGCTGGTAACATCCCAGACCCACCAGCTCTTCCTGCCACGCTCATCTCATCACAGCTCCAGTCTTCACACACTGCTTCACTACAGTTCTCCCTTTTTAAAAGGTATGGTGCCACTTTTAACACTTTCTTACATAAAACTTGTTCTTACATGAAGTAAAATCAACAGAGCCAAACATTTCACAAAAATCAAGTATTTACCAGGATGGACCCTACCAAAAGATTCAGGGAAACATTAAGCCTTATACACATGAACAAATAAAGGTGAGAACACTGAATTATCAGTAATAAATACTATGGGGCATATTTCTGGTCTTGTAGGTGCATAAATGCTATTATCTTCAATTTTTTAAAGTATTTGCTTTAACAGTAGAAAAAAATCTATGTAACAAATACTCAATATACTACACATGCTACAAAATGCTGTAGCACACACATGGCATACTGTTATCCAACACACTTGAAATCGTGAGTAATCAAGTTCACCTTTCTTACAACTGAGATTAAAACAAAGACCTAATTCTCCTTTACATGAGGAGCTGCTGGCACTGAACAAACTCGCTCCAGTGCAAACAAAAATCACAAAAGGAAAGCTGGTCTAACACTAGGTGTTTGTATTAAAGTGATTCCAGTGCAATCTTCTCAGACAACAAGGATTAAAGTTAAGGTCAGATATTTCGGTTTTCTATAATCAAAGTAGGCTAGGAGATCCAAAGGAGAAGAAAACCCAAATAAGTTCTGTATGTTTCAAATCAAATATTTAAATATTTCATTTAATTGTTGAAAAGTATCCACTTCAGTTCTTGCACAACAATATGTATCTTTACATGCCTTCATCTGTCTCATTAAGAAAGCAGATTTTGTTTGAAATTATCTAACATGAAAAATACTGCTAAGTCTATTCATAAAACAGTATTCTATATTTTTATTTTTCAAACAGCAAGTGACCACATTTAAAATGCATCATTTGCAAATATAAATTATCAAACTATTAGTTTAATTAAAAATAAAGCAAAAACATAACTTCCCTTAGTATCACAATACATAGAAGGGTATTATAAACCCAAAAAGACTAAGTTAACCATAAGAAAACAATAACGTCAAAAGTGATGAAACTCATTAAGTCACTTAATGAATAAATCAGTCCTAAGAATACAATACCATTCACCATGATTATGTAAAAAAAAAAAATCTTTCATTGTATTATACAGATAAAACAATCCAATCCTTCATGCCACATTTTGTAAACCATGATATAAATTACACTCACAGTCAAATGAACAGGAAGAGTAACTCCCAAAATATTTTAAGATGCTTTTAGGGCAGAAATAAAGGCAGAAATAGAATCATTTAAAATATATCAAGTTTAACCAAAAAAATTCATTTGGTCAAGCCTGCTATCCAAATAGTTTTGTTTCCTGCAAAACTATTTTTGTCTTTTTTTGAATTATGAAATTTAAATTTTTTTTTTACATATTAAATGTAAGTCATGTGTTGAGCTACATTAAATCCTTTTATACTTTTTATCATTTTGGCCTTGAGACCCAAACATCTTCCATGGACCTACACACACACCACACACACACTCTCTCTCTCTCTTCTTGGTATCAGGAAATTCCTCATTTCACAGGAATAATGAAAGACTCACATACTGATTTCTGTCAGAAACATAAGGAATATGCAAATTCATACTTTCCAGGTTCCTATAAAACCATCTCTCACCTATATATACATACTTTAACTGATGGAATTCAGGTTACTGTCTTTTGTCTGATAATAAAGGGACGGAATAGATGTTGTAGGATAAAGAAATACTGTATAATAATTGAAATAAACCTATTATCCTAGATTTATCTATACAAATTATCTTTTTTTTTTAATTAACTGAAATACAAAGAAGGCATATTGACTTCAGGAAAATAGCACTATATCAGAAATTCACTGTAACAGTGTTTCACTATATATATCATCAGGTTTTTCATTACACAATTTCTTCTGTACACTAGATTTTGTACTGATTTATCTGTCTTCAAATCCATCACAGTCTCAGATCCAATTCAGCACTATATACTATGCCTTCAAAATAAAAGGAAGTCACTTGCTTTATTGAATACCAAGTTCCCTTCCAGACAGTATTTAAAGAAAGACAAGACTACACAGACAAAGTCCAGTATAATTCATTTCTGACAATGAAAATTTCAACCCCTCATACTGTTGCAAAATTCCTCCTACTGAAATGTCTACAATAATAATAATAATTATAATAATAAAAAGCATACATTACATATAAAAGATACCAGTGTACTAAAAGTGACAGAAGTGGACTAGCAAATCCTTCAAAGCACATATTATATAAATGACTAGCATTTAAAAACATTTCTTTTTCTATAAAATGTAGGTCATATACATTTATAAATTGGGGTGGGGAGGTTCTAAAGCAGTGATGACTGTTCAAATAGATATGCTGCTCTGTACAGTCTAATACCTATTCAATTCAAACTGTAAGTCTGACACCTAGTTTATCAGAATAAACCCATCTCATCATCTCATAGCTCTTAATTTGAAAAATATGCAACTCAAAGGAAGAGGTGACTCAAAAGTTCACTGTTTATCTGCATATGAAATAAGAAGAGAACTACTCCTTTCTATGGGTGGCCCAAGTCTCATCAGTTCAGTATCAGGACTTAAAGACTCCGAATTTCTGTAGAGGAACTGTCAGGAATCAGCACAGAAGCAGAATAGTATCTCTGATCCTTCAGAGACACAGCTATTCAACCTTAGCAGTCTTCCTCATCTTGCAGAAGTGCAGCCAAGCCATTCATTTCTCACTCAAAGTGGATGAAGCCATAGATCTAAAGACTGTCCTCTCTGTGACTGAAATTGTGCTCTGTAAACAATGTTATACATTCCAGCAGAGGAGGACATCTGAATTTATTTATAAAAAAACGATTAAGAATATTCATTAACTCAAACAAGGCTATTAACTCCCAAAGGTATTTTTTGAACTTATCCTTATGCTACTTGTCAAGTTAGCACTGTCATGTATTATTGCTTACAAACAGTACATCATCATATGCCTTCTAACAGAGCAGTACTGTGATCAGTTCATATTTACAGGCTTTTTTGTTTGTTTTTAAACAAGCTATAAAAACATTACATACTTTACAGACAATACAAATACCCAGGTCAAACAAATGGAATGCATAACAATAAGAAACGTCATAAAGGAAGACTGACATAAGTCCTTGATTGTCAAGACACATTTATATTTATATATAAACTCTAGCTGTGCAGAATCAAAGATTCAATCATAGGTACATCCTTATTTGATAAATCATATTTACAGCATGATATTGCATAAAAAAATAAAATAATGTTGTTTACACAATATTACCTTTCCATCCATTGGATTAAGGAAAGCAAGAAACAACTCTTAGAAATGTTTGCTTGCCTCAGTTTGTGTTTCCTACCAAAAGATGTAATTTTAAAAAGGAAACAGAAGGTTTTGTATGTTGAGTAGAGCAAAAGCGACTATAAATTTATTTCCCTGACACGAAGCAAATTGAACAGAAGTTTAAATTTCAAATTAAAGACATATCTTTTCATTAGCAGTAATACTTTCTTAGTGCTTGTCCTTTGCAAAGTGAGTTTCAGCTAAATGCATTACATGCCTAACATAAACATGCATTACCGTAAGTCAAATGAACTTTCAAAGTTACAAGGCTTCATTTTAGTAAAACATTTAACTGTAGGAAACTGTAACATTATTCATTTGTTTCAGTACCAACCATGTAATTTGAAAGTTCACATGTGTACTGGTACCGACTGCATAAACATATTTCTGCCTGTCAACATTTCCAAATGGCTTCCCAGGAGTACTAGGATTTTCCCTGCGATTTGTAATGGTGTTAAATGCAAACAAAGAAGAATAAAAATCAAAGCTCTCAAAGCCAAGAAAATTTAGTTAGCAAATATACATACATAATGTAATCCAATGCTGCAAAATTCAGAGTGAATTCATCCAAATATTCTCGTTCATTTCAAATAGTTACTATGTATGATACAAATACTATAAAAATATTCTGATCAAGCATGGAATATAATGTATCTGTTCAGGTGGAAAGTTTTCATAAGAGAACATGAATACTTCAGAATAAACTCCAAAATTACAGTAGAACCCAAGTAATTCGCAGCAATGCCTTAGAAACCCGTTACAAATTACAAATTTTGAAAATAGTGAAGAAGCAGGCAACAAAAGCAAGGATGTCACATCACAAAAAGTACTTTGTTCATTTATTTTGACAACTGCAATTTAGTTTTCAATACTCCTTCTACCTCCCAGTATACTAATATAGATGCTGTAGTATACTTGGGTGAAGTAGTACAGTATTATTGTGTGAGACCTTGCTACAGTACTTTTTAGACCATTGCAGGGAGGTGGGAAGGGACCATTAGGGATGTAGAAACCTATCAGATGCTCTGTTTAGAGGTCAGCGAATTAGCAAGATTTTACTGTACTTCTCAATTAACAATTAAAAGCTCCCATCATCCAAAAAAAACTGACAAGTACAATATAAAATTAATACAAGTGTTATTTCACATGAATACTTTCTTGTCCTATTTTCTTCTTGAAACACAATTTTCCTAAAGACAACACTAGGAGACACAAGATCAGAAACATGGTTCTTTTATCATCCAATTTAAATTGTTTATGTTGTTATTCGTAAACCAACATACAGTAATACATATGGTTAATCCTTCTCCCCAAAACTTGTCATTTATGATTAATTCATTCTCAAATCAAATGAAGAAAATGTAAATGCCTATTAGTATACCATAACAAGCTGATTCCTTCATTGTCTGTTATATTAATGGTAAAACATACCAAAAGATTCATGCTAAAAGGGACACTGTCAAGTAATTTAGGACCAAAATATGGCCTATTAATAAGTGCGTGTGTATATATATATATATTTGTATTGTGTATATATATATATATATAGAGCTTGGTAATAAATGTCATCAATTTCCTCTTTTTTTAAGTTATCATTGCGCTATCACTAGTAGATATCCCCAAAAATTCCACCTTACACACACACACATATCCGATGCTCGCATGACCTTTCAGTAAGAATGTCTGCTGTTAGCTCAGGGGAATCTCCACGCTCATCCCAGCCTTATGCTGGCAGCACAAGAACAAAACAGACAATCAAAGCTGCTTTTTCCAGACATACACAGAAAACTAACAAAAATGACCAGATCAACATGAAAAGTGTGCATCTGCAGCAGATTAAAAGCAGCGAAACATGAGCAGTAAAAAAAGTTATTAAATAATGTCATTATTAAACAAGCAGGAGCCTTTTACAGAGCTAAACCTCCCAGAACTACATAAACACTTATTCCAAAATAAAAGGGGATGTACTCAGGAAATCACAGCAGTGTATTTGGCTAACTTCTCCAGTGCAGAAAGCTTCAAGCATCAGCAGATCAACTACTCACACCACTGCCTTAATTGTACACATGGAAGAACCTATGAGACAGTCCCTGTGGCTTAGACAGGACTTCACAGCCTGTCCTAAGGCACAGAGTGCAGCTGGAATGGCTCAGCAGCAGGCTAGGGAATGAGCTGTGACTTAAGGAATAGCAGTTCCTCTGGTGATCCCACTTGGCTGCAAGGCAGAGCAAGTTCCTTCGCTGTACAACAGCCTCTCCCTCACACACCCTCAGAGTGATTCCCAAGTGTGATTATGGCATGGCAGAGCCACTCTCTGAGTCCTCAATCACTTTCTCACACCAGAGTGTCAATGCAGAAACTTTTTTTTTAAATAAAGCTGAGTCAGTCCCCTTAGAGAGAAGGAGGCTTCCTTCCTCTTACCTCCCCTATGGGGCCAGAGCAGTGCAGTAACACAGTAATAACCCAGCCTTTTTTTCTCTTCTTTTGTTCCTTGCTATATTTAACGAATAGCACAATTAATTGCCATCTCCTTGCAACATCAGGGCATAGGAACAAAAGTGCCAACACAGTATTATTCAGGCACCACAAGCAAGGATGTCATGGAAATGAAACACTGAAAACAAAGTACGCCTTACAAGAGGTGGTTTCCTGGGATATAGGGACTGTTTATGTTATTTCTGTGCAACACAGAATGGAAAGTCAAAAAACCAAACTGACCATAAAGGAAGAAAAACAGAGAGACATGAATCAGTTTAAAAATATTATTTCAAAGAAATTTCTTTACTTTTATCATTAATAATCCATAAGGAATTTACTGTTCCCCCTTGATGCCCACTCTTTATAACTCATGGCCAAATATTCAGACAAAATACTGGTAAGTCGTGCTGAAATGCCTTACTGTATTACACACAGGGTCAACAAATCAAAAGAGCCTGCTTTCTTATACAAAAGCATTAAGAAATTAGTTCACATAAACTATTTCCTGACAATAGAAGAAGCAGGCTATGGATAATAAATGCCCTTTCTCCCTCAACTGTACCAAGTGAAGTTAGTCCTGTTAAGTAGTGCTACCAAAAGGGAAAAGAGACAAAGTGGAATCAGTTTCCTGATAATGAAAATTAAGGGAAATATTGCTAAGGCTTTGGTAAGAGGTGGGAACTGTTCTAGGTCCTGCTCAAGTTCTTTCTTAAAAGACAGGATATATTTTAGCCCCTTGAGATGCAGCCTTTTCTCCTACCTGATGGCTTTGTCTGAGAGATACCAGCTAGCAACAGTGCTGTAAAAGCATGGATGCAATCCTATTTAAAAAACCACCATATACACACCTACCTATGTGTGTGTGTGTGTGTGTGTGTGTGTTTTTCCCTGGTTAATCAGCCTACATGAGGCTTAAACTGCCTTGAACTACCAGACAGTGTCCCTTTAGGGAAGGTGCAATAGAATGAACATACAGTTCAAAAATCTGAAACTTGTTAACTTAAACTACACAATAGTTAGGCTACTCAAATCTTACCACCCTAAAAATGCACACAGAACTACGTATCGTACCATACTGTATACTTCAAGACAAAGTACTATTCAAAAAAACATATTCGTGGTACAGGGATAAACTTTGCAGTTTATTTATACTGTGAAATGCAATGAAAACTTCTGATCACTCTCCTAGGCTGGAAAAAGAAATCCCGTTCACTAGCATCATTCACCAGTTTGGGTTGGTAAAATTGTAGTGACTTTCACTAAGCAAACACTAAAAAATAGGGAATTTGAATGCCCGCTTCTTCAGCTTTCAGGGATACCTCAATAAATTTAACAATTGGAATTGTCAAAATTCTAGACAGAGAATTAAAACAGTTTTTACAGAAGCTAAAAATACCCAATCTCAAGTATACTGAAAAGAATTGCTTGAGCTGTATGAGATGAAAATGATGCAACCGTATCAAACCTAAAAATCTAAAAATGGTTTTATTTTTTGAGAAATCAAAAACTATAAAGTTGGCTAAGTGCTCTATGTTAATCGTTATGAGTATGTAGGGCAAGGTACAATTAAGCTTTTAAATCTTGGAATACACAGTTTGTGTAAGCATTTTGCAATTGGGAATGTCATCTACAGAGTATTTTAACTAAAACTTCAAAATCTTGGTTTCTGCATATGAAAAAGTCATTAAAAAGTTACGTCTAGATTCAGCTGTACAAAGAAATACACATTACTTCAGGAATGAAGTAAAGGCTTTAGCAGTTAGGCATTTTGCTTTAAAAAGTGTTTAAAGTATTTTAAATTAATTAGACTTTTAAATAGTAGAGTTAGTCTATCAGAATCCACTTTCTTTCCCTCCAAACACAACTCGAGGTAATGCAAAGCAGAAATAAAGGGCACATGGTCTAAAATTATTTTTGAGAGAGACTGAAGATTATTCTTCTAGAAAATGCTTTCTTTTAAAGCCAGATTTTTTTGACTTCTGAAACTTGTTTATTCTGTGTGTTTAGTACACGTTGATTCCCTGCTGAAGAGCAATGACTATGCCAACAAGCTTAGAAATGACAATGTGAATAGTATCAGACAATAAACTGTCCTCCCAAAGCATACAAGGAAACCAGCAAGGAAACAATCAAGGGGGAAAGTCTTACCTGGGGATTTTGTTTATTTTAAAATTTCATAGAAGGTAAAATATTTTCTGGATTCAAACAAGTGAATAATAAACTGCCTTTGATAGGGGCACCAACATCAGGCAGTTCAATGACTGATGGCTAACCAAAAATGTAAAAAAAAGAGAAAAAGAAAAGGAAAAAAAATAAGGAAGCAGTTATTGGTCTTGCTAATATCAGCTTACTTTTAACATAGCGCTCTCAAAAGCTGTACAGAACTCCATCTTATACAGAGCAACCCCCTTTTGACAAATGTGTTCTAAAGTGCCAGTATTATTTACAAAGATTTCTTAGCCAAAAGTCTGGCCCGTTGTGGCATCTGGTGAAGAAGTCATCCCAGCTCTGCTATCATTTACATTCACCAAGGGAAATTCTGGGAAATCAGCACTTGTCCCTGGTCCCCGAAGGTTCACCTGTCCATTGGCAGTGCTAAACTGAGATGATATTCCAGCTCTTGCCCCATGGTACTGAGCTCTAAAGGGCTGCTCAAAGGAGCTAATTTGATATGCTTGATGAACAGACTGTGCCTCTGCTTTCTTCTGAGAAGTTACTTGATCCAAGAAGTCCTGTGTAGAGGAGGAAGAAGAATGATTTGCCTCATCACCTGAAAAGGGAAAAGGGTGCTGCGAATCACCAACCATTAGTCCAAAGTGAGACTTGTCTGGAGTTGTTCTTAACGGAGAGTTCATTCCCGACCTAAAGCTATTGACGGGTATAGATGTGTAGACCTTCTCCATGGAAGGAAATGCTGGCTGGGTTGTAAGAGTCTGGTTATCAGTCACAAAATTAAGGCTCGGGTTGTTCAAATAGGCATCATTTTGGCTAGTTCTGTCCAAAGCTTGTTGTAAAAACTTTGAATATTCTTGTAACATACTAGCTTTATCTGATGAGGAAGCTTGAGAGCTTGTTCCAACCGTCTCAGATTGGGTCACCTCAGATACTTCAGAGGAATTGATGGATATACTGGAGGTCACTTCCGTGTCAGCCACACTGAAAGAGATCTCATGCTGTCCATTAGCCTTGTGTGAATAATGATCTAACAGAGTCTGCAGTACCTCATCTGGAATGACATTTTTGTCATGATTACCTTTAATTTCAACATTCAGTGCCTGTGTGTCTAGTATTGAGGCTGTAGCAGTTTCATCAATGACACTGGCCACAGCTGCCTGTGTTACTGAAGGCTGAGATGCTATGGTACTTACATTCAAGGCATATTCTCGACTGTTGTTACTAGCTGCTTGTAGATACCTCTTTTTCTTTAAAAACTGCATTGCATCATCATAATTAGTGCTGCTGTGTACAGGTTTACTGGGCCCTTCCTGTAACGTGTCGACTTGATCAATGTCAGCATTACCTTCAGAGTCCAGTAAACTTTGCTTATCCACAAGATCGAAGGCATACTTTGAAACCTTGCTGTCTTCATATGTAGATAAAGGTGAAATGGTTTGACTTGGCTCAAGTGGCTGCTTTAGACTCCTCTTGTTGACCTTTTTGAGAACGAGCTTTGGTGGGTGAATTTCTCCAGAATTTGCTTCCTCTAAGTGCGATCCACCGACCGAAGAATGTGGCATCTCAACAGCATATTCTGCTACCATATACTCATCTTTTACTTTAGTACTGGAAGAGTACAAAGGCAAATAGTCATTTTTGTCCTTCTTGTGTTCTGATTTATCTGAACTTTCCTTATCCCCAGATTTTGTTTTCTCTGATTTCTGCCTTTTCTTCTTTGGCAAGGAGCTGTCTTTCAGAGGCGTAGAGAAACCAGAATCTTCTTCCGATGGCAAAAAGCCAACTTTGGTGGCACTTCTGTTGGGTTTCTTCTCGCGGTTCTCATGGCACATACGTTTGTGTTTCAGCACACGATCGGTCCTGGAGAAATACTGGAAAAGATGATGATGGTGATTAGGATTATTATTACTATTATGCAAAAATAAATGTATTAGCAGAAAGAAACCTTTCATTCTGACATGTTTACTTGACAATTCACCCAGTTTACCAATTGTTAATGAAGTGTCAAACAAGAATCAATAAAATCAAGCACAGCCAAGCTGTGACTCTGCTCCACCTATGTACCAAGGTAGCCCATCTTAACAGAAAAAACACTCATCATGTATTTATTTGTATAAAATTGAAAAAGCCCCTTTTTCAATAATGGTTTTGGGAACTGACTGGTGTTTTGGTTTCCAATCACAAAAGATTTCACTAAATCATCTTACCTGCAAACAATATTCACACTGGTAAGGCTTCTCTCCACTGTGAGTTCTTTTGTGCCTTTCCATGTGATACTTCTGAATAAACCTCATACCACATTCATCACAACGAAATGGCTTTTCACCTGATAAAAAACACGTAGAAATATTAATCCAAAAGAATAAATCAACATTTTTCCATACAATTACCAGGACAAGTACTGCATCTCTATTAGAAGCAGTAAAAGGATTTAGTCTATTGCTATTGAAAAACATAGGGCTTGCTTACATCACTATTTTTTCCATACTCAGTTGCTGATGCCTCAAATTACTTTAAGCTTTTATGCTAAAAAATCCCCCACCTTTAAAACTAAATCCTTATTCCTCTTTCTAATGTAGGTGCAGGTATGTCTTACACCTAACAAATTAAGAACTGCAAAGATGGTCTTCCTGAATTGTTGTTACAACATGCATTTTTTAGGGCAGACAACTGCATAAAAATATCTCAGTCCTCTCACCAGCTCATTAACTCACATCCATACCTTCTAGGAGAGAATTAATGCATTTCCAGACTTTGAATATAACATTTTTTAAGGTGATTTCTATTTTTCCATATTTTTTCCCTTATCTGCATGTGGAATTGAAATAACTCTTTTGAAAAAGTCCTACTATTTTGATTGGAACCCAAACTTACTTATTTTTTTAAAAAACTAATTAAAAATATTTTTTAAATAATGCCAAAAAAAAGAAACCTCAGTAGCAGAACTGGAGTTCACATACTTAAAGGTTTCTCATTTTTGTTGTTTTGTTTGCTTGATTTGGTTGCTGTTTTTTTTTCTTTACTGTCATTAAATACTCGTTCAGACAATATGCACTGCCCTGAATTCTTCTTCAGTTCTCCCCTTATTTTTCCTCACAAAGAAACCCTGCAATGATCCTTTCTGAGTAGGGAGTAACTCTATATTTATTTAACTTTTGCCTTACATCTTCCCTCTGATATTTTTTCTAGGTTCCCCTGACAAAACCTAAAAATTCCAAGTGCATTGAAAAGTTAGTTTTACTTCTACAGAAGTTCACTATTAATTACTAGAACTCACCCTGAGCAACAGTGATCTTTCCTCTTAGTATTTACTATGAAATCTTTTGGACTGACATGGAGATCGGGGATTGTCTTGGCAGCATCTATTCTGGATACTCTGAATACATCTTTGTTCTGGATACTGCACTACACTGATTTTTGGGATATAAACCATTTATGTTTTGTTTCCAGAAATATGCAGACTATTGCCATTTGCTGAGGTATTTTTATTCTTACTAATTATGCTATGAACTATTAAATTACCATGATTAATTGTTGAAATTTCAAATTTTAAATTAATAGATTTTATTATTTAAAATGTCAGAATGTGATTTTCCATTTAGAATAGAGAAATTTATCCACATCCTTCTACAAATAAGAATACAGTACCTTAAAATAAGGTTCCAGTATTTATAGAAACTAGAATGGAAAATATCTGTATCGCCCACACATGTGCTCCTAGTCAGATCATTAATGCCCAGAGTCTCAACTTCCTTAATTCCAAGCAATTTCTAAATCTTTCTCTTTGTAAGCCTATGTCCTATTTCCAATTATTAATTCTTACCTCTCCATGTGGCTTCTCAGCCAATCCCTTCCTTGAATGAAATTATTCCAATTTATTCTCTCCTAAATCAAATTATCTCCTCTCCTCAGATCTCTCAGCTTCTATCAGTTCTTTTTCCACAGGCTCACAATCTCAGCATCCCATATCTCTTCTTTCACTTGAGTTAGAGAACTTTACCATTGCTTGCTTATTAATAAGCACCATAAAATTTTGCTTTTTTTTCAACATCTCTTGTAAATCCTAACACCTATCATATAATTCTCTCTCATACTATCTATAAGCAAATCCTCCTCTCTGGCCTATTTCTTAACTTTCAAACTCCAGTTTCATTCTTCATGTTCTCTTTATTTGTTAGGCACCTCATGACTACGGTGCCTTACTCCCTACAAGCCTGTCGAGACTTTCTCAATCAAATTCCTTGCCTTCCATTTTCAGGAAGCTGAGGCAAGACATTTAGACATTTAGACCCCATTGATCTTGTGTAATACACAGGAACTCTTCCATTCCCAAAGACTACTACTTAGTCCTTCTTACTTACTGTTTTCTGTCCCTTTGCTCCACTATTCTACTTTGAGGGTTTTTTAAATTGTCCCTACAAACAACTCTCCTAACATTGTCTCAAAGCTTGCTTTCATGCTACCTTAGACTTTTTTTAGAGAATGGAGTGGCTGTTTGGGTTGAAAACTATCCTGAGCCTTAAAGCAAGATAGCTGAATCCTGTTCTGGCCTTGAGCAGCCCTCTAAGGAGCTATCCTGCAATCCCAGGAAATGCAGAACACTTCATTAATACACTTACCTGCAGCCTTACACTCATTTCTGTAAATGAATGGACACAGAGTTCCTTAACATTTTCCTACTCAAGCTGGCCATTTGCTGGCAGAAGACTCCCCAGCTACCTATTCCCATGTCAAGGCCAAACAGGGGTTCTGGGGTTTTTGCTGTATTATAACCACCAGCTATTTTTGAGTTTTTCAGGGCACATACAAATGCACTGCTGGCCATGACTTAACAGGGAGAAAAATCTGGGGGCACTGCCCTGGAATTACTCAGCACAATAAAGAAAATAGTATTTTTCAGTAGAATTCCAGAACACTCTGAAAGTAAGATTAAGAAAAACTTTGTGAAACTGATACCATACTTAATTTTGGCTTTAATCTTCATATGGAAGATAATGTTAGAAAAACATTAAAAATTAATATGAAGATAGGCTTCCAATAATAATTTCATCCTAGCAGAAGCCTGAAACTTCAGATGCCTTCCGCAATTTTGTTGTACTTTTCAAACAGGATCTATTGCAAATGGAGGAGATCATTAATAACAGCCTTTTGCTAATGCAGGGAGAATCCAGCACACATTTTTCTGAAATGTCTTGGTGAGTGGGAAGGAATCAGATGTATTAAAAAAAGGTCAGAATTTAAAAATACAATACAACAATTAATGAATTATTTATGAAAACAGCCCATGTGTAGTGTCTGTGTTGGCAATCTATTAAAATCAAGCAATAGAACTACTCATCAAGTGTAGTATAAATATGTGTATAAAGGCTGCAACAATTATAAACCCAGGCATCTTAAAGTCTAAACAGAAAAAAAACCAAATTATAAAATACCAAAAGAGGCAATAAAAAACCAGCATGAGTGAATAAGAAGGCACTTGAATTGTTAGCCCCAATGGTGTTTTATTTTTTTAATGTAATCTCAGTTTTTGTGTTTAAAATGGAAAGTAGGGTGGCTTACACAATTAGGACACATGAATGCATGAGTGGGTAAGGTATATAGAAACATCTCTAAGCAAAAAGTAAGCAGACATATTTGAAAAAAAAAACCAAAAACAAACAAAAGAACATTCAGCACCTTCTCCAGCCTTGTAAACTGAAAATATTTGTGTAGCAGTGACTCTTCCCTATCTTACATCTAAAATAGCAATTTTCTGTATCATTAGGGACAAGTTTAGCAGCAGGGTTCCAACACTGCTGCCCTCCTCTACACACAATTATAAGCAAATTTTGTATTAATGCAATGCCTGCTTTTAGATGCAACTGTTTAATTATTTACACAGAATAAGGCTGTTCATTGATTGCTTCCTAACTCCCTCACAACATTTCCTTTGAAGGAGTGGTTCAGAGAACTGAAGTCAAATCAGACGGGAACTAGCTAGGGCACCTGGAAATTGGGGGCTTGTAACAGGCATAAAATGGGGCTTCTACCTGTTAGTACTCCCTTTGATTGGCTTAAAATAAACAGGAAAACTGGATAAACATCTTTAAAAGGTTCAGAGATTTCCTGCTCTTCATCAGTATTTTGAACACTGCACAAAAGCTGGTGCTAAAGTGGTCATTCATGGAGATAAAAAAAGCAAAATAAAAAGAACAAAAGTACTGAATAAAGTTAAGAAACGTTTTTTCAAAATTAGGAATAATACAAACAGATCTTTACTTCCATCAAAGTGAAACACAGACCCACTGCTCACCTTCTCATTAGAAGTTGAAAAAAAGTTGAAAATTCATCTTTTCTGGATGGGCTTAGTTATGCAGTCCTGAACAAGAGAGTGACTACACAAACAGCTAAGGCCCAGTAGTGAACACTGTCATATAGAGGTGAAAGCTCAGGCAGATATGCAGAGTGCCATATAGCTACACTGTAACTGCCTGAAGCCAAAAATTAAACACTAGTTAAATTCTTGTTAACTAAAAGGCCTTCAGAAAAAAATTTGCCACTCCTGGAAGGTGGTTTTTACATGTTTTCTCCTAATCATTACTAGCTGTCACCTAGGAAGATGATTCAACCAATTAAACACAAGCACCATCTTCTATTTTCTGAGAAACAACCAAACTATACCTCAGGGTGCTGAGGAAAGGAGGAAAACACAGTTATCTAAAAAAGTCAGGTAACAATATGGTTAATTAGTTAAATAGCACCTTTTTCTCTGCTACACAAAGACTAGCACATGTAAGAGCTGGCATAAAAACCTACAATCCCACCACAACCACCCCCTCCCTCCAAAGCTTACAATTGACACAGAATTCTCATTAGAGCTAGAAGCTAAATTTAAAAAGATAATTAAATCAATTCATAAAATATTTGCAGTTAAGTGTTAATTAACTATATTGCCCAGACTCTCATTTTCAAAGCCACGTACAGGGAATAATCCTCATTTGAAAAAAAAAAAAAAAGAAAAATCTTCTAAAAAATGTGAAGACTGCACTTAAATTTTTGTCTTCTTTGGGGGGGTTGGGGGGCAGATAGATGGACAAGACTGAATGAGCATTCTTTTCAAGAATAAGTATCTACACAAAGTGGAGGCGGCATGGTTCACCAATTCAGAGCCAGTGGAAAGACTAGGAGCAGAACAAAGACACTGGACAGAAGAATGGAAGACTCTTCTGTGGCTGACTGGCTGAAGGAAACCTACTTAGTCTGGACTCATGGCAACCTAGGATACAAAAATCCCATAAACAACAGGGCATTTGTGCATGTAACTCCCTGTACACTGCTCTGAAAATTCATTTTGCAGAGTTTTTTCTCCCTCTCAACCCTTGCACATGCACACACTGCACTGCGTGTTAGTAGCTTTCATATCCATTTAAATGCTACAGCCAAGAAACACTGTGCACATTCACCAGCTCTGCTTTTCTGAAAAAGAGGCTGAGAAATTGGCATCTAGTCCAAAAGGGACCATATTACAAAATATTTAAAGAGGGATTGAAAGGCCATGCACCAAAATGCCAAAAACCCAATGAAACCAAACCTGTAAAGAATGTGGTTCTGTGTGGTGCAACAAGATTAAAAAATAAACACATACAAACTTTAACTCTCTTTGGCTTAAAGCTCCAGGCCTTATTTGACCTATATTGCATATTTTTAAACTAAGACTCTTATTTTTAGAACAGTTCTGAATTAAACCTAAAAGAAGAAAAAAAAGTGAAAAGAAAAGCTGATACTAATACCTTTGGGGTTAGGCATTTTGGCCATTTTAGTCCTGGCACTTTTCCATCAAATTCCAAACAAACAAACAGACAAACAAACAAATCTATGGAAATGCAATTTGGAAGTCCCCCTTGTCTGAAATAATTTGATACAACAAAAGACAGAACTGCTTAACAAACTTGGACTTTTATGAATGCACAAAATTCAGGATTTGCTGCTCTGGGGTTATTTATAGAAAACTACTTTCAGATCTGCTTACTGGAGTTCATACTCATTTTACAGCCAAAGGAAAGTGGAACAAGTTGAAAGCACATAACTAATTTCTTTTTAAAAGTTTTATAACTTTATAACATGTTAAATTAAAACAAACTACAACAGGGTTTTAGGCTGCATATTTATTACCAGAAACCTTGCCTGAGTGGGGAAACAGTTTTTAAGCACGCCAGTAAAGATACTCAAGGCACTATACTCACCAGTATGAATCTTCTCATGCCTCTGTAGCAGGTACTTCTGTATGAAACGCATGTCGCACTGACTGCACTGAAATGGTTTTTCACCTTGAACAATATAATTCCACATCCATAAGTTAATAACTACACACTGTTGTTTCTGATAACTATTTTTGAGGAATATTAAAAGGTCTATTAAAAAAACCAGCATCTGAGCGAATTCCAAGAATACCCTGACACCAAAAATCATTTGCCTGACTACGAATATGAACTGCAGAGTTCTCTCCATGATCCTAAGAGTCACATTAAGACTAGCACAGAAGAGTGATCTGGAATGGCTGTAATTTCCTCATAAGCAAGATCAATCAGGATGCTGGCATAGACTGCATTCAGGATACTGGCAAGCTATTATAACAGTAAGTACCTTTTTCACTTCTCTGAACAGAGAGATAACCTCACCAGGCAAATAAGCAGCCGCAGCACATTTTACAAAGGGGTCAATTTTTGGCACTTAGGCTACAAGTCAACCCATTACTTTCTGGTAAAGAAAGAAAAGAAACCTTGTAAACAGTTAACTCTTTGGTTTATTAAACATATGTTGATTTTTCTTTTTCCTGATATTCTTTTGACACTTTGGTGCATGGAATCTCTAAGCTTAGATGCCAAGTTAGCTACACTCTTAGAACTGAAATTCGCATAGAGCTGAAAACATTTTTAACATAAATAAACAACTCTTTATATAGTAAAAAAGACAAATTTGAAGTCAAGCAGTACCTGTATGAATGAAGACATGTCTCTGTAAATGGTAGTTGGTTCTAAAGGCAGCATTGCAATGCTCACAAACATGAGATTTGTGGGTTTTCAGACCAAGTGATCCATCCTCATTTATTGTAAGGATCTATTTTAAAAAGAGTAAAATTTGTTCTCACACTACCCTCTAAAGATGTCTTATTAACTAAAAAAAAAAAAAACCATTAATTTTTTCGATGCAGAAAATGTAAATATTTCAGGTAAAACAATGCTAATTTCTACAAAACTATGCGTTAAGCTTCTAATACACATTTCCAATTGCAGTCCAATCCAACTTGTGTCTCGTTGTGCATTAAGAGATATTTCAACTGGACGGAGACAAAAGCAGCTCATGGAAAATCAGCTTAGAGCTTCCCTAGGCACAGCTGAGTCACTTTATACACTACTGTTTATTTTGTGCATCTGTTGGAAAGGATGCAAAGTAATCACACCACTTCTGGGCACTAAACCATGGATAATCATATTTAAAAGCAAAAGCGAAAAGTTATATTCTTTTTTTTCAAATCACAACTCTAAATGTTTGCTAAAAGTCATTAAAGCTTAACCAGAATAGTCATATATATTATCTACATCTATATAATACCAGTAGTCTCAAAGGTTAAATTATATTTTAAAAACCAAAATCCCAAAGCCAAACAACCAAGAAAATAGTATTATTCTTCTCCCCTTTCAGGTTTTTCACTCAATAAAGTATTGCTCACTTAATATACATATTAAAGCATCTCCTTGATGACTTCAGCTTGCAACACTCAATTGCTTTGCTGTCAAACAAAGCCACTATTTTCATATAAAGGTAAAAAAACTTAAAAGAAATGCACCATATCTACCTTATTCAATAAAGCTAAAGCTAATCACAGGTTTTCTCTAATTTGTCAAAAAAAATAAAAATAGAAAACTAAACCAAAACACAAGCCCTCTACTATCTCTGGCAAGAGAATAAGAAAACCAGTAAACAAATTACATTTACAAAAGTCTTGCTTAACTGCAAACAGAACTATAAAGAAGAGCTTAAGGAACCTTAAATAATACAGTTTAGTCCCTTGTTATTAACAAAAAAAAAAAAAGTATGCTGGGGAAATACATCTGCAATTTGATTAGCTACAGCGTTTTAGGTTTTATGATAATGACAGTGATGAGAAAGAGAGAGTAAATAACTGAAACAGTATCTCTGAAATAGTAGCAAATACTGTAGGATCTACTTAATTTTTAATTCTCCTGCATCAAAACAAGAGTGAAAGTCTCAGACTAACAAATTCTTGTGCATTCACTCTGAAGGACAAGCACATTCATACGTTTGTAAGATTGGTGTGTTAAAGCTCCAGTCGCAGAGATAATTATAAAAACTCCGTTCTGTAACAATATCCAGCTGATGAAGCTGACTGCATCTTTAAAATAAATTTAAATACATGTTATGAAATGCTTTTCATATATTATATCGAAATTTTAAAATAATTGTGTAGAAAATACACTTAATTTCATGGTTATCCTAAACCTGGGCTCTTCTACTTCATCTATTCCTTGTACCACCTCTTAAATGATAAGAGTTAACTTTGTCAGAGCAGCTTCCCTAATAAAAGCAACAAGCAATAATAAGAAGCTTGTGCATGTGTGTGTGTGAGCATGCGTGTGTGTCCATGTGTGCACATGTGTGTGTGTGTGGAGGAGGGAAAAGGAGACAGGAGTCATAAGAGCTAATGACTTCTTCCTTATCTGATTACTGCATTGATATAAAATGGAATTTAAAACATTTCATTATGTTAACTGACTTCCATTGGTCAGAGTTCCAGCTGCTGTTTGGATGGAAAATCAACCCCATTACTCTGGAAACGCTGAAACTGCAGTAGGCTCTCACCTAGGTCAGTCCTTCAGCTTTTTTCTGCCTTTCTACTCTGACAGGTTTGAAAAAGGGGAAGAGAGACTGAAAAAGAACCTGTTTAGCAATTCTCCTAATCATTTTTCAATCTTTTGTCATCTCAAAAGACTAACCCTGGCAGACTGGGAGATAAAAAGGAAGCATGCAAGTACACGTCTGTAGAAAGAGGGGCACACGCCTCTTCTACCTTGCCATGTTTCCATGGAAGTGATCTCTGGATGTACTCAACCTAGATCTCCTTTTTTCTCAAAGGGAGAAGTGAGAAAAAAATGCACAGCATTTGGAACTTGCTTCCACACCCAATCTGAAGCAATTTCTCAGCTTTCCAAGTAACCTTATTTGACAGTGCTCTGAGGAGGACTGAAGGGTCCTGCTCTCAGGGCAACAAAAAGGAGATTTGGGAGACATTCTTTGTATTATGGTCAGTTTTCCTTTGATTTAAAAACAGTCTGGATTGATTCCTGAGTAGGCTTATTTTAATGCTGCTGTGTGATAACATATAACTGATTTATTTCTATCAGAGCAGCCTGTACATGTTCTATTTTAAGTCTGAAGATTAATACTGATTTGGGGAATTACTAGAAGATATAACACTGCTACCTCATGAGGTGAAATGATTCTGGTTTTATCTGAAGTGCTTCTCAACAGAAGAAAATTGTTTTCAGACATACAGGGATACATACTCCTCATGAATGGATCTACAAAACAAATTTTTAAGTAACAAACCAGCAGCTAGGGTAAGAATCTTTTGATATAAATAAATACATATATGAAGATGATTATGACCACAGGAATTTTCCCTACCAGTAAACTATTTTATATATATTAGTAAACTTTTTAGAATTTTCAAAACTATGATTTTAGATTTCTTTTTAAAAACTTTTCACTACTATGCATGAAGCATATAAAATTATCAGGCTCACAGAAAAGCACAACTATTATTAGATAGATACAGAGTAATGATTTATAAATGGTCTACAAAGCTACTGACTCATAATTTTAAAAAAAAATATTTGGAGAGAGAACTGCCTGGAGAGACAGATGTTAAAATATGTCAAGAGTTCATGATGCTAAAAAGAGTTCAAAGAAAAACACTGTTATATC
This sequence comes from Entomyzon cyanotis, assembly GCA_024500445.1. Taxonomy (NCBI): domain Eukaryota; kingdom Metazoa; phylum Chordata; class Aves; order Passeriformes; family Meliphagidae; genus Entomyzon; species Entomyzon cyanotis. The sequence goes on along the minus strand of JAKEPQ010001026.1, from coordinate 9,199,769 downwards.
AGTTTTGTTTTGGGTCTCTGGTGAACTTCAGAACTGCATCTTTACTGAGCAAACAAACAATTTCCAGCCTAACTCGTTCAAATGCTAATGAAATTAGTCATAGTCAACCAAATCTTCAGGTCCTTTTAATCTTGGTTTTGCCAAATCAATGTCTTACTTTTGCTGGTGAACGCTGTTTTCTTTTCTTCTTTTTCTGCAAATCTACTGGCTCTCGTATTTGTTTTTTGTCTCGTTTCTGTTGTTCAGATGCATCAGTAAAGGTAATTTCTTGCTTTACACTGATCTGTTAAGATACCAAGTGCCAGTTTCAGGTAAGGTTCTCACTACAGAAAAGCAATTTTTCAATTTTAGAAGATGACAAACTGCTGAAACAGAAAACCTTTTCCTAAGGGAATTATCTTCTGGCTTCACTCTTTCAGAAATTTAAGTGAAAGAATTAATATGTATCTTAAATAAAAAGGGCACAGTTAATTTCCTTAGTAACATTTTTATGTATCCTTTCATTCATCTCCCAAGGTCTTTTTTCCTGACCTGTGGTGATTTTGAGATCAGTTCATATGTTAAAATCACTTCCATCTGTAAAACCATTCAGTTTTTCATACCTATTTTACTTTAGTCCGTGCTGTTGTCAATGCAAGATTTAACGGAATATTTTATTATATATTTAAGACAGAAGTATTTTTTAAGAAAAAAAAGACCAGTTCTAGTGAAGTTTCGGAAAAAAAAATTAAAAATCTTGATCTAATGTGAACTTTAGTAAAGACCATGATACTCTTACATCTTTCTAACACCTGAACCACCTGATCTAAAGCTAACAGAGTAGTGTTTTAACAGTGCTGTGTTTCTGAAGATTATTCTTCATGTGTAAGGCTATCTACTTTTACAGTCCTGGTGATTGTCATTATGTTTGAAGGGTAACAGTGATGATGTGCTGCATTACAGACAGATGCTCTGTTTTCAAAAGGAACTCATCTCTATGCTCTCTGGGAAAGCCAAGGTATGCCTTCTATGAGATATTGTGGAGGGGCATATTTATGGTCATGTATGAAGTGTCACAGTCCAACCTGCAGTGTGAATGCAATTGCTAAGCGTCCACATACCTTAAAAACATACACGATGCTTCCTATAGCAAAAGCAACTAAACAGTACTATGAACAGCATAAACAGTATGCACCTTCTAATAACGCTATTTATTCCGGTTTGTAGTTACCCTTAAACATTAAATATACTTAAAGGAGCACATTTTAACGCTTTAGTTCTATGGTAACAGCCTGCTTATAAAATATTTATAAAACAGATACTTAAAGATTATACTTAATTGGCAAAATTTATCCACAGCCAGAGGCAAATGACATAAATATTTTGATAATCAAAATCCAAACAAGCAATTAATAGATTCTTGCCAGAGTAGGATTAGACTACCAGATCAAGCTTCCTAGTAATCTCTCCAATATTTCACAAAGAAATTGCTTACAGGGACATTAACAGCATACTGCAGCCCTTGAGGAAGTCTATCTTGCGCATCCATTTCATCATCATTTTTTACCGTCTCCTCATGGACCATGAGTTCATCATGTGAAATCATCTCTTGCTGTCGAAGTTCACTTTCCTGTAACACTTCATCTGTTGCAAGAATTTCTTGGTGCGGCATAGTCCGATCTTGAAGCACTGCCTCTTGCCGTTCTCTCGATACTCCAGACTGGTCAGATACTGCACCCATCCCTACCATAGCCCTGGATGACTGCATCTGGTCTATGCCACCACATTTAAGAAATAATCCTCCCAGCTTGTCTTCAATGTTCATTCTTAAGTGCAATTACCTACAAAGAAAGTTTTAATAGTAAACATCTACAATTGGTGTGCTTGCTTAAAAGTTTTCACTTAAAAACATTTTATAAGAAGTCAAGTCAGTACTCAACAAACACACATGCAGTCCTAAAATTGATACTGAATAAGAACCAAAATTTGGGTGTCTTGGAAGAACATGAAATTATTCTCCTTTCAAGCACATCCATGTGTACACAATTGAACACTTTCAAATAAAAGGTTTCAAATCAAAGTGCTTCTGACTACTGGCAAAGTTCTGGTAATTAAATGATGGCTAATTTCTCCTTCTCATTCCTTAGAAAACTTCTAGTTTTTTTCCTGTATGCCCTCTTTATTTTGTTCTCCTTTTCCATTTTGTCTTTTACAAACACCTCTTTCATATTGGTCCTGTTCTCCCTATTTCCTTCTCCTTTCAGTGCCCTTTCACTGCTGCTACCCCAGGGCATACTGTAGCTGGAACATCTTAATATCCACAAGTGAGAGAAAACTGGGCTGCATCCAAAGCAGCAGCTGAAGGAGGTGATTCCGTCCCTCCACTCCACTCTCTTGAGACCCCCACCTGCAGTGTTACATCCAGCTCTGGGGCCTCAACATAAGGATGTGGATATGCTGGAGCAAGTCCAGGGGAAGCAACAAAAATTATCAAAGGGCTGGAGCATCTCTGCTATGCCAACAGGATGAGAGAGAAAGAAGGCTCTGGGGAGACCTTATTGTAGCCTTTCATTACTTAAAAGGGGGCTTTTAAGATGGGGAAGAACTTTTTAGCAGAGCCTGTTGCAACAGGACAACAGGTAGTGGTTTTGAACGGAGAGATGGTTGATTTAGACTAGATGTAAGGAGGAATATTGTTACAATAAGGGTGCTGAAACACCCATGCCCAGAGAGGTGGTAGATGCCCCATCCAGGAAAACATTCAAGATCAGGCTGGATAGGGCTGAGCAACCTGATCTATGAAAATGTCCCTGCTCATTGTAGGAGGGTTGGACTGGATGGCCTTTAAAGGTCCCTTCCAACCCAAATTATTCTGTGACTCTATGAAAATGTAACTTTAAAACTAAAGGTATGTATCAAATAGACTACAGAGAGGTCAGAACTGTTCATTAAAGGGATTCACTCTCCCACCCACTAAGCAGGAGCATTAGTGAGGAAATATCAATTCCAATCATGAAAAGTAATGCAATTTGCAATATTCCAACAAGTATCATGACATTATTAATTGGTTTTTAACACAGAGCAGCAGGCTTTTGTGAAGCTGGAAGTGGCAGCATCTTCTCATTCTACTCATTAGTATTTATATATGCAAGACAGTTCTGTGATTCTTCTTCTCCTTGGCATACTGGATGCCCAGTCAGAGCAGTCTCCTTCACTCTATTCCCCAGCCCCATAATTCCTACCCATTCCTCAGTGCTCTGACCTGCTCCTTCAGACAGACACATCAACAGAGAGACAGACAGACAGACAGACAGACAGACAGACATCCTTCCTCCATCCCTCTATGTTCCCACAGAGAGCAGAGGCAATACACACACGCTACAGCAGACACAGGGGTGGGAGCAGAGGCACAGTGGAGCTGGACAACACACAGCAGGCCCAGCCAAAGCACCAGACAGGTGCCTTGGGCAGCTTCAGGACAGCACAAACACCTTTGATTTTGATGCATTCAGAGTTAGGATACAGGTGCAATGTGGGTACATTGCTACACATCAGCTTCAAATTCCATGCCCCAGGGAGTGCAGCATGGAGACAGGATCCATCTCCATTCAAGTCTAAAGCCAGAGGCTATGCTGCTTTCCCTGCAGCTTGCAATGACAATTTATAACCAAAGAAATCAGGTCTCTCTACAGGTCAGCTCTACAGAAATCAGGTCTCTCTGCCATCACCCTGCAGAACTGCACCACTACAGCCCCCTGCCAGTCTAACAGCCTGCCAACATGCAAAAACATTCTGTCAAACAAATGCACATCAACTGCATAAATTTTCATTTTCAGTTGATCCATTTGATCACTTTCTAAATAATTTTCTTCACCAGGAAAATATTTGATAATTCTCAATGTATCTTAAACATTTGTGAAGCTTTCTTTATACCAAACTACACCGAGTTTACTAAACAAATAGTGGTTTCTCTTTAGGTGAGATCCTAGATTACTTGTTAGGTATGGAAGCCACCAGCTGAAAGAGCTGAAAAATCTCATGAGGTTCTCCTACATTGTACTTTATTTCAAATATTACTATTGGATCTTAAGATTCTGAAAGTAAAGTTAATGCAATTTCTGGAAAAAAAAAAACCAAAGAAAAAACAACTCACCACATGCCTCAACAAATAAAGTAAAAGGCCCATTAACACCTCCCAAGGAAAATTCACCTATAACTCGAAAGTAAAAGAACATTTGTCCTTATTCTCTACCATAAGAGGTTCTAAACTTCTGAATACATCATAGAAAGGCTGACAGCCAGGATGGTCTGACCTCTCTCAGTTTCAAATACTTAAGAGGCACACCAAAGGAAGAAGCTTTTCAGTCAAATACTTTTTTATTATTTTTAGTAAGCCTTGCCCTGCTGGAAGTCAGGAGGACAGAGTCACCAAGTTAAATATCTTTATATATGACAGTGTCATCAATCTTTTTAACATTCTTCCTTCCTACATAAAAAGTCCATTTTAGGGACCAAAACCACCCATGACAGGAGAAGAACACGGAAAAATTCTGTTCAGCACATTTATGCTTGCAATTTACTCTTTCTTGTTCTCCTGCAATTTTAACAGAACAAAGTTTGAAATCATGGTTTTGATTTTCACAGTATCTGTCTTCAAATATGGATAACAATTTCTTAATGCCTTGAGTGAGCTCAATTAGTGCTTTGTGACAAGTTGACTCTCAAATTAATCCAGTTTAGAGTAAGAGAATGAGATGTCTTCAAGGGAAAATGCAGGTCTAGTATGCCACACAGCCACTTGCAGACATTATATAATCCATGAAGTATTTTTCAGCTATAACTGGGAAACCATACTGATAGTTTCTCAGCAGTAACACAAACAAACAAACAAACAAACAAACAAACAAACCCTGACATAGTACAAAGGACGTATTTTTCCCACCAACACAGATCTCCCAGAGATCTTGCAACAATATCCTAAAAGAAGAAAATGAGGATTAATTTATCATCTTTTTGGTATGGAATATCCTGTGCCAAGTAAGAAAGGTGAGACAAAACTGAAATCCTTAAGAATCTGCCTCCCATGAAGCCATCAATTGGTAAGAGATGGTGCAAAAGACCTAAGGCTGAGACTGGTTCTTTTGGTAGAGTTTCTAAACATCTAGCTTGAAAGAGACTTCAAGGAAAATAAAACAGATATATCTACTCATTTCAGCCTTTATCTGAAGTCAATCCATACTCAGGGTACATCTCACACAGACTGTCTTTCCCTATGCTTTTGTTCCACACTACAGAAATACAACAGCACCAGGTCACTGCAGATTCTCCAAAGGAATGACGTGGACAGGTATGAGAATACAAGAACTCAAGATGCTGAAACACATTCAAGGGAGAACAAACAGCATAAAGTGTAAGAACATGGTGGCCCTAATCTGTCTGCTCAGGCCACTAGCAAGAACAGCACAGAAGGTTGTTCCACATGGAGGATACTGCCATATCACTCTCAAATTAGGTAGGAATTGTGGAAATCCTGGATGTAAAGCTACTTCCTGGCAGGAAGGTAGGCAGGCTAAGAATCTGAGTGTTTAACAGCACAGAAGATCCTGCTACTCTCACCAACAGAGACAGGAAGACTCTTGACATGCCGAACCTTGGGACAGCTGGTGAGATACAGCAGCTTCCCAGAGGACAGGCCAGCTGTGGTCTGGTATTCATTGGTCTTCCTGGTTCCCTCAGCTGCAAAGGATATGGAAACAGTTTCTTTTTCACCCTGCATAGCAGGTTGAGCAGAGTCATGCAACTGGAAGCCCTCAAGTTGTCTTCCAGTCATGATGTTGAGTCATATCAGAAGTGGTGCAGTGAGTGCACTGCTTATTAAATCAGGCTTTCAAACATCTGGCTTTTCATAGAAAAATAACGAGGACTCAGAGTGTTAGGCTGCATATGAGAAGTGACGAAACACAATGTAAGTTACATGACTCACAAGTGATGTTTTAAAACAAAGAGATAATGTTTTAAAACAAAGAACCACAAACAAAAACAGGCTATTAATCCAAGCAAGAAGCATCCCAATTGCAATTAATTCAGTAAAATACATGTAATTTGTCAAGTGACACCTTTCGGCTCACATAAAAGGAATCCTATCATTTAAATTGAAGATGAGGAGAAGTGTTCCTGGAAGAATGACAGTGTGATAAAGAAATGTAAGTTAAAAGCATTCAAACAAGATACTTTACCAACCCTGCAAAGATTAAGTATGCTTTTAAGTGCAAGATGCATTTGTGAAATAAAGATCAACTTACTTAGAGATTATCCCTAGGGAAGCTACAAAAATACAAACCACATACACACACACAAGCAAATTTCTTGGCATAACACATTGTTATTCCTATTGCAGAGATGTTTTTCATGGAATTTCAGAACTTCTATTAGGATTCACCAAGTAATCTCATGATTCTTCTTTGAGTATATAGTTCCTCTATAAACTGAGAGAAGAAGAGCTGTCAACAAAACCTTCAAACAATCCATTTTGCTTGGCAGAGGTTCTCAAAGCCTTTACAGTAGGCAAAGTATCTCACAAGAGACATCTACAGGCAGAGCTCCCCAGGGGAAGAAAGAGGGGAAGGACAGCCCAGAAAAGGTCTCACAGGACCCTCCCAGCACCTTTTCTTTTCACAGGGTGCTCCACAGCTGCCTGCAGCACATCCCCATAGTGAACCACATCGCTTCGCTCAGAAACCACTGCTTCGCCAAAGCCTCCGGCTGTACTTCAGAACTATTCATTTCAGGAACCCTGACATCAGCTTTTCCAAAGACTCGTGCACTGAGCTGGAGAGCTGAGCAGTAAAGACAAGATTCCTAATTAAAGAAACAACTACTTGAATAAAAACATACTGCATGAAAAGCATGACAACATTTCAATTCAGAATCAAAAATTAAAATACCATCAAGAGAAAAACACTGATTGATTCAAAAAGTCTGCTGGGATGGTGGCTGCTATGAAGCAGATCTGAACAGAGTCCCCAAAGGAAAGCAGAAAATCTCGTAAGACACGGGAGTACAACACATGGTCCAGCTCTTGTTCTCCACTTTGATTGATAAAAGGTTATTCTGTCTTATCCTTTCTTAAGCAAGCAGTAAGGTATTATTTAATTTAATGAGCAAGTACTCAGAGATACTAATTGGGTGTACTTTAAAAATAAAATCCATATGTGCAGAAACACGAATTCTGTAGGATTTAAAAGACTGTTTATGACAGATGAGAAAATATGTTTAAGGACTAACAGAAGAGACAAAAGATGAAAATCATCTGCAGTTTAGTATCTATTTGTAGAACAGAACTAGTTTAATGTTTTTTCTTTTTTTTTTAAGATGAACTTTTTCTATTTGTAAACATTGTCCTGCAAAAGCCTTTGTTGTTTTAGAACTTACACTACTCCTTTCAAGTGTTAAAAAGCAGGATTTGTTACTTTCTATATCCATATTCCACTCCACCCTCTCTCCTATATCATCTTCTCCCTACTTTTGCAAGACAAAAAGGAATGAAAGAAGGCTAAGGGAAACAGGAAAAGAAAGTTGTTAAAATATAACTATTCTTCTGTCTTAAACCTTTGCTCCTTCAGAAGGACTCTAGCAAAGACTTGAGATAGAAATTTGACTTCCACTACAGCCATAAGCTCTCTTTGACCATGTTTTCCAAGATATACCAACCCAAACACAAGAGCCAGGACGCACAACAGCAATTCTAACTTGCCTTTAGCAACCTGATACTGTTCTGATGAAAACTACCTCCAAGATTCCCCTCACAAAAGCTGACACTGTGCTCAGCCCAAGGTATTAAATGGTTTCAAGGTAACCTTACACTGGAAGTAGCCTGATGACATTATTTTACCTCCACATTTTGGGAAGTGTGTTTTCATTGAAGTAAGACAAGGCAAAATTGCTAATGAGCAAATATCTGAAGCTACAGAACATGTACCTGAGCACATTCCTACCACATCCTTACTTCAAGAGCCTTTGGAAGAATGAGTGCATGCAGACCCCAAACCACAAAACATATAAAGGTTATTACTGCAAAATGCACATAAAATAATCTTTTCAAAAGGCAATCTGGGGAAACCCCTCGGCTTCTTAGGACTCAGCTCCATTGTCATGCTGCATCTATTTGTGCTAAACTGCAAACTTATATTAAAATAGTGTATATAAATCTGTAAAACTCCTTAAATGAACATTCTTGTTCTGCTACAGAATTTTTTCCTGTCCCTGTTTAGTGGAATTCACTTTGGAAAGGTTTATTCTGAATTAAAAAGCCGATCACTTTATGATCAGAACAGCTTACTGGCATGACTAGTAAAACCTTTCTAAATAGCCAAACTTCTATAAAATCAACTACAACTGATAGGCCATTCCAGTGGGACATTTGGTGTGTTTGTTGCCTCCTCTGGGTAGAGCACAGCATTGTGCAACTGAGAAGGGAGCTGGACAAAAACATTCCCACAGAAAAGCGGTGAGGTTTCATTTGACCACTGGGGTGGAGCAGGTGGAGGGTACAGGAGATGGGCAGTGAGAAAGCAGGAGCAGGGAACAGGACTGTTTCTTCCAGCAGTGGTCAGTGGTTAGATCAGATTAGAGTGTATTGTGACACTGCTCCACAAAGGCAATGTACACACAGATGAACACAGAGCTGCCACCCAGACATACCCAAGGGCTATGCAAAATTCAGACCACAGGGAAAATGGCTATCTACATTCTCAAATGCTTTCCTCCTAAAAGGAAGTATAAAAGTCACCAATAATTCTGCAATTCCTAATGCTAATAAAGAAAGAGATAGCAACATAGCATATTTAAGACTTAATAGCATATTTAAAACTACTAATGTTTAAGCATTTCCATGAATTAAACAACCATCAATGAAACCACCATCTTCTTCCAAAAGAAAGAAAAAAATTAGAACAGGTTCCTAACATCCACTTTGAACCTGTAGCAAGCCATGAAAAATGCTGATTATTCTCATCACATCAGAAAATGTATTTAGCTGCACTATTAAAATATGGATATAGTCCAATATAAAAGGAAACATAGCTAGCTTTCACAATATCAAAGGTTCAATTTTTACCATACTGCAGAAGCCTAGAAAGTAAAGAATAATACCCTACTTAATGGTTCTAAATAAAGAACATTAAATAAAATTCTCTCTTCTCCCTA